>CM060269.1:2212522-3462522 GCA_030684275.1 Acipenser oxyrinchus oxyrinchus
TTATTATTATTATTATTATTATTATTATTATTATTATTATTATTATTATTATTATTATTTAAATAAAAAAAAAGATGTGGGACAAAGCGGCAGTTTTCCTTCTAAAACTGTCCTGGACTTTCTGCCTGGTGTCTGCGATTGCAAGGCGAGACCTCTTCCCTTACGGACCTCACAGCGGAGATTCCGCTCTCCCAGAAGGGGATGACGAGACGTCCGAAGTGCTTAACTTGAAGAGACCGCTGTATTTCTACGAGACAAAGTTCAGCGAGCTCTACGTAAGTGCTTCCCGTTATCCGTGTAATGATCAGCGCAGCGTTAACCGGTTAGCATTGCCAGGCAGTTGTGCATGAACGCCGCACAAAAGCACAGTCTTAATTGTTCTCTTAAGTTTCTCTTAAGTGCACGGTGACATCAGTGCTGGATAATGAAATGTGACGGTCTGCTTGGCTTTTGTAAAGTTTTTTTTTTTGTTAGATAGTTTTAAAATACAGTTGCAGAGCTATAACTGTACGTGATAGTTATAACTGTACGTGATGGGTACGTGCCGTGCATTACTGAAGGGATAACTAACGAATTGCTCTCGAGTTGTTTACACTGGGATTTGCGTACAATATTAAAGCATGTATGTAAACAAAATCTATATTCTGTGTATGTTTATATAAGGAAGACGAGTAGCCAGCTGGCACGTGACTTTGGATCACAGTGTAGGAAAGTGAAAATAAAGATTATTATTATTATTATTATTATTATTATTATTATTATTATTATTCCCCTCCTCACATGTAATGTCCTGTAGTCGAGCACACACATGTGCAGCACATTCTAACCCCATGTAGCACCCAGAGCGCGTTTTCAATGGTCTGTCGCTTTAATGTTGAAACATTTGGTTTTACGGGTCGTGCTTTGAATGGGTTAAGTTGTTCCCCCTGCATCCTGTAAGGAGGTAATCAAGACTCTAGAATACAGGCCGAGCTTTTTTTTTTTGCAAACCCTGATTTACTATAAAAAATTAAAATAAAAAAAAACCCAACGAGCACAATGCTGGCCGCTGTAAACGTCCGGCTGTGCTTTGACCCCAAATAACCTCTGAAGACGACCCTGAGTATTAATGAACTGCGCTGAACTCTTATTAACGCCATGTACCATGGTGAGCGTTTCAGAAGAGTCCACAATGTAATGCAGGATGTGAGCAGCCATGGGGGTTTGCAGATCGCTCCCAGACACAATACAGGAACAGAAATCACACTCCCTATGCAGAGCAGTTTGATCCGTTCAGGTGTGTAGTTCTTCAAGCACCGGCTCAAGCTGCTGTGTAAAAGGAGTCTTATCAGTTGGCTGCAGTCTCCTACACGGGCGCAAGGGTGGTCGATGGAAGCATCAAATAGATACATACTGTCAGATTTCAAATTGAGACTGAACGTCCCGGGTGTTGAACCCCATGGTCCTGTAGCCTGTAGCAATGCCACTCTGGGATACGGTCCTGTAGCAATGCCACTCTGGGATACGTCCTGTAGCAATGCCACTCTGGGATACGTCCTGTAGCAATGCCATTCTGGGATACGGTCCTGTAGCAATGCCACTCTGGGATACGGTCCTGTAGCAATGCCACTCTGGGATACGCTCCTGTAGCAATGCCACTCTGGGATACGGTCCTGTAGCAATGCCACTCTGGGATACGGTCCTGTAGCAATGCCACTCTGGGATACTGTCCTGTAGCAATGCCACTCTGGGATACGGTCCTGTAGCAATGCCACTCTGGGATACGGTCCTGTAGCAATGCCACTCTGGGCTACGGTCCTGTAGCAATGCCACTGTGGGATACTGTCCTGTAGCAATGCCACTCTGGGATACGCTCCTGTAGCAATGCCACTCTGGGATACGGTCCTGTAGCAATGCCACTCTGGGATACGGTCCTGTAGCAATGCCACTCTGGGATACGGTCCTGTAGCAATGCCACTCTGGGATACGGTCCTGTAGCAATGCCACTCTGGGATACGGTCCTGTAGCAATGCCACTCTGGGATACGGTCCTGTAGCAATGCCACTCTGGGATACGGTCCTGTAGCAATGCCACTCTGGGATACGGTCCTGTAGCAATGCCACTCTGGGATACGGTCCTGTAGCAATGCCACTCTGGGATACGGTCCTGTAGCAATGCCACTCTGGGATACGGTCCTGTAGCAATGCCACTCTGGGATACGGTCCTGTAGCAATGCCACTCTGGGATACGGTCCTGTAGCAATGCCACTCTGGGATACGGTCCTGTAGCAATGCCACTCTGGGATACGGTCCTGTAGCAATGCCACTCTGGGATACGGTCCTGTAGCAATGCCACTCTGGGATACGGTCCTGTAGCAATGCCACTCTGGGATACGGTCCTGTAGCAATGCCACTCTGGGATACGGTCCTGTAGCAATGCCACTCTGGGATACTGTCCTGTAGCAATGCCACTCTGGGATACTGTCCTGTAGCAATGCCACTCTGGGATACGGTCCTGTAGCAATGCCACTCTGGGATACGGTCCTGTAGCAATGCCACTCTGGGATACGGTCCTGTAGCAATGCCACTCTGGGATACGGTCCTGTAGCAATGCCACTCTGGGATACGGTCCTGTAGCAATGCCACTCTGGGATACGGTCCTGTAGCAATGCCACTCTGGGATACGGTCCTGTAGCAATGCCACTGTGGGTTACGGTCCTGTAGCAATGCCACTCTGTGATACGGTCCTGTAGCAATGCCACTCTGGGATACGGTCCTGTAGCAATGCCACTCTGGGATACGGTTCTGTAGCAATGCCACTCTGGGACACGGTCCTGTAGCAATGCCACTCTGGGATTAAGCTGTAAGATATCATTAAAGCCTTTTGACCCTGTCAGAGGAAGCATTTTTTAAAATGTAATCATTGAGTGCATGTTGGAACAAAGACTTGGTGTGGATGAGCCAGCGGTGCCTGCCCGTGCTGCAGGAGGCTACGGGGTCCTCAGTTTGTAATATAACTTTGCTGCCTTTCCTCAGGTGGGCACCAACGGGATCATCTCGCCGCAGGATTTCCCTCGGGAGACGCAGTACGTGGATGACGGTTTCCCAACAGATTTCCCGGTCATCGCCCCCTTCCTGGCGGATCTGGACACGAGCAACGGGAAGGGAGCGATCTACTACCGGGAGGACGACTCCACGGAGGTGCTGATCCGGGCGGCCGAGGAAGTAAAGAGAGGCTTCCCCGAGAGCACCTTCAGCCCCACCGCCGCCTTCATAGCGACCTGGGACAGCGTGGGGCCGTACGAGGAGCTGACGCGGAACTCGGTGCCTTCCAACAGGGTAGGGCGTCCCGCTGTCCCTCTGTCTGGAAGATTGTGTGTGCGTGTCTCTGTCTGTCAGCCGAGTCAGTTCCTCAATGGGTTTGCATGTTCCTCTTGTCTGTTTCGCACCAGATCTTATGATTGACGTTGTTTGAAGTTATGGCTTGATGGAGGCGCTGGCCAAGCAGTCTCCTATAAGGAAGCACAGTGTGGCCTGTGTGGCAGTCCATCTCCATGTCATCCATTACATGCTAATCCGGGCTGCTCTTTAGTGCTGTACCAAGCACTGCTGTCAAACCAGTGGTGTAGTGGTAAAAAAAGAAGCGGCTGAACGGACCGCTTTGGTGTTCATGATCGGCACTCAGGGTGTGCAGAGATGCCCTTAGATTACACGCATGCCGGTTGTGGAGGTCGTGCAGAATTGTGGGTTGCAGGTTAATCAGAAGGGATTCTGCCCATCATTAAATGCACCTGAGTCACTTTGTATCATACACTGCAATATGCCTTGGCTTTAACCCTTGGTATAGCCTGGATCTGCTTCTCACAGGAGAGTAGGAGCGACTAAACGCTTTATTCTTTAAATGAGAAGCGGGTAAACTCCATATTCCCCATGTGAGAAGTGGGTTTACCTGCATTTCCTCTCGACTGCACTGCTGTGTCAAACACATTGAAGCTGATGTGCTGGCTGCTGGCTGGGAGTCTGTGCTGTGCTGTCAGGGGAGATGTTTCAATAGCTGCTGCACGTTGCAGAAATTCTGAATCATGGCTCGTCTTACTCAAAGTGCTCTTAAGTAGCCAATATCCCAAAGAAACAAAATGACATAAAGGCATGTGTACGTGTCTATCCTAATAATGATTGTACCGGGGCTAAGACAGACTCTGAATACTGTATAGTATATTGGGTTGTTCTTGTTTTAAGACTTATCGTAACACATTCAGTCACAGAGATAAAGAAATGTATGTATAACAGGGATGGAAATTAGACTCCTGTTGCACAGCAGTTTGATCCATTCCTGGTTTTACTGGAAGTTTAATAAGACACACCTGAGCTTGTTACCTCTACACTGTGGCTAATCAAGCTCGCAGTAAAACCTGGAATGGGTGAAACTGCTATGCAATAAAAGTCTTATTTCCATCCTTGTTTAATGAGCTCAAAATGCCTGTTCTCTGATATACAAGTAGGTGGAAAAAATAGCGTCACCAAAATATGTTTGAATTTAATAGCAAATCACGTTACTAGAAATTCCATGTGGATTTGTGACACTAACCTAAGGTTTCACAGACACTGGTTTGCACTAATCTTGGAACGACCTCAAGGTAGTTCAAGACGAGTGTTACTCGGGTCTGTGAAACCAGCCCATAAACTTTTACTAGAGGATTCAGTCTGCCTTCATATGCACGCTTCTGGGAAACAAGATTCTCTCATCTCAGGGGTTTCCTTGCAAAACAAAACAAGCCAGCAGAGCTGTGATCCCTCCAGTTCATAGGCTTGCGTTGCCGTTTTCAGCCATGTGTGTGTTTTTTTTTTTAATGATGTAGGATAACATCTTTAAATAGTTTTGTTTATAGGCGTGTTGCAGCAGCGCTCCGAGGCAGTGTGGTATACTAATTAGAGCTGGGGATTGGGATCCTTGGATTATCCGTTTGAGACCTGGGCTGGGAAGCTGCCTGATGCTTTGTTTCCACGTTAACCAGGGAGTAACGTCTCAGCTCAGCGCAGCCCGGGTCTCGAACAGGGTGGCGCCTGTCACATTAAAGTGACGTTCACAAAAAAAAAAAGAAAGGACAAATGCCTCCATTCATCCCCACTACAGTACACATCTGTTACGAGCTTAGCAACGAGCTTCCCTTAAACTGTGTACAGCCTAGCAGTCTGCGGGCTACCTGTATTGAATTACATGTGTTTCAGTCTGCATTAATGTTACAAAAAAAATGGCTTGTGACTGCTTGAGAAGAGAATGGCTTAGTTGTTAATGTTTAAAAAGTTAGGGAAAGAAAACCCTTTGTAAATATAGCCCGTAGTACCGTGGTACTAAAAGTAAACTAAAACATACTGTACATTTAGACAAACATAAAGACTTTATTGGTCTTTATGAAGAGCTCTGGTCAAAATTGCTACTAAGTTTCCTTTTGGTAAGTCAAGTTCAAGGCTGTGGGGATGGAGCTAAGGGAATTGCATTGGGCTTATAAAGAGGCGGTCGAGGCTAGTTCCCATAAGAGGAAAGGACCTAGGGGAGGGACGAGGGTGTGGTTTCAAACGAGGCACTGCTGTGATTGGATACATCTTCTCAGATTTTGGAATCTTTTTAAGCTCCTTGGTTTGTCATTTAAAGCCCCGAGGTGGACCAGAGATAAAGTCAACGTTGCCTCGGAGGAGTTGATTCTGTTTGGTGTGGGGGGGTGGGGTATGTTTAAAGAACAGAAATCGCTGGTGTCACAGCAGTCCCTCGGTTGAAACCACACCCTTGTCCTTCTCCTTGGTCCTTTCCTCTTCCGGGATCTAGACTCAACCATGAAGAGACCTCTAAATGAGAAGTTGGCAGCTCAATTCCTCTGTGAATCACTGTGACCCCCCCGCCCCCCCTTGACCCCTGGCAGGTGAACACGTTCCAGGTGGTGCTGGCCTATGACGACACAGACACCTTCGCCCTGTTCCTGTACCCGCACAAGGAGCTGCAGTTCTACGGCACGCGCCCCAAGGAGTCCTACAACGTGCAGCTGGAGCTGCCGGCGCGCGTGGGGTTCAGCCGGGGAGAGCTGAGCTTCCTGTTCCTGCGGAAAGAGGGGCCCTTCTACAGCGTGACCAGCAGCGAGCAGAGCGTCAAGAACCTGCACCAGTGAGTGCCACACACAGAGAGCCGCCACAAATACTGGGGCACAACGACAGCCCACGCTCGTTACTACATTCTTTAGGTTCGGTCAGGGTCAGGGTCGGGGTCGGGGTCGGGGTCGGGTCGGGGTCAGGGTCGGGGTCAGGGTCGGGGTCAGGGTCGGGGTCGGGGTCAGGGTCGGGGTCAGGGTTAGGGTCAGGGTCGGGGTCAGGGTCAGGGTCGGGGTCGGGGTCAGGGTCAGGGTCAGGGTCAGGGTCGGGGTCGGGGTCGGGGTCGGGTCGGGGTCAGGGTCAGGGTTAGGCTGATTTAAATCTTTTCAAATTCTCTCAGCTGGCATGAGAAGCCTGGCCCGTCTTTCTACACTGAAATACTGCACAGACTAACTTCTCACATGTTTACAGCGAAACCGCTAATAAACAAATTAATAGGAGCCAGATGGTGTTCGTAAAATGATAAATAAAATGCAATGCTGGTACGCACTCTCCCTGTCTATCACACTCAAACGTTTCATGCAGTAACTTTCTATTAAGAGAGCGCTGCGTTTGCACAGATCCCTGTGGCAGCGGTCCTTTTGTTCACCTGCGCTCTTCTCTCGTTCCCTGCAGGGTCGGGAACACCGGGGTGCCTGGGCTGTGGCTGTACCGCATCGGGAGCAGCTTCCCCCTGGATAACGTGGTTCCTGCGGAGGCCAGGGGTGCTCAGCCCGGCGGGGACTCTGTGGTGACTCTGGACAGTACCCTGAACAACCTGGGGCAGCCCAGCCAGCCCGAGCCTGACTACCCTGAACAGGACTACTCTGATGAGATCTACGAGGATGAGGAGGGGCAGGAGGAGGAGGAGTATCCCACGCCTTCATATCCAGAGCCCCCAGAGTCCAGTAACCGCTACCCCTCCAGTGAAGACCCTTCGGAACAGCTCCCAGGCCCCGTCCCTGTGGCCACCCAGCCCCCCTCTGAAACTGACACAACCCAGCTGCCTGAACCCCACCTTAAACACGAGCCCTCTTACCCCCAGGCTTCCTACCCTGAGCCGTCTTACCCTGAGCCCTCATACCCCGAGCCCTCATACCCAGAGCCCTCTTACCCCCAGGCTTCCTACCCTGAGCCGTCTTACCCTGAGCCCTCTTACCCCGATCCCTCTTACCCCCAGGCTTCCTACCCTGAGCCCTCTTACCCTGAGCCCTCTTACCCCGATCCCTCTTACCCCGAGCCCTCTTACCCCGAGCCCTCCAACCCGCAGCCCCGGGAGGCAGACGTGCAGGCAGTGTACCCAGAGGGGGGTGTCATCCCCTTGCCAGAGAGCAGCCCCCCCCACACACAGGGCAGGAGCGTGGTCAGCGTGGATGAAGACGTGGACGTGGACGCTGGAGGTGAGAGGGTTTTTGCTGCAGAGCTGGAGCTCCTCTAGAGTTTGAGGGGGTTCTGTTTATAGCAGGGGTGTCCAATCACGGTCCTGTTTACAGTGATCATCTTTGCTTTTATATCGACCGGCTTCATTATTTCCGTATAGATTATAGTTATTGAATGCAGTGTGTGTGTGTGTGTGTCTATATAGATCACATTCAACAGATAATCTTTCAGTAAATATTGACAGTTCAATTCAAAGGCATGTTTTAAAATGTATTTTCCTTGGTGAATGTGCCGGACAGGATGAGAAAGGATTATCCCCATGTGTTTCTCTGCTTTCTCCACTGTTTGATATGTCTGTACTGTATGTGGGAAAACGCTTGCTGTGTAGGAACTCTTCCAAACGTCAGACACTGACTCATTCAGACAAGGATGTTTAAACAGTGGAACACGCTTTACTTGAGGAGAGACATTTCAGTTTATATTTGCTGATACAGACAACTCAGTGCTGGCCTAGAAATATCTAGATCTTTGATCCAACAAATCTGGTGAAGCCAGGATCCTCTGGCTGGTGTGTGCTCAGACAGACAGGATCCTGTGGGTCTAGGTGACACAGTGGGCTAGTGCTGTAATCCTGGGTTTCAGTCTGGGGAAGGCTGCAAGAAGGGGGGGCAGGGTGTTCACATCAGGGTTACTGAAGTGCGACGCTGGCACTGTAGCCTGCATTATTAAATTCATTTTATTTGACTGTTCAAACACCGCTATGAAAACGAAAGCCAGCATTGGCCCAGGTCAAAGCCCTTGGCTCCAGGGCAGCACCAGTTCTTTCAGTGATGTTTCAATCTTTCTGTTTTGCAGTGTTTGTGTACAACACAGAAAGCAGGGAGACCTGCGCTCAGTTTGAGGGGCAGTGCTCGCGACACGCCTACTGTTCCGATTACTCGTCGGGATTCTGCTGCCATTGCCAGTCGGGTTACTATGGAAACGGGAGACACTGCCTGCCAGACGGTATGTACTCTACAGTGTAGGTTACCTTGTGTGAGGGGTCAAAGGGGGTCAAGTACCTAATACTCCTGCCAGGCATCAGTGAGGCTGATCTTCAGCATACAACACAGCTCCACTTTACAGACTGAATTCAGAATGCTTTGAGACCCTGATCCTGGACAGTCATAAGAGGAGGCTTGTGAACTCCAAACGCTTCGTCTAGACTGCACTGAGTCAGATAGTTCATTGTGTGGTTAGCAAAGTGGGGCTGTGTTTACATCAACAGGGAGCATGCTAAATGATTTTAAAACAAAGAGGTTTTTAGTTTATCCTAGCGTGTTTTTTTTTTTTTTTTTTGTCTAGCTTTTAGAAAGCTGCCTGCTGTCTTTGCAGACCAGCAGGTTCGCGTAAGAGCCAGGCACTCTTCCAATGAGGAATGCATTGGAACAGTGTCATCTTGTTTCTGCTCTCCAGCTATTTCCTGCCAGATCAGCTCTTTGCAGTGTGACGTTGCTTCTAACAGAACCGCTTATACTGCGCCGGACCGTCGACTTTCTTTAGAGGTCAAGAGAAGTGCTTCACGCGCCAAGTATTCATTCTTAGATAAAGTACAGCTCTTCTATCTTCATTATGTGACTCACACTGTTAAATGCGCTACTCAAAGAGCACATGGGGAGAGGCTTTAGGGTTGCTATTAGGTGTTGTGCTACAGCTATAGGGCTGGGATAAAGGGAATTTAGCAGGGAACTGATAGTTCAAACTCCTGGCACCTGATCATTTTAATAATATGCATAGTTCTGAAACCCAGGCCTGCGTTGCTAATGCGAGTTTCTAACCCTGCAACTGGAGCAGATGGATACTGATTGGGTTAATTAATAATCAGAGGAATAAGCAAGAAAACCTTGTAATTATAATTGTGTTACTTTCTGCCCCTCAATTTTGTTTCTTTGTCCTCATTCTCTTCACTGCCAAACAGGAGTGCCCCATCGCGTGAACGGGAAGGTGAGCGGGCGTGTCTTGGTGGGTGCCACGCCCGTGGACCTTGGCAGTGTGGACCTGCATGCCTACGTGGTGGTGAGCGACGGGAGAGCATACACGGCCATCAGCCACGTCCCTGAACCTGCCGGCTGGGCGCTGATGCCCCTCTCCCCCATCGGAGGCCTCTTTGGCTGGCTCTTCGCCCTGGAGCTGACCGGCCACGAGAATGGATTCAGCATCACGGGTAAGGACATACGTGTGAGGGATAGAATAAGATTCAAAAGGTTTGCTTTCCATAGGTCAGAATTAATCATAACCAACCTAATTACAGGGATGGAAATAAGACCCATGTTGCATAGCATTTTCACAGATTCCAGGTTTTACTACGAGCTTGATCAGCCACAGTGTATCGGTAATAAACTCAGGCACGTCTTATTAAACTCGCAGCAAAGCCAGGAATGGATCAAACTGCTATTAATTGTTTTAAACGTCATCTTTGTATGCCCAGCTGGCTGCACAAAAGACTAAATAACGCTCTGTATGAGAAATGTACAGCATGGGGATGATGATGACGATGATGATGGTGATGATGATGACGATGGTGATGATGATGTGATGACGATGGTGGTACATTAAGAGAATTCCCTGTGTTTCCCAGGTGCTGAGTTTGCCCGCTATGCCGATGTCACGTTCTACCCCGGGAACGAGAGGCTCAGTATCATCCAGAAAGCCCAGGGCCTGGACTCTCAGAACTACCTGACTGTAAGCACTGAGATCCAGGGGCAGGTGCCCTTCGTGCCCCCCGGCGCCACTGTGCAGATGGAGCCCTACAAGGAGCTGTACCAGTACCTGCCCTCAGGTACATCTCTCCCTGGCTCTGTGGTTAATGAAGCTCCTACATTAGAGAGGACCACTGCCTCGATTAACACACTCACCCTGCAATGTTACCTTAGGCATGGAAGTGCTAATATGGGGCTGTCAAACCAGCTATTTACTGCTGCGTAGCTTGACCTTTGTCTGGTTTCATTAGCAATCGTCTGGCACTACCTTGCCCAAGGTAACGTTAGGTTAATCAGGGCTTGTGAAACAGGCCACTTGTGTTGTACTGCTGTGCTGGATGTGGTGCTTTTAAAAGCCTTGGAGGCTGAAGTCCTGTGTTCCGTGGTATTCACAGAGCCGGTCTGTATGGGCAGGGGGTAGAGGTCCCATGCACTCTGCTCCCTCTGATCTATACAGTATAATAACGCCTTTGTGATCTTGAGAAGCTTGAAGTGTCCTTTCATTTTTCTAAGACGGGAACGAGTGGTTCAGCTGTAGGGCAATGGAAGATTGTCTTCACAATTCAGTCTGTCATTAATCTGCTTGATTCTGCTTGGTTTATGTTGCAGAATAGCGAATATCGTCAATGACATCAACGACACAGTAAAGAGCGCAATAAATTCCGAGATGCGTTTTGGTGAAATCATCTGCATGTTGTGTGTTACGTGCGTCACATCAGGGTGTGGGTGAGATGGGTGAGGTATCTGACCGGTTTCTGCTCTGTGTTCAGTGGTGAAGTCGTCCTCACTCAGAGAGTACACCGTGCTGTCTGTGGGAAGTGGCTCCCAGACCTTCTCCTACCAGCTGAGCCAGAACGTGACGTACCGAGACTGCCGCCACGGCCACAGGAGCCTGCCGGACACCCAGCAGCTGAGCGTGGAGCGCGTCTTCATGCTGTACAACAAGGAGGAGCAGGTGCTGAGATACGCACTCACCAACCAGATCGGCCCTGTCAGAGGTAAGTGTGATGGGTGAACCGGCGTCCACACGCGCACGCACGCACGCACGCACGCACGCACACACGCATGCACCAGCGAGCGCCTTCACCGCTATGCAAAAGAGCCGGGCTCGAGTGCAGTCGTGGTTCTGGAGGAGCTTTTAACCTCATCTCCAGGCTCAGAATCCGTCGCTCAGCACTGCCCGTTACATAAGCACCCTCTCCCGGGTTGTCTAAACTTGTCTCGATCAGCTTCTCTTAATCAGCAGGCCAGCCATGACTGCTGCAGGAGTGTAAACGAGATGGCAGGACTGTTATAAAACCAGGTATGAGCTGCCATGGGCTTGCACGCTCGAAACACTTCCAGCAGCAAACACAAATCCTATCCCCAGATGGAAATCATCATTGCATCAGTTTACACAGTGCTTCACTTGTAAACCAAGAAGCACGCGGAATTCTCATGGATTTGTGTTCATCCGGTAAATTGCTGGGGAAGTGTGAGTCAGGCTGTGGTTAGTATCCCTGGGAGTCCAGGTATTTAGATTTACGAGAACCGCAAACTGGCCCTTACACAGGTGAGCAGGAGGTCAGTCAGTGGTCGCTCTTTAACCCGGCTCACTTATTGCCTTTGAAATGGGACAGGCTGATGGTTAGCAGTGGGAGTTCTCCAGCCAGATCAATAAGACCTCTTATAAACTGATCTGATGGATAGGCGAGCCAGTGAGAGGAGACCGCTGCTGATAAAGCCCTTATCTGTCTTTGATTTGTAGAATGTCTACATTGGGGAGGGATGAAGGGCTGGGGGTGGGGGTTGGGGGTTGGGGGCTGGGGGTGGGTGCTGCTGCTGCTGCTTGGTTCACACATGCAGCACATAGCCAGTGCAATGTGCTGCATGAGTGGAGGTGTGCATGTGGTCTATTCGTTCTGTGTTTGTTGTGGGTTTGGTTCTCATACCCTTTACCAGCTTGTCGTTAAGGGTTCAGGGGAGAGTAAGCAGGAAGAAAGGGGTTCAGTGAGTTCTACAGCTCTAATGCACAGATGACAGGTTTAATGGGAAAATAGCTGCCTGGTGATGTCATGAGAATCTAAAACACCCAGATAAATTCCAGTGCCCAGATAGAGGCAGGCTTCAGTGTTAAATGTGTTTCCAGCTGGGGTGAGCCAAGCCTGTTACTCACCAGCTGGGCTGTGGAATGTGTGTGTGTGTGTGAGAGAGAGAGAGCGTCTATACATTACATATACAATGCATTGTTCATTCAAGCCCTGCACTGCAGAAGACAAGATCTGAATTTTCTATGTGCACATGTTTCCAGGATTCAACCATGGAAGTCACAAACTTCTTCCAAAGTTATTTATTGTTTTGTAAAATGAAGTCGTTGAGAAGATCACTGCATTATCTTTGCGTTAGGGGTCTCTAAACCCATTAAGTACCATTGTCCCCTTTCGAAGTTTTTTGGAGCATTTTTAACTGGCATCGAACTGTTATTTTAATTTTCTCTTTAACTATATTGTTATGATAGCCTCCTTTAATTTTGTTAACCGCAAAAGTGAAGTCTCTGCTAATTCTGCAAATATAACTCCTCAGATGCTTTTGTGACACCTCGATATAAAATAAGAAACTGAAGCCTAAAAACGATACAGTAACTCGAGCTGTGAATAAATAACCCGAGCTGTGAATAAATAACCCATGCTGTGAATAAATAACCCGAGCTGTCCTCACAGTCGACACTCGGGAGGGGTTACTAACTCTGTTTCACACGTTCGGTCAGTCCAGCTGTGCACAGGGGCTATTGTCAGAAAGCTGTCAAAAGATATTTTATTTTACCAGGGAGAGGCCAACAGCTGGTCATGAAAGAAGAAGGTAGCATTTTAAATGCTTTGCGATCTCTGTTACGTGGAGCAGTAAATCTGAGACAACGACCCAGCGTTACAAGAACAAAGTGAGACATGAAACAGACCATGAACGACAGCCAAGCTGGTAAAAACAGATCAGTTAAACAGCCAGGTTAAAGCGCGTGGTTAACAAAGCTGAGCCGTCAGACGCTTGAGAACAGAGGAAGGCAGGCAGGGGATAGCGGTGGCATGCAGTGCACTGCGCACAGTGGGCCTTTCAAATAGAACTGTGTTGAAAAGTTTTTCAACATTGAATATATTTATTCAGTCAATGCTGGTGTGGAATGTATGGGAATTCTGACTGCATTGTTGATTGTATATGGTAAACTGTTTCATGGACATCTTTGCAAGGATTCCTGGGAAGAGCCAGGAAAACAGAATTCAGCTTTAAAACCAATATTAATTGAGCACACAAATAAAGTACTGTGCCCCCTTTGGTTTTTCACAAGTCAGTCATTGAGGCGTGGCGCGCAGAACGACTGTGCTGGGCACCCCTGCTGTGAGTGGCACAGTGTTAACTTTGAACGATATCCTGGTTTCCTCTCCCATTCAATAGCCATTTAACAACCAGCTGGACTCTCATTGTTTTAAATACAAAGAGAGTGATGGCCCCTTCCCCTCATAACAACAAAGTCAAACAAAAAGCTTTCTGTAGGACCACCGAAACATTAACTTGAAAAGCTTCGACAAGAGAAACCCTGCTCTTCAAACAAAAGATCTCCTGCTCTTCATGATTGAGTAAATTGGTCCGTGCCCTGAGGACAGGAAGTCAAAGTGTTTAATGTGGGTGATAAAGACAGTGGAATGGGGTGGGGAGGAGGATGATGGGGGTCTGAAGCAGCCTTTTGATACAGTTTGAGATCCTCAGGGAATGTTTGCATGTCTCTGCCGCTAGTTATGCTTGCCATTGAAGCTCCCTGACCTTTTCTAGTCTTTGCAATCTGGTCAAGAGGAGCCCTCAGGGTTACACACCATGTCTCACATCATGAAACGCTCTCTTCCCTTCTCTAGTGTTGCTGAGTTCACACTGGTCAATGCTGTTGCTTTTCTCTTGTTGAAAAGCTTTTTTTCCCTTCTCCCACAGAGGACCCTGAGCCCATGGTTGTGAGCCCCTGTTACGAGGGGACCCACGAGTGTGACATGACTGCCCAGTGCATCCCGGGTGAGGGAACGCAGTACCAGTGCCGGTGTGCCACCGGGTACAGAGGAGACGGGCGCAACTGCTATGGTAAGCACCCATCCCACCACTGTCTCTAGCTTTGCACTGGGGAGCCGAATCCCTTTGTGGATTACACTTCTGTTGCAATGAATCTTTTAGCACAGGCGATCTACCCTTATCAAAGTTTATCACAGTATTTTTGCCCTGGATGTTGTGGTTTTCCCCCATTCTTTATACTCTGCGTTTGCCATGGTTTACCCAGGCTTGCCATGTTTATTAATGTGCTTTTTAAAGAGAAAAGAAGGATCCGCACACCAAAGCAGACGAGGTGCAAGTTCTGAATGAAAGGCTGAATGATAAATGACAATTAGAAAGGCTTGTATAAAGTTTATAAACACTGGATTCAATATAACCCCCAATAGAAAAGAGAAGTGACAAGTTAATTAATTTAAAACATATATATATATATATATATATATATATATATATATATATATATATATATATATATATATATATATATATATATATATAATTAATACAGCAATGCCCAAGAAGGGCAATGTGAAACCACAGAATCAGAGATATGAATTCACATGTCTTAATGTAAGTTGACATAGATCATAAAAAGGACTTAAGGTCGAATTCAACATTCATTCCATTAGGAACCATAGTTTTTAAATAATAAATCCATACCTTGCTATTCTTTACAGTGCTTTCCTATGCTTCCACTGTGCTTTCTTACACTTTGATGTGATTTTACTGTGGGAATCTTTTATAAGGGTCCAGCCTCCATTGCACCTTCAATGCTGGTGATTTTGTCCCAGCTTCATTTGTATTTACTGAGCCATTTCAGTGATCTCTGTTGAGCAATTAATAAAAAAAGAAACAGCAGATAAGTAAATGAATAAAGCACATGAAGACAGATTTTAAAATCCGCACACCAGATTAAAACTCCATTAAAACTCAGTGAGTGACCACAGTACACAGTGCTGGCTCTTTAAAGAGTGTTTACTGGCTGGGAAATGAATGGGGGGATGTAGCCAGATTACAAGGAAGAGGGGGTTTGTGGTGTTTGGAAACACGCAAGAAAAAGGGGACAGAATGTTTGCAGCTGCTCGGGGGGGTGGGGTTCTGTTAACAGCCTCCTGCAGCTGCAGGTTTGAAGTGAGGAGATCTCTGAGATTCTGCAAAACCTGTTCAAAACACTGTTAAATCAACAACAGTTTTTTTACATTTAATCCACTCAACAAAAAATTATTTTCTTCACCTGACTTGTTAAAAAGCCCACACTCCTTAACTTAGATTGAGCCATGGTGTGCTAAATGTTTCATGTACTATACTGTACTGTAGTGTATTGTACTGTAGTGTATTGTATTGTACTGTAATGTATTGTATTGTACTGTAGTGCATTGTATTGTATTGTATTGTACTGTATTGTATTATATTGGAGGACCTTCGTGGCTCCTAACGTCTCGGGGTTGGGGGTGTAGGGTTCTTTAAGCTCTGCAGGTCACGTAACTAGGGTCTCCCTCATTTCCTCCTCAGATCTGGACGAGTGTGCGGAGGGCCTGAGCAGCTGTGGGAGTCACTCCCTGTGTGTGAATCTGCAGGGCAGCCACCGCTGTGAGTGCCAGAGCGGGTACCACTTCACTGTGGACGGGCGAACCTGCATCGGTAAGCACCAGCACAACGCGCTGTGGTTATGGGTTACCAAACTTCCATTGCTCTACTTTTAACTAGGGGTTTAATCGATTAACGAGTCACTGATTAATCACACCTCGCTCGATTAATCTTGTCTAATTGAGTGCGGTATCAAAAAATGGTGAGAAATCTTGAAAGATGGCGGAGGGTGATTCTAAAGACCTTGGCTGACTTCCAATTACATGTAAGCAAATATTTTCAAACTGTCAGATTATAGTGTATTAAACATGAGCTGGCATTATGACACATCTGCTGTAAATTAAGTCATTACTTTGTATTACTTTATCTTTTCAACACAATTCCAAATCACGAGCAGACGGGTGTGCTTAATCGATCGCAGATCAGATGATCAGTCGATCAATAGAGAATGTCAAGATTAGAACCCGTTTTTAACGCATTACATACGACTTGCACTACAACTGCAGATGCAGCCCCCTGCACACCTAATGCTGTCCACTTTATTAAGATATAGTGTTATAAACCCTGCAGGACTGGCCCAGCCCGTGAGACAATGGCTCTGTTTAAATCACTAGAATGTGTGTGGGAGAGTCAGGCTGTGTTGCAGAATGCAGGGGGAGGCTGGAGGCCCTGTGAACTCTCACTGCGTTGCATCCACGCCCAATCCAGCAAGAAAACAAAATTAACCCCTTGTCTTCTCCTCCTTCAAAAAGTCCTCCTAACACACTACCGGCAAAGAGTTTAGAAAACAAAGGGGCGTAATGGAAAAGTTATTAGAAGTCAAACGTCCCTGATAGAACTGGTGCGGAAACTACACTGACAAATCTCTCCAAAGTGTCGTCATGTGGTGGCTTTTCATTTTTTAAGTTTTCTTTAAAAGCAGTTTTATTTTGTGGCTTACAACCCAATCTTTCCTCGTGTCACAGAGCTTCTTCTCATGGTTTACAGAGACGCGAGAGACAGCGCTATCTCAAAGATAAGCTCGCTGGCTCACATTAGGATACACAAAATTAGGAGCAGATCAGGAGATTTACTCTGCGAGGAATTGACATCTGGAACCAGTTACCAGGAAAGGCTGCTCATGAGCCAGATTCTTGAGGAACAGAGAGAGAGGTGGCAGGGATACGAGGTGGAGAGAAGGGACTTGAGTCTGTGGGGTTCCTGGATCTCAGGACTGCTTCCTTTACTAAAATGGGTTGTTCCCAAAGGTACTAGATGAAGGCTGGAATGGTTTAGGGCTGGCCAGCTGCAGTCAGTCACGCTACCCTGTCATTACCGTGCTGTCATGGGGCCCATGTCATGTGTTGAGATGTTACACAGCTGGCCTGCCTTGTCTCAATCCCCTGTGTGTTGTTCTGCTGACAGACATCGACGAGTGCGCCAGTCCCAGGTGTGACCCCCACGCCACGTGCTTCAACACGCCAGGCTCCTTCCACTGCCGCTGTGTTCCGGGCTACAAGGGGGATGGGTTCCAGTGCCTGGCGAGCCCTGGTAAGGCAGCCCAACACGGAGCGCATGCTGTACTTTACCATTGATTGCTCGTTGGGGTGAAGTGTGGAACACTAATAAACTGCAGAGCCGAGCCCCACAAACGCAGTTTAAAGCACAACGTTACCATGCATAAATGTAAACAAAAGCAAACGCTGCATGTTATATTCGTGTGAACCGGCCAACCGCACGCAATGTGTGTGGGAGGGGTCTTTGCAAGCCATAGCCCCGCCCTGTTTGGCACAACCACGCACCCTTTTCTGTCATTCAAACTGCGGGAAATATATCGTCTACCAAGTATTCATTTGGTATAATTAACTTTATTTGCATATATAAATGGACTGTCCTGGAATTGAGCTGTTCTTAAGGAAGTGTGTTCTTCCACTTTTACTAATGATTATGGATAGGATAACTAAACAGAGCAGTAGAGGTATTTTTGGTACCCTTTGTTAATTTGAACCCAGGCTGTAATGTCTGCCCCCCCCCCTCCTCCTCAGAGCCCACGCAGCCCCCCAGGACGGCCTGCGAGCAGCACAGACACAGCCTGCAGGGGGAGCTGAGCCCCCAGGGGCCCCGCCCTGCCGTGGGGGCCTACGTACCGCAGTGCGATGAGGAGGGCAACTACCAGCCGCTGCAGTGCCACGGCTCCACGGGACACTGCTGGTGTGTGGACAGCAGGGGGCAGGAGAGGCCCAGGACCAGGACCTCCCCCGGCACCCCCCCGACCCGCTGTGACCTGCCAGGTGAGAGACACTGCCACCTAGAGGCACAGCCAGCTCATTGACAGAGGAGCGCACCCACCACACCCACAGAGAGAGAGAGAGAGAGAGAGAGAGAGAGAGAGAGAGAGAGAGAGAGAGAGAGAGAGCCTGCTAGAGCTAAGTACAGTAGGACACGGCCCAGCTAGTGAACGTGCGCACCCAGTTTAACTCTCTCAGTATATCTCAATATGAAGTCTGAAATGCGTTTGAGTGAGGGTCACTGTCGGCTGGTTTCACAGGCCCCGGTCAGCACTGATGTTGGACTGACTTACTGTGGAAACCAGTCTCTGTAGAGATCATGTGAGGCCGTGACCTTTCAAGAGTTGGAAGGTCACGTGATTTCTTTGGAATCAGGAAGCAACTGGGATTCAACACAGATAATTCCAGTTGGATTTTGATACAGAGAAAAGAAAAAGATTACAATTCAAATTTAGAGGAGAACTAGAACCATTTTGAATGATTGTAAAGGTCTGGGTTACAGAATTAATAAAGTGATATTCATGTGATGAACCCTTTAAGAAATCCCCTCTTGGGTTTGTTCATCATGAAGTGTGATTGTCCTCCCACCCCTCCCCTCCTCCTCAGAGCCCACGCAGCCCCCCAGGACGGCCTGCGAGCAGCACAGACACAGCCTGCAGGGGGAGCTGAGCCACCAGGGGCCCCGCCCTGCCGTGGGGGCCTACGTACCGCAGTGCGATGAGGAGGGCAACTACCAGCCGCTGCAGTGCCACGGCTCTACGGGACACTGCTGGTGTGTGGACAGCAGGGGGCAGGAGAGGCCCGGGACCAGGACCCCCCCCGGCACCCCCCCGACCCGCTGTGACCTGCCAGGTGAGAGACACTGCCCCCTAGAGGCACAGCCAGCTCCTCTACAGAGGAGTGACAGGGGCCGCTGTAGAGAGAGAGGTTGGGTCAGTGCAGCGTCAGTGTGCAGGCAGCTGAAGGAGCAAGCTTTAATCCATGCTGAGAATCTGGTGAGGGAAATAGGTTTGGGCTCTGTTGTCTCTTTCAGGAAAAGGCTTAGTTTGATGTGCTCTTAGATAGAAATGTTTTATTGGGTTTGCACTGAGTCTGTGTTGAATGAGGAAAGATGAACTGTGTCTATATTTGAAATAATTATAGGAGAGAACTTCTCGCTGGTTTTTCTTCAGTAGGCAGTTTGTGGCTGGCTTCACGTTCCTCTCTGCGCCACTCTAAGTGTGCTTAGTGTCCTGGACCTCCTGCGCAGGTGGAGCTGGGTGACACTGCACTGGGGCAGGGTGACACTGCACTGGAGCTGGGTGACACTGCACTGGGGCAGGGCACTGCACTGGAGCAGGGTGACACTGCACTGGGGCAGGGTGACACTGCACTGGAGCTGGGTGACACTGCACTGGGGCAGGGCACTGCACTGGAGCAGGGTGACACTGCACTGGAGCAGGGTGACACTGCACTGGAGCAGGGTGACACTGCACTGGAGCTGGGTGACACTGCACTGGAGCAGGGTGACACTGCACTGGAGCAGGGTGACACTGCACTGGAGCTGGGTGACACTGCACTGGAGCAGTGTGACACTGCACTGGAGCAGCGTGACACTGCACTGGAGCAGGGTAACACTGCTGATGTAAACGGATGGGCTGAGTCTGCTTTTGAAACATGCCAGACAATACGAGCTGGACTCCTGATTATGCTGAGCGGTGCAGTGTGTAAGGTGTGTTCTTTGTGCCCCGCAGCCCCGACACAGCGCCCCGAGACCGTGTGCGAGCGCTGGAGAGCCAGTCTGCTGGATCACTACGGGGGCCGGCCCGCCCCCCACCACTTCATCCCACAGTGTGACGACCTGGGGCTCTTCAACCCCCTGCAGTGCTACGGGGACAGCAGCTACTGCTGGTGTGTGGACCAGGACGGCAGGGAGCTGGAGGGGACCCGCTCCCAGCACGGAGTCACCCCGGCATGTAAGGCATGAGGGAATGGGGGAAGAAGGGCAAAGTGGGTGGGGAGAGATTGGGAGGAAGAACATGAGAGATGGGAAGCAGGGGGAGGAGGGAGGAGGGAGGAGGGGGCAGTTTTGATTAACCCTTTCAGCTGGGACTCCACTGTTTGGATCAGGGCGTCATTCCTGGATGGTGTTTGGTTTGTTTGTTTTTTGTTTTTGTTCCAGTGATTTGCTAATCGCTTTCCAGCACACTTGAGAGATATACAGCTTCTCAAACACTTTGAAGTTAAACACTCATTTTTCAGTGTGTCATTTGGTGTATTTTAATATCTATTTTAACAGTTACTGTTAGCTTCTTCATAATGAGCAGAATCTAAAGTTTTAGACTGCAGATTTTTCTCAGAGAGAGAGAGAGGAAGGAAGGCTACATTTAGGGTTTGGAACTCGATGTGAAGTTTTCTCTCTGTCAGGAAATACAGCAGAATTCCTTAGGGGATAAAAGCCTCATCGGAGGAAGAGGAGTAATGAAGCTTCTTGAGGGCTGAGAGACACACACAGTAAGAAGCCGTCAAATTAACATCCTTTTTCTGTGAAAACTGCAGTTACACCACAGACAGGTTTAGGGTTAGGGTTATTTAAATATATTCCAGATCATTTGAACACAGTACAAATAGAATGGGGGGCGGGGTAACCCATGCAACAAACGTTTTCTTTTTTTGTATTGCTGCTGCTGATAGAAAATGAATGTGTGTGCTAGTGTGTGCTGTGACTCGTGACCCCAGTGCTGCGGTGTCATTGGCAGGCATCCCGACCGTGGCTCCTCCCACTCTGCGGCCGACCCCGCGCCCCGATGTGACCCCGCCCCCCGCCGGCGTGGTGCTGCTCTACGCTCAGGGACAGCAGATCGGCTCCCTGCCTCTGAACGGGACCCGGCTCAGCATGGACAAGGCAGCCGTCCTGCTGGCGCTGCATGTACAGTGGAGTCTTACTTACCTGCATACAAAGGCTATGTAGATCATTCCATTCCATTCACTCACATGCAGGCAGCTTCCTTCACTTCTAGAAGAGGTCTAGGAATTCTTATTTATTTTGTTATTTCAGTTATAGAGCGAATGTCTTTGCAAAGTTACATAGTACTAAAGCAGATTCCAAAGTAAAAAAAATTATATATATATATACAGGGATGGAACTAAGACTCCTATTGCACAGCAGTTTCACTCATTCTAGGTTTTAATGTAAGTTTGATTAACCACAGCGTGTATTTAGCAAGCTCGGGTGTGTCTTATTAAACTCACAGTAAAACCAGGAATGGATCAAACTGCTCTGCAATGGGAGTCTTACTTCCATCCCTGCTTATATATAAAAACGCGTACCTTCCAAGATATAGTTGTACGTGTATTTTATGGGATGTAGATGGGCATGTTTTCTAGTTGCTGATGCAGTTGTCGGTATGCGCGTGCTTGATTTGCGCTGTGTTCTGCACAGGGCTCCATCGTGGTTGGGATTGACTATGACTGCAGAGAGAGGACGGTGTACTGGACAGACGTGGCGGCTCGAACCATCAGCAGAGCCAGCCTGGAGCCCGGGGCTGAACCGGAGAGCGTCGTCAACTCCGGTGAGCACAAAACCTTAAAGCTGTGCTGCAGGGTTCCCTTTCTGCTGCTGACAAACCGTCACACCAGGAGGCGTGCCCTTGCACTCACACTTCCCTTATAAAGCCCAGGAAAGTGTAATAAAGCCAGTGACAGCATGGGAAAGCACTGGCAAGCATTGCAAATTATAGCAAGATATGCTAAAGCATAGAAAAAACATGGCAAACCACGGTAAATGATGGTAAATGCATAGTGGTTTAACCAAGGGAAAAGCATGGCGAAACGGCAACAGTACTGTGCAGTAAACCTTTATCACAGGGGCTGTGTAGTTCTTGAGGGAACCGAGGGCATACAGCAGTCATTCAATTCCCTGACAGTGCCTTTCGATTTCTCCTTGTAGTTAATATTAACACTCCTTTACTGTATCCTCTGTTATTTCCCACAGTCGCGCTGACACATGGAACATGTTATTTATATCTGTGTGTATGCACTGCACTGTACGAGTGATACAGTGACAGTACACTGAAATAGCCAAGAAGTGTGCCATGGAAAAATGTGATCTGAACTTCAAGTGTGGGTGAATGTGAGCTCCAGTGGTTAGAGCTGAAGTCTGGGAACGGCAAGATGTTGGTTTCAAATTCCAGCTCAGCAAACCTTTGATCCTTTTAAGGAGTTGTTGGAGTTTTTAGTGCAGATTCAAGGGCAGGACCTAAAACCTGTGCAATGCTATCAGTGCTTAAGACGTGCTTTGTATATTTTGTATAATTTTGTATATTTTTAAAAAATAAAATTGGTAACAAATGTAAGAACAGAAGATAAAAGAATTGATTTTAAAATGCAAGCAAATGTGTGTGTGTGCGTGTGTGTGTGTCAGTTTGTGTGTGTGTGTGTCAGTGTGTGTGCGTGTGTGTCAGTGTGTGTCAGTGTGTGTGCGTGTGTGTGTGTGTGCGTGTGTGTGCGTGTGTGTGTGTGTGTGTCAGTGTGTGCGTGTGTGTGCGTGCGCGTGTGTGTGTGTGTGGGGGGGTCTCTCATGTTTCTTTAATCTCTCTAAATTAACAAACAGTCTTCTTTGATCATTGTGCAGTGAAACGGTTATTGGGACACAGACGTTGCTGCAGCACAAACAAACAAGAGACCTGCAAACGAACAGCTGCTTCTGAACACAACATGTGCTGTTTATCTGAGCTGAGAAACACATTGGCACTTGTGTTTAAAGGAATCAGAACTAAGTCGCACATTCCTTTGAAGTGTGTCATTCCTGAGTTGTCTTGACTCTTATTAGAGGGCTTCAGGGTTTCCGTGTGCAAAGGAGAGATCCCAGCCACCACATACAGATAGAAGGGTGGGCAGCAATACACTAACCCCCAGGCTGCTTTCTTTGCTACAGAGATCGCTCTATTAATGCACACCAATGTTTTATGGCCCAGCCTCACATAGACCACTATAGAGAACTGTGTTATCTTTAAATGGCCCATCTTAAAGATTCATACTATTGGTTAAGTAGGAAGAAAGAAAGCATTAAGGGTGCTGATTGATTGCTTGCTTGCTTGCTTGCTTGCTTGCTTGCTGTATTGATCGATTGCATTCTGCCGTTCCCAGGTCTCCTGAGCCCTGAGGGCCTGGCCGTTGACTACCTGCGGAGGAGCATGTTCTGGGTGG
Organism: Acipenser oxyrinchus oxyrinchus; assembly: GCA_030684275.1. Lineage (NCBI taxonomy): Eukaryota > Metazoa > Chordata > Actinopteri > Acipenseriformes > Acipenseridae > Acipenser > Acipenser oxyrinchus. Next base: position 2,235,845 of record CM060269.1, read on the forward strand.
ACAGCGGTCTGGACAAGATAGAAGCAGCCAGGCTGGATGGCACCGAGCGGCGCGTCCTGTTCGACACGGACCTGGTCAACCCCAGAGCAATAGCGGTGGACCCTCGGGGCGGGTACGTCCACAACACAGCATATTCGAACCATAGTCTTAACTATTTCTTACATTTACCCTTTAAAAAGTCTAAGCTCCAGGACAAGATAACCCTAACATCACTCGGTATATTCTAGACGCACACAACTGGCTCAGAGACAGCCTTTTAAAGCCACATTTCTGGAGCCCAGACGCTTTAGAAGTGCTTAATCCACTTCCAGCCCTCTCCTCCCCTCCTCCTCCTCCTCCTCCTCCTCCTCCTGGGTCAGGCTGGGTGGCTGGGACACAGAGGGCGGCTCCTGTCCAGTACTGGAGCATTATCTTGATTAAACGCTGCCTCTGTCTGAGGAGCTTCCTTTCACGCGGCACATTAAAGATGAGCCCTTCCTGAGCAGACCCGCTAAGTGGAACGTGAGTGCTTGTGTGTGGCAGCCAGGCTCTCCCAGTGTCTCAATCAGCACCATCCGGGGATCCTGCCTGTTTAGAAGCACCGTGCTGGCTCCCAGTCCAGGCGTGTGCATCCCTGAGAGATACCTGCGTGTACCGGCAGGAGGCTTGGTGTGCTCGACGCCCCGACTGGAGGGGTTTCAATGACTGGAGTGCAGCGGACAGTCCCAGCAGGTCTAGATCCTATCAGGGCAGAGGGAGGAAGCATTTCATATCAGAGGCTGCCCACGGGACATGATCTCTGTAGTGGGAACGTGTGGTTTTAATTCAAACCTGCTGATCGACGCAGCTTTTTAAGTTTGTTGAAGCTTACCTTCCTAAGAAATGCAAATGCGTTTTTTATAACATGCTTGATATAAAACCCTCTTGTTTTGCACTGCATCAATACAGTGACTCAGACAGCCTTTGCAGTTATCACATTTCCCTGAATATGTTTTTTGCAGTTAGTTTAGAGTGGCCATCCGTATGCTTCCCTGTGTGGTGATTCTTGTGAGTTTCTCCCTCTGTTTCCAGTATTTTCAGGATCTGACCCGTAGCTCATGTACAGTGTATAATGAACAGCTGCTAAGCTTTGTAGAAATGCTTTCTCAGTACACTGCTACTTTGGAAATGATGGCAAGAGCACCCTGTAGTTTGTAGCTGTGAAGTACAGTATCTGATTTCAGAGATCTCTATGTATTAGACTCCCACTGCTGGGTACTTCTGTAAACTCCTGTGTTTTAGGTCATTGCATGCTTGACTGTATTGCTGTTTAAGAGTTGAAGTGACTGATGCAGGGTTAGAAACAGCCAGCGGTTGCACTCTAGTCTCTGAGACTCACCTGGACCTGTAGCGGTATAATCAGTAGCTGCTGTTCTCCCTCCACCAGTAACCTCTACTGGACAGACTGGAACCGCGAGGGCCCCAAAATTGAGACCTCCACGGTGGACGGAGCCAACAGGAGGGTGCTGATCAAGGATGACATCGGGCTGCCCAACGCACTGACCTTCGACCCCCTCAGGAAGCAGCTCTGCTGGGCTGACGCTGGTATGTGTCCTTGTCATGAGCTGGGGGCTCCTCATAAGAACGCTGGTCTGAAGCTGATAGCCACAGCTGAGAAAAGCAATGCTAATCTGCATTACAGCATGATGATGTGGTGTAGTAAGGGGGCAGCTCAGGTTGGCCTGATTATGAAAGCAGCAGGTCTTTCCAGAGCTACACACCTGACTTACAAACAGATTCTAAAGCAGGTCTCTAATTACTGCTCTCCCCTCTGATGACAAGGCACAAAGCGACTGGAATGCGCGCAGCCAGATGGCACAGGAAGACATGTGATACACAGCAACCTGAATTACCCCTTCAGTCTGGTCAGCTACTCCAACCACTTCTACTACACGGACTGGAGAAGGTAGGTGGCAACTCATCATCCCTACTCTGCAATCAGAGGCTGGCCTCACAGCCACACCCAGAGAAACCGATACAGTTACAAAGAGACACACCACGGGGCTAAAAATAGTCTTGGTCGCAACCCTTTAACCAACGTGTGTTTTTATCTTGTTCAGCGTGCGTGCCTTCATTGATTTCACAATGCTTGGTCTTTTTTTGGGGTGGGACAAAATTGAAGGTATAGCAGTAGCAGATTAATGTTTAGGGCTGTCAAATGCAGACTACGATTTGCAGCAGAACAAGGTTTGGGGCTCTGTGTTGAGAACTAAGTAATAATAAAATGCGTAACAGCCCGTGCCCATAGCAGCGCTGAGATTCTGGCGTCTAACACTTTTTGAAGTATTGAAGTCTCTGTTCTAATGCATTCTTGAGAAATCCTAAATAGTTCAAACTAGAGGGAGTATAAAATTGCATACGTTATCCTGACACACGATGTGTTTGTCGGGGGTAAAACTGTGACACTTTGAAACAGCGAGCCGGTTTTGGATTGTTTAATGAGTCGAATAGGATCGCCTCCTTTTTGAATGTCTCTCCAGTGTACAGTAGACATGTGTTTTGGTTTTGTTCAGGGACGGGGTGATGGCACTGAGCAGAGACACCAGCCAGTTCACGGACGAGTACCTCCCCGATCAGAGATCCCACCTGTACGGAATCACAGTGGCCTACCCTCGCTGCGTTTCAGGTAAGAGCACAGAGATGCTTTCCACTCTCTCCGTCCTTGCTTCCTTGTGCCTGCTTCCCTCGCTCCGCACCTTTGTAAACAGCGGTTCCAAATCGCAGGCTCCTCTTTGCATTACCCCTCCGTGTCACGCTGTTAAGTTTTGCAGCTTGAGCGTCTGCTGTTGCAATGCAAGGGCAGCCCCATCGAGAAACTTGCGGACGTACAGAACTTAATGCATCAACCTGAAATTGCACTCCGATTACTGCCTTGTGGTGAAGATTTTCACGCAACTCCACACACAGGCACGGTTATATGTGTGGATTGGGCAACATGGTTTGGAAACTCTGTCTTGTTGAAGTGCTTAAGCTTTTACGATGTTGACTGTGAAAATATAAAAAAACAACAGCCCCTAATCACTGATCTTAGTCGTGAAGGTCTGATCCAACACACTGCGGACCCTTACAAAGGTAAACACTGCCCACGTAGACCCATTCGGACCACTACTCATTCTGTTGCAGGACTTACTGAAAGACACAGTAATTGGCACGATCGTTCACTAAGTGCCTGCTTCAGTGTTGGCCACAGCAGTCAATTATCTAGCGCTGTTGCCTGCTGTGTCAGGTACTGTATTATAGTTCAGATGCGTGGGAAACAAAAGAAAATCAGACTAGTATCTACTTGCTAAGAATTCAGTGTCAGATGAGCCACATTGCTCCTTGCAAAGTGAAGTACAGGTGCTGGAGTTCAAACAAGAAGTATAAAACTAACAGATCCTCACCAAGGATGACAACATGAAAGAGTAACGACGAAGGTATGCAAGCTGGGAGGAAGCAACAAGCATAGCGTGCACAAGCTACCCCTAATTTCAAGGCACAAGGACATTAACACTTTGCAATGGCTTTGTTGCTTCACTGTGTATTGTTTCTGTTGCAGGGAGGAAATAATGGTGGAGCCAACGAGTGAAGTCTATGCAGCTCTGTTGCTCAAGGGGGGGGGAAGAGTAAATTTGAGAACACTTCCAGAGGAGAAGAGAATTTGAGTGGAAGATGGACGGGCTGGTGGCTTTCCAGAATTGGGTGGGGGTCGTTTTTTAAACAGATTTAAAACAAAAACAAATCCTCGAACAAAAACCTCTTGTAAAAGTTTTGTAAATTTCTTGGTTTTTTTATACCTCATTTTTACTACTGTATTTGTATGTTTTTAAAAGAAAAAAGAAATAAAGATCGACAGGCCTGGAGCACAATCATAACGAAACAAAAACGGAGGGAGAGAGGGATGAACAGAGGGAAAGAGGGTGGAAGAGAGGGGACATCAGCCACCACAAGTACTGCTTGTTTCTGTACCACTACAGGCAGCATTGCAGTTACGTATTAACTGTGCACAAAAATACAGCGAAGGCAAGAGACTCAATGTCAATGGCTTGTTAGCATTGGTCAACATCTATTACTTTTTTTTCTGAATTTTTTTTTTTTTTTTTTATATAAAGTGAGTTGTCTTACTATTTATAACATTAAAGATGTGATCAATGCTGTTGTATCTCAGTTGCAGTGTGCTTTCTCTTCTCTGTCCTTCACTGCAGGAACTCACTCTCTAGCCTCTGAAGACGATAGTGTGGCACATTAGGACAAGCAGCATGGCCCAGCCTGCTTGATAAGCACGAGTCGATTTCATTTTCATTCAGCCCTGTCAGTCCTGTCAGGACCTCAAGGTCTTTGTGCCGTATGTTCACGCATGCGTCGGAAATCACGTTGGAACCTCACAGGACTCCTGGGTCCCAGTCTGAGGGCGTGTAGAAATAAATATATATATACACATGTAAAACAAATCCTGTTCTCATGTATACAAAAATAATTCAGGGCTGAAAGGGTTAACACAGGTAAAACTAAACCCTAGAAAAAGCAATTTACATTATTTTAAGGTACTGGTTAAAAAAAAAAAAAAAAAGAAAGGGGAAGTTAGCCCAGCATTCTCCCCTACTGAGTGGTCTAATTTAAAAGCACAAAATCTAGTCTCTTTTTAAATGTTCCCAGAGTTTTAGATCCTATTACGCATGCATTTATAACTCTGTGTAGAACACTACCATAATAAAATCAAGCACACAGTTTGATAAACGCCATGTGGAGCCAGTACCTAGTTCCAGGCCATGCAGGGTCTAGAAACCATGGCAGTACCTTTTTTTTTATCCAGAGTGCTCATTTGATCTTAGGCTTCCTACACTTCAGTGCCTCCTCACGCTGGGGTGTTGCCGTGACAAATGGCTTCAGCAGACAACACTGCAATAAATGATAGACAAACTAATACGACAAGACACATTTGCTAAAGAAAATAACCCAAGTCACCCACACTCACACTCGTTTATTTATTTTATTTGACCCTCTGGCTGATTCACCTTCCAGATCAGGTTTCACTTAATATAAATTAAATACTTAAATCACAGTCCAATGCAAACAACATTAGCTTTGTGCTGGAAGCCGGCTTTCTTGAACAAAAAAAAAAAAAAAAAAAAAAGGAACAAGATCACAAAATGCAAATTCCAAAAAAAAAAAAAAAGGAGCGAGTGAGCGAAGCGGAGCGGAGTCACAAGCCCTCATCTGCCCACTTTGCCCAGCCGGTGGTCAGTCTTGGGGTCGGCGATGATGGCCTGCACGGCCACAATGGCCTCGTTGATCCGAGTCTGCAGGTCTCTCAGCTCCTCGATGTGCAGCAAGCGCAGGATCGCGGCCGCCTCGTTCAGAGTGGCGTCTGTGTGAATCACAGGGAGCGAAGAGTCAATGACAACGTCTCCCCTGACTGCAACACGGCTTTGTGTTCTCGTGAATCACAGTTCGCCTGGTTCCGACTTGAATGCCTAAAATATTTATTGTTGCTTTGAAGACTGCGTTCACGGAGGGGGCTAAGGCCTTGGCCAGTTAGCAGACAGCTTCCACACCAGTGTGTTCCCTGTACACAGCACTGTCACCTGTGTGGACCAACAGCTGCCTGTCTACACTGACCTAGCACTTTCACACTGAGCCACCAAGAGGTCATTAAAAAGCAATCCGATCAAGCAAAACACACAAACAAACTAACAGCACAGGGCACCCCACCACATGCAATGAAATGAGACAGCAGCAGGGACGCTGCGGTGAGGGGGTCACCTCGGGAGAGGAGCGCACAGCAACAGTAAACGGTTAATTGCTGGAGAGGATGCGTTTGCTGTTTGAAGCGGATGCCTGTTTCCTCTGCAGCAGCTGTTGTGTCTGTGAGCGACTGGAAGGATGTCGCTCTAACCCTGGGAGGGCTGGCACCATCGTCCACAGTGAACACCGGACCAGAACAGACCCTGCTCAAATCTGACAGTGATTATGGGGCCTGCTCTGCAACACTACCCATCAAACAGAAAAACACATCTCGATATTTCTGTTACATAGCATATAGACAGAGGCAGGGCTCGGGGGAAGGGATTTTCCCCGGTGGGCTACACATGTTACTACAGCACACTAGAAGCTAAATGCCAAGGGCAAGCTTTCAGTCTGGGTAACTTCTCAAACTCCAGGCTGTCGTTGACAGCTTGCCTTTCTCCAGGAATAAAAATATAACAGTCTCCGAGTCATTTTTTTTAATTGCTTTTTTTGTTTAAGTTTCATGAAACAATTTTCGCAGTACGGTAGGGAGGGAGAGGACATTGTCAGTAACTGGATAAACTTCTGATAACTATTTCTGTGACACTAACAGCCTGCCTCGTTTTAATTCCAGCTGTCACACTTCTGGAAACAGCTGGCTGTCATGGTTCACAGTTTTGTTTTTAATTCCTGTTCATTCAGTTGGAGAATCACGGTGGGAGTGTTGCTAAACCTCCCTTTCCAATCTGAATGGGAGCTGCAATTTGCTATGAAATTAATAAAAAAAATACTATTGGGTGGATTTGATCTATCTCTAGTATACCCTGCAGGGATAAAGCTACAGCTAGATTTTTTTATTCTTTTAGTTTTTTACAGCACTGAGGAATCACCCTGGATTGCAACAACCACCTATTCATAAAAATAATCAGGGCTACTGATCACGTGTAAATTATTTTCATTAATTTATATAAAATATAGATTTGCAATAGAGATACTGATTATGCAACAAATCAGCAAGGCTGTAGCGCCCCACAGTGGCCAGTGATGTAAACTCTGCACACCTTCTGAAGATTAGCTCCACACTCTGCAGCTTACCTCCTGTATCGAAGCCAAGCAGGTGCTTTTCCAGGGCGACTGGCAAACCCTTCAAAAGAAAAAAACAACATCATACAAAACAGGTCTCTCAGCCAAGCAAACAGACTACACACAACGTGCATGACCTCTGTCCCTGCATTATCATCATGAGGAATAATTATACGACTGATGACGCCTCATTTTAACATGTTATTTAAGTTTGCAAATGCACAGAGACACTAGGATATGATCAGCCTATACTCTGCTGGAAAGCCACAGCTGGATTTCTGAGAGCATTTCACAGCACTGAGAACTCCCCTGGACTGCATCAGCCACTTGTTTTTAGGGATACTGCAGACCAGGGTGATTTAAATAGCCTGTTGTGCTGTAAAATACTCTAAAAAACCCAGCTGTGGCTTACGAAAGCCAGGTATACAGGCTGATCAAAATGACCCCTCAGCAAGGGAATAGGTGGTGCAACCAAACTTCACATTATTTATTAAACCCAACATCTGCTTCATCAAATAACCTTTTTGTTAAACATACGAGTACTAATACTTGTATACTACCAATACTGACAAAATATACTGTCAAAAATTCTTATTGCCCAATATGTACGTTGTGCCAGTAGACCACGCATTGTAGAACGCCCCCAAACCCTCTCTTACCTCTTTGGACCTGCCTGCCTTTGCTATGGCTTCTTGAGTCAAGCGTTCCTGAACCAGAATTCGAATAGCCTGCAACCAGACAGCATGGAGAACATACTTTAAAAAATAAAGTCAACAGTGACACCCATTCACATTCTCCAGGCATGAAATGTGGTGTGCTTTCCCACTGAGAGCTCCCGTCTTAACTCCGAGTACTGGGTCCGATGTAGTTTGACACACACACCACTCACCTTCAGCATTACCAGGTAGTCGTCATGGCGTTGGATCTGAAGGAGATTGGCTAGAGCCAACACACCTGCCTTAAAATCAGGGTTATTGACTGGAAGACAAAGAAAGCACAAAAGTGAGGCTGAGCGATGCAACCAAAGACTGAGGCATCACAGGATCAGAGGCATTTTCTATCTGTTTTTTTTCTTAACACATGCTTCTGAACGCTTGAAGGCCAGTAAGGAGTGCACTCACTGTCCAGGTGGATGAGTGGGTCCGACTGGGTCTGAGTTTTATCGACGGCTGCGTGAGGCTGGCAGTTCTTGTATTTGTCCGCTGTTTGGAAAGCAAACGCACAGATTAGATCTCCAGGAAATAACTAATGTACAGTACTGCCGGCTTTGTAGCAACAACAACAAAAAAACTGTTTAAAAAGCAATATTGACACCTAGGCAGAAGCACAAAACTAGGTGGGACCAGAGGGGGCAATCAAGATGAACAGTGAACTATATCTGGCACATAATCGCCACCTCTGTGCTTGAGTAAGAATGGAAGGGGCCCTGCAGCACTGCACAGTATGCAGCTATAATGGTACAGTGGGTAGAGCTGTAAGACAGAAGGAGTCATATTCATAAAGCATTCACCACTGTGATCATTTTGCACCATTTGTTCTGTAAAACGGAAAATAAACTGTTACAGAACTGGCAAGAAACCACTAAGCAGCTCTTACACTGGGCAGAGGGAGAGAAGAGGCGATACCGTACCATTGTCTCCATACTCAAAGCGCACTGCAAGGCTCAGCAGCCAGTCCACAGCCTCCTGCCGCTCCAGCACAGTGAAGGGGCTGGCAACATCCTGCAGGTACTGGAAAACAAGAGGGGAGGAGGGAGCGACTAGGGACTCCTACCAGTACTGTACTGAGGAGCGCAACATGATTACACACTACAGAGGTCCTCTTGCATCACACACAGGCAGACTGGCTCAGCATGCATTCCAGCCCAGTGGAGCTGCACACTCTCACTCACACACAGGCAGACTGGCTCAGCATGCATTCCAGCCCAGTGGAGCTGCACACTCTCACTCACACACACACAGGCAGACTGGCTCAGCATGCATTCCAGCCCAGTGGAGCTGCACACTCACACTCACACACAGGCAGACTGGCTCAGCATGCATTCCAGCCCAGTGGAGCTGCACACTCACACTCACACACAGGCAGACTGGCTCAGCATGCATTCCAGCCCAGTGGAGCTGCACACTCTCACTCACACACAGGCAGACTGGCTCAGCATGCATTCCAGCCCAGTGGAGCTGCACACTCTCACTCACACATAGGCAGACTGGCTCAGCATGCATTCCAGCCCAGTGGAGCTGCACACTCTCACTCACACACAGGCAGACTGGCTCAGCATGCATTCCAGCCCAGTGGAGCTGCACACTCTCACTCACACACAGGCAGACTGGCTCAGCATGCATTCCAGCCCAGTGGAGCTGCACACTCTCACTCACACACAGGCAGACTGGCTCAGCATGCATTCCAGCCCATTGGAGCAGCACATTCTCACTCACACACACACAGGCAGACTGGCTCAGCATGCATTCCAGCCCAGTGGAGCTGCACACTCTCACTCACACACAGGCAGACTGGCTCAGCATGCATTCCAGCCCAGTGGAGCTGCACACTCTCACTCACACACAGGCAGACTGGCTCAGCATGCATTCCAGCCCAGTGGAGCTGCACACTCTCACTCACACACAGGCAGACTGGCTCAGCATGCATTCCAGCCCAGTGGAGCTGCACACTCTCACTCACACACAGGCAGACTGGCTCAGCATGCATTCCAGCCCAGTGGAGCTGCACACTCTCACTCACACACAGGCAGACTGGCTCAGCATGCATTCCAGCCCAGTGGAGCTGCACACTCTCACTCACACACAGGCAGACTGGCTCAGCATGCATTCCAGCCCAGTGGAGCTGCACACTCTCACTACACACACAGGCAGACTGGCTCAGCATGCATTCCAGCCCAGTGGAGCTGCACACTCTCACTCACACACAGGCAGACTGGCTCAGCATGCATTCCAGCCCAGTGGAGCTGCACACTCTCACTCACACACAGGCAGACTGGCTCAGCATGCATTCCAGCCCATTGGAGCAGCACATTCTCACTCACACACACACAGGCAGACTGGCTCAGCATGCATTCCAGCCCAGTGGAGCTGCACACTCTCACTCACACACACACACAGGCAGACTGGCTCAGCATGCATTCTCAGCAGGTACCCTGGTTGCTGTGTCTGTTTCCCCACGCTCTCCCTCACCTTCTCAAAGTGTTTCGGCCACTCAGGGCTGTGTATGTTCCTCAGGTTCCCCCGGTCTTCAATCTTGTAGTGTCTGATCTTCTGATCCTCGAGCCAGACTATGAAGTTCCTGAACTCTGTCTCGTCTGAAAGGCAGGTCAAAGGGAACACAAGAGAGCTAAAGTCAGTCCGGTTTGCTGCCCTCTGGGGGTCGGAGAAAGGCACTGCAGCTTCTCCTGCTCTGCACAGGGAATAAATACAGTACTTTATCATCAGCATTGATCATAAAACTAAAACTTCCAGCTGACCAGTGGAATCGTTAATAAAAACATTTAGAAACAGATAAATAAATAAATAAATAATGAATTAGCTCTCAGAGTAAACTTTTTTTGGCAGTTTACTGCACTGTTTATTTTCGCTTTCTACGCAACTGAAATATACTATTTTTAAATCACTTAAACCTTTTGTGTGTGTGTTGTGTTTGTATTATATATATATATATATATATATATATATATATATATATATATATATATATCTCGTATTGGTCTCTGCGCCTTTGAAGCCGCAGTTTGTGTTCGTGTTAATGACTGTACGCAGACACGTCTGCAGTGGGTGTGGACAGGGCACGCCGGGTATAACAGTCACACAAAAGCCCTGAGCTGACCACGGACACTTCCCCACTTCGCTGACCGCTCCACTCCCGCATTGTGTGACTCGACTCCGCGGGCCTGCGTGTTGTTTTCCAGGCTGGCTCATTGGAATCCACGCCGCTCCGCTCAAGCGGACAGCCTGCGTTTTAAACTCTGTTTTTTTTCTTCTTCTCATAAGCTTACCTTTGCAGTTAAACCCAGCGGGGTTGTGATAATCCAGAGCAGCGAGCTTCCTGCGAAACATCTTCAGACCTGCTGAGGTGATATTGTATCGCGTTGGTTTAAAATCGCTAATATCTTTCAGTCCTCCTCGCCTCACAGACATCCGAGAGGCGGACCACGTTGACACCAGCTCGCGCCACGCTCCCTGTGATTGACGGTGCAGCCAGCCAACCGAACAGCGAGATATTTGGAGCGGCGTCAGTGAAAGGGTACGGTGGGCGTGGTTTTCATGTAATGTAACCATAGAGATCATCGGTCGTGTTCTTAGAGCTCAGACTCGCGGAGATTCGCGTTCTTCGAGCGCTGCTGCTGCGTGACGTCACTCAACTCCACCCACAGAAATCTGCGCAGATTCTGCACAGCCCAGGGCAGCTTTGAAAAGTTTCTGCGGCTGTGAGCCACAGAGACGAGGCAGAGATCACGAGTGACCTGCTAATCGGAATGCGAATAACCACTAAAACTACCGCTGCCCCTTGTTAGTGGAGGCGAACGACATCTTATCATAAGAACATAAAAACATAAGAAAGGTTGCAAACGAGAGGAGGCCATTCGGCCCATCTTGCTCGCTCGGTTGTTAGTAGTTTATTGTTCCTGAATCTCTAAGCTGTTTCTTGAAGGATCCCAGGGTGTCAGCTTAAATAACGTTACTGGGTAGTTGGTTCGAGAAGAAAAGGGAGATGCATAACTTTGAGTCATAACTTTGAAGTCATAGTGCATTCCAAGTGTTATCAGGGAATCCTGCGTTGTGTTTTCAAGCGAGTCACTGCATGGTTTGGAGACGGCGTTTCTCTAGAAACTGCGTGTGACGTCAGAAAGACAGCAGCCAAGCTAGGGATGCGTTTCTGTGACGTTTTGCTATGCTAGCGATATTTGAATGGTTCAAACTTCATTGCCTTCCTTGATAGATTGTTCCCCCAAAACCGCTGATTCGGGGTCAGTTTTTCAGTCGATCTATAAGCCCCGCCCCTCTCAACGTATTCAAGCCCTGCCTCTTCATGACAGTGACGAACAGAACAAAACTGACGTCACCGAATACCGCTATTTCAAACTCCAAACGAGCGGGGAACATTTACAGGCGAGTTTATCTACTTATATAGTAATTATTCATGTGTTTAAATAATAATAGCGTGCATGTATTCATTGCATTGTATTTACTGCACGAACCCAGAGAACCATTGCATTGTATTTGCTCAAAGCTGTCGTGACGTTTCTGTGTTGTGCCAATCTGTTGAAGATTATTACTCAGGAAGAATGCACTTTGAATGGCACATTACTTATGCATCGCTTGTTTGTAGTGTGTCCGTTTATTAGATCGCCCTGATGCTTCTGTTGTTTTGATTTGTTGTGCATGTGAAATCAAACCACGATGTCACTGATTCACTGAGATGCTCCCACCCCGAGGTTTTCATGCAGGTAGGTGTGTAAAGGATGTGGAGGTGTTCTAGGAAAGGTGCACGCTGCTGTGGAGCATCCTTTGTAACACATGCAGAGCTGCATTATTCATTCATTGGCTCTCTACCATCCACGCAGCCTCCGCAGCGGCTTCAGTTCACTTTGTCATGAAGCCTTTTCGATCAGCGCTGATTACAAAACAAAAAGAAAGATCTTGGACAACAGTGTGTGTTTTTCATTTATTTATTTATTTTAAACAGATGCAAAAGTGGATTTAAACCCAGTACATTGTTCACATTGTATGGCGTTATGAACGTCATCTAAGCATCATTCAGAGAAAGCTGGATTAAGGCCCCTCCCCCCCCAAACCAAAACACCCCAACAACAGATTTCAACGGGTGGTGTGCCCTGCAGGAGGGTCGTTACTGGCACAGCAGTACACTTGCTCTAGCAGGGTTGGGGTTGGGTATTGGGGTTGGGGTTGAGTATTGGGGTTGGGGTTGGGGTTGGGGTTGGGGTTGAGTATTGGGGTTGGGGTTGGGGTTGGGGTTGAGTATTGGGGTTGGCTGTCCTTTCCCCTGAAACTGCACTGTCGAAATGGCATTAAGAAGTTGTTCTCTGAGCAGGCGTGGGACGAGCTCCTCTGGTTGAAGCTATTCACTGAAATGCGGCTGTAGTTATTGTTTGTTACGGGTCAATTTACATTTTAATAAAAAGAAAAACAAGGTTCAGGTTGAGCAGGAAATGAGCTGCAGCTTTTTTTTCTTTTTTTGTACCACGTGAAACAAATCCTGACAATAAAAAAACAGGGCAGACAGAAAGAAACACACCAAACCTGGAGGGCTGGCTAGTCTGAGTCTTGCTGGCTAGTCTGAGTCTTGCTGGCTAGTCTGAGTCTTGCTGGCAAGTCTGAGTCTTGCTGGCTAGTCTGAGTCTTGCTGGCTAGTCTGAGTCTTGCTGGCTAGTCTGAAACTTGCTGGCTAGTCTGAAACTTGCTGGCTAGTCTGAGACTTGCTGGCTAGTCTGAGTCTTGCTGGCTAGTCTGAGTCTTGCTGGCTAGTCTGAGTCTTGCTGGCTAGTCTGAAACTTGCTGGCTAGTCTGAAACTTGCTGGCTAGTCTGAAACTTGCTGGCTAGTCTGAGTCTTGCTGGCTAGTCTGAGTCTTGCTGGCAAGTCTGAGTCTTGCTGGCTAGTCTGAGTCTTGCTGGCTAGTCTGAGTCTTGCTGGCTAGTCTGAGTCTTGCTGGCTAGTCTGAGTCTTGCTGGCTAGTCTGAGTCTTGCTGGCTAGTCTGAAACTTGCTGGCTAGTCTGAAACTTGCTGGCTAGTCTGAAACTTGCTGGCTAGTCTGAGTCTTGCTGGCTAGTCTGAGTCTCTGCCCAGATGGGTATTTGGTAAAGTTTTTACAGCAGAAAAGAAAATGAATGATTTTCCTGATCTGTCTGCTTGGGTTGAACTATGGGAATTAAAAAAATAAAAAATAATACAAGTTGAAAATGGTACATTTGTCAGCTTTGCCCATTTCCATGCAGTATTACTGTATTCTTCATCATCATCATCATCACCACATTCATAACACTGAGCACGACACAGGGTTTACTCCCTAGCTATCACATAGGAAGGTTAAAAAGAGCGATTAGTATCGTTAGAAAACAAATTCACACTGCACTGCATTTCTTCTGTTAAATACATTACGGTACACACCTTTCATTTCTCAAGCTTTCAAAACGTTTTACATTTTTTCCTAAAAGGCATTTAGCTAACCTAATAAAATCACAAAAAGAAGTGCACAGAACCGAATAATCAATAATTACCTTGGAAAGCGACTGTCTCGTGAATTTACCATTGAACTAAAGAAAGAAACAAAAAAAACATACAGAATAATGATACGGGTCCATACAGCCTCCAGGCACTAATCTTCATTAAGCAATCAATCAGAAAGAACCACAGAATGGTTTGTTTTTACATCTCTGTGTATCAGTCAGTGTCGGGCTGCTGCGCTGTGCGCTCTGAAGACTCCCCGATCTTGAGTTTGGATCTTCATCAACAGAAGCCTGTGTATAAAACATGCACCTCTCTGCAGCCTCCAGACTCTTTTTTTTAAATTGATTTTTTGTTTCTGCGCGCGTGGACTGGGAAAGGCGCCCCTGCCACACCATGGGCTATACAAGTGTGTGTTGAGAGAGCCCAGCGCCCGGTGGCTCCTCCTCCCCTACCAGCCTCCCGCAGGGCTCACAGGATGGAGCAGAAGAACTTCTTCTCTCTGAAGGGGTTTTCGGAGGCGGGGACGGGCGACAGCAGCGGGTCCTCCTTGGCATGAGCCTCGCAGTACGACATCAGATCAGCCGCTGCTTTAGAGACCTGAAACACAAACCCCGACACTGACCATGCGCTATTGCTGTGCACTTTAGGACAGGGGTGTCCAGTCCCAGTCCTGGAGGCTCATGATTCCACTCCTGGTTTAACAGGTACAGTGAGATCATGAACTACGTCAGGGTCTGGATGGAGGTTTCATTGGTTCTGTTAAACCATTTAGAATAGGGCTGGAACAAAGACCAGGACTGGAAGGACCAACTGGGTTACAGTTTAGGAGCTGCGCAGACATTTCAGATTCCTCTTGAGTAAAATCACAAGACTTGGCCACCTTTTAACTTTGTATCGTTTAGAAGGGGTAGCCAAAGTTGGCTGTTCCACTCCTGGTCTTTGTTCCAACCCTGTTCTAAATGGTTTAACACAACCAATGAAACCTCCATCCAGACCCTGACGTAGTTCATGATTTCACTGTACCTGTTAAACCAGGAGTGGAATCATGAGCCTCCAGGACCGGGACTGGACACCCCTGGAATACGGACTACAGTGTAGAAAGGCTTGCATCATTGTTCTTGAGTCATGAAGTTCAGACCTACAGCATGGATTATCCAAGCATGCTCAGTGCTAGACCGAGACAACTATAAAGAGAACAATGCATATGTCTCCCTGTGAGACACAGCGCAGAGCTATCCTGAAACACCACAGTAAAGGGAAGGGAAGGTTGAAATCATCTGTGTGGATGCAGACTGGGTGCCACAGTGCCGGTGAGGGAACACTAGAGGGCACTGTTCTTTAACTCAGAAGCAGTTACGAGTCAAGATTCTACATCAGCCTGTAGAACAAAAGCACTGGCACAGAGCAGAGTGACAGAATCGGTTTGATTTCTACAAGCACTGCAGCTGCACACTTCCAGGGAGCAAAGGTCAGTGTCACGGTCACCCGAATCTTTTGTTAAGCTTAAGACCTGCATCCAAACTAAGAGCGACTGAGAGAGCAGGGGAAGGGGAGAGTGGAGGAGGCTGTTGTGGTTTGGTTTAGTTCAAGAGAAGGCTGCCCCTCCCCTCCCCTCCTCTCCCCTTCCCCCTCACCTTTATCCTGTCGATGTTGGCCTCCATCTTGAGCTGCTCCACCAGTTTGCGGGCCTGCGCGATGCTGGCAGTGTTGTTACTGGCCATTGAGATGCTAGTTCAGTGTCCTCACCAAACCTGGAGAGGAGAGGATGAGCATTGTTAGAGGCTAGGGATGTAATATTCTGTTTAATTTTCTTTTTTTAATATCAATACTTTACTGTTTTAACAAAATAACATCAACACATTATCAGTTCATCTGCTAGCGTACAATAAACAAAACACAAATATCACTCCATAGATACTATCAAGTGGTTAAAATGAAAGGGTCCATTAAGTTTAAATGCATAAATAATCATGTCCTAATGTTATGCTGTAAGATATTGGGGATTTTTGTAACCATTCAAAAAAGCTTTGACCTTTTTTCCACGCACTACAACAGACTGGATGCCATAGCTGTGAGTCACCACTAGAGGGCACTGTTAGAGCTCCGATTCTGATACAGGTCCGTCAGACAATAAAAGTATCCTTGAGAGACTTAAACTGAGACTGTGTTCAACAGCTGGATTTATTTATTTAATTTCAACCCTTTGATACAGTTTGTATTAGTTTGGCTTGGTCCCGCTGAACACTTAAAACGCTCCAATAGATTCTGTTCTTCTTTCAGTTATACAGCGGGCACTGCACCCTGCTGGGTGAAAGGTCCTGGGAGACAGTCAAGCGCAGAGCACAAGATGCAAGCGAGCTG
The DNA here is from genome assembly GCA_030684275.1 of Acipenser oxyrinchus oxyrinchus. NCBI lineage: Eukaryota > Metazoa > Chordata > Actinopteri > Acipenseriformes > Acipenseridae > Acipenser > Acipenser oxyrinchus. The sequence goes on from CM060269.1 coordinate 2,252,209, forward strand.
ATGAACAGTGCAGGCAAGCTTTTATACAGCATTTACTGCAGGAGAGACTCGGACAATTAAAACAGGAGCTCTAGAGTCTGCGGTTAGCCAACTGCTCAGAGCAGGGGAGTCAGTCCGTTGATGATGTCAGTACACGTGGTCTTTCACTGTCTCAACCACGACAACAGACCCCTGAGATACCCCTCCCGGTTTTAGGGGGGTCCTGGAAGTGGGGGGAGGGGGGACACATAACAACAAAATATGAGACAAAACCAGTATCTTTTATTGTCCCAGGAAGGCATATTGAAATCCCAGGACAGCTTCCTCAAAACCAGGAGGATGCAGGTAAATGGTGCCAGGTGGCAGTGGCAGCCCTACCCAACACACCTCTCTAGTATCGATCCAGTAAAGAGCTCAAGTGCAAGGTGGGGTCCTGTCATCAACCCAGTGAAACACTCAGTGGTATAACATGCCCCTTACAAACGCTGACCACGGTAAACAATGACGCAGTGTTTTTACTGTGGTAGACTTGTTTAAGGGGGATAGTAATACTAATGAGAATTCATTGACAGATATTCCTGTTCTTGCACCCAACGGGACACTTCCTCCCAAACAGCGCGCTTTGTAGAGATCAGACCCTGCCGGCTGTTTGAATATTAACGTGCCAGCCTGTTCCCTCAAACCCCCTGCCTGCCTGCCTGCCGAGAGTGATCAGAGTGGGCTTGGCTGGGCTCGCTCACAGCATGACAGCGTCTCCGTGGGGGGGACACAGCACAAAGACCCCTGGGTGTGCCTCTGCCCTGCCTGCCTGCCTGCCTGTCTCACACTTTCATTTCAGCCCTGCTGGGTTCTGTTGGGGTCCTGCTGAGTTGGGCTGAGGGCAGCCAGTGATATGCCTGTTAGCGGGAGTCAGGATGGCTCTCCTGTCAGGGCTGATTAGATTCCCCTCACTTCCTAACACCAAACAAAGCTCCTGTTTTCCAGCTGATTATCCACCCACGCGTTTTTTTTTCTGCTGTTCTCTTTTATGTCTTCTAATACTAACAAAGACAAGCTGTCGCTGTTGTTTTAAACATCTTCCAGCACCACTGACATAGCTCAGAAGCAAACTGCACCGCAAAGTCAGCGAACTGCAGCACCGCATACATGCATCGTGACATGGGATTGTCTTTTTACTTCCCTAAAGGCGAGGTCATTCGTTTTTGTACAGATGTGCGTCTTCGTAGAGGCTCGTTTCACCTCAGTTTCATGAAGCATTCTCCACTGAAGCACTCAGAATGACCCTGCTGACCAAGCCCTGCCCCTGCCCCGTCTCTGGGTTAATGAGCACAGCGGAACGACGAGACAGTGCAGGCAAGCCCAGCTCGGAGTGTGCAAAGCTTTAGGGGTGAGACTAGCATGGAAAACACAAATAACACGAATCCTACAGCAATACTGTGGAAATATAACCATATCTGTACGTTTACGATAGGAGTCAGGGGCTTGTAGGACTCTTACAGGGTGAAGGAGATAAACGCACCTTTTACCCAAAGATAAAGAAGCATCCTGCATCAAGCATCCTTAATACAATCAACAATAACATGGGACAGATGGGCCATTTCTTGCCCTAAATCTTATTCCCATGAAGAGATATTCACATATTGTAATGTTATCCCGGTGCCAGCTTACCAAGGCTGTTCTTGATAAAATAAAGCCGTACTGATAAAACGTCTCTAGTCTCTAATATGCATGTCACTAAAAACAAAAAGGACAGAATGAAGTGCTGCTGCTGAAGTGCAGCCCTGCTCTGGTGTGGAGAATCAACTGCAATGCGAGTACAAAGTTCTGAGCTTCTCTTGATTGATACCCTGACTTCTACTTTCTCTGGTCTGTATTTACTGATCGCACTGCACCTGCAGGCTGTCCAGGGTGACCTATATATAGAGGAGGCGTGCAGACAGGGAGCAGCAGCACCCATTAACTCTGATACTACCATCTTTGCATCATTGCATCATTACATCATTACATCATTGCATGATTGCATCATTGCATGATTACATGATTGCATGATTACATGATTGCATGATTGCATGATTACATGATTGCATCATTACATCATTACATCATTACATGATTGCATGATTGCATCTTTGCATCTTTGCAATACTGGCATGTGTTAAGTGAGAGTGTCGGGACAAAAGCCTGAATTATTAATGTTATCTTAGAGAAACACCCAGTATGATGATGAAAAAGTAAATAATTCAAGCAATTATAACCCTTTTAAAACCTATTGCTGCTCGCAAATCCAAGTTTGTTTTTAGGGTTGGGTTTTTCGTTCTCTAGTGCTTTGCACCACCAGCGCTTATTCTAAACAGGAAACAGAATCTGCCAATGCTGCAAAACAAAAAATAAATAAACCCAGAAGAACTAGAAACAGCTAGAAACTGTGATTCCAAGTTAAATTGCATGCCTGTGTATTTGTGCACATCATCAGTTTTTATTTCCTTTAAGAAGATGAGCTGTTTTCAGTTGTGGTGGAAGCAGCAGCTAAGCGGGGCTTGCATTTGCAATCCATCACATCTGCCTTCCAGACTCCCCTGATCACTGTGAAGGGGTGCGGCCCAAATCCATCTCTGACATCATGTCTTGTGAGTCCCATACAGAAAGTTACAGGACACCCAGAAGAATCTGAAACGCCACAATGAGATCACAAACACTCCCGAAACACGATTACTACTTCCCTTTGACTGACTGCTGCAATATAACTGAAATCACTGGGGTGAACAAACCAACATGGTCCATGCATGTTAACAATTATTAAAGGAGTGGATTATAAGCATATTAATTAACATGGCAGCCCAGGATAGCCTGTGCTAAATGCACAGTATAACCATGGGACAAGCAAGGTAAAACTGCAAAAATACCGTGCAAAAATACCATGGGAAACTTTTATAAGGGACCCGAAACACACACACACACACTTGATTTCACAGATAAGCTAACTCCTGTTCCCAGGGCTCTTTACCAGTCCAAAGCAGGTGTGGAATATTCATGTGATAATCTGCATTGCTTCCCAGCCTACAGCACTCTGCAGCACTCACACTGCCCCTCTGGGGCTGAGGCTGCAGGGTTTATTCTGCGTGTGTAAGACTGGAAGAACTGTTACCTAATAGGTCCAGTTTATTAACCTGATGTAAGCATGACTCCTGTCTAGAGCTTTAAACCCTTCACTTCAATAACCGTGTAAAATACAAAGCTTGAGCTCCCCTCTGTATTTCACTATGCGCTGTGCAGATGGGTTCACACAAAGCTTGAGCTCCCCTCTGTATTTCACTATGCGCTGTGCAGATGGGTTCATACAAAGCTAGAGCTCCCCTCTGTATTTCACTATGCGCTGTGCAGATGGGTTCACACAAAGCTAGAGCTCCCCTCTGTATTTCACTATGCGCTGTGCAGATGGGTTCATACAAAGCTAGAGCTCCCCTCTGTATTTCACTATGCGCTGTGCAGATGGGTTCACACAAAGCTAGAGCTCCCCTCTGTATTTCACTATGCGCTGTGCAGATGGGTTCACACAAAGCTAGAGCTCCCCTCTGTATTTCACTATGCGCTGTGCAGATGGGTTCATACAAAGCTAGAGCTCCCCTCTGTATTTCACTATGCGCTGTGCAGATGGGTTCACACAAAGCTAGAGCTCCCCTCTGTATTTCACTATCCTCTGTTCTCACTTCTCATTTCTGCAGAATTCAGCACATCGCAACATCCTTTCTCTCAGTAAAAATGAGTCCTGCCGAGCTTTCTCAGTGTTCTCAGACACCTCACACACACACACACACACACACACACACACACACACACACACACACACACACACTCACTGCACAAGCTGCCTCATTTCACATCCTCTAATGAATTACTTCTCAGCTTCAGATTGAATTGAGGGTGTGAATTAATCCATCCGCCCAGCCGGTCCCACCGGGATCAGAATCAGGAATTTAGGTGTGGAAATTGCTTGGATTGCAGCCGTCGTTTTGAGAATTGTTGTTATTCTGACAGACAACCTAATCCTGGTGAAACTTTCATTTTACCAGGAGTGCTTTATTGTTTGTTTGTTTTTAGCCCCTCCAGTCATTTGCACCCAATTCTCACAGGGAAAGGCGAATCTCCACCACTAAAACAGATGAACAATGAAAAACACACTTCTTATAGTTTAACCAGGAAGAGAACCTGCATCTCTGAAGGTCTCCTGGAAGACAGCAATACATCACACCAGAGGTGAACTCAACAGAAACACAATGCAGAGAGGCAGGCAGACAGACAGAGAGGCAGGCAGACAGACAGACAGACAGGCAGACAGACAGACAGGCAGAGAGACAGGCAGACAGACAGACAGGCAGGCAGACAGACAGACAGGCAGAGAGACAGGCAGGCAGACAGACAGGCAGGCAGACAGACAGACAGACAGACAGACAGACAGGACTTTAATACTGTTGAATGTTAAACTCACACACCTGCACTCAGCGGTCGAGTGCTGCTCTCTTGCAATTTAAACACAGCATCATGTTTGCTCAGATACACTGGCTACAGTCTCGGGAGAGTTAGGCAGGCCGTCGAGAGGAGTTTTTAAAAGCCTTTTCAACAGGCAGTGCCACCACTGGAAAGTGTTATCACCACCCCCCTGTAACACTTACATTGATCACAAACGGGATTGTAGCACAGCATACAGCGCTGCTGGTGGCACAATGCTGTAACTGCGGCTACCTTCCTGTGTGTGTGTGCCTTGTTTTTTTCCAGATACTATTGTGCTGAAGTAATGCCAGTTCATTTTTCTCAAAAGCGTTATTGTGCTTCTATTATGGCATTAAGGCATGACGATCTGTCCTACACCACAGAGCCAGTACCAGTGCTAATCGCTACCAGGCAGAGGCAGCACCACTGTCCATCCTCACAACGCTTAGCTGTTCACTACAGGACTCTGTAGGGAGTTTCAGTAGATTATAAATCTGATTGAATGTGTCTGATTTATGAACAATTATTACAAAAAAAAAAAAAGAATCAGTCAGCATATCGGTCCGGGTCGGGGTTAGAGTGAAGTCATCGGGGGGCTTGTTTCCAATTCAAACATTTATTCATGGAAACATGTGAACACATCTACATTAATATGGATTATGCTAAACCCATAGCACAGTGAAATACACACAGCAGCCCCAGCACAACGAAGCCCAGAGAACAGGAAGAATAGCCTCTTTCTTTACAGCGCTGTTGGGAAACGTCCCTGGGTTATGAACAATGGGGATTAGCAGAGAAGTGAGCGGTTTCTTGCGCAGTTTGCACACAATGGACCATTACAGCCACAGACTCAATAGACACTTTGGGATTCATTGGCATCTCCGCTTCCCTACACCTGCTATTGGCTATAGAGTCACTACAACCCTCCGCAATGCTGAGACTAACAGAGACCTCTCCGCACTGTCCCAGGACCTCACAACTACTGTACAGTAACAAAGCCTCCGTCACATCCAGTGCCTTTGAAGCGCTTCTCTCTGGGGTAAAAGAAACCAGTACACTGCGCTGTCAGTCCAGTGGCTCTCAGCTTCCTCAGACTGGGGTCTAAATCATCAAAACGAGGCTCTGGTCTGGGTACCCAGGTTACGAAAGCAGTGTCATTCCGAGTGGCTCTGTTGAGCCAATAAGTTATTAAGCATTTTTCTCTAAATCTGACCTGGATTTGCTTTGAGCTCGCCTGGAGAATCCGAAGTGCCAGGACTGAACAGACTTCCTCTCTGCTGCCCCGCCTCCTCTCTCTCATGCCCCGCCTCCTCTCTCTCATGCCCCGCCTCCTCTCTCTCATGCCCCGCCTCCGTACATGTAGAGTAGGAGGGGCTGGCAGAGTTACAAAGTCTCATTGCACATGATTTCCGATAGAACACACTAGTGATGTGCTGAGAATACCAGGCGGGGTGCTGATCCACTGCTAGCTCCGAGGGCTCAGGGTCCCACAGCGCTGTTTCTATAGGAGCAATCGGAAGCTGGTTCGGGTCCCGGAGTGTCTCAGCGGTTCAGCGTGTCTTTGAAGAGAGCTGGAGCTGGAGGAGCTCATTGAATTAGAATTCCCTGGGTCCGGGACAGATGGCAGGGTGTGCCCTCCCTCTTTAATTACCAGCACAGCAGTAGAGAGGTGGGGGAGCAGGGGAGTGGGGGAGTTCTTATCCGTTTATTTAAAAAGTTTAATCAGGCTGCCCACTTGAGAAAAAGAAAACGTTGCCGTGCAGACCAGGGACAAGCGGCAGCTGCTGTTTAATTAATATTGACATTATTAAACAAACACGGACAGGACAAATGGATGGCCGGACAGACAGATCGAGGCAAAACATTGTTTGAAAGGACATGACCATGGCTATCTGAAGCAGGGGAAGTCAGGGTGTGTGTGTTTGTGTGTGTGTGTGTCCCTGTGTGTCAGCGCGTGTGTGTGTGTGTGTGTGTGTGTAATGACTTCCATTCCATGTTCCACCCTTGTTCCATGTTCCATGTTCCATGCTCATGGAATGTAAATGCATTCATTCCTGTGTTCCAGGATGGTAAGTGTTGCTGAGCTGGTATTCACAGAGTTACTCCAGTGTTAATCACACCCAGACAACACCATGCTTTACTAAGGAGTACAAACAGTTGTGAGCAGATCAATCAGTAATCATCCAGGAATGCCCACGTATACAAGAGCCTCTCAAACACGATTCAAATATTATACATGAACTACCCAAACATGATTCACATATTATACATGAACTACCCAAACACAATTCAAATATTATACAAGAACTACCCAAACATGATTCACATATTATACATGAACTACCCAAACACAATTCAAATATTATACATGAACTACCCAAACATGATTCAAATATTATACAAGAACTACCCAAACACAATTCAAATATTATACAAGAACTACCCAAACATGATTCACATATTATACATGAACTACCCAAACACAATTCAAATATTATACAAGAACTACCCAAACATGATTCAAATATTATACATGAACTACCCAAACACGATTCAAATATTATACATGAACTACCCAAACATGATTCACATATTATACATGAACTACCCAAACACAATTCAAATATTATACATGAACTACCCAAACATGATTCACATATTATACATGAACTACCCAAACACAATTCAAATATTATACAAGAACTACCCAAACACAATTCAAATATTATACAAGAACTACCCAAACATGATTCAAATATTATACATGAACTACCCAAACACAATTCAAATATTATACATGAACTACCCAAACACAATTCAAATATTATACAAGAACTACCCAAACATGATTCACATATTATACATGAACTACCCAAACACAATTCAAATATTATACAAGAACTACCCAAACATGATTCAAATATTATACATGAACTACCCAAACACGATTCAAATATTATACATGAACTACCCAAACATGATTCACATATTATACATGAACTACCCAAACACAATTCAAATATTATAAAAGAGCCTCCCAAACATAATTCAAATATTATACCTGAGCTCCCAGCAACCCCCTCCCCAGCCCTGCAACAATCTGGACCTGAGCTCCCAGCAACCCCCTCCCTAGCCCTGCAACAATCTGGACCTGAGCTCCCAGCAACCCCCTCCCCAGCCCTGCAACAATCTGGACCTGAGCTCCCAGCAACCCCCTCCCCAGCCCTGCAACAATCTGGACCTGAGCTCCCAGCAACCCCCTCCCCAGCCCTGCAACAATTTGGACCTGAGCTCCCAGCAACCCCCTCCCCAGCCCTGCAACAATCTGGACCTGAGCTCCCAGCAACCCCCTCCCCAGCCCTGCAACAATCTGGACCTGAGCTCCCAGCAACCCCCTCCCCAGCCCTGCAACAATCTGGACCTGAGCTCCCAGCAACCCCCTCCCCAGCCCTGCAACAATCTGGACCTGAGCTCCCAGCAACCCCCTCCCCAGCCCTGCAACAATCTGGACCTGAGCTCCCAGCAACCGGTAACATTCGTTCCAACACCTGAGCAGAAAACTAGGGCAGGTTTTTAAAGCTGAACTTTGCAAAACGAGAACTGAAATATTGGTTTCAAAAAGCACGCTGTGGTTTTTGTGTTAAGCAGAGATGCACAGCCCAGCTCAAATAAACTGAAACTGTACAGCAATTCTGACCAAAGTGCACACAGCTCTTAGTGCTGCACGCTCAGGAAAAAACTACATTGAAACACCCAAGCAGCCTTATGGGAACTGGACATTTCCTGATTGCAATCATCCCCTGAATCATTAGCAGACCGCAGCATTACCAGCCAGAGCTACACATTTTGCACAGCTGTTCTGAAATGGTACCAGGTCATATTGGCATGTCAGTGTGATACCAATGGCTCATTCCAATAAAGCAGCCCATGTACAGAACCACTGCATTGCCCCAGCAGTGCCGCTGTGTTAGACAATGGACATGGTGTGACGTGGAAAGGGTGGTGATGTGTTTCAGCTTCTGTGCTCCTTCTGAGATAACACCGAGCCGCGTGTACGCCCTGTGTTCTCTCATCTCATCTCCATTAGCTGCACAAGCACTAGCACAGCAAGATAAACCGCAAACATCTGTGCAAGAAATAACCGTGCTTTACTGAAACAACACTGCACACGCCCAGGCATACACAGCTCAATTAATAAAAAAACACAGAAACAACGCTGCACACGCCCAGGCATACACAGCTCAATTAATAAAAAAACACAGAAACAACACTGCACACGCCCCGGCATACACAGCTCAATTAATAAAAAAACACAGAAACAACGCTGCACACGCCCCGGCATACACAGCTCAATTAATAAAAAAACACAGAAACAACACTGCACACGCCCCGGCATACACAGCTCAATTAATAAAAAAACACAGAAACAACACTGCACACGCCCCGGCATACACAGCTCAATTAATAAAACACAGAAACAACACTGCACACGCCCCGGCATACACAGCTCAATTAATAAAAAAACACAGAAACAACACTGCACACGCCCCGGCATACACAGCTCAATTAATAAAAAAACACAGAAACAACACTGCACACGCCCCGGCATACACAGCTCAATTAATAAAACACAGAAACAACACTGCACACGCCCCGGCATACACAGCTCAATTAATAAAAACACAGAAACAACACGCAGGCATACACAGCCAATCCGCACGCTGCACCCGGCATACACAGCTCAATTAATAAAAACACAGAAACAACACTGCACGCCCGGCATACACAGCTCAATTAATAAAAACACAGAAACAACACTGCACACGCCCCGGCATACACAGCTCAATTAATAAAACACAGAAACAACGCTGCACACGCCCCGGCATACACAGCTCAATTAATAAAAAAACACAGAAACAACGCTGCACACGCCCCGGCATACACAGCTCAATTAATAAAAAAACACAGAAACAACACTGCACACGCCCAGGCATACACAGCTCAATTAATAAAAAAACACAGAAACACAAGCCTGCGTTCGTTCATGCTGTGTGCTGTGTGCTGTGTGCTGTGTGCTGTGTGCTGTGTGTTGTGTGCTGTGTGCTGTGTGTTGTGTGCTGGGTGTTGGGTGTTGGGTGTTGGGTGTTGGGTGTTGTGTGTTGGGACTGGGCTCTGCTTGCTTAGTAACGCTGGACTATGCGCTGCAGACACCCCTGTGCTGTACATCAAATCTACATGAGGTTTCCCAGGTTAATGTTGGGCTTATTTCTCCTTGATCCGGATTTTGATAATACAGCAGAATGTGACGTGACGAAAGAAATTCTCAAATGAATACACATAATAAAATATACATATAAATAAATGAGGAACCGCATCGCCTCTTACAAATATACTGCACAACGACACAGAAGAAAGAAAAAGAAAAGGGATTGCTGGCTTTTCCATTCCCTTCATTCTTTACCCACCAAGCAAGATACCACGAGCATCTGCTACTACTACAATCACACACACACACACACACGCACCCACCCACGCACACACGCACGCACCCAGCCACGCACGCACGCACACACACACAGTCACACACACGCACACACACAGTCACACACGCACGCACGCACGCGCACACACAGTCACAGTGTGTCACTGATAATGAGAGAGAGGACACACAAACACGCACGCACACACGCAGTCACAGTGTGTCACTAATAATGAGAGAGAGAGGACACACACACAGTGTGCCACTAATAATGAGAGAGAGGACACACGCACACACAGTGTCACTGATAATGAGAGAGGAGACACACACACACACACACACACACAGTGTCACTGATAATGAGAGAGAGGAGACACACACACACACACACACACACAGTGTCACTGATAATGAGAGAGAGGACACACAAACACACACAGTCACAGTGTGTCACTAATAATGAGAGGACATGCAAACACAGTGTCACTGATAATGAGAGAGCGGAGACACACACACACACACAGTGTCACTGATAATGAGAGAGAGGAGACACACACACACACACACACACAGTGTCACTGATAATGAGAGAGAGGAGACACACACACACACACACACACAGTGTCACTGATAATGAGAGAGAGGACACACAAACACGCACGCACACACGCAGTCACAGTGTGTCACTAATAATGAGAGAGAGAGGACACACACACAGTGTGCCACTAATAATGAGAGAGAGGACACACGCACACACAGTGTCACTGATAATGAGAGAGAGGAGACACACACACACACACAGTCACAGTGTGTCACTAATAATGAGAGGACACGCAAACACAGTGTCACTGATAATGAGAGAGTGGAGACACACACACACACAGAGTGTCACTGATAATGAGAGAGAGGAGACACACACACACACACACACACACACACACACACAGTGTCACTGATAATGAGAGAGAGGAGACACACACACACACACACACACAGTGTCACTGATAATGAGAGAGAGGAGACACACACACACACACACACACAGTGTCACTGATAATGAGAGAGAGGAGACACACACACACAATGACTAATCTGATCTCCATCACAAATATAAAAAGCATTCATTTCTGTAGCCGGTTTGCTATGGGCTAATATACCATACGGTCAACACCAGTGTGAATTCCATTCCAGATTATATTCTAGATGGCCGCAAGTTTAAAACAGTACAACAGACCCACAAAACAGAACAGGAAAAGCAAGCAATGATGTGTTCAGTACAACACAGAGAAACAGCAAGAGCTACACTGGAAGAGAGAGAGAGAGTGTTCGACTAGACATTATAGTAGGAGGAGCCCCCACCAGTATGGATTTGATTCTAGATTCTATTTTCTACATTGTGTACGGAGGGAGGATGCTGGGATATAAAAAATAAAAACAGACAGAACCACGAGAAAAACAGTAAGTGGAAACAAATATCGTCTAGAACAAGGCTAGACCAGACGCACGACCAGATGTGCGCTGCGTTCTGTTCATTTGGGTTTTTTAAAAATGTATTTCTTACCTTTTTATTAGCTGCTGTCCTGTGCTCCTGCCTGCTCTCTCACCCGCACTCACACTGGCTGTCTCTGCTCGATCGCTGGCTGGGCTGGGTGGGCACTGGTGCTCTCAGAAGTTGTGCAAGCAGGCAGCTCCGAGCTCAGATCAGTCTCCACCCAGCCTGCCCTTTATTCAGTCAGCAGCAGTCAAGCTGCGGAAACAGCACAAGACCACACCCCCCCCCCCTCCTCCGCTGAGCTGTATCCTGCCCCCCCACCTCCCCCTGTCTGTCTCTGTCTCTCTCTCTCTCTACTCTACAGCCTCAGCCTCTCTCGTGGCTCCAGTTTAACCCTACCTCTGCAGTATGCACCTGACACGTCTACACCTTCTACACAATAGTCTTTTCTTTCTGGTTGGCTCAGCTGTTGCCTCACACAGTAGCCACTGCAGCCTCTTCTACGGAGAGGCAAACAACCTCAATTATTTGTCCTCCTCTCTCTCTCTCTCTCTCGCTCTCTCTCGCTCTGCTTCTACAGCACTGTTGTTTCCAGCGAGGCTTGATGACTTCCCTCTTGTTTTTTTCTTCCCTCTCTCTATCAGGGCTCTGCTCTCCCTCTCTCCCTCTGCAGGCTCCTTGCTTCCTGTCCCAGCCTCGAAGCCCGAAACACAGGCAGCTCTGCTTGGTCTCAATGGGGCTTCCCTCCGTCTCTGTTTCAGCGGAGATCCCATCTCTCCCCGATCCCCTTTGCTCCGAGCTGAGCTGCAGGAATCAAGAGGTTTAATCTTCAGGTCGGCTAACCACAGAAGATTAAACCCCCACCAAAAAAAAAAAAAAAAAAGGAACAAAAGACCAGCAGCTAGTGTACTTTGCACACAAAGAGCCCCACATACACATACACACAAGTGCCTCTCTCTTTACTGGTCTTTACTGGGCACCCAGCAGTCAAGGTTTACAGCAAAGAGATTCATTTAGGAGAGGAGACCACAAACACCCCCAGTAATGGCATTTGCTCTCTTTTTATTTGTATTTGTTTCCTGTGTTTGTTGTTTTTTAATACTGCACCAGTATATCCTGGAAAAATGGATTGCTCCTTTGTGTTGCCATGGTGATGGTGAATGACCGATTTCCTATGCAGAAGCACTAGCTGAAGAAGGGAGAGAGAGAGAGAGAGAGAGAGAGAGAGAGGGGAGTGTAATCAAAGTAAGAACGCGTAATCCTCTTTTCTACTGCCTCGATGAGTGGGAGAGAGAGGGACAGACAAAAAAAAAATTGAAGGAGTGTAAAGCCTGGCCTGGGATTGGCTTGTCCATTGGCCATTCACAACACAGCTGTGTGGGTGCGACTCACTCCAAGTCAACCAGTCTTAGTGCACGTGCAACAAAACTGAATATCACAGCTGCTATCCATGTTTTTATCCTTTATTTCATTCATCTCTTGTTGCAGAGCACACTGTGCCCCCAGGTGGTGAGATGTTGTTATTGCAGTCTTTTACCAGGACCCCTGGGACACTGGAGGACGGCAGTGTATTATTCTTGATGTTTGTATGTCTCACTGGAACACCCTGGCCAGGTGTTGAGATGCACGATCATAACCCCTTTTTAAGTGCGTTTGTAATCAGTCAGAAGCGCACGCCCACACGCCGAAAGCTGGCCAGCCTGTTCTCCACACCTGTGTCAGTGGATCTGCCTCGCTGAGGTTCCGGTGCATTTTCAAAGATCAAACACCAAGAGGAAGTGGACTGAACTTCCCCAGCCTGCTGCCTGCAGCGCACTCAGAGCGGATAGCATCTTAACACAGGCTTTACATTTCCTGTGCTCTGCTCTGAGCACCTTAGCATTCTACTCAAACAAGAAAAACAAAATGCAAATACAGACGGGAATAAGAATGGCAAATGGTATTGGTATCGCCAAAACAGCACGTGAACAAAAAAATGAATTCCTGTTTTGCACCCTGAGCTTGAATGTCGCCTATAACATTTCAAGCATCGTGGTGTAACCAATACAAATGACTTCTTTTCAGTCCTATACACTTATTCTTAATTCAATTATTGAATGCACACACCAAGAAGTTTTAAAAGAGACTCCTCCCCTCCCCTCCCCTCCCCATGGGACAGCACAGCACGCTAGCGAATTAGCCCTCTGTGCCATCTCACTGCCATGGAAGAGCTTGCTTTTTCATTAACTTTATAGGAAATAAATCAATTATTTGAAAATAAAAGGAAGCAACAAACAGGATTTGAACCCAGACCTGCCAGGTGAACAGCACAGCAGGTTAGTAAATGATCACACTGCACCACTCAGCTCCATGTGAGAAGCTACCATAGCATACATGATCTCAACCTCTTTCTATTATTATTTGTATGAAGAGCACTGACACCTTGCCCCACTTTGTATCAAAAAGGGCAAAGTCTGAAAATGAAAGGAAAACACACGCCCCTAACATGGGGCTTGAACCGACTGCCCTGGGGATCAGAGTCCGCTGCTCTACTAACAGAGCCAGCCAGTGAAACACATTATTACATGTGTGTGATGTGGATCTGGGGATCAGAGTCCGCTGCTCTACTAACAGAGCCAGCCAGTGAAACACATTATTACATGTGTGTGATGTGGATCTGGGGATCAGAGTCCGCTGCTTGGATCATGGTTCGAGGAAACCTGAGAACTGAAATCACTGAGATACAAACAGAGGACAGTCCTGTCAGAACATGAACAAGAAACGGTCTCCTAGCCTAATCACTACTGAAAACTGTAGCACAGAGTCACAGCACAAACCACTTAGACCTCCCCACCAACCAGATATACACAATATCACTACAGAGAACAGAGAGAGCGAGAAAACAAACAGACAGCTTTTATTCCTGTCCTGTTTTATTTGTATTTTTGGGGGGGTAGCATAGGGTTTGGTGCTATCTAGTGGTCACATGTTGTAATTACAGTGGTTCTGTTTCTGTGAAGGTGTTTGTTTTTTAATCAATCTATAGCTCATTCTCTAGCATGCAGTGGTCGGTCTGTTTGTTCTGCAGCCAGGAGCTCTTCAGATCACTCTGCAGGACTGCGCTGTCAGTCTCTTTAGATCAAACTTTAAACCCTGTGCTAAGCTTGGGACGGCAGCTGCATTAAAACAAATAGACAGTCAGGGAAGCACTTACTGAGCTGTAGGTCACTGAATTGTGTGCTTTATGTATTTGAAATATAAATGTGTCATAATTTTTGCATTATTAAATGTGTTCCAAAGAAACTTTATTCATGTATTCAATTATTAATTTTGCTTTGCCTCATTTTTTTTTTATGTGATTACCATATCATTGTTTAATATTTAGCACATATAAAACATGTTCAAGGACTTCCTGAAAACTGAAGTCGTTTACCACAGTGAAAATGCACTCTCCAACACACCCACAGCCAATTAGAAGACAAGGCAGAACTGACAGCAAAAGCTAGCTGTGTTACCAGGCTGAAGTGGAAAGGGAAGGAAACGCACATTGATCTTCTGAATTGTGGATTTCAGACAGCTGTGTTACCAGGCTGAAGTGGAAAGGGAAGGAAACGCACATTGATCTTCTGAATTGTGGATTTCAGATAGCTGTGTTACCAGGCTGAAGTGGAAAGGGAAGGAAACGCACATTGATCTTCTGAATTGTGGATTTCAGACAGCTGTGTCACCAGGCTGAAGTGGAAAGGGAAGGAAACGCACATTGATCTTTTGAATTGTGGATTTCAGACAGCTGTGTCACCAGGCTGAAGTGGAAAGGGAAGGAAACGCACATTGATCTTCTGAATTGTGGATTTCAGATTCCTCCCGTGTGTTCTGCTTCCAGAATGCCATTTCCCATCCTGCCCAACAGCTGGAACTACTGCAGGACAACAGTGAACCACAAACTGTACATGCTGTTGTCAACGAGAATTTTTTAAAACCTGACTTGCAAAGTGACTTTCAAATAAATGCAAAATATTCCAAGTCGTCTCACAAGGGGCATGCCCAATATCTGACTCCTCAACACTTCCTGGGGAAAAAAAAATAACCAACACACAAAAAACACAACAGCAAGCAGGCTTAAGCAAATAAATGTACCTTTATTGTCTCTTTGCACACCTGTACCCATAGGCACTCCTAGCAAGGATTCAGCTAGGGGCTTTCACAATATGAACCCACTTCGAAGAGCTCCTGAGAGCAGATCCTTTCACAGAAAGGATTATTTACAAGTCACGCAGGTGCAGTACTGGCACACAGAACAATGCCTTCAAGAGAAGCACGTTCCATCCATGTGCTGTATGGCGATGTGTTTTAAACCAATGGTTTATTAAATCACTACAGTTTCATTTCTTGTCTATATAGATTTGGTCTGGTCTAACCCTGCTTGTACCAGACTGCATGAAAGTCAAGCTTGTTTTGGTTTCTATGTAGAAAGCGAGACCCTGCAGTGCCTTCGGATACCTGCACACAGACAGATCTGACAGCTGTGAAAAGAAATCATTTCAAGCCTTTTAATTGGGATGGAGCCGTTCCATCTACTGCGCGAGGATTTCTCTTTAACCCTTTCCTACAATCAACCACCTTCCGTGTTGACGATCAGCTGCCAAGCAACAGCAACACAGACTGTACTGCTTCGTAGCTGGTTTGTTTTTTGAGAACTGCCAGGTTTCACTGCACAATGCATGCAGTCCCTCCTGCCATGCCCAGGTGTGCGCACGCTTGCTGTAGATCCTGGAAGAGACTGCTCTGCGAGTCCTATTAGTGTCCCTGTGGGACTCACAATACCATCCATACCCAGTACTCCACTTCCAGCAGTTATCAACAGAGCTGGATTTCCAAATACTAAAATTCAATGACAAGCGTTTAGACAAGTTTTTTTTCAACTCCTTCAAAATGTTGGCGACGTTGAAAAAGACTGAGTAGAAACATCTGTCATTGAATTTGTTTCTTTTAGTATTGCATTGACCGCAAAAAAACAACAAAACAAAGTGGAACAAGAGATTATATTTCGCCCATTTCACAGAAATACAATCAATAACCGATAGCCTGCGTTCTTTCCCAGCCCTGCGGTTCTAATCAATCCCTCCCCCGTCCAACCAGAACGCGCCACAAACCTGCCAAATGTTTCCTCCAACATTCCTTAACCCTTGTGTAAGCCGGATGTTCTAGAACCCTGCCACAGCACAGGGGAATTCCACTCCGTTAAGAACACATGCATTCACAGGACTAGCCTGTTCTACAGTAATGGTCTACACTTCTCAAACATTCCTGGGAGGTTTTTTTTTCCCCTGAAATAAAGCAGATGGTTTTAACTGTTCTTTCTATACTGACATGAGCGAGAGCATGGTTATAAATAGAGAAAAAGAATAAAACAATTCAATCAATGCCACACGCTTATATTAATACTGTCTGCAATGTAATGGTTAGTATAATACTGATAAACTTTTACTAAACAATTTCATTCTAAATCGTACAAATTGCCCTCTTTCTATAAAAAAGTTTCATACAAAAATAATAAATGTTGATATTAAAAAAAGGAAAATATTTGTAAGCATTTTCCAGTTAAAGAAAATGAAATGAAAGCTGCTATTTGCCGTATCCTCTAGAACAGAATAGAAGAGAGTCAGCTGGCTTCTTAGCTGCGAGTCCAGCAGTGATCTAGGTTGTTGTTATCATTCTAATCATTTCAGTAAAACTCAGATTATGCAAACACCTCTGCTGTAGATCTCCAGATGAACGCTGCAGCATTTCATTTGAAATGGCCCAAACAGCTGCAGAGTTTGCTCAAGTGCAGCCCTTCTTGGAGGGCGCGGGTTACTGGGAGTAGCGCAGTTTGAGGACGGAGACCCTGGTAAATCTGTCCTGTGTTGGTTTGTTTCTTGTTGAGGGCTGGATGTATTCGAGGGCAGAGAGGATATACAGGTGATCTGAACAGCCCCCTGTTAACCTGTCTTGTATGCTGCTCTCCTGTCCTAAATGCCGTCTGCAGCCCTCAATCTCTGGTATTTGCAGTGAGGTACTCTAGGTTACACCTGTACAGGTAAAGGGATTGAATGATATCTTTTTAGGAGGTTTCTTGATTGGGAAGGTCATGTAAAAAATGCCACTGTTATAATTCAAGAGCAGCTCCATTACCTGAACACCCCCTGATCCCAGCTAGTTTGGAGAACAGAGGTTTTACTGCATTAAAATCTTCTTTATTTATTTGTTCACTTTGCTCCGAGTGATTGCTTGCTTGTCCTGCTGCTCTGAACTGAAACACCAGTATGGGGTGAGGTTGGGCGTGGTTTGCAGGGTGCTGACAGGTGACTGGTGTGTGAATCCTGTCCCACTGCATCTACCGGAGCAGCTAGGAGTTATAAAAACAGCAGGATCCAAGTGATCCACAAACCTGCAGCAATGGTTTGAATTACTTTCGCAACTTTTCCATTTTTCAGCTATTGCAGGAGAGTAGGACTTGAACATTAAAAGGAAAAAAAAAAAAAATCTTAGAAGTTGCTTAAGTTTGCCGATGGATTCTAATGTTACACATCTCTACACTGTGAATCACAGAAGCTCAACCATGCAATGAAGAAATCCCATTGTCTGAAATAAAGAACACAAATGGTACAACATAGCTCAGGAGCTGTGATCTTTCCCAAGGTGTTTAAAAAAGGCAAACAAACACATCTCACATTATTATTACTATGATCACTATTACACAACATGAGACACAGCCTTCTCATGCTTCGATTGTCAATGCATACATTTCTATGGGACCTGCCGAGAATTAAAAAGGCACAGACTGGGAAATTTATGGCAGCGGAGTCCAGAGTCTCATTGTTAAACATTACTGGCACAATACACTTCTCCTGGATGAAGAGACCCTGCCTGTTGGATACCAGGACTGGAGGACGACGATGCTGTCACTGTACTGGATGGGGAGCATTCTCTGGGACAGGCTGGAGGGGAGGGAGGCAGAGGGCTCCTATATGGTGTCACAGAGCAATGCATGTACTGCAGCCCAGCAAGAGCGCTGCTCAGAGTTCCAGCAGCCGGTACCATCTTGGCACAGTTAGCATGGCTTCAGCATCGTCTCTGCCGCCACGCGCACTTTAACAGTCTCGCTGACTGGCTGAAGCTTGTGTCTTTGGTAGTTAGCTCACACAACGACTTGTTCATCGCCGGCTGTATAAAGTGACAGTTACAGGACCCAGTGACCAGAGTCCATTCCATTGTGTCGTTTTAATGCGACTGTGTGTGTCAGGGGAGTTACATATCAGGAAGGGAATAACCTGCGAGGAATCTTCCCATGAAGACTGAAGGAACAAGCGGTCTGTTCTGTTGACCCGCCAGCACTCTTTCAAAGAGGGGGAACAATCCTGATATCCTGCAAAACAATTGTGTCCTGTATAATCCAAATGAATCCCTCCCCCCCTCTCTCATGTCTTTACAAGAGGACCAGACAGCCCTGCAAATAAGCTACTGCATCTCAGCGTGTGGGAGCTCAGACCACGGCAATCCACAAGAAACAACGGGCATCCAGCGCCAGAGTCCAGTTCTGTTTGATTGTCCAGCATGGTTTTTTATTTTATTGTTTTGCAAGGAAAGCAGAATTTGTGTGCTTGCTTAACAGATGCAGTCAAAAAAAAAAAAAAAAAGCTAATTCAATGCCATATTATGCACACCTGCATACGTCCAGGGCTGCCTTTTTTCTGTTCCCTTTCAGCTAGTTCACAGTGAACTATTCCAGACACTGTCCTTACACTCCCTCCACGCCAGTGTCAGGGAGTGCCTCGCTCTCAGAGAGAAACACTTTATGCACCATCGCATATCATTAGCACACACTCGAGTTTTGGCTTGTTCAGTAAGAACTATTTCAGGCATTCGTATAGATCTATGTGTTTCTATATGAATGTCCCTTTGATTGTTCTGCTCTCCACACACTCGCGTCCCGCAGTGAGGAGGACTCCTCGCAGCATGCTGCAGGTCGAGTGGATTGTACTGCGCGGACACTCACACACACCCCCCCTCCCCTCCCGTCCAGGTGCCAGCTGTTTAGACCACGAACTCGGGCACCTCGTTGCTGGTCAGGTCCAGGGAAAAGTACTTGCTGGTCCTCCTGATGGCTCCAGCGGAGGGCTCTTTGATGGCGGCGCACTGCTCGGCCAGGCTGTGGTAGCCGGCGTCGCTCAGCTCCGGCGCGCATCCGAATGTGTAGCTCTGCGCCGTGTCCTGGCACAGCTCCGCCCACTGCAGGTAGCCCTTGTGGTCGTGCCGGATGTCGTCCAGACTCTGACTGTGTCGGTCCGTCGATGACCTGGGCTTGCGGCACACCGTCTAACCAGACCGGGAAGAGAAGAGTGAAAAGCACAAGTGCACGGTCAGGTTCAGGACTGGCAGTTTTAAAAATGTTGTCATTCATAAACATGCCGGGCTGATTTCATAGACCCTGATTATCTTAGCTAAAAATAAAAAACTTAGCAGTACTAATAAAACAGATACATATTAACATCCAAGCTCATTAATAAATGCTTCTCTAGATGTAGACAACCTTACTGCAGGGATGGAAATAAGATCCTATTGCACAGCAGTTTCACCCATTCCAGGTTTTACTACAAACTTGATTAGCCACATTGTATAGGTAACAATCTCAGGCGTGTCTTAAACTCCTAGTCAAACCAGGAATGGATCAAACCGCTATGCAGTGGGTCTTATTTCCACCCCTGCATTAGATTCAAGGAAGGTAAATAAGCTGATGACAGTTCACACAAGTACCTGCGGCAGGGAGTCGATGCTCTGCCCTCTCAGCTTCACCACCGTCTCTGAAGAGCTGGAGGTGGATGAGCTGATGTCCTTCACGATCAGTCCTGCAACACAGACAGCAGCAAGAGAGCATTGCAGAGTTAAAGCCGGGGCACAGGCACTGCTCCCCAGCCTGCACACTGCAGGAACATGCTACTCCTGTTACACGGGACAGCACATCAGCATCAGGCTGCTTTCAAACCCAATACTTCCTGAAGATCCAACATGCGTGTATGAAGACATGACAAAATCCCCAATCTTAGACTGTGAAAAACAGCGATCCACACAAACCCAAGCAGCCATCTCTCACTTGGAATGGTAAAGGAGTCCAGTCAACACGAATGAGCCTCCCCTGTGGCAAGCTTATCCGAATAATCGTTTTGTGCAGCATTATTACTATTCATGCTACAGAAATATCTACTGTACGTCTCCCATATGAATAGGGACAGCGGCGATCGGGCAGTGTTACTGGCATGTTTATTTGTTTATTTAGCAGTTTATTTAGCAGACGCCTTTATCCAAGGCGACTTACAGAGACTAGGGTGTGTGAACTATGCATCAGCTGCAGAGTCACTTACAATTACATCTCACCCAAAAGACGGAGCACAAGGAGGTTAAGTGCTAAGCCAGTGCAGTGCCAGCATCTCACCCGAGTAGCCGTTGATCTGGCCTGTGCTCAGCATGTCCTCTGTGATGTGGATGCACAGGTCCGGGCTGAACTCCAGATCACGAAGCTGCTCGTAGTCCTTTGGGTCGTCCACCAGCATCTCGATCTCTGAGAGAGGAGATCAATACAGAAACACATCACGCATCACGACACACACCTCTACTGATAAGACAGTTTGATGACTCATCGATACACATTGAACCGCCACACCCCTAACCCTGCGAGGAGCCCCTTACCGTCGCCCTTGCCCCCGCTCTCTACCCCCGAGGTGTGGGAGCTGCCGTGGCTGGTTGTGGAGCTGCTGCAGGTGCGCAGGGGGCGGTGGGGGGCCTGGCTGGCAGTGCGGGAGCTGTCCGTCTCGATGCCCGAGGTGTGGGAGCTGCCGTGGCTGGTTGTGGAGCTGCTGCAGGTGCGCAGGGGGCGGTGGGGGGCCTGGCTGGCAGTGCGGGAGCTGTCCGTCTCGATGCCCGAGGTGTGGGAGCTGCCGTGGCTGACGGTGGAGTGCCGGGAGAGCCTCTTGTGCCGGGAGCTGCTGCCTGCGCTGCTGCCACTGGCCCGCGAGCGCTTCTCCAGCTGCTCCATGTCGAGCTCCAGAGCGTCGCTGATGTAGGACTCGCGGTACTGCTTCTTATCTGAGAGGAGAGGAGAGGAGGGGAGACAGAGTCACTCACTACCGTACATCAACAGGGGGAAATCGACTAGTGTTCAGGAAGTGCTTCTTTTCTGAGTGCTTAAAGTGTTCAGAACAGCTGCTTTCACTGCTGCGCGCACACACACACACACACGCACGCACTACTGTGCATCCCAGGAAATAAACCAGTGTGCGCACTGCTGCAAATACATGAAGAAAAATAATTGCAATACTTTAGGAAAAGAAAAAGATTGTGCAGTACACAACACTGCAGGTTTATGCTGATCCGACACACACACACACACACACACACACACACCTTCGTTCTCCTCCAGCCGGCGGACCTGCTTCATCACAGGCTGCAGGTTCATGTAGAGCTGGTGGCTGTGGCTCAGCAGCTGCAGCAGGTGTCGGGAGCGCATCGGGCAGCCGGTGTAGTAGATGAGCTTCCGGGCCGAGGGCAAGCCGTCCGGCAGGATCTCAAACTTCTTACCCTGCCGGAAAGAGTGTGCTGGTTAAACAGGGTCCACCGCAGAGAGGCAATTCTCTCCAATCACACTGGACTCTACTGTTCTTCATACAAGAAGGAATCTGACTCTTACTGCATAGTAGTGTCACCCATTCCAGGTTTTAATATGAGCTTGATTAGCCACAGTGTACAGTTAATGGGCACAGGTGAGCCTGATTAAACTCCTTGTAAAACCAGGAATGGATCCAACTGCTATGCAATGGGAGTCTTATGTACTGTACAAAGGGAAACCTGTCCTCCTTCAGTGCCCTGCTATTGGGAAAGGAGTTCTTATATCTGCTGCCATCTAGTGGTACATAAACCAGCAGGGGGGGCTACAGTACTGTGAAGAGATGAAGCTGATTTACAGCCTTGTAGGCAACAGAAACCGAGTCGTATTACAGGTGTATGAAGTACGGAGCACTGTGGGTTATGCAGATACTGCTGACAGATTAAGACCTGGCATGTGCTGAACGGAGTTTGTTCTTCCCTGCTGCTGCAGCTGTGTTTGGTCTGGCGGTATTGACAGCTAGAGATCAAGACTGTGAGAATAAAGAGCTGAAATAATCGCTTTCAGCAGAGTGTGTCTCTATCCCTAACACCACTTTCTCTATGCGTGTGTGTGTCTCTATCCCTAACCCCCTCTCTCTGTGCATGTGCGTGTGAAACTGGAACACTGCATTACTCTGCCTTGCCCGCAGGTTACCAGCCATTCCCAGAGCCTGCAAAGTAATACTATCTGCTGTGGATAACAGCACAGGTCAGCCCACTCCCCAGAGACACAGAGGAGCTCAGAGTTCAAAAGAGCACACATGGAGCAAGCTCCCACGGCAGAACTGCCCTCACACCAGAACGGGCGCTGATTGGAGGGAGACACACGAACAGAGCAGCGGGACGTTTAGGAGCCGGCTGGTTCATTGCATGGTCTTCACTTCCAGGACGAGTCTGCAAGGGGTTTAAGAGGTCCTGAACATGCATGCGAGCATTCCTCAGCGATTCCCACCTCTCTTTAAGGCACTTTTATTTGTAAATCAGCAGAGCCTGTTCTCATGAGAAGCCCCTCCATGGTCGTTACATTTGAAACATCAGCAACAGGCTCCCTATCCCTTCAGACCCAAAGCACGAGACTTCGATACTTGCTGGAACGCACTGGATGGGGCCAGCGCAGTGAAACGCAGGCACTTCCCGACGTCTTACTGGGTGCGCAGCGACGACACAGCTTCGCAACGTGCAGCACATTATTATCCAGTGTATTTGTACATGCTAAAGCTCTAAATCCAGTTAAAACAAGCAAGGATTAAATCAGAACAAAATCTGGCAAAAAAAAAACAACACAGCGAGCATTCAAACAGCTGGCTGCAATCACCTTGGATATGACAACCAGTTAACAGATGAGATGATAATCTCCAAACAGTCAAGTCCTCGCTAACAGAACTGGGTCAGAGCTAGCGACTGCTAATTACAAGACACTTGTAACGGAGGATACTGTACAGGGATGGGAATAAGACTCCCATTGCATAGCAGGTCAATCCATTCCCAGTTTTACTGAGTCTAGTAAGACACCTGAGCTTGTTAGCTCGCCGCTGTGGCTAATCAAGCTCGCATTAAAAGCCAGAATGGGTCTTATTTCCATCCCTGGCTGTACAAGTATTTCACTGCAAGATTTCATAAAAGGAGTAAAATCCTGATTAGAATGCAGATCAGTTAGGTAAACAATAAATACATAAATAAATAAATAAATCCATTTTGTCTAATTATCTGTTACCAGGAGGCATCGTTTAATGTGTTGTGCTTAATTGACATAATGGCGTGTGGAGGTTTAATTAAACGCAGCAGTTTGCACATCCCACACCTCCCCTCCTCCCCTGGGGATACACGAGGTTCACAGACTCATCTGCCTTCAACTTTCCAACTCCATTTAGTTTTTTGTTTTTTTTTTTGCAGTAGAGCGAGCTGGTTGTAATTGATTTGGTCTGCCTGTCTCCTGGTCCAGTAAAGCTTAACTGAATGAAAATCGCACTGGAACGGGAAGCTGCAGGATGAAGTGTTCTCTTTCCCATGGTCTGCTGGGAGGTTCCCAGCAGGACAACACACCCTCCCTGTCCCACTGCTGATGAAGCTGTGAGGTCTGACGCAAGCGAATAACTCTTTGGACGCCAGCTGAATGTTTTCAGGGTGGCTCTGGCGAATTTACTTTACGAGCTCATAATTTATAAAAAATGTAATCAAAACATGCGGTGCAGCTGGAGAGGAGAGGCACAGAGCTGGGTGGGGGTGTCAGAGAATATGTACAAATATATCGAGGAGATTTTAGAAGAATGTGCATGTTCTATACAGTCTGTGGAGTGTACGTGACTAACAGCAGTCTCTGTGAACTAGTTTACAGTATTCCTGGTGAAGCACACAATCCCACTTGGGAGGTAAATCTGTGCAGGTGAAGTGGTAGAAAATGCCTATGGAGGTGTAACAGACATTGGAAGAGCCAGCAAGGTCTACTCCACTCATCTAAACAGCAGCAGATCTTAACAGCGCTGCCTCTTACATTTAGAGATAAAGATGTTTCTCTTTCCTATCCTTGGGCCTCTCTCGTTTACATGCAGTGGATCGTGTGAATGGTTCTCGCTACACTAACAGGACCAGTGCAGCAGATTGAACAGGACCCCGATCCTGAGAGTCTCCACTCACCACGAACACCAGCTTCCCCACGTTGGTCCAGGGAAAGTCATACAGCAGCTGCTTGGACTCGCCCACATTCTGAAACACAACCAGAGACTGTCAGCGTCGCTGAAAACACCTTTATTCCAATTGCATACAACCCTGTCCTCTCAGCATCACCCCCTCCCCCCAGTACTAAATCACTGAACCGATTTGTGCTTTCATCTCTTACCTGAAAGATCTGAATCCCATGCAGAGTCAGTCCAAGGGTCAGGGAGGCCTCCACTTCCCTTTTGTCCTATGAGAGAGACAGAGAGAGAGAGAGAGAGAGAGAGAGAGAGAAAAGTGTAAGAGCGAGAGCAAGAGTGAGTGAGTAAAAGAGTGTGTGCGTCTCAGGCTGTGTGTAGTCAAGGCCAGTGCTCTGCAGTGCGAGCCCCGCGTGCGTCTCAGGCTGTGTGTAGTCAAGGCCAGTGCTCTGCAGTGCGAGCCCCGCGTGCGTCTCAGGCTGTGTGTAGTCAAGGCCAGTGCTCTGCAGTGCGAGCCCCGCGTGCGTCTCAGGCTGTGTGTAGTCAAGGCCAGTGCTCTGCAGTGCGAGCCCCGCGTGCGTCTCAGGCTGTGTGTAGTCAAGGCCAGTGCTCTGCAGAGCGAGCCCCGCGTGCGTCTCAGGCTGTGTGTAGTCAAGGCCAGTGCTCTGCAGTGCGAGCCCCGCGTGCGTCTCAGGCTGTGTGTAGTCAAGGCCAGTGCTCTGCAGTGCGAGCCCCGCGTGCGTCTCAGGCTGTGTGTAGTCAAGGCCAGTGTAAGCAGCTCCCCCTCCTCACCTTGTAGAGTCGGTAGTAATGCACAGCCACGTCATCCAGAGGGGCCGATTCCTTGATGTATTTCAGATGAGCCTCGGAGGCCGTCAGCGCAAACTGGTCTTTGTGCATGTTGGGAACGTGCCTCACAATGTACTCCTTCCCCCTCTTCACAATCACCTGGGGAGGGGGGCAGACACACAGAGAGAGAGAGAGAGAGAGGAGATCAGTATAGCAGGTAAACTCCACAGACTACAGCTGTAACACAAATAATATTCAGTTATTGTTCTCTTAAAACGCAGCTGTTACAACTGCGGTCAAAGTGCCTGGCCTCATTGAATCCAGCCAAAGTAGTCAGAGTTTCAGTTGTCACAAGAATAAGGAAAGGGTTAAAGGACGCGAGATTACATTAACTAAGCCATTGACTTCTCCAGAAAGCTGGTTTGTAAGCAGGATGAATATCATTAAAATCCTGAAAGGAAGAGGGGGGGGATCCAGTTCAGCAGAGGAAACCCCTCAGAACGCCTGCCAGACTCCACAGCTATTCCCAGCTTATTTTCCCGTTCTGTGTTTTCTCAAGGGCTTGAATAAGTGACAGACTGTTAAACACGAGAAGAGAGAGGCTGTAACCAGAATCTCTGCTGCCGTAGCTCGTCCATAGCACTTCCCTGCTCACGATCCACGTGGCTCCTGCACACTAGAGACGAGATCTTCTTTCAGCATAGAGGGAAGAGGCCCTCCTCACTCACCCAGGGAGGGAAGTAGTCCTCGGGCTCGAAGTACTTCCCGAAGTGTTTGTTTCGTTTGTAGTTTCCCAGGTCGGCCTGCAGAGCGAAGGCTGCTAGGAGGAAGTAGGCCTCTTCTCGCTGAGGACACTGGGACTGGAGCACCTGCTTCCTCAGGTGCCAGTAGTAATAGTAACGGGCAGTGCGGTCACTGAGAGGGACACAGAGAGAGGGAGAGGATCAGTGAAGCAGGGAGAACGCCATGCAGCAGCTGTGAAAGCAGATCCAAAAAGGATGAACATAATGAATCAACAGCTAGAGGACACAGAGTGCAAGAGGAGACACAAGTCTCCAGGGTTGAGGTTTTTATTTAAAGAAACTGTCCTGGGTTTTATTTAAACAAAAACAAACCACACACACACACACACACACACACACACAATACACAACATTCGTTGATCCTTACCCTATCAACCTGCCGTTCTCCACGTAGTACTGCGCCCTGAAATGAATGATCATCGGGGGCCCAAACTGATCGATTCCCTGTCACGGAGAAGAGGACACGGCATTACGAGGCACCATTCTTCAGACACAAGAGAAAGGGGTCTGATCTGAATCAGCTCAACAGCCCGTCCACTCCCCCTCGATTAGCATCACTGAATACAGTGCAGAGAGCCCTGCGAGACAGCAGGGCTACCCGTTTATACAGTACAGCGTGACAATTTACCAAGGCTGGTATTTATGGGCACACTCCAACATGTCATTGGAATACTGCTTATAATCAGTCTGTCCACGTTAACATGCGTATCATGAATTGATGAGAATGTGATGTCGAGGACTGAAATAAGAGCCCTATTGCACAGCACTTTCACCCATTCCAGGTTTTAAAAGGAGCCAGATTATCCCCAGTGTGTAGATAACAAGCTCAGGGGTGTCTTATTAAACTCATAATAAAACCAGGAATGCATCAAACTGCTAGGTCTTATTTCCGTCCCTGTTACGGGGGGCAGTACCGCACTTCTCACCTTACTCGCCTCCCTCTTCCACTCCTTTGGGCAGTACTTGGAAAGCTTCTGACCCAGCTCCATGTATACCTGTTCATTATCTACAGGAGGGAGAAGCAGAGCAGGTTAATACGGGAGCTGCTCTGAACATTCTGCAATCAAAGCTATAGAATAATCCCCACATGGACATTCTACTGTAGTTACACAGTGCCTGCAGGACAGAGGCTCCCCATTCTACTGTAGTTACACAGTGCTGCAGGACCGAGGCTCCCCATTCTACTGTAGTTACACAGTGCCTGCAGGACCGAGGCTCCCCATTCTACTGTAGTTACACAGTGCCTGCAGGACCGAGGCTCCCCATTCTACTGTAGTTACACAGGGCCTGCAGGACCGAGGCTCCCCATTCTACTGTAGTTACACAGTGCCTGCAGGACCGAGGCTCCCCATTCTACTGTAGTTACACAGTGCCTGCAGGACAGAGGCTCCCCATTCTACTGTAGTTACACAGTGCCTGCAGGACCGAGGCTCCCCATTCTACTGTAGTTACACAGGGCCTGCAGGACCGAGGCTCCCCATTCTACTGTAGTTACACAGGGCCTGCAGGACCGAGGCTCCCCATTCTACTGTAGTTACACAGTGCCTGCAGGACCGAGGCTCCCCATTCAACTGTAGTTACACAGTGCCTGCAGGACAGAGGCTCCCCATTCTACTGTAGTTACACAGGGCCTGCAGGACCGAGGCTCCCCATTCTACTGTAGTTACACAGTGCCTGCAGGACCGAGGCTCCCCATTCTACTGTAGTTACACAGTGCCTGCAGGACCGAGGCTCCCCATTCTACTGTAGTTACACAGTGCTGCAGGACCGAGGCTCCCCATTCTCTTGCAGGGTTGCACAGCCCTGGACTGGCCCGTGCTTGCAGGGTTGCACAGCCCTGGACTGGCCCGTGCTTGCAGGGTTGCACAGCCCTGGACTGGCCCGTGCTTGCAGGGTTGCACAGCCCTGGACAGGATCACACACAGCTCCTTTTTCTGCCCTGATTCCATGTTCATCAGATCAGACGCATGGACATTCTCACATTTAAAAAACAAACAGCACTGCATCAGGCAGCTGTCACCATCCATCACCCTGTCCCACCACACAGAGCAGCGTACATGGCCAGAGCCTGGAGACAGACCCCCTACCCCCAAAACACACACACACACACACCGGAGGTCACAACATGGCTATTGTACTGTGTCTAAATCTGGATGACCTCTGGTCAGTGGAAGTTACTACAATGAAACAGGAACAGCTCAGTCTCCCCCAAGTACTCCTGCACTAAATAAATCTGTCTCTTAAGACTCTTCTCACTCGAGAGGGTCAACTGGACATATAACATAATTAATAATCTTAATCAAGAGCGGCTACACATCACAACAGAAAGAGGCCGGCACTCACTCTGGATGACACTGAGGCCGAAGAGGTGACAGTCTTTGAGTCGGATGAGATCACACACCTGGATGAGAAGATCCTTACACAGCGTCTTCACCTGCACGAAGACAGGGTTCAGATAGGGGGAGGAGAGTGAGGTCACGAGGCAAAGCTGCACTGTTACAGCTGGACAGACACCACCCGACATAGCATTGCTGGATGTCATCTGTGTTGCATGCAAGACTAGATGTGAAGTGCTTTGACTGGCTTAGGAGGTATGGTTACAGAATTCATGTACTGTACAGAAAATAATCCATGAGCAAGTTCAGGGCACAGAGTAACTAACCAAATAACGTGTGCACTGTGCCAGTCTGTTTCCCTGTGCTTTTAATACCGTATCTGCAAATTGATCACATCGCAAGGAACATCTTCCACCCAGAAAGGTGTAACTTGAACAGACTCTAGACTCCGAGCAGTTCATGGTGATTTACAGTAACAGCAAGTTGAATTGATTTGTATTGCAAATTGTGTAATTGCATGTGCTGCTGACAAGTTGTACATGCGTTTGCTCAATAAAGCCTGTGTCGAAAATGGAATTGATTAAAAAAGAATGGGAATTGGAAACAGATTTTAAAAAAAGGAGTGGAGCCCAACCCTGGTGTGGATAGGGTACAAGTGCTGTTTACAATGAAGGTAGAAGACTGCTACCTCTTGCCTTCTTATTTAGAGCTAGTATACAGTAGCATAAACCCTAAACAGAGCACTGCACCCACACACTATCCTACACAGAGTTTCTGCCCTCTTCCCTTCCCAATCACTAACAGGACCAGCCCATGGTGCTTACGTTGACAATGATGTTGAGGGTCTCATCGTTGGGGAGGAAGACACAGACACAGCGGCGGTCCTGCATGGCTTTGTTGTTGTGGAAGTTCAGCTTGTTCATTTTCGTCCTGCTGGGACGATCTCGGTGGCGGGCACCAAGCCCAGTGCCAGCGCTCGCTCAGCTGTACCCGATGACAGCCCTGCCAGCCTCTGCACGAGCCCACAACACGTCACACCTGGAGGCGGGGCCCGCCGGCTCGGGCATGGACACTGCCAGGCTGCACAGCTGGGGAGAGGGAGGGAGAGAGAGAGAGAGAGAGAGAGAGCAGGGGGTCACTCGTATGAAACAGTATCAAGCCCACTTAGTATGCAACACTTCACATTAAGCAGTAGCTGGAATTTTAATGCAATTACTTAACCAATCAAATATTATTTCCTAGTTTCTGAATAGCATCACAGGGATGGAAATTAGACTCCCATTGCATAGCAGTTTGAACCTCGCCTGGTTTTTACAATGAGTTTAATAATAAGACACACCTGAGCTTGTTCCCTCTAAAATCAAGCATATAGTAAAACCTGGAATGGCTGAAAACTACAATGCAATTGGAGTCTGGTTTCCATCCCTGCACTGAAACTATGCAACATTCCTAAAATTGCATGCGCTGTATTACATTTTGTGAGCTTGAACGCATAACAAAGCACAACCATTAATGTAAAAGCTGACCTTACAAGCTCTTCCACAGGAGCCTGAACCAATTAGACAACTAGACCCATTTCAGGCACAATGACACCACTCTGCTTGACATTCCACAGCAACAGACTTCATCTGACAAATGCAGTTCAGCAAGACCTTTGATACTTATATAAACAGAAATCCCCACCCGGTCTAGACCGAAGAGAAAAAACGCAGACTAAATACGGCAGCGTGGAAATGCGAAACCACAGAACACATCTGTCGAAGTTCGCGTTGGCATGCTGAATAACTGAAGCCCTCCAGGTAAAACCAGAAATGTCATTAGGGCTGCTGCTAACCTTAGGAAAAGCAAGTCAATTACCCTGCAGCGGGAACTCACTGTTAATTGCCATTGATTAGGACTCAATGGTAAAGGTTAGAGAAGGATAGCTTTCTTGTTTTGAAATGAAGAAGTGTGTTTTGATTTCTTTAATACCTGAAGATAAATGCGAGTATCAGTGCACCCCTATTGTCTAGCCTATATTACAGGTCTAATGTCAAAGATAAGCTCTCAAGAGCTGCTCCGAAACACAGAACAGACATACCGGTATTTCAAGAACGAAATGAAACAACCGCAGAGCAATTGGCAAATGTAACTGGAATGTAATTAATGCGACGTGGACAGGCTACAGTAGAGCTCTTTGTGCTTTAAAGCAATCTCCACAGCGATCAGTCCAGCATCACTGCAGGGCTCAGAGCCACGCTGTGACAGCGTGAACTCAAGAGGGCTGCACAGCACCAACAGGAGCCCCTTAAAATCACGCACTTTGTTCCAGTGGCACCTGTGATAATCTAACCCCAAGCTGCAGGGGAGGGAGCTGGGCTGTGCTGGGATAAAGACTTCAACAGGCTCCCTCAAGCGAGAAAGTTATAGACCTGCTGGAAACCCCTGCTCTCTCTCTCTCTCTCTCTTCTACACAGCAGCAGTCTAGTCTGTTGCCATACCCTGTTTAGCAGCAGTGGGTAGAGCCAAAATTCCATGATTTGAGTGAGGAAGAGAGAGCGAGAAAGCAAGAGAGAGCAAGTGCACAGCCAGAAAAAAGTGCTGCAGTCAGGAGAATTCCACTCCAACATCTGTTTCTCATTCCAACAATTAAGCCTTTTGATTCCTCCCAGCTCTGCGCTCGCTGCCAGAGCCTCCCCCCCATCTCATGGCATGCACTCTGCTCCACAACTCCCAGCTTCTGATTATTATAGATTTCAATTATGTTATTAATAAAAAAACTCATTAGGCTTTCAAGCCTTTACCTCCTGGGAGTCCTGGGTTCAGATCCAGTTCAGGTCAAACTGGTGTAATGAATTTGGTTACTGTATCTCAACCAAGCCCCCAGTGGACACTATTTTTTTCTTTTCTAACAGTACAAAATAGTCCAAAGTGGATTACATGCATCCCAGTCGCTGAAGTTCGAACCCAGGACCCAGTGGCTCTTGATCCCAACATTACACCACACGGCCTCCAGCTGACTGTCCGGGGATCTCGATTGCATGCAGTCCTGCTGATCTCAGCTGAGTGGGATTCTACGACTCCACACAGTTACTCGTGCAGGACAGGTCCCCAGCAGGCTGTCCCTGCACGGGGCAGAGGGATCCGAGAGGTCCTCGGCACTCACACAATGAAATACTCAAGACTCACGGAGGCCCATGTAAACTGGAAGCAGCGGAGTGAAAGTTCAATGTGACAGCCGGGAACTATAAATAGCTGAGACTCCAGAGGCCACTCCCACTGAAACTACTGAAAAAAAAACAGCACTGATTTGAATGCTTGTGCTTGTGTAGTCTCTTTTTAGCAGGGTTTGAAGTGCAGTCACATACTACATCACAATTGAGAATAGGCACATGACATTACACTTTGCTTTCTGTGAAAATCCTGAAAACAGGTTTCATAGATGTTACAGTATGCCCCAGTAAAAGCATCACCACAGGAGGGCAGTTTAAGAATAGTAAGCTGTGGTACTAAAATGCCTTATAAAAAAGCAGCACTTCCAATAGATTTTCTACTTTCATACATCTCTTAAAACTTACTGTTTAATAAAAAAATTTTTTAAAAAAATTCTTAAATAACACCAAATGCATACCACTGGACACAATGGCTTTGATACACAGGACCCCCAAGGTCTCAAATTGAATCACAGTGCGTTAACGGATTACTGGAGTGTGTGTCTGACTTGACAGAGCATAATGGAAGAGGC
Source organism: Acipenser oxyrinchus oxyrinchus (assembly GCA_030684275.1). Classification (NCBI taxonomy): domain Eukaryota; kingdom Metazoa; phylum Chordata; class Actinopteri; order Acipenseriformes; family Acipenseridae; genus Acipenser; species Acipenser oxyrinchus. Next base: position 2,284,588 of record CM060269.1, read on the forward strand.
TCTTTCTCCTACACCATGAATCAATCGTCTTGCACAAAAAAAACCTCAACGCTAAAGATAACCAGAAGGTACGTTTGGGCAGGATTCCTCTTCTGCGAGCTGCTGCAGAATGCAGGCTCAGAGCAGCCAGCTCCGCTCCGGCTCAGCCAGGAGGCATGGCAGAGCAGAGGCGATGCTGGGAGGACTGGCTCATGTACCGACACAGCCTCTTCACCAGGGTTTGAAATGTAGCCGTGAGCTTTTACTCTGGTGTACACGGTTTCCTGTTCATTCATTTCTGTAAAACATTAACCCATGCACCTACAGTTTTGTTTGATGTACAGCAAGCCAGATCTCTAGTTCACACGGTTAACAAACACACATTTCACTAAGTCAATCGGAGATCTGCATCATTTGAAAGCCTGAATCCTTGTGACATATCATGTAAAAAGAAGTATCACGATTCGTCGATCCACAATGAATCATTACACCCCCAGTATTTAGACAGACCTTTCCTTGTCAGTTTTATTAAATATTTATTTGACCTTCCTTGCCACTAGCACTGCTCAGGCAGCGGCAGGCAGACTAATATTTCTCTCGTCTATATTACGCCTGCAGTCCCTGCTTGCCAGGATTACTTGCATCTTCCTGCTCTGTGAAACACAGCAGCAGCACAGCTCTCTGAGAGTTGCTGGCGAGTTCCCTCGGCTCCGAGTCTCGCACCGAATTCCCCAGGAGTCTGCGAGGAACAGCAGATGAAAGCGACGCCGGCTGACGCTCATCCCCCTGCTACCGATCCAGGGGTCACAACATTCCTGCATTGCAGATTCTCTCCAGCGATCACTGCCGGTGCCCCATGGCTGTCACAGAACAGTGCAAGGATTGGGTCATGTCAAAACAGCGAGGTTTTAAACCACAGTACTGGTTTAGAAGCACTGTGAAGCAAGGCAGATCTAAAATGAATATTGTAGGTCCTGGTAAAACTGATGAACAAGAAAAACAAAGTGGCCTGTGATGCCTTCCTCCTATTAGAATAAATCAAAGACAGCTGAATACTTTGATGATGTACAATACTGAAATGTATCTTCATGCAGAGAGATGTGAAATCTCACAGCACAGTCACTTACACAAGGAAAAGCGCAACAGGAACAGGATCTCTGAGCTGCTTGAATCGATTGGACTGGTTTGAATCAAAACCTTAAAACTTACTTCAGAGCCAAAAAGAAAATGAACCGGGCACTGGTCCAGATTGGGAAGGGCTTTGCTTCCCAAGTTCACACACCCCCTCACTCCACCTTCCACCCCCCTCAAATGAAAAATCATTTTACAGAGCATGGCAGGTAATACGATACCAAATGATTAACCTGGAACTAAATTCTCTGGGAACATTCAAACTTTTAAAGAGCGCAGAGAATAACGTTTCAGTCGCCCCGCTGGGAAATGAATAGCTATTTCACAGTCTGATATTGATTTCGGGGGTGGGGAGGAGAGTAGAATTGTGATTTATGGCTAGGATTATGTATAGAAGCTCCTGGAAGCATTGATATTCCAGAACCATTTGGCTCCAGCCTAAACAATAACGTGCACGCCAAACCTACAACTGCACTGTGCACTACCTGCTCCACCATACAGAGCTAACAACAAGTCTATCATGAACGACCATGTGTCTAAATACACATCCCACAGAGAACCCAGGATATGGGGACTTCAGCAGACCTTTTCAAAAAGCTGCTGCTGCTGCTCAAGGTCTGGATTTCTTAGACCTCACAGTTCAGGACACCTCCTCAAAGACATGCTCATTCTCCCCAGTAGAAAGCTGCTCACCACAGCCCGCAGGCTGTGTACTCAAAGTGAAACCTCCCACTGTTTGGCTGTTTGCTTTGCTTTGGAGGCAGAGGGTCGAGGTAAACAGTCACACCATCTCTGGATTAATCACAGGCTTTCTGAGACCTGACTGAATACTGAAGAAACCTCAGATCTACTCATCCAGCCTCCCCCAGATCCACAGCCCTCAGCAGGCAAGAGGGTCGCCTGGACTGCGGGGCTCCCCACACACGCGGTACATCACCCCACTCAGCTGCTGAATCCTATTGCATGCCGAAACGTACATGCTGGTGCCGTATGCGTGGGAGCTGAACCAGTGGAAAGGACAGTGTGATTGAGCATTGCTCTCCCAGGAAAGACCAGGAATATCTTTTTCAAGTAACCTATTTTTTTTTTTTTTTTTTTTTTTTTCCAATAATCCCATAGACATTCTTTATAACACTGAACAACATGAAATGACCCAGGAAGCATAACCAGACACTGATACATAATGAATCATTACGTATGGGTAACTGCTAGGCTAGATCTGTTCTTTCAACAAGGAAACACACAGTACAATATGATTTTACAAAACTGAGACCTGCAGAATTTCAACACAGAGGCCCTGCAGCACACTCACACGCACACACGCTCGCTCACGCTCACACACACACACAGCTTCACTCGCCGTGACGAGGCCGGGATCTTGTGTTGTTCTCTGCGACATTCCTGTCTCACCTCTACGAGGGCCAGGGCAAGTGTGGACATGCAGAGAATCTACGAACACTTCCATAGAGATACAGACAAAGAGAACTTAACATTGAATCTCATCAAGCTTCAGTTCCACTCTAACCCACATTAATACATTTAAACACAACAGTACCAGATTTACTTTGAAAAACCTTAAAGTACAAAAAAAATAAACCACAAGATTATAAATCATAAAAGGGGATCGGAGAGAGAGCAAATTCTAGCGCACAAGAACAGCTGTAGGGTGCCGATAGTGAGAATGTCACAACCCTCTAGGAATGAGACATACGTCAAGCAGGCTGTCTATGAAGCAGTGACAGAAATCTCAGCTGCATCCGACTGGACAGCACTTTGAGACACTCCAGGTCACGGAGTTTAACCCCACACCCAGCTTATCACAATACCAAAACACTGCAGCCAGGCTCATGGCACTGGCCTGGCTCAAACTCCTATGCAAACTCCCTATTGCTGTACCTCAGGGATGGAGATAAGTTTTACCCTTTCCAGGTCTTACTGCGAGATTGATTAGCCATAGTGTAGATAACAAGCTCAGGTACGTCTTATCACATCGATAGTAAAACCAGGAGTGGATCAAATTGCTCTGCAATGGGAGTCTTCTTGCCATCCCTGTACTTGCAATCACTCGAGCGCAGTGGATGAACACACACGTTTCAGACAGTTCTTGATTCCCATGTGGTGTCGGCTGCTTTTTCCAAAGAGAAAGTTACAGCGTGCCACAGCAACGATTTCAGCCCCTATAAAATATGTTATTTATAAACTTCACTGGCAGGGAAAAGCTATATATTAAAAAAAAAAAAAAAAGACATCTGTTTTACAGGTGATGCAAGAGAAAAAGAAAACAAGAAATACTACACACCTAAACTGAGACACTGTCCAGACATGTCTCAGCACAACACACAGTAGTTAGTCACATGTCTCCACCCCCTTCATTGCAAAACAGGCGCTGTACACTCCTGTGCTGCAACTCCAAGAACACAACAAGACTTCCACAAGAACAGAGTTCGTCCAACAGAAACAACCAAGTGGACTCCAAGTAATAACGCAAACACACAGGTGAAAAGCAGGACTTTGCTGGGAACGTGCTCCAGAGTCCAGGGATGCAAAGGGAGCCTTACTTCCATCCCTGGAGTGGTTGATTGAATCCCAGTCACTGTCCCTGGCGCTCAAACAGCCAGGATCCTGCAGCAAATACAACAGATCGGAGTACAGGAGCAATGTACTGTGTTAGTGTCCAAGCAGAGCCTGCTGGGAGGGTCCAAACCTCACGTAGTCTAGTCTGTGCACATTGAATCCCAATGCAGTTCTGCTGCATTTCACATCCATGCAGAAATACATGGATCTAGCCATCTCCACATCTCGAGGATGCTGCTGTTACGGAATGCTAGAGAGTTCTAAATTCTCTCAGCCCCATAAAGTTTTGGTACCCTACAATCTGTGAAAGAATTGCAGCGCCCTCATTGGCTAGTGATGACGTCAATATGAAAAGACAGCAGTGGGAGCTGGAGCTCCATGTGGTCTCAGAGCAGGAGCAGCCCAATGGAATCTCACAGGCCTGCAATAAATACTGCTGTACGCATAGCCAGTACTGCACAGATTCCACAGCATGCCATAAACTTCAAGAAAGAGGACAAGCTTCAGGGAGGATGATGTACCTCATGACCACCTTTAAAGACTGAGTTACGAATTCACTATAAAAAACAAACAAACAGACTGAGGGATGCATATGACAAAACGTTTGATACACAACTTTGTTTAGTAGTCCTTCCCAGCAGCTGACTGATCCCAGAATTTCACCTAGGCTGCTTCTTGAAAGACCTTAATGATTTCGGCATCAAAAATGTGGCTTGGCAACCCCTTCCACTGCTCTCTGGTCTCTGTGCTATGCTTTACTGGCTTAGGTTAACACTTTTTAGGATTTTAAAAAAGTAATCTCCCCCCATCCCTTGTTTGTTCTAGCTAGGCTGCAGAGATCCAGTTCCTCATTTTCATTACTCTTATCTTTTAGCCCAGGGAACAGTCTGGTTGCGTCGATGGACTCTACCCAAAGCAGCAATGTCACTTCTATAGTGCTGAACTGAACGCTGTATTCGAGGGCCGGTCCTATTGGAACGGGCAGTACCACCGCAAGCGAGGGGAGAACTCGAACCCAGGCCGCAGAGGTCACAACAGACAAAACAGGGGCAGGGGGGCGTGTTTTCATAAGAAACAGATTCAGAAGGTTTCCACAGAACGGACAGAGGGTTCAGACCTGACATGTTTTAAATACCTACACAACATTGCTGCATGAGGAACAAAACCTTGATATTTAAAACTCTCTAGTCAGGGTGGTGCTGGGTAATTGCAGTTTGACAAGCTTCTGCCCTATCAGTGTGTATTTATAAAGACAGGGATGGAACCAACACTATTGCAGAGCAGTTTCATCCATCCCTGGTTTTATTACGAGCTTGATTAGCCACAGTGCAGAGGTCACAAGCTCATGTGTCTTGTTAAACTCCTAGTAAAACCAGGAATGGATCAAATTCCTATGCAATGGGAGTCTTCTTCCCATCCCTGTACAAAATAAAACTCATTTCCTTTTCCTCCAGTTATTTGTAGAAAGCTTCCAGGTTTGCCCCCCAAAAATATGGTTAAAAGGAGGAGGCGGCAAATTATCCACTTTCCTCAGACGTCTATTCAAACTCTGCTAATCAAACTGGGTTTAAAAAATAACTGCTGGGTTAAATATTTGTTCAGAAAATATTCGTGGTCACACATCGGCACAAACACCTGTTGATAATGAATGGAGTTTCTTCACCATGACCGCTTCTTAACCCCCAAATCTAGAGCGTGACACTGAATCGCCCCTCCAAACCCAGAGCTGGGAGTAGAGACATGGCAGCCTGGTACAGTGTTCCTGCTCCTGATACAGGCTAGCTGTGTACGGGAGGGGAGCAGGTCACGGTCTGGCTGCTCAATGTCCCGCTGCTGGACGTGCTCATTGTGAACAGATCCAGGGTCAACATGAAGAGGGGAGGGCCAACACACTTGTGTGAAGCTTACTATAAAAACACCTACACCTCAACGTGCATTTTAAAACACTACAAATTAAATCTGACAAACGATACAACACATGAATAATAATAATAATAATAATAATAATAATAATAATAATAATAATAATAATAATAATAATAATAATAAATGGCCACTGAAAAAGTTTGTCCCGTCAAAAGTAAAAATACACAGCACAGCAGCTGTTAAAGCAAGACATTTTTGGATTCTGCTCCCTTCATAAACTCCAGATTGTGTTTTTGTTAGAATATTAGAAACGGACAGAAATCCCTCTGAGAGGAAATGATTAGCATGCCTGAATCCTGAAGCCACCGGCAATATCTCCAGCAGAGTGGAGTGACTAACCACATGAAGAGCACCCAGGGAGAGGAAGGAGAGGCAGCAAACACCAAACATGAAGCACACCCGGGGGAGAGGAAGGCGAGAGGCAGCAAACACCAAACATGATGCACACCCGGGGAGAGGAAGAGGAGAGGCAGCAAACACCAAACATGAAGCACACCCGGGGAGAGGAAGAGGAGAGGCAGCAAACACCAAACATGAAGCACACCCGGGGAGAGGAAGAGGAGAGGCAGCAAACACCAAACATGAAGCACACCCGGGGAGAGGAAGAGGAGAGGCAGCAAACACCAAACATGAAGCACACCCGGGGAGAGGAAGGAGAGGCAACAAACACCAAACATGAAGCACACCCGGGGAGAGGAAGGAGAGGCAGCAAACACCAAACATGAAGCACACCCGGGGAGAGGAAGGAGAGGCAGCAAACACCAAACATGAAGCACACCCGGGGAGAGGAAGGAGAGGCAGCAAACACCAAACATGAAGCACACCCGGGGAGAGAAAGGCGAGAGGAGAGGAGAGGAGACGGATACAGACACACACACACACAGGGTGCATTCCTGAACAAAGTAAGCAGCCACCAAGTTGAGGCAGAGCTGGGTCAACACAGGAAATCAACAGCGTGCCATTCTAAAAGTTGTCCCGTCCCCCCCCCCCTCCCTCCCTCCCTCCCTGGACTCTGAGGAGCTCACTGCAGCACCTCCTTCATTATTGTGCATTGCCTCACCTCAATCACAGAACTCAACTACCCTTTGTGTACCAGTGCTGTGTGTGTCACTAACTGAGAATCCACAGGGATCTCTGGGCTCAGCTACTGAACAGCTTACCAGAGAATAATCTACCTGGGAACAGTCACAAAGCACACTTTCGTTATGATTTAAACAATTCTGACACAATCATGACTGTACAACTCTGTGCAATCAAAAATCAGCAACTACTCGTTAGAGTCACCAGACAGACCAACTTACTTTATTTCAAAACTCCGCATTAGCAGAAGCTATTCCACTGCGCTGCATTCTCAAACAGGGAGCGCGTACACCCGTTAGAGACAGGAGGTGTTTTTTGGGGAGGCTTTTGCAATCCATTTAGAATATGACTTGTAATTGCGCCAAGATGTACAAGATGCCATTCCAGCGTTGCTCTGTGCTGCATGCAAACCATCTGATCCAGTGTAAAACGGCTTTGTGATACAGCGTGGAAGATATTTAGAAATGCAGTTACGAACTCCATAGCATTTTTGTAACAGGAGACTCTGCTTTCAAGCAGTTATTATTCTGCCAAAAAAAAAAACCACACACACAGGGCCAGACTGCAAAAATACTTGATAGACCACTTCCTTCTGGAAACACGAGTCATTTTTCCCAGTATCTTTATGAGAGTTCTCATGGATTTTCAGGCACCCTGCGTTGTTTGTCTTTGACAGCAGCGCGTTAGGTGTAGAATTCAGAATGCAGAATGTTGAGAGTTCTCTTTGTGGTTCTTAGAATATCCGACACAAAACAACATTCGGGATTGTATTAGAACAGCAATGACGTGGTTGATTGAAACTTCATCCGCGCTTTAACAAGACTAAACCCTCTTAGTTTCCCCTTGCCTGATGCGAGTGATCGACGCTGCCAGGATTAAAGAGAATAAAAACTATCGATGTCTGCCTTTCTTTTCATTAGGGAATTTGGTGTTGTGCGTACAATAGAAACCCGACCGATATGACAATAAACTGATTGCAAAAAAACTAATAGAAAATAATAATAATACAAATTACTCTAAAATAATAATAACGTTTAAGCGGAATGGCTTAATTATTGAACGACACAGGCAGAAAATAATAATAATACAAATTACTCTAAAATAATAATAAAGTTTAAGCGGAATGGCTTAATTATTGAACGACACAGGCGTCGTCAAGGTCTGATAAGTCTCAATATATAAACTAAGACAGATAGATTTCCGCAGTAGGGTCATTTTACAGTTTTCACCTCGTACTTCATTAAGTAAACGCTTCCCCAGCTGTGTCGGGCCGGCTCAATCTAAAAGCTTTTTAACTTCAGGCTGCTTCTAAAACGCTCATCTAACTAAAGCACCCATGCCTGAACTTCACGTTTAACAAGCAAACCAGCACTGTCCCAACTTTCCCCGTGTACGCAGCGGTGCTGTGAAGTGTCGAGGCATCATCCATCGACTAATACATTCTATCAATTTAGGAAAAGTGCTCCGGACTGACAGCACCCCTCCGAAAAAATACATGCACTGTATACAAATACAATCACGTGCATACAGAAAACAGATGCGCTTACCTTCTCGTGGGTCCAAAACAATCCTGCTTTGCATAATAGTATAATCCCCGTACGCCTGGGTAGTAAATGGTATAGTTTTCCTTTGGTTTAGCGAACAGTTACACACTCACACAGCGTCCCGACTCGTTAGTCTCTGTGCCACATAGCGCACTGCAACAGCGCACAAGCGGCTACACATGTGGAATTGGGGGACGGGCAAACCACAGTCGCATTAAAAAAGGGGGTGAAGTGACTGTTTACATCCTTAAGAAGCCGTTTGTTATTTTGGGAATCGTTATTCGTTTTACGGAATATCGTGTTTTGTAGATGAATTATTCCTGTAATTATTTTTTTAAACAGTTTTGTTCCGTGTATAGGAAACAAAACACAAGGTAAAGAAGGCCGCATTTCGCTGAACTCCCCCTGTTGAACAGTTTGGTAGCGTCCGTGGCGAGCCTGTCATTCTGCGCGAGGCTGCCTGCTTGCTTCAGGAGTTCAGCAGCACGGAGGAGGATGGAGGAGAAACGCTTTACTCTCGATTCCTCCCTTTTAAAAAGAACTAAAGAAATACTGGGGTGGCAAATGCTGCCTCCTGGCTACTAATTACCGTTTGCCCCGGTTTCGTGTAAACTCTATGATCGCTACACTGAATATGTTACGTGTTTATATCTTTTTACACTCATGTCAAGTTTTATAATTGGAAAAATCCCAGTACAGACTTGTATACCGATGCAGTATTTGACTGTAGGCGTAGTTGGTAATTTTTTTTGGTTTTACCAGGACTCAAATAAAATACAGTAATCGAGTCATTGTACCAGCTGCACCGCTTTCCTGGTGTTAACCACGGCACTGACAACGTAAACACGTGTTTACAGCAAAATGCCACACGCATGTGCTGAAAGCAAACACTTCTGAAACAAGCGAAGCAGATCAAACCGTCACGGACCAGGCAAACAAGGCTACTGGTTTTCACGGAGTCACTGCACGCGTCCCAGTGAAAGTGGACCGGGGTGTGTTTGTTGCATTGCTTCCAAAATAAAGGCAGCCTTTGAAAGTCTATACAGAGTAGCCACCTGAGGGAAGGACAGCACGTGGCACTTTCTTAAAGTCTTTGGGATTATTAGCTGTGATGATATATTCTTGGACAGATTCTGAAAAAAGATTGAGATAAATAGATTGACAGATAGATTCGGGGAGGGCAATAAGACTCCCATTGCATTCTATGCTTGGTTTCACTATGAGTTTAATAAGAGCTTTGTTACTCTGATACACTGGGGCTAATCAAGCTTGCAGTAAAACCTGGAGTGGGTGGAACTGCTATGCAACCTGAGGCTTATTTCCACCCCTGAGACTGCAAGGTGTTTCAACTGATCTGCATGAACCAAGCGCTTACTACCTGCCCTCTGCCAAAAACTATCTGCTGTCTGCCCAATCATGACTGAAACTCACTTGTAAGAGGGGAGATGCAGCTTGTATGTATTACGCAATGCACACCAGGGGTGAACACAGCACTAAAATGTGTCCTAGTGGGGTGGATGGCTCCCCACGTGATTGAAAATCAATGCAGCTCGCTCCATCACACAGCGCCTTCTTATGATACTCAGTGTTTCTGCACAGCGAGGCAGAGAATCATTGAAAAGATGGGTGTGCACACTGGAGTAATCTCAAACTCTGAGGAACAACCTTCACATGCACACTGCCCCAAGTCAGAGAGACTCACTGGGGTGGGAAACCCTGCTTCTGATTACTGATACACCCTTCACTGCTGCTCAAAATAATAATAATAATGAAAAAAACGGAGTTCGACAGCATGCTACTAAATGAGAAGGCCAGTCAGACAGTGTGCGGTTCACATTTCTGTCAGTAGCAATTTTGTAGTTGTGGGCTCTATTCACACAGATTTAACCCCTGAGTTATTTAAAGAATGTTTTTCTTCAGAGCCAGTTTTTCTGAATACAACAACAACGACGACGACAATGACAACAGCAACAGCAATTCACATTTCTGTATGCCTTTCATCACAAGGACCTATTTCCTGCATTGTAAAAATCAAAAGCTGTGTAAAAGTGAGGTCTTTCTATTTTTATAACTTCAGACCCCTCCTTCAGGGCCCTGTCAGCCGGTCTGGCACTTTACCTCTTAACCGCAGTGCAGAACGCTTTGTGTCATTCTTATATTGTCACTTTCCTCTGTAATATGAGGAGACACATTGTATTGGCCCAGACTACAGTTACTGAACTCGGAAACCAAGGTGAAACGGGAGACAATGCCCTAGCCTTGCGATAGTATCTCTCTGTAACAGCACTATTGTCACTTTCAACAGGAACTACTGCTGGGGGGAAACCCAGGTATGGAGAGGAGACTTTTCTCCTAATTAGAAGGACAAATTATAGGGTACATAAGGACCTATTTTATTTTATTGTGTTACATGTTCCCATGTGTTGCTACAACTGTTTATGTAAGGTGTGTGTATTGTTTTATTTATTTATTTTTTACATTATGACCACTTTTTTAAACTTTTAAATTGCATTCCCTGCCTCAAGATGGCTTCCCATGTACCCGCATGGACCTCTCAGAACTACATTTCCCATCATCCTCCTGCTCACATATGACATGGCTTTACCAGCGAGCAGGAGGATGATGGGACACATGGGAGCATGTAACACAATAAAATAAAAAGGTCCTTATGTACCCTTTAACAACTCATTTCCCTTGATTTTGATCACATGTGAGGCTGTACTCTGAAAGAAACTGTTTATCAGTTTAAAAAGAATATTAATTAAGGAGGCTGCAAGCAGTCAGTAATCGAGGGGGTCTACAAAAGCTTCGGTGACACGACATTAAGTGTCTGTAATTACTGTGTATTTTACAGAGTAGTTGCTTAGTAAATACACGTGTACTTACACAGCATTACAATGTTGTTATGCAGAGAGGAAAGGTAGCAAACCCCTTGAAACACGACCCGTACAATGTGGGGCTATGAAAGTTTAATCCAGCTGCTTTGTGGTGGGTTTAGTTTCTTTGTTCAACGCGATGGAAATGTTAACATCTGAGCTCCTAACCTTCTCGAAACCTGCTTTGAAACCTGAGAAAACAGCGAAGGAGCCAGCCGGACACACAGGTAATAAAACAGAGAGCGAGGGATTGCCTGCTGCCTGCGAGGAGCCTGAGTGGTCTGGAGAGGAGGCTGTGTGTGGTTCTCCTCCGAGGCGCTGTGCCTGGGTCCTGTCTCATTAGATAAACAAGGGAAAGCTGGCTGTCACTGGGGGTCATCTGCACACTGTACCCCAGGTCAGACAAGAGCCGCGACACGGCTTGAATTAACATCTACAAAATCAACACAGCAGCTCTGCACAAAGCAACTCCCCACCCCCCTCCCCTCCTCCCTGCTGCACATGCACAGGGCAGGGAAGGTCAAGTGCATACATACAAATTAGCCACGGCACTATTCGACCTCTCACCTTACGACCTCTCACCTCTCATGCCTTTAGGGAAAAGGTTACAAATCTTTCAATCTGGTTCAGATTTTCTTCCTCCAGGATTCAGACCCTGCTGTACAAACCAGCACTGCACCGTGCTTCCAGCTCCTTGATCGAGGACAAAAGCTGGAGACAAATTGCCTGGCGTTTAGCGGAAAACTGAATTCTTACACACAGACACAGTTCATTGTTAATTGACTCGTTACCAAGATCTCCCAAGCAGTGCTGAGGTATTACTAAGAAAGATAACTCTGCAGTAAAGTTTTGACGAGAATTAAGTTTCAATGTCTTTAGATAATCAGGTTTGTCTATATTTAACAGTATTTTCACTGTCAGGGCTGTAGAGACACTTTTAGTAGACACAAACCGTGTTGTCTTCTAACAGAAATCATGTTATTTTTGCACACATACTGTGTATTCCCCCCTCACACACTTTACCGCCTTCATTTTATCACACTTCCCCCAGCATACTACTACTATACAGAGTATGAATGAGCATGTACAATTACCGCAGACAACATAACAGCCAGGGGGTGAGGCTGTGAGTGTTGTCTTATAAAATTAGGCATGCTTTTATGAGAACTGTTTCAGCGCAGAGCGCAAAACAAACCTCAAAGCAGCTTGGATTAGAGGCAGTTGCCTGGCCTGTTTGAAGAATGACAGACAGACCTGCTTGGGGTATCTGTGCAGGGAGGAGAGGAGAGGTACAAATGACACTAAACAAAACTGCAAAGTAATGTGACTGGTTTACTTCATTAATGTGATGAGGATGATTAGCTATTGAGAGTGCTGTGTGCTGCTGGAGGGGGAGTTCGGCTTTCCTTTTTTCTTTGTTTATACACTGGTTGTGCTTCCCTGAGCTGCAGTGTATTGCAGATAAGCACGTCTGTTTAGTTTACAGAGTGATGCAGTGGCCAGAAGGATTCAAGGAGGGAGGCAACTTGTGTGCCTGGAGCTGACCATACCTCTAGATAGTATAAAAACAAACTGGACAGCCAACAAGCGTGGCTCCCGTGCACAGGAGGATAAACTGTGGAAGAATGCTAACAAGAGAGCAAGCTCTTTTACTTCTCATTCACTTGAGCTTTGTATTTTAAATAACATTTTAAAAAGCATTTCTAAGTGCAAGTAATTCAAGGCAATGCACTGACCCAAGCTTTCCCAATGAAGCAAACCCCCATTCATCACGCCACAGAAAGTATTACTGTAAGACCCGAATCAGCACTATTGAATCATGAACAGGCCTTTCTTCAAAGAGCGACCAGTTTATTATAAATGACCTTTAATTTAGTGTGATATGCCAACTATCCCATGCACATCAATGAGACGTTTTCTTCCTCTGAAAGGTTCTGAGGCTCTGTCAGAAGGCTGAGGGCATGTGGAATGAGTCACGTTAAGATGCAGTTTGATGTTGGATTTGTGCATTGGCACAGGGGTACCCAGCACAGACAGCTGCGTACACCACAGGCCCCCGGAATGTGTTCAAAAGCAGTCGTTTTCTCAAAGCATTCTCGTTAGCAGCTAATTGGGAGCTAACCATTCCAATCATGGAAGATAGCTATTACTGCTGTAATTCATATTAACTGCTGTGTGTGCATGTGTGCATGTGTGTGTGTGTGTGTGTGCTTGTGCGTGCGTGTTTGTGTGTGTGAGTGTGTGTGTGTGCATGCGTGCGTGCATGTTTGTGTGTGTGTCTGCATGCATGCATAGGGCTCCATTTGCTAGTTCTAGGCCTCTCTAAGAAAAACAAGGGGTGCCATTTAGTTCCTTTCATTCCATTCCATTAAGGAATTTTGCACCATTTGTTTCATTTTCAAAAGGAGAGAAAAAAAAGCTACTGGTTCAGCAGAATCAGAATTAACAACTGCCAGCACGCATTGAAGATGACGGTGTTCTTTTCCATTTTCAGGCTAAAACTGCTGTGCGGCTGAAATGTAACTAAGCATGAACAGCCCTTATAAAGTGACATCGACCTGTTATTAACTTCAGAATCCCCAGGTAATAGAATGAAAGCTCTTATTGCAAGAGCACCCCGGTCCCATGCTAACTAACATGCAGGTACTGTGTGGGTTAGGTCCTGCAGTACAGTAATCCATGAAGCAGCATTCCAGTACAGTACCTTTGAGAGTTTCAGGAATGCTAATCTCCTTTTTTTTTTTTATTGGCACTGAGTATTTGGAGCCGGGAGCCAGAGTTTGAAAGCTCTCCTTGCTGGAGCTGCCCTGGGATTACCCCAGATGGCTATTTATAGCAGCAATTATTGCAGTCCTAGAGCTGCAGCCAGCGGTCCAGCAGGGTGAGCTGGCTGGGGGTCCCTGTAGTGGGAGACAATGGACAGTGAGGATCCCAGTGAAGGGCCTGACGCTGAAACACGACACTCAGAACTCCCGCTACTGGCACGGAAATCCAGCGCTTGAGAAACGAGCAAAGGGCTTTTTCTTTCAGAGGTTATTATTGAAGCAAAAGTAAGCGATGAAAATGGGTTTCTTAAGAGCGAACGCAGGTAAGGGAGGGCGTGCGGGGCCGAGCCTCAGCTAAATCAATCCATGCCTTGTGGTCAACAGTAACTGGGCTTTGTATTGTTTAAAATTAGAAATGAAGAAGGAAAAGGAAATGGACGCAGTGAAATAAATGCGTTTTTTAGCCTCCAGAAAAACTAAAACAATGGAGTCAGTGTTTTGTATTTTTTTTCCTGAAAGCAAAGAAAAGAAAGAATATCTTTGGTTCTGCCGTCTCTGAGTCTCGGAGTCTCGGAGTCTTACGCACTCTGGAGACAAATGGCACTTACTTACTGGCCCATAGACAGGAGCTCCCTGCCGGGCTTGGACAGATGCTCTGCTCACATTATGTATCATATTCAGGTACTTTTTGGATGGGGGTCATTTTCCACTACACTGATCCCACTGTCCGATTCACTGTGGCAGGTGCCTTAGCTGAAAGCAAAAGCAACACAGACCGGAGACCCTCAGTGCAGTGTCACAATCTGCAAACAAAAGGATTCAAATGATTTGAAAAAAATGAACGGTTGCTCTAGAATCACCTATTTACAGCATCACCCTGCCATTGCTTTGAAGAGATGTTATGTTGTATTGTTTTAACTGTTTTTAAACGCTATACATCTGATGCTTATGAAGTTGACAAGCCTCACAAGCTATTTTAATACCTCGCTGTTTAACGTGTTTTACCAACGCACTCCTTAAAGAGGCTGTTTCTGTGACAAGGCGAAGGCTGGACGCGACCCTCATCTCATCTCACTGACAGGGGACAGAATCCGCAACGGCGGGGGAATGGAATATGCAGCCGATAAGAATCTTTATAACCAGCCGGCCCGAGGCCATTCGGGGTGCAGCTTTGAAGTGCTAACGACGGCGTAAGAGTGATGTGGGGCTCGCAGGCCTCAGGGGGGGCTTGTGACCTCACAGCTGAACCCCCCTCTGGATTTGAGGAATGCAAACACACTGCAAAATCTGAACACACAGATTTCAGAATAAAACACTACAACATATAAACCAGCATAATCCAGAGCTTTTGCTTTCACTTTGCTTGCCTGGAGAATTGGTTATTATTTAAATAATATACCGGCAATTCAAATGAGATATGTATTAACCAACACATTGCTAATTGAATTAATTAAGCCTATTATTAATCTATAATGAATCCGTTTACCACATGTTGTAGTCTTAAAACTAATTTAAAAAAATATTGGGTTAAAACTATAATACCAATTTGTTACAGAATTATGCAGATTAACTAATGTGATTAAAATCCACGCCACATTCCTCTAGATTCATTCATATTAAACCCTTAATTAAGATGAATTAGTCATGAACGCCAACAGACACTTGTTTTTTAAAGTGTGACCAAAACTGTTATAGCAGAAAGGGAAGAAATATCTGAATTCGTTCTGCATGAATCAGAAATGAGCAATCCAAGATGAACAGCTGATAGTGTGCATTAGCTGCGACGGTTTTAAAGCAGCCAGCATGTCCTCTGCTCCTCGGAATCAAGCACAGTGTTCCATGGAACCATGCCTCCCCCTTTGAACTGTGCAGGCGTTTGCACTCTTTTGAATCTGGTATAGCTCCTCCCATAAAAGGGTGCCTCCCCTGTACAACGTCTTACTGCAAGTACATTTCATTCAGGATCATTCAGGATAGAACAGTTAGGATCGTTCATTTTCATGGGCTGTGCATTTATCCATTTATAAATAGCACAGTCCCTTGAAATGAAAGAAGGATTATTCTAAAACCAGCTTGATGTGAATGTAAAGTACCACACTGTTTCATTTGTTCAGCTATCAGAATGTGCCTGTGGGAGACCTGGTTCCAGAGGGAGGCCTGGTTCCAGGGGGAGGCCTGGTTCCAGGGGGAGGTCTGGTTCCTCGGGGAGGCCTGGTTCCATGGGGAGGTCTGGTTCCTCGGGGAGGCCTGGTTCCTCGGGGAGGCCTGGTTCCATGGGGAGGCCTGGTTCCTCGGGGAGGCCTGGTTCTACGGGGAGCCTTGGTTCCTCAGGAAGGCCTGGTTCCATGGGGAAGCCTGGTTATATGGCACACCGGAGCGCTCCTGGAGTGGAAATCTTGTTTTTGTGTGTGTGTGTTTTTAATGTCTGGGAAGAAGAGGCTCAGAGGAAAGAAGAGCTGCCACTGTGATGGGCTGAGGTCTGGCAGTGGAGAAGATAAAGAGCTCCGAGGTCAGCCCAGCTGCTGGAAGGATTGTTTATGTACTACAGTATCAGTTTGTTTTCATGCCACTCTGGAGCACAGCAGGGGAGGGAGGTGCATGCTGAAGTCACAGCTCTCTGACAGACAAACCCTCACAAACCCCCACAGACTGGCAGTTATTATAGAGCTCCAGGGGCATGATGGAAGCACTTTGTTTGTATTGGTGAAGGGTGTGGTGTGTATGTGTGTGGGGGGGGGGGGTCTTAGCATTTGTTTCATTACCCAGCCCCCCCTTTCCCAAAGTTTATCTTTCACAAATGTTCATTTCCTGTCCTTAACATTCTCTTTTGCTCTGCCAGGATTTCACTGTGCTTTCTCTGTGCTTTACCACACGTTGTTTAGTATGCTTGTGCCATGGTGTACCGCAAGAAACGTTTTCAATAAGGGCTAGTAAAGGCTACCCCAGTTTACATGTCAGCTTGCAACCGAAGAAAATGGGCACCAGAAAAAGGCAGATTTGGGGCCCATCCATGGAGCTCATGTGTAGAAGCTCACATTGCTGCATTGCTACTGCTTGTGCTTCCCCTGCTGTGTGGAAGAAGAAGGAAGAGTTACCAACCCACACATTTCATGAGCAATTCAAGGTACGTGACCTTTTATGATGGGACCTTGGAGCCGGGTGGAGGTGGCAAAAACCAGCTGCCTTCCCTGTTCAATATGTAGGGTGCTGTATATGAGCCTTTCAGCCAGCCCCAGTGGAGGAGCGTGTGTGCAGGGATAGTGTGGAGGGAGGGTGCAGCATGCCAGGACCCAGGCCTGGGCATGTCTATGCAAGCAGAGCCGGGGTGCCCAGCAGGGCCAGAGGGCAGAAGGTGAGGCATCAGCCAAGCATGCAGCCAAGCCTGTACATTACAGACAATCACTCACACAACAGAGTGGGGCAAGCCCATGCAAGGACCGAAAACGATTAAGTCAAAAACCAACTGCCTTCTTCCCTGCCATTTCCCTGAAAGGATCCAGTCCACCTTCCTTTTCTGAGTCATCCTCAATCAGGTGACACACGTTCAGCATGTAATACAATATAATGTAGCAGCAGACACTGTCGCTCGTGCAGGCTGATTTTCAGGATTTTCCTGCTCAGGTGTAGCGGTTCATTTCCTGAATAGTCTCGTGACAGTTGAAGCCTCCGTCTCTTCGTTGTGCTGTGATTCGTGTTGACACACGCACGAGTGGCAGCAGTTTCTCTTCTTTCTCTCTTTCTCTTGTGCTCGCAGTAATCCTGATCTGTCTCGCTGCGCCCTGATCCCCTTAGAGCAGGGCTATCAAAGCTGCCAGATGACACTTTCACAGCTCCTTGCTTTTGTACGTTCGTTAGCGAGACTCCCCTCTCTATAACTCTACAAAAGATCAATGCACAAAGTTATTTTTTAGTTATGTTTTTTCTGGGGGCCAATCTGGGTTTAATTTCCTAAGAAAATGTAAAGGATATGGGTTGAAAATCAGCTGCTACTCAGAACTGCATAGCATGAAATACTAGTACAATGAACAATGCCTAATAGTATTAGCAGACTTTATCTTACTTAAACTTCTTGGATAATACTGAGTGGCCACTCATGCATGTAACCACTATCCATCAGCAGTACTGAGCTAGATGGACAAGAGGAAGAGCCCTATAGAATCAGAGAATACTCGAAGAAACCTACTGCAAGACACATGTGTTTGAGAAGCGTCTTATTGAGTGTCTGTGGACTTGACTTCCGCAGCAGCACAGAGCCGTGGCATGAAGCAGTTCAGGGCTGAACCTCTCTGGCATTGCAGGGCCTGGAGCTGGACTGTGCAGCTGCTGACACATGGAATACATTACAGCCTTACAGCCGCGCTCTTCATAGGGAGTGACGCTGCTGGGAAAACTTTAAAAAAAAACAACACCCTTAGAAAAACAAGCAGGCCGGCAGTGTTTTGTTTCACTGCGTGTTCTTCTTCTTGTTCTTGTTCTTCTTGTTGTTTGGGCCCTGTTTGCAATTATACAATTTTCTATTTTCTAAGTACTGTGCTTCAAAGGCTCTAGTAATCTTCAGACAGGCTAAGCCTCAATTCGCCAGTCTTCTGCATATAACTAGCACAAATAAAAGCACAATGAATTCTAAAGAGCAATGGAAAGCCAAGACCCTAGCCGGTGTGTCCCTCCTGGGCACCCATACAGAACTACGCTTTCTGTGTAATGAGTGGGAGAATCTCCGGTCTGCACTCTGTCTGTGTAGCATGAAGCTCTTCGGGCCCATGACTCCAGGGTGATTGCCTTTCTGTGTTATACAGAAGCATGCCATTCCTCAGCCTCTTTAGAAACATTAGACCTTTTCATGAAGCAAGATCACTGTTTGGACTAAAGAAGGACAGAAATGAGGGAAAATACAAACTGGAACACAATGCAGAGTTAGCCTTGAAGGCACAAGTCCAGTGAAGAGGGGATGCATCAGGGACAGAACACAGCAGGCAACACTTAATGGCTTTTTGATTCCCTTCGGTATACCCTGTTAAAAGCACAGTAGTATGTTCAGTAACAATCACTGCATGCTGAAGCACAGGGCATGTAAGACTCCAACCCTAACCCTAATGTCGAATCCTAGCCCTGAGAAACGCTCTCCTACTTCATTATTCACTCGGCTGGGCTCTTGCGCACCCTTCCCTCGCCGGCGTGCATTGTGATGATTCACAATCGCCCTTTCGTGTGCTGCGGTCTGGCTCGCGCTCACGTCAAGCAGCTCCGACCCCAGGCAGACCTTCATGTGAGCCCTGTGTGTGCAGCAGCTCCATTGAAACCCTCTTCTTGTACCATCCTGCCACTCTCACTGATAATAGCACCCGACACTGGCAGCCAGCAGCCTTTGGCTTTGCTTTAACCTTGTTATATAACTTAGGGGAGGAAAGGAAGAAAAAAATATCCCATTGCCAGGGAAGGATGACTCTGTTTAAAAACAAGCCAGCCAGCTACAGTACAATAAGCGCAGTCCTCCTCGGTGATGAATAATACTGTCCAAATGCTTTAGTGAAGCTTTCAGCTTGTGCTGTCTGGGATGCAGATGCAGATAGTGGGTTTAGGTTATACTGTACTTGGCTACAATGTAATGCATAAGTAGAATTTAAAATGTGTGCTTATATTTTTACAGCCAGTCAGTACGTCATTTTTGTCTCCGGCGCACGTCACTTATCTCATTAGCTGGCAGAAACTGTTGTACTTCTGTTCGTTTGTTGTTTAATTTCTGAAGCCCGCACCTCCTCTGTTTCTCTGCCTACGTGTAGCACAGGTTGTTCTTATAAACCCGACTGTAGAAACACATTCATCTCTTATTCATTGTGAGCGATAATTCTTTTTTGCCACCTGCTGCAATTAGCAGGTCTCCACATTAAAGATTCAGAGCCCTCTCGTGTAATCCTCAATTAGTGTCAAGACAGGAACCCAAATATATCCCCGAATTGCACAGGCTTACTGTAATCTATCTGAGCTTCAGCGGGATCATCGTCACGCACATTGTGCTGATAAACACACAGAACGAAAACTACTGTAACAACCTGGGCTAACCACAGCAGTGCTGATCGTTCGGGCAAAACAGCCTCAATATCAGACATTTCAAGTGAACATTGCTTTTTATTAATATAGTGCTAATGACAGGGGTTTTGCACAGTTTTGTCCAGTCGTCGGATCTCCGGTTGTACTGCACTCACAGTGCCACCAGACTGGAAAGGAAAATTTAACCTTAAACTTCAAATAAACTTCCACTGAAAGAGCACTGTGCAGCAGAACCCCTCACTTATGAACCGGCCCGTCGCCCAAACACCCTCCTTAAAACAGGGATGTGGCTTTCTACTGGTTATTATTCTCCAGATTCAATGTGTAGCTCTTTCATGAATACTGCACACACATACTAAATCAATAGAAATAATACATCTTTCAGAGTTGCACACACACTGCAGACTTATGAACAACTTTCATTCACAGTGTGTTTGGAACTTTTTTTCTAAATAAGCATGCTTGAGAGAGCTATCCCCAAAGCCTGAATAAAAGCATTGCAATGCAGACTGCAGTGAAAGTGTTGTAAGTACCTGGGCTCCGGTTTAGTTTGCCTTACTATAGACGAGGTTTTTCAATTAGAACTTCAATTCATTACTTTCTCATTTAACCAGGACAAGAACCCTGCATCTCATCTATAAGTGGGTCCTGGGGGGCGGCAGCAGCACAGCAAAGTCAAATCTGCACACGTTTCAGCTAGAACCTCCAGTTTTACTGCAGAATCTTTCATTGAGTGTTTTTGCAGTTCACGACACATCTGCTTCTCCCGAGGACTTGAGCCAGCTCTCCTGTTGTTTCTGCCCCCTCTGCTCAGGAAGGGGGAGGGTGCAGCCAAACCGCTCAGTTGCAAAGGTCAACAGACCCCTCCCTGATGACTCAAGCACACGGCCTTGCAGACACCTGCTGTTTACTTTAGCCAGAGCACGGCTAACACTGATGCAGATGTAAAGCATGCAGCTGAACCTGCGCTTCACAAACCCACACTGCAATCCAAACTGAACCTGCGCTTCACAAACCCACACTGCAATCCAAACTGAACCCGCGCTTCACAAACCCACACTGCAATCCAAACTGAACCCGCGCTTCACAAACCCACACTGCAATCCAAACTGAACCCGCGCTTCACAAACCCACACTGCAATCCAAACTGAACCCGCGCTTCACAAACCCACACTGCAATCCAAACTGAACCTGCGCTTCACAAACCCACACTGCAATCCAAACTGAACCTGCGCTTCACAAACCCACACTGCAATCCAAACTGAACCTGCGCTTCACAAACCCACACTGCAATCCAAACTGAACCTGCGCTTCACAAACCCACACTGCAATCCAAACTGAACCTGCGCTTCACAAACCCACACTGCAATCCAAACTGAACCTGCGCTTCACAAACCCACACTGCAATCCAAACTGAACCTGCGCTTCACAAACCCACACTGCAATCCAAACTGAACCTGCGCTTCACAAACCCACACTGCAATCCAAACTGAACCTGCGCTTCACAAACCCACACTGCAATCCAAACTGAACCTGCGCTTCACAAACCCACACTGCAATCCAAACTGAACCTGCGCTTCACAAACCCACACTGCAATCCAAACTGAACCTGCGCTTCACAAACCCACACTGCAATCCAAACTGAACCTGCGCTTCACAAACCCACACTGCAATCCAAACTGAACCTGCGCTTCACAAACCCACACTGCAATCCAAACTGAACCTGCGCTTCACAAACCCACACTGCAATCCAAACTGAACCTGCGCTTCACAAACCCACACTGCAATCCAAACTGAACCTGCGCTTCACAAACCCACACTGCAATCCAAACTGAACCTGCGCTTCACAAACCCACACTGCAATCCAAACTGAACCTGCGCTTCACAAACCCACACTGCAATCCAAACTGAACCTGCGCTTCACAAACCCACACTGCAATCCAAACTGAACCTGCGCTTCACAAACCCACACTGCAATCCAAACTGAACCTGCGCTTCACAAACCCACACTGCAATCCAAACTGAACCTGCGCTTCACAAACCCACACTGCAATCCAAACTGAACCTGCGCTTCACAAACCCACACTGCAATCCAAACTGAACCTGCGCTTCACAAACCCACACTGCAATCCAAACTGAACCTGCGCTTCACAAACCCACACTGCAATCCAAACTGAACCTGCGCTTCACAAACCCACACTGCAATCCAAACTGAACCTGCGCTTCACAAACCCACACTGCAATCCAAACTGAACCTGCGCTTCACAAACCCACACTGCAATCCAAACTGAACCTGCGCTTCACAAACCCACACTGCAATCCAAACTGAACCTGCGCTTCACAAACCCACACTGCAATCCAAACTGAACCTGCGCTTCACAAACCCACACTGCAATCCAAACTGAACCTGCGCTTCACAAACCCACACTGCAATCCAAACTGAACCTGCGCTTCACAAACCCACACTGCAATCCAAACTGAACCTGCGCTTCACAAACCCACACTGCAATCCAAACTGAACCTGCGCTTCACAAACCCACACTGCAATCCAAACTGAACCTGCGCTTCACAAACCCACACTGCAATCCAAACTGAACCTGCGCTTCACAAACCCACACTGCAATCCAAACTGAACCTGCGCTTCACAAACCCACACTGCAATCCAAACTGAACCCGCGCTTCACAAACCCACACTGCAATCCAAACTGAACCCGCGCTTCACAAACCCACACTGCAATCCAAACTGAACCCGCGCTTCACAAACCCACACTGCAATCCAAACTGAACCCGCGCTTCACAAACCCACACTGCAATCCAAACTGAACCCGCGCTTCACAAACCCACACTGCAATCCAAACTGAACCCGCGCTTCACAAACCCACACTGCAATCCAAACTGAACCCGCGCTTCACAAACCCACACTGCAATCCAAACTGAACCTGCGCTTCACAAGCCCACACTGCAATCCAAACAGAACCTGCGCTTCACAAACCCACACTGCAATCCAAACTGAACCTGCGCTTCACAAACCCACACTGCAATCCAAACTGAACCTGCGCTTCACAAACCTCAAGCTTCACTATCACATCAGGCCTCCAGACATGACCAGGTAGTGTTGGCAACAGCCACGATCCCCCCCCCCAGTCTGGATTACCTTGCTAGTCTATCACATGTGTTTCCAATGAGCCCCTCGGAGCTGGCAGGAGAACAAAGACATTTCCAGGGATCCAGGGAGTGAGTCAGTATTTCCTACACCGGCTAACAATTCCATCAGCTTTTTACAATTATGTCACCTTGCTTACACCAGCCTTTCATTCTCCCGGACCTGTTCTGATAAACCACAGAAGGAACCGCATTGCATGGCATTGACATACTCTCCAGACCTGCTTGATTATACCCCCCTCACCCCAGGCTGCTCTTGCAGAAAAGAACAGCAAAATACAATCAGGATACAATTATAGCAACGGGACCCCCGCTGTTAGCAGCCCCAGCTGTGGCAAGGCAGAGAAACGAGACGTCTTCCAATGAAGAGGTGACTTACTGGATAATGCAACACTAGTGTGTCAAAATAACAACATGGTACCGCTGTAGCTGCTGTTATACAGCCAGTGGCCTTTACGGTGCTGAAATAGCTTCCATATCCCCCTAGTCACTCAATACCCTCCCCAGTGAACCCATGCGATGGGTTGGCATGGTGCCTCGTGCACTATCCAGCCCTGATTACTCTGCCACAGCTTGGTTTCTCTGTTCCCGGGTGGCACAGTGTGGAAATGTCCACTCCCAGGACACTGGCTGTGTCCTCAGCTCTGTAACACCCTCACAGCTCAAGCTCTGCAGTGTGCTTGCTTTGTAAAGCACTCCGAGATGCTTCAGTGCATTACACATGAGAGAATAAAGAGTATCTATCTATCTATCTATCTATCTATCTATCTATCTATCTATCTATCTATCTATCTATATTATTACACCAATCCATTTCTGTGTCTTTCGCTGTGGTTCTGTTAATATTTGCAATGGTAATGGTAGATCACGATTACTAGGATTTGCAAAAGCACCATCAGAAACTACTCTGTGGTCTATTTTAAATAACTACACAGCAGCATGTCCAAATACAGCCGCCCTGTAAACTCGACATTATACTGAACCTGCAGTACCTGCTGCCCCTCATGTTGATTTATTGACACGCTTGCTAACATCACTCAGTTCAAGTACAGTGGAAATCGGGCTGCAAAGGAACAAGCTCATAGACTTCAGGGTGCCAGTGTCAAGACCCGGTTGCTGTTCATATAAGACCCCAGTGTTGTGAGTTACGGTAAGCGGGAGCTTCATTCAGCAAACGCAATCCGATTAGCTCTGAAGTCAGGGCGTTTTTAAATGGGATTTGGTGCTGATCTCCCTAATTCTGTGAAAACAGGCTGATTTGAGCTGGCACCTCCCCTGAGAGGATCCAGCACAGCTCAGCACAGGGGCTGACCGAGCCTTTCCCGTCTGCCTTTGAGTCCTTTCACTCATTATAACAAACACTGATCCAGATCTCCAGAAATATCAATCCTCCTCGAGACCGGACTTGGCGTGCCTTTGAAGGGCTGTTTTCAAAGGCGGTTCAGGAAGGTACAGATTGAAAAGGATCACAGGGCAAATTCTGATTAATTCTGATGTTATTCAACACCACAACACTCCTCCTTTAGAGCAGACTAGGCTGCCAAATCAAACTGGAAACTGAAAAATATGAAAAATAAAAAAATGAAAAATGAATGCACTATAATATTCTTGAACAGTTTGTGTGAACTGTCTGGAGTTTGAAACGTTGCCCTGTCATATCTTTGACAAAACATATACTGTATGCATTATAAAATACACAGACAGGAAACTGAACATGGCACAATTATACACACAGTAACTGAAGAGGATTTGCTTTTAAAGAATGCAATTAATTCTCAATTGCAAATAAAACAGGGTTATTTCTATCATGCAGACACAGACGCTCTCAAAATTGACTGACCTTTCTTTTTCAATATGCACGCTACATACAGTACAGTGAGCCGTATTCACATAGCATTCACCTGGGTGTTAAGTTTGCACCATTTTGTTATGTGCAATATACTGTGGGAGCGCTTTGATTAACTTCTGAAGGTTTGTAGGCTTTTCAAGATTAATGGTTTGTTCTCGTTTGATAAAATGATTTGAAAATAAGCCCCGTTGGAAACTCTTTAGTGTATTTTGTAGCTTGTTCATAATGCATGGATAAATGTGATAGAAATGATGTTTGAGCAATATTAACCCATTATTAATAAATAGTAAGAACAGGCAGTATCAATGATGTTGTATCAGCGTGGCTCTGACTAGCATTGCACAAGCAGCCTGCATGAGTCCGTTCACCTGCTGCAAGTTTCTGTGCTTTGTTTGGAAGACTCAACCGAAACCCTGAGTGCAGACCAGAGAGACGTCAATGATTAACCCCCCCCCCGGCCAGCATGCCTCAGTCAGGGGCTGTTTGTCTTTCTTCATTGTGGAATGCTTAAGCTCATATCTCATCTCACATCAGCCATGCTGAGTTTATATTGTCTTCCCATTACCCTGGATTATATCCCTTTGACATCTCATCTCACATCAGCCATGCTGAGTTTATATTGTCTTCCCATTACCCTGGATTATATCCCTTTGACATCTCAGCTGACATCAGCCATGCTGAGTTTATATTGTCTTCCCATTACCCTGGATTATATCCCTTTCCTACCTCAGTGCAGATGATCAGCTCCACCACAGTGAACCTGAAAACTCATTATGTAAAGTCCTTGTGGACGATGTAATGCGAGGTCCACAATCACAAACAGGCACAAACAGGTAGATGCCAGTTAACAGGCTTTAACTGGCATCTACTTGTTATTTACATTTTCTGTTTAACTGTATTGTTATGTTAACTGCAAAAGCTGAGTTAAATGTAACTGTTAATTCTGTCCTATTCTGACTTGTCCTCAGAATAGGATGCAGCAGTTTGTAGCCAAAAGGATTTATATATATTTTTTGTGCATAAATATTGATTTCAAATGTATCAAATTACATAAATACAGCTTGTGTTCGGATTTTTTCAAAGAAAAAACTATTTTGTAGTTAATGGTCTTTTCCCAGCTCAGACCGAGACTGGCTGCCTCCTCCCATCTCAAATGATTTGTTTGAAGTTATTATTACAGTTTTGCAATGGTGCAGTCAGTCAAGGTGATGGCTTCAGGTTTCGCTCCTCTAAGTAATGTTTGCTGTTTAATTGATAACACATGTGTCGGGCCGGAGATTAGCCCTGTCTGTACTTCGTGTCAGCATTGAGGTTCACGGGCTGTTTGTTAATGTTTTAAAATGTAATACAAAGAGTGTGCAGTTCAGCACAGCATAGAAAACAATGTTAAAAAATACAACATTTGTATCCAGTGTTGGTATCAATGTGATGTTTAATCCTCTGAATTTAGTTAATGCATCCCAGATTTTTACTGCACTTTTTAAAAATATCCAAAAACACAACATCATGCTGATGAAAACAAATGGGAAAGCAGATGTAAAGTCAGACTGTGCGTGTCTGTGTGTTTGTGGCCTCTCTCTCATCGAACCTGCAGCCAAGCCACCCGCTGATGGACGACCGCCAAGGACCCTTCGCAGCGCCCCCCCAAGCGGTGACTCATCACGGTGCCAGTGTATATTTTTTGTCTGTGATCAAGAATTAGCTGAACTGTTACTGTGTGCATCTGTGTGTGTGAGCTGAGGGCAAGAGAGGCTGACCCATCCACAGAGGCAGTAATTGGAGTTGACAAGATTATTTATAACAACTCGCCAAACTAATTGAATTCAGGAACTGAAGAGGCGAAGTGTTTGTGTGTGTGTGTGAGTGTGTGTGTGCGTGCGTGTGAGTGCGTGTGTGTGTCTGTGTGTGTGTGTGTGTGCGCACATGTCATTTTCCCAGAGGGAAGCAGCAGATTTTACAGAGGTATATGAATAGGATTAGGGGTTACTGTAAATGTCTACTAAAGTCTTCTAAAGAAGCAATTCTTCCATGATGTTTGAAAAGCCATTGCATTGGTCATAGAGTCAGTCCCACTTCTTCATGGAACAGCAAACTCATCAGATTAAGTGTAGCACTGAGACTGAGATCTCGTTCATCATCAAACGTGTTGGGCGCTGGCAGAACTGCAGGAGGGCACACAGACATAACTCGAGCCACACCCTCTCTTTGGTGACCCGCTTCCTGCTCTGGAGTCCATTTCCTGTCACCATCCCAAGGCCAATCACAGAGCTTGTTTGCAGAATCTAATAAACATCTCCCGGAAGCTGCCCAGACTTGCATTCCATTCAGTTAAGTCAACATTTCAGCTCATGCCTTCATAGCTGAGTTTACTTTCCAACCCCTCTTCACTGCCATATTCTTATAGAATACAAGGAAAGCATAATTGAAGCATCCCTCAAAACTGCTACTGGTGGAACCTAACTGAGTAGGGGTGTTCATGAAGCCGAATCCTAAACTCTACCTAAATATACCAAATGGGGGTATTCGGTATAATTCAATATTGTTAACTTTCATGATTTGACAAACTCCAAAAGGTCACCTTCAAGTCTCCTCTTTAAATAACAACAGGGGACACACGCTACTGCCCAGCTATTATTCGCTCAATGATTATATAAAGGTGTCTTCTCTTTTAACCTACAGTGCATGTTTCTGTCTGTACAACATAGCACTGCTGTTTAAAAAAGAGATCCATTAATAATAGAAATATCATTAGAAGTGCTGAAAACCCCGCTGAAGTTGGGGGGGCGAGCACAGAAAACCGAGGATACCAAAGCACTGACGTTAAGCAGATTTTAAAACCGAGTCCGACAGATCCTCTTATTCGGCTTTATTTCTTCTTTTTTGAGAAGTGAGTTTAATTACCTCCAATAACCTGCAGCAAGATTAATTACATTCCTCCAAAACTATAAAACTATAAAACTACTCTCTGAACAGATAGGAGAAGCATGAGCAGGCACTGACGTCAACACCTCTCACTGGCAAATGAAGTGAAAAACGGGGAAAACACATTTCATTAGAAAACATTCGGACTTTCTAGATTTACAGCCGCTTCATTATTTTTCCTTTTACTGCTATTATTATTATTATTATTATTATTATTATTATTATTATTATTATTATTATTATTATTATAATGGAGAAGGAGAAAGAGAAAGAGAAAGTGTGCTGCAAAAATTGGATACATTACACAAGACCCCAATTTGACTGTGTTTTATAGCACTGTTTAAAGTGTTTAATAGGATTTAAAGTTGGGTTCTTGTGTAATTTGCAGCACAGGAGAAACCCCCTGGCCTAGCCAAGAGCAGAGCTGAAGAGAAGACAAAGGAGGCTGCTTTGAAGGGGCCGGCACTGCGAGGGTTAACTCAGGTGCTGTTCAAACACACATCTGGCTCTGCGGGTCTCTGCTGAATGTGTTCCTTTCATCCGAGCGGCTCGGAAATTAGGAACAGCTCCCAGAATAACCTAAACAGGAGCAGATGTCCCACGAGAGCGCTGGGACGGGGGGACGGGGGGGGGCTCTAGTTAAGGATCTCAGCACAATGGGGAACATGGGAGGGAGGGGGCTGCGATTCTCTGAAATCACGCAGTAAGCACCGTGCACCCTTGGGAGGGCACGCTTATAAAAATAAACACTTTTTAAATCTGGATGCTTAATGTTCAGTTCAGAACATGGTAATGCACTGGGAAGGGCAGGCAGGGGCTGTGCACGGGAGCGTTGCTCGCATCCATTTCGTTTCTTTTCCTGTCTAGATTGCTCATGTGTATCTGATGCTCTACTTTGGGCTTCAGAAAGTTCCCTAGCTGTGCACTGTGCGGAAGTGCTTGCAGTCATGTTTTATACTTGTATTTAAGTGAGAGCTAAAACTGCATGTTACAACGTGACGAGAAACTGAAGTTTCAATGCCGTTAAAGTCATCTTAAATTGTAGTCTACCTGATAAAAGTGTGACCAGAGATTCGCCATGAACTGAACCACTGCAGGTCCCAAAAGTAACCTTGGCAACGGGATGGGCTGGAAAGTTCTCACCAGCTCCCCAGGCCAGGAACAGATCAAACAGGCGTTAACTGTCCCGGAGATAAAAAATAAAAAAAACATCTTCCAAAAAACCTTGTTCTGGGCCAAACGCTTTTCGTCATGAGATCGGACTTCTCCTGGCAAGGGGGCGACTGGAAAACATTCCATATCCCAGCTAATGGGAAGAGTAACCATGGAAACCGAGTGAGTGTAGAACAAAAACAGAATCCCCAATCTAAAAACGCCCGACTGCAGACCACTCGGAGCTTTAATACAAAAAACAAAGTTGCAGCTGAGTGTGCGCTGAGATCACACGAGACACAGCAAAAAACATGTGCTTCTCATTTAGAGGAGGGAGTCTTTGTCAGCGGGGGTGGAATGTTTTTGTTTTTGTCAGACAGTGGAAGTCGAGATTGTGGTGGAAAGCTGTGAGCAGAGCAATGCCCGATCAATTCTGATTCCAGCTAGACTGCTAGACTCAAGCGCAGCACCTGAAGTGATTACAGTAACAGAACAGAAGCAACCTTCCCCCATAGCATTGCCTCTGACATATCCGCCAATTCCAAAGTGACATAAAATACAAGCAGGGAGCCGCCAAAACAGCGGCCAAAACATCTGCAACGGGGGAGAAGAAGGGGGAGGGTCAGTCATAATGTTGCCATTGCTAATAATAGGTAAGAAGATAGATTTCAAATGTTAGAGAGCCCTCCTTTAAAACGCAGTGTTGAAGCAAGGAGATGTCTAGGGTAATAGCAGGTTTGGAGGGCACAATAAACCACTAATTAAAGTCTCAGTGTTAGAGTGACATCATGCTCAGCCAAAGCCATGAGAGTTTAATTACTGGTTTTAACAAAAACAACAAGCTGGGTGTTTTAAGAGTCTTGTTACATTCAGAATAGGATTAAATATGAGAGCGAATCCCAGGCAGGGCCCATACCCTCGGTTCGGTTACTCTTGTTTAATCCAGGAGGTCTGACTGGCTAAGAAAAAACAAAAAACAAAAACATACCAAAATAAATCAGGTTATAATAAAGAAACATTAAGTCCAGCGCAGCTCTGCGCTGTCTCCTCTTTCGAACCCAGGTGCACATGCTGCAGCGTCACTATGGGCTGCAGGAGGGCTTTAGTTCAATGCATTTACCTGTGTGCTTCTAGCTGCTTTACACTTGCAGTCCTCGGGGGACAAACGCACAGCCCCAGCTGCCACAGCAGTGACTCAGTGATTGACTCGGCACATTATTTATAAACAGCCAGGAAAGCGCATATTAAATGGGAGGGGGGCGTGACATTCCACACGACCTGCTTCTACCTCCGCCATGCAGGATTCCTCTTCTGGGGACCGGTGTTGTGCAATGCCAGCTAGCTCACAGAGGCACTCTTTTGAAATGTACTGTGCTGGTGCTGTAGAAAGTGGATCCCGATTCAGGTTTTGGTTTTAAAATAAATGGAACTGCTTTTATAGGTGCAATGTGATCTAAAAGCAGCTGAACTGGAACTGCTTCCATATATGCGATCAGTTGTGCAGTATAAAGGCTCCAGGGCAGTTAGCTGTGTTAGTTAGCTGGGTGTAAAATGAGTGAAAAAAACAGGAGCAAATGGAATGAAAGCCTTTATATAAATGCATGATTTATAAGAACCCTTGAACGTTACTTTAAAACACAAACGTGTCGTTAAAATGTCATTGTAACAAACTGTTTCCTTGCTAATGGGAGTGAAAAACTGCACGCTTTCAGCAAGTACGTTTCAAGCAACTGAAGAGAAAAACAACCCTAGGATAACTAATGAAATACTTCCAGCGTCTTTTTCATGAAAATCAGATTTAAAAAGAAAATTCTGAAATATCAGTGTGCAGTTTTGAGTGGTGTTATCTTACCCAGTCCTGTGTACAGGTCTGCATAGATAGTTTGTGATTGGACCAGGACTTGTGTACTAAATTGGTGGGGGTTTTTTTTTCATGGTAATGCTGAAACTTTTGCTTTATTTCATCACAGCACACCCCACAGCGGAGTCTGGAAGCCAACCATGAGAGAAAATTGGGGACAAAGTGAGAATAAACAGGAAATGAAGATGGGAGGGGGTGTAGACAGTGAGCCCGCTCGCAGCACACACTGGCAGTGTCCGTGGCTGGGAGGAGGGAGGGATACAGTCATTTCATGGAATATCCCTTTCAGTTTCACAGAAAGCACCCTTTCATAGGTCACGTGCAAGCTGAATAAACTCTGTGATCGCTCCAGATCTTATTGGAATTACACAGGAGCAAAACCCTGAGTAAGCATGTGATTCGCTCACCAGGCCCCTGATTCCTCCCCCATAGCACCGTACTGAACAGGCTGTAGGAAGACAGCAGAAAAATGAAACAACCGTTCATTCACACTGATTGCACAGAAACAAAACACTCTCATAAAACATGTGGTCTCGATTAGGGTGGTAATGTGACAATGCACAGTACTTCTGTGATTATACATGTATTAAAAATATCATTGTCATTGCAGCCACCCACCTCTACGATTCAGGGAGCTGAGCGTGTGGGTATGGGGGCAGGGTTTGGTGTAGGGATCAAGTTCAAGCCTACTCTGAGGGTGGTCACTTTGCACCCTGTCCTGTAAGCTGGCAGTAAGGAATGCTCTCTGATACACTGTGAATGGTGGGTGAACACCAGCAGGATGGTCACTTTGCACCCTGTCCTGTAAGCTGGCAGTAAGGAATGCTCTCTGATTCACTGTGAATGGTGGGTGAACACCAGCAGGATGGTCACTTTGCACCCTGTCCTGTAAGCTGGCAGTAAGGAATGCTCTCTGATACACTGTGAATGGTGGGTGAATACCAGCAGGATGGTCACTTTGCACCCTGTCCTGTAAGCTGGCAGTAAGGAATGCTCTCTGATGCACTGTGAATGGTGGGTGAACACCAGCAGGATGGTCACTTTGCACCCTGTCCTGTAAGCTGGCAGTAAGGAATGCTCTGTGATACACTGTGAATGGTGGGTGAACACCAGCAGGATGGTCACTTCGTACAGGAAGCAGCGTGACTCATGAATAGGAAGCGTGAGGCAGGCCCGCTGGATTCCCTGGACTCGGATCTGAAACAAAACCTGCAGAGTTGATATTCCATTTGCAATCCATTGGATACAGTTAGAAAGGGGCAGATTTGTCTGTGGATTTGAGATCACTGCATCTCTAATTACTGTGTATTTACAGAGTAGTTACTTAGTAAATACATGTGTACTGACACATCATTACAATGTTATTCTGCATAGTCACAATGTACTTAGTGTGTAAGTATTTTTGCACTGTATATCAGAAAAGAGTTAGGAAGGTTAGTGTTAGGGTTAGGGGCAGATAGTGTAATAATAATAATAATAATAATAATAATAATAATAATAATGTGTTTGCTAAGTAGCTACTATGTAAATACTCAGTAATTAGAGACACTTCATGGAAAGTGTTACCAGACTTCGTCACAAAACTCAAACCTTCTGTATCATCTGACCCTCTGCTGATCTTCCAGCTGCTTGGCTGCTCTTCAGAGCTGTGTCGGATTAATCCAGATTGCAAAGGTCAAAGGTCATTCCCCGAACATGAATCTTCCATGCTGTCTGTGGAATTTCCCAGAGGAATTCTGGAATGCCTGCACCTGTGATTCATTGAGCGAGCAGCACAATATCCCTGCAAAATTCCAGCATTTTTTACAAATGTGCTCACTGGGATTCACATGTTTCGTGATCCAGCACTTTGCTATTCAGTGGCACGAAAATGATACTCAGTTATAAAAGGAGACAGACCTTTAGACAAGGAGTCTATTATGTTCATAACGATTACATGAGAGACACGCCCTTCTCTGCTCTTTTGCAATGCATTCACAGTAAGAGCTCAACCCTAACGGCTACAAGCAGGTCGGAGCAGGCAGCCAATCAGAAGAGCACATGGCTGCGGTTTCCCTGATCCATCCCTTTCTTACTGTGTTCGTTGGCATTCACAGCAGCAGTGTGGAAGAGCCCTGGACTGTTTTAACCCTTTCATGTACGACATTGAAATGACTCAAAACATAAAGAAAAAATAAACAGTCCTGAAGAAAACATTCCTTGAAACAGTGGTTAAGGGTTTGGGGGTTGGGCCCAGTACTTTTGGTTCCTGTTTGAAACTAAAGATAAATAAATAAATGTGGAATTGAAAGCCTCTGGTTTAGAATCAGGCCCTTCTGAAAATGCAGGCTCAGAGCAGCCCTGCTTTGGAATGTAGCTCGCCAGAGCAGACCTGAAAGGATATTATGAAACCAAGATAATTATCATTCACTGTTGGTTGATGAGACACTATTTTTGAATTTTTTTTTTTAATTCAAACTAAATTAGTTTACCGCACCCTAGCCCTAGGTAACGGCATCTGTAATCTTTAAATTACACAGTACTTCACTTTTCAATGGTGCTCTGCTTTTTCATTTTCCCATGGTTATACTATGTATTTATCATAGATTACCCTGGTTTGTCATGCTTTTAATACGCTTTGCCATAGGAACACGTTTCGGAGGATGCATGTTTCAGCCTCCGTTTCCAGAGTCGCCGGGGGGTGGCAGCGGTGAACCGGGATTAATAATAAGACAATTGGTGATTCCAAATTGGGGAGAAAACTGGGGTAAAAAAATCATTGGCAATGACTATATATATGCTTTTTGTGAATCTGTGTTTCACTGTGAATGGGTCGGGTCGCTGCTGATCTGCGCTGTGTGAATCTGTGTTTCATTGTGAATGGGTCGGGTCGCTGCTGATCTGCGCTGTGTGAATCTGTGTTTCATTATGAATGGGTCGGGTCGCTGCAGATCTGCGCTGTGTGAATCTGTGTTTCATTGTGAATGGTCAGGTCGCTGCTGATCTGCGCTGTGTGAATCTGTGTTTCATTGTGAATGGGTCGGGTCGCTGCTGATCTGCGCTGTGTGAATCTGTGTTTCATTGTGAATGGGTCGGGACGCTGCAGATCTGCGCTGTGTGAATCTGTGTTTCATTGTGAATGGGTCGGGTCGCTGCAGATCTGCGCTGTGTGAATCTGTGTTTCATTGTGAATGGGTCGGGTCGCTGCTGATCTGCGCTGTGTGAATCTGTGTTTCATTGTGAATGGGTCGGGTCGCTGCAGATCTGCGCTGTGTGAATCTGTGTTTCATTGTGAATGGGTCGGGTCGCTGCAGATCTGCGCTGTGTGAATCTGTGTTTCATTGTGAATTGGTCGGGACGCTGCAGATCTGCGCTGTGTGAATCTGTGTTCCCGTTCACAGATTTTGATAGTCAACACCTCATCAGCACTTGCTGGTATTGTTTAACAGGTTCTGTTTTCAACCCCGCAGCACCGGACTCAGCGTGATGTAACCCAACCAACTGTGAATGGTGTCTACTGTACACGCCCTCCAGGTTTCTTTAACTGCATTCACACAAGCCAAGCACTGATTAGAAATCAGAAATCAATTCGAAAAGCTGGCCTGTCCAAACACATTGCATTGCCACAAAGATTCTGTACACAAGCTGGGTCAAATCAGGGTCAGGGCAGGTGAAAGGTCACATTCTACAGCCCACACAGCAGCCTTCGTTTGGATGAAGAGAAACAGCAACGCAGCATCTTACTGCATAATAATAGAGCAGTGTTACTGCTGACAGCCCTGTGATTACAGACGCAGCGCTCTCCACTCACAGGCATTCACGTCACCTAGAACTTTGAAGAGTTCTAGAGTGTTTATACGGGGTGGGCTGCAGGCTTCACTTAACCCTTTCCCCTCTGGGGACCTGTTTCCAATGTCGCCAGCAGACCGGGCACTAATCCCTTCAAAAGCAGTGGAGCCAATAAAAACTAATGCTGTTATAACGACCATGCACTGAACAGTCTACTCGAGCGGTACAGTTAGACAATGTCTTGCTGTACTTTGCAAAACCCCCAAAGCCCAGCTGCAACCAGGTTCCAGAACGGCATGTGTACGTATCTACCATGTGAGGGACAGTGCAAGGGTAGTGCATACTCCCTTATTTAGTGGAATGTACACAGTGATAGTGGTGCTTCTTATAGGCTCCTCATGCCCTATGGTAAACACCTCATTAATTAATTTCACATTGCCTTCTATGGAGTGCTGTTAAAGTAAAGGTCCTGGCAACAGCAATGGATTCCCCTCCTGCAGCTGTGTGTCTGTTCCCTGTCAGCAGCGAGCAGGCTCCGGCCCTGTGACAGGACTAATCTGGCTCTTAACTCACTCTACGAGCGCCCACGAGACCCTGCTGGCTGCTGCCGAATCCAGACACTCGGCCCCGAAGCAGAGATGAAAGAGGAGAAGCGAGCAGCAGGCCTCGCAGACACGCGCACCCTTTCATTACCTCTGCAGAGTTCATCACCTACAGTCTGTGCAAGGAGCTCCGTTCGAGAGTTAGCAGCCCCCTCCCCACCCCACCCCACCCCACCCCCCCGAGGACAGCTGCACTGCCCTGATTTACTGCAGAGCAAACCCTTGAGGCTGGGCTGGAGCACGGCACACTCCGGGGACTAACAGGACCCTTTAAGGAAGGGTCCATCCCTCCCCTCATCCCCTTACCCCCTAAGCTAAGGAAACTTTAGCTTAAAGAAAGTTCTGCAGTGTTTCCATGCCTTCGACCCCCTGAGGCCCCCTTTTTTAGGGTTAAAAGTCAAGCTACGCCTTCGTTAGTGGAGCATGCATGCTATAATTACACAGGGCCTCTTCGGGGGCAGCTTCCTGTGCGTGACGAAAGCCCCAACCTGGAATATAATCCCCGTCTGTCCCTGTGTGTGTTCAGGCCAGCCACAGTATACTTACGGAGTGTATAGAATCAGTCATGAATGACAGGCAGAATCGTCCTAAATACAACAAAGTAAACAGAGCAGGGCTTTGCCAGCAGTGCCGGTCCCCAGGACCAGCCCTCTCAGATCTGTGCAGCCGGGACAAAGCACAGGTATGCGCTGGCGCTGGTCCCAGTGACTCCCACGGGTGTTCAGCAGGTAC
Source organism: Acipenser oxyrinchus oxyrinchus (assembly GCA_030684275.1). NCBI lineage: Eukaryota > Metazoa > Chordata > Actinopteri > Acipenseriformes > Acipenseridae > Acipenser > Acipenser oxyrinchus. Next base: position 2,320,559 of record CM060269.1, read on the forward strand.
GCTCACAGCCACCTCCTCCCTCCCCCAGCTTCTCTGTATAAGCATTCGTGCACTCAGGAGGAGGGGAAGAAAAAAAAAAGACATTAAAAAAGACATTATTACCTACCTGTGTCACAAGCCTACGAGTCCCAGTCAGGAAAGGCTGTGAAATGTAATGTTAACCCGACACAAAACACCACCAAGGTCTGGATTCACCGAAATCATATAACGCCACTTTTATGATTCTTCCACTTTTCTATCTAATGGCTCCATTCAGTCAAATTCTGCAAATCCGAGGATGAGATCCAACTGTCAGGCAAAAGAGCTACTGAAATGAGAGGCGTGTTGCTGTTCTAGGGGCAGCACGCTCTCTACAGGGTAGCTGACCTCTGTCTGGATCGCTTCACATCCCTTCCACTGCATGTTTTCATGTTACACTCCACAACCGGCAACAACACAGGCGTGCAGACAGCACAGTAAAAAAGTTTCAATCTGTATTAGAGAGAAGCCCGGGACTGAATGGCAGGCAGGGGTGTTCGGGTCAGGATTAAGGTGTGCTCTCTCTCTATCTACTGGGGCGTCCCTCACCTTTAAAATCAGCACTAAACTTTAAAACAAAACAAAACAAAAAAAACCCCACCATCTCCATACTTAAACGCTCAGATGAATACAAGCAAACTTGAGATTTAACAAAATCATGACTTCATTTTTTTTTTTTTAAACCCACTAATCTCCCTACCCTGCCCTCCAGATGTGCACGGCAGACTTTTATTCAGACCGGACCGCACCGGGATCACAGCACAACATTCTTGTTGCAACAACAGAACTCGTGTCGCCGTGGAAACGGCTAGCGAGAGCCAGGCCAGAGAAGCGAGCTGTGGAAACAATGCAGAGTTCAGCCGCGGCAGACCGCAGTGTTCCTGGCAGGGCTCGGCAGCACAGAGTCTGTGGACAGGGAGGAGGAGGAGGAGGTACAGGGTACGGCTCTGCTCTGCTTAAAACAACACTCGGAAAATGAAGTAACTGTCACAAAATAACAGCAGGAGAAGAGTCAAAGCAAAACAACGAATATGAAACACAGCTTGCTATGCGACAGCTTGATGTTAAAATCACAGCATATGGGACTGGGGTCTCCATGTCTATCCAATCCCTGGCCTCTCTTTCTCAGACTGACCACCTTGAAAGGTAACCAGCACTGATAACTGTGCTATGGCTTTGTGATGCATATTACACTACTGTCCACTGAAGGCTAAGCTGATTTCACTTATGAAGACTTTAAGTGGGACTCTAACCATGCAGAGAGGTATAAGGCAAGTGCACTTATCCCCCATGTCAGGATTTTAAAAAGAATGCAATTTCCCTAATGGAATACCGTGTCCCGAATCACAGGGGAGATTTCTGCCTCATCGCAGGAATGTGGGGGTGAGTCAGCAATCACCAGGCACTGCAGATACCCACATGAAACACAGCATTACAGCACATTACTGAACCTCACAGACTAGAGGGGGGCTGCATGTATTAGTCAGGGGGGTTTTCACTTCAAGAAACGCCCTCAAATGTCATTAGAGACAGAAGCATGGGGCGGGGAGGGGGTCTGCCGTGCTGTGTATGGAAAAAGCAACACATTGCACAACTGCAGAATAACAGCACCCTTGAGTCTGCCAACGCCTGCTTCCTCAAAACATGAAAAAGAACGAATAAGACTTCATTACGAAGGTGAGGAATAGAAAGGGGTCTCCTGTTACAAAGCAGTCTGAGCAACGAGCTTCAAGGGTGTACTTCTTTCACCTTTCCCTAGCCTTGCTGACAATCATTGGAAATGTTTTTCAATAGTGAAAAAAGAAGCGTGGAAAGGGCTCGGAGCAGCGAGGCTTGTGTCGACACGATTCAGTGAAATATTTGAGGAATTCTCTGGGACTGATGCCCCCCTTCCAGCCCACAAGCCATAGATACATTTTGAAAATACTTTCTTGTTTAATGTGAAAACTCTACCAGCATGTGTTGTTGCATACAGATGAGCCCGGCTCTTTTTTGCATTGTGGTTAAGGTACTCGCTTGCGGTGCGCGGGGTCACCAGTTCACGCCCCGCCTGTCATTTCCAAGCTCCCATCACAGCTTAGCCTTGTTTACAGAACAGCCCCCAAGCGTAACTAAACCGCTGCACTTCCAGCATGCTACACCGTGTACTGTGTAACTACTCTCAGCCGATAAGCTGTTATTCTTTCGGATTAATTGGTCCAGAGCAGACATGAATCCAAGGGCAGTCTCTCAGCCTTGACCGAGGGCGAGCTAGAAGACAGTGTGAAGGTCAGGCTGTGCCGCAGGGCAGCACTGTACACAGACACCTGGACCACACAAGCACAGACGAAGACAGCTTCTTGAAAACTGCCCAGGAATTACAAGGGGGGTCGTATGCAGGGTGGCAGCATGCCGGTCTCCATCCTGGAGGGAGCCGGCGTGTCTAAACTGTGTCAGCAGAGAGGTGTCTGGTTAGTTGCACGGAGGGCAGGGGTTCAGCAGAGCCTCCCACTGATAACAATCCCTCTGCTTCCAGATCCAAGACTTCGGGATGTGCCTGGAGGTGTCGCAAACTAACAGCTGGATGACTGAGCATGTGATCAGTCTTCTCCCTAAACACACACACTGATAGGGCAGCGTTACAGGCAACACCACGCGAGGCGAAGCTGAAAAACACACAATATGAAGATATGGTCTTGATTTGACATAGCTACAGCTAGATCATTCCCCCTCCCCCTCCCCCTCTTGCAGGAACTCCATATCTGCACGGTAGCAAACAGCCACAGACAGAAACCACAACGGGGGAGTCCCTGTGGTCCATGTCCTGGGGGGACTGTATTAATCCCCCAGTCCAATCTATCAGAGCAGCTGGAATCAGTGAGGGAGCGCTGGATCTGGAGATACTGCAACAGGTCCCATCCCTGCATCTCCTATCAGAGACTCCGAGATTCCAGATCTCTGATTGATCACTCCCTGAGCAGGACTCGGACACATTCCTACGAACACCCAAAGCAGACAACAAAGGCAATTGAGAATTTAAGATGCCCAAACACAGCAGGCATCTCATCGATTCACTCGGTTTGAAGTGTAACGGCAGACTATGCCATTCAGTGACCAATACCCGCCACCCTCCGTGCCCAGCGAAGCTCGTACTCCAACCACACCACCATCACCCTTGTGCCAAAAGGCAAATTGAATTGTGTTAAATTTTATTGAATTAGTCTTTATCAGCATGCAAAAACAAAACATTGAAAAATATCAATCAGTAAGTAAGAAGGGCTGTCAGTGTCGTGCAGGACTGTCCGGGACAGCGAGGCATCACAAGGTGGGCAGGGCCTCAGAGATGCTCTGGCTTGGATATGGGATGATTTGCAGTCCCCTGCCTGCCCTGCTATCTCATTTAAGAAGTTGAAATTGCTTAATTACTTCCCACGCAGCTTCCTGCGTTGAGAGGGCCTGCAGTGGAATGGCAGAGTGGAATTCTCTTTACCAGCTCAAGCTGCACATCTGAACTTCAGCAGACGAACAGCGCCATCTGCTGACTCAACACACTCCCTCAAATAGTTTATTCATAAATTAATAACATCCTATAAAAGAACAATGATTTCTTACCTGGCTCTAGAAATCTTTCCTAAACCTAAAAAAAAAAGCTGTAGATCTGAAGCAAGGTATTATTAAACTATTTGACTTTTTGAGAACCTTATTCTTGAACATAAATTATAGTGGAAGTGCAGACATGTTATATTGAAGTTTCTACTTATCAGGGGAAGGAGCAAAACATCTTTGTACATGGAAAAAGAAGTCATGCACAACAAGAATAATATTATTAATAGTAAATGACAAAAAAATACTTGAGACTTCTGATTCTTGGCATTTTTTTATTTACTTATTTCGGCTCTGAATCCAAGGTGCAACGTTAGCAGTTTGTAATGCCCTGCGTGGTGTATATTTCAGGTGTCAGTAAACATGTAGAGTATTTGAAATCCACATTGTTCTAGAGGAGACAGCCTTTCCTCAGCTAGCCCCCTCCCTGGGAATCGGCTCACCGTTCTGCTGTTCTCTGCAGCAGTCTGGAACCCAACTTCACAAAACATTATAAAACAGAAGACAAAAAAAGAAAGCCTCTGAACAGCATTGCAGCTACACTGAACTAGTACAGGATCTCAACAGCAGCACCACAGGACGCCTTTCCAATGTGAACGCATGTAATATCACTCCAGAGAGACACCAACAGCACTAAAACAAACAGATAGTCTCAGAGCAGCAGGACGGGCCTGCAACACTGAAGAGCAACTTGTGACATGAGGGCATGAGAGAACAGCCATGGCTCAAGAGAGCTTTCAGGATCATTTCAAAACTCCCAGGTGGGTCTGGTGCACCGTTATCCTACCCCCTGCAACACTCCGCTCCCACTGGATGCAGGAATACTTTGAGGAGAACACAAGCACTTTCAAGTCGGGATTTCAATCCATTAATGATTCATGAGCATTGAACGATTAAAAAATAATCGATCGATTAACCTTATCTACCCGAGTGCGGTATTAGAAAAGGGTGCATGAAAAAAGGTGCTTCTGAAGACCTTGGCTCTGCCAGATCCATGCAAGTGAACACATGCAGATTAAAACATCAGCAGTAAACAGCACTGACAATACTTTGTATTACTTGATGTGATGACTGAAATAGAAACTGATATATCGTCAATCTGACATTTTATTCCCAAATTGCTCTTTAAAGACCCAGACTTTGTATTAGCCAAGCTTTCTACAACAAGTCTTACTTACAAGAGCTGAGCTAACAGCACACCGCTGGGTATTCTCCTAGACTGCCTTTCCTGAAGCACGCGCGTGGGTGTTCTGTGTTGCTGTTGGATTATTACTGTGCTGTCCTCATGACCACAAGCAACCCAACTTAACGGGAATATTGAAAAATAGCAGTGCCTGAAAGCAATTCTGCAGACAAGTTTTTATCATGTTTGTAAGAAGTGGAATGGAAACTACATGCATCTTAAAATGTAAAACCCGAAGCCCTCAAGTCCACGTCATCTCAGGTTATCAAAAGCTTTCATAAGCAAACGGATGAAGTGCCCGACCCAGCACTGCAGTTTCATGTGTCAAGGTGCTGTATCAAACCCCTCTGGGTAGCACTGTTCATTTTCTATCACAATGTATTTATTACATGTAACCATGCTTGAGACGCACAGCACTGTGCCTGGTATACAGTACAGATGGAGTATAAAGGAGCATGTTGAAAAGATGGAAGGAACAGAAGTTAATAAATGGCTTGGAAATTAAAAGATCAAACAAATCTGCAATTCCTCAGACAAAGGAAAGCAGGTCGGTCCTAAATTCACAAAACAATTCAAGAGAAAGGCTTTGCTGCTATCAAGTTCAAATGCTTCCAGTGCCTCTTAAGAAACGTTTAAGAGGGTGCGAGACTTTACAGAACCTGACCAGCATGCTTTCTCTTACTCTCGCCAAGAGCTTTAAAAAAAACACAGATAGGCAAGAACACGAACCCTGTCTCTCGACAGGTCAGCTTTTAAGCATTACAAAAAAAACAAACTGAATGAAACTTGAATATTGCAGCTAGGATCAGTTCCCTTTTAGGGTGAATCCTTTTAAAGTATCATTTTCACTGAGCGCTGAGAGCCATCTTATGGCTGAATATTGAAGCAACGTTACTTAAGAGAGAAAGCTGATGTCTTGCTTTAATTATTATTTTTTTAAAGGGACAGTCAAATGTTAATTTCCTGCACACCTCCAGTAGGTTAGACAGACAGACAGACATACTGACAGACAGCTGAAGAGCACAGGCATCAAGCCACACTGCAGACTCGGATCAGCTCTCCCAGTGACTGTGTACGAGGTGCATGCAGTTCCTCTCCCGTCCTCTAGGGGTCGCTCTGGTCGGCGGTGGCAGGGTTTCTCTTGCGCAGCGTATCCGGGGAGCCCTCCTCCTGTGCATGGAGCCGCTCTCTGGCCCTGCTGTGCCTCTCCTCGGGCTCGCTGCCTCCTCTCCTCCTCCACACCTCCTCCCCCTCCCCTTCCTCCTCGTAATCGTACTCGTCTTCCTCGTCAGCCTCCCCGTCCGCCTCCTGCTCCGCCTCCAGCCTCTTCATGATCCGAGCCTGGTCCAGAGCCTGCTTCCCTGGAACGAGCAGAGGAAACAAGCAGAGTTAGTGCAGAGAGCAGACAACGTACCACACACACACACACACACACACACACACACACATCAACTCTATGCAGATATACTGCACAGTATACTGCGCAGGTACAGTACAGACAGCGGAGAAGCCTGGGCCACAACAAACCGCAGGAATACAAGCACAGCTATAGATCCAGTTACAGAAGAGGAAGGGGCTCTTACTCTGGTAGTAGTTCTGAGGAGTGAATCTGCGGAAGGGGAACACACAGTCCGCCACAAACACCAGGATCTGGAAGAGAGGACCGAGAGAACACACCCATTACTTAGAGACACCGAGAATAATGGAGGAGGATCTAATCTATTACATTAACAGTGTAGTTTCTCAACATCTTGCACCTCCTAGTCCACTGCAGCTCGAGATACTCGGAGTACCACAGAGCAAAGCAATGCTCAGTAGACTCTGCAGGGCTTATTGTCTTCACAATGAAAAGCCATGGAGCCCTAATGACGTCGGCCCTCAGAAGAACCAACTACTGTATTAACTGGTTCAATTTAACAATGCAGAACTTTCACAAACACCTGCACTGAAGGGATGCTGAAGAAGGCTGCATGAATGAATGAATGAATGAAGCATCTCATGCACTTGATCCTGTTCACAGTCTGTCCATCAATAAACAGATCTCAAGTCTTGGATCACACTTCTTATCTGTTAGCGTGCACATACATTGAGACTCACACGCCCTGGTTTAAACACCTCTAAACCACGATCACGTCTGCCAGTCAACCCCTCCAAGCACACTGTGGCTTCTCCCTGGATTATCCCATTGAAATCCCTCAGTAATCCATTGCATCCTCCCCCCGCCCCCCTTCTCGCTGGAGTGAGACTCACCAGCCCCAGAACGAGGCCAGAGAACAGGGTGGCCAAAGCGAAGATCGTGTAGGAGCCCCACACCGGCAAGCCCAGGTGCTCCGTGAAGTAATTGTGACAATGCTGAGGAGAGAAGAAAACACCAAGACATGAAACAGGATCACGATCCACTGCATGGCTGGGAAGAAGACTCCTGCTGCACAGCAGTTTCACCCATTTCAGGTTTGATAAGTCACAGTGTAGAGGTAACCAGCTCAGGTGTGTCTTATTAAACTCATAGTAAAACCAGGACTGGATCAGACTGCTCTGCAATTGGGAGTCTTATTTCCATCCTTGCCCTGCACTATTTGAATCTTCTAATCTTTACAGTGTTTTAGGAATTAACTAAACACAAACAGATTGCGCGTTGCATACCGCATGTTTACAGGCGTTCATGTTCAGTTATGGTTTTGAATTTCAAGTCCCGAAGCATTCTCTCTCAGTTTCTTTAACATTTTCAAGTAACCTAACATACGGGCCCAGAGGGGGGATATTCAGCTTGATGTGTGTCCAGCTTGATCGACAAAGGAGTTTCAATGTGTAAATTAAGAAAGCAGCAGAAATTTCATTGCTAATGGAAAGCTTGAACACGAGTGAAAGTGAAAGGTTACCCTTATAAACATGGAGAGCTTGAACAGGCCCGACATGATGTTCATTCTGCAAGAGACAAACGCATCACTCATTATAAAATCATCAAGGCTCTCCAGCATCTTCACTACCTGACACGAACAGCAATATCCAGGTTACACATCAAAAGGAAAACCAATGAAGACCAGAGAAAAAAAAAAAAGTTATACAAAAAAAAAGTTATAGCTGCACCATCAGAGACATAAAGGAGCCGTGACCCAAGCCTAACTCAACAAATTACACAACAAATGTGCCTTCATTCAATCCAAAAATGAACAGGAAGGGAGGGTTTCAGAAGAAATCGAGAAGCATGCTTGAGGTGAACAGCACACTACTGGTAGGTTTTGAAACCGGAAACAGACATTCATTCATTTTCTCTCTCTCACACGCGCGCGCACACACAGACAGGCACACACTGCTACCGCACACTCACAGGAAGGACGAGGGCCCAAACCAGGATGACACAGGCTCGATCTCGCGCCATTTCTTCTCTTCGATGAAGCTCAGGAAGTCGTTCTTAGTCCTGCCTCCCTCGTACTTCCTGAACACACCGTCTTTACAGCTGAGAGAAAGAAAAAAATAGTTTACAAAATAAAATCGCCTCGGCCATGCCCTACATCCACAGTGCCAAACCACCATGCGAAGGAGACAGCTGCTTCATTGCACTGAAGAGGATACAGCTGTCATTAGTGGAGACCGAGAACACAAGCACTGGATACACCTGCACCTGCACCAGTATTCACAATCGGTTACTAGTTTGATCAAGTAGCCTCTCCAGTGGTCTCTGTGGGACCCGTTTGAGGAAGAGGCTGAATCCTGCTGTTGGATCTCAAGGTTACAGGGTTTTCCTAGAAGAGAGTATAGGGCCGAGGTAATAAAATAACGCAGGGATGGAAATAAGACTCCCGCTGCGTAACAGTTTCACTCATTCCAGGTTTTACCACGGACTGGACGAGCTATGTTGTATAGGCAACGCGCTCGGGGGCGTCTTATTAAACTCACAGTAAAACCTGCTATGCAGCAGGAGTCTTATTTCCATCACTGCAACACCCCACAGCTCAGAGTGTGGAGAGAGGGGGTAGTGAAAGTGCATGACAGGATCTGAGGCCGCTTTCATTTCTCTACACAGCCAGATACCCTTCACCACCACCACCACACTTCTCTGGTTCACAGAAAGAGAACCCGGTTATTCTGCAGCCCAGCTGACACTGGCACGGCTACAGGGGTTCTGTTATTTTAAAAGTACTGATCTGAATCACCTCAGTGCCAGCAGCATGCACCACAAAATCCAACGCGAGCGTTACAGTCACATAAGAGTGAAAGCATAGCGGTGTGTATGTGTAAATAACATGCTAAAGCATAGCTAAGCATTGTACAGAATAGCTGGCATTTTACAATCTTGGGATACTCACTGGTAGATGGTTGGAAGAGCTGTGATGATAAAGCGACCGCTCAGCCCTGCAAAAACAGGAAAGACAAAGTTAAACGCAGATTCTACCGAGAGGTCTGCACCTAACTCGCAGATTGGTTTTTTAGACGCTTTTCTGTTAAGAGCTTTGGGAAGTCTTGAAAAACTTTTCATGTTCTTCATTACAAATCTGGTATCCGTGTTGAAAGTCGTTCTTGAAATGAAACAGACAGCAATGTGTGCAGTCAGTATAGTGCGACACCTCGTGCATCCGGTGGATCTGCCACGGCCCCTACCTGGCTCCTCGGTGACGTCCACTTTGGCGATACTGACCCCAATGTCGTCCCCCCATTCTGCAAAGTCATTCCACTCTGGCTGCAGCTGCTGGCAGGCTGGGCACCATGGGGCAAAGCTGAAACGAGACGAGCCAAACCAGTCTCACAAAAACAGTAAACCCGGCTCCAAGGAGAGGCAGGGATGGAAATAAGACTCCCCTAGTCAAACTAGTCTATCAGGTATCCTGCACATTGAACCGCAGGCAGAATCCTAATGAGGGCCTCGTCAACAGGAATCAGGCACGGCATACGCTTGCAAATCCTCGTCAAACGTATTCAAGGTAAACAATACGCAAAATAAACTATAGCATCAGGGCCGTGGGTATACCTGCCATCAGTGCATCTGCACTTATTATCATCGAGGAAGGTATAACTAAGCTGTTTAAGGAATGCAGGGTCTGTCTTAAAGGATTAGATGACGTTATGTGTGTATGCACTGCACAAGACTCACCTTGACTGTTGTTATAGAAACCAATAACAGTTCAGAGCAGTTCCATGAACAGCAAACCGAGCTGAATCCTTAAAAACAGCCTGGGCTCTGGAACCCAGGGGATTGCTCTCTGGAAAACAGCCTGGGCTCTAAAATCCAGGGGATTGCTCTCTGGAAAACAGCCTAGGCTCTAAAATCCAGGGGACTGCTCTCTGGAAAACAGCCTGGGCTCTAAAATCCAGGGGATTGCTCTCTGGAAAACAGCCTGGGCTCTAGAACCCAGGGGATTGCTCTCTGGAAAACAGCCTGGGCTCTAGAACCCAGGGGATTGCTCTCTGGAAAACAGCCTGGGCTCTAGAACCCAGGGGATTGCTCTCTGGAAAACAGCCTGGGCTCTAGAACCCAGGGGATTGCTCTCTGGAAAACAGCCTGGGCTCTAGAACCCAGGGGATTGCTCTCTGGAAAACAGCCTGGGCTCTAGAACCCAGGGGATTGCTCTCTGGAAAACAGCCTGGGCTCTAAAACCCAGGGGATTGCTCTCTGGAAAACAGCCTGGGCTCTAGAACCCAGGGGATTGCTCTCTGGAAAACAGCCTGGGCTCTAGAACCCAGGGGATTGCTCTCTGGAAAACAGCCTGGGCTCTAAAACCCAGGGGATTGTTCTCTGGAAAACAGCCTGGGCTCTAGAACCTAGGGACAGATCCTTGGCAACTCTTGACCCTGGATTCCCCTCTAACCACAGTGCTGATCTGTGCCTGACTGTATGTGTACTTTTACTGTGGGCAGCTGTCATGATCATATTAAAACCGGTCTGCTGAAAATGTGTGGGTTTTTAATTAAATGTGAATAATGTGAAACAATAATAATACATAATAATAATAATAATAATAATAATAATAATAATAATAATAATAATTTAACAGAATCTTATAACTGTATAATGGTTTCTGGACATCCCTTCATCCCCTCAGTGTCTTTATAATATGTTCGGCGTACACATTGTATGGTTAGTATTATCTCCGCAGGTCATGTCTACAGTCTGCACGGCGTACAGTCTGACCAGGTACGCGTGCTCATTCTGTGTCATCATGTATGTAGACAGTAGCGTAGCACACAGCAACAAAATATCATCTAGCACAAACAATAATGACCAACAAATATAATACATTCAATATACCTGCATATAGTGTACGTGAATTAAGTATTGCACGGAAACATTATATTAAATAAATTAATAAACATCACTGAACTCCACAACAATAACTGTATTCGTTTCTTCAAATAAATTCGTATTAACGTGACCGGAGAGAGAGAGAGAGAGAGAGAGAGAGAGAGGGAGAGAGGGAGAGAGGGAGAGGCTGCTTACAATTCTATCATCCACTCGCCCTCCAGTATCTCTTGCCAGGTCCTGTCACTGATCGTTCGTTGATGGTGCTTCTTCCCCAGCGCCGGCTGCGGTGCCACCGCGCCCAGCAGTAGCAATGACAAGACTGCCAAATTACAAAGCGCTGCCGCTCCAGGAACTCTGCATGTCTGCAAAGGCGCCATGTTAGCTCTGCAGGTCTGGTCTCGTTCGTCCGTCCGTCCTTCCTTCCTTCCTCCTCCGGCTTCCGCTTTACCCCGGCTCTGAAACCGCCCCTTTGCGGCTCAGTTTTTTTTTTGTTATTGCTAATTTTGCGCACTAGTGGCTACCCAATAAATAATACACAGTGGCGTACATCTCTCCTCATCTGTCACCACATAACTAACACGGCGTGTAGTGTGACACGGAGACTCACTCCGCTCACCGGCGCATGGTGCTGCCCTTCTTTCGTTACAGAACCGTATTTCAGGACAGCTTGTTCCGCAGCGACTTTCTATTGCAGGAGCCTCGCTGGTCCCTTACTGTCCGGCTGTGCTGCGGTTAATACCGGTGTCAATTGGAAATCACCCCGTTTAGAGCTACGCGGTTCAGGGAAGCAGGTCCGATACGGACTAGAGGTCCGGACTCAGGAGGTGATCTGCTCCTCTGTCTTGTGATTGGTCACTCTAGGGTGAGACTAGACGTCCCGGTTTGACCGGAACCGCCCCCTTTTCCAGTCAGCTGCCCCAGCATTTCTTCCCCACAACATAAAAAACGTCCCGGTTTCCATCATATTAAAATATGGCTCAGAATAACAGAGTCCTATATGGGTAACTAAACTATACTAAATTAACCCTTTCATGCATGCAATATTGAAAAGGGGGCGGGAGGGGGGAGTAGTTAGGACACATACTACAGATTTTTTTGTTGTTGTTGGTTTTCTTTGCTTTAAAATGGCATCCTCATATGAGGTCATCATACATGAAAAAAGTTCAACTTAAGCGACATATTAGAAATGAAGGGCAAAACCAGCAATGCGTGGTTATACTAGCGTGTAGTTAAACGAGGCCGCGGACTGGAGAACGAAGCTGCGGCGATTGTGCAGTCAGAGGTTGTTATAAAATAGCGATAGAAGCACTACATTCTAATAAGACCCAAGAAGTGTCCCAATTCAGCAAATCTGGTCAACCTAGACTGACCAGTAACAACGTGTCTTGCCGGTCCGGGTATGTGGGACCTGACGTGTATGAAAATAAATCTAATTCAAGATTTAAAAGGCAGGTGGGGTTAGAGAAAGCGTGATTACAACATGAATAGCTGACCATACTAACTTAAACAAGCCGTGCATTATTATAACAGCACGGTGATCCAGAGGGCAGCCCTTAATGTCAGGCTGCAAGAGGGAACACAATGGCGCAGCCTCTTACCTGTGGAGCCGGACCTCTCCCCCGAATCCAGAAGCACCTGGAGCAAGCAGGTCTACGTTCATTCAATCTCTTTAAATCGACATTTGACACCAGTGGAGCTACGTAGGGTACATGTTACTCACCAGGAAAGTGAACCCTCAATTCTTCACCTACCTACTCCCTCCTAACACAGCTCATTCATTGCTTTGAGAACGCCGCTTTAATTCTACAATCATCAACAAATCACCACGCACGTTGTGCATTAGGCACAAGCATGACCTGCTAATCTGCTCGCGAGAAGCCCTCTCGTACTGCCCCTGGCACAGCGCGCATCTTACAGCGACTCTGTCTACCCAGAGACAGCACAGCAATTAACTTCAGTCAACCTGCCAACCTGGGATTCCAAAGACATTGAATAATGAGCATTACTTACCGGAACCCCCTTCATGACATGTTCATATAATTAATATGAATTAACTCGGGCACGCTGTCTCCTTCAGCTAGACTACTATCCCGCTTCGCTGTGTGCCTCTTCACAGCCTTGCGTGTGCATTTCAACATTTGGACCAATAGGGCGCAGTGACGGTTTGTTAACTGTTCGGGAAAGCGAAGGCTTTTCCTGTTGAAGATACACACAGAAACAATACTTGAGATCCTTGATCGGCGCTCTGACTCTGAGCCGCAGAACAGAACCAAAACGTCACAGCCAGCTAAACAGTAAGCAGTCATTTCGGATAGTTTAGTTCTATTTTTGATGTTGTAATTGTTTGCAGAAGAGGTGCTGTATGCCTTTTTCAGAACTCAAATCATTGCACATTCCACAGAGCTGTGATTGCTTATCGCTCTGCTTGATCGTTTCCCTTCTGTTTCTCTGCAGTACAGCCTGGCTCTGTCTCTGCTTTAGTGAGTCTTGCTGGCCTGACTCTGACACAGTATCTCCACTCAGCAGCGGTTCATTCTGCCCCAGTGTTTCCCAGCCCCAGGGGAAGTGCCATGGCCAACACACAGGGAGCGCATACAATAATTATACTCTCATTGAACTGGGTGTCACCGCTGCACCCTTCCTCGAGCCAGGGTGAAACGTGAGTGCCACCCGAATCAGAGGCTTTGCCGGGCACTGAACGCCAGTTTAAACCGTTACTTCCGCTACGCAGTGATTGGGACAGTTGAGAGAAAAGGGAATGATATTTGCTGAAGCACGTCACCGCCTGCTCTCCACTGTATCCAGTGCTGTAGGCGGAAGCTTTTCTGAGCTTTTTCAGGCTCCTCCATCCCACGCGCTTGGAAAGACTCCCTGCTTTCTTTTATTCCACGTTGTCCCAGAATCCTGGACCTCCAGGCGGATACAATAGATTTCTAAAGAACTACACACCCCCGCCTCCCCCCTCTAATTTAGAATAGATTACCCCTTGATTCTCTATGAGTAATACGCTTGTCTATCTTCCTGCTCCAATTATGGAAACAAAACGATTTCCAGCCAACCCCCTTCTTGACGTTGTTTCTTTTTATTTTGAGGTTCACTGTGTGGGGGCCCCAGGGCTACCCGTGCTAATTTCTGTGAAAAGACCCGTCTTAATATAGCTCCAAGGAAAAGGCAGCTGAGTGTGGAGTAAGCGAAGGGAGGGGGTGAAAACTGTTCTTCTCACTGAGGGAGTGGTACTGGGCACTGCCTGAGCATTGATCTGCTAGCATGGTCTTCCTTTTGCTGAAATCCCAAACTGTGCATCGTCTAATGCCTTTGCTTAACTGTGAGATCTAAAGAAAAGGGTACATCAGCCATCCCTCGATCGTACTCGGTTTGAAAGACTCTTCTAGGCATCGGCTGTTTTCTGTGCTGCCATCAAGGTTCTGGACAGACATTCATCGATTCATTGGTTCACGAATCAGCATTCGGTTGAGTCAAGGCAAGCATGCTAACTGTTTTTATCTTTACTAATAACTTCAAAACGCTCAAAGATGTAAAGCTTACAAGAAACTAGGTCAAGTTAGCACACTTTCCATCTCAGGCCATTCCCCAGAGTCTCTTTACAGGTTCAGACTAACAAGCCTTGCTGCTCTGGGTTAATTCAATTAGTTTGGGGTTCCTCTGATGAATGTGGATGGCCCTTAACATAATTACAGCCCTGCACTGTGCCTGGCCCGGCTCTCCTGGGTCAAACGCTGTCGTTTGTCACAGATTTAATGAATTTCATGGCAGCAAGCTATTTATGGAGCCCACAATTCAACACTGGACAGGTTCTGATGGCCTTGTATTCTCTGTGGTTTTAAGGGCTGTGTTCTGCAGTGCATTCAGGACGCTATGTAACCCAGGTGTGTGCTTCCACTAAACTCCCTTTAACAGCTCACCTGAATTCATCTTTAACCCCTTGTGTCCTAAGCAACTGCACGCCAATAGATTGCTATGTGGATTCGATGGTTTAACATTGTGCTTAACATGCTAGGCTGCTCCTGAGGAGGTCCTAATAGTTTGCTTACTCAATCTCCCTGCAGTCTGGGGAGGGCATTGATTTCTGGCAGAAGAAATGACATCATTCCTAAACGTGGAGCATAAGCATGTTACGTCCATAGCTCTATCATGTTAATGTTAAGTCGTGCTGGTGTGTGTTATAATGTTGCTACATGACATGAAAGAATACCCCTTCAGTGCAGAACGCTCGTACCTCCATCAGTCAGACAGGCTGCAGTGTGCCGGTGGAAACGGTGCGATTGCCAATCCACCACTAATCAGGGAGGAGAGGAGTCATTGTTTCCTCTAACAGGATTATCTTCACTCCTCTGCAGAAAGCCACTTCTCATAATGAGAATAAACCCCATTGCACATTTCAAATACCAGGATTTGTGTTTCGGATCGAATCTGCAGATCCTCTCTGATCACTTTCTTCTTGTGACAATGAGCTCTCTATCAGAGCCTGACAGCTCTGGGGCAGAGATACCTCGCCATTCAGCAGAGTGCAGCAGAGTCCAGCTCCAGCCTGCAGGTTTGCAGAGTCCAGCAGAGTCCAGCTCCAGCCTGCAGGTTTGCAGAGTCTAGCAGAGTCCAGCTCCAGCCTGCAGGTTTGCAGAGTCCAGCAGAGTCCAGCTCCAGCCTGCAGGTTTGCAGAGTCCAGTAGAGTCCAGCTCCAGCCTGCAGGTTTGCAGAGTCCAGCTCCAGCCTGCAGGTTTGCAGAGTCCAGCAGAGTCCAGCTCCAGCCTGCAGGTTTGCAGAGTCTAGCAGAGTCCAGCTCCAGCCTGCAGGTTTGCAGAGTCCAGCAGAGTCCAGCTCCAGCCTGCAGGTTTGCAGAGTCCAGCAGAGTCCAGCTCCAGCCTGCAGGTTTGCAGAGTCCAGCAGAGTCCAGCTCCAGCCTGCAGGTTTGCAGAGTCCAGCAGAGTCCAGCTCCAGCCTGCAGGTTTGCAGAGTCCAGTGGAGTCCAGCTCCAGCCTGCAGGTTTGCAGAGTCCAGCTCCAGCCTGCAGGTTTGCAGAGTCCAGCAGAGTCCAGCTCCAGCCTGCAGGTTTGCAGAGTCCAGCAGAGTCCAGCTCCAGCCTGCAGGTTTGCAGAGTCCAGCAGAGTCCAGCTCCAGCCTGCAGGTTTGCAGAGTCCAGCAGAGTCCAGCTCCAGCCTGCAGGTTTGCAGAGTCCAGCAGAGTCCAGCTCCAGCCTGCAGGTTTGCAGAGTCTAGCAGAGTCCAGCTCCAGCCTGGTTTCCATGTCTTTTAATACTGGAGGAGAGGGCAAATGGGATTCCCCTCTATTCTGAAACAGAATCGACAGTAAAGCTGCTCAAAACTGCGTTCAGCCATTTTATAAATGATCCACCCCTTCTGCTAAAGACATCTTCCTGATGGTTCAACAAGCATGAAGTGCAGCAGATTTACATGCAAGCCAACCCACCTTCAAACATTGTTCACAATAACGAATCACTCAAGTACTCATTATAGCAGAGGCTGGTACGAATCACCAAAACCAAGCAGTAGATGCTACACCACTTTCAGGGCCGTATTGCCTAAAATAATCAATGACACCAGCACTAAATCTGTCCCCTAACCAAAATGACTCATCCTGTTCTTAAATCTAATCAGCTCCTGACGCCTCTGTCCATTAGCTGTCCCGAAATCTAAACACATCTTTGACCCTCGTGAAGACGGTCCTGTCTAACTCACCTCCCAGAATCGCCTCAGTATTGCCAGAAAGAACAAATGTGACTTCATGGGATAATGCATCTCTTCTAATTCAAAAAATACTTTATAAATACGCCCAGCCAGGGCATTAGTGATAAAAAAGAGACTGTATTTAATGCAGGTGTGTCCAATCCCATCCCGGAGGGGGGTGTCTTTGTAGTTTTTTTTTTTTTTTTACTATAGCACTATAATAAGTTCCTGCTGTCTGCTACCCTGCTGCTGCTTCACAGCCGCATGAAGCTGACAGACACAGCCTGCTCATTGCAGGCTCCTGCACACAAACAAGAGGCGACTGCTTAAAAAAAAGACCCCCCCCCCCTTTAAAACATGATGGACAGCAGATGCTGCTAAAAGATAATGAGCCCATAAAAAGAGGGCTGTAAACGCAGCCCGCCGGGCCTCCTGTACCGAGCGCTGTGTTCAGCTCAGGCTCACGCAGCCATTTCATAGATGCCTCCTTTCCTCTCCCCGGCGCCATGGCAACGCTTCTCATTCCAATCACAGCCACATATCCCTTCCCACCATAAAGCACTACCTGGGGGCGATTTTACATGGTGATAAATCAGACAGGCATCCCGCAGCACAGCCGAGACAGAGACCGGCTCTTTGTTCATCCAGGGATCGCTCATTTCAGTGTCTGTCCGGCTGAAGGACGGAGGAACTAAATAACACAGTTATGGAGTTTTCTCCATTAAATAAGCTTACAGACAGAAAGACCCTAAACAGCCTCCCCATGTTGGATTTAGCATATGCAACATATTTCTATCATCTTAACAGTGGCTGTCTATAGACACGTCGAGTTTAGATACGCTGAACAGACCACATGGTCTTTATCAGTGGTGTAACGGTAAAAACGAAGTGCTAAACTAACCTTCTTGGGGTTCCAGGGTTGCAGTGGCACGGTCGGCACTAAGGGTGTGCAGAGATGCCCATAGATTGCGTGCAGAATTGTGGCTTAAAGGTCACTCAGAAGAGGTTCTGCACATCATTAAAAGCACCCGCTTTATTATAATAAATAGGAATATGCCTCAGCTTTAACCCTGGATTTAGCCAGGATTTGCTTATCACAGGACAGGAGGAGGGGGTAAACGCTGTATTCCTTCAATGAGAAGCGGGTAAAGTCAGAAATCAAACCACAGACATACTGCAAACTGCTTTTCTGTCGTCGTCGATTTCTTTTACACTATTAGTTGCTCATTCTTTTCCTGTTTTCCGTTGATCTTATCTGCTGTACTCGGTGGCTCTGTACTGTGAAAGCGACAGCCATCCACAGACCTTCACACCCAAGTCTTCAGTGTGACGGTCTGGTTTCATGACTCGTGCTTTGGCAATCTGTCTAATTCTGACCATCACATTATATAACAGACATTTTGGTTTGCCATTTGGTCATTTGGTCATTTAAAGTGTTAACTGAGGGTAGAAGTCCAGCTTCTGTGGGGGGTAGCCTGGCCTATAATTCATGTTACCCCAATATAAAAGTTTCCCATTTTGCAGTTTTCACATGCTTTCCCATGGTTATACTGTACAATGAATTTACCATAGATTAACATGGCACCATGGAATGGTTTCAAATACTTTACCATACCTCTTGGGGCTTGCAGTGCTTGTCTATGCTTTCACTATGTTTTACTAAACTTTACCATGCTTTCACAATGTTTTACTACACTTTACCATGCTTTCACTATGTTTTACTACACTTTACCATGCTTTCACTATGTTTTACTACACTTTACCATGCTTTCACTATGTTTTACTACACTTTACCATGCTTTCACTATGTTTTACTACACTTTACCATGCTTTTACTATGGCAGACTTTTAGAAGGAACTGCCAGGACTCCTTGCCCAGGGAGAGTGTACTGCCTCGGCTGGTTTGTTTGAAGTTTCTATCCAGTTTGATCTGTCTTTTTCACATTGTTTCGAGGGCCCTTGTTCATGAAAGGGATTGTATTTAAAACCTCTGGGATCAGCCCACTTCTACCACAAGGGATAACATGAAGAGCAGGCTATGCATCTGTCATACTGCCCTTCAAGGGTTATGATGTAATTCCGGAGTTGTTGTTGCAATCAAAGTGGATGGATCTTTTTATTTTTAACTCAAGTTTGCTCTTTCAATTGAATCCACAATTCGATGACGCCGTGATTTCATTTTCATTTCTGATCGTGATCAGTCCTTAAGTTTTTGCAGTGCAATTTGAAAATATTCAAAATATTCCATCTAAACTCAAAAACAGTGTAAGGGACATCTGACGTTGCTGTAGAAATGAGTTACTATGGGCCCAACTCACAAAACTGCACGACACTGAACCAAAAACAGCGCCTGGACACCACGACACAGAACCAAAAACAGCGCCTGGACACCACGGCACTGAACCAAAAACAGCGCCTGGACACCACGGCACTGAACCAAAAACAGCGCCTGGACACCACGGCACTGAACCAAAAACAGTGCCTGGACACCACAGCTGTGAACCAAAAACAGCGCCTGGACACCACGGCACTGAACCAAAAACAGCGCCTGGACACCACGGCACTGAACCAAAAACAGCGCCTGGACACCACGGCACTGAACCAAAAACAGCGCCTGGACACCACGGCACTGAACCAAAAACAGTGCCTGGACACCACGGCACTGAACCAAAAACAGCGCCTGGACACCACGACACTGAACCAAAAACAGCGCCTGGACACCACGGCACTGAACCAAAAACAGCGCCTGGACACCACGACACTGAACCAAAAACAGCGCCTGGACACCACGGCACTGAACCAAAAACAGCGCCTGGACACCACGGCACTGAACCAAAAACAGCGCCTGGACACCACGGCAGTGAACCAAAAACAGTGCCTGGACACCACGGCTGTGAACCGTGACAGATTCACGGCATCTGCAGGGTTGATGCACCCAGGCTGGAGCGGGCTGGAGCTACTGCAGGCTGCTGATCTGTTCTGGAGTCAATGTTGTCCGCTTGGTTCACAGACCCCCGTTAGCACTATTCTTGGACTAATCAATGTTAATGTAGGTGAGGCAATCCAAGATTAGAGCGAATCAGGGTCTGTGAAACTAGCCGTGAATGGCCATGCTGAGCCAGTAACCTTTCTTTACTCTGTTAACATGGTTCAGCCTTGTGCATGGAGCCTGCAGTGAAAGAGGCAGGGAGAGATACAGGCAGTCCTCTCCCATACTGCGGCACACAAACAGCACTGCATTTGAAAGGACAGCGCAGGGGAAGCAAAAGAAAAGTAGATCAGTCGGGCAGTAGGTTATTAGAACTCATTGCAGAAGCAAGACACACCGCCCGGGGTGTGTGAGCGGACCTGCTGAGACAGCAGAACAGAGAGGGAGCTAAGAGCAACGCAGGGAAGCAGTAACCAGGCAGCAGAGGCAGGTTCATTAAAGGATTCAGCAATGCGTTTTATTTAATGGGATGCTTTAAACTTAAGGCTAAAAATGCATTCGAAAAATCTTGTTACACACAAACCATTCATAAAGCATTAACATCTCCTGCAGCTGGCATTACCTGCAGATACGGTAACACTTCACACAAAGTGTCTCTAATTACTGTGCATTTACATAGCAGTTACTTAGGAAATACGTATAGTTACAAGGTACTTAATCTGGAAATCTTTTTGCACAATATATGTAAGTTCACAATTGTATTAGAAAAGGGTTGGATTCAGTTTAAAGCTAGGGCTAGGGAGGTAAGGGTTAGGGTTTCTGACTACAAATTACCATCAGGCATTGATGTCATTTTGGCCAATAGAGGGAACCGAATATACAGTATTTAAAATAGAATTAAAATTAAATAAATTCAAAGGTTACATCCTCAAAAGCATGTTATGCGTGTGAATAGAGCTGCTTGAGCCCCTCCTCCACTCAGCCCTGTTTCAGAGGGCTGTGTAACAGTGAATTATACTCTCCAGCCCTGCAGCTCCTGGCTCCCAAGCCCCTCGTTCAGCCACGATCTGGGTTTTTAATGCAGTCTGCGTGGGAGAGTTTATTTTCTATATTTAACATTCTTAACGTTCCTCATTACTGCTGGGGGAGCCACTCCTGCAGGAGTGCAGGTCACGAGTGAGAAGAACTGCTGAAGACAGAGAGCGGGGCTTTATTATTACATGCTATTATTATAACCCTTCTGTTATTATTACCTGCTATTATTATAACCCTTCTGTTATTATTACCTGCTATTATTATAACCCTTCTGTTATTATTACCTGCTATTATTATAACCCTTCTGTTATTATTACCTGCTATTATTATAACCATTCTGTTATTATTACCTGCTATTATTATAACCCTTCTGTTATTATTACATGCTATTATTATAACCCTTCTGTTATTATTACCTGCTATTATTATAACCCTTCTGTTATTATTACCTGCTATTATTATAACCCTTCTGTTATTATTACCTGCTATTATTATAACCCTGTTATTATTACCTGCTATTATTATAACCCTTCTGGGGTTAACTGTTCTTTTATTGTAATAATGCATTTTGTTTTTCAGGTCAGTCGATACATTGTGAGTACAACCCCGATCATGTGTTCTGCATCCTCAATAGCATATCTACACCCCCCTCACACATCACATCTACACCCCTCCCAACACATCACATCTTCAGCACTGTGACACTGTAAACCTGAGACCCATTCATCACGCCAGCCAGGCGTGCAGCGGGTTTCATCAAGCTATAGATCACGCTGGACCGCGCTGTGCAGTATGCTCCGTGCTCACAGCGTCTTTCCTTCTTAGCCACTGCAGTTTATAAACCTGCCTTGCTTTCGTCAGCCTTCCCAGTAATTCATTGTGCCTGTCAACCATCTCCATTCATCTCCCACACGAAACAGCAAAACAATAACTGCAGTCAGTGTACGCTAACAGGGACAAATAACACAATGCAATACAATACGATACAATACATCCCACGCCTCGGTTCACTCCCCCAATTACTGCCCTGCACGGATCGTATGCACAACTAACCACTCCTGGGTATCAGGCAATACAAAAACAGTTGAGTCTCTTCATTAAATGTGCCCTGCTTTTTTGCAGTACTGAGGTAATTGCTTTCTTAGGAACCCTTCAAAAAAATGACAGAGCATCTCTTTACACGAAGGAGACCGCAGAGATGTATTGATTTTGGAGTCCTTCAGCGGACCGGTAATGAGATACGAAACCTTTCCCCTCCAGGTCACCGCTTCGATTCCAGTCCAGGTTGTCTGGGCGGGGATCAGATTTCATTCCCCAAGCACTTGCCTTGCATGGGAATCCTGAATGATCTTCAGTGGAAACGAGGACAGTGGCATCACAATGGCTATGCACCCGTTCTGTACCGGGAGACAATGGTAGCTCAAGGGCAGCTGTCACTGGTAGATTGATACGACCATGGGGATCATTGTCATATTGTGACATCCCATTCGGATCCCAATGAAACCAATACCCAACACTGGTAATCCACTGCAGTGCTGTCTGGAAAAAGAGCCCTTCTTTCAGTGTCAGCAGAAGCAGGATGCCACTGTAAAGGAGATGTCTTGTTTCATTATGGCTGTGAGGAGAGGGTTCGTTCGTTGTGTGGTTGTGTGTGTGTGTATGTATGTGTGTGTGTATGTATGTGTGTGTGTGTGTGTGTCAGTGTGTGAGTCAGTGTGTGTGTGGGGGCCGTGCATATAACATTGAATGTTTGTTAATCTGACTTCCAATTGCAAATAAGCTGAACTCTACATTCGGTTGGACTGATCACATGAAATGTATCACACACACTGTGTAACCCTGGATGTCCTTCCTTATTGGATTTGGGAGATGGGAGGCAGCCTTGGTATTTGGGGAGGTTCGGTGTGCAGAGCTGCGTAAGGTATGGGCTTCGTGTGATGACCTTGTATGACATTGTCTTATTAACAAGCAAGGAGGAGCGTTCATTGGAAAGCTGGGAGAGTGCAGGCGCTCTGCAGCAGGAATCTGGAATGAGTCCTGCATGCACCAGTGAAGTGCTGTGCTGTCGACAAGCCAGTCAGTGCACACATGGAACCGATATCCCCCACACACATTTCAACAGCATTAACTGCAATAAACAGTTAGACTATATTGCAGTATTTTTTTTAAGAAAAATGACTGCGTCCAAAACTGTGTATATTAGGACTTGAATGGCACTTGTAGTTGCACTGTAATAGGATATGTAGTAACTTGGTAATTACACTGTAAAAACTCAGCCACATTGGCAGCTTCTTAAAATATAATTTTGTAATTAAACACGTAGTTGCTTTATAACAATTTACCTAACCCTAATCCTGATGTGGAATCGATGGGTTATAACAGTGAAGTTAAGATAGTGGTTTTATTTTTGGTGGTCAGCTGCAGTTCACCTGCACAGCAGCTGCAGCCTTGAGATCACCAGCATGTGTGCTTTGCTGTCATGTGCATCGCGCTATGCGGTGACGTCAGGAGGCTGGGAAGCTGGGAAGAGCATCATGCGAGTAATGTGATGGCTTCCTCTGCAGACTGAAGAGCAGCGATTATGCAAACAGAATACACTCTATCATGGACCTACAGGAATATCATTTGCATGTTTTATTTAAATCACAGATCAGATCAGCAGCGCTTGCAATGTATAGAAAGCCCTAAGGAGACCTCTGTCAAGATTTAAGGTCATATTGACTTCTAGGCGGTGTGCTGAGCGGAGGCGGTAGTGTCAGCGTTCTCGTTGTGAATTCTGCTGGGTCTGGTTCTGATATGAGACTGCTTCCTCGAGGAAGGATGAGATTGATGTTAAACTGATGCTTATCAATAATGCCAGCCCTACACCCAGCTGAAGCTCTGAGGATGCTTCCAAAACAGAATCTCTTAAAGTCTATCTATATATTTCAAAGTCTGTTTCGCCAGGATAGTTCTACTAAGATCAAAATCCCATTTCAATCGTGTATTATTAATCGCAAGACACAGACACATTGTGTCTTTATAGAACCACAGTATATATCTTATGACTGAGTACAAGGGACAGGTGAGTCCTGCAGATACAAATCATACTAACTTTCTTACTTTTGGAGTTAGGTGCACATAACAGGTTTAAAATGTACTGGCAGGTTGGATCTGGTCACCCAAATGGTCAGTTTCCTCGTGGCATAAGAGTCACTCCTAAATGCATCTGAAGAAAAAAACCTTTGAACACCCACTCAATTCCTCGTGCCCCTTTAGGGGTTAAAGGAATGGATGATCTTCTTTACAGCCCCTCTCTCTTGAGTCTCTTGACAGTAATGACATGATTCAAGTCTTAGGCTAACCTATAGATTTCCATTACTCTCAGAGTTGCCAGTGTTAGCTTGGACTCGAATGGTCTATGTTTCTTAGACATGCAGAGTGCTGAGCAGCTGCCCCCAGCATGCCTCCTGCTGCAGGAATATGAAAGCAGATGGTGCCAATTTAAAAACTGTAATTCGGACTGGCGGATCGCCATGGCTACCGTCTGCCCCCGTGGAGATCAGAGTCGGCGATGGAACCCGTCTCAGGGGCGAGCCGTGGCTGCCGGGCCCCTCTGTTTAGAAGACACCGCGCTTGTGGCCAATCAGATTCCCTCCACCACTGCTCATTAGCTACCCCTGCTGGGCGAGGTGGGATAGAGCAGCTGTGCGTGCACACACACAAACAAGCACACACACAAACAAGCACACACACACACACACACACACACACACACACAGCTGCTACCGTCTGCCTGTCACTGCATCCACCACTGTTCAAAATAAAAAAGCATAATGCCTGCTTCTAGTTTATAAGATGTTCCAAAAATGCAAGCCCTTATAAAAGTTTCCCATAGTAAAAGCATAGCAAGGTGTAATAAAGCACAGTGAAAGCATGGTAAAGCATAGGAAAGCATTGCAAAGAATAGCGAGGTATGGTAAAGCATAGGAAAGCATTGTAAAGAATAGCGAGGTATGGTAAAGCATATTAATAAACATGGCAAACCAGGGTAAACTAAGGTAAATGCGCAGCATAACAATGACAAAAGTGTGATAACACTGCAAAAACACAACGCAACAATACCATGGTAAAAATTTATAAGGGACCTGCTTATATGAGCCATTACTGGAATGCAAGCGTTTTTTCTCGTACCCTTGTGACATTACTGTCAACATACTGTATGCAAATGTTCACCCAGGGATTCCACCAGTTACAGCCTCACACCACTGCAGCTCAAACTGTGTTCACTGTATCTTATTATATGTAGCAATGTTAATAAGGGGGTCAGTGCATCAGGAAACCCCAGCTGGATTCATATTGAGTTAAATGCTGCCAATATTTAAATCATTCGACTATACTGCATTCTCTCGTAGTATAGAACCATTGAGTAGATTCGAGGCAGTCCTCAGAAGAATTGAGATTTCAAGAGAAGCAGCACAGTTGAACCCATTCTGCAGAAACAGCTCAGAAGACACATGGGCACAGTTACAGTTTAATCCATTTGCTTTAAGCAAATGAAATAGTAACAGAAAATACAATGCCATGGTATAGTATTCTATCAAACCAAAAGTGTCCTGTTTTATGAGAGTCATGCATTGATCTGTGTAATGTTTCATCATTTAGTATCTGGATGCATTGCAAACCGCTGCAATTGAATAATCTATGCTAAAATCAATTGAAGATGTTGAAATAAATAGAAAAGGAAGACCTTCATTGAAAACGTGTTGACAGATGCGTTTCCACAGAAGCTGTAAGCGTTTCCACTAAACGTAGACTTTACAGCCTTAGAAATAGCTTGTATAGGGAGTTTACATAGAAACCACAGGACTACAGAGAGCCTGTCTCCCCAGAGAGAAGATGCCCTGCTGCAGATGAGCTGTCAAAGCACTGCCTCTGTTATCTGTGAGCTGAATCCCTGTGCACCCGGACCCATCTCAAAGTGCAGCTTAAAGATACTGCAGCGTGCCTCTTTCACGTCTATCATCGTCCTCACAGTGCAGCTCAGTCCTTGGGATAGCCGGCTGGGAACAGCAGGAGAAGGGGCTGGCAGGTACACCTCCTCAGTACAGATACCCTGCCCAGCCTGTCCCTCTCCGTGCCCAGCCTGTCCCTCTCCGTGTCCTCAGTACAGATACCCTGCCCAGCCTGTCCCTCTCCGTGTCCTCAGTACAGATACCCTGCCCAGCCTGTCCCTCTCCGTGTCCTCAGTACAGATACCCTGCCCAGCCTGTCCCCCTCCGTGTCCTCAGTACAGATACCCTGCCCAGCCTGTCCCTCTCCGTGTCCTCAGTACAGATACCCTGCCCAGCCTGTCCCTCTCCGTGTCCTCAGTACAGATACCCTGCCCAGCCTGTCCCTCTCCGTGTCCTCAGTACAGATACCCTGCCCAGCCTGTCCCTCTCCGTGTCCTCAGTACAGATACCCTGCCCAGCCTGTCCCTCTCCGTGTCCTCAGTACAGATACCCTGCCCAGCCTGTCCCCCTCCGTGTCCTCAGTACAGATACCCTGCCCAGCCTGTCCCTCTCCGTGTCCTCAGTACAGGGAAGGTTCTCCATCTGCTCCTTGTTTTTTGTCTTATTTTTTTGTAACCGAACACTTTTGCTATTCAAAAACAAGGCTACTTATTTCAACTGTTCCCATGGAAACACAGAGCTGTGAGGAGCTTGCATCCTATTATTAGGACAGACCAGTACAAGTTGTTGTTGGACTGAAACAGAAGGCCCAACTCCCAGTCTCACTGAAAGCATGTCTTCAGCCTGCATCACTGACGTTCTGCCTGTGTCGATATCTTCATTATTCACTGACGTTCTGCCTGTACCGATATCTTCATTATTCACTGACGTTCTGCCTGTACCGATATCTTCATTATTCACTGACGTTCTGCCTGTACCGATATCTTCATTATTCACTGACGTTCTGCCTGTGTCGATATCTTCATTATTCACTGACGTTCTGCCTGTACCAATATCTTCATTATTCACTGACGTTCTGCCTGTGTCGATATCTTCATTATTCAGTGACGTTCTGCCTGTGTCGATATCTTCATTATTCAGTGACGTTCTGCCTGTGTCGATATCTTCATTATTCAGTGACGTTCTGCCTGTGTCGATATCTTCATTATTCACTGACGTTCTGCCTGTGTCGATATCTTCATTATTCACTGACGTTCTGCCTGTACCGATATCTTCATTATTCACTGACGTTCTGCCTGTACCGATATCTTCATTATTCACTGACGTTCTGCCTGTACCGATATCTTCATTATTCACTGACGTTCTGCCTGTACCGATATCTTCATTATTCACTGACGTTCTGCCTGTACCGATATCTTCATTATTCACTGACGTTCTGCCTGTGTCGATATCTTCATTATTCACTGACGTTCTGCCTGTGTCGATATCTTCATTATTCACTGACGTTCTGCCTGTACCGATATCTTCATTATTCACTGACGTTCTGCCTGTACCGATATCTTCATTATTCACTGACGTTCTGCCTGTACCGATATCTTCATTATTCACTGACGTTCTGCCTGTACCGATATCTTCATTATTCACTGACGTTCTGCCTGTACCGATATCTTCATTATTCACTGACGTTCTGCCTGTGTCGATATCTTCATTATTCACTGACGTTCTGCCTGTGTCGATATCTTCATTATTCACTGACGTTCTGCCTGTACCGATATCTTCATTATTCACTGACGCTCTGCCTGTACCGATATCTTCATTATTCACTGACGTTCTGCCTGTACCGATATCTTCATTATTCACTGACGTTCTGCCTGTACCGATATCTTCATTATTCACTGACGTTCTGCCTGTACCGATATCTTCATTATTCACTGACGTTCTGCCTGTACCGATATCTTCATTATTCACTGACGTTCTGCCTGTACCGATATCTTCATTATTCACTGACGTTCTGCCTGTACCGATATCTTCATTATTCACTGACGTTCTGCCTGTACCGATATCTTCATTATTCACTGACGTTCTGCCTGTGTCGATATCTTCATTATTCACTGACGTTCTGCCTGTACCAATATCTTCATTATTCACTGACGTTCTGCCTGTGTCGATATCTTCATTATTCAGTGACGTTCTGCCTGTGTCGATATCTTCATTATTCAGTGACGTTCTGCCTGTGTCGATATCTTCATTATTCAGTGACGTTCTGCCTGTACCGATATCTTCATTATTCACTGACGTTCTGCCTGTGTCGATATCTTCATTATTCACTGACATTCTGCCTGTACCGATATCTTCATTATTCACTGACGTTCTGCCTGTGTCGATATCTTCATTCTTGATATATTTTGCATTTCTTTAGTTCGTTATTTATTTATGTATGCATTGTTTTCCGGCACCTCTTCCCCTGCGTGTCTCCCGACCCCTATCGGTACAGTGAGGGGGTGAGGATTGACCCCACGAACTACAAGCAGCGCAGACACACATCCTGAGAGAAATGTGAGCTTCCTCTCCTAGCATTGACACCCTCGGACACTTACTGTGTTGTGTATTCCTTTCAAACAGACCTAGAAATATCATATTAACAAAGCAAATGGCAATGCTTACTACAGAAGATGATATATTGTTAAGAATTCAGTGGTGAAAGCTGTGGCTTGATCTCCCAGTGCAATGCAGACACTCCCAGCTGCTCCAGCGTGGAGGCGAGTGAAGCTGTCAAAGAGAAGTGAAGCCTGCCGGGACTCCTGTCTGGCTCCGAGGAGTTCAATGGAAGAGCGCTCGTATTAATAATGCTTACAGACACTGTACTGGAGAGACTTGCATGCATTGTTAGATTTTGATTTTCCAAACCTCACTACATGAAGCAGGGCTCCATTTTAATAATCTAACTTGATGGTATTTGGATCTGCCACTGCTGGAATTTCAAAGGTTCTCTTAAAGTCAAATGGGAATTCCCTGCACCCTCTCTAGAATCCATGAGTTTTTTTAGTCATGTGATTGCCTTGTGCTTGCTGTGGTGCTGCACCAATCAGATGGTTCAGTGCTTGACGGTGCATTGGTCAGACTTCATCTTGACCCTTGCACAGTGACACGCCGTTGTTGTTGTTTTTTGCAGTGATCCAGCCCTGAGAATGGCTGCTGACGGTAGACAGTGACTTGCGTTGAGTGTGTGGGAATGTGAGATCTCTGAGTTGTCATCAATGGGACTCTGTGATGACATGCGTGGCTAATGTGAGAATGGCTGGGTGAGCAATCTCCTGGAAGGTTAATTAAGCAGAAACGAGACTCCCGTTTCCATTCACATACACACATGCTGCATGAAACGTGATTCTCCTCAACGTCACTATCTGCCTACTCTCTGTAGACCAGTCTCCACAGGACCAGGCTGTGCCTGTATTTGTCACTCAGAATACCTTGACTGGACAAGGTGACACATATGGTACATCAGCCACTTAAGGACCAATGCAAAGTATATTCAAACTGCATTTTGGTATCTCTATTAAGCTGCTTTTAAGTTGCTATAGAAACTCTTGTTCAGGTGAGAGATGTGTCTTTAATGATTTTGAAAGAATGCTGTTCCTTAAAGAGATAAGGTAGTAATGCAGTAATTCTAAAATAAACTTAATTCAATGACAGACGTTTCTGTAAGGTGTCTTCATCAATGACGTCAATGCTCACCTGGTATAAGCAAGACCACGTGGTGTATAGGGTAATTCATGCAGTCAGGGGAGCGCAGGTTCCCTGTGCAGAGATTCCGATCTGTCCTGGGGATCCCCCGGTCCCATTGGCCCCGATGTGTCCACAGTTTGAGGAGGTAAGATTGCCGGAGGCTGTGTTCAAACCCATAGCACATAGCTCATGAACTAGCACTTACCACAGTGATCACTGTCTTACTGAAAAAAAATACACAGTTAATGAGACGTAAAAAAAAAAAAAAGACATTTAATAACACCTGCATTCAATCATTTTTTTTTCCTTTTTGTAATTATAAACTTTCACTAAGAACGTTGTCTTTTGTTAAAAAAAATAGGAATTTTTTGGCGTGTTTGTCATGGTGTAAGATTTTTTTTTTTTAATGCTGACTCGTTTTTATTTAGGGGCATTCACAAAACCGTGTTCAAAGCGATGTTATGAAAGGCTGGTAAGAGAGTGAGTAATCGCGCGTGTGGGCTGCATGAGTGGCACAGCGGTGGGAGGGAGCGGGCGCTTCAGAACACCTCCGCTAGCCCGACACCATGACAAACACGCCACAGCCGAGACGGCACCGTCACACTGACTGGGATTCATGACTTCACTACTGTTTCATTCACGCATAACCTAGCAGGAAGTATTACATCATTAAAATGACACTGTTAATTACGCTTGGGCGTGCAATTAACTTCAAAACTGCAAAGTCTTTATCGGTGATCAATACCTCTTGTCGAAACGGTTGTTAGTATTTCCCGCATAAGCGCGTGCCAGTTTTGCATTGTGTCTAATTACTGTGTATTTACATAGCAGTTATTTTGGTAAATACATGTGTACTTACTGCTAATTACAATGTTATTATGACTGAAACTGACTTGCAACAGGGAGATGCAACTGTAAAATATCACAGACTACACACCAAGCACCGGCCCCCCCTCTGCAGAAGAAACGAATCAGTGATGCGAAGGATAGGATAGTCTGTTTACAGATCGCACGGGATTCGGTTTGTTTGTCCAATGCAATCCAAATACACGAGAAAGCAATAAACCAAGCAGCTGCCAAAACTGCACTTGCTAAAAAGCTAATGTGGCTAAATGTATTTCTACACCAAATGAGATCATGCTAATGAATGAAGTATGACCATTCATTCCAATTAACATTCATTCTCGTTTGTTTATATATTTGTATGTTTTGAAGCGTTTATCAAAAAAGGTGTTTTTTTTTTCTTGCGTACAATAAATAATAAAGACACATGATATCGAGTGATGAATTCTGTATTGCTCGTCTCTAACAAACAGGTGTCAGCTGGGCGCATTTCACCACATTCGCCTGCTCAGCGCAGCTGTTCCCAAGCGTCCCAAATACCCACCAGTCTCAAAAGAGATGCTGGACCACACACCCCAGCCCTAGATTCATGCCCCTTGCGGCTACAGTCACCGTTATCTGCAACTCAACCTAAACGGGGGTCTCTAACCGAGACAGAAAGACAAAGTATCCAATGACAGCTCGCTTCACCCCCTCCTTATCCAATCGTTCCCAAGCAGGGGCGAGGCAATTCAGGAGCAGCGGGTTAGATTGTCGCCCCTATAACAGTGCTCTCCGGTTTGCAGCTTGAGACAGCCGAGCCGGGTGCTGTCTGCTGCAGCTTGCTATAGACCAGCAGACGCTAAACCACTGCCTGTGTTTACTGAGGTGCAACGTTTGATAAACTTGCTCACCTACAAAGTAGGCTGTTTTTATTTACCTCCAAAAATAACCCAACCACCTATGGAAGAAATGGAAGAAGAATTAAAATGCCCAGTTTGCGGATCGCTGTACCGGGAGCCCATCATATTGCCATGTTCTCACAACATCTGCTTGGCGTGCGCCAGGAATATTTTAGTCCAGACCCCTGACGCCGAGTCTCCGCAGAGTAGCCGGGCTTCTGGCTCGGGGGTCTCCGATTATGACTACCTGGACCTGGATAAAATGAGCTTGTACAGCGAGGCGGACAGCGGCTATGGCTCGTACGGGGGCTTCGCTAGTGTCCCGACCACCCCTAGCCAGAAGTCCCCGAACGGGGTGCGGGTTTTCCCCCCAACCGTCCCTCCTCCCCCTCCCCAGCATCACCTGCTTCTGCACCCCGGCTCCTTACCCCCCATCCCTCGCAACTCCTCCATTACCTGTCCGCAGTGCCACCGCAGCCTGATTCTGGACGACCGGGGGCTCCGTGGTTTCCCCAAGAACAGGGTGCTGGAAGGAGTGGTCGATCGGTACCAGCAGAGCAAAGCGGCCGCCTTGAGGTGTCAGTTGTGCGAAAAGAGCCCCAAGGAGGCCACGGTAATGTGCGAGCAGTGCGATGTGTTCTACTGCGACCCGTGCCGCCTGCGGTGCCACCCTCCCCGGGGCCCGCTCGCCAAGCACCACCTGGTACCTCCAGCCCAGGGCCGGGTGAGCCGCAGGCTGAGCCCCCGGAAAATCTCCACTTGTACCGAGCACGAACTGGAGAACCACAGCATGTACTGTGTCCAGTGCAAGATCCCAGTCTGTTACCAGTGCCTGGAGGAAGGAAAGCACTCCAGCCACGAAGTGAAGGCGCTGGGAGCGATGTGGAAGCTGCACAAGGTAAGACTGTTATTTTAAACACAGCACAAGATTATTATTATTATTATTATTATTATTATTATTATTATTATTATTATTATTATTATTATTATTATTATTATTATGTTTGCTGGACTTTTGCTCTGTGCAACTGTTCTTGAAATTCTTCTTACTAACAGCATCCCATAACATTTACAATACGATACTTTCCCATAAAAAACGCTGTATTACCGGTAGCGTAAAAGCACTATAATTTCCTACTGACGTTCATAATGTATCGTTTATAGTAACTACAGAGCTTTAAAGAGTGCTGCAGTACTCTGCAGATGAGGTAACGTGTACATATTTGCAATGGGAATCACAAAAGCAGAAACCATCATCTTGTTCAGATCGAGGGAAGGGGGTGAACGGACTCACACAGATACGCATAAACATGTCATAGACGTACAGATAGTAACAGTATTGCAGTAACTCTCCCAACCAGACTTGAATGCAATGCATTTTGGAGTCTTGTTTGTAACATTTGCAAAGTAGAACACATTATTCGCACCCAGACGAAGGGGTCGTTGTGCGTAATCATTAAACTCAACCCAGTGACGGCAAAGTGCATACCGGCTTTAGTTGTATGTTATAAATATTAAGTACAGTATATCTTGAGTAGACTCGGGCGATTGCTTTGCCTTGCTAGAACACGGTTGTTATTTGAGTGCTAATTAAACGAGAGCTGCATAGCAGACATAATTGCCCTTTTCCTCAGCAGAATATATAATCGATTCTAAAAAAAAATCAATGCAGTGTAAAAATGGTTTAGCAGTGAGGATGGATTGGAGAGAGAGAGAGAGAGAGAGAGAGAGAGAGAGAGAGAGAGAGAGAGAGAGAGAGAGAGAGAGAGAGAGAGAGAGAGCGGCTTTGCTGTCTTCATTCGTCCAGTCGTTCGTTCATCCATTCTCCAGTTAGTCAGAGCAGAAGGCGTGCCATTAGCGTCTGTCTTGCAATAATAATGAGTTTCCAATATTCAGAGCCAAGCTGCCCAACACTTGGGTTCAAAGAGCCATACTGATGAGCAGGGACTTCTCCAGAAACCATTAAAAAAAACTAGCAGCATGGTAAGTGAAGTCCTGCGCTGATGAGAGCTTTGGAAACGGCAGGGAGACATCCAGATCTATCATGCCCATATTACATGACAGCGCTACTGTATTACAGGCCAAGAGCAAACTACAGTACCTGCTTGATTCGTGCGCAACATCACTCTGAATTCGTGCGAAACATCCCTCTGAATTCACTGTCTGTGTGTGTGTACATCAGGGGTGCCCAATCCTGGTCCTGGAGGGCCGATGTCCCTCCTGGCTTTTGTTGCAACTGTGCCCTAAATTACTTAATTGGACCAATCAAGCCCTTATTAGAAGCTTAATTGGTCCAATTAATCAATTTA
Organism: Acipenser oxyrinchus oxyrinchus; assembly: GCA_030684275.1. NCBI lineage: Eukaryota > Metazoa > Chordata > Actinopteri > Acipenseriformes > Acipenseridae > Acipenser > Acipenser oxyrinchus. The sequence goes on from CM060269.1 coordinate 2,353,939, forward strand.
GTGTACAGTTTGAACAAAAACCAGGAGGGCATTGGCCCTCCAGGACCAGGATTGGGCACCCCTGGTGTACATGAACGCAGCACAATTGAGTAGTGGGCATCACCACTGCACTGCTGTCATGCTACCCAGATAGGCTGTACAGGCAGTTTGCACATACAAATGAATCTTGGTGTCTCCTAGAGATTCCACTTTTTTCTTTTTAATAATGGATAAAGGCAAAATCTGAACTGTTGTTTTCCTGCTGTAAGTTGATGCAGTAAAAGTACCCACTGCCCTGAAGACCCTAGTAATTCCTATTCCAGCCTCACCCCTTGTCCCGTGACTAGGATAGCACTGTATCGAGGGGTTCACGTTGCAATGTGGATGTGGAGTAAGGGATACCTCTGAGTACTGCAGGTAAAGGAGAATAGAATTAACACTGAACGATTTCCAGTTTGTGCTGAAACATCGCAGCCCAATGTGAAAAGGACTGGATTCTAATGCTCCACACATTCCTGCTCGGAAACCCTGACCTCCTGACCTGGAAGACAGCATGAGAGCAGGAGAGCCCTTTACAGTGTGGCTCATTAAAAAACAAGCCAAGTGCAGGTGGAGTAAATCGCCTTCTTAAAACTATGGATTACCCAGCGCCTCACCCTGTCAGATTGATGCTCCCTACAGTGCTGTGTTAGAATTGATATGCACATTCCCGAGGTAGCAAAGCAATACCAGCCTTTACAGTAAACCACAGAATACAACAGAATACAATAGAGTGCTACCAGTGGTACAATCTGTCCTGAGATTCGACAGTGCAGTAAAACGCATATCCAAACTGGGGAACTGCAGAAATGCAAAACACAATTGGCGACTCTTTAAAAAAAAAAAAAAAAAAGGATGTTTTGAACAAAGCCTTTGGAGATGTGTATGGAAATTCATCTCACTCCGGTGACGAGACGGTTATTCCACATGGTCAAGATGCCTGTAGCCTTTGGAAAAAAGGTAGAACATCGCATTTTATTTAGGATTTACCAGCAGTTAAGGAATCTGGACAGATAGAGTTTAGTTTGGTATTGATTGTTTTGTGCAGCGCTGTCATCATAGATAATCGTGAATGAAAGCGCATAGCTGCTTGAGATCGCTTCAGCTCAAATGATCTACAAATCAACAAAATCTCATTGCAGACGTGCCTGTTCATTTTGCATTTCCCAAACACAGTCTCAAGCATACACGATTAACTGGAAGGTAGTAAATGACAGGCGTTGGTGAGCTTGGCTGTGCTTTTCTTGAGCATTACAATTCTGCTCAGCTCTGCTTTCGTATCATGGTCTGCCTTTGCCACGGTCTAGACCAGCAGAGTAAAGAGTTGTGCAATCTCAGGGTCAGATGCTGAGGAGGCTGCAGTCTGCGTGCGAGTGTGTTTGAGGATCTGCTGGGAGGCTGGTGACCTTTCCCTGGTGTAAACAGCGTTGCTATGTGAGGGAGTCCGGGGGACCGGGGGGCAGGGGGTCTCTTTGTCTCCCTGAAAGGCAGCAGCAGCGGCACTCCCTGCTTCAGTGATCAGCACAGCTCCCTGGAATCGGAATTAGAAAAGAGAGGAAATAATGTGTGGGGCTGCTCAGCATGAGATCAGCGATGGCAAAGCACTGACAGCTAGCAAGCCGATGGTAGCAATCAGATTTTGCCATACCAAAGGCAATGGGATGCTGTGGTTATCCATTAGAGCGCCATGGTTCAGTCTTTGTTCATGATTAATTGTGTTTTGGAATTTGATCCAAACCAGTGAATTGTCCAGAGTCCTGGTTCAGTGAATGCAGTATTGAGGAAGAGACAGTGAGTTCTGACGTAGTGGTTTAGGAACAGGCAGCACCATCCCATCGAAACGCAAGCATCCTAGAAAACAGCACTGTCTCCGAAAGGGCGGAGAGAATATTCCTGCTGCTTCCACTTCAATTCGGATTTGCTAGAAATAAATCCAGACCAGACTGTGCAGCACCATAAGCAGTCCCCTAGTCATTTGGCGGTGGCATGCAGTGCAGGTAAATTCCGCTTCACTGAAACACTTGCAGCGGTGGCTAATACAAGTACTGAAAACATTCAGAGGTCAAATAACAGACTGGTCCACACTGTGACTGACACCCAACATCCATCCAGACCCTGAATAGTTCATTATTCTGTCCTTGTTCCTGTTAAACCTGCAGTGGAATGGCCCTCCAGGGCCGGGATGGGACACCCCTGATCTCAAACCAAAAGAGGGTATTTTACAGAGGGGTCAGGTGGACTGTATATACAGGATCATTGAGCATGCAGGATACAGACAGAGATCCATCAGAGTCATCTAACACTGCAGATAGACAGCTTGTTGAGTTGAGTCCTTTTACTATAAGAAGCAGCGATTCAGCTGTATGATTGTGATTTGCCTCTTGTGATATTAAGGGACTGGAAGTGTGCTGTTAAAGTCAACTTAACCCCTGTACAGCTACGCCCACTGCCTGCTCCATTCAGCGCTCCTCAGATCCACTGTGTCAGAAGGGCACAGTGTAGGATTCATGGAAGCTTCACTGCTGAAGAGAGCTCTAGCTGTAGCTCACCGGGAAAGGCATCAGTCTCTCTGGGCTGGGTTCTGCACCTGGGTCCACAGCAGCTGAGGTTCTGAGGCACCGGGCAAAGCTGAGTCATAATGCACATGGTCAGGGTTACTGCCGTCGATGGAGTCCCCCTTATAACAGTTTATTTCAGCTTGCTGCAGCAAAGCATCACAGAATTTAGGTAAACCACATTGCAGAGCTTTGTAAAAGCTATCGTTACTGATGGCAAAGCACAGCAAATGCACAGTGGCGTCCATTTCAGAGTAAAGCTGGGAGTACGTGCAACACCAGTAATCTCCTGCTTCAGTGTTCAGCGCCGGACGGGCTGTTGAGTCACCACCCCTCTGCTCCTGCCTCCTCCCTCACCTTTTGTATGCAGCCAGTGTCTCAGAAAGCTGGGCAGAGGGCTGCTTCAAGGCACTGCGCATTGTTATTCTGTGAGCAGGGAGCTTTCAAGGCATCTGACATTTTTCAGGGCCTGTGTGCTTGGAGACGGACACACTGAATGCAGACCCCCATATGCACACTGACTCCCCCCACCCTCCTCTACCCAAGTGCTTTGTTCCCCAGCCCTCAGCTGTAGGCTAATCAGAGGGATCTGCCCGCCAACCCGCCCTGCCCCTGTTGCTGTTGGTATATTTAAGTTATCTATATGGGGAATTGCAAGCAGATTTAACTTTTGCAGTTCCGCAAACACCTTTCGTATTTACTTATACACACTGAGAAATGAGAAAAAAGCTATAGGCCAGCTAGTGCCCCCTCGAATTTAAATGGCTCTCACTATTTCAACAGCAAATCAGATAAATAAATGAAGAATGCCAGGCTGCAGGCTAACCAGCTATATTCCTTCTACCTGTTTTTACAATATTTCCACGCCAGAACAGTGTAGCTTTGCATAAATCAGGTCATCTAGTCTGTGTGATTCAGAGACAAACCTTTTCTTTTAATTAGTTATCTCATATACAATGAAGCTGGACTGAACAGACAGACTGCTAGTGGCATGTGAAAGCTGCCCCAGGCTTTGGTGTATGGCAAGCTGCTGTACAGGAATACTGAGTCACGTCAGCCAGCACTCACTGCATACAGAAGTGACACGCATGCATTTCTGTGATCAGCAGAAGGCTTTTCTAGCTTCCTGGGGCAATATGCCGTGCAGTAGCTCAAGCATCCTGCTCTTGCATTCTCATTGTTTCAAATAAAAATAGAGAGACGCGTGTCCACGTGTGATCAAAACAAACCACTCAGGCTGGACGCCCCTGGAACTGTGGCCTCGGTCACCATGGAAACCATTATGCATCAAGACGAGGAATTCGAGGGGTGTGGTTTAGAAGGGGGGTCTGACATCACCTTCCTGTCTGGATTGCATGCTCAAAAACAAAAAGACAAATAAACGGTTGCATGATTTTGTTATCGTACAGGTTCAACACACAGGTCCAATCAAACGTAGAACATTTCCAGTAGATCAATTACAAAACGTCTTTAACTCTGACGCGCTTTCTGTCCTCTCTGTATCCTCTCACATTTCTGTAGCAGCATGAATTCATATTTTGAGATAAGATGTTGCTGGTTTAATTTTTTAAAAAAAGCAATGAAAGCACCATCTGTTACACATCAATATGTCATTTTGTGGCATAGTGAAGCGTTTTAGTTTGTAAAAATGTCAATGAAATAAATCAATGCAGAAGCAACAAATACTCATGATCGACTTACTGCAGAGAGAGAATACGTGGTTCGTAAAATATGCTTTTCTCTAAGATTGGGTACAGGCTAAGAATTCAAGTATGAATAAATGTGATTGTTGAAATCCAGTTGGAGCCCGGCACGCAGTAGTTTGGGGGGGGTGGCGGGGATGGGCGTTACAGAAGTGAAGGTGCTTTGATGTGGGCGCCCTTTCCCCATAGCCAGGGGCAGCTATTAGGGGCTGTGTCAGATCTTCTGAAGCGAAGAGAGAACGGGCAGAGCACAACCTTCTCATCTGCGGCTCAGCAGTATTGGATTTCTATGAATCCTGGGAATTAAAAAGCCATTTAGCCTGGAGCAAGTAGAGCATTCCTTATTGGAAGAAAGGAAAGAACGAAAGAAAGACAGAAGGGATAAACCTGAATTCCTCGACTCTTCCTGTTTTGGGATCCTAATTGCTGTTCATGATAAGGTGGCTGTCAATGATAACTTCATTTAGAACAGGGTAGGAGGATTCGAACTAGTTTGGGATTGCCAGGAGACTGTGATGAGAAGAAACCAAAAACGAAACTACTGAAACATCAACATTTAGACCACTGCCTGTCATTGTGAACTTGGAGGTCTGCATCTGTTCCAGTTCAGTGAATAACAGCAGCCGGGCTCCGCGTTACACTCAATCAGGACTCTTAGTCAGTGTCTCTGACAGTCCTAATAGAGGGATCCCACTGCACAGTTCTGCATAACATTGTATTGGGATGTCTTCTTCTCAGTGGCTTGGTCTCTACACATTTTTATGAATAGGTGGGGTCTATTTTAATGATCTAAATGCTAGCAATACATCTGCCTGGGTGATTTATTAACATCACTGAAGACAACGCGAAGTAGAAGTTCACATTAGAATGAGTTTGTGAGTTTTGGGGTGCTGGGATTAATATCTGGGTGCTGTTTAGATCCTTTACACCAGAGCCCAGTGTTAGAGAGTTTGAGAGTGCAGTGCCCAGGTTGCAGGGTCTGTGCTCCCCCTTGGGTTGCTTGCTGTGAGCTGCCCTCGTACCCTCCTGGCACTCTGACACCCCCGCTGTCTCGTGAATATCAAACTAACAGAATTCATCAAAACAGGCTTTTTAAAAGTCATGAGTTAAAATGCATTAGGAAGAGTCTCCAGACTGATCCTAACTGGGGCTGACGAAGTCCTAGTTTAAATTTTCCATTGGTCTGCTGCCAATGGAAAGAAACAGGGCTGGTTTGAAACCGCTTTCTACCCAGTCCCAGTGGCAGATGGAAACAGGGCAGGGTAAGGTGGCTCAGAGTGGACTGTGTCTTCACCCTCCACAGCAGGGCTCTGCTTGAGGAGAGAGGGTTCTTAGCTCCAGCACCACAGACAGCTCCATGCACACAGTGCTTACACAAGCCCCTCTTACCTTGCTGTTCAGATCAGGGATGATCAGGGTCCCACGTGCGATCCTGCACTTCAGTTTACCAGAAGCATTGACACAAAGCCACACTACTGCATCATTGTATTAGTGTTCTTTGTATTTTAAATGCCTGTTTGGTAGCGCAGTGTGGATAACTCATATTGTAACACACAAAGCCATATTCTCTCTGTGGAAATAAACCCATTTGAAAGCAGTAGCGTTTTTTATTGCTGTTGGCTGATGTGCTTTCTGTGTTTCGAAATTGCTTTCAGTAATTAAACATGAGCTGCTGTTCTCCGAAAAATGTAGGAATGCTATAAAGACGAGAAGTCTTTATCCATGTCATTTCTGGAACGTCGTTGTATGCTGTCCTGCACATGTAGAAATCCAGGATATTTGTCTTGAAATAGCAAGGGTCACGCTGCTAATGGGTTCTGGTTAAACGATGCTGTGGGGAATCACCTGATTGCATCAGGTTTCAATATACAGGTCTTCACTCTGCATTGAGGATCGTGGAAAGCACATTAAATCAGATTCAGTTGTGTTGTATGAGTCTTTCTTGCTGCAGGCATGGGCTGCTGTGGTTGTTAATATTAAATGGCTGTTACGGTTGAGCTGGTTTCTTAGGGAGGGGAGGGGAAGGGGAAAGGGGGAGGGCAGCTGCCACTCTCGGTTCCCTGGCAACAGATTTTGACGTGAGGGGGGGAGGAGAGTCACAGAACACAGGGCGCAATGGGTTCTGGATTACGCAACACTCCCACTGCGTTATTATTCATGCGATTGTGCCGACAGGGAGGGAGCATGGGCACAGGAACAGGGCTGGGGCTGCCCAGATCTCTCTGAACAGGACCAGTCCACTCCTTCCTAACTGTGCACCCGTCACATCTACACCGGGTTCATTTTTTACTCTGATACGCAGACGTTAATTACCAGGCAATCTGAAGGTTACCAGAGATGCCCTGACTGATTTTAGTTTTGTGCCCAGGAAATCAACGCAGATTGAAATATTAATATTTCTGGTTAATTTGGAATGAAATCCTGGAACAGATCATGAGCTCCAGATTGAACCCTGCGGTTCTTTTTCTCCTGCTGTTCCAAACAGACCACCTGCTCCTACACGTAACTGACTTCACATGGTCCTAATTAACGGGGTTCATATGGAGGTAATGAGGATTATCCTACCCTCTGTGTTATTGTATTCTTTATTTGCATGTGAAGAACATGGCAATTGTTTTCAGAGAGAAATCGTGGTGTGATTTGCCTGTTACTGTAATCAAAGCCTGATTGCTGAGCTGTTTGTTTAGGCAACCAAACTCAATGAAGGCAATTAATGAATAGCTGCGAGAACACAACATCAAATCAGCCAGAGCTGCTGTATAATCAAGAGACCTCTGCAAAGTGTTTACAGCCTAATTAAACCAGGCACAATCCCTGCAAGCAAACAAAACACAACAACCCCCGTTGCCAGCGTTTACACACACACACACACACACACACACACACACACACACACACACACACACACACACACACACACACACACACACACACACACACACACACACACACACACACACACACACACACACACACACACACACACACACACACACACACACACACACACACACACACACACACACACACACACACACACACACACACACACACACACACACACACACACACACACACACACACACACACACACACACACACACACACACACACACACACACACACACACACACACACACACACACACACACACACACACACACACACACACACACACACACACACACACACACACACACACACACACACACACACACACACACACACACACACACACACACACACACACACACACACACACACACACACACACACACACACACACACACACACACACACACACACACACACACACATCACACACACACACACACTCTCACACACACACACACTCACACACACACACACACACACACACACACACACACACACACACACACACACACACACACACACACACACACACACACACACTCACACACACACACACACACACACACACACACACACACACTCTCACACACACACACACACACACACACACACACACACTCTCACACACACACTCACACACACACACACACACACTGAGACATTTGGATTAAAGAACTTGATGAAACAAGCCCAGATAGTTTTACGCATTCTAACCCTTTCATTAGCAATCAGTATTAGAAGCATCTACTGTACATATAAAAAAAAATCTTATTAACTTTCCACACCACCAGAACTGTGGAATCTTTGAAAACCAAAGTGAAGCACTCTGTCACTCTGCAGGTATTTCCACTGCTTCTAGAAAAGGGAGATATTTCTGCAAGAGAGGTCGACCAACACGCTCATGCAAACACACCTACATGCAAGACCGCATTCCCAAACCATCAGCGTGCTGTTAAATGCACTGCAGCCCTGCACAACTACAGAAGAGTTAATGATGTTTGCTTGATCAGAGCAGCCCGCTGACTCTCATTCTTCGCTGTCTCGGTTGACAGTGCTGTGGCTGGAACTGCTGAGCCCTGAGTTTGTTGTTTTTAGAACATTGTTCCCAGGCAGCCACAGCGGAAATATTTAGTGTCTATTACTATCTGTCCCAAAAGGGCAGCGAGTGTCAGGTTTCAGGCCGTCCCGAGGTCAGTTGTTTTAGTTGCCCTGGAGTAGGCGGCTGTGGCATATATTTGTCTTCGGTTTTGTCCTGGTGTTGTTTCAGTCCGAAGAGTGTTTTCACTGTGATGACCCGTCGTAGCCAGTGCTGGCAAGCAGGCAGGCACTCACTCACTCACCCACTCACTCACTCACCCACTCACTCACTCACCCACTCACTCACTCACCCACTCACTCTCTCAGTCACTCACTCACCCACTCACTCACTCACCCACTCACTCACTCACCCACTCACTCACTCACCCACTCACTCACCCACTCAGTCACTCACTCACCCACTCACTCACTCACTCACTCACTCACTCACTCACTCACTCACTCACTCACTCAACAAACTCACCCACCCACTCACTCACTCACCCACTCTCTCAGTCACTCACTCACCCACTCACTCAGTCACTCACTCACTCACTCACTCACTCACTCACTCACTCACTCACTCACTCACTCACTCACTCACCCACTCACTCACTCACTCACTCACTCCCTCAGTCACTCACTCACCCACTCACTCACCCACTCACTCAGTCACTCACTCACTCCCTCAGTCACTCACCCACTCACTCACTCACCCACTCACTCACTCAGTCACTCATTCACTCACACACTCCCTCCCTCCCTCACTCACTCAGTCCCTCACTCACTCACTCCCTCATGCACTCCCTCACTCCCTCACTCACTCACTCACTCACTCCCTCATGCACTCACTCACTCACTCACTCACTCACTCACTCACTCACTCAGTCACTCACTCACTCAGTCACTCACTCACTCAGTTCCATGTGGGCATGCTGACCTCCTCACTGCCTGCTGTAGAAACCCCAGAGAGCATTGGAGAACTTCCAGATGCAACCCTCCCTTGACCTCGACTGCAGCAAGCCAGATCTGTAGGTCATTTCACAGACAATTCACTGAGTAAATCGAAGATTTGCATCATTTAAAGTTAGAAGAACATTTCCTTGTGAGCTTATTTTATAAATGAAACTCCATCGTAGACACAGAAAATGGAAAGATTCCTGGGACATGATAAGAACGTGGATATTATTAATAAGGGGAAAGCAGCAGTGGTTAAGTTGAGTGGTATAAGCAGGAGACGCTTATCGGATTAGCTTTCATCAGCCTCATTAAATTACCCCCAAAGCCTTTAGGTAAAGAGCTTAAATTCTTACATGTTAATGAGTGTACAACCCTAGGGAGGTGGGTGGGGAGTAATTCATTTAACACACTTCAATAAGAAGGTGAAGATAATACTGGTGTTGATGTAGCTGGTGGAATTCTGTGCATTTATACTATATAAATAAATTTCAGAAATAAGCACTATTTACAAGTGAGGGTTTTTCACCCTGTCACAGTCACAGGGAGACCAGCATCCTGGGACAGGCTGCTTCAGGACTGGGAATAGAAAGAACACGCTGAGAAATCCCAGAGCCGCTGCTGTGGTATAGAAAACTCACAAGGTACTGCACTGTTTTTAGTGGCATTTGCAATTCACTCCAGTGGGTTGTTATGCATGAAATGTCCAGCAGTTGGCGGTGGTGTGTATGTTTATGCTTAGTTCTTGGTGTAACCAAGAAGGGAGGGTGGTTTTTACCACCTGGGTTCCCTTTGCTAGTAAATCGGTCGCACCTGCTGTTCTTGGTTCTGGTGGTGGATCCAGCTGCACGTAGCGTCGGGGTTTTGGGCGTATTGGGTAACGCCTTTCGGGTGCTCAATCCTCTGCAGCCATTGTCTTCCCATATCGCAGCCAACCTTAGTCTAGAAGTTCACTATTCCTCTGCTGAGCCCCTTCTCTAATTTCAGACCGTCTATGAATGTCACGCTCACAAACTGAAGGAAGATATACTGAAGGAAAATACACAGGTCGAGAGGACAGAGGCTGGCTGCTGGACGAGCGGGAGACAGTAACAGAGCGTGGGTGGGAGGGGTGAAGGGGAGGTTAAGGAGGTGGGGGAGTGAGAGGCAGTGTGATGGTTGTGATTAACGCTATAATAATGCACTGCAGTGGTGGCGGGCTGGGGATAAAGAGGCAGTAACCCAGGCAACAGCCTGCGTTCATTGTGCTGCACGTCACAGCTGGGAATGACGAGGCTGCAATACAATACAATAGAGGCAGCAATTACCTTCCCAGCTTCTCTTGCGTGGTGAATTGCATGCAGCGCTCCCCCAAAGGGATTTCAAAACATGAAAACGAAATGTACAGAGAAACAAAAATCAACCATGGAACGGGGGAGGCTTGCTTTCAGGAATCTATCCATCTGTTGAAGAGGTGTCATGTAATAAGGGCCGTTGAGCTGAATCGACACTAAGAGGGTTAAATGCTATAAGAGTTTCACGTGCCATGCGTCATGCTGTATGTACTGAGTTGGAAATCATCTGGGAGCTCATGGGGAACATCTTTGTATTTCACGATTCTGAACTCACTGCCCTTTCTGTGTCCCGCAGGGTCAGCTGTCCCTGGCTCTGAACATCCTCTCGGACCGGGCCAAGGAAGCCAAGGAGTTCCTGGTGCAGCTGAGGAACATGGTCCAACAGATTCAGGTACCATTCTGCACAGGCCAGCCGGACCAACACCCCCCCATCACCACTGCCCTGGGCCGGCGTGCAATCTGCTGAAGGCACTGGTTACATTACGGTTAATTCAAGATAGACAGCTTAAAGAGAGAAAGCTGCAAGCACTTTTAAGTACAGGGCATGAATAGCCATGTAATAACATTGTAATAATAGCTTAATTACTATCGGATCCTGCTGTTACACGTTAACTACTGTCTCATATTAAGGGCGCACCCTTGCAAACAGCCTCTTGTTACCTGATGGGAACATGTGGTAGTTGTTTGATTGAATTCTACTATATGTGCACAGATCTCCAGCACCCAGTATGGTGCTATAGAGATGTGCACAGATCTCCAGTGCCCTGCATGGTGCTATAGAGATGTGCACAGATCTCCAGCGCCCTGCATGGTGCTATAGAGATGTGCACAGATCTCCAGCGCCCTGCATGGTGCTATAGAGATGTGCACAGATCTCCAGCGCCCTGCATGGTGCTATAGAGATGTGCACAGATCTCCAGTGCCCTGCATGGTGCTATAGAGATGTGCACAGATCTCCAGTGCCCTGCATGGTGCTATAGAGATGTGCACAGATCTCCTCACATGATTCTGTACACGCCGTCTTCTTCTCCCTCGTGCAGCCCACAGAAGCCCCGGGGAGGCCGGTAGTGACGTCAGGTTGGGGGACTCTGCAGGTGAGGGACCAGCAGGGAGGAGGTCTGTGCTGGGCAGCGTTCCGCGGACAGGACTGGCCCTGGGCACTGCAACACCTTCCACTGCTCAGCCATTCTTAACACGGTTTACCGTCCAAATAAAGAACATTGATGTTATTTTATTTTTTTATGTGTTGAAAAATCAATAGCGTATAAAAAAAAAAAAATTAATAAATTATGTAGAAACTTGCTTCAGTGAGTCTTGAACATAAATACCACTATTATTATTATTATTATTATTATTATTATTATTATTATTATTATTATTATTATTATATTAATAGCAGTGAAACGGCCCAGCCCTTCACCCTAACTGCTGCTGTCTGTCTGTCCTGTCGGTCTGTCGGTCTTGTCCTGAAGGCAATACGGTCTTGGTCCCAGTTGATGAGTTTCCAGTTCCTGAAGCCGTAATAAAATCTGATTCTCCTGGATCATTCTCTCCTTCCTTGTTTCTTTGTAACTGTTCATTCAATCCATATTTAGGTGACACAACAGTTGACTACTTTGTCGAAACCCAAGCATGTTAAGAATGGCTGGTGTGTGCGCGGTGATGCAATTCTCACACCCGCTGCACTCTTCATCACAAGTTTCTACTGTGACCCCTTCTGGGCACTCGTGAGATCAAGTGCCTCCACCCGCAATGCATCGCCCTGGGATGTTAGGCATCTAAAACATACGTGTTCAGTAACCGTGTTCAAAGTTGCTAAACATTTGAAACAGCTCAATGAATGGGTACGTGGTGATGATGAAATGATGCTTTCTCTTGCATAGTCCCCCGACACAAATTGTTTAAAATGCCTTGGGTAAATGATGTTGATATTCTAGGGTACTGAAATGCCTGTACTTCCTCACCCTGCATGGGGTAAAGCAAAGCTCCTGGTCTTGATGGCCATGTCCACTTCTGTCTGATCTAGTTCCAGGTCAGTCTGGTTCTAGCCTCTCTAGTTCCGGATCAGTCTGGTTCTAGTCTGTCTGGTTCCGGGTCAGTCAGGTTCTAGCCTGTCTGGTTCCGGGTCGGTCAGGCTCTAGCCTGTCTGGTTCCGGATCAGTCTGGTTCTAGCCTCTCTAGTTCCAGGTCAGTCGGGTTCTAGTCTGTCTGGTTCCGGGTCAGTCAGTTTTCTAGTCGGGTCTCGTCTCCTTACAGGAGAACAGCGTGGAGTTCGAGGCCTGTCTGGTGGCTCAGTGTGACGCTCTCATCGACGCGCTCAACCGGAGGAAAGCACAGCTACTGTCCCGGGTCAACAAGGAGCACGAGCACAAACTCAAGGTAAGCTGCTGCTGTTGAACAGGGAGAAAAACAAAGAGCTGCTATTGGCGTTCAAAACACCGGCAAGACACACCTTGCAATGATAATCATACCGCTGTCACTGAAGTTGCTGGCTTGGACTCAGCTGTTAAAAACATGTCTTCGATGCTAAGAAACGCCTCTATAACTTAGTAGCAAAAAGAACAGCTGGTCCTCCAAGCAAAGGGATGGGAGCACTTTATTTATATGAAGATGTTTCAGCAGCTCTGAATGGTTTTTTTTTAACCCGAGGATGGTACCTCTACAGCAGGATTTTTTAGAGCATTTTACAGTACCGTGGAATTCACATAGATTGTGAAAAACGTATGAACTCGGGATGCAGGGGTGTGCTGATACTCCTGCCCGTACTCGGAATTGCCTTTAAGAAGTATTTATCGGCAGGTATTACATAAATCCATTCATTAATATGTTCATTTAAAAACAAAAAAAAGCTGTCCTTCCCTCACCTTTACAACTAAGTACCAATCAATGGCATTAACTTCCACGCTGAGTGTTTTAAAAGCTGATTGGAAGAAAATTTTCCTCTCATTTTTACTGCCGTACCGAGGCTGTAAACTGACAATGAAAAAACATTATATTATTGAAATCTGTTTTGAGCAAATATTTCTGTTTACCTCCAAATTATGTTGCTGCTAAAATACTCCAGCGACGGCAACAGATATTCCTGCAGGACTCTCCTTCTCTTCCTCTCTAGTTCCGTGTCCTAGTTTCAATGATTCTTTTTTTCAGCACATTTTGCTTGAATTAAGTGGATTTTGAAAGCAATCGTACTCAGATTTCCCTGTAGAAATAATTAAGACTATTCCGTTTGCTTTCAACTATGGAAAAAACACACACACACACACACACACACACACACACACACACACACACACACACACACACACACACACACACACACACACACACACACACACACACACACACACACACACACACACACACACACACACCTACACACACTCACACAGTAACATATACAGTACACACGCTAACACACGCACACAAAGCAACAACAGTAATGGCAAATTGCAGCGAGGATCCCACCACAGTGTTCCTGTTAAAAATGCAATCAGCTGTAAGGCAGCAGGGGAACTTGGAGAAGATGTGTCTGGGTTACTGTCAGAGAAGGGACAGAAGATTCGTGCTTCTTCACCATGTGACTTTAAAGACAGGTCTTGCTGTGCCGGACTCTGACAGGAGCAGCAGTGAGACAGGAAAGAGTTACCATGCTAACAATGTGTTACCAGTGTATTTCACGCACAGTGTAGGGTTTTCAGTTACCAGCTGAACATTATCACGATACTAGCGGCGTGCTGATACACGTTACTCACCCCCGTCATTACCTTTACATCTGAGTACCAATCAATTGCAGGTAGCGGCCGCATTGAAGGTTTGATAAGCCGATTGGAAGTGATTTTTTCTCTGATCCGGGGCGCTGACTATTTTGCTACTTCTGAACTGAATTTGTTGCATTTGCTAGTTTTGCAGCCTGTTTTCATGGTCAGTTTGCAGCCTCAGTGTCAGTATCCGCACACACCTACACGATACTCCAGGTTATCTTCAGTCACGCTTTCATTGCGACTCTCGCTCTAGTTAGTAGTTCTCTCTCTCTTTTATTTCTCAGTCTTCTCTTTGACTGTTGGCTGGTTTAAAGATGAATTAAAAGCACCTGAATAATTGTGAGGGGGTTCATGTTTAATGAAGCAGGCAGGGCCTCCAGTGGAGTGGACACACAAGCAGGCAGGAGCCAGTGCTTTGTAGCCGGCCCCAGTGATAATTGACACCAGCTCTTGATGAATTCCGCTCGTTCTTGTTAATGATTCCCCAAGGCCGTCCTCTTGCAGTGAACAGAGGCTTCCTCTGCACTGTGACCCTGTAAGACACTCCTCATTGAACACTGCAGGCTTTCCAATCAGTGTGCTTCCTGCCCTGGTTTACACAGCAGGGTGCAGGCAGCACCGGGCTTCCTTCGCTTTCCACTCTGATGCCGCTGTGGCGTTTGTCATGCATTTGATGGCACGTGTTAGCATCTTATCAATTATTTAAACGGGAGAAACTCATTTAGATTTAATGATCCTGTGCTTCGAAATACTTTCCTCGTCACCTTTCATCAACATTTCCTTCACTCTCTCTCTTGCTCTCGCTCTCTCTCTCACTCTTTGTCCTCCTCTCTCCCTGTCTCCACAGTGCAGTGTGTCATCAAACTGAAGCAGACAGCCTTTGCTGCAGTAACACGTTATTGGTGCTGAATCTGAGCAGTGAGTTTTGATCAAGGAGTCTTCACACTGTGCTTGGAATAAATCGTTGTTGACGTTTGGGGGACTTGCTTTTGACACAGCAGGGGATGCAAACCCTGTTTATTAATGCAGTGCTAGAATCTGCATGGCGCCTCTCCTTATGAGCTCCGGAAACCATTTGTTAGTTATGTAGTTAGTTAGCTAGTTAGTTATCTGGTTTTGAGGCTCGCTGGGATAGTTGTCAGGGTGTCCCAGGCACAGTCTGGCT
This sequence comes from Acipenser oxyrinchus oxyrinchus, assembly GCA_030684275.1. Classification (NCBI taxonomy): domain Eukaryota; kingdom Metazoa; phylum Chordata; class Actinopteri; order Acipenseriformes; family Acipenseridae; genus Acipenser; species Acipenser oxyrinchus. The sequence continues at coordinate 2,369,404 of CM060269.1, forward strand.
CTGTGCCCTGCAGCTCAGAGAGGAGGGTGCAGTGTAGCATCGCTCCCACAAACACAGCCCCCTCCCTGCGGCATCGCTCCCACAAACACAGAACCTAGACTGGGGGTATACCCAGGGCTGGGATTTTAGGGAAGACTTTGCAGCTCACTCATAGTGGAAGGATTCTGGGACACGGCAGCGTCTCTGTGTGTTAGAGACTCGCAGCTCATTATTACAGCTGGAGGGATGCAGATCAACCTCCTGCAGCACACTTCGGGTTTTAATCTTTCATCCCACAGTCTTCAGCTGTCTTCTACAAGCTGAGGGAAGTGTCGACAATGAAACATTCACCCTGGAAGTTGTTTTACCTTTGATGAAACTAACAGGAAAAATAAGAATGTGGAAATAGACTTTTTCGCAAATATCCCAGATGGCGGTCCCACAAAGATAAAACTGCTTCGATGGTAAATAGTTTATTTTTGGTTGGCAAAAATTCCCACCTTTACAGGTTTAAAAATGTGTTTGATTTCTGCATTCGTTTTGCATGCACTGCCTGCATGTTACAGGGGCAGGGGCACTGAATTTTAACGTCTTCTGCTGGATCAGCAAACTGTTGCTGCCTTAGTTCAGTGTGTATCTTCCTGCAGAGACCCACAGTGTTCATGCGAATGCATCGCTACTGTTCAGCCAAGCCCGTAATAAGTAGTGTATCCTCGGCTGTGGCGGTGTTGCATTAATGGCTGCGTCTCAATCTCTCTCTCTCTCTCTCTCTCTCTCTCTCTCCCCCCCCGCCCTCGCAGGTGGTCCATGATCAGATCTCGCACTGCACGGTCAAGCTGCGCCAGACCACCGGCCTGATGGAGTACTGCCTGGAGGTCATCAAGGAGAACGACCCCAGCGGCTTCCTGCAGGTCAGTGAGGGGCTCACTGTGAAACGGCTCTGCGTCACAGAGATTAAACCGTGCAGAGCTCTAGTGCTTACTGCAAGGCAAGGTGGCGTGAAGACACATCCAGCGCTTTGCGATTTCTGTGACCATACAACACCTCAAAAAGTTTTGAAATTTCAATCACTGTTTTATTTGTTGTTCTGTTTGAAAAAATAATAAGCAATAAAAGAAAAACTCAGAACTGCTTAAAAGAGGTCTCCAGCGTCACTCCTCTGTTTCCTGCCCTCAGATCTCGGACGCTCTGATCCGGAGGGTCCACATGACAGAGAATCAGTGGGGGAAGGCCACCCTGACCCCCAGAATGACCACCGACTTCGACCTGACTCTGGACAGCGGGCCCCTGCTGCAGACCATCCACCAGCTGGACTTCGTGCAGATGAAAGGTAATAATTACAGCTCCCTCCAGCGTGTGAGAGATTCACAAGTGGCACTAATGCTCTAGGAGTGTTCGAGTGTCTGGGAGAGTGAGAGCGTCACTAATGGTCACTCAGTTCCCTCCCCAGTGCCGGCCACCCCTATCCTGCAGCTGGAAGAGTGCTGCACGCACAACAACAGCGCCACGTTGTCATGGAAACAGCCCCCCTTATCCACTGTGCAGGTGGACGGCTACATCCTGGAACTTGACGACGGTAACGGGGGGCAGTTTAGGGTGAGTGGCTGCGACTTGCGGCTCCTGGTTTATTCAGATGTCTTTCATTGCTAACTATGGCTGAACCTCACTGATGAATATAACGACACGTTTGAAATCTGATTGAAAGATGATCTGATTCAGGTTGAGATGTGTTGTGCTGCACAGGCCCTCTCCAGCAGGCGTGGCTCAGTGTTGGTTTGTTTTTCCTGCCCTGGTTCCTCCTCCAGCCCCCCCCCCCCTGAGCTGCATCCCTGTAGATTAATGAGAGCTCAGAGAAGCACAGCGAGGGACGATCATCACCCAGGCTGCAGAACAGCTCATTTATTTACAATCTAAGACAGATGCAAGAAAGGACTAATTAAGTTCTAATTGATGCGCTGCTCTACCAAGTTGCTGTGCTGCGTGGAGCAATTTGCTTTTGGCTTGCTTGGAAAGGAAAAGCTTGCTTCTGTCTGAGGAATGATTGTCCAAGGCCGTGGTCGTTCAGTTCAGGGAGTTGAGGGGAGGGAGTATTTATGCAAACTAGAGGCCATTTTGTGCCTTTTTTCTGTTGAATCACAGTAAGTGTGTCTTTCTCGCAATTTTTTTTCAAAGGTAATGCTTTGTCATTAAATAACAGCCTATAGACTATAACAGAATTTATGTTTTTTCACAATTTGACAATTAACAAAAATTATTGAAAGTAAGGAGGCTGTGTGGTTCAGTGGTTAAAGAAACGGGCTTGTAACCAGCAGGTCCCCGGTTCAAATCCCACCTCAGCCACTGACTCATTGTGTGACCCTGAGTAAGTCACTTCACCTTTTTGTGCTCCGTCTTTCGGGTGAGATGTAATTGTAAGTGACTCTGCAGCTGATGCATAGTTCACACACCCTAGTCTCTATAAGTCGGCTTGGATAAAGGCGTCTGCTAAATAAACAAATTTAAATTGTACTGTACTTTTGCTATGTAAGCCCAGCCCTAGATATATCGCATTTGTTCTCATCATGAATGATGCCACGGCACTTCACAAAAAAGGAATAAAACAACGTGATGATGGGAACCCATCAAAACATTTTACAATAAAAATCAAAAAAGAGAGAACAAGAAAAAACGAAACTGAAACTAACAAACAGCCGTGTGCTGTGCTGGGAAGTGTTGGTGCTGCAGCCCTGTACTGAGAGCCCCTGTGCTGTGCCTGCAGGAGGTGTACGTGGGGAAGGAGACCATGTGCACGGTGGACGGGCTGCACTTCAACAGCACCTACAGCTCACGGGTCAAGGCCTTCAACAAGTCCGGAGTGGGGCAGTACAGCAAGACCCTGGTGATGCAGACCGCAGAGAGTAAGAACCCGCCCTGCTCGGCGCTGTTACTATTATTATTATTATTATTATGATTATGATTATTAATTAGGGGCTTCATCTTGAGCTTTCACTCACTAGAGACTGCAGCTCTTCTGATGTGTGTTTCTCAGTGTTCGTGGCTCCCTCTAATCCAGCTGAGAGTGCATTTCTCTTTGCTCTGTCTGTCATACAAAGAGCGCAAGAGAAAGTTCGCTCTCACCTTGATTAGAGGGAGCCACCGATCACTGAGAAACACACTGTAAGCCATTCAATCTAAATAAAAAACCCAGCTGAAACCCTGATAGTAATGTTAGTAATCTGTATCGAGCATGCTGTGGTTTAAACGTTTCAAACACTTTGACATTGAGTGCGATTACCTGGGTCTCCCGGCTACATATCTATTGCTGTTTGCTGCAGCATCTCCTTCAATTAAGACGATGACAAGCTGCCATCTGTACTGAGAGCACACACACCATATGGCAACATGACAGCAAAGCAGCTCAGCCTTCGCAGGGAGATACTGGCAGATCAAACACAGTGAAGGGCTCCCTTGGTATTTCACGATTCGATAATTCACAAATTCAGTTAATCCCTGCTGACACTAAATTGAAAATGTACTATACTGTATGCTGTACGGTCTGTTGAGTCTGGGAAATAAGGAGGGAGTAAATTGGTGTGCTATACAAAGATAGCAATATAATACAAATAGTGCTTTCACCATGCTTTACCATGCATTAACCATGCCTAGCTGTATGTGTGCCACATCTTACTGTGCTTGTACCGTGGTAATGCCTCTGTCATGTCTTTATAATGAAGGGACCTGTGCATATAATGTGTGCAAAGGGACTGACATGCCAGTATTGAGTAATTAAGCTTACGGTTAATTAAACCTGGGAAGAGCTGGAGGGGAAGGGTTTCCTGTGGCTGGTTGCAGGGCTGGGATGAGACATCGCTGTGATTAGTTCTGTGTTCTCTGGAGAGCTCCCTGCGCTGCAATCACAGGATCACAAAGGAAACTATACCAAGAATGAATTCGTATTGCAGAGCAGTGATGAACACAGAGCAATCGCTAGGTAGCGACACACTCGTTTACAGTCTCAGATTGCAGTGCAATGATGAACGCAGAGCAATCGCTAGGTAGTGACACAGTTGTTTTACAGTCTAAGATTGCAGTGCGGTGATGAACCCAGAGCAATCGCTAGGTAGTGACACAGTTGTTTTACAGTCTCAGATTGCAGTGCAGTGATGAACACAGAGCAATCGCTAGGTAGCGACACACTCGTTTACAGTCTCAGATTGCAGTGCAGTGATGAACACAGAGCAATCGCTAGGTAGCGACACAGTCGTTTACAGTCTCAGATTGCAGTGCAGTGATGAACACAGAGCAATCGCTAGGTAGCGACACACTCGTTTACAGTCTCAGATTGCAGTGCAGTGATGAACACAGAGCAATCGCTAGGTAGTGACACACTCGTTTACAGTCTCAGACTGCCTGTAAGAGGCGCCTCATTATTCTGTCAACATTCCTGGGACTTTGGATTTGCTCACGGATCAGGAACATCCGGGCTCGGGTTTGAAATAATGTTTTTGAGCCGGTCTCTGCAGGAAGTATATGTACTGTATACTGTGTTTTGGTGTTTCAGCAATCGGGGGTCTCTGGTTAGGATCCTCATTGATTCTCTTGCAGGTTTTGCCGCTGTAAGCTTCACTTTGCTTTTCTCTCTTCCCCTCTTCATGCGTTGCAGCTGGATACACTCCATGTGATTTAAACACTCTGGGAGCAGGTATGGGTCCATTACTTTCCCTGTACGAAACGCATCAGTCCAGCTGCAAAGAGCTCAGTGCTCCTCGTGCATTGCAAGCACACAGGCGCAGTGTGTGTGTGTGTGTGTGCGTGCGTGCGTGCGTGCGTGCGTGCGTGCGTGCATGTGTGCATCTTTGTTATGATGAATCATCTTTTAACGTGGCTTAAAGCTTACAAAACAAAAAACGTTGCTCCACTGATCTCAAATTTTAGTGGCTCTGCAGTCAGATTCAGCTAACCCTGCTATTCCTGTCAAACAGCACAGTGCTGCTGTGTTTTGTACAGACCAGTTTCCCCTTGTGTTAGTTCACCCTGGATTATACATGTCTTCATTGCTATGCACCTTCTGTCATCCGTGTGTTTCAATTCTCCTCTTCCAACAAGCATGTAGAAAAGCAAAAAACTTAGGGTCAAAAATAAACCCAAAACAAACCACTTTGAGTCATTCTGGCCTTCGCTAGGTTTGCATTTTTCAAATGTGGACCCTCTCAATTGAATAATGATACAGTATAGTATATACTACCCAAAGCCAGAGAACAAAGGTAACAGGGATCTTTTTTAAATTGAATCCATTCCAAAGGCTCATAACAAAACCTGAAGTGGATAAAACTGCTCTGCACTGGGATTCTTCTATCCAGCACGTCAACTCATTTAACTGATTAAAGAAAACAGCTGACATTTTTAATTAGTTCGCATTAGTTGAAAGTCTTATACATTGTTTCTTTAATTAGAACCAGCTCTTTGAAAGTGAATCGAAAATGTTTTTCTGTTTGTGTTGCAGTCGCCTGGTTCACCTTCGACCCCAGCTCCGCCCACCCTGACATCATCTTCTCAAACGACAACCTGACGGTGACGTGCAACAGCTACGACGACCGCGTGGTGCTGGGGAACACGGGCTTCTCTCGCGGAGTGCACTACTGGGAGCTGAGCGTGGATCGCTACGACAACCACCCTGACCCCGCCTTCGGAGTGGCGCGCGTGGACGTGCTGAAGGACGTGATGCTGGGCAAGGACGACAAGGCCTGGGCCATGTACGTGGACAACAACCGCTCCTGGTTCATGCACAACAACTCCCACACCAACAGGTGAGACCTGAATGTGTACTCGTCGGGCGCCGAGCTTCATCGACGAGCGGAAAGGCTCGAACTGCAATGCAATGGGACTCCTATGGCAGGGGGGTGGAGGAGGTATGTGTGTGTTACTGACTTGCTTGTGATCCCTGTGACCCCGCGCTGTTTCTCTCGGCAGGACGGACGGGGGGATCAGTAAGGGCACCACGGTGGGGGTGCTCCTGGACCTGGCTCACGGGACCCTGACGTTTTCGGTGAACGACGAGCAGCAGGGTCCCATCGCCTTCGACAGCATGGAGGGCCTCTTCCTCCCTGCCATCAGTCTCAACAGAAACGTGCAGGTACTAGAGCTGAGGGAGCGGGGCTCAGAGGTGGCAGAGCTGCGAGGGGGCGGGGCTCTGAGGGGACGGGGCTGTGAGGGGAGGGGTTCAGAGGGGCAGAGCTGCGAAGGGCGGGACTCAGAGGGGCGGGTCTCATATGGGCGGGGTTCGGATGGGGCGGGGCTCAGAGGGGAGGGGCTGTTAGAGGACGTGGCATTCTTTAGCACGTGATTAGTAAGCAATAAGTCAAGCAACTGCTGTTTCTCTGTTCTTAAAAAGGAGCAGATAAATGCTGATTTGCTCCACTTTAATGGCACAGCCAGGCTGAGACTTTAATTTTGTCCTTAATGTTGTTACTCTTCTCAGGTCACTCTTCACACTGGGCTGCCCATCCCCGAGTTCTACACTGCAAGGAACCCTGAGCCCCCGAGTTCAGTGTGTTAATAACACCGCCGGCCATGTGGGGGCGCCCCTGCTCTTCTACGCCTCTCAGCTCCACCTCACACCTCTGTCCAAGCCAGAGCCCACAGACCCACGGGAGCCAGAAGCAGAACCACAGAGCAGCTTTCAGCCTTCACAGTCACTCCAGTCACTCTGCTGTGACCCACCGCCTCCTCCCCCAGCCTCCTCCCCCAGCCTCCTCCCCGCCTCCTCTCCCAGCTTCCTCTCCCAGCCTCCTCCCCAGTCTCCTCTCCCAGTCTCCTCCCCAGTCTCCTCCCCATCCTCCTCCCCCAAGCCTCCTGTCCCAGTCTCCTCCCCCAGCCTCCTCTCCCAGTCTCCTCCCCCAGCCTCCTCCCCCAGTCTCCTCCCCCAGCCTCCTCCCCGCCTCCTCCCCAGCCTTCTCCCCCAGCCTCCTCCCCCAGTCTCCTCCTCCAGCCTCCTCCCCAGCCTTCTCCCCAGCCTCCTCCCCCAGTCTCCTCCCCAGTCTCCTCCCCAGTCTCCTCCCCAGCCTTCTCCCCCATCCTCCTCCCACCAGCCTCCTCCCCCAGTCTCCTCCCCTGTCTCCTCCCCCAGCCTCCTCTCTCAGCCTCCTCTCTTTTTGGTGCCTCAACAAAATGTTATTTTTTACCTTCATCCAAAGCCCTTAGATATTTCAGTTGTAAAACTTCAAACTTCAAACCCCATAGACCTGCAGTTTCAGTGCAATACAGTGGAGAGCAGTGCAGTGTTTTCAACATGCTAACCTTGCAAGTCTTGCAACACTACTGCAAAGTTGCTGCATCCAAAATACTGCTTGCATTACTATAACTGTATTACTGCTCAATTGTTATCCATTCCCTTGAATTGCAGTTCGAGCTGTTCCAGGTGTTACTATGAGCTCCATGGAATGGATTACAATTGGATCTGCGTATGGTTTGTGTAAGCTTTTAAACCCATTGTGCCGTTGCTGCTCGATTCACATGGTGCTATTGTGGCCAGTGTAAAACCAGTCTGTAAAACTGTGTAGGGAGAGATATGAGAGGGTCATCTCTCCATTTCAAATGGGAATTTATTATTTACAGTTGCCAAATTCTCCACCTCCGGACTTGTATCCATTCACAGAGGTACAAGGGTGCTTATGTCACAATGCGAGATCAAACCTGCTGGTTATCCAACCAATCACCGCTGTCCGGGCTCCTTCCTGGAGGGGTGAACGTCGCCTCATTGGTGAAGCTGAAAGAACCCTTAAAGGGGCTGAGCTACCGCCAGAGAAAGTGTTGCAGTCGGTGGTGTCTTAAAGGGGCGTGCAGAAAATTACTGTTCTTAATTTGTTAATGCCAGATCAGTGACATTTAACCCACCTTTTGCCTTCTAACTTACTCTGAACTGATTCATTTTGGACCCTAACATTGATCTTCTATTGACAATACTTCTACATGGGGCCTGAGGTGTGTGTGTGTGTGTGTGTGTGTGTGTGTGTGTGTGTGTGTGTGTGTGTGTGTGTGTGTGTGTGTGTGTGTGTGTGTGTGTGTGTGTGTGTGTGTGTGTGTGTGTGTGTGTATATATATATATTTATAGGGCAAGCCCACACCCAGACAAGCATGGCTATATAAGCAATAGTCTGTGTGTTTGACCAATGCTGGCGCTTGCTAAAGTGAATCCTGATGAGGGGGCTCTACTGATTCGCTGGCCACAGGCCCCCCATTCCCTCAACAAGTCTTATGAAATTGCTGTTGCTGGGCAACAAGAATGAGTTAAGATGTAAACTCTGAGACGCAGGGCCGTGCCCCAGCCTCTCAGACCATGGTGTATTTTTCTGAGTGGTTGTAATTGTGTGTTCTTTCTGGGTGTTTGGACCTGGCTTTGACGTGTGTGGTGCCTTGTGACTCTAGGCCACTTTGCTGTGCCACAGACCTGTTTGTTTTATTGCTTATTATTGTGGCTACTATTATTATTATTATTATTATTATTATTATTATTATTATTATTATTATTATTATTATTATTATTATCATCATCAACGACCTGATGCCTTGCTGTTCCAATAAATATTTAATAAAGGAAGGAAATGATTCTTGTTGTACCTATTTGCTGTCTGGGGGGGGGTACACAACAGAACTACAACTTATTATAAACCATTAACAATTAGTTTAGTATTACCAACAATAAATAGTTATTGGTCACAATTGAATGTAACTTTAGTTGAAGGAGATATGTATAAAACATCTATAAATAAAGTAATGGTTTGTTGCAATAACATTTTTAATTGGATTGAGTGACTGTTCAAACGGTTTCTTCTTAAAATGCTGTTGGCAGTGAGTAAATGTTAAACCCTGTTTTGTGTAAACTCTGTCGTGCACCTTATTGCAAAAATAAAAAAAGCTAGCATCATTTTTTAATTTTTTTATTTGTGGGACACATATCTCCCTTGTACCTTAGGGTTGAATTATTAAATTTACCCTGCAAGTCAAGATGAACCAGATACAATTATCAATTACTTCAAACATAACCGACTATTCAGCGCATATTCTGTACATCCCATTGATTTATCGCAGGCTATGCGGTCAGTGCCAGCGGTGCTACTGTACTGTCCCATTTGCAGTTATAGTTATCAAACCAGGCGCAGGTCTCATGGCTAAAAACTACAGATAGTATAACAGACAACAAGGAATAACCTTTAACGTTTTGATTAACATTTTGGGAAGAATCCTCCAACCGAATTCCGTTTGAAAACAAATTTAAAAAAACAGCGGTCGTTCTTTTCTGTCGCTCGAGATGCTTGCCCCGTTGCCCCGCCTACAATGACCGGCGCCCGCCTGTAATATAAATAGCGCAGGAGGCGGACACGAGCGCTTGTGGCTTTCCTTTAACTGTTGTGTTGAAGTGAGTGAGACGAAAACAAACACAATACACAAACTTAAAAAAAAAAGCCTAACACTACACCATGGCAACGCCTATGTCAGACCAGGAGAAGAGGAAGCAAATTAGTATTAGGGGGATAGTTGGGGTGGAGAATGTCGCCGAGATAAAGAAAGGGTTTAACAGACACCTGCATTTCACCTTGGCGAAGGATAGAAATGTCTCGACGCAGAGAGATTACTTTTTCGCGCTGGCTCACACCGTTCGGGATCACCTGGTCGGGAGATGGCTCAGGACTCAGCAGTACTACTACGAAACCGACCCAAAGGTGAGCGAAAGAAATGAAAATACATAAATAAATAAAATACAGGTAGACAGACTCTCTTGTTTTTCCTTCTCTGTGGAGAATTTTGGATTTTTTTTTACCACCACACTGATTTGATTTCACTAAACTGGGAAGGTAAGGTATTCTGTATATCGCCTTCGGTCACGAGTTTGTATTTACATTTTTTTAGAGCAGTTTGTGTTAACTTTTATGGAGTTACAAAACTTAAAAAACAAAACAAAACAAAAAAAAACACATGTCCGTCATAAAACGGACACCTACCTAGATCGGTACAATTATCCACGGGAGTGACCGAGGGGGATAATTTATATATTTCTCTTCACTGAGTGTGTAAGTTACACCCAAGTATTGAGTGTCTGAATTTAAACGAGTGTACCGTCATAAAAGACTAGGTGCATTTTAGTTTGTAATGTGTTGCCGTAGTAGATGAACTTGAAACCGTTCAGTTCAGGGTAAGGTTGAACTAGAATTTGAACACGTCGAAGATGCATTTTATTTGCTACTTCCCTCTTCAGCGCACTGACATTTTAAAGTATGTATTTTGTCACGTAGCCCCTCTGCACAATCAGTCAGAAAGCGGTTTACGCTGCAGAGGGCGAGATTGAGATCTCTGTTTAAATAAAACAAGAAACTCCTTGTTCATGCCCTCCTGCTGCGAAAATAAATGTGCACAGCTACTGCCAAGCGTTAATTGACAGTGTACTTTAATATGCCATTTCATTAATTAACACTCCCCTTGCGAGTGTTTGTCTTTAAATGGTGTTTAATAAGCGCTGCCTTTTCACTGTTGGCAACTTGCAAGTCAGGCAATTTCAAGTCTCTTGCAAGCAGCTTAGAAACGTCAGTTATTTGTTTCCAGTTATGTAAACGCAGAAAAAAATACGTGCAGTTTGAGTAGTTTACTGATTTGGTTTCTTGAAAGCGTGACTCTTCAAGAAGGCGTTAATGGTTCTACAAGCACTGATTTTTGATTTTTTTTTAACAAAAATAAATAAATAAAAATTATAATAATCAGAAAAACAAATCAATAAATTACCCAGTAGTGGATTAACTAGCAAAGTGTGTTTGTTTACAGTGCATTTCTGCTCTGGCTGAGTAAGTCCCTGCTAGAGTTGCATGACTCAGCCAAGTAGTGTATTTTTTGGCAGCTGCAAAAGGAGGTTTGTGTGGAAACTCTTAAGGCAAAAAACTAATATTGATTGGCATCTACCTAGACCTAGCAGTCTCCAAAAAATGCATTGAGAAACAGATTGGCCAAGTATAATTGAGACCAATGTGGAAAAATCCTAGTTTTTGCTGCATGTTTCAATTAGTTTTTCTGCTTCAGCCCTCTGAAACATTGGTGTTTTGACTTTTTTTACTTTTATCACTGCATAAATAGTGTTATGTTGCTTGATTTTCCGGTTATGATTCTACATTTTGATATTAAAAGGAAGTGACAAGTTAAATGTGTTCACACTGACCCCCCCCCCCCCATATATTTCCTCTCATGACACGATGGAGGTAAACACTTGCCAGTTGCTGTATGAAAATAATTGTTGCCTTGTCTCTCCCCAGCGCGTGTATTATCTTTCCCTTGAGTTCTACATGGGCCGCACCCTGGAGAACACTATGATCAACCTGGGTCTGCAGAATGCCTGCGATGAGGCCATCTATCAGGTGAGGGGGTGCCATGCTTCATTCAGAGGGGGAGGGGGCTGTGAACATTGCTGGTTTACCTGGCGAGTATGTTACACAATGCTTTAGGAGAACCTTTGTAGGAATTGTCTGCATTGTGAAAATGTGGCTGAACATCTGTTCAGAGTGTAATGTAGTGCTGGCCTTTACTTATGTAAAGGCTTGACGTGACTGGCAGAAGTCTGTCCAATACCTAATACAGTGTTTCTCCCAGGGATAACCATGCATTGTGTGTGTCAAATAATCCATGAACGGCAGATTCTGTTTATTTATTTATTTTATATATTAAAAAAAAAAAAAAAGTGATCTGAATAGCCAAAAAAAGGCTTAAATTGTCTTCTACAGTCGTTGGGCCATGAACGTCACAAACCACAAAGTTCGTGCCCATCCTAATTTGCTCCAAGCATGTTGAGCAACTAAACCTGGGTCTACCAATTTGGGAATTCCAGTCCTTTTAATCCATAAAAACTGGCCTCTGTATCAAATACGTTGGCTTTCCTGTAGCTTGCATATCATGTTTGTATTTGTCTCGGTGACTAGCTGGGTTTGGATATGGAAGATTTGGAGGAGATGGAGGAAGATGCTGGTCTGGGAAATGGTGGCCTGGGCAGACTCGCAGGTAATCTTTCTCTTGGATGTAGATGCTTTTACAAGAGGTGCGACACTGCTGTCTTCATTGCTTGAAAACCCTTCATGCAGATTGTATTCAGTAACACTGGCTAAGATTCTTGATTTAAAATCTGTCACAGTGAGCATAATTAAAAATAAATAAATAAACAAATAAATACATTACAAGTTGACTTTGAGAGAACGAACATGAAGTTGATCTATTTTAACCTTGCTCTCTTTCATCAGCGTGCTTTCTGGACTCCATGGCTACCCTGGGCCTGGCAGCCTACGGATATGGAATCCGATATGAATATGGAATCTTTAACCAGAGGATCAGCGATGGATGGCAGGTATGCTTGCACCATCTGTAGTGTTGCATGGTAACAGCATTTCTGCTAATTCACTGAAGGATTGTATAGTGTGTTTTAACTTGCATTATTGCATATTGGTCTATTCAAGCATGATCATGACCCAGGTACTGAGATGCTTCTGTTTCCTGCACATCTTCTAAATGCCTTCATACAACTACTGATTTAAAATTGCAGGATGCAATGCCACAATGGGTTAACTAATGCATTTTAGCCTGTACATGTCTTTCTAGCTCAAAGTAACAGTTACTTGACATTTGGCAGGGGTTAAAGTTGGTTGACTGCAGGATGTGGGTCAGTAGGTTGTCGTATTAGGCAATCATTAACAGGAAGCATGGCGTTGCGAACTGCTGATCAGTTTGCAATGATTAGAGGAAAGCGAAATTTGCGCAAACAACCGTCTGCCCAGATAAGAACCAGCTCTGCAAATTCCCAAGTTTAACTTTTGATAAGCACTGATTTACTTGGGTAAACCAGCACAAACCTATAGATTAGGTCTACACTACGAAGTTTCATCATTGCACATTTCAACAGTGTGCTCTCCTTTTAATCAACAGAAATCTAACTTTGTATTCCATTAACTACGACCCAAGTGCTAAATGATACATGCTCAAAAAGCAAATTTCAAAATTCTGCAACGTGTTTTATACAGGTAACTGTTTCATCTAAATGTCGACATTACCTATAGTGCAGTTATAAGTACTGTAACATGCTGTGATCCTAATTTTATTTTAGTGCAGTCAAATTGAAATAAAAGGACAGATATTCATGTTGGGTTAGTTTACTGGTCTGTCTTAAGGAGTTATCGTTGCTATACTACTAAAGTGCAGCTGTGAGTGAAGGTGTCTTTCCTAGACCTGTATACAGGTCTGCAGTGTTGAAAGTATGACTGCTGGATGTTGTGTGCACAGGTGGAGGAGGCTGATGACTGGCTGAGGCATGGCAATCCCTGGGAGAAGGCTCGTCCAGAGTTTATGCTGCCCGTTCACTTCTATGGCCATGTGGAACAAACCAGGGAGGGCCCCAAGTGGGTGGACACACAGGTACGCTCCAGCCAGGGGGCTCTTCAGCACAACCTGACCCTTTATCCTAGAACCCCCAACCCCCAGTGGGTTTTATATCCAGAATAACTCTTGCAGCTTGTTTAAGACCAACTAGCCTGAATGTTGGACTGCCTTCTCTTGTTTTTACTGGAGACAAAAATGGTGACTTGCTTTGCATTGGCAGGTGGTCCTTGCGATGCCCTATGACACTCCCATCCCAGGGTACATGAACAACACTGTCAACACCATGAGGCTCTGGTCTGCCCGGGCTCCCAACGACTTCAATCTGCAAGACTGTAAGTGCAGTAGCCTCCAGTCCCAGGCTCGTCGCACAGTGTGTGATGGCACATTCAAAAATTGTGTTTCTTTACAAACAACTAATCATGTGAAGACAGTTAAGTAATGTGTCAGATTTATTAATGCCAGTCGCAATTACGTGTTAAGCCATTTTAACTGGATGCACTTCTCTGCGATTTGCTTGTGTGCAACTCTTGGCCATGTTTTATGAATGTGACTGTCAATTCTCTTGTCCAGTTAACGTGGGAGACTACATTCAAGCTGTGTTGGACAGGAGTGTGGCTGAGAATATCTCCCGAGTGCTCTACCCTAACGACAATGTAAGTGTGCACAACCTACCTTTTAAAACAAGCTACCCATTACGGTGTAATTAAGAGACTTCTGAACCCCCTCTCTTGTTGGGGACGCTGCCTGCATGTTTTCAGTTCTTCGAGGGGAAGGAGCTGCGTCTGAAGCAGGAGTATTTCGTGGTTGCTGCTACGCTCCAGGACATCATCAGGAGATTCAAGGCCTCGAAGAAGGGCCGCATTACCTTTGAGACCTTTCCTGACAAGGTATTGGTCCTTTCTGTATGCTGAGCGAGGCTTACTCGCAATTCTAATCTTAAACAGTAATGAGAATGCCAGACTTCACGTTGCAATGTTTGGCATTACAAGATTTTTCATTAGTTTGGTTTAGGGATCTGTTTCATGGTTATATCAATCTAGATTTGTTAGTTATGCCTTAATTAGAGAAATTGTTGCTATGTTTTCCATAATAAAAAGAACATGCATCTATCCAGAAAGTAGTTGAAATGCCTATTCATCAAATCTGTGTGGAGAATTATATAAACTACAAATCCATGTGATCGTACATGTGGAAAACGCAGTCAATGGCTTTTTCCATGCCAACTGAAACACTTCAGTGACCTGTACCTACCTTATAAGAATCCTGTGTTTTTATAGGTGGCTATTCAGCTGAATGACACCCATCCTGCCATGGCTATTCCTGAGCTGATGAGGATCTTGGTGGACATCGAGAAACTACCCTATGATAAGGTCAGGGGTGCATACAGATAAGAAATGTCCAAGATATGGATAAAGCTTTTAAAATGTCTAGCTAACTGAATTTCAAACTTTATACATAGTAAGTTTGGTAGTGTCTAAATAAATTGGTGAAATGTAATTCTCCCTTATTTCACATTTTGATAACTTGGTTGATTTCAAGTTAGGCAGGTAATGTTGAACTGTACGTGTGCTATACTTTACTGCATAGGGAGCCTTCACTAATCTGCTGCCCTCCAGTAGTCCCTGAGTTAATTAGATACAAGTTGAATGAAGGAGGGAACACTGTACAGGGCAGTCTGTAATGTGTTCATCTGTGCCCAGGCCTGGGAGATCACCCAGAAGACGTTTGCTTACACCAACCACACTGTGCTGCCTGAGGCTCTGGAGCGCTGGCCTGTTGAACTGATGGAGAAGCTGCTGCCCAGACACCTGCACATAATCTACGAGATCAACCAGAAGCACTTGGATGCGAGTATCACCCTTTTTAAAGCGTGGTTTATTGTGTATGCTGTAGGGTTACTATTAAACCCTCCTCCTCTTTTATTGTGCCCCATCTTTTGGTTAACTCCGGTTATGCAGATATTTCAGATGCAAAGCGGTAAACTGTAGGCTTGCACAGTCTGATTGTAGCAAGACTATTGCAGTGAGTTTGAACTGCAATAAATATAGAGAAGTAAGTACCAGGAAGCTGTGGCAACTTCCAACGTTTTATTTAAAATCTGTATATTCCAAACCAAAAGTTTCCTAAAGATCACAATTTAAGAGGTTTGTGCTAATAAGATTTTTAACTAAATAGCCTTGTGTAGATATACCTGCTCCTGCCAGTAAAATGTTAATGTTGGAAAATATGTATTTTCTAACTCGTAATCAGCTTTTGTTTCCTACACACTTCTGCACGAAGTAGAGCATGGCATAATACAACTATTGTGGACAGGCTTCTACTTTTCTATCATCGACCCACTGCCTTTCTAAGACTTGGCAGCACCTTTTTAGCTCTGACCTGTCCTTGTAAAATCAAATGTCATTGTTAAACTAAAGCATTGATTGTGCAGACCAAACATTTCTATGGCTGACTGTTTCTTCCAAGTGTCCTTGTGTGTATGAAGGCACTGCAGATTACTGTTGCCTAAAATCCTTGCCTGGGACACCACACTAACTAACTTTTTTTTTTTTAAGAAAATGCATTTGTCCACTAGGAGGCACTTTGCCCAAAGTTGAAATGACCAAGACTTAATGTACGTTGAAGTGTTAAAAGGCACTTGTGGTGTAGTTTTATTTTATTTTATTTTCATTGTCTATTGCATAGGGACCAGTTCTTTCACAAACATTTGAAATTAAGACCATTCAATTCTACAGGATGACCAGTAAAACATTTTGGAGCACCTTTTAAAGAAAGAAATGTCTTTGTATTTTCTTGCAGAAAATTTCTGCTCTGTTCCCAAAAGACATGGACCGATTGCGCAGGATGTCTATCATCGAGGAGGAGGGTGTGAAGAGGATCAACATGGCGCACCTGTGTATTGTTGGCTCGCACGCAGTCAACGGAGTGGCACAGATCCACTCCCAGATCGTCAAGGACCAAGTGTAAGGATATACTAAAGCCCCTGTTTATCCATGTCGCGGGCTTGCTGAATCTTAATGGCACCTGACAGTATTTCATTCCTTTTTGCCTTAATGCAGGTTCCGTGACTTCAGTGAGCTGGAGCCCGAAAAGTTCCAGAACAAGACCAACGGCATCACCCCCAGACGCTGGCTGCTGATGTGCAATGCAGGGCTGGCTGAACTCATTGCTGAGGTAATCCGTATTGCGTAACTGAACAGAGCAAGTGTGCAGCTGCATCTGCAAGATAGAAATGAACTGTTCACTGCCACATGGTGTCAACCTCTATAGATATATCCATGAAGCATATTTCTTTTCACATCCATTTTACTTGTTTACATTTGATCTGTCTCATTTCCCATTGCTTAAGTCCCAGGGATTCTTTGTTTTGTTTTCTAGAAAATTGGAGACGGGTATGTGAAGGATCTGAGCCAGCTGAGGAAGATTGCTGCTTTTGTCAATGATGAGTCTTTCATTCGAGATGTTTCAAAAGTAAAACAGGTGAGGCACTGGCAAATGTTCCAGCTACAACTGTGAGTGCTGCACACTATACTTATCTAGTACAACTGCCGTTCAGTTCAGTGTTACCTTACTGCTAATTAAACTTGTAGCAATGCCGTCCTTGTATAATGATAATTCATTCTATACTAAAATGAATCGCTGACTAAAGGAATAATATACACAGCTCGCTGTGACTTTAAAAAGGAGTTGGAATTTTGGTTAAATACTACGTAAAGCTCTATCTTTTAAAATGGGAGTCGGTTGTACCCGTTTTGCGTTCTTTCCCACGCGCCCCAAACCCCACCCCCTCCCCCTGTACTCCTGTGTTCAAAATTAAATGTTTAATTCTTTAAATTCAAAGTAGCCAAACAATACAATGCAACATCTAGTGATGAAGCTTCAGCTCTGTTCTAACAGTTACCCCACTGCTCTTCCCTCCAACAGGAGAACAAGATGAAGTTTGCACAGTACCTGGAGAAGGAGTACAAGGTGAAGATCAACCCCTCCTCCATGTTCGATGTCCACGTGAAGCGAATCCATGAGTACAAGAGACAGCTGCTCAACTGTCTGCACATAATCACGATGTACAACCGTGAGTACAGTGCTGCATGCATCTGAAATCCACTGTCCAAGTTCAGCTCATCGCTGGTCTAGTGCATCTACTTCAGAAGCGTTTATAATACACTAGCTAGCTAGTTTTACAGACCCTGAATAGCACTAATGTTTGGATACCTGCCTGAGGTAACATTTACCCCATTGACACTACCTAAATAGTGCATGATCAACATTCATTGGAACAACGCGCTTGTCATTCACTTCATTGTTTTAAGCAGTGTGGATATGGGCAATGTAATTAATTATACAAGGGTGAATTGGGTTTAACAAGTTGTTGTTGGTAATCATAAATTGGTGATTAAAAGCACTAGGCAACATTATTTCTTAAGTTTTCCATTACCTTGGACTCATCATTGCTAAGAGTCTAAGGTCATGGACTAGCTTAGTTGGTCATATGTTTGCACATCAATGATATGGATCTCTTTTGCCCAACTTGTGTCTCCCATTAGGCATAAAGAAGGACCCTGCAAAGCATTTTGTCCCAAGAACTGTCATTATTGGTGGCAAAGTAAGCTGATCTGGTGACCTTGCCTTTTATAAATATACATTCATCAAATGAGAAAGCTGGGATGAAAAGACATTATTTGAATAGCAGCTGAGCAGTTCTAGACTTGCATTTTTCTAACTGAACCACCTGTGCTCTCGTGCCTAATATTGTATAGGTGAGCAGTACCTCATCCACGAGTTGAAACCACTTGATTTCCATTTTCAATCTTTGATAAAAGTGGTGGCCATGCAATCTAAATGTCTTGTATGATTTATTAAACTGAAGCCCTTCTCCCCCTCCCATAGGCAGCCCCTGGTTACCACATGGCCAAGATGATCATCAAGCTCATCACGTCCGTGGGAGATGTGGTGAATAACGACCCTGTGGTGGGCAACAGGCTCAAGGTCATTTTTCTGGAAAACTACCGTGTGTCCCTGGCTGAGAAAGGTACAGCCTCACTGACTGCTCCCCAAGACCACACATGGGCTTATATAGAGCTATAAACTTGGGTTGAAGCAGAGCATCATTTTTCTTAATGCATTTTTAAGATTTGTGTGTCTTTCAATGGCCTGTGGCTAATACGTTCCTGTCCTGTAGTGATCCCAGCGACGGACCTGTCGGAGCAGATCTCCACAGCCGGCACTGAGGCCTCGGGCACGGGCAACATGAAGTTCATGCTGAACGGAGCGCTGACCATCGGCACCATGGATGGAGCCAATGTTGAGATGGCAGAGGAGGCGGGAGAGGGGAACCTCTTCATCTTCGGCATGAGGGTGGCGGACGTGGAGGCTCTTGACAAGAAGGGGTGAGGACTGGAGGGGGGTTTACCAAGTTTATCTATCTTTGGAATGGAAGTTGTGTTGGACTAAGACACTTGTTACAGTCAGTTCTTTAATTTGTATTGCAGACTCTACAGTAATCTCTGTAATTGGACACTGTCTCGGAGGTGGTCTATTTTGGTGTTATGTGCACTGGAAAACTCTGCTCTTCTAGAAGGGTCAAATGTATTGCACTTCAACCCCATATATGATGATGCTGTGGAATGTTAATTCTCTATTAATTGATGGATGAAGGGTCAGGTTTTGCTCATTGCTGCTGTTTTGTATAGCCTGGATCTCACTGGAACATTTTGGGTATCACATCAGGAATGAATTCCAGTGCTTAAGATCCCAATAGTTTTACAATTTAGGGAGGAAAGGAGGGTAAATTGTGAACCCGATTCCACTGGCCTTGCACTCGGAGGCCAATGAGGATCATGGCAAACGGCTGGAATTTCCGTTAACACAATAGCTTTGTCTTCTTTCTTCTCCTCCCTCTCTCCCCCCAGGTATAATGCCATGGACTACTATGACAAGTTGCCAGAATTGAAACAGGTGATGGATCAGATCAAAAGTGGCTACTTCTCCCCAAAACAGCCTGATCTCTTCAAGGACATCACTGACATGCTCTTCAAACATGATAGGTGTGTACCAGGGAGATGCAGTGCACACACACCTGTGAACTGCAGTTTAGAGATATTCTATGTTGCTGCCATAAGACCACTTTCCTAAATTAAACTAGCTGAACCACTTTTGTTTCTATATATGCAGCTATAGTTGCAAAGGTTTGTTTATTTGGAATACAAACTAGTCTGTTTTAAATTCCAGCTAAAATGAGCAGGTTTATCCAGGGTCAAAGAATACATTATACACCAACAAAGGACTATCAATCTAGTTAACTGTCAATATGATTTTTACACAGGTTTAAAGTTTTTGCTGACTTTGAAGACTATGTTAAGAGCCAGGAAAAAGCGAGCAATCTTTACCAGGTAAGAATGCTTCCATCTGTAAATTGAATAAGGCATGTTGCTAACCTCCTCCTCCACTCCACTGCCAAAAGATGCAAACTTTGAGCTACACTATCTACTCTACAGAATGTTCCACTTTCATTTGCAGGGGATATGTTTAAACTGTGCTCACATTTGGTGTGAAATGGCTGTCTGAATTGCCTGTTTGTTCCCTCTTGGGACAGCAGCTCTGCCAGATGCTCTTGCAAAGTAGGTCCCTAAGGACCAGCCCGAGTAATCTGAAGCATCCATGCTAGAGCTGTGTGTGTGTGTGTGTGTGTGTGTGTGGTGTGTTGTTGGTTGTTTGTGTGTTTTTTTTTTTTTTGCACAGATAAGCCTTTTGTGACCACCTATCAACTAATACACGAATCCTTAAACCTAAGCCCTTCACTTTTTTTGTTTTTGTTTTTTATTGTGGCAGGACCCAAAGCAGTGGACCAAGATGGTCATCATAAACATTTCAGCGTCGGGTAAGTTCTCCAGCGACCGGACCATCAAGGAGTATGCCAAGGATATCTGGGGGGTGCAGCCTTCGGATATAAAGATCAAGCCCCCGAACGAGCCCCGTGAGCCTGTGCAAACGCGAGAGGCTGCTATGAAACCCAAGTCCAAGGGAAACCTTTTGTAAACTTAAGAGCACTTGCATTCACAAGCTTCATTTTCTATCTAAAATGTTGAATTTCAGAGATATATATCCCTTGCCCCCTTACCCCATCAATTAAATGCAGTTCTGTGTTAAATAAGTCTTAAAGTTGCAGTAGAGGGTACAAAAAAGCAAATGTTTAATTTTTGAAAATGTGGCTTTCAGACTTGTCATCTGACACAAGCAAGATTTCTGTACTGTTCAAACAATAAAAGCACATTTTCCAGAACCTGTTCTTTGCAATGCAGGTTTCTGTTGTGTGCACACACCCTTTTTTATTTTTTGTCAAATGTCAAGGAGAGATTTTCTTGGAATCCAATGACTATAATTGGGTTAATCACTCTTCCAAATGTAGTTGTTTTAATGGAATGCTGTGAGAGCTGTGGTTATTTGGGTAACCAACCCACTGCAGCTTGTATTCTGCAGTGATGAACAGGAGTTTTGGTAGCATGGTTTACAGCACTAACTTTAGTGAATTTCATATGCTGTCCTGTTGGAATTTCTTTAACGTAAAATGGATGTGTACAATATTTAATCAAGGGGGAAGTTTGCCTGTTGGGCATGTTTGTGTTGCATGAGTCTCCTTTTGTTACCACCTTTTTTATTTAGCTTTTCATTGTTTTACAAATCAGGTTTCAAACAACCTTACAACAGTCTACATTCAGTATATGCAACATTAATGGAATTGTCGTTAGTTTTTTTTAAAAAGCTATGTGTGATCAGAATTCTGCCACAGGATGTAGAAACTCCCTGAAACAAACAAAACATTTTAAAAAGTTTTTAGACTTTAATTATATAAGTAATTACAAATAAAAACTGACTTATAAACAAACACAGATCTCACCACAGCAGAGCTGGCAGCTTGGGGTCCTTGTAAATGTTGTTGTGTCGATATCCAAGAGAGCGGTCGAATAAAACCAGCTTGACGTTCTCCTGCGAGTGCTGGGACTTCAGTGCAATCTCGTACAGCTTCAGTGTATGCAGAAGAGAGGAGAAGCAAAACTCGGTTCAGCAGTAATACCCGCAGGCTGACTGGTCAAACCGGCTTGTAATTCCTTTACATTTGAAGGACATTATTGCATGTCACTGAAAATGCAGCATGTGCACTTTATTTCTGATGCATTTCTGGGGTGGGGATCCTTAAAGTGTATTCTTCCTTTGGTCTTTACACTAGTAATGTGTTAATTAAATACAACTGTGTTAAACTGTTTTTCCTTGTTAATGATCGTCAAAACCTTTTAATGTCACAAATAGTTGTTTTAAGTGTTTCTTGGTATATTTTGGGAGGCGTACCTTTCTGCTCATTTCAAAGGGCACCATGTGGTCATCCTCTGCATGCAGAATCATCAGGGGACTGGACATGGACTTCAAGCTGAACAGCGAAACACAAAATCACCCTCTGTACCCAACATCAGGCACAGACAAGCGTGCTTCAGAAATACTGAACAGTAGAGAAATGATAATGACATGTCAACTACTCCTTTACAGCAGTGCAAAGTTTGTGGTACAGCTGAAGAAAGAATGGGTTTTGTCTGGGACTTCTCATGGGATACAGCAGATAAAAGGTGTGCTCAGAGAGATCCTCCAATGTCTGTAATCCTAAATATCTTTATGATTTTACAGGCATTTGAGGAAAACTGAAGACAGCCCGGGGCTCAACAATCCACTGTGCGTGTTCAACCATTCAAATATCCCTTTGATCTGTGCAATGGGCAGGGAACTCAGGAATCTCAGCTTGTTGTTTCTGCCAATGCTGGTCATGCACAGCAGTGAATTGAAATTTCCAGTATGTTTGCTTTATATTTTCAGACCAATATTGTTTTTTCTGCTATTGTGTGTTATAAAGCCAGTAGGCCACCTTTAAGATGCTACTGGGAAAACGCAACTGATAGAAGGCAATCGGTCAAGTGGTGTGCGTGTCCCAGTGAAAACACTGCATTCTGCTGTTCTTAGTATTCCAAATGAAGGGACGCAAACATTAATGCAACAACATGCATCCTGGTCCCCATCGTATGGGGTCTCCAGGTTTCATTGCTCTGCGGCAAATTCGTTTTTATCCACAGCAGCAACTGCAAAGCACAGAATACAATTCACGCACTTACTTCTCATCGTTAGGGAAGAATATGTTGCTGAGGGCCATGGTGTCCAGAAAGAAGTATTCAAACGCTGGAAAAATCCTATAGATCTTGAAACAAAACCGGGCAATTCAATACAAAGTGTTCTAAGATAGAAGACAGTGAACCAGGGCGGACCAGCTCAGACCGGGTTTACAGTTGCAAAGAGGAACAGGGAGGGAGACTGGAGAGGAATGTTTGGGGATTAGATTGTTACAAAAAAAAAAATCCAATTTTAAAATATGAATCATAAAAAAAACGAAACTGTACTTATTCCCATGTTTGAATCGCTTGTAAAGGGCGTTGCTCACCTGTGCGAAGGGGTGGTGGGCCCCCTCCTCTCGGATGTTGGTGTAGGGGGCTTCAAGGATCACCGCGTCCGGGGGGCTTCCTGAACACACACAGCAAACGGTTACACAGGGAAGCCATAATTTACATGCCAATAACCAAAAAAAAAAATAACATTCAGAAATCTATTACAATGCACCTATTAAAATAAAACTTGTATCTAAATGCACAATCATGTTTTGGTTTTTTTTGTAGTACAACCAATATTATTATTATAATTATTATTATTATTATTGTTAATTAAAAAAATGCTATAGTCTGTTTAGCATGGGTTAAGAATAAAGTAATTTCATTGTCTATGGAGTTATACCACAGACACGCATTGTCATATGGAGTGACCCTTTCTGAAATGCTTCAGGAACTGCTGCTGCTGCTGCTGCTTTTACCTTGGTCTTGTAACCTGCAAGCTGCGTTGGTGGCCACTCTGAAAGAACACACAGAAGTATAAGAATAACAAAGGATCACTGTCGCAGCAAAATCATTGTTCTGTTCAATGCAAAGCTATGTTTATTACACGGGTCTCACCCTGTGCCCAGAGAGTGACCCCAGAAGCAGACCGGGCTGCCCGAGCTGCGCTCCTTCACCCAGCGGTACAGGTACACACCGTCGGCGGTCATGCCCTCCTCACTGGGGTCCCCCGTCGAGTCTGCAAACCCTGCAGGACAGGAGAGCAGAGCAGCCAGCAGCATTCAAATGAGCTGCAGTGTTACAGCAGGGAGGGAAATAAGACTCCCACTGAGTAGCAGTTTGATCCATTCCTGGTTTTACAATGAATTTAATAAGGCATACCTGAGTTAGCTTGATACCTATACGCTGTGGCTAATCAAGCTCATAGTAACGCCTGGAATTGGTGAAACTGCTGTGCAATTGGCTTCTTATTTCCATCCCTGGTTGTTTAATTATGGTTATCTGACTATATTAAGTATTATTAAAAATTCAGCATCAGGTGCTGTTTAAGATGCAAGCTGATTTTCACCCACTCAAAGCCAGAGCGGTCAGTAAGCCCCTGACCTCTCATGGATATCAGCTTGTATTGCTCATATTTCCTGTTTATACAGGTCTGGACAATGGCTTTTCTGAATTGGGGGGTGGGGGTCCCAACTTGAAAATGTTTGAGAAGCACTGGACTGAACGGCTCTTCAGAGATGAACAGAGGTGGTTTATGCAGCCCAGCAGGACCGTGGCATGTCCCTTGATCCGTATGGCGTTGTGAGCTTGATGTATTGTTCTGGCCTGGCACACGTATTTGCAGCAGGGAGATTGCTGCTGCAGTGGGTGCTTCATATGCCCACTGCAGCAGCAGGATGCCAGCGAGTGGCCTGTCTGGTCTCACTCTCTGAAGTGGGATGATACTGTACATACACAGATGAGGCAGTGCAGAGCTTACCTCTGTAATCCAGGGCTAACACGTGGAATCCAGCAGCACTCAACACCTGCAAGACACAGGCAGACAGTTAGCGTCACTGTGGAGGGACAAACCATTCATGAAGGCATGGCATCGCCTTTATAAAAGCTTCCCTGAGTAAAAGCACAGCAAAGTGTAATAAAGCAGTGAAAGCATAGGTAAGCACTGTAAAGAATAGCGAGGTATGGTAAAGCACATTAATAAGCATGGTAAACTAAGGTAAATGCATGGTATAACCATGGAGAAAAGCCTGGGAAAATGCTAAAATACAGGGGTAAACTTTCACAATTACAATTACAATTACAAAAGAAGTCTTGCCCACCTTTAAGAGTTCCACTCTGTGACCAACAGCCCTGTGAAAGAGAATCAGAGGGCAGTTTAACATTACAATTGAAACAAACCGTGTGAAGTGAAGTGAGGGAAAAGCACCCAAGAATCAATCCGGTTCAAAAGACAGTAAGAAGACTTAATGTAAGTATTGATTACTTTATTATCATTTTACTATTATTATTATTATTATTACGATGTTACTATGTGCTGATGTTGTGGCTTTTTCAGTCATTTACATATTTATATAAACAACTTAAAAATAACCACTTTATATCAGAAAAATAATGAAAACTCTAATACTGTACATTACCCTTACACAAACCTCAGCAAATATACAACACCATGTGATTTATACATTTGCAGCTGTTATAAAAAATAATTCACATTTTTAAGATTTTTATTTTTCACAAGTGTCAAAATGCATTTCCCTAAAGGTTTCCGTTATTTGTGCATCCATGATAACATATTGTCACCTGGTCCCGCCGTTTCCATGGAGATAGATGATGATGGGTGCTTGGTCTCGGAGGGCCGACTCGTACCAGCTAAGCCCCTCCCCCTGGGCTTCCTGCCACCTGCTGTCAGGCACCGTGTGCCTGCGGGGAGATCACGCACACACTTACTCACACACACACACACACACACAGGGTCTGTTCAACCGCTCTGAATAAGGCCAGATCTGCACTCCCTGGCCACGTTTAGTACTGCAGCCTGAAATGCATTTGACAAAAAGTTTGGTTACTTGTGTAAAGGTTGAGACACCAGCACATGGATGGAAATAAGACTCCCATTGCACAGCTGTTAGATCCATTCCTGGTTTTACTGTGAGTTTAACATGACACACCGGAGCTTTACTATGTGGCTAATCAAGCTCATAGTAAAACCTGGAATGGTTCAAACTGCTATGCAATAGGAATCTTATTTCCATCCCTCCCTACACAGCACTAGCAGTTAATAGTGTCTGTATTTAATTTACGCTGTCTTGCCAGCAGTGGTCTGTCTTGTCCTATCAACACAGCACAGCCTGTTACACACAGATCCAATCCCATGCACTGTATGTGTGCCTAACTGTTCCTTTTCAGGGTCCTCATTCAAAGCGCGGAAATGAGTTTGAGGCTTGATCACAGCGTTAGGGCGTCAGTGCTCACCAGACCCCGATGCGGACCCCCTCTTCGGGGGAGAGGTAGAAGTTTGCCGTATGGTTCAGCTGCAGATCCTCAGGGTGCTGGAGATCCACGAAGAACGGGGCTTTCACTGCAGCCCGACGCAGTCATCCGCAGCCCGGTTCAGGAACACAGCAAGGAAAAACAGCAGGAACAGGGAACATCTCATGAGCACCTGTGCAGCTGAGCTCATCTCCACCGTCCTGCTCTCCTCACCCCTGCATCCCACTGCTTCATGGGTTTCTAACTAAGGATATCAAAGCTATTACAATCTGAGGAAGTAGCTTCCCATGTATTTGATTTATTTGTACTGTTTCTTACAGCAAGAAAGAAAAGAAAATCTAATTGGAAGCTGGTTGCCTCCCAGCCCCAGTGAAGCGTCCCGTACTCACGTGCACTGAGGTAGACCACGTTGGCCAACAGCGCTGGGAAGAGGCGGATAAGGAAAGGCACGCTGACGTAGACAACAAAGAGCGTCAGGAACAGGCATTTAATCCGCCTCAGCCAGCCTCTACCTGATCTGGAAAAATCAAGAGACACACAAATAGCATTGTGAAGAGATGGGAGCAAACATGCAGCTGAACAGACAACCACTAAACTACAATTACTACCTAAAATACTATTAATAATAATAATAATAATAATAATAATAATTATTATTATTATTATTATTAGAAGAGAAGAATTACAGTACAATTCCCTTTTCATTTCCATGTTTCTCATTTGATTTAAATGCAGGTTGTTTTTTTTTTTTGTCATAGTGAATTTGGTTTGTGAAGTGCACAGTCACTTTGTACACAGATAAGTGCATTGCAGTGAGAACGCCCTTCACCACAGATACACGCTGACAAGTAAAGAAAGTGCTACAGTGAACCTCCAGTGTTCACTGCGAAGTGAACTGTAGCACAGTGTCTATGATGCAAGAGGTTTGCAATGACACACACATCCATGACAATAATATAGTGACCTATATTGGAATAATCTCCGAGCAGCAGTTCATAGGAAGATAATAATACATTCTCTGAAAGGAACATATATTATTATTTATTTCTTAGCAGACGCCCTTATCCAGGGCGACTTACAATTGTTACAAGATATCACGTTATTTTTTACATACAATTACCCATTTATACAGTTGGGTTTTTACTGGAGCAATCTAAGTAAAGTACTTAGTGCTCAAGGGTACAGCAGCAGTGTCCCCCACCTGGGATTGAACCCACGACCCTCCGGTCAAGAGTCCAGAGCCCCTAACCACTACTCCACACTACTGTAGTGGGTTTTTAAATATATTGTAAATATCAATATGTCAAGTGTTTGTGTACAATATGTATCAGCAAAGCAATATTATTTTTCCCCCGACGTCGATGCGAATCAGAAAACGTATATTCTGATTTACAATGCAGAATTGGTAACTGTTACTTTTTTTGTGAGTATAGTCAGCTCAACGAGTAACACCTGCACTGTGTGACACATACAGCTCACAGAATTATTCCGCGGAACGGCATTTCATTTTCTAAGCATTTCTGTTTTTTATATTTCAAACATTAATAATTCACAGTGAGTGACAGCGACCCGAAGCGGAAGCCAAGCGAATCTGTACCTCAGAAAGATGTCATAATTAAATATTTAGTACATTTCACAGACCTAACGACAACAAACACACACAAGACGTATTATTATATCAGAGATCTTCACAAACGCAACGCTTTATCACTCTCAATAACTCGTGCACTGCGCGTCGCTGCTGCAGCGCTATTCCTGCCAACTTACTTAGACTGGCCAACCTCAGATGTTTTAATTTCGGCTGGTTTTCCTCTCTTTGTGAATCTCTTCTGGTTTGTCTTTTCCTCCGGCTGTTGTGACTCCTGCTCGGCGTTTCTCTTCCTCATGTTTTAACGTTTTGCGATAATGACCCCCTCACAAGTACACGGTACAGGACACACTCCAGAGAGCCTTTCTAGATAGTGACGTCACACCCCAAAATGTGGTGAGAGGTCAAACTGAAGCTTCGCTCTCTCTCTCTGTCTCAGAAAAAGGGAACAAGAGAGACGGCTTAAACTAAGGAAGCGGTTCTGTGATGCATGTGAGGAATGCGCATGATATCAAACCAGCAGGACATGTGGAAGTTTGCATATTAGATTTTAATATTCAATTACAAATGTACAGCGACAAAAGGGAGAAAAGCGTTGCTATACTTTAATAAATGTGATGCAATACTTCCAGTTGAACACGTGGGGGCGCATTCGAGCTAACTTGAACAGCTGGTTGTAAATCCAGCAGCTATCTTCAATATCAGGAGACTGACAAACATAATGCTACAGTAATGCAATACTTTCACAATGGTCCACATTTTGAATGAGGATTGTAACAATGAAATAATGCATTATATGAAAATGAATTGTATCGTTTTAAATTCCAATGAAATATCAACATTGTATCTCATATATATGAACATATATCAAAACGTGGTGATTTCAAGGCATCATAAACTGTGCCCTGATGGATGGATGTATCATGGGTAGACTTGCCAGCTGGCTCTTCTGGGGAGAAATATCATATAAAACATGCATGTCTTTAATCAAATCAAACACCAGTAGAGGTGTTTTATCAGCTTCCTGTTGTGTAGTCTCAACAACTTGCTGATCACAAATATGACATTTAAAACCATCTGGAGGCCTCTGTACTTCACAGAGAGAGAGAGAGAGAGAGAGAGAGAGAGAGAGAGAGAGAGAGAGAGAGAGAGAGATAGGGCGAGAGAGAGAGACTCACTATTTTAATAATAAGTGCTAAGTCCAAGGCAATCTGCTCCCAAACCTTTTTTTTCGCATTGCCCTCGTCCCTGAGCCCGCAATAGAGGGACCATCACAAACACAATGGACACTTTCCAAACTAAAGTAAAGCCAGACCTCTAAATAGAGTCCTTTCATTCCGGCCAGTTTTTCTTTTTTAACTGCACACACCTCTCTCCCTGACTTCACTGTCAAAACGAGGGTCTCCCGGGCTGCACAGAGAACGCCGCACGCAAAAACACGACGCAACTAACTCTTCAAATCACGTTTTGTGTTTTAAAATAAGACACGTTTTGTAAGGAAATCCGAAGACGGGTGTCTTCTCTTTAAGAGCCGGCAGTTACGTCTGAAGGCGTCAGGATTTGGGCTGTAGCCCCTCCTTTCAGAGCTTTTGAAAATCCTCCAGTCATGCTGGCTGGGTAGACCAGTAACAACAGACCCGTCTGAGAGAGAGGGAAAGCCGGGGGGAGCAAGGCAGAGCAGCCGGGACGGGTTTGGGCTTCCAGAAGCGCTTTCTCAGTTTCAAAACAGCGGGGCTTCATTCTGGGAGGAAAGCGAACACGGGGCGGGTCACTTTTTCTTCGGAATACTTTTTTTTTTGCACAAGACATCGGAGGAAGTGAGGATCTTTCAAGTTGCTTGTGTAAGCGCGGTGGTAAGTTTGTCCAACGCGCTGTGTTTTTATAACACTGTTTATTACATTTAAAAACAAATGTAAGGATGGGCTTACTACTGTTTATCAGTTTCAGAGGCTGTGAAGTTAGCTGACTTTACGGCAAGACCACCCGATTTCTCTTGCTGTTATTATTACCGGTGTGGTGCTATCTGCGCGATCTTTGTATTGGCGTCTATATTCCCAGAGGATTTCGGAGTGATATATTTAGTGTTGACAGATCTTGCAGTGCAGTTGATTGGACACGGTTTTCATCCTCGGCGTGTCTAAGTGCTAGAATGCACGCTGCTACCTTTTCACAAACTCGATGAGTAAAATGTTTTCAAGAAGCAGGCATTTTGACTTGCTGCTTTGTAGACAGCTGTGTGCTCGCACTCGATTGTTGCGCCTGTGATCCTGGCACACTAGTGTGATAACTGAGGCATGCATGCAACAGCACGGGTACAACTCGCTTATCAGAGACTGTACATCATTTCAAACAGAAGTCTTGCGCCTGTGTAAAACACACATGCATATATTGTTGTTGTTGTTGTTGTTGTTGTTGTTGTTGTTGTTGTTGTTGTTGTGCAGAAAAGCAGGGTGCTTGTGTGTTTGTTTCATTGAACTCTTGTTTAGTCACAGATACTCTCGAGCCTTTTCAAATGGAAATCCTGCCTGCTGCTGTCGGCGGGGGGAGGGTTAAGTGAAAGAACAGCGAGTGTGTCCAGGGATACAATGCATCTTCAATAGAATCACAATTCAAATGAAAACCCGCTGAAACCGACACGCGCTTTCATTGCTGCGTCTACTCCTTATTCCAATTTTGATATCATGTATATCATGTACACGAGATTGTTTTAGCACGCCAATCTGGTAGCCGAAGGTTTATGTACATTTTAGCAGAATTCTCTCAATTTCCAGTTACAATATTATTGCTTTTCCTTGTCTTTTTCTTCATTCAAATCTGTTCACCTGATTAATGATCGGGTCTCTAAAGTTATATCTATATCAATCTGAATTAAACCCGTCCTTTGCAGTAACCCAACTCTACACGGTGGATGCACGCAAGGACTGTTTGCTATGGGGCATGTCTCAATACAGTCCCAGTACACAGTGCTGAACTTGTAACCAGCACGTTTGCATTGCTTGTGATCAGGTTGGCTTGCTTTCGGGCATGTCTCGATACAGTCCCAGTACACAGTGCTGAACTTGTAATCAGCACGTTTGCATTGCTTGTGATCAGGTTGGCTGCTGTGGGAGCTGGCGTCGTTGCTAAGCAGACTGGTGCGTGGAAGAGCCTGTTGATTCAACAAGGAGGAAGCGCTACAGTGCGCTTGGACAGCTTTGCACGCCGAGTTCAATTTGAAACGATTATTATGATGATGGTTATTATTATCCGCCTGGAAGCAGAATTTACTGGGCTGCGTGGAATGAGTGAACCGTCGTATCTGTGAATCTGAACGCGCGCATGTAAGTGAAACTCCTGTTGTATTCTCTGCGTTGAAAGGATCGTCACTTTGTGTTTTCTTTTTGAATTCTGCACGGTCCTCCGGGCTGCTGTGCTGTAGTTCTTACCCGTGGATCTTACGATGTCTTTGTGAACGCGCTACAGCCCAACCAGAGACGGATTGTTCCCCGGCTGCTCACAGATTTGATTTCACCGGTGTTGACAGCGTCACCTGGGACTTGCTTTCGAATCGCTCATGAAATTGTTGTTGATGCTGGTCGCTTTATGCAGCATAAAGGACCCAAGTCATCAATATGCGCCCTCCAAATGCGAGGTGACTAAAAACATATTTAACAGTTAGTCTAGTAATATGCATGCATGCTATTCTGTACTGACGTTTTTTGATATGAATTTGAAGAGGTTTAGGTGCATATGCACCACATGCATAGCCAAGAGGCAACAGTGAAGCTGATTTCATGCTAGTTTATTGAGGCCAGGAGCTTTAAAGCAGTTCCTGTATTATCTTAGACATGTGATGTTGCAGAATGATGAACTGGCTGACAGTACTGTGTTTGCAGTTTTAAACAATGTGACACCTAACCTGGCATAGACTGGAGGGGGAGGGGGTTCCCATATACTCACATACACAGAGTCACTCACACTGCACACTCACACAGGGAGACTGGAAGTGTTGCTGATTATAAATGTATCTGTAAACACATGATGGTATTGCCTGCTGATAAGCTCCAGGTAAACTCCAGGAAATCCTGAGTGGTGAAATGGTGATACTGATGGGAATCGTAATGGGAATACTAATGGGAATGAGCAATCGCATTACCTGGGCCAGTTATACAATCAAAACAATCACAGAAGAACTGCTTTTTAACAATACACAGGTTTATAATGCAAACAGGTGTTAAATAAATAAATATATTGGATTGGACACTATACTGTGACCATGCATGTAAATAACAGAGCAGCTCCTTGGAAAGCATAGCTGACCTTGAAGCCCATGTGTACAGGAGCTTTTGGAACAGGACAGTAACGCAGTATCTCCCCATCAGATTGATGTCTTCGTGGTCTGCAATGATTAGGTTCTTCCAGTTTGTGCTTTCAAGGTATTGCAGTGATTTGTTTTACTTTAGCAGTGACAGCATTAGCAGACCGAATGTAACCACGTGTCACCTTGTGTCAGCGTGCTTAGCTTGATTTAGCAATTTCATTGAGCACATCGAACAAAGCCTTCACTGTATTTAACCCTCTTATCCCTGGGTCTGTGAAACGGTGTGCAGCCTGATTGGAGGGGAAACTCACATTAGCACTTCATTTACACGTTGAGGATTTTGTTTCAACAAGCTGTGGATTGCGTTTCAGAACCGCCTGTGTTGGTGACATGCTGAATATTCATTCTTAATGACGGTGTGCTGATAACAGCTGTGTGGGGCTGGACTGCGTGTATATTCTTGAATTGGCCTGGCTTTGAGTGCCAGACAGGCAGGCGTATCTATTGTGTCCTTTAATGTGCTGATGAGGTGCGCATGCATCACCACGTCTGCTCACAGCGAGGGAGATCCACTTACTATAGAAGCCAGTGAAGGATAAAGGAGGGATGATTCGGAGCTGAGCTGAGCTTGCAGCAGTGTGACATGTTGCTGCCTTGTCCTAGATCATGAAGAGCTGCAATCTCTGTCTGAACCCTGTGCTCCTGGTTCCATATTCTTCTATACTGCTGGATTTAAAGCTTCCTCTAGGTACAGCGGTTGCTATTTCAGTGCAGGCTGTGTTATTGCCTGGAAGTCTGTATACTGTCCTGGTTTTGCAAGTGAAAAGCATTGTGCTGCCTGACTGACCTCCTCCATTTCCTAGCTGAGCCGTGCTCTGCACTATACCTGTCTATTACCTGCTGCAGCATCTGGAGAGGAAATGAAGACCTCTTTGCACATCAGTACAATGCTGGAGTGGCACCCGGTATGTTAAAGGGTGCTTACTCATCGTAGTTGTTCCCGGGATGTGAGTATGATCGACTGTCATGTCATGACTAGGGTTGTTGATGCAGCTTATTTTCTATTAATAGACCACTTAAAGCATTATGACCTTCTTATCCTTTCTGTTTGCACGTTGTCTAGAGGCTTTGCAGCACTGCAATATATACTGTGTGCGTCTATATATTGTAAAAGATCGAACCTCTTTGCAGTTCGTTGCCCCTTTAAAAACACTGACCCAGCACGCACAAATGGATTTTTGAAGCGCGGTTGCGCTATTTTTAATGAAAACACCAAAAACAAAATAAACAAACAAACACCTAGCTCTCTTTGAGCACTAACTAAAACAAAACAGGAACCTAAACTAAACAACAGGACAGCTAAGCTGTTTACCTGTAACAAAACAAAACAAACAAAATCACACACACAAAAAAGGACTCACTCTACCTTTTTTTTTTTCTCTTTTAAATTACGGCTGTACCCACACACCAGCACAGTCGGGCTTCTACCCTCTTCAGCAGCCGCCCAGAGCAGACTGACTGCTCTCCTTTTAAACCGGGCACCTGGCTCCAATTTTCAATAGTAGCCAGGTGCCGGTAATGATCAATAATAAAACAATTAAACAAAACAAACAATTAACAAAACAAAACCAAAATGTGCCTTACGCACATGTTTTCCTCTAGGGAGGAATTAACCCCCTCCCTGCTGTCTCACAATATATATATATATATATATATATATATATATATATATATATATATATATATATATATATATATATATAATGTATGTGTGTATGTATGTAATTGAAAAACTGTCAAAGAAAGAATAACAAAACCCCTCTTAGTTAGCACTGCAGGAGCTGTCTGATCACTGTGTATATTCCAGAGAGTGTGTCCCCCCCTTTATTGAAGTATGGATGGAATAAGGAAAGTGGTCTGATTTCTGTTGCCTGTTTTAATTTGTCATGTCAAAGACAGGCCGTTCCTCTTGCTATCTCTGACTGGTTCCATCACAGAACTGCTTCTTTCTCAACACATGGAAACCCCATTTTACAAGCCAGTCAGACTGTGTGTATTAATTGCTGAGCAGGAGGTCCTGTCCGGTCACGCCTCAGCTTGCCAGTCCTTGGTTCAGCACAGAGCTCTCCACTCAGCAGCCTGTCCTATGCGTCGCTGTGTTTCAGCTTCCTTCGTTTGGTCAGTGTGAGGGAAGGGAGGCTAGCTCCACTTTGCCAGTGTTAGCTACAATAGCTGTGTAATCACTGGCAGGCTGTGGATCACACTTGGGGTACAGGAAAGGATTGTGGATTATGTCAGAAACTTTTAACAACTCGTTCCCAGAGACGTGGAAGGATTGGGCGTTGCTGCTATTATAACAAGAAGGCGTTCCTCTCCCCTGTGGGCAAACCACTGCAGAACAGGAGTACTTTCAATTGGGGATCAGTTTTCACTGTAACTGAGGTAGTACGTGGAAATTAACTTTCCAAACACACAGCTGCAGAGAGGGGTAGAAATGACAGCTGCACACCCCTTATTGGTCAATTCAAAAGCCACCTCACTTTAGTAATTCAGCTTTTAAGATATAAACACATATTGTAACTTGTATGAAACTTATAAGTGTACACTGGTGAAGGCATTCAATGAAACGCTGACTTTCTCCTAAGTTTGAACTTATTTCCATGTCTAGAGTAATTCTCTGGGGGCAGGCTGGGGTGGTGGGCTGCAGGGTGGATAAGACTGGCAGTCGGCTCAGTAACCTCTCCCTCCCTCTCTCTCTCTCTTTCTCTCTTTCTCTCTTGTGTGGTGCATCATGGCCAGTGGGATGGGAGGTACAGCATGCCCTGGTTGTGTAGTAGAGGAGCTTGTGTGTTTCCATACAGTGACCCCTCTCTTCTCTTCTCTCTCCCCCTCTCTCTTTCTGTCAGGGCGGTGCTGTGCTATGGGATGGACGGAGCCCAGCTGGATGAGTACGAGGTTCGACTGAAGGAAGTCTTCGACGGTTTTGACGGCAGCGGCTCGGGATCCCTGTGCCAGGAGGAGCTCTCGGACCTGTGCCAGGCTCTGCATCTGGAGGAGGCAGCACCGGCACTGCTGAGGGAACTGGTGCATGAGGGCAGCCCGTCGGACAGGGTGAGGGGGCAGAGACTGTAAACACAGGGGGCAGACACACAGGGAGGGTGAGGGGGCAGAGACTGTAAACACAGGGAGCAGACACACAGAGAGAGTGAGGAGGACCAGATACTAAACCACGAGTCAGACACGGGCAGGGCAGGGGTGTGTCCCCTCAGACGCACACAGACACTCTGGTTCCTATGGAGGTCTCTCTGGAGACTGGCCCAAACAAACAGCTCCAGTTCCTGTAGAGGAGGAGGGTCTATAAATCACTGCAGCAGAGAGTAGCAGTGCGACACACTCCAGGCAGCTTGCTTGTGTGCCTTGCACTTTGTCCTGCGTGCAGCGTGTGTGTTGACTGAAGAAAGCCATTGTCTGGCAACGTGTTCCAAGCCCACAGGCTGCATGCGGCTCATTGTAAGAGGGGGTTTGTTAACAGTGCAGTCCTTGCAGTCCTTGCTCAATGTTTAGCTAAAGCTTATGAAGGAGGAATGCTTTCAGTGACCTCGAGCTGTGAGAATGTGTGAACAGATTAGCAAGGGTGGAGTTCAGGTAAGAAACTGCGAGGCGTTGCAGTGGAGAGGCGACCCTGAACAAGGGAGCAAGCCTCTGTAACAGGACCCTCCCTGATACTCAGCACAGACTAGGGGAGGAAGCAGGGCCCATGAGGTGTGGTCTTTCACAAGCTGCGGGCCGCTGCTACACAATATCGAATGGCACTGGTCACTGAAACCAACAAGTCGGGCGTCAGACAAAAGCGTTTGCATTGCCAGGCAGACGAGAGCTGTGTAGAATCAGCGAGAGAGCACAGTAAAGAGAAGTCCAAGGAGGAGCCTTCCTTCCACACTGCAGCCCAGCAGTTTCTCTTATCCACTCACCAACCCAAATCCACTCCAGTCCCTTTCGCACTGCAGCCCTGAACTGCAGGCTGTAGCTGCTCAAAGCCATGCTGCCCTGTACTGTGGTGCCTCTCTGTGCTTGCAGTAAAGACTCTGTCTGTCAGTTTATAATCGCATGGAGAGGAGGTCTGGGGAAACATCTGTGTTCTGGCCCTGGAAAACAGGTGATTCTGCAGACTTCATGACAATAGCAAAGTTTTAATATGTGCCAAAGAAGGGGTGGGGGGGGCTCGCATTTCAACCCAAGGAGTCACGATGTCACGTTTCAACAAAGTAAATATGCATATGTATGATGTCAGACGCTGGCAGCTGTTGCTTTATAGTGCGGCTCTCTGCTCTTCATTAAATTAAAAAAAAAAAAAAGCTGCTTTCAGCAGAGCAGATCAGCCTAGGACACGCCCACTCGACGAGACGGACTTGACTCCTGGGCGGGTGCATTGTGGGATTAAAGGTTAAAGGTCATCTCGAAGTTCTGCTGTTGCCATGGCTCCCTCACAGGCGCTGTGGTTCAGTGCAGCAGGCTTGCTCTGTGTCTCTCAGAGTCTAAACTCCACAGAGCTGCTGCTGATGTCATTGAAGGAGAGTGTGAAGGGCTGTCTGTGACTGAGCAACAGTCTGGCAAACAAGGAAACCCCTTTAGATAGGCTTAACCCTTTCTGTTCTCTACATGAGCTCCAAGAGTTACTCACTGTAACGCTTTAAAGCAACTATATAAAACTCAATAGTCTTACTCAAGGTCAAAATCATTGTTTATTTCTTTACAATTAAAAATATTTCAATAAAAACAAGTTTCTTAATTGTAACCCTGTCCCTCCCCCCTTGTCTTCCGTTCCAGGTTCATTTCGAGCAGTTTAAGGACGCGCTGATCCTCGTGTTGTCAACGACACTAGGAGGGCATCCGTCGAGTGAAGAGAACAGCCAGGAGCCAGGTGAGAGAGAGAGAGAGAGAGAGAGAGAGAGAGAGAGAGAGAGAGAGAGCAGGCACAGACACACCTGCGAATGAAACCCAGGGTACACAGCAAACCAATCACAAACACCTGCAATACACACACACACGCTTAGATCCTCGCTTAATGTTATGCCAATGGCCTTCCTGACATGTCTGCAATATACCGGTACATACGAGCTCAATGCAGATTATATACAAAAAGGAATGTAAGCAAAAGAAAAAAAAACATGAAAATGATCATTATGTTCTATTGGTCTAGAAACGCTTTGAAAATATTGCCCTGTATCAAAGAGACAAACATTTGGGGGGGGGGGGGTGCCTTCTTCAGCGCCCTGATACGCACTTGAAGACAGCAGCCATCGAATCGTTTGTCTGTTTGACTCCTGTTGTCCTGCGCTGATACGCTGACGGGCGCGCTCTCTGCTGCAGACTCGTCGGAGGCTAACCCCAAGTTCGTGAAGGACGGGAAACGATACGGCCGTCGCTCGCTCCCCGAGTTCGGAGAGTCTATAGAAGGGTTTGCTGAGGTCAGCGAGACCGAGGCCGTCGCCCCAGAAGAGAATCCCCAAAACACCTCCCCTCGGGATGGGTGCGAGGTAACACCTTTTTACTTTCTTGTCTTGTTTTAAATCTATTGGTGGCTCTTGCCATTGCAGCTGCGACACATTGCTTAGGTCGACAATCAAAAATACAACGGCTGGGCAAACAGTCGGAGCATGTCGTTAAAACGAGGGAATCCTTCTCAAATGTACGTGGTTTATGTGATGTGTCATGTGATCCCCTGGCCCTGTGCAGTTGTACAGCATGGGAAAGCAGAAGGCTCTCTTATGATATCACAAGGGCTGGAATAGTGGGTGCCCATGCGACCTGCTCACTGCTGCATCGAGCAGCCCTCGAAGACGCTGAAAAAGTCCAAACGTGTGTCCTTGAATTTGAGTTTCTTTTATTTCACCCAGGCCATGGTAAACTGATCTGCACGGCTGCTCTTCTCTGTTTAACGTTTCCTACCACGTGTGCATTCCAGTGCATTTCAGTCCAGCACGGACTTAGTAACTCCGGTTCCCCTTATCTGTCACAGTAATGCTGAGAGAGGTTGATATCATTAGCTAATCAGCTTAGAAACGATGCCTGTTGGGTCTCAGAGCTGAGCACCACTCACACACACAGACACACTCACACACTCACGCAGACACACTCACACTCACACTCACACTCACACACTCACACAGACAGACACACACACACAGACACTCCCATGCAGAGCAACAGCAGCACAGCACAGTCATTTTAACTTTGCCTGTTTAGGTGCCAAGAGAATTTATTGGCAGTACAAATACAATGAGCTACTTATGAAACGGATTCAGTGCTATAAACAGAGACACAGAGTGAAGTTGATGTGCAGCAAACAGTATTTCCTGTTTAACGGCCCTGGACTGTCATTGCAGTGTGATTTGTAACTCTAGAAGTACAATGTCACTGCAGTTTAACTGCAGTTTATCCTGCATGCACTTGTCAGCGTTGGGGCTGTTGCAATGTTATGATCGTTTGGTCTGGTGTGTCACTTTGGGTTAAACTGGTCTGGTTGTCATGGAATGGGCTGGTCAGACTGTAGGCTGAATCTGAAAGAATGTCCCAGGGATGGAAATGTCCCAGGGATGGAAACATCACATTGAGTTTGAATGGGGGAGGCTGTTGCGATGCGTTTTTGCATCCCTGCAAACTTCTTTGAGATGTGCTTGTGCTCTGAGGCCTCCGTGGTGGGGGTGGGGGTAGGGGGAGGTTAATGCGTGGCCCAGGTGATTTCCAAGACAAACATTCCGTGACAGGCAATGGAACTCGTCTTCAAATAATTCTAATTAGCGTTCTGTGGAACAATGGGGTTGGGGGTTGGGGGGGCGTGCAGCAGATGTGGGGAGTGGGCGGGGGCTCGGCAGCGCGAGGGTGCGAGAGGGGGGCTGACAGCTCAACAAAGAGCACAGTGTGGGGGTCGCAGGGCCCTGTGTGCCATCTGCTCAGCTGTGCGGCTGAAACAACACAGGGGGGGGGCTGCCTGTATTGAAGTTCTTCCTCGGCTCCCCTCGATTTAGAGTTCTGTCAGTGTAATACCGCGCCTGTCCTGTATTGTAATGTGTTTGGGGGTTGGGGTGTCACACAATGGCATTATGACATTATGATGCACTTCGCAGGGGCTTCTATTGTGTCCTCCCCCCTGAATGCCACTTCGCTGCTGCTGCTGCTGCTGCTGCTGCTGCTGCGGGACCTTTGACCTGTGCGTGGGCCCTGTGCCGCAACAATGACCCCGTTGTTCTGATATTCTAATATCCCCCCCCCCTCGGTCAGCTGATTTGTAAAGAGTAAAGCTGAGATGGAAGCTGCTGGTGGCGTGGCCAGCTTGTGACAATCAGAATGGGGGCGGGCCTTATGATTTTCTTTATTAACCCTTTTGTGCATCCACCAAGCTGGGCACTGAATCAGCTGGTTCAGACAGCAGTGCTTTTAATCTGTAAGAAGATACTTTGTGGACAACAAAATGCTATTAAAAAAAACAAAACTTAAAACAATAGGGTTTAATACCTTGAACTCTGCATCTTTTATTAAAAAGGAACTACAGAAGGGGAATCAATCCCACTACTAACAGAACACGGGGTTAGCACTGTTGAAAAAGAGCCTCTTTGCTAGCACTGAGGTCCTGGCACACACTCTGTTCAGCTCTGTCTCTCTGGAATACCCAGGGTGTGTTCCAGAACTCCTGGTAAACAAGATTCTACTGGAGTGCATGAGAATTCCGGTGGATTCTGGGTTGATCCTCGTATCCATGGAAACAGGGCAGATTAACAGTCGGTTTACATTTCTAATCTGGAATCAGAAATGTATTGAAAGGAGCCCAGTTGTCCCTGGCTGTACAGTACAGTGCAGTGCATTGATTAATCCAATCCAAGCTCTCTCTGCACCTCTTCAGAGAGACTGCCATGCATTCTTTACAGCTTGGCTTGCAGTGTAGGGCGCTGGCCCGTACAAAACAGTCCTTAAAGAAACACTGCAGCGTAATAGAAGATGGCAAAGGAAATGTAGTACTGTACACTGGCTTCTAATGTCATTCCCTATTACCATAACTATAGCATTCACAGCTTTAACAACCAGTCATAAACCACAATACTATACAGTCCTTTGAGACTGCAGGGATGACAATAAGACTCCTGTTGCAGAGCAGTTTCACCCATTCCAGGTTTTACTACAAGCTTGATTAGCCACAGTGTAGAGATAACAAGCTCAGGTGTGTCTGATTAAACTCCTAGTAAAACCAGGACGGGATCAGACTGCTATGGAAGGGGAGTCTTATTTCCATCCCTGCTGAGTGTACGATAGGATGATTTTTGAAAGGGCTTTATTGGAAGGATCTCTCTTGTGCAGCTGCGGACTGTATGTCAATTTCATTTGCTTATTGAACCACGCAAAACTTGCATTGATACGAGCTATAAATCCGTCTGCTGTTTCTCTCCACAGCCCTGGAAGACATCCACGCAATGCAGTGAGGAGTATGAGGCTGAAGGTAAGAACGCTCTCCTAGCGCATTGATTTCAAAGCACTGCTCCTCTCTTCCAAGGGATTCGTGGTTCACACTGTCTGCGCTGGCATTGCTTATTCCCTGTGATGGTCTCTGGGTAACTCTGAGAACTCAATTAAAAACCTGCAGGTGCTTTCAGTGCTCGAGCTCCTGTCCAGATTGCATCCGGATGGCTGAGTCTGTCAGTCATTTTAGATCGAAGCCTTAAAACCTCACGCTTTAAAATAAAGAACAATATTTAAAAACAAACAAACAATAAAACCCTCTCGCTTTGATCTGGCCTTTCACTAGTGAGCAGTTTGGAGCTCTCTTGGCTTGCTGTTCATTTCTGGGATGCTTGCCCATGAAGGACGCTATATAAACGAGATTGGATTGGTGTGGTGTAGTCTTGTAATTGAAGTACTTGATAAGACTCTGACTCTCGTGAAACCGCAGGCAATTTTCTGCCAACTTTTCAAGCAACTTTCCCCATGGGACAAGTTCAAGTAACAGCATCTCATCAATTCCGCTTCCACAAATTTAAAATTGCTTCAGCAAACTGCATAGTAAGTTGCCCTACAGTTGTGTGGTGCATCATGGCCAGTGGGATGGGAGGTACAGTATCCCCTAGCTGTGTACTAGTGGAGCTTGTGTGCTTCCATACAGTGACTCTCCTCTCTCTCTCTCCTTGCTCTCTCTCTCTCTCTCTCTCTAGGTCAGCTGCGGTTCTGTAACCCCGATGACCCTGGCACGCCCCGCGGGGGGCAGCCCCCCTCCCTGGACTGGCTGGAGGAGCGGCTGGGGGCTGTCTGTGAAGAGCTGGGAGTGTCTCGTCACGGCTATGCAAGCTGCAGGCAGCTGATCTCGATGTGCGAGCAGCTGGGACTGGAGGTGAGGAGCGCTCCCTCTGAGAGTCTTACACCAGTCACAGTTTGCATGATAATACAGAGACAAACATGTTGCATTATTGTGTATATCGTAACTGTTTGTATATATTTATTAACAGGTAATTACTTAAAATTTTGCTTATTAATTAATGAACGTAGTCGTTGTCTTCTTCTTAACGCTGTGTATTAGCTCAGTACTGCCATCTAGTGGTCAAACACAGTGTCTCATTCTCTAAATGCTGTGCATTCCTCTCGGTTTGAGTTGCAGGGGCCGGACGATGTTTTTACGAATCTGGACCCTGACAGGATGATGAGTGTCCAGGATTTCGTTTCTGGGGTTCTGAGGAACGGGAAGCCCCCCACCCCCTCCGCCTCCACCCCCTACCGGCAGCTCAAGAGACACCTCTCCACACAGGTACACCCCTAGCCCTCTTCATATGCCTGATCACCCCCTGACCGCAGCTCTAACCACAACCCTAAACCCTTCAAACCCCAGCCTAGCCCTCTGACCCCCCCTCGTTGTGTTTTCTCAGCCGTTTGACGAGAGCGGCAGGCGCACGGCCACCCCCTCGGCGATGACCAGCACCATCACTCTGCGGCTCTTCTCGGGGCTGGACGACGGCTCGGGCTACACCAGCGCTGAGCGGCTGCTGGACGCCTGGCAGGAGGAGGGCATCGACAACTGCCATGAGATACTGCAGGTACAGGGCTGGGAGCAGGGGAGCGGGGCTCCCACTGAGGAGCAGCTTGATACTGCAGTTACAGGGCTGGGAGCAGGGGAGCGGGGCTCCCACTGAGGAGCAGCTTGATACTGCAGGTACAGGGCTGGGAGCAGGGGAGCGGGGCTCCCACTGAGGAGCAGCTTGATACTGCAGGTACAGGGCTGGGAGCAGGGGAACGGGGCTCCCACTGAGGAGCAGCTTGATACTGCAGGTACAGGGCTGGGAGCAGCTGAACGGGGCTCCCACTGAGGAGCAGCTTGATACTGCAGGTACAGGGCTGGGAGCAGGGGAATGGGGCTCCCACTGAGGATCAGCTTGATCTGCTCCAGGTTTCACTTGGAGCTCCGTTAGCCAGCATGTAGAATCATTCGCTCTGTGCATGCTTGGGCATGCCCCTCTCTCTGTGTTTCAGGCTTGTTTAATTGCATGGCTGTGTGGTTGAGAAGTGATCCCTTGTGTCTGTGTTGCTGTCCCTTGATTATTCTGTGAATGCGTGGCTGTGTAGTTGTGTTTTTGTGCTTGAGCCCCGCTGTCTCTCTCTGTGTTGCTGTCCCTTGATTATTCTGTGAATGCGTGGCTGTGTAGTTGTGTTTTTGTGATTGAGCCCCGCTGTCTCTCTCTGTGTTGCTGTCCCTTGATTATTCTGTGAATGCGTGGCTGTGTAGTTGTGTTTTTGTGATTGAGCCCCGCTGTCTCTCTCTGTGTTGCTGTCCCTTGATTATTCTGTGAATGCGTGGCTGTGTAGTTGTGTTTTTGTGCTTGAGCCCCGCTGTCTCTCTCTGTGTTGCTGTCCCTTGATTATTCTGTGAATGCGTGGCTGTGTAGTTGTGTTTTTGTGATTGAGCCCCGCTGTCTCTCTCTGTGTTGCTGTCCCTTGATTATTCTGTGAATGCGTGGCTGTGTAGTTGTGTTTTTGTGATTGAGCCCCGCTGTCTCTCTCTGTGTTGCTGTCCCTTGATTATTCTGTGAATGCGTGGCTGTGTAGTTGTGTTTTTGTGCTTGAGCCCCGCTGTCTCTCTCTGTGTTGCTGTCCCTTGATTATTCTGTGAATGCGTGGCTGTGTAGTTGTGTTTTTGTGATTGAGCCCCGCTGTCTCTCTCTGTGTTGCTGTCCCTTGATTATTCTGTGAATGCGTGGCTGTGTAGTTGTGTTTTTGTGATTGAGCCCCGCTGTCTCTCTCTGTGTTGCTGTCCCTTGATTATTCTGTGAATGCGTGGCTGTGTAGTTGTGTTTTTGTGATTGAGCCCCGCTGTCTCTCTCTGTGTTGCTGTCCCTTGATTATTCTGTGAATGCGTGGCTGTGTAGTTGTGTTTTTGTGATTGAGCCCCGCTGTCTCTCTCTGTGTTGCTGTCCCTTGATTATTCTGTGAATGCGTGGCTGTGTAGTTGTGTTTTTGTGCTTGAGCCCCGCTGTCTCTCTCTGTGTTGCTGTCCCTTGATTATTCTGTGAATGCGTGGCTGTGTAGTTGTGTTTTTGTGATTTGAGCTCCGCTGTCTCTCTCTGCTGCAGGCCCTGGATTTCAGTCTGGACAGGAAGGTGAATCTGAGTGAGCTGACGATCGCGCTGGAGAATGAGCTCCAAATCACCAAGAATGGGATTCACCAGGCGGTGCTGGCCAGCTTCAAGAGTGAGATCCGCCACCTGCTGTGAGTGCCAGGGCTGACAAGCATGCTGCACTCCCTTCCATGCACACTGCACTCTCTTACACACACTCTGCATGCTGCAGTCTCTTACACACACTCTGCACGCTGCACTCCCTTCCATGCACACTGCACTCTCTTACACAGACTCTGCACACTGCACTCTCTTACACAGACTCTGCACGCTGCACTCTCTTACACACACTCTGCACGCTGCAGTCTCTTACACACACTCTGCACGCTGCAGTCTCTTACACACACTCTGCACGCTGCACTCTCTT
The DNA here is from genome assembly GCA_030684275.1 of Acipenser oxyrinchus oxyrinchus. Taxonomy (NCBI): domain Eukaryota; kingdom Metazoa; phylum Chordata; class Actinopteri; order Acipenseriformes; family Acipenseridae; genus Acipenser; species Acipenser oxyrinchus. The sequence goes on from CM060269.1 coordinate 2,413,073, forward strand.
ACACAGACTCTGCACGCTGCACTCTCTTACACAGACTCTGCACGCTGCACTCTCTTACACAGACTCTGCACGCTGCAGTCTCTTACACACACTCTGCACGCTGCAGTCTCTTACACACACTCTGCACGCTGCAGTCTCTTACACACACTCTGCACGCTGCAGTCTCTTACACACACACTCTGCACACTGCACTCTTACACACACTCTGCACACTGCACTCTCTCACACACACTCTGCACACTGCACTCTCTCACACACACTCTGCACAGTTTGAAGTGTTGATGTTTTTACATGTGGTGCTATAGGGGGTGCTGCACACTCTGTACATCCGGTATAAACAGTGTCTCGCACTTGTCTCTAATCAATCCGTCCGTCCGTCTGTCTGTCCATCCATCTGCCAGGGAGCGAGTGGACCGCGAGATGAGGGAAAAGGGGAAGCTGCGCTCCGACCTGGATAAGGCTGACCGGCTCAAGACACAGATGGCCACCGAGATGGACGAACACCACTCCGCCATCGAGCGTCTCAACGACAGCAACCTCAGGTAGCCCGGAGCACCAACTCTACCCTTTCCTCTTGTTCTGTCCCCTACTCAGTCATACTGCCCCCTTCTCTCCCCCTCTCTTCCCCTTCTCTATCACGGTCTCCTGTTCGATCTGCCCTTTCCTGTCCCTCTCCTCCTGTGCGCTGTCCTGCCCTGCTGATGTAATGAAACGGTCTCTGCTGCAGGAAGCTGGAGCAGGAGTACCGGGACAGGCTGGCCGCAGTGAAAGCCGAGCTGACGAGAGACCGGGACCAGATCCAGCAGCAAGCCAGCAAGCAGAGGTCTGAGCTGGAGAGGGAGGTGGAGAAGGTGAAGGAGGAGGAGCTGTACCTGCGAGACCGCCTCTCACTCGCACACAAGGTAACACAGTCCTGCCACCACAAATACACACAATGAGACCAACCTTTCACACTCCCACACAGTACTTCAGTCTTAGAAGGTTTTGCTTGGATTGTGCTCTACCTTAGTGTTCACCTGTGCTTGTGGAAGACCTGGTTTGAGAGGTCTCCACGGCTGTGATGGCCATTGCTTGTTGCCTCCAAACTGATCTCTAAACTAAACTCTCTCTTTCTCTCAGGAGAACATGCGTCTGGAGGCAGAGCTGCTGGAGGTCACAGAGAAGCTGGTGGAAAACGAGAACCTGGCCAGCAAGCTGCAGAGCAACCTGGATAACATCCTCCAAGAGAAGGTATAGCACAGTGTGACACACGAAGGGAGTCTGTATAGCTACCATTCTGCTGTACCTGTCTGTCCGTGAATAAGCATATAATCAGGCAGCCGTTCTTTGCGGTCTGTGTCTCTGCACATTGCTGTGTTTACCCCGGTGTGTTCTCACGTGGCATGGGGGTGTGTGTGTGTTTACTGCTCCTCAGTTTGGTGATCTGGACCCGGGCAGCGCAGAGTTCTTCTTGCAGGAGGAGCGATTCAAACGCATGCGGAGCGAGTGTGAGCAGCAGTGCAGGGTAAGCATTGCATTCCGTCAGCGTCCTGCGACATGAGCATCGATTCAGAGTGAATTGAAATGCAGCGGACCCTCCTGACCCCTCCCTCTCTCTCTCCAGGAGCTGCAGGACCGCATTGACGAGCTGCAGGCTGAGTTGGAGGAGTACTCCGCGCTGGGCAGGACATCCCGCCCCTCCCTCGGACTGTCCCTGACCGAGGAGTTTGACAGCAAGAGCGGCGTTGGGGTGGAGTCAGACCCGGGTAAGCACCGGCTCCCCCCGCTCTGTACTGGAGTCACGCTGTCCCTGCCGGCAGCATCCAAGAAACCATTCAGCACCAGATCACTCAGCCTTTCTGTGCAGAAATCAAATCCAATTCATTTGTGTTTCATATAGCCATTGTATCATTAAATATTACATACATACATACATGCATGCATAAGGGCTGAAAATAAGAATGCATAGCAGTTTGATCCATTCCTGGTTTTACGATGGCTTTAATAAGACACACCTGAGCTTGTTACCTATACAAGCTGCTAGTAAAACCTGGAGTAGGTAAAACTGCTATGCAGTAGGAGTCTTATTTCCATCACCATACATCATGCGTGAGTTTTAAAATCTATATCATGTTGATTTACTTATTTATTCTATTTCCCCTGAATTGAATCAAATTTTGCATGGAGGTGATGTTCTAGAACATGCCTATGTGTGTCGATCCCGTAGCGCAGGAGAGAAGTGTATCTGTGTCTTCCACGGAGAGTGTTCTCTGTGTGTTGCTCACAGTCGCTGTCTGCTTTGCTGACAGTCGCTGTCTGCTTTCCCCAGGTCTGGGTTTGGAGGAGGGTCATCCCTTCAACATGAGTCTGGAGGCAGAGATGCTGGTGGAGCAGCTGAAAGATCAGCACCAGCAGGACATGGCGAGCGTGAGAGCCGAGCTGCAGAGCAAGGTGAGCGATCAGGGGTGGCAGCGAGCTCCAGGGGGTACAGAGGCTGCTGGAGCCTAATTGGACATTTGTCAATTGGGGTGACAAATGGGGGTCAAATAAATGAAGCAAAAAAAATACCCTTAGTGGTACCTTTTCAAACCATCATCTTTAAGAACCCTTTTCAGAAGCACGCTGGGTTGAAAATGTACATCAGCGATGGAAATAAGACTCCTAGGAGTTTAATAAGACACACCTGAGCTTATTACATATACATTGTGGCTAATCAAGCTGGTAGTAAAACCCAGAATGGGCAACGCTGCTATGCAATAGGAGTCTTATTTCCAACCCTGTATATCCGTGAGTAACCCTGTCAAACAAAGATCAATGCAGATACAGCAATGGAGGATTAAAAAGAAGACACAAATGTATATAGCAGTCTGCCGTTTTTGATCGGAGTTGCCTAGCTGCTGCAGTATTAAAGTGTGATGAAAATGTTTCATGTGGTTTGCTGTGTTGCAGGTCAGTGAGCACGAGCAGCAGGTGGAGGAGCTGAAAGCCGGCCACGCTCAGGAGCAAAGGGCGCTGGAGCAGCGCTGCCGGGAGGAGGTGAGCCGAGTCCAGAACCACGTGCACGAGCTGCAGAGCCAGCTGGAAACCCTGGAGGAGGCGCGCGAGAGAGCGGAGCGGCTTCACATCGAGGAGAGGGCGGAGCTGGAGCGGCGGCAAGGGGAGGAGAAGAGCCAGGCCCAGGCCAGGGCCTCCGAGCTGCAGGTCAGAGTGGAAGCCCTGGAGAGCGAGCGTGAGCGAGGAGAGGAGGAGAGGCGGGAGCTGGAGAGACGGCACGCAGAGGAGCGAGCCAGGCTGGAGGAGACCCTGCAGGAACGAGTGCAGGAGGAGCGCGAGACGAAGCGGGCGGAGCTAGAGGAGCGAGAGGAGGAGCTTGCGGAGTTGTTTGAGCAGGAGCGATGCTCTCAGGAGAAGAGGCACCTGGAGGCCCAGGAGGATCTGACTCTGAAACACAGCGAGGAGAGACAGAGGCTGACCGGCTGGCTGCAGAGCCTTGAGCAGGAGATCCTGGAGGAGAGGTGAGAGGACATGGAGTAATGGGCTCCCTTTCGGTGGTATAGTCCTGGTCTGCAGTAGCTCAGGATGAGATGTCACATAAGATGTATAGGTGGGTGATGACAAGAGATCAGTATCCCCTCTGAGCTGTGCTGATGTGAGGAAACTACATTATTTATGTATTTCTCTGTAAAGGAGCACACACAACAAGGATTTAAGCAAAGTTTCCTTTATTGATCCCAATAATCAAAAGTCACACTTTTTTACAGCTTAATCAATATCCTTGTACACAATAATGAGGCCACTAGTTAGTAACAGAAATGAAGCAATGGGACACGGCGCTGGTGTGTGTTCATGGAGGATCTTGATGCTTTTCGAATGCACCTCCATGTACCTGCTGTTTTATATAGTCTCTGCACCCCTTTGCGTGCAGTGCTTAGTTGCTGGCTTATCTCTGTGTGTCAGCAACATTTTGACCAGACAACTCCTGCTTGCACCAGGCCAGGTGAGGCCAGGTAAACGTATCTTACATAACACAGTGTCAACAGAGAAATGGGTTTAGGATTTGATATAGTAAGGGAGTCTTTTAGTACAGGAAACAAACATCTATTATGTTGCAGCATCAAATGGATATAAACAGATGATCCTGCCATGAGGGCACTTGGTGCTAACTGTTTATTAATGATTGCCATGTGTAGGAAGAAACTGGAAGGCCACTTCAACCAGAAGATCAGAGAGGTGGAGGCCAGGTTCTCAGGAGACCAGGAGGCGATTTCAGAGAGATTCCGGCAAGACGTATCCCAGCTGGAGGAACGATATCAACAGGAGCTCAAGGATCTCTCGGAGCGACATTCCGAGGAGAAGGCTCAGTGGGAATTCGAGAAGGAGGAGCTCCTCCATGAAGGCGAGGGAGAGCGGGAACGTCTGCGGGAGACCCTGGAGCGAGAGAAGGAAGTGGCATCCCAGGATCTCATCCTAGAAAGAGACCTCCTGGAGAAGAGCCACAAAGAAGAGTTCACTAACTTAATCGCTAAAAACCACCAGCTGCAGAAGGACCTGGAGGATCTCAGAGCTGTGGCTCAGGGCAAAGAGATGGAGCTCTGTGAGCTGCAGAACGAGCTTCAGGAACGGCTGGAGGCCAAGGCTGAGCTTCTGGCCCAAGCTGAGGACAAAGCCCAAAAGCTGGACCTCCTGCTTCAGCAGGCAGTGGACGACTTTGAGCAGGAAAGGTCCGAGCTGCAGTCTCAGCTCTGCAGCTTGGAGAAGAAGACCATGGAGGCATGGTCCCTGGTAGAGGAAGGAACGCAGAAGAAGCAGGAGCTGGCAGCAGAGGTCCGCAAGCTGGAGACCAGAATACAGGAGCTGGAGCTGGAAGCCTTGACCTTGTCAGAGGGCTACGAAGAGGCCAAGAAGCAAAATGTGGAAATGTTTGCCAAGGTCTCGCATCTGACTGAAAGGATAAAGGAGCTGGAAGCTGAAGCAGAGGCGCTTGCTGGCCTGCAAATGGAATCCGAGCAAATCGAAAGGGAGGAAATCAGCTCGACCTTCAGGATTCCTGAAGTGGAAGAACATGTTCCCGGAGAATTCAAGGTCATCGAAGGAGATGGTGAGATGCCTGAGTTTGCTCCTCTTCAGAAGCAGATCAAGCAGTTGGAAAAGGAGAATAAAATCATTCCTCAGCTGCAGGGAGAACGCGATCATGCCATGAAGGAGCGTGACGACTGCTGCACTGAGATACTGAAGCTGAGTGAGAAACTTCAGGACCAAGGCAACCTCCAAGTTGAGTTGCAAACCAGGTTAGAGGCTGCTGAAGCAGAGAACCTGAAGCTCCAGGAGAGAATAACTGAACTTGAAGAAGCAGTCGATACCAGAAAGACATCTGTTGGGGAGCAAGCTGAGAGAGACAGTGAGGAGCTCCACTTGGACATCTCCAGGGTGATCGAACGCACCAAAGAGCTGGAAGACAAAACCCTGCAAGTGATGGAGCTCCAGAGCATGTACGAGGAGTGCTCTCTGGATAAGAGCAGGCTGAGGGAGGAAAAGCTGAAGCTGGAGGAGAGAGTCCAAGGTCTGGAGGAGGAGAGGGAGCAAAGATTAGGGGACCTGGAAGAGGAGTGTGCCAGGTCTAAAACAGAAATGAGCACACTGGCGGAGGAGAACTCTTTTCTCCGCACTCAGATCGGAGAGCTGAAGAAGCAAGAGGAGCTGCTCAGAAACCAGCGCCAGGAGACTGAGAGCAGCAGGATGAAGGAGGTGGCTGAGGTGAAGGCCAGGAAGGAGGAGACGCTGCAGGAGCTCAACGTCCAGCTGGAGGCCAAGATCCAGGCTGTGTCCGAGCTGGAGGACAGCTGCGCGGAGTCTGAGCGCAAGAACGCAGAGCTGAAGAACGCTGTCTCAGACCTGCAGAAGAAATGCCACAAGTTCCAGGAGAAAAGCCAAGCCCACAGGTAACGTAGCTTCTCATCCGGAGGAACATGGGAAGTCCTGGTCTCTCGTGCACGTCCCAGCTCAACTAACCACACGTTGCTTCTGTAGCCTGTTTCGTGCAGCTGGTCCATTTTGTCGTGTAAATGGAAGTTTGTCCCTTGTTAAAATACGTAAGCTTTTACAGGACTTTTTTGCTGATTCAGAATGGAATTTCCTCTGTTCTATGTATTGCATTTAAATTGCTTTGTTTAGCTCTGCTAATGGTCAAGCTCCTATTGTCCTAACTCTTGCTGTCTAGTAGTTATTAACGCTTGCATGTGCATGGTGTAGTAATGCTCTTAGAACAGCATGTATCTTTAAAGGTGTATATACCTCTGGTAGATGGTTTGGGAGCATCTGGTATAGATGCTTTTGTCATGTTTTTTTTGTGTATCGTGTTTATACTGTAGTCTACCTGCTTTGTAGTTCTAATGTTTTTTACACTGCAGCATTAACAAGTGCCTTCCATGTTTATCATTTTTTTAAGATTAACTTTTAAAAAGTTCCATGTCTTTTGATGACTGCGTGCACCTTTTAATTAAGTGCGTTTCCCACAACCTAAGGATGAATTGCAGCAATGCATTGGAAATGTTACATTCTACAAACTGTTTGGTACTACTACAGCGAAGGACTGGCTGTTCCAGACTTCTCCCAAAGTTACATCATGCTGCAGGGATGGAAATAAGACTCATATTGCACAGCAGTTTCCCCCATTCCAGGTTTAAAAAAGAGCCTCATTAGCCACGGTTTATGTGTCTTCTCAACTCATGGAGTGTATCAAAGCGCTATGCAATGGGAGTCTTGTTTCCATCCCTGTGCTGCATAGATGACGAGTCGGTAGTGGCTGGAAAGTTATCGGTTTTGATTGGCTCATATGATCACATGTAAGGGCACTGTGCTGTAACTTAACTCTGTCCTCTCTGTGTCGCTGTGTAGAAGCGAGGCTAGGAGGCTGGCCGAGGAGAATCTCTCTCTGAAACGGGAGATCTCTACACTGAAGGAGGATGGAGGCTTCTCACAGCTGAAACTGAAGGACCTCGGCGACACTCAGGAGGAAGTGCTGTAAGGAGATTTTGAAACAGTAACGCCGTTGCGCTGAGAGAGAGCAGACATTGCATCCTCTCCATTCATAATTCTAAACACTCACTCATAAATTCTCTCTTGTTCGCTTCCCAGGCGCAAGGTGGAGCAGTTTAAGAAGGAGAAGATGGCGGCTCTGAAGGCTGCAGAGAATTTAAAGAAACAGGTACGTTTCCTGAATATAAACACAGCTGCAGGGGATGCAAGCTTCCTTCCCCATCATCTGATTAAGATTGTTATCCCTTCATTTAGTATGAACTGAAGTGAATGCAGTAGTCCCTCGCTAATACAAACCCTGTTATGCCGTACCTTCGGACATGCCGGACACAACAAATGCCCCCCAACTATAACGCTGGGTCACTAAATTGTATGATCCAAAGAGACACGCTGAAAAAAAAGACTGGGACATGGAGAAGACCAGATACATGTAAATCCCTAGAATTAAGAACACCTCGGTATTTCAGACAACCTGTTTGTCTCCAGGTTTAATGAGGGACTTCTGTAATTTAAAAGGGAAGACTGTTAGCTCCTCGGTTTGTTTGAGCTGAAATGAATAATTTAAACACCAAATGAAAGGAAAGGGAAAGCCTTCTCAATGCCTGTGCGTTGCCCAGGTGCTGGAGCTGCGGGCCCGTGGTCAGCAGCTGGAGAGCGAGAACGCAGAGCTGGCTCAGAAGAGCGGTCGGAATGCCGAGGACCTCGTGGAGCTGAACCGGAGAATGTGTGAGGTGCTGCGGCACCACGAGAACCGTGAGAACGGCCGCCGCCACCACCGGGGGGAGCTAGAGAGGGAGAGAGCTGCGCTGAGCGCTGAGCTCAGCCAGGAGAGGAGCAAGGTGAGCAGGACTGACACAGGGCACTGACACGGGTATGGGGCACGAGGTTGATGGCTTTGTAGATGGCTGTGTTGATGGTTGATTGCTGTGTTGATGGTTGATTGCTGTGTTGATGGTTGATTGCTGTGTGGATGGTTGATGGCTGTGTGGATGGTTGATGGCTGTGTGGATGGTTGATGGCTGTGTGGATGGTTGATGGCTGTGTGGATGGTTGATGTTGTGTGGATAGCTTAGTTGATAGCCGATGGCTGTGTTGATGGTTGATTGCTGTGTGGATAGCTTTGTGGTTTGCTGTGTGGATTAATGCATTTATTTAAAAACAAGAAAAGCTCTCCTACTCTCACCTTTACCATTGAGTACCACTTCCGCATTGAGTGTTTTAAAAGCTGATTGGAGGCGAGTTTACCTGTCATCCGGGTCAGTTTTACTGCCGTACCGAGGCCACATCAATACATTAATGAATGGATTTATTTAATACCTGCCGATTTTGTATATACTTCTTGAAGGCAATTATGAGTGTGTATCAGCACACTCCTACTGGTTAAGCTATCGGGGGACTCCTACACGCTCTCCTCCAACACAAAGATGATGGTGATGTATTTTATACACTGTTTTACAAAGATAGCAATGATAATATTAATCGCTGTATTCTCCGGTCAGATGGCGGCGTGCATGTCCACTCTGGAGTCTGAGCTCTCAAGGGTTGAGGAGAAGAGCCGTGTGCTTGAGCAGGAGAAGGCACTGCTGAGCCAGGAGCTGTCTGCTATGAAAGAGAAGGTGAGTTTAGAGGGCTGGTACTGAGGGCGATGGTGTCTGGCTGTCTGATCTGATCAGTTTAGATGCGGGATAGGGGCCGTTGTGCACCAGGCCCAGATTAGTCCCAATGCAAAGTGAGGGACTGGCTACAATCCCAGGGCTGAGTGTTGTATTAAGAGGAGTGGGTGTCTCTTAAGGAAGGTTGTGACTGTCCTCTATGGCTCGTTCCTGACCTGGTTTGTCTGTGTGTAGCTGTCGGGCTCCAGTGACCTGAAGAAGGAACTGCTCGGCGTGGTTTGCAAGAACGAGAAGCTCCAGAAAGAGAAGGAGGCGCTGAGCGAGGAGCTGAACCGCTGCGTGGACAAGGTACCGACGCGTTTCCACTACAAAACACTGCTCCCTGTGTTACAGTGAAACTTACTGTACACTGACTGTGACTGACCCCCCAATAGCAGTGATCCTCCATTACCTGTGTAACCTTAGGCAAGGTGCTTCACAGTAAGTGCTAATCAGGGTCTGGGGATCGGCACTAAACACCTTCTCTGCCTCTCCTCCGCTCTCCTCCCAGGTGGCGAAGATCGGAGTGCTTGAGAACCAGCTTGCTCAGCTCAGACAGGATCGGCAGGCAGTGGAGCAGCACGCTCAGACACTGAGGAGCCAGCTCAGCGCTTCCCTGGACAAGGTAGAGACTGGGAGAATGCTTGGTTTCTTCTTGGAAAATGAGAACATTGACATTAGGAAGCTCTTTAGAACTCTGTTTCACCTGTTTTTTTTTATTTGCTTACTTTACAAACCAATGCTGCATTGAACTCGGTGTAACCTGGATGTGTTTTTCTGCAATCCCTTGCCCCCAGGTCCACAGTCTGGAAGAAGCAATACAGAGTGTCAACCTCCAGGTGGCTCGACTGAAATCAGACCTGCGGGTCACCCAGCAGGAAAAGGAGGCCCTCAAGCAGGAAGTGATGTCGCTGCACAAGCAGCTGCAGAACGCCAACGACAAGGTATGGCTCAGTGAATCACTCCTTAACGCTTTGTTTTCAAACTTCCCCTTTTCAATATCAAGTATCGTCTTCTGAAACATGAGTGCACAGTGGGCCACAATCGCTGCCGATCACCTGTTTGTTTTTTCATTAAACTCACTGAATGCTTTAGAGAATCGTCTGTCCCAATGTTGTGTAAATGCATGCGAAGATGATTTGCGAGAGTCCCAGACCCTGACTGTCTGTCTGTCTCTGTCTGTCGGATCAGAACCAGGTTCTGGACCTGGCGGTGCACTCGACCGGCTACCAGAACCAGCAAAAGAAGCTTTACTGGGACGAACTGGCCAGACTGGTGGAGCAGGAGCAGCAGCTGCTGAGGCAGGAGAACGAACGGCTGCAGAAAGAGGTGCAGAACACCAAGGGGGACCTGAACCACTCTCGAGAGAAGGTAAAGAGGGGAGAGGGGAGAGGGGAGAGGGGAGAGACTGCTCCAGGAATCCAGGAGTAAGGGAGTGGAGGCAGGAGGGGGACCAACACTAATACCTGAACCACTCAACAGAGAGAGTAAAGAGGGGGCTCAATCACTGCAGGAGAGGGGGATGAAGACTGCTGCAGGAATAGGCGATGGGCGGAAGGAGAATGGGGCTGAAAACAACATCTGAGAGGGGGCTAGGTCAGGATAGCATCTACAGAAACCTGCACAGAGCTGGGCCACTGTGGCCCTTCCTGTTCAGGATGGGATAGGATAGGGTAAGCAGGATAATGAGTAGAGACTGGGTGCTTTTACAGAAAATGAGAGGGCTATGCGAAGCTAGACCATGAGTGGACCACTTGTTTGTGCTAGAATGGTCCTTGCTGTGCACCCCTGTGATAAGGCCAGTCCAAAGAGACGAAGGATCTTCCACTGTGGGCGATTGCCCGTGCAACACATTTATAATAGAGGGATAATTTGCCTGGGGTTTGCCCATAGGGGAACATATAGGCCAGTTTGTCTGTGAGGAAGGCTAGCCCCAGTCAGGGGTGTGCACCACACTGAAGCCTGAGCGCCGTGTCTGCTCCGCTCTCCTCAGATCCGGCAGCTGGAGGCGATGATCCTGACTCTGAAGCAGCAGAAGCAGCAGGGCCAGTCCAGCCTGGTGAAGGTGGTGGAGCAGGAGAAGAGCAGCCTGAAGAGGGAGCTGGAGCAGCTGCACAGGGAGCTCCTGGCAGCCAAATGCAGGGTGAGAGCACAGGCACTGCCTTCACACCAGCAACCCTCCAGTGGAACTGAGTGGCACTGATACATTCCAATAGTTGTTTAACCCGTCCTCATGGTTTTATGAAAACAAGATTGAACCCCTTAACACCAGGAGAGAAAAGGGAACTAGTGCTACCACGCCTGGATGAATACAATAAATATGGAAATGTAATGTTTTAAAGCATAGGTAAGCATTGTAAGGCCCACAGAGGTATGGTAAAGCATATTAAAAAGCATGGCAATCTATGGTCAATGTATAGTATAACCATGGGAAAAGCATGCAAAATTACTGTGGTAAACTTTTCTAAGGTTTTGCAAGCTGGTCGGTGGTGGCATGGAAACCCTTGTAAAAGTTTGAGTTTCTAGAAGGTGGTGGTTGTTGGTTTGGAGGGGTCTGAAGCAGGCCTGTGCCCTGACTCTGTCTGTCTGTCTCTCCCCTGCAGGTGAGCGAGCTGAGCGACTGCGAGCGAGATCTGGAGAGCCTGAAGGTGGAGAACGAGGCGCTGCGCAGCCGGCAGGCCAGACTGGAGAGCCAGGTACTGGAGGTGAGGGGCGCTCGACACACGCACGCACGCACGCAAACACACACACAGTCTAACAAGAACTCACCGCTGCCCAAACAACAAGGGCAGACTGTATTGTGGCCAAAAGTTGAGGCGTTCAGCATTCTCATTTCCAGTATGTCTTCCCTGCCCACCTTCTCAGTGTTTAGTGCATTATTTCCTTTGTATTTTATGAATGAAGCGATTGGATGAGCTAATTTCGTCTCATTCCCATCTACCATTAGTTAAATACTGATACGATTGCTCTAATACTGTGTGCCAGTCAGGGTCTGTGCTGATGGGCGTCTGCTAAACCAGCAGCGTGGCACCTGAGTGCAGTGCAGGTCTACCAGTCTACTCCCTCATTACACCCCTCCACCTCTCTGACCCCCTGCGTGCTTCTCTCTCCCTCTCTCTCAGACTCTGTGTGAGCAGCTCGGAGGGCTGGTGCCGAGGGAGCAGCTGGTCCAGGCCCAGCACAGGCTGCTGCAGGGGGAGCGTCGCGGGCAGCACCGTCCCGAGGACCTGGGGGGCCGGGTGCCAGACATCAACGTGCAGCAGGTACAGTGCGAGTGCTGACGAAGCAATACCACTCCCGACCACCAGGGGCTCACACCACCACTGTGTGCAGCAGAGCACCACTGAGAGATTGATAGACATTCACCCAGAAGAAAGCCCTGATATCTAACTCCCGTGATTTACACATCACCAGTGAGGTTCTTCAGGAAACCGTGAGGGATCAGCAGTCTTTGCTTGCTCTTGTAGAAGGAGGAATGTCTCTATTCTTCTTTAGATTGTGACTCTGTCTGAAGTTCACAGTAAAGCAGTGTAATGAATGGATCTAGCGCGCTACACTTAGTATCGGCAGTCCCATTAACACACAGTGGTGGTACGACCTGAGATCCTGTCTTCTCTGTCTGAGACCCTCTCCACCTAATTACTGTGAACCCCTTTATATCAGAGTGCGGTCCGAAGCCGTTTTTCAAGAATCTCAGTTAGACGCCTATCTGTGAAGAATTCTATTGCACAGTATACTGTACGTTACAATTCAATTGTGCAGTATACTGTACGTTACAATTCTATTGCACAGTATACTGTACGTTACAATTCAATTGTGCAGTATACTGTACGTTACAATTCTATTGCACAGTATACTGTACGTTACAATTCAATTGTGCAGTATACTGTACGTTACAATTCTATTGCACAGTATACTGTACGTTGCAATTCAATTGCGCAGTATACTGTACGTTGCACAGTTGGCAGCCTTTGAAATCAGCGATTTCTTAAATGAATGCCACTCGCAATAAAGGGGGTTTACAGTGCCTGTTTTCACACTCATATAGTACATATCATCATCGTGTCATCCTAGTCAGAAATCACAGATATTATCTCTGTGTATATTGCAACCCCTAAGCAAGAGTGTCTCTCCTTTGCACGCACAGAGTCATGCATACACACGGGTATGTTAGTCATCTGCTCTGGAAGCACACTGGTAAATACATAGCCATGCCTTCTAGAAAATACAGTCAAACCCTTTTTAGTATCCTTTCAAAGGGACTGAGCAAATATTGCTGGCAGTGAACAAGCAGAGTCAGGATTTTGTCCTCATTCACTTCCATTGATGATAATAAGCAGATGGAGACGTTACCAGGAGCCAGAATCAAGCGGGCTTGTCTGCAATCAGATTGTAAAGACGGGAGAAAATAAATCTCGGGTTCATGCCTTGAATCTCGAACCTTTCTTTTCTTAAAACGTTTTTTGAACTAATATATGGATCTAATAACTGAGGTAGCCCAGGCTTCGTGCTAAAAAGGGTCTGTGTGATGCCACCCAACCAGGCTTTGGTATTGCAGCGGACTTGGGTGCAATTTGCTGATTTGTGTGGCTGTTTGGTTTTCAGAAGATGGAAACTGCTTGCTTTGAGATACTAATTAAGTGGCAAATTGCACAGTTAACAAGTTCCACAATGTTTCAAGGAACAACTCCAGTTTGCACAAAACAAATGCATTGTCCTGAAAGGTTCTGCAATAGTTTTGACGCCCCTACTGTACTGAGGTATTCAGTAGGTTCCTCAAAAAAAACCCAGCAAATAAATAGAGTTAACTGTATGCAGCAACACATGGTCCTGTATCGTTACAAGTTCTAGCAACTACCTTGGAGTTTCTTCAAAATTCCTAACGAAAGAAAGGGTCTGACGGTGCCTTCAGTCTTCACTAGAAACGCCTCTGTTTCCTGCCAGTCCCTCTTCATCAGTGCGGGTCCCTACCTGCTCAGACACTGCACTGGCTCACCGCTCATTACCCTTTTCATTCTCCTTGCCCACCTCTGTCTGTGTGCTGTGTTGCTGTGTTGCTGTGTTTCTGTGTGCCGTTGTGTGCTGTGGACGAGGGTATTCAGGGATGAAAACAAGACTCCCCACTGCAGGGCAGCACAGACCATTCCAGGCTTTACTGCTTTAATACTGCCTGAGATTGTTCAGTGAACTTTTAGTAGGTCACTCCTCACAGCTTAGCAGTAAGAGCATTTGAAGTATCCAAAGAATGCAGTCCTGCTCTCATGGTAAGGACGCCCGCCCCCGCAAAGCCGATTTATTAGGATTCAGACCGAAAAAGTGAAAAGATTAGAAGGAAAACTTGTTGCGCTAATGAGAGTTAAGAAGATTCTTTTTTTTTCCTTTATTCTCCTAGTAAAGCCAGGGGCGGCTCATACTGCTAAGCATGGGTGTCTTATTCCCGCGCTGTGGTTTGTGTTGTGTTGTGCTGTGCTGTGTGGCTGCTAGCGGATTGCTTCAGGGTCAAGTGTACCTACCTTCTCTCTCCAGGGCGCGTTACCGGAGCAGCGTGCCGCGCATACAGACACCTACAGGAGGATCGGCAGGTTGTGAAGGCAGTTAAACACCGGTCCCCTCTCCCCTCCTGACACTCTTTTTTTATGAACTGTTCAAACTGGAATAAGCTAACAATACTCAAGACACTCTTCCTAGACTGCACTTCGGGAACCAAAAACTAAAACCATCACAGTGTGCAATGCAGCAGGGAACTCCCAGTCTCCATCTCCAGCCAGTGAGGCTTAGCAGTTAGTGATGAGAACTGGGAACCAGGGGATCAGTGTTCCAGTCACACACAAAATATAAGTGTACAAAAAAACACATTTTATAAGGCCAAAAAAAATGTAGGCATGCAAAAAAAAAAAAGGTTTATGACCAGCACAGTACTGCAACCTCAGGTACTGCTGTTAAACTAATTATGAATGCTTTTCTGTTTTAATGTGTATTTAATTAAATTGATTTGAATGTTACACTTGCCAATTAACAAACAATGATCACTTTTGTTGTTTATATATATATATATATATATATATATATATATATATATATATATATATATATATATATATATATATATATATATATATATATATATATATATATATATATATATATATGGTAGCCTACTGGCTTCATTGTTGTTTCCTAGCAATTTGCATCCAAATGCTCTCTTTGATAAAATTCTTACTGACCTGGATACTGTCATTTTAAATGATTTAAAGGGAATACATTCAGTTATCTTGACCCCTTGTACTGTAACAGAAAGGGCCAGCAGATGGCACTGTTTAGTGCAAGCCTCTGGGGCTTTGAGATGGAGACTGCAGCACTGCACACTGTAATAATAATTGGTGACAACAAGGTATCCTCGAATGGAAACGGAAGCAATAATCTTCAGTGCACGCCTGTTTGTGTTTATATACAATGTTGTTAATGTCAGGGTGGAAGTGCACCCTGTTTGAAATGTTATTATTTTTGTTATAATCGTTGTCGTCCATCAGCAGCACTGTGTATATTGGTAGAGGCTTGTCCAAAGATCTGCTCACCTCGCACTGTAAAGTTGTGAACTGACGGTACTGTACAGTTTATTGACAGAGGTATCGAGGGTAATTCAATACAGCCTTGTTTTTATTAAGCTTGCTTGTGAAGAAGCTCCTCTTGCAATTTGTATCTACAGCGCTCCCTCGATAGTCCACTATTCCATTATTCACTCATTTGATTATTTCACTCTTGAGCCTTGACGACAGTGAAGTCCTGTATTTTCCTGTATAAGGGGTCTTTACTGATTCACTGTTTTGTAAAATAAATAAATAAATAAATAAATAAATAACAAAAACAATGTAAGTCAGATAGCGAAATGAGCACTGAAGTCTGATTTTGTTTAGCTTTCACAGATTTTATTTAATTTGATTTATCTTTTGTTTTGCACTTCAGACATTCACATTGAAACCACAATGCTTGTTACAAAACCGAGGTAGTCGGCCGTGGCACTAAAGCAGGTTAATCTGATATAGTGTAGAAAGTGCCCGTCTCAAATCCGTGAATCCTCCTCGCAGAAGGATTTCACAAGCACTGAAATTCACTGTGGTTTTATAATAATACATTGTAATTCACTGAATCGTTGATGACAGCAATGATTAGAGGGGAGGGCTTGTTTGTTGATATTGGCAGTAATGAGACTGATAACCAGGTTCAGATGTGTTATCACATGGGTGAAAAAAACAAGCACTTTCTGTATTAAAAAAAAATGTATGTAAATGATCTATTCAAATTTTTTTTTTTTAAATTACACTTTTTAATGGGATTTTGTATGATTATTTTTTTGTAAAAATAAATAAAAAACACCAGTTAAAGACCGAAGGTGCTTGGTCGTTAATATAAGGGGTGTAGATTAATGAAGAGCAGATTGCTTGTTTTCTTTCTTAGCCAATCGTGTGTGCTCATGTGGTTATTGATTCATTTTGCACTATGTAGAGGATTCACCAAGACGCACAAACACTGTCCCTTCATGGGAATGTAAAGAAGGACCCTTGTGAACCAGTGTGACAGTTCGGGGGTTTGTTTCAGCCGTTTCCTGAATGCAGTGTAAACTCTAAAACAATACAGCACAATGTCAATTTCTACAGTAAGGCTAGATCTACCTTAGGATCTGGTTGAAATGAAAACCTGGTATGTTAGAGGTCCCAAGGAGTGGATTGGGGTCCCTGAGTGAGTGAGTGAGTGAGTGAGTGAGCAGATCCTGACTAGCCTTTCCTACCAGCAGTATTACAGCAGTATTGTGTGTGTTTTTATTTGTTTTATGTTATTGTTTTGTTAATGATCACTATTTTTGTAGCTTTTTTGTTTATTTTCATTAATGTTATTTATTGTGTATTATTTATTTATTTTTGTAGATTTGTAAAATCAATTTTTAAATGATTGTATTGTTTTTGTTGTAATTTGTTATATATTGTTGATTTTTATTTTTAAAACATGGATGGATTATTTATTTTTGATTTATTTTATTTTTTGTTTACAATCAAATAGCGTGTGATATTCTTATGGAAAAGGCCTTTCTATTGTAAGAAATAAACAGTCCATTTTAAACAAATGGAGCTTTACACCTGTCTCTCTTTTGTTATGTGTTGGTTGTCAAATGAAATAAGCTGAAGACCACTTCTGATCGGGTCCGAGGGGCCTGCCTTGTACAGAGAGCTAGTTGCAGTGTCAAAAGACCCACATTAAAATGTACAGGGATATAAAAGTCCTCCGTTATATACTACCAGCAAAGGACAGGGACCAAACAGCTGATGTAGCGATGGGTGGCAATATAATGAGGGTCATTAAAACAAATCCCATAGAATACAAAAACTGCACGTTAGCAATCAAAACGTTTTATTTTTCAGGACCACCGCGAGTTCTGTACGGAAACAATAATGAGCCCGTCATGTCAAGCAGCTCATTTCTGCATAATAATGTCTTGTTTCTTGCTGGTGATTAAACTGCAACTTGTTTATGTACATTTGCTTGGCTTGATGCTCCTGTCAGCTGGCGGATCACAAGGGCTGTGGCATAAAGAGGGCAGTTAAAATGGTTTCTATTGGTGCACGTAGGTTCTGGAGGAGTCGCTGGAATGCGAGGGTGGCAGAGTGGAGGAGGGAGGGTGGGTATATGTAATAAATAAATGTCTTTAATGAATGCTGCTTTCTGGCAGTTGGGCGCAAACTTTTTTTTTTTTCTCCTAATCTGTGTTAGTACTTCTCACCAGGTTTCACTGCAACATAAGCCTAGTTAATGTCTAACCTTTTTTTAAATGTTGTGTAATTCTGCATCAAGTTGTGCAGTCACAGTGAGTGTATATGCAGTGCCATCTCCCTGAATTCCCTCTGTGCTGACCAGTGTGTTTGTTCTCTCTGTGCGTTTCAGGAGGGGGATGTGCTGCTCAGGATGGAGGAGCGGATGAGGAATGTCGAGCAGAATCTCCGTAACGTCAAGCTGCTGCTTCAGGAGAAAGTCTCCCAGCTTAAGGATCAGGTAAACTACATCGAAAACCTTCCTCCTATTTCTGCACCCCAATGCCCACTACCTCTCACCTGCAGGGCACCTTGTGTGTATGAGGAGGTAAGAGTCTTCAGTGAGGATACAATCCCAAACTGAGTGAAGGCTTTTGTACTAGCGAGCGAGATTGTGATCTCCCATGTACACTTGTATGATATAGTTATCTAGTTACAGCTATTAAATGGCAAGTGCTTTCGGCTTCGCCAATCCCAACTGTACTGTTTTGTTTTAAGATATGGAAGAGAAATCCCACTTGTCCAGTAATGTCTTGCTGTGCCTCTCTCTCTCTCTCTCTCTCAGCTCCACAGGAACACCAAGGCGGACGAGATGATCAAGGACCTGTATGTTGAGAACTCTCAGCTCCTCAAAGCTCTGGAGATGACGGAGAATCGGCAGAAAGTCACAGAGAAGAAGAACTACCTCCTGGAGGAGAAGATTTCCAGCCTGAACAAGATTGTGAGGGACCTGAGTCCCTCGCCCCTCACTGCCGTACCCTACCACTTCACTCGGTCCTAGCACGACCCTACCACCAAAGTTCTACCCAAAACCTGCATCTATACCACAACCCCGAACCTACATCCCTCCTACTCTAAACTAGTCACAGCACACCCCTACCTAGGAGTTCCTACAGACCTTAATAGTTTTTTTGTTATATATATATATATATATATATATATATATATATTACTGAATAGTTGTTCCTTTTACAAAAAAAAAAAAAAACACAAAACGGGTTCACTCTAGGCTAAACTCTTAGTGGATCTGGCTCGGTAGACAAAAAAATTAAATACTTTTGCTTTTGCCCCGATGTGTATAATGTCTTACAAGGACCAAAATGATGTTACACTTTTATAGTATATTCTCTGACTGTGGTGCTGATCATTTCTGTCATTGGGTGGAGCTTTCTAGAGTGGTCCAAATCAACCACTTTTAACACGCGACTTGTTAGTCTGGTATAAGAATAGATTTTCAGATCTGAAGATGCACTTTATGATGTTTGGAGAAATCAGTGTTTTTAACCTTGCCTGAAGCTGCCAGAGACGTTAGGCTGCCTCTTTTTGTGCGAGTCCTGAATTTAAAGTATTTAAAAAGAACAGACTGAACTGCCTTTATTGGGCATACTTTTGTTCCTCCTCCTCCTCCTACCAGTGTACAGTATATACAACCCATGGTGTATCTGCTTTGATATCCACTGTAGTATATACTTGTCTTTATAGCATAAGAGATGGTGCATCAGCGTGGAGTTTGTATCCAAAGGAAATAAATCAATGCATTACAATCGAGGGTTCTACTCAAATAGAAAAGGAATTGCTATTGTTTAGCAAATGCTTGTATATTAGCTCAAGTGGAAAATGAAGTAAACAATACATCTGCACAAACTGTATGTAAAACAAAATACTTTTTTTTCCCCGCTGCAACAGATGCTTCTGACCTGAATGACTACATGATGAATAATTGAAATTTAAGAAGAGGTGTGTGTTGAACTTAAGCAATGTTACAGGTGCTTGTATGCACCGCCCCCTCTCTGCCAAGTGCCTCAGCTGCCGGTCCTAGAAAGGGCTGTCCCATTCGATACTGCCACCCACAAGCTGTGCTCAGCTCTGCTTGAGTACCATAACATTCCTGGATTGTGATCAAACCATTGCATGCATGTCAATACTTTAACTCCTTTGGGCCGTGTATCGCAGTGTGGTGTCTCTGTTTCCATGGTTCTCTACAAACGTCTGACTTGATCCTGGAAAGGACCGCAGTACCTGCTTTAGTTTTGGTTCCTGGAGGACTTTTTCAGTGTTAAAAAAGGAAAGAAAAGATAGACACAATGACAACAGCAACAACAATAGAAATACTACTACTAATACTAATAATGTTTCAAAAGGTACTTACATGGTCAATATTTGCATGGTGGGGAAATGTAAACACAACAAAAAAACTGGCAGTATCAATGATCCAGACGGCTGGGCATTTCAGCAAAACCTGGCCTTGAGGAGACATAAAGCTGCTTTTATTGGTTCCCATTGTAGGGCTTTTACTGGATTTGTATATTTGACTATAAATATATATGTATGTGTATGTATGTATATATATATATATATATAGAGAGAGAGAGAGAGAGAGAGAGAGAGAGAGATTTTTCATGGTGGTTATTTTCTATACTACACTCCTGCAGATATGCTTGAAGTTGCATTGTTTTATATCTTGTTTGTGAGCTTGGAGCTGTGTGGAACTGGAAATGAGACAAAAACTGGTTTAACACTTTCCGATTTGCATAAAAGAGGAAATAAATAAAAGTATTTTGTATGCAGATATCATTGATATTGACTTTGTTTTTTCTTCTGGATGACACGAGTCTGTCTGTGTTAGAACAGAGGATTTCAAAAGAAAGCCAATAATGGTTTAAAATCTGCATTTTATAACGGCAGCAGTAGCTTCTCCCCCAGGAAGCAGCTTAGGGAGAGGACCAGAGTGTTTTTTGCATACATCCAAACCCATATCTCTCATCCCCACGGTCCTGCTACAACGGCCCGTGCGAGGAGGAATGTTGGATTTGCCTTGTTATCTTGCTGTCAGCTGATGGCTGAGAGGAAGAGGTGTAGCAAAACACAGGGAAGGGTCTCCTTTCCCAGCTCAAAACAATGCTGCTGCTGCGTGTCCCCAGAGTCCTCCGTGCGTGTCAAAATACAAATGAGAAAGTTTTGAGACTCCAAAAATACTCAGAAATGTGCCTGTTTTGTAAACCTGTTTTTTTTTTCTTCCTTTCACCAATAAATGGTGCATATTTCACATTCACATCAAGCCCTTCACAGATCTGCCCACTGCCTGATGGTACAGGGCAGCAAGTGACAACACAGAAAAAAAAAAAAAAAAACTATTAGAAATGAAGTCCAGGAAACAAACTTTTGTTCACTACCTGCAGCATGTGACGTTCAGAAAGATACATTACACTGATAGCAGATCAGGTGACTGCAGATCTAACCCAGAATTGAACTGCTGCATGCGAGTCACGCGCTGGACCACATTGAACTGTATAATGCTAGAACTAGAAGGTGTTCATCTCCGAAGCAATTTGCAGATTTCATAAGGAGAGATGCAAGGGGATGGGGGCATCTCGTTACCACAAATTACTAACTCATCAATGAAAGCCAGGACATACGTAATGGTAACGTGGCAACTGTATATACATGGAGATGACTTTTTATTTAAAATGGTGTTCACCACAGCTGAATATGTCTATCTAGGATAGGGCCAGTCAGATGGAAACATCTTGTTTTGTGGGATTGGTAGATAACCCTGTAAAAATAATAAATTGAACACAAAATGTGTTTGAATACAGACAACAGTGCAGGAATATAAAGTATTGGTTTGCTTTTTTTTGTATTCCCCCAGCGCTTCTAAACCAGCAGCCTACTCAAAGCTGCGTTATATGTATGGCAAATCATAATATTCAAAATCAGACTAGTCTTGAATGCAAGACCACATAAAAAGCACGTCTCTAAGAAGAAATTAATTATAATGCAGAAGAACCACAAAGACCAAACAAGTTTTAATTTACCGGGGAAAGAAACATAATCTAACCAGATGCTCAATTTCCATGTGCCTGCTCACTAAACATATGTGAAATACAATATGCACTGGTATTGCCAGCATGCCTCAAAAATCAGAACCATGCGTAACATGTTTGCTGGGCAACATTTTAAAATAATTCAAGGGTTTTTGTGCTTTCTCTTCGCTCGGTCACTGTTTATCAGCAACATCTGCATTCGGATCTTTGCAATATGTTGGCAGGCTTTCTTCATTTGAAAATATGGATGCAATTTGCATTTAGAAATGGATCTAGAATATCATTTAAAAATGAATGCTGTTTTGTTTTTTTCTTTCTAAAACCCTGAGAATTTAGCAGCAGCCCAGGATCGCTTAACTGCAGGTGAATCATTTTTACCAGCTGGGGTCTGAGTCAGTGCATTTAGAAAATGACCCAAGATAGTTTGCCATGTATAAAACGGTCTTTAAATAAACAGCAGCCTCTTCTCTGTATTGTTTTACATTACTATTCGATCATAGAGAAAATAATGAGCTGAGAAGGCTAGACTGGACACCTTAAGAAGAGTGGGCAGAAGTTGTTCGTATGTGTTTTTGGGACATCATAGGTATAAATACCAGACAGACTGGACCCAAGCTAAACACGCAAGGTTCCACATGCCAATAAAACTGTACCGAAGGAGTGGCCCATCAGCCGCAATGTCAACAGGGATTTGTCAGGTACAGTAACTTTTCAAAACAGATGCATTTCCATACATTTGAATATGAGGTTAGTTACGCAACTTAGCAAACACTGTACACTGAAGAGCTGGGGTGGGACATTGAGAGTAGGTGAAGTCTTTCTCATTGATCACATAGTGAAAAGCTGATGTTCTCCGGGCAAGTTGCTAGGCTGAGTAACTGGTTTTGCTGGTTGCTGGAAAAAAAACTGCAATTGTTATGCGTGCCTTGTAAAGTCAATGACATTGTGGTGTGCGCTCTGAAGGGTTAGATTCGCTGTAAGCTTTTGCTGGCTTTGAATAAAGAGGCGGTCAACATGTTGGAATGCGGTTCACTAAGGATGTACACCTGTGATATGATGTGGCTTTGTTTTTTCTGAAACGAAGCGACGGTGGTGGTGGTGTTATTATTATTATTATCATCATCATCGTCTCCCCTACACCTTCAAGTATGCTTTCCAGAAACAAGAGTAAAATTGAACCCGCTTCAGTTCCACCCGTGCTGCACGGAAAATCTGGGAAGAAGGAAACCCCACCCCTTTTGCGACGTGAGTTTCAGGACTTACATTATTATTATTATTATTATTATTATTATTATTATTATTATTATATTGTGCATGACGTGTGCTTGTTAAACCATGTCCTACTACTAGGAAGTTGTGGGTGCGGTACACAATATTCTATACCAGTGTAGTACTGTTTATAGAACTACGAAAAAACTGTTTTCTTTTAATGAATTTGTACAATATGTTCAATTCACGACAGTACAAAATAAATACTAGTATATTTCCAGCCGTATGGCCCTATGACATGGGGGGGAAAGCAGGCTGAAATAAGTGATGTGGTTTTCATGTATACGCCGTATCAACTGGATCAGTGCGGTGTCTGTATGCTGTGCCAGCGCTGTGGTCACTGGCGCAGCAACGCAGCAATTGCTGGAATTTGACTTTCTTTCCTGCGAGATCCGATTGAATTGGTGGTATTGTGAGACTGTGTTTGGGACTCCAGGCGGTGTTTGGGTTTTTTATAAATCATCACGGTTCTTAAAATGACTACACTGTACTAGTCAGGATGACTTCTAAAAGCGTCAGATGTTACAGTGCCAGGAGCTGCACAAAAACACAGTGTTAAAATATCCCCCCCCCCCCATTGTGCTTTCTGTAAACAGTCAACAACATACAAGTAATATCTTTCTTCAGCCCTGATGTTAAACTACTGGAAGCAGTCTTACTGGGGCTTCTTACTGGCATTAGAATGTGTACTGGTAATAGGAACCCCCAAACAGACCGCAGCCAGTAGATTTGGCCTTGTTTTAAAAGTCTTAAGTCTTAACGCAACAGAAACACTTCACCTACGCAACGACGCCGAGAGGTATTCATATTTTTAGTCGTTTTTTTTTTTTTTTTCCTACAGTCAACGGGAATTGCAGACTTACCTTTGCAGGTTGTTGTGGTCAGACTCGTTTCCTATGGCTGAGTTTAGCTTGGGTTTCCCTGGCAACCAAAATTTGACCCCCAGAGGGTTAGCGTAGCGTCACGACGCCCAGCTGTGCGTGAGCATTCCCAGACTTCTCTGCGCGCCACAGATCCCGAGAGAAAAAAGAGAGAGAGAGAGAGAGGAAAGTTTGTGTGGAGAGCTGGAACGCGGTAGAGCTCAGTATCGAAAAACAAAGTTGGGAGCGGAGCTAGCGGTAATCATTGCACTAGAAGAATATAACAAAAAAAAAAAACAACTTACAGAACAGCTCTGCGCTCAGCGGCGGTTCGAGCTGTTTAGCACCGCTGATTACCTTGGGTTTGTTTTTTTTGGCAGTGCGATTATAGCTGCTACTCCGACTTGGTCGGTGTTGTTAAAGAGCACAGCGTTAAATAAAATGCCCACCCCTACTCCGCTCCTGAAGGTGTGGATTTACTGAAGCGAACTGAGGGTGAGTTTTTATTTTTTTATTGCATTGATGTCTCCCCCGCACCCTCAGGTATGCTATCCCGAAAGAAGAGTAAAAACGAAGCTTCCAAACCAGCCGAGGTGCACGGAAAATATGTGAAGAAGGAAACCTCCCCGCTCTTGAGAAGTAAGTGTGGGGGTGTAGTGCTAATAGTGTTGTTATTGAAGTATGCACAAAGCAGGACTTGTGTTACTGTGTACTAGTAGGACTGATATTATTGTTATTATTATTAATCAAGTTAATAGAACTGTAGAATGTGACCAATCAACTGGTCATTATTATTATTATTATTATTTATTTCTTAGCAGACGCCCTTAGGGCGACTTACAATTGTTACAAGATATCACATTATTTTTTACATACAATTCCCCATTTATACAGTTGGGTTTTTAACTGGAGCAATCTAGATAAAGTACCTTGCTCAAGGGTACAGCAGCAGTGTCCCTCACCTGGGATTGAACCCACGACCCTCCAGTCAAGAGTCCAGAGCCCTGACCACTACTCCACACTGCTGCCCCATTTGGGCGTTTGTTTGTTTTTTTAAAGCTAATTCTAAGTGCTGTGCATTAGAAGGAGCCGATAATATTAAAAAAAGCCAAACGGATTACAAATGCTAATTCTTAAGCATGGCTTTCCTTCCTCGTTAACGTGAAGACAGCATTGCTACCCTAACCTGCCATACAAACCCTTCAGCCGGGCGGTTCAGTGCACGGTCCCGGTAGAGACAACACGCAGCGGTCACTCGCCGTGTCGTCGGGTACTGAAGCTAGGCCATCCTGGACATTATTCAAAATACATAAACATCCAAACCGAGAAGAGGGAAGGCGTCGAGCAGCAGCGAGCTCCTTTCGAGTGGCGTGTGCTGCTCTCTCCATCCTGTCTAAATCCTTTCATTAACACGCGTGGGGAGTGGGGAGTGGGGGCTTGAACTGCATGCACACGCCCTTATACTGGCCCCCACTCTGAGAATTAAAGAGCCATCCAGCTTCTGCTGTGACCGGCGTGATGCGTCCGCGGTGTTTCAGCAGGGAGGTGAGGGAGGGTCCAGGCTGCTGCTTGTTGTAATTGGCCCGTGTTGTGGTTTTGAATTGGTGGCGCCGCTGCTTCTCATCTGTGCTCAGATGTGTCCAGTAGTTCTGATCCAAGCAGACGATGCTGTCATAGCGCCAGTGTTATCGGGGCTGCTCTGCTTTCACTCAGTCAGGTTCGGGGTCATTCTGCTGTGTACGGAGGGTCACTTTCCTGGTTATTATTATTATTATTATTTATGAAACCAGTGATTTGCTTTAAGTAGCAGAGAGTGTGTATGTGTGTGTGTATATATATATATATATATATATATATATATATATATATATATATATATATATATATATATATATATTACTTTCACAGGTACAGTTATTGACTTTGCTTGTATAATTATAGGATTACATTAAAATACATAGAATGAAAATAACTATTTAACAACAGCAGCAAGCAAATTCCTAATACATTCTAGGCTGAACATTGTAATTCCAGAAACAGGATCGCATTCCCACTGGATTTGGGAATAAAAATAATTCCGGTATGCATGCAATGTTTTTCAAGCATCTCATTTGCTTTGTTTTGTTTTGTTTTGTTAAACTCGAACCCTTTAACAGGCTGTATAATAAAACACTACGCTGTGTAAACAACACCTAGATCTGTCCATTACAATACCAGGCTCTGACAATGCACTTTCTTTAGTGTGTGCATCAGCTGGATACAAGTGGCTGTTTAATTACTATGCAGAATTTACAGCCTAGGGTAACGTTCTGCTGAAGCACACAAGCTGACTGGAAAATCATTTATCCGTTAACCAACAGGAGTTTGGTTTTAGCTCTGCCTATTTCAGCTGTTCAACGCACAGATGTATTAGCCATTCCATCTGAACTTCCCTCAAATGAAGTATATTTAAGTTATGAGGTGGCAGGTTGGTGCAATCCTGTTAAATTAAATGTTCCTCTAACTGTAGCTGCATGAACAACTTCTGATAGTAACCCTACAGGCGAGATTCTCCATGACGTGATGAATGCCATCAGAACTGGGTGCAGGACTAATGCAAGTCTCCGACCCTGCTGTATATTATTGGCAGGGATGTCAATAAGACTCCCATTGCATAGCAGTTTTTGATCCATTCCTGGTTTTATTGTGAGTTTAATAACCTGAGCTTGTTACCTATGCACTGTGGCTAATCAAACTCATTGTAAAACAGGGAGTGGGTGCAACTGCTTTGCAGAAGGAGTCTTACTTCCATCCCTGATCGGGTAATTTCGTCAAAAGTTGAAGTTTATTTATTCAAATGTGCCTTCGTAAATGGAAGTCCTATTTGTTGCTAGGATTTGAAGTGGATGTGCAGTTCTTCCAATTCACAATAAAGGCCCGGTAAATTTAACACCTGATTTGATCAGGTGTTTCGCTGGAGGTTACGTCTGCACTCTGATCTGATCAGCAGAGTGGGATACTGTGTGCTCTGTTTTCAAATGTAATACATGTGAATAAGACAACATTGTTTGTCTTCTCCCCTGGGGGAGCACGATACTGCTCTCCTGTATAACCAAACAATACAGTATTGTTAGCACTGTACCATTTAAATATTTAATTTGTACATAAAAAAGTGAATCATTTATCATTTTATATCTTCCCTCCTCTCCTTCCCTCATTCGGTTGTCTGTTGCCACAAATACGTTTTATTTGTTGCTTCTATTTTTTGCAGTACGGGCATGAATGCTTAGTCCCACACACACACCTTTTAAACAAACATAGAAATGATTTACTTCTATTGGTGTACCCCCACAGTGATGAATTTCAGCAAAGCCCTGCTACTGTCCTGTCTTACAATTCAATTTCCAGCACTTTCTCTCATGCAAATGTCATCTTGCACCATATCATTTCAGTGTGATGTTGTATAACATGAATAACGATATTGACAGTAATCCGGTTTTGCTCTCTGCTCTTGTAGATTTGATGCCCTCGTTCATTCGGCATGGGCCGACCATTCCAAGACGGACAGACGTCTGTCTGCCGGACTCTGCACCCGCGGGTTACTCCGCGGCAGCGGTGCCGGCAGTGGTGCCCGGTAGCGAGGCCGTCGTTTCCCGGAACCAGAGTTTCCTGCGGCCGCCAGCACAGCGGCAGCCCCGTGAGATTGCGCGGCGGGAGAGCAACCGCCTCTCTGCGCCCGCCTACATTTCACGCAGCCTGGCTGACATTCCCCGGGAGTACGGCAGCTCACAGCCCTTCCTGCCCGAGGTGAACCCCATGGCAGAGAACGGAGACGCCAGCAGCGGCGGACGCTATTACTACCCCCCGGACCCGTACTACGAGGGCCAGCGGCGGCGGAACGTACCCGACCGCGTGCACGAGGACTATCGCTACTACGAACACAGTAACGATCACTTCCAAAGGGGGCCGGCGCAAGGAAGGCATCCTAATGGTAAGCTTCACCACACTGCTTTTTGGTTATTATGTATATAGTGGATAAATAGATCTATATATCTATGTGTGTGTGTGTGTGTGTGTGTGTGTGTATATATATATATATATATATATATATATATATATATATATATAATTGAGTTAAGGTGAGAAAAAGCAGTAGCTTTTATGGGTAATTGGGATATGCAAATTTCAACATTACAAGAGCCAATCAAATCGTGTTGTTTAGTATAATCTTTTTACTTGAATAAGTTTAACTTCGATTCTGTGCTTGTGTGTTCTTCAGAGTTATGAGCGAGATCTGTAATGTTTACGAGCAACAGAGCACCTTTACCCAAGCGTTGGCACGGGAGGGGGGAGGTGGAAATGAAGCTTTGGTCACTTTCCAGAGATTGAATTCTCCCCCCAGTCGTCAAGGAACACATTTCAGTCTTACTAAAGAGCAAACAGATGTGGAAATTGAGAAAACAATAAAACCAAAGACATTTCTTTCTGCAAAGTTTGTTTCAGCCTGCAGATTATCTGGCAGCAGTTTAATCCACGATCTGGAAAAGTTTAAGAGTTACATGAGATCAGTTTCTTGTGGCAACAAACTCTCAGCGTCACTTAACGCAAAACAGGAGTGGAAACAGGGTCAGTATTTTTAATCTCCTCCGTGCTTCGGCAGAGTGATTGGCAGCCCCCTTAGACATGGTGAAGGGTTAAGGCAGTTAACATGAAGTCTCAATCTAAAAGAAGGTGCAAGCAGCCCAAGCTACCAGGATCTAGTGGTTAATCTAAAGCATTGAATTTGAAATATTTGCACATCCTGAATTGACTTGGGGGGTCGAGTTATAATATTAATAGAGCAAATGAGGCAAGAAATGTTATTTTAAGGCATTGGTTAGCGTTTGGTTTTAAGAAACCTGACTTGCATTGACGGATGGTCGGTTTGGTTCCTGTGTGTTTTTAATCTGCCTTGTATACCGCTAACTACAAGTGCACCAGAGGATGCAGAAAGAAGCTAAATTGAAGGGGGGGAGGCTAAGGATAGCTCAAGAAGATGTCAGCAGGTGCAGTTAGTGTAACCTCAGGAAGGGTGAGCCTCTCTGGGGGTGCTGTGTGACGAATAAGCGCTAAGGAGGACCCAACCACACAGATTATGTAGTTTATAAAACCCAAACAGAGGCTTACTGTGTAAGGCCACATCTTATATAAGGTGCTTCTTCTAATAATAGAAATGCACATTGCAGTACTGGAATGCCTTGCATTATTTGTGGCACAATGTGTGGAAAGACCCACTTTTATTGCAGGATGTCCGAGATGAATTCAAGGAAAATATACAGTGCAGTACACTGGCTGGAATGGAAATGGCAACTTTTTTTAAAATTCTATTTTCAGACCTCAATCATGTTATTCTGAAAAGGCAATTGTCCGTCACTCAGTGCTGTTTCAGTTTAACTGGTGCAGTTTACTGCATCTGAAGTTCTTGACAATGAAAACTGGCTACAGATTTACAACAATGGAATACTATCGTCAGCCCAGCTGCATGTCGGTCTGCAGACTTTTTAATTAAAAAAAAAAAAAAAATTTTTAAATGCATGCTTGCAAAATTCTTGTAATATTTTGTTGTCATGTGAGGAGATTGCTACAGATACAGGAATGATCGGTCGAGCCTTGCTGTACAATGCCTCAGTGACCTCTGCATATTTACAGTACTGTCATGTTTACAGTACAGTGCACAGCTGTGACTCATGCAGGGACTTGCCCATGGCTTTGTGTATACAGTTCTGTTGGCTGGTCTGGTGAGTACTGCAGCAAAGCCTCTGCTTTTGCCTCCAGTTTCGTTCATTAACCCACAAAGCCCTTTCTTGCTCTGCTTTGTTGGTGTCTCAGGTCTAATGTGCGATTCCCAAAAGGTAGAAAGCAGGATCAGAATGTGTAATCATCTCTGTTACAGGAATGAGAAGCTTTCCTCTTGTACTGGGCTTCTCTTAACTGTGCACACCAGTGTTGTGAAGCAAAGCTCCATAACTTTAAACACTCGGATTGTAAGAAACACCGCAGTGCTCAAAAACTGAAACCTCATAATTAACACAAAACGTTTCGACAAGGAAAGACTGACACTGATGAAGACTCTTTATCGAAAAAGTTACTAAAGTTTGTAAGCACTTCCTTTCCTGGTTTCAGTAGCCTGCCCTGCTCTGTGCGCTCTGTCTCTCTCTCTCTCTCTCTCTCTCTCTCTCTCTCTCTCTCTCACTGGGGATATGTGGGAATGGGAGGGCTGCTGACCTGTCACGTTTTGGCATTTCATTCTCACAAGCTACATCCTCCAGCTGACCCGCTGTGTTCCAGAAAGCGTCCAGCTTGTGCTGTAACTGGCCTTGCGTTGCCCTCCAGGATGTCCTTCTATACAAGATGTCTTAGAAAGCCTGCAGCAAGCAGTCACAAAGCTGCTGTTATAAGTGTTTATGAGTCATTCATTTCAGTGGACAAAGTTTGTGTCGACTGTCTTTCAAAAAGAACAGCTACAGTGTAACGTCCTTAGCGCTGTGAGTATGGCCTTCTGTCCTGTCCATGGTTTATAGTTGCAACGTGTACAGAAAATGTAGTTCTGACAGTTGTGTGTGTTGTGTGTTTGTTTTTTTTTGTAATCTAACATTAGTTCAATTGATTTGTTTATTTTTCATAGTCTGTTCTGCAGTAAATTGGCAACAACAATGTGTCCCTGCCTATAGTTCCAGAGCAAGGCAAATGTGTTTTGATGCGGAGGAGGGCGTATTGCAGTGAAGCTCCCTCCCACATTCCAGCCACTCAGCAGCTGGAGCTGTGAGCTTCCATTCACATGCACAATGTGTTGGGCTGTCATTCCAGTAAGCCTTTCTTCTGGTCCTTTCATTCTGCTTCACAATACATATTTTCAGGGTTTTCCAGCACACGGCTCCATGCCAGCATGCTGAAGGTTTAATACAGGGCAGCACTGGGATCCATTCCTGGTTTTACTATGAGTTTAATAAGACACCCCTGTGCTTGTTACCTGTACACTGTGGCTAATCAAGCTCATTTTAAAACAGGGACTGGGGGGAGACTGCTTTGCAGTAGGAGTCTTATTTCCATCCCTGCAGTGTGTGGAAGGCTCTTGTATGTCCTTTTCAAAGAGTGCTGACTTAACCCCCCAACCTGTGCGCCTGAATTTTAAATCTGTGTTCAAATTAACATGAGAAATAAGACTGCTACAGCAGGAGAAAAGAAATGAGGAGGGGCTGTCCTGTCTTGAACAGACCGTTTTTGTATGCATGATTTTTGTGTAAACTTTCTACAGTACGAAATCTAGTACTGGATAGAGTGGCTTTTACAGGGTGTTATTTATTTATTTTTGGGTGGACTGATTCGATCTGTTGGCAGGGAATAGAGTGTTCCTCTCCTGGGAAACAAAAAGACATTATGCTTCCCACCATTTACTCTGAATTCTGGCCATGAATGCTTGCGTACATTTTCAACAGCAGTTTATCTTGAATGAATGTTTCGCTTTACTTCTTTTTTTTTTTTTTTTTTTTTATAAACCAGATGCTGTTTTCTAAAAGGTTTGATGTTCAGTTGTTTGAATCCGCGGTCTTTCTGGCCTCGGGAAGAACCACCTCAGTTAGTTCGCATGACGTCTGTGCTGCTACACCTGTATGCTGAGACTATTGCCTCACCCTTCCCATATTGGATTGTTCCTTATGTTAAGAGCTGCCATGAGCATTTAGAAGATTTTGTTCCATATATAGACCCCTCTGGTCTATATATGAAATATATGTCCAACCCCAGAAGTTATAAATGAGGTCAACTTCTTACAACATGCAGTACGCAACACGAAAAGCTTATGTATGGATCATTCCAATTCAGGTGGTCCAAATAAAGTTGTTTCCTCCATTTTTATGTTGATGATATATATATGTTATGTGATGGAGAAAATTGTTCCAGAGCTGTGTGTGTCTGTGTGTGAGTCTCAGAGTGTAAAAGGAGAGCTGTGTAAGGTCTCTGACCTTAATTGCAGGGGTGGATCTAGACATTTGTCACAATGTTAGTATGGAAGATTTCAAGATCGGCAGCTAAACTGTGCAGCACATGTTTTGATAATCCAGAGGTAAACCGCCTATCCAAAAAGCCACAGCTACCTGTGTTTCACGTGAAAACGTGTCTGTGAGTACGGCTTTCAGCCTAGGGGTTCACATCGTCTCAATGTTACAGCAGCACCCCGGGCTCTGATACGAGCAGTGGGGTCTACAGCAGCACCCCCGGGCTCTAATACGAGCAGTGGGGTCTACAGCAGCACCCCGGGCTCTGATACGAGCAGTGGGGTCTACAGCAGCACCCCTGGGCTCTAATACGAGCAGTGGGGTCTACAGCAGCACCCCCGGGCTCTAATACGAGCAGTGGGGTCTACAGCAGCACCCCGGGCTCTAATACGAGCAGTGGGGTCTGCAGCAGCACCCTGGGCTCTAATACGAGCAGTGGGGTCTGCAGCAGCACCCTCGGGCTCTGATACGAGCAGTGGGGTCTGCAGCGGCACCCCGGGCTCTAATACGAGCAGTGGGGTCTTTTGGGGGTTTTTTCTCTGCATTGTTTTTTCAAGAACACATGAAGTCTGTCTAATGCACAAGAATGCGAGTTGTGGGAAAGCAAAGTATTGTGTTCTTTGAAGCAGGAAGTTGAGTTGTGAAGCAGGATATAGCCTGCATCACAGCGCGCTGCTGGAGAACAGTTTCCTTGCTTTTTCTTTTTGTTTATTTATTTTTATTTATTTTTATCAGTGATGGATTATTGGCATCTGAAATATTTCAGTTAAGCCAGATGTTTACAGACTGTGTTTCTGTAGCAAAAAAAACCCCTCTATTCTGGTTCCAAAGGACCTGTAATGATTTCAGTGTTAAAGCTGCAGGTGATTGCGGGCACCACAGTTTATAGTGGCAGGGTATTTATTATTTTTTACACATCCAAAATGCAAAATCTATTTAAATAAATGGTTTGAGTTCCCTTTTGCTCTGATGCTCCTCGACTTTGTTTCTGTGCCGTGGATCTCTGTACTGTAGCTCCAAACATGGCGTGCACGTGCATCTGACTGAGTATGTGTGGAACCTTTGTTAGTATGTGTGTGAGCCATGGGTGTTTGACTTACTGTCGTTGAAACTATTCCCAGCTTCCAAGACAGTTTAAGGTCATTTGCTACCTAATTAGTTGCAGGTTTTTGTTTAGACTTCAGAGACTTGCATCATTACTATTTGCATCAGTTGGTGGTTATAATGGAGGCTGGGTTTATTCAGCTGAACTCAGCAGTGGCTAAATAGAGGGCCTTTGCTGTACCAGGGTTTCAAGCAGATCTAGCCATGCACGATGCAAGTCTGTTTATATAAAATCCAATACCAGGGAGTGCACTATTTATTGATTGATTTATTTATTTATTTATTTATTTATTTATATATATTTATTTTTAATGGTATAAAAACCACCAAGGTTTATAAAAACAACAACATTTTACAGGACTCCCCCAGCAAAGCTGATATTTAACATCTACCAGTTTTAAAAGGCAATAACTTTCTGAAATATGTCAATACTATTTTTAACACCATATGAGCGCTGCACTTTGTCTGCAGGGGGCGTGTTTGAGAGTCTTCCCTGCATGACATGGGGAATGCAGCACACCCTCATGAGTTAGAAATTTGGCATAGAGATTTCTGACTCATTTGTTTCAGGTGGGCGTTAAACAGTGCACTTTCAGTACTCTGCACGGTGACGCCATCCAGGCACTCGGCTGCTCTTTTTAAACATGTTCTTCTGAGAAATTGTGTAGTGAGCTCTCTGCAGCTTGAGAGATCCTGTTCAGTTTACAGCTCTGTTCCAAAGTCTTGTTTCTGCGCTGTGCTCGTGTGACCTCAGGACCGCAGTGATTACTGAACAGTGCGTTGCAGAGCGCACACCAAGAAACTAGGTTGGTTTGTTGTAATCTGCCGCTACTTGTCACAAACCCTGCCTCAAACATTTACCATTACAATCAATTAAATATCCAGTTTCTATCACAGTACAGTATGTTGATGCACACCTAAGGACATACCTAAGGGAATCATCGCTTTTCTCACCCGAGGAAAATAATGTGGTCTTGAAAGCTGATGTGTGTGTATATGTATATGTGTGTGTGTGTATATCTATCTATCTATCTATCTATATTCTGTAGATATTGGCTGATCCTACTGAAATAGTACTTAATCCCGAAAGTTATTTTTTTATTTTTTTTTATTTTTTAAAACTCAGCCATTGGAAGAATCCAGGCAAAGTCTCTGGGCAACCTGACCAGTCCGGGCGGAGATGACCTGCCCCTGCCCCCCGGCTGGACGATGGACTGGACGATCCGCGGCAGGAAGTACTACATCGACCACAACACCAACACCACCCACTGGAGC
The DNA here is from genome assembly GCA_030684275.1 of Acipenser oxyrinchus oxyrinchus. Lineage (NCBI taxonomy): Eukaryota > Metazoa > Chordata > Actinopteri > Acipenseriformes > Acipenseridae > Acipenser > Acipenser oxyrinchus. Next base: position 2,446,884 of record CM060269.1, read on the forward strand.
CACCCGCTGGAGAGGGAAGGCCTGCCGCCAGGCTGGGAGAAGGTGGAGTCTGCAGAGTTCGGGGTCTACTACGTGGATCACATCAACAAGAGGGCACAGTACAGGCACCCCTGTGCACCAAGGTACGGGCTGCACAGGGCGCCGCACAGTCACAGCAGCATCGTTTTCCAGGCATGCTCCATCCTCAGTTGGTCCGCTTGTTTCAGGACAAATGCGTTTGGATGCATTGAAGTTGAAATGCTTGTCACAGAATTCACCAGTGCTTCTAAATTTTAAAACTAAGGTTACATACACCTGCCAAACCTATGCACCGGAACTGAATGGGTATTGAGTTTCCCTGTTGGTGATCCAGTGCATATATATATATATATATATATATTTTTTTTCTCCTGCAGTGTCCCTCGCTATGACCAGCCTCCCCCTCTCCCCCCTCCTGTCACTTACCAGCCACGACAGGCAGACCGCAATCAGCCTGTACTGGTGCCGGCAAACCCCTACCACACCGCGGAGATCCCAGACTGGCTGCAGGTCTATGCCAGAGCGCCGCTCAAGTGAGTACAGCATCACAGTTACAATCGCTGCGTGTGTAATTTTAAAAATACACTGCGGAACTTTTAACCGTCACAACCACCTCCCAAAAGCACAAACTGCCTGGAGTAAGAAAACACCCTTGCAGGGTAGACACACATGGGTTAATATCTTATACAGTAAGTATAACTCTTCAAAGTTAGTGTACTTTAAAGCACCGACAGGAAAAAAACACGTTTTGATGTACTTCACCAACCGCGTTTTAAACAGTATTGTGTGACTCGGCCCATGAAATTGCTTGATAAATGACCATTTAATTTTGCGTTAAACTCCATGTAATTGCAACCCATAGTGTGCCTGTGTGAGGTTAATGCTTACTGACGCGGTTCTCTTTATTGAAACAGCTGATGTCTCGGTTTATGTGCTGAGCTGCGGTTCTCATGTCCACATGTAGAGAGCCCCTTTAACCCCCACGGCGCTGTGCTGAACTTCAGTGGGAACAAAGCCAGCTCTTCATCAGTGTCTAGAGTGCCAAACGTCACTTGTTTGTGTTTCTTTACCCAGAATCAGGATTATGTAGATGTTTCAAATACAACTCTATGTGAACAGCTGCATCCTGTTGCATGTGCTGTTTAACCGCTCTGTAACGGGAGTCTTGTTTCCATCCCTTGACGTGTCCCGCGACCCCCCTGATAACCCTGCTTTTGCGGTGCTGTTTCCGGGCTGCAGGTACGATCACATCCTAAAGTGGGAGCTGTTCCAGCTGGTGGATCTGGACACGTACCAGGGCATGCTGAAGCTGCTGTTCATGAAGGAGCTGGAGCGCATCGTCAAGTCCTATGAGGCCTACAGGCAGGCCCTGCTCAGCGAGCTGGAGACGCGCAAGCAGAGGCAGCAGTGGTACGCCCAGCAGCACAGCAAGAACTTCACGGGAAACATGTGAGAGGAGGAGGAGGAGGAGGAGGAGGAGGAGGACATGGGCTTAATCTCCCACTTCCACAGGTTCTTGGACTCGGGTGTTTCCACCTACACTTAACAGTGCGCTTTTAAATAACTTGCCGTCCGTTTGTTTGGTTTCAGATCTGTAACAAGGTTTGGGGTGAGGAGGGGTCCAGATAGATTGAGCCCAGTTAGCGCCCCCCCCCACCCCAATTCCACTGCACATTCGAGGGGATGTCGCTCTGAGAACTGAAGTGACCAAACGCGGAGGAAGAAAGAGGGCATCTTATAATCATTTATTTATTGGCTGCAGGGTTGTAGACAAATAATAATAATACAAATAATACGTTGCAGCTTTGTCTTTGGGAGGCTGAGTTTTTTGAATTCCCTGTTAAATGATGGTCTGTGCGACTGTATTAATAATGAATAAGCTAGAGCAGGACGAGAACGCATTCATGTCTGCCCTAAAGGAGTGATTCTTACTCTGGACACCTGGACTGTCTGTTTCTATTGCTATCTATTTTATGCCGCAATGTTTTGTTTGCATGCCTGTAGATCACCTGTTTTAATTAAGCAGCTTCCATTGCTTGTTTTCAGTTGAACACTAATGTTTGCCGATTCTTGTTTGTGACGTGGGTCCTTGCGCTGCAGTGGGAATAACTTCATGATGTTGCTTAGCAGCGAGCCATTCCCAGGAGCTTAATGAACCACTTTCTCAAAGCTCAGGTAGCCCCAAGGCTACATTTGTAAGTAAAAAAAAAAAAAAAAAGAATCCTGTTTGTTTCCATCGATAGCAGATTTTTTATTTTCTTTTTAGACCATCTTTGACCGGTGTTTAACGTCCAGTTGCAGATTGTATTGTATTTCAGCGTGGAACTTGATGTGCTCTTACTTACAACCAGCTTTCGTTCATGGTGCAGAAGAGTTGATCACTTACGGGAGTTATTTTACAACCAAAGGATTTCTAAGACATGGGAGAAGAAACCTCAGCCCTTCCAGTCCAGGTCTTTGTTTCAACCACAGGGATGGGGGGGAAAAAAAAAAAAAGAGACTCCCATTGCATAGCGGTTTCATCCATTCCTGGTATTACTATGAGTTTAATAAGACACACCTGTGCTTCCTGTACAATGTGGCTAATGTACAAGGAGGCTGTGTGGTCCAGTGGTTAAAGAAACAGGCTTGTAACCAGGTGGTCCCCAGTTCAAATCCCACCTCAACCACTGACTCATTGTGTGACCTTGAGCAAGTCACTTAACTACCCTGTGCTCCGTCTTTCGTCTGTTTTGCATAGTTCACACACCCTAGTCTCTCTAAGTCACCTTGGATAAAGGCGTCTGCTAAATAAACAAATAATCAAGCTTGTATTAAAACCTGGAATGGGTTACACTGCTGTGCAACAGGAGTCTTCTTGCCATCCCTGAACCATGTTCTCAATTAACTGCAGTCAAACGAACTAGCTGTCCATTGCATTGCTACAAACTGTGTCGGTCCCGGGGTCAGTGCTGAAGCAGTTATCTTGTTCATTTGCTGGAGATCAGCTGACCCTGTCTGCGCTGGTCCTTGGGAAGCTGTTCCACACTGGTGTGGTTAGTGGACATGCGCTGCAGCCTCCCAAAGCTACTCAGACTTTCTCCAACGTTTCGTCATCCCGCATCGAGTTTCAGCTTTGAATCGGTACAGAGCTTTCAGATGTCTAAATTAGATTAGCAGCGCCCTGTTCAAACAGTGATGTCCTGCACTGCGAGTACTCTCCAGAAAGCTCCAGGGATAACAAGAACCTTCATGAATGAAGTCAGCAGACCAGCTGGCCATACATACTCCCTAAATCACAGACTCATGCTGGGGGCTTCTTATATTTTGTTACCTATAATGACAGATTTATTTTGTACAGATAATATTTTCCTGTAATTATTTACATACTGTTTTTTTTTTTAATTCTAGATCATGGGGGTGGGGGAGAGGTGAGGGGTTGGAATTGGGCTGTGCTCCCAGGATCTTTTTATTTATTAATTCCCTATAGTGCAATATACATGTGTGTAAACATTAACCCTGCAATATCATCTACCCGTGCCCTTTACTTTATATTAAACAAACAAACAAAAAAAAGTTTCCCTTGAAAGGTTTGTGTGAAGTATGATTTTCTTTGTTTGGAACGGGACAGGAGGTGGGTATCTAGAATAACAGTGGATTACACAGATAGGAAATGCCAGAGGTATTTAGATTCCCAATAATTTGACTTTTTCAGTGTCTTGAAGACCTTTTAAGTTTTTTAGTATTTCTACATTTAGCACTATTTACTGTTTTAATATTTACAGATTAAATACATGTTTGCTGCAGCAGCTGACTCGCGTATATATGCATATAGGATAATAAATACATGAGAGACGGTACACCCACTTGAATCACGCCAACATGTTTTTGTTTCTCCATTTATTATAAAACAAGATCAACAACAGTCAGTGCTTCATGAGAATGAAGAGATTACACAGCATGGAAGACAAGTCGACGCATACTGAAAAGCATGTTGCTGTCCTTGGTTTGTTTTAATTTTTTTTTCTTTTAAATAGTGACAGATTAATGTTTGATAAAGTATTCCGATATAATAAGTGTCTTTGGTAAGACCCTGTTGGCACCACCTGACCCGACCTGCCTCGTCTCTCGTGGGCTCTGATCTCTCCGGTTCTGATAAACAGGTGTTTGCTACGTGGTGTCGAGACAGCCAGTGTCATTGCCTTGCTAGTGTTGCTTGGCAGCAGACAGTCACAGAGTTTTTCAGCAGAGCGGAGAAGTGGCGGCAGCAGCAGCAATGGTTCTCCTGAAATGCAGTGCAGTACATTCTACAAACGGAATTATTCAACCAAATCAAGACACTTCTAGCTTTCTACAAATCACAAGCGACTGTTTTACAAGTAGAAGCGATTAAGGCGGACCTGTGCTCGGTTTATGTGTGCTTGTTTACGGACTGACAGCCAGCCAGAGAGAGGTGCCAGTGCTGTTCCAAGTCCGTCTGGGTTTCAGAAGGTGGTATGATTTGAAGTGTAGTATAAATTAAGGGGATTATCACTGTAGGAGTTTGTGTAAAGGTCATGTAACACCAAGCAACTTTTCAATCAAATTTATAGCAACAAAAAAAATAAATGTTCATGTGAAAAGAACAAGCAACACAAGCTAAGCATTTGGAAAAAGTTATGAAAATTAAAATGTCACTTGTGAAAAGTATTGCCTTGTGTTCCATGGCCTTTGATCACCAGTGCTGTGAAAGGGCTGCTGAGATCATTGTGTTCCACTAAACCTTTTCCAAGACAGAAACAGTTCTAGTTATCTGTTAACCTTCCACTGATACTATCAGAGTGTGAGCTGTAATCCAGCAGTATCAGCCTGCCAATCAGTACAAAGGATGCTGCATTGCAATTGTCTAGATGTGTTGCTGCTGCCTCTGTGAGCCCAGATCAATTAAGCAATAAAAATCAGGGCCCCACGCGCTGCAGTGGAATACAGGTTTGCTCTGAATAGCAAAGCAGCTCGTGGGGAAACATCTTATTCCAGGCAATGTTAGGCTCCCCTACAAAATATATATCTTTTTTTAAATGATTGTTCATTTGGTGGAATTACCATGGGATCAAATCCGAAGAAACATTGTTTTTTTTTTTAACGTTCTTGAGCTTGAACTGTGTTTCCTAAACATGCTCGGTTTCCATCTCGCTGGTCTAAACAAAATGGAAAAGGGTCTATGATTTTGCCTACGAGTGACGTCCTGAAATGAAATATTTACTACGGAAGTTGTTCCATTATTAATGGAACTACCACAGGGTGTAGTGTTGCCGCGTGTGGATCGGCTCCTGTCTAGCCCCACTGTTGTGCAATTTTGCGATTTCCGTTTTCTAATGTGCTCTATATTTTCCATATCTGGTACAAAGCACATGACTATCAAGCCTGTACGCTTATTATGTTACTGCGAGCAGCACGCAAGCCCTTCCGCTTCTGAATGCGTGCTTTAAATACGCTGCGTGTATTCCTCAGTGAAACACTGCACTTCTGTGGGTGTGTCTTACACACACTCCCTTCCCTCTGCGATCTGCAGTGGTTCTGTGTCGGCACACTCACTACCTCCTGTGCTCCGCTGCATCGAGCTGTGCTGATCCGATGGGACACATTCAAACGTGCTCTTATTTCATCCAGGTATGCCAGATGGGTTGGAGACATGGGGGTTGAGAGCAAACACACGTACAAACCATGCAAGAACCACTGCAGCTCACGGGCTGGGAGCAAGAATATCTAATGAAAATGGGAGCTTAGAGACACAAGCATTTAAAAGTTTTCATTTCAGAAACATTTGGCAGATGTTTCTTCAGGTTTGGGGAATTTTGCAGCCCAGCCAGCGCACTGTACTAGGTGACAGTTAATTTAATTGGGATATTAATTAGTGTAACCGGGGAGGTACAGAACTGGATAATTACTCCCCTTTAAAATGGTCATGTGGTATCTAAACTGCTAATTAACAGGCAATGTTAACAATGCAACTGCAGTTTCATTGAACATAAAACATGAATTTAATGACTCAATAAATAAATCAAGAACAGCATGGTGACTGATAAAGTGGTTTTGATACCTGGACACTGCAACTGTGGGTTAAGACTAGCGATATACAGTGTATGAATCGCACATTGTTCCCCATTAGCTATATACAGTAAGTATGTATCTCGCACAGATCCAATCAAGTAAATTATAGTACAGTGACCAAAAATAACAACTCTATGCTTTGTGCCTCTCATGCACCCGGAGAGTCCCGCAGGGTTGCGGTGATTTGGACAGTCAGTTCTGCTTTCTGTCGGGGTGTGCATGCGGCTCGGGCTCAGGGGTGGGGAAGGCATGGTGGTACAGGTGCCGGTGCCCGGCTGCAGCGTTGTACAGCTTGTATAGAGCCTGCGGAGGAACACACATTGCATCAGCGTGAAGTGATGCACAGTCTTAATAATAATCATCAGAAGAATCATAATGCATGCATGTTGAGAAGGGACCCCTCCCTCGGTGAGCTATCTCTTTTAGTTCCCCCCCACCCCACCTAGGAGATCTGCCCTTCTTGCCACTGAGAATCGTGCTGGAAGATACAGGCTTCCTCATGACCAGTGCGTGGCTGACATTCCCCACGCCACCTGCCTGATCTGTGCTGGCTTTTTTCTATCTGGTTCCAGGTTGGAAACTCTGCTTTGCAGTTTAAACCATTCTGTGTTTCACTGTAAGCTTCAGTTTCACACACGCCATGCAGAATCTTTAGTTGCAGCTGATTTGAATGTAAAAGCAGAAGTGTGCCACAACATACACCCCCCTTCCCTTCCTTACCTCGTTAGTGCTTCCCTAAAGAAAGCAGGGAAGAAATGGAGAAGGAAACATCTTTGTAAAAGGACTACACTGAGATACAGCAACACAGAATACTTCACACACTGTTGGACATGCCCCCTAACCCAGTTCCACACAGTCCCTCCTCACCTAGTCTCACAGTGCCCTTAGAAACACTGACACTGAGACCGGTGCCCCCCCCTCCCCTCCCCTCACCTCACCTCACCTGGTCCCACAGCGCCCCTGCCACCTGGTCGATGACGGCCCCCAGCTCCCTGTACTCCCCTGAGTAGCGGATGTAAGCCCAGGTGCAGAGCGTGATGAGCGTCAGCCCCAGGATCATGTTGCAGAGGCTGGCGATGACGTCCACGCCCACGAAGCCAGTGATGCCGGCCACCACGTACATGATGAAGATGACCACGAAGAGCGTGGCGGGCGTGCGGGCCGCGTGGAAGATGTTCTTGGAGTCGTTGTGCTTGATGTACTGCAGGAACACCTCGTCAATCTCGCCCTCCAGCTGCTGCAGGTAGCGGCGGCTGAACTCCTCCCCGCCCATCTTCTTCACCCCGCGGAAGAGCCGCAGGGCCTCCTCACGCAGCTCCCCGTGCCGCGCCTGCAGAGCGGCGGGCGCCAAGAAGGGACGGTCCCCCCCGCAGACCTGCAGGGGGCGCAGTAACACAGCGAGTCATGCAAGGAACATGCAGAGCAAAATAGGTCAGCAGTCACCTAGCACACTGGCTCTCAAAGACTGACCAGGGGGTTCCAAGTATATTCACGAAACCTCTCTTTTGTAACATCTATATTGTGCAGTTGTCGTTTTAATTATTTTCCAGGACCCCCTTGTTAAACGAGGCCTCAGTCTCAATGGCTAAATCTCCTGGTTAAATAAATAAATGTAATGCACAAAGAACAAATATTATCACTGTGCAACTGCCAGGTGCAGGCAGCAACATTGCATTAATAAAGGTCAGCGGTAATGCCCTAGAGGGGGAGTGTTTGAGGTCTGCGTGGCAGCGCGCTCACCTCCTCCATCTTCTTGTTGTACAGGTCCTTTGCTGCCGCTACCGCTGCCAGATTGTTCGCCTCCGCTGTAGCCTGGGACGCACACAGAGGAGACACAGTGAGACCCGGGACCCAGCGGACGCTCTAGATTCCACGCTGCTGCCTACAAGGCTTATCAGAGTTAGAAACACCTGGCCCTTGCTCGTTTCAAAATGTATATATATATATATATATATATATATATATATATATATATATATATATATATATATATATTAATAAGTGTGAACACAGGAATGGGAATAAAGCTCCCACTGCATAGCAGTGTGATCCATTCCTGGTTTTTACTATGAGTTTTAATAAGACACAACATGAGCTTGTTACCTATACACTGTGGCTAATCAAGCTCGTAGTAAAACCTGGAATGGGTGACACCGCTGTGCAATAGGAGTCTTACTCTCCTCTCTGAAATTGGGCCCAGTATCACTTTTTACTTTAACTGTGCAGATCTGTCAAGAACGACATGTTCCTGCTAAAGTAAATGAAGCATGCTTGTCACGGTTTGGTACTGCACTGCTGTATAGACCGTACATACCTGCAGCATTGACTTGGGGTGAGGGAGCTCCTCTCCTTGGTAGATCTTTATGTAGGCCTGAAACAAGCAGAGGAGAAGAAACGGTGACAACGTGACTGCAGAACACAGCCGGGGGAGAGGAGGAGGAGGAGGAGACAGTCTTCAATTAGCTCTCAAAGGCATTCAGATTCTTCCCAAACGAATCCTTGGTCTGGTACCTTGAAGTACTCGACGAGGCCACGACAGGTGATGTTGTTTCCGTTGATCTCTTTGACGTCGAGGTTCTGAGGACTGAGCAGCCAGGGCACCAGCACCTTCAGGTTTCTGATGAACTCCCCGTCGATCTCTGAGAGAGAGAGAGAGAGAGAGAGGGGATACACAATGCATCTAGGTGCGTAAAACAATCAACGAGAGAGGGGAGGCATTAACACAGAGAGGCGTTGGACACGCCTTTAACTAGAGCTGTACAATCCCACTGTCTGATTATTCGGACTGAGCTCTCCACAGGAATCAGGCGAGAGTCATTGCTGTTGACTGGGGTCATTTACACAAGTGAAGAAACAGCTGCTTGCATTTGTATGGCTTGCTGTTCTCCACAGAGCTGCAGTCATCCCAAATCCAAGCAGCTGTTTCTTCACACGTTGCACTGTGAATGATAAATCAGTCTGATCAACACTGATGGCCCTCATCGGACTATAGACACCTGACAACGAACCAGGGTTTACTAGTAAAAGGACGAGCTGCAAACACTCAGGAGCAGCTTCAGCGGTTAGGCCAGCAGCTCCTGGGACAGACGTACCTTTGAGCCAGTTGGACCAGGAGCTCCTGGGACAGACGTACCTTTGAGCCGGCCGTCGAAGTTCGGGTTGGTGGCCACCTTGAGCCCCGGGTGCGGCAGGAGGAAACAGGAGATGTTGGTGAAGCAGGAGTGGATGTGTTTGCGCACGTTCTGCAGCTCCTCGTGCTGGTTCTCAGAGATCTGCGACACAGAGAAGCGGCTCGTGAGCCACAGCGCTGGGGGAGACGCTGCCCTGCAAGCATTCACTGCACCGTGAAGGAACGGGAGAGGCTCCTCCTCATCAGAGGACCTCTGGAGTGGCGAGGGGGTGGGTTCACCTGAGGCACTGCTGTGATTTGTCACATGACACACAAAGGTCCTTTCCTCTGAAGAGAACTAGACTGAACCGCGGCGGTCCAGTAGATCTGTCTCGTCTGTGACAGAACTCCACAGTGAGACGTACACAGTTAATGAAAACACGGAGACGTGTGGTCTTGTTTGCTGGCATATCATGGACAGGTAAACTGCGATTGTGTTTGCCCATGTAAATATACATGAGCGACTGACCTTGAGCCTCTTCTCCAGGAATCTCATGCCTCCGTCCTGCCCGTACGGGAACTCGTAGGGGAAGCTCCAGTCCCGCACCAGGAAGATCATGGACTGCACAAAGAGAAACACAGGCGCTCAGAGAACTGACTCGAGACTAGAGCTGCATGGACCAGTCATTCGATTAGCTGGATCAGGCTCTCCACAGATAAGGGGCATTGCTGTTGATCGGGCTGATTTCACATTCTGAGTGAGGAAACGGCTGCTGGGGTTTCTGTGGATTGCTGTTCTTTACGCAGCCCAAGAAAAACAGCATTCATCACAAATCCAAGCAGCTGTTTCTTCACTTGGAACAGCAAATTAGACCAATTGACACCAACGACCCTCAACTGACTGTCAGCAACTGATTTCTGTGGAGAGCTCAATCAGTACGCCCAGCACTAATGTGCAAATATGAGGACTCAAAACACACCAGCTGCAACTGAGTGGCCAGAAGGAGACTGTCATATCTGTGTACAGCAGGTGGCACCAGATAAATAAATAAAATAACAGTTTACTTCTAATTATTTATGTATTTATTTATTTAAAAAGGAGCATTACACTGTTTTCATAAAGTGTCATTTGAGAAACACACTCTGACACACACAGACCGCTGAGGAATATCGTTTTTTTCACACACTGACACACACAGACCGCTGAGGAATATCGTTTTTTTCACACACTGACACACGCAGACCTCTGAGGAATATGGTTTTTTTCACACACTGACACACGCAGACCGCTGAGGAATATCGTTTTTTTCACACACTGACACACGCAGACCTCTGAGGAATATCGTTTTTTTCACACACTGACACACACAGACCGCTGAGGAATATCGTTTTTTTCACACACTGACACACGCAGACCGCTGAGGAATATCGTTTTTTTCACACACTGACACACGCAGACCGCTGAGGAATATCGTTTTTTTCACACACTGACACACGCAGACCGCTGAGGAATATGGTTTTTCAGACTCCTTACCTGGAAAGGCTTCAGAAACGTCTCTTCCATGGCCAGCCGGCCGTACTCTGTGAAGAGCTGGGAGAGACAGCGCGCAATGAAACAGGGTTGAGGTGCACCAATTCATTACAGATACATACTGGTAAATGAATACACATATACATGCTGTAACAGCTAATAAGAGTAAATTTGTATTGTATTGTATTTAATACCTGCAAGTGCTGCAGATCGTCCTCTTGCACGTTTTGGGATATGTTGTAAACCTGGATAATGAAAGACAGCAATCACTCTTACTGTATACAGAGTCTTGTCCTAACCTTGGGTACACAGCGCTCTGCTCTGTTGTGATGATCTCTCACCTTGGTGCACAGCGCTGTGCTCTGTTGTGATGATCTCTCACCTTGGTGCACAGCGCTCTGCTCTGTTGTGATGATCTCTCACCTTGGTGCACAGCGCTCTGCTCTGTTGTGATGATCTCTCACCTTGGTGCACAGCGCTGTGCTCTGTTGTGATGATCTCTCACCTTGGTGCACAGCGCTGTGCTCTGTTGTGATGATCTCTCACCTTGGTGCACAGCGCTGTGCTCTGTTGGGATGATCTCTCACCTTGGTGCACAGCGCTGTGCTCGGTTGTGATGATCTCTCACCTTGGTGCACCTTGTGTGTGTGTGTGTGTGTGTGTGTGTGTGTGTGGAGGGTGCTGAAGGGGTTCTTGTGTGTGTGTGTGTGTGTGTGTGTGGAGGATGCTGGAGGGGTTCTTGTGTGTGTGTGTGTGTGTGTGTTTGGAGGGTGCTGGAGGGGTTCTTGTGTGTGTGTGTGTGTGTGGAGGGTGCTGGAGGGGTTCTTGTGTGTGAGTGTGTGTGTGTGTGTGTGTGTGTGTGTGTGTGTGGGGAGGGTGCTGGAGGCTGCGCTGGGCTCTGTACCTGCATGGAACTGATCATGGTGCTGAGAGCGAACACAGTGGCCGAGTCTCGCAGAGTCGACTGGCTGTCGAAGGTGCCCTGTGTGTCCATCAGCAACACCGCCACCTGGAGGAGAGACAGGGGAAGGACACAACTTCACGATGAGCCTCGAGGTTCCACAGATTATTATTATTATTATTATTATTATTAATTAGTCATTTAGCAGATGCTTTTATCCAAAGACATTTAATTAAAGATGCTGTCCTCAGCATGACTGCATTGTTATTCTCGTAGTAACCCTGTACTGTGGTGATGCTTTTATTACAAAAAGCTTTTGCTTCATTAATTATGTCAGGTGGGGTCCACTGCCCTATACCTGCTTGGGACAGTCCCTGCCCCCCAGTACCAGGGTCCGCAGCGCCCCCACTCTCACCTTCCTGCCGTCGGGCTTGTCCACCAGGAAGACCTCGTTCCAGATCTGGATGCCGGTGGTCTCTCGCTCGGACCCCCCTCTCCACGAGAAGCCAGTGAGGGGTTCATCAGGCACGCCCAGCCACTCCTCAGAGCCCTGGACACAGAGCAGAGTCAGGGCCCCCCTGCCAGCACAGCATCCACACACACACAGACACAGACATGCAACATGCGCTCCTGCGGAAGTGCTACACATACTGTACAGTCTGAATGCACAGCACACAGCAAACACAAGTCAGGCAAAAGCAGTCTCGGGTTCAAGCAGTCTCGGGTTCAAGCAGTCTCGGGCTCAAGCAGCCTCGGGCTCAGACCATGCGGCTCTTACCAGGTTGTACATGTAACGCAGCATGAAGTCCATGAGGAAGGACTTGCCCTTGCGGAACGCTCCGGCCACAGAGATGGCCACCACCTCCCGGTCCCGCACAGCCTCGGAGAGCAGGATGCGGCTCAGCGCCGCCTCGTCCAGCTCGAAGGAGTGGTCATCCTTGACCACCAGCACCTGCACCGGCTCCGCCCTCGCCACAGGCTCCTCCTCCTCCGAGCTCCAGTCATAGGCCCCACCCTTCTCCGTGAAGCTGCCTGCTGGAGAGGGACACACAGACAGACAGACAGACAGAGACACGCCACAGCCACCCGGTTACTGAGGATACCACATCAATTCAAAGACAAACTGCTTCTGATTGAAAACATTGAGAAAGACTTCTAGTCGAAACGTTTGTCATTGAATTGATTACGGTTCGAACATGAGCACTACTGAGGGTTTCTTAGTTAATGATGAACCCTGTTGAAAAGCCAAAGGACAGGGGCCGAAAAATCTAAGAAAATATTCTTTAAGTCTAAATTAGCTGGAGAAAAAAAAAAAAAGTAACATTTGCATAATATTAGTTAAAAAAAAATCCTCCTGGAGTAAAATGAACCGGTAGTGTCTGATTTATTTACAATTTCATTTATTGATGGTTTTTCTTTGCGTGACATCTGTTTGATAGTCATTTATAAAATTATTTTACCTGAACGAATAGAAACATGGTCATTTCAAGCAGTCTCTGTTCAGGATTTTGAATATTTGTTCCAGCATTACAATAAACAAATCAAGAATAACTATTATTAGTAGCAGTGGTAGTACAACAAAAACAACAACAATACAAATAATACTACTAATAATAATACTAATAATAACACTAATAATTTGTTTTTAATGTATTTTAGCATGTGTTAGCCCTTGTGATGCCAGCCCTGCCGTTTGGTTTCCTATCTCAATTGAACAGACTGTGGAAACAGCCTGGGTGACTTGACTTGGCTGGAGACTCTGTGCTTTATGAGTCACTCAGCACTGGATTTGTATACCTAGTGTCTCGCTGGTTTGGTTTATAAACAGGACTCTTTCGCAATTTCATGAGTCAACGCTTCCCAAACAAGGCCAGTTCATGGTTGAGACTGAGAGAGCCACTGACAAGGCAGCACATGAATTCTAAACAGACAGGGAGGATGCTGCGAAGTGGAACACAAAAGAGGAGGATGAGAAAATCAAACATTAAAACACATTTCCAGGAAGAGACTCTCCAGGGAGGGCTTTTTTTGCCGTGGTTGGGAAAGTCATTTTTCATTTTTATCCGAACGTTCCAGTTTCGTAAGATAGCATGTGAGTGTGATTCGGGGCTCCGTGTCGAATTATCAGTTAGCCTGAAATCAATAGGCTGCTCAATGGCATGCTACAGCCTGTAATGGTGTCTGTTTAGAGTCTACATGCATTCCAGGATGTTTAACCCTAAAGCTGAGGGAACACGAAGCCATCTCCTTCCAGGAGACCTGGTTTGAGGCAACTTCGCTGTATCAAACCCCAAGTCTCCCCTGGTGTGCCACGCAGTGGCCCCAAACCTAGTCTCCTGAAACCAAGTTCCAAGCCACAAAGTGGCTTTGTGTTACTGCTTAACAGTGCCTGGAGAATAACCTGGGGCAGTTTCATTCTCCAAGGATAGACTACACCAGAAACATTTCCAATCATGGGGAGGGGAGGGGAGAGGAGAGGGAGAGGGAGAGGGAGAGGGAGAGGGAGAGGTGGGGTGAGGTGGGGGGGAGGAGGAGAGGAGAGGGTGAGGAGGGCGGTGGACTAACTCGTCCAGTGGCTGGTTCAGATTCCACTTCACTGCAGCCCACAACACAACCTCTACTGCCTGAGTGCCCTGCAGCAACTGAGCGAACTAGTCAGGTGATCCACGTCTTCAGAAGTCATTATCACTGCGACTTGATGGGGCAAGTTAATGAAGAATGCCAGGGTCAGCGCCCACATACAGTTTTTAAACTGACTGACTGAAAAATGAGGGGACGGAAGGACAATGAGACAATTCTCTAGGAAGTGAAACTTAGGTGGTCACGTGACGTGTCACCTGGACAGAAGCCAGGTCTGTTGTGCTCTTGCCCTGTAACAGCTGATATAATTCTGTGTGTTTTTAAAGTTATGGATGAATTTCAAACTAAGTCATAATAACAAGACTCATGAGTTGAAGGTTTGGGAATCCAGCCTGATAAGGTTAAACACTTTTTTGGGGCTCAACATCTTTAACAAAGACATTCTGTAACCTTTAGGGAAGGAGTCTGGAGACTCCATACAGAGATCTCTTAAAGCCAGTGGTTTTCAAGCAGTGGTACGTAGGAAGGCTACGGGATGAGAAAACACTACAAAAATTCAAGAAATGTTTTGCATGTGGAGTACAGAGCCAAACTGCTAGAGAAAGTCAACTTGTGATTCTGAAAGAGTCCCAAGAACAGATGAGAAGGATTCTGTCAGGAGCATTCTGCAAGACAGGGCTGGCTCAAGCAGGCCCTTCCAGTCCTGGTCTTTGAACCAATTAAACCTCCATCAGGACCCTGATGTAGTTAATGAGAGCATTTTACCTGTTAAACCTGGAGTGGGACGGCCCTCCAGGACCCTGACTGGACACCCCGGCTGTGAAAGAACTACATTTCCTCCTGCTTAGATCATGGTTTCCACATGCTTATTAAACATTCCAGCAAAAACTGCTTCTGAAAAGACTCCTCAGGGTTGATTCTGCGCTCCGAAGGCCGTTGGTGACGCAGTGAAGCCTTGCTTGCCCACAATAAGCCCGCCCTTGCTTGCCCACAATAAGCCCATCCTTGCTTGCCCACAATAAGCCCGTCCTTGCTTGCCCACAATAAGCCCGCCCTTGCTTGCCCACAATAAGCCCGCCCTTGCTTGCCCACAATAAGCCCATCCTTGCTTGCCCACAATAAGCCCATCCTTGCTTGCCCACAATAAGCCCGCCCTTGCTTTTCCACAATAAGCCCGCCCTTGCTTGCCCACAATAAGCCCGCCCTTGGCGTGGAACGGCCCGCTTGGCCGGGGGTCGCCCTCCCTGCCTCTTTTACCAGGCCAGCGACTGAGCTGTTGAAATGATCACAACAACGAGCCCAGCTGCATTTATCAATGTCATGAGCTGAAACGAACTAAAGGAGACAGCGAGACTCCAGAGCCAGCCTGGTGAGCTGGGGAGCAGCAATTTCAACACAAAGGGATGCATTACGCCACTCAGCTGGGATTTAAAACCTCAACATCACAGGTTTACTGAAATTACACACTGGAAACAACCAGCAACTGACTTGTGCTGCTACAGTTCAATTGAACTGGTTTTTTAAACGTTCTTTTGAAGCAGCACAAGCAACTCCAACCAGCATGACCTGCTGACAACCAGAACTAGAAGCCCTGAGCAGAGCCAGGAAGAAATGACAGCGGCAGCGTGGCCTGCACACACACACACACACACACACACACACACACTGACAAACACACACACACTGACACACATACTCACTCTCACACACACGCACACTGACACACACATACACTGACACACACACACACTGACACACGCACACGGTTTTATACAATACTTTCAATAAACCGCTCAGTTCCTATTCCAGGAAGTTGTCTTAACTCTCTCACAGAATATTAAAGCTGTTCGATTGTTCTAGAATTGTGATTGTTCCTCATATATATTTATATATGGCAACACATCAATACAGCAACAAATTTTAAATGAAAGGCAAACTGACCTATATATAAATCTACCCAGCATTGGAACGCCTATCCATTATTAAATCGGTATTAATATATAAATATATATATATATATATATATATATAAATATATATATATATATATATATATTAAAGGACCTCTGGGTGGATGACGTGTATTTTAATTGCAGATTGCAATCCCCACAGTATGACAACAAACTGGTGCAGAGAGAGAGAGAGAGACACACACACACAGAGAGGCTCTCTTTAATCCCCTCAGCTGCTGGCTGTATACACTGAAGTGTTACATTTTATAACCACGAAGGCAATGTGTGCATCCTCCAAACCATCTGCCTGTCTATGGAAAGACATTTTAATCTAGAATGTGATCCGGATCATACAGAAACCAGACACTGGCCTGGTCAAGCAGGGCTGCCATCAGAGCAGCAAGCTAAAGGGGCTGGTTAGGGAAGACACTGCATTTTAAATATATATATATATATATATATATATATATATATATATATATATATATATATATATAGATAGATAGATAGATAGATAGATAGATAGATAGATAGATAGATAGATAGATAGACACACACACATCTGCGCAGGGAGGAGCTGGAGTCGACGTGCACAAAGAACACTGTATTCTTGCAGAAACACGGACCATACCCTCCATTATTAATGTTCAATGAAGACACCAGCTGCACTATTGAGAGACGGAACCACGCAGGCAACAGTATGTCAGGATACCTCCAGTGTTGTTTGTATCACAGATTTCGCTCTCCGTTTCTAAATGTCCAATGCATTACCACCACACACTAACATATGTATACACCTCATAAAACGCGACCTACCCCAGCTGTTTCTTTCTTTGCGGTTTCTGGCCATGGTATAGAGTGTCCTGTCCCTCCCTGTGTTGTTTGTGATGAGTATCAGAGCCGTCTGCGTGCATGGAGATGAGGGAGGCTCCCTGCTCGCTGCCTCGCTGCATGAAGATGCTCTCGGATATTGGGAGGATGCTTGCCGGAGCCTCACTCTCAGCACGGAGATGCAATACCGCAATGGAACCGCCAGGGAGCACTGAAGAGCGAAACTCTTCGGAAAACCTCGGCAGCAGCCGTTTTGTTTTGTTTAACACGCTCACCGCAGACGGTTACAGTCCTTTCGTTCTTCTTAAAGCTGTATAAAGACTTATTTAACACCCATATTATTTCAATTTCAAGCATGTTTACACAATGCGTTCCTTTAAAATTATTTTAAAAACGCCAAACTATAAATCTGAGTTTAAACAGCACGTTAACGCGCTGTTTAAGTGTTGACGCCGTACAAGAATATATATATATATATATATATATATATATATATATATATATATATATATATATATATATATATATATATATCACGTTTTATTTCTACTGTAATTTTTAACTGTTTTGCCACCAAGAATTCTGTTGTGGTTTGCCAAGGCGACCCCTTGAAGGATTACAGCAACGCCTTGCTTTACAGGTATTGACCAGTCGGGGGCGCTATTAGCCCACTTCGTCCCTGGTGTCTGCGATAAGGATTATACAGAATGAGGTGACGTTGTGGAACTGGAACGGTGGGTGGTATTCAAATCGGAGCATTCTGACGTCTAAAAAAAACAAACAAACAAACGAGCGACCAACCGTCTTTTAAAAGACCGACCGTGATTTGAAACGATACGTATTTTGACATAAAGCCACACTGACGGTTTATGTATATGGTATTAGGATGCGTGAAAGGAAACATAATACTCATTTTTTATTATTGTTAATTATTTTCAGTGAAACTGAAGTTATACAGAATATAAGTTTTTTTTTTTCTTTTCATTCCAAGGCTGTATTTCTTTTATATATATATATATTTTTCCCCCCCGTCCCGAGTTTGAGCAAGGCGTGTACGTGTGGAGTCGTGTTGTCAACAGGAGGAAGTGACATTGCAATTGAACGCAGAGGCAGAGGCGGAGTGAACGCGAAGCACCCGGACCCGGTTCCACTCCAGCGAGCACAAGAGGCTCAATGCAGCGCTTTATTTAGCGGAGGTCATTTCTATCTGTGAAGTGTGGGTTGTTGGAGAAAGTTTTTTATTTTATTTATTTAAGCACATAAGACATGTTAAACTCGACGTCTAATGGTTTGTAAAGAGTTCAAATGCTACTGGGAGAAAGCGTGTAAGGTGAGTGAACGCTTGTTGATTAAATCTTTTGAATGTCTCAGACCGTGCAGCTGTGCGTGTTTTTCTGTACGGCTAGCTAGCTGAACTGCTGCGTGTGGGTATGCGGGGAGATTAGACTGCACAAGACCAGCGTAGCCGTGAATGAAACGCCGCGCTTATATATATATATATATATATATATATATATATATATATATATATATATATATATATATATATATATATATATTATAGAATAGGCAGACACCAGCAGGATTGTTCCTGGAAAGGCAGCTGATTCTTAATGGCTAATATAAGCATCCATTTCACTTTCTCTAAACCGAAAGCCAACAAAGAGAGAACTTAAACCGCGTGAACAAACACATGCTCCAAATCGGTGACGGTTTTTCAATGTTGGCATCCTACAGGAAACCAATCTCCCTGCATATATGTGATGGATTGTTTTACACAATGGAAAAGGGAAACGTTTTCCAGAAAGTCCTCTCGCTCTCTACAGCACCGCATACACACACACACACACACACACACACAACCGTTACTCCAAACTGAAGGTGACATGACAGGGTTAACATCATAAGAAAGCCTTGCAAAGCATTAGCATTGCGTTCCATTGATTTTAAAAAAAAAAACACAAAAAAAAAAACTGCACACGACACTGAGTTATTAACTGGACATGCAACCTAATACCAGGACTGTGAGCATTATTATTATTATTATTATTATTATTATTATTATTATTATTATTATTCTCTAAGCAGACAGTTTGTAGATGGTTGTAACCATTTGAAAGCATTATACAAGTTGATCTTGCTTTTGCTTGCGGATGTTGGAGCTGGTCAGTATTTGTTTTGCAGTGTGTGAGAGTCGTTTCCAGTGCGTGTTTCTCGTCAGTGATATGTGTGTGTGTGTGTCTGTGCAGAGCGTACTCTGCAGCACCAGTGGCTGTAAAATACACACTCACTTTTTGTCTTCTCTGTACAGCAGGAAATGGACCAGAAGCCATATTCGGAAATAGAAGCTTTGCAGCTTTAGAAGAAAAGAAAAGAAAAGACAGGACACCCTGACACCGAGTGGCTGTTTTTTTGTTTTGTTTTTTACAGAAGAACGAGGGTTTTATTGAACGGATTTCAATATACACAAGACTTTTTAATGTGAAGGGCAACCAAACCGGCAACAATGGATGATCTTTCGCGTCCCAGCGCGGAGATTCAGAGAAGAAACCCACAGCAAGATTTCGAGCTGATTCAACGAGTTGGGAGCGGCACCTACGGGGACGTATACAAGGTGTGTGTGTGTGTGTTTATTTAAACGGGTTTGCGTGCTTCCAATCCTTGCTGCAGATATAGATATATATCGAGTCATCGAGATGGACTGGAGTGACTTCATGTGCATCACCGTCAGTAGTTTCCGGGAAAAGCTTTTTTTTGCATTTCCTTGAAAGAACTAAGTGGTGGTATTATTATCCGACTTGAACGTGCTGTCATTTTCATTGCGCGTTTTGCAAATGGGATCACTCTTTTTAATTACAGCACGCTTGTGGTTTGGGAAGCAGCTGTAGGAATGTGTGTACAGTGCACTGCTATCCGTGTTTCCATTTGCATGTAAACTATATGTCAGATCTAGCTTACATTGCTTCAAACACACTCTAGTAACAGCAATTCCAGAAAAAAAACAAACCTCTATTTGCAGGGATGGAAACAAGACTGCTATTACAGTGTACGCAGTGATTGTACTGAGTAACGTTTTAAAGTATAATTGCAGTATGATTACTGGTACCAGTACAGTCCAGCATACTGCAGTACACATGTGTAAGGCGATCTCTTAATCATGATATATTATGAGAATGCTGGTGGCCTTTCAGAAAATGTGTACTGTATTGTCATTAGGAAGGTCAAGGGAATGTAAGTGTAATCCAAGTATTGTTAGTGGCGGGTGGATCATTATGAGAGGAGTAGCAGTGTGCCCCACTCCCTAAGATTGAACATGCATGCTTAGATATTCTCAGCCTGGCACAATGCAGCTCAGACAAGGTGCAGAGTCCAGCAGAAAGTAGCTGCAGACTACAGTATGCCTTCATCAGCCTGTGACCCACAAAGAAAAAAGCCTGGAGTCTGAGATCTGCACACAACGTGTCAAGAAACGAGCTGGCATACTGCATTCATCTTTATTCTGTGCCAGTACAGAAGTCTCATTTGATGACAGACATGGGGATGTGCAGGGACGGAAATAAGACTCCTGTTGCAGAGCAGTGTGATCCATTCCTGGTTTTACTATGAGTTTAATAAGACATACCTGAGCTTGTTACCTACACACTGTGGCTAATCAAGCTGGTAATATAACCTGGAATGGGTGAAACAAGCTCCATCACAACATGAGCTCCCTTTAAGAAGGAAATCATACTAAGGACTGTGTTCCAGTGAAGGATGTGCAGAATGCTGGTTTAAAGAACCATAGGCAGTGCTGTGGTTAGAGTGGATTCACTCAGCGTTGACATGACTAATACTTGTACTGTCTGAACTTCCCTGTTCAGAGTGTATCGCTGTCTCTGAGCTCACACAGCTCTTGTGTTCCCCAGGTTCTGTCACACACTCCATGTGAACTGCGTTGAATTATTAGCAGGGTCTCGGAGTGGCTGTGGGATTTCAGTGCTGCAGGAGACTCGATCGATGGCCGCTGTTTATTATTGGATTTGTTAATCCAGTCTGTTGAAAACCGTAAAGATGATTAACAGTAAACATTAAACCCCAAAAGCAGAATCGTAATAAAGCAGCCATATACAGTTGTGATTGGACGGCATGCACGCAACTATAACGTCTCGGTGAAGGGGTGGGTTCAGTTAATGGGTCGGCATGACACCCTCCTGTCCCGGTCCTGCTGGTTTTGGCTTTCTAGTTTTTATGATGTCATCCAAAGCCTTTGTTTCAGTGCTTTTATAGTGCTGTGGACTAATACAGTAATAGCCTTCGTAATACCTACCCATACCTGTTCAAGCTGGGCATGTTATTACTTATATCCTAAAGCAGTTCTAGGTAGCAGTCTGATGAATCCAATTCACTTCCAAAAAAAAACAAAACACCACCTTTATCCTTAAATCATATAGACTTGCAGAGCGGATTTCTACTCAACTTTATCGTTCTGTCTTAAAATATATATATATTTTTAAACGGGTAAACATGAGCTGTCTTGCCAGCTAGCTGCCTGCTCAGTGCTACTGTAGTGGTGCTTTGTGAAACTGGCTGCTGGATCCTGGGTGTTCTTTTGCCACTCCAGTACAGGGGTGAAGGGGCATGCTGGTGTTGGAGGTTCAGAAGGGATCTTGCAGGGAAGTTGCTTTCAGTGGTCTGGTATTACCGGTTCAATGGGTGACACTTTAATTTATCCGCTCTGAACTGATTCCAGTGAAAGTACTGTGTGACTTTGAATTCTTCTTTTTTATTCTATCGGTAAAGCCCATCCACGAGATCTCATTCTGCAGTACAATCTTGTGATGAGGGTTTAGTTAATAGAAACAAAGCAGCGAATGCTTGTCAGTGTGTTTTAGATGTCATTGAACAATCCTTACAGAGTGACCCGACACAGCAAACCCTGTGAACTGTGAACGCACTGTACTGTACACACTAGGCTTTCCAAGATGACCTATTTCTGTAATTTACTGTAACTTCAAGATTCCTGATAGGACTGGTTCACAAGAGGTCAAGCAGATGATTTAACTCTTAACGTCATCAGTCAGGGTCAGGCTTGGAAACGTGCTCATGTGCATGGGGTTGCGTTCAGTGAAATAATATAGGCCTAAAAGTTTGACTCTGTCACAAAACTATCATGGCTCTGTCTCAGAAAGACTGAACAAAGAATTGTCTGTGTCCTTTGATCGTTCTGGGGTTTAAACCCCTTTAGTCAGCAACACATGTGGCAGTGGTATTTAGACATGGGAAATGTGCAGTTACTGTGAATTAACCCTATGGGGGGTGTTCCTAGACAGGACCGTTTGGTATTGTTTGAACAGACAGACGCCAATTGAATTCTTGAAATGACTAAAACCTGGAACGAGAAACAAAGAATGTTAATTCCAGTATCCTTTGAAAAGCGTGCCTTTGGTGTTTGTTTACTAGTTTTATAGCATGAATCTTTTTTTTTTTTTTTTTTTTTCCTAGAACATCTGGTCTGAAAGCCACAAACATGAAACCCTCAGCTCGCTCGTGCTCTGTGAACATTGTGATTTTACAAAGACACGTTTGTTCCACATTGGTTTTAGTCTCGTGCAGTTATTTGCCTTCATCCATTGAGCAGTGGTGTTGAGGGTCACAGTCTGTCGCTATGTCAGCTGGTGTTAAAACATGCCCAGCAGTGTGAGGTCTCCCTTGGGGCAGGTCTTCCCATGCTGGCAGTCTTGAATGCAGACACTCCAAACCCGCTGTTCATGGGTCTTGTGTTTGGACAGAGTTTGAAGCTGCTTCTTCTGAGGGCAGGGAGGTGAAGACAGACCTGGGTCCGTCACAATTGGAATTGTGCAATTCGTAATTAATTACAGTTACAGTGTCATTGTAATTGGAGTTAAACCTGGGTACACCTGCATAATTGTGTAATTATAATTCTACCACATAAGCAATCTTTACAGTTCAGTTACGCATTTATTTATCATTCGATCATTGTTCTTGGTTTTCAACCACTTTCGGTGACCGCATTTGGTAAAAAAAAAAAAAAAGAAAAAAGTTCTATAGTATGTTTCTGTATTTGTACCTGTGATTATTGCTTGGTTTAGAGTAAACGTGTTCATGTGCATAACTCTGATACTTTTTAGTATAATTGTAATTACTGCAGCATAGTTGCATAGTAACTGTAATTCTAATTAACCCCAGGTTTAGGTGAAGATCGCTTCAGATTTATCACCCGATGGCCTCTAATCAGTCATATTAATAAGCGAGTCATACCATTTAAAAAGTCTGTCTGGAGGGCAAGGGAGTGAAACAGTCTGTCCCGGGACAAGGGAGTGAAACAGTTTGTCAGTCAAAGGACAGAGAATAGACAGTGACGGTTCATCTCTGTACGTTTATGACCTGGAATAGTGAGTTTAATATCTGTTGAAAGAGAGTGTAGGGTGCAACATTTTGAGATGCTCACGTAAAGGATTTCTGTTCACTGGATGATCGACTGATAGACCCAAAGAAATTCAACTGTCATATAAGCACAAACAAACACATAGGAAATACTGCAGGACATTTAGAAATGAATACACTTTCAAAGGTCATTTTTCAGTTTATGTTGTTGTAATAGAAGCATGATATTGACAGTAAGCAGTAAGCTGACTGAAATTTAACCAATACAGGTAAACACAACTTCAATAAACACAAAGGCTTTGATTGTCAAAGCGCTTTACTCAAGCCCAGTATTTTGTAGACAGGAAAAACACCCCAATACAGTTACCAAACCAGAAATAAGTTCTTAGACATGTGGTGGAAAAATGTTTCTTACTAATTGTTGTGCTGGGATGAACACAAATTCTTTTTTTTTTTTTAATTGAAATGCATATTCTTTCATTTTGAATTGACTGGGAAACAATAGTATAATTTGTGCCATGTTTTAGTAAGAACTTAAACTAGTACCCCATCGACTGACCTTTTGAAATGAAGGAGAGAAACACGCTTCTGTACAATAGAGTGTGTGTTCGTTCACATGTTATTTTAGCATTGGATTCCTTTATGATATCTAATGAATGAGAACTTGGTCAGTTTTTCCGCTGAATGCATTTCAAAGAGTGTTTGTTCAGATATTTGAATAGGCTTATATCCCAGCCCTACCCATTTTCGAATTGCGAGTGAAGCGTTTCTGGAAGCTTGGAGAATGTGGCACATGGTAACATACGGTAAGCTGGGTTGGAAGCACCCAGGCTAGCAATGCTGTTTCTAGCACAGCTGTGCTCCACAGTGCAGTAGCCCTCCAGACAGTGCTCTCCTCAGCCCTGTTTTGTTGAGGAAAGCTGCATCTCCTAGCATGGAGGCTGCTGACAGAATGAAATGTGTGCTATTCTCCCGCAGCAGCAAGTTCAGGACCGTGCTCTGCTGAAACCAGACCCTCTCTGTCTGTACATGCTCTTGGTCTTGGTATGTGCGCTCTCTCATTTTAGATGACATCTGAAATATTTTAAACATGAGGCCTGCCGCATGTAGAAGTTACATGCATGTCCTGTTTGGACTGCAGTCTGTATCTGTGGGTACTGAGGTGGTTCAGCTTTTTGTTTAATTAAATAGGGCCTGCTTTTTTATTATTAAAACAGGCCTTTAATGTATGCCAAGGTTAATCAAAACCACCTGAAGAAAGTGCTGCTGGCTGAAGTTTTCAGTGGTAATCCAGGTAAAAGCACAGCACAAGCGAAGACATATGGTAAGGTGCAGCGCAGTGTATGGCAAAGCAACAGCCTACAAAACTACAGAGGTACAGTACAGTAATCTGTAAAGCTGTGCAGTGGGTCAGGCACTTGGCTGTTTCCCCATTTATGTTACTTAATTATTATTATTTTTTTATTCAATTTCAAATTGTACTCCCCTGGACATCTGATAGATTCTTTAGCTTCCTTTTTGTTTTTGATCATTTCAATTAAAGTCCTTAATGAAGGTGTGCTGTGTAGTGTTTCACATGCTGTGCACGGGGCTGACACACAGTATGCAGGTTGTGAAGGTGCGCTGTGTAGAGTTTCACATGCTGTGCACGGGGCTGACACACAGTATACAGGTTGTGAAGGTGCGCTGTGTAGTGTTTCACATGCTGTGCACGGGGCTGACACACAGTATGCAGGTTGTGAAGGTGCGCTGTGTAGTGTTTCACATGCTGTGCACGGGGCTGACACACAGTATGCAGGTTGTGAAGGTGCGCTGTGTAGAGTTTCACATGCTGTGCACGGGGCTGACACACAGTATACAGGTTGTGAAGGTGCGCTGTGTAGTGTTTCACATGCTGTGCACGGGGCTGACACACAGTATACAGGTTGTGAAGGTGTGCTGTGTAGTGTTTCACATGCTGTGCACGGGGCTGACACACAGTATGCAGGTTGTGAAGGTGCGCTGTGTAGTGTTTCACATGCTGTGCACGGGGCTGACACACAGTATGCAGGTTGTGAAGGTGCCTTGTGTAGTGTTTCACATGCTGTGCACGGGGCTGACACACGGTATGCAGGGTGTTGTTACTGAATCAAGTTGCAGTGCTGCTGGAGAAGGAAAGTGAATCTTGAACTACAAGGTTCCTTTTTATTTTAACAGATTGTAATTAAAAATAAGCTCTTGGGGAGCAGTTACATTGCGTTTGGTCTAGAACATTGATTTCTGTTGATTTCTTGATTTTTCAAAATCAATTAAATAAGGAAAAAAACGGGTGCACCTCGAATGTCAGAGTTCTGTTAGTACTGTACAGTAGTATAGGTTGTACAGGACTAATACATTGATGTTTAAATCTGCATTTCATTGGAGACCCTTTTCCCCACAGTGATGGAAATGAGACGTCCGGCGCAGTGTGAGCCAATCCAGAATTTACTATGAATCTAAAGTTTACATTACAGTGCAACAGTGCTTCTTACCTTGACATGGTGGCTAATTAAGATCGTACTCAAAGTAAAACCTGCAATGGATCAAACTGCTCTGCAAAGGGATTCTGCATCTTTGAAAGAGCGACTCTGGTTCCACAGAAGCAGATGGGAGCTGTCCCAGCAGCTCAGGAGTGGATTATATCAGGGTTATCTGCAGGCAGCGGGGCCTTGACCTGGGGCTTGTCTTCTAACTGGGACACCAGAGCTGTGTGGTAGCATTGTGTCTTATTGTCCCTGGCAGTGCATACAGCCTATCTAGAGAATAGCTTGTGTTGACATTAATCTTGTGAAGGATATTGTTTGTTTAGCACATCATATTGAATATCATAATCTAGCTTTATATACAGCAGAGACAACCTGCCTGTCTGTTTATCTGTCGTATGTGACTGATACAGTTACAGTACTTTTTTACATAGATGACTGCTTATTGTGATTATTTGAGCATAACTGTTTGCACTTAGGCATGATGTGCTTTATTAAATTTGTCAACATAGCCCTAACCCTCTTCCTGCTTTTGGTGCATGACTGTACTTGTGGTTCTTTTGGAAATGGAGCAGGTGAGTGGATTCCTGGGCTCCTGACTCATGCTGGCTGGTAAATAAAGCACACGTTTTCGTAGATCTTATCATGCTGCTTGCTAGATTTTATCATGCTGCTTGCAGCGAGACTCCGTCTGTCAGTTTCAAGGTGTTCCAGGTAGTTCTGTGAAGAGCTGCAGTTTGATTTCTGCAGTACAGTAGTTTGCAAAGGAACGGTCTCCTATGTTAAGACAGTGCACATGGAAGAGGGCTGTGTCTTTGAGGAAGTGATTGGTGGTACAGTGCTGCACACCTTACAGGGGACGGGACTGGCCTCGCTGGAACAGAGCTCTGCACTAATGTTTATGAAGCTTATACAGTAGCACTGAACGCACAGAAGAGTCTGGACTCCGTGAACACCAGCTTCCTAAAACCATATTCAGCATCATAAAAATATTGCTGCATCCTGAATCCACATTTAAGCTAGTAATATAAAGGCCTGTTTTATTGCCTCAATATAAAATCTGTTATCAAGTTACAGTAAACTCTTTATTGCAGTTATAAAACAAGAACATCATGCCATTTTCCACTGTAGTTCAAGGCACTGTAAAGCTGCCTCGTAAAACACAAACAGACAGCTACCATAACTGAACACTGCATACAGATCTATGGATTGTAGCTAGCTAGGATGCAGTGCAAGCAGAAATATGATCATGGATGTGTTTCATAGTCCCAACCATTGTTGACTCGTCTTGGTAGCTCCACTCAGTGCCGTATGTAGAGAGAGTTTGGCCAACCTTGGTGAACAGCCGCAGGTGATTGGTCAATCCCTTTCACGTGACTTAAATCAGCAGTACAGGCAGTACTGTACATTCATTTTTATATATATATATATAATCAGTTATGCCTATTGGAGCAGTTAGCTGAACTGTAAACAATACAGTAGCACCGAGTACTATTATAATGTCTATAGGCTAATCCATTAGGTTGCCAGGTTGCCTCATCTCATCTAGACTTTAACTGGCTCCAGTACTTCCCGGACACTTTCAGACAGGTCAGGATTTTGAAGTTGCCCTTAAATTGAAAGTAATATGTCCTAATCTGCACTGACTAGGATTTATTTGTACTGACTCTCCTGATCAAATAAGAAGCGATCAGCTGTTCACAAGTCAGATCAGTAACAGGAATAGTGAACAGCTGATCATTATAATAATTTGATCGAGAGATTATGTACTATCAACTAATACAAGATAAAAAGAAACTTTAAAATATTGATTAAAAACCAATATAAAATAAATACTGACGAGGGTATTGCTGTTTTTATTTTTATTCTTTAAGCATTGCCGACAGTTGGCCGAACTCTCTTATATACGGCTCTGGTTCCACCGGTTCAGTAGACGATGCAGGCGGCACTCTGAGTAGAGGTTTATGGTTTGCATGCCCGCCTGTGAATGCCAAGGAGCAGACTGCCACGTGGCATGAGATCTGAAAGAGCTTGGTCCCACTTCGTGCTACACGTTGATGTGTTTAATTGGTGCCCATTTACTGTTGTATGAAGTCAACACTAGATTCATGTGCTAGCATCCTGGGCTGACATGAGGCAATTTCCACAGTATCCCCTCTTCTACACTTCCATGCAGTCTGCATCAAGCTGCATCCTCATGAAGTGAAGGCTCTCATTAAACCTGCTGTTCTTCAAGTATCATGTTGTTTCTCTGTAAAGTAAGTGTGGCATGTTCCCCATGAATGTGTGTGGTTTTTTTTTTTATATAACTGCAGAAGTGAGCACCTTGATTGCTGTTTGTAGTGCTTCTGGTAAAAATCAAACTCTTTTCTTCAGCGTTGAATAGATCATTGTTCCCTGTCTCTCATGAGATTTTGTACTGCATCACACCTGAACACAGGCCCTGTCCACACTACATAACCGATCTCAAGAACCGTACTCTAAACCTCTCTAATTAATACAGCTCAAAGCGTCCACACTGAAGTACCGTTTCAAGTTTAGTCAGGCCTATTGCGTCCACACACCATTAGAGTAGTTCAGTTACAATTCCCAGCAGCGCAACGAACCGTAGAAATTAATACGATAGTATCCCACCATGCACTGTATTTTATTTTAAAATAATGTGTTATGCCCCATATTAACAGAGGTCCATATTGCTAAAAAGAAATATAACAAGTATTATGGAAAAAGTAAATCCGAACACACACACACACACACACACACAAGTAGGGCTTGAAGTTTTCAGGTTTTATTTTTAATCAGGTGAAGTCCCTTTAAACAAATTGAGCTGATTCTGTTTTATAATTAAACTCAGAAAAAGCTGTTAATTACAAAACAATCTTTGTTTTTATCCTCATATCTTGCCTGAGCCTAATTCGGGTCCTCTTAATTTTATTTCAAACAGAGCTGACAAATTACGTAATTTGTTCATCCCCGATCCTACTGTTAACTCGCATTTCATTTTTGCAGTCGCCTAATTTAACGTTGTGTTTTTGTTATTTTCTCCACTAGTTTAACAGAGATGTCCTGACAGATTTTTTGAAGCATAAAAATGAATACCTAGTGCGGAGTGTACACTGATAGCAAGTCCTTCAGGCGCCTGCTCTGAGTATTTCGCCAAACATACCACAAAGCATTTTGGTATGTTGGAGGATACACAAAAAATGTAGTTTGGTATTACAGCGTCCACACTTATGATAAACCGCACTACCTGATGCGATCTAATTAGAACCGGACTCGAGACTACCTCCTGAGGTGGTCTCGAGTACGGTATTAAATGCTGCGCTGTGTGGACGCAAACCGTATTTAGCACTTTTAAGCCGGTTTAAATGCAACTAATACGGTTTAAAGGCATAGTGTGGACAGGGCCACAGTTGTGTTCTTTGAGTGTCTCATTCTACCGCGGGTGGAACCCTTTCTAAACCCTTCCCTTTCTTTGGCTTGGTCTTCTCGTGCCATGTGCAGACAGTGCAATCAAAGGCTGCATGTTGCAGATGACAAATACCAGGCTGGGGGAAAAAAACCAAAAAAACCCGTTTGACCTGCTTGACTGCTTTAGTTTTATATCGGGTGCACTCATCTCCCTATAATTGGTATGTGTTTGTTGTTCTTGTTTTTTTTGTTTTCTAAGCTTGTCAAGGTGAGCTTGGACACACCCATGGTCTCTGTGACTCATATAGTGTAGATGTGAAGCCACCTGCAGGGCTGTGAGCAGCATCACTGTTGAAGTGCCACGTCTTATTAATGACAGCAATATTAGCAGTATTGTCATGCTTGGGATGTTTCAAAGACAACACGATCGATGACAAGTTGCTCCCTGGTACCTAATCACTTCACACTGTGCTATAGTGAAAACTCACTAAGCTGCAATTAAGAGTACCCTACAGTCCTGATTTTCAATTCCAATTCCTTTATAAAATCAATTCATTTTAGAGACATAATCAAACTTGTGATTGTTCAACTGCTTTCATTTGAAGCCAATTGAATTGACGAACAGTGACTTCAATACAAGTCATTTGTTGCCACTGTGAGAAGCTCGTTTTGATACTGCTGATTGTAGTTTTGACCAGTGATGTGTAGGAATTGAATAAAAGGAATTGGAATTGATTTTAAAAAGAAATTGAAAATTTTTTGAAATATTTAAATATCTTTAATGAATGTAAAACAAATAAAATAAAAGGTGAAATATTCTCTGCAAAAGAAAGCTAATGGTAGATGTGAAAGTGCTGGTCTCATGGTCGCAGTGTCTGTAGATGGGTTGGTACAGTATGTTAAGTAGGTGTAAAGGTGTTGGTCTCATGGTCACAGTGTCTGCAGATGGGTTGGTACAGTATGTTAAGTAGGTGTGCCATGATCTCGTAACCTTGATACCCCCCCCCCCCCCCCTCCGCCCCCCGCTGTTTGATTGGGAACTGGATCCTGGAATGTTATCTGTAATGATCATTCTTGTGTCTCTCCTCTCGTTTATCATTACAGGCCAGAAACATCCAGACTGGGGAGCTGGCAGCAGTCAAGATGATCAAACTGGAGCCAGGTGAGCTGCTTCTAAACCCTCCACAGATCTGTGCTTTCAGGTCAGGGGCTCTGGGTTATTTTACATTTGTTCATTTATTAGTATCATCTTTTATTATTTAATAGGTTTTCCAGAACTTTAAATCATCGACTTGCATTTTGGAACGCACGCTCAAACTGAGAAAGACGAGCAGCAGGTCTGGAGTACAAGGGAGTATGGAAGGACGTGATTACTGCTGTTACAGACCCTGACCCCTGCCCGTGACACGAGATACCAGCTCTACAGCACACCAGCAGACAAGCATGGCTGTCTTGCACAGTGGTTAATGCATAGATCTTAGATGCAGAGGAGTTCATTTCTATTAGTCTAGATTCTGGAAAGTTTCTAAGAAGAAATTGCGAAATGCATGTTGTTGCTCATTGTCTGTGACGGGGCAGTGATAGTTGTCTACTGTGTGAGCAAACCTAATGTGGTTTTATAATGTGGAAGTTATACAGTAGTTTGCACGTACAGGAACACCTCCTAAAAGAACACTTAAACTGATTTTTCCCCATTGTGAATGTTCCTGCTGAAGGAACAGGAACTTCGCTTAAAAGAACACCTTGGCACCGATAGCGATTCGTTCACAACGGATACAGTACTGCTTTATAACCCGAAAACTCATCATCATCAAACTTAAAGTAAAATGGTTTATTCAGTCTTTTCAAAAGCGACTTGTCATCACTAGATACGTCATTTTATGACAAGAGTGAAGTGCTTTAGAAAGGTTAGAAGTTCATTCATATCCACCATTTAATATAAATTGCATATTATTATTCATGACGGATCGGTCTGTAGAAGGACCTTTACAGATTTGTTGAGACGAGGTGACGTCATCTCCTGTTTTAAAAGAAAAGTTAAATACAAGAAATATAGTTTAACATTTTTATAGCAGTTTTTCTTAATGTCTCTGCTTGTGATATACATTAGCAAAAGAGTAAATTAAATTCAATTAGATGTGCATTGAATACATCACATAAGTTAACACAGTAAGATCTGCAGCTAAGTAAAAGGGGAGGTGTTTTTTGGCAGTATTAGCTGATCCCAGTACTGGCCCGCACCTCTTAAACTAGCTGACTTTTAAGGAGAGGGGAGAGAATGTTCTGCTTCTCATCTGTTCTGCCAGTTTTCTTCATGTCTATGGAGCCAGGCCCATATTTACAAAATCATTTTTTCTGCAAAGCAAATAAATCCTGATGAATGGGTCTAAAAGGAGAGCGACCAAGGAACGCTTAACAGTTTCTTGAATTTAAGGATTCCGAAGCTCTCCACCAGCGAGGTTCTGCGTGCAATACAGTGGCTGCAGCATGCAAGGGCTACTGCTGCCCTTACCTAGGAAACTGAGTGAGGGCGAGCGAGCCTTTCTAAAAGCAGCACCCGAGAGCGAGGAAATGAAAACTTACTGTGAGAACGGAAGTGGCCAGGTTCTTTGGTTTCAGCACTGTGTGATATACGTTGTTTTTAATCTTTCATTTGGTGCTTTGACTGCCCCTGTAAAGATTGAATCTGTCTGTGGAAATAGCACATTGTTTTTTTTTATTTTTATTTCATCTCACAAGTGCAGTGCATCATTTGTGGATAAACAAAACTGAGGTGTGTCCAATAAGCATTATACATAAGTACTGTAAGCATTGCACATAGCTACTGTACAAGTACTGTAAGCATTTCAATAACATACTGTGATGAGTTTCACCTGAACAGGTGTGCTTTGTTTTCATACTTTCCAGATATCTCATTTCTCTTCAATTATTATATTATTTGTTTATTTAGCAGACGCCTTTATCCAAGGCGACTTACAGAGACTAGGGTGTGTGAACTATGCATCAGCTGCAGAGTCACTTACAATTACGTCTCACCCGAAAGACGGAGCACAAGGAGGTTAAGTGACTTGCTCAGGGTCACACAATGAGTCAGTGGCATTTGTAAGTGAATTCCATCCATACAGTAGCTATGAATACTCAACAAATACTAACATATAATGATGCAAATAGATGCATGAGCTGTTTTGTATGAAAATGTAGTTACTCCTTTGGTTTCTGAGTAGATTGCCTAAGCTGAGATAACCTGAAATACAAGCCATGAGGGCCAAGTTTTTTGTTTTTTTTTGCATTACCTACACCAGTGTTATAAATTGTGATGGCAAGATAAAAAGACCACATTCAATTATTGTAAATTATGTTTTTGCTTGATTTTTATTCTTATAAAAATGGTCTGATATCGCACTCCTGTTGCATAAGCGCATGTGCCTATTCAGTGGTTATACTGTAGACTTGTCTTCGGGAACACAGTGTCCTTTTTATAGTAGCAGTGAAAGACACTTACTGTAGATCTGTTTCATGGTTAGCTCAGCCCTTTGGAGGTAGAAAGCAAGCTACTCGCCCTACTTGTGGTATTCTGTGTTTTGCAATGAGGTTTCTCTGTGCTTGTGAAGGATATTTGTGAATAGGAAGTCATAACTGCTGTGTTCTGATACAAAACCAGCCTCGTCTTCTGTTTGTGCAGAGTTACTGAATGGGGTTTCCTTGTACCAGTTCTGCAAACAGAAAGCAAGGTTCAGAACGACCATCACAGGTGTACTGCACCTGCGTCGTATCTTACTGTAGGTAACTTGGGGAAGACAAAAGGTTAAGTAATACAAAATAAAGTTCTTGTGGTCTCACCCCAGTGTTTGAAATGGTATCCCACAGCTTTCTGATCAGGTAGTCGATCATGTTACTGAAGACAAGCCCAGGTTATTTTTTTTTGGGAGGGGGGGGACTTTAGGGATAGGTTTTGTATATCCTGGCAATCTCAATAATATCCAGTGACTTGAGAAGAGGCTAAAATGATCCGTCTGCTAATCTGGTATGAAGATAGCCCAGACAGAAATAGACAGGATGTGTCTGCAGCAAGGAGCTGGTCATTAAGCTGGTGGTTAGTTTGACTGCGTCTCTGTTCTGGGGCTCTTTGTCTAGCTTACTGCCCCTTTATGGCACTGGTTGAGACTGATTCCAGCATATCTAATCTTTACTCATGTGCATTATTCATCTATAAAGGGAGGTTTTGTGAAAAGAGACTTCTTTTATAGGTGTTTTGACACTGTGATGTTAAAATGAGCTGATCTTTTGCCAACATCATGCGAGTATCAAGGACATTTACGGGTGGATGCAGAGCTACAGTGCAAGGTTGATCCTTGTATTGTATTTCATTGTGGCTGCATGGGCCCTGGAGAGACTTTTGAACGCAGATCCCTCCCCCCGCTAGTGTCTGATTGTGCAGAAAATGACATGACATGACAGTGAATGCACAGTGAGTCACCAGCAGAGAAGCACAGTTACACAATCGCAGTGGGACAGGCAATGAGGGAGCCGGTTTAACGTCATGAGTGGAGCTTCCTCGTGCCAGGTTTCAGAGGTGGGGCTGACTGGCTGATGTGCTGTCTGATTACTGCAAACTAGATTTCACTCTAGCATCCTGGACATTGTGGCATCATGTGATATTGCTGGATCATGTTGGAACTATGGTTAATGTGTACCCAGTAGCTGGTGTCGTTTGTTTTTTGTTTGTTAAACATCAACCTAGGAAATCATCTAGTAACGAAATCAATTGAATTTTAAATCTCCTTTCTATCGACTGGTGAAGCTGCAGTATGTACAGTAATACAACAAAACCTTCCGGTTTTCAGTAAAGAGAATCCATAAACATTGAAGCCTGTTGACATTAAAAGTTTACAGTATCTTTGTGTTGTAAAGTTTACTGTCGCTATGGGAACCAGATTTATAGAATGGCGAATGGTAATTATGATGGTAACTAGGTAACTTTTCACTTTTTATAGTTTGGAGGAAGGAGCGGCTGCTTCTCTAGGGAAGGAAATAAGACTCCCATTGTATAGCGGTTTGATCCATTCCTGGTTTTACTATGAGTTCAATAAGACACATCTGACCTTGTTACCTACACACAGTGACTCATCAAGCTCATATTAAAATCTGGAAATAGTTCAATGCAATAGTTCTTCTACTACCTGGCAAAATGAGTCACGAGGACAGATTGAGGGAATTGAACTTGGAGTATTTACTGCAGTGTGGAAAGTAGAAGGATTAGGGGAGATCAACGTTTTTAAAATCCTAAAAGGGATCAACAAAGTCAACTCCAGTCAGTCTCTATTTTCAGACTGAACACAGAAGCCAGGACCAGAGGTCACTGCTTGGAAGGTGAGTGGAGACGGATTCAGGACAGACCTTCTGCTCCTCCCTGCTTTCCTGCTTCTGCTGTAAAAGCACACTGCCTCACACTCTTTAAAGCAGCTCTGTTGAGATTTGCAATGGGTGATGGTTGATGGCTTTTTGGGGCATTGTGTCATCCTGACAGTTCCATACCAGTTTATGTAGATCTGGTTCTCGTCTGCCTGGAATTTCCATGCTGTGGATGAAGAAAACGACATGGTTCAGTCTGTTTACAATGATAGAATCTTCCCCTTCACACACACACACCCTGTAAAACCTGGAATGAATCGAACTGCTTTGCAGTTTCTGTGACGCCCCCTTCCTTGTGAATACTGCATCAAGAATAAAGACCTACTGTGTTAGAATGACAGGAAGTAAAATGCATGAAAAATCATTTCATAACAAGCAAGCTTTTCATTTTAATAATACCCGACATGCAAATAGCTTCCATGGTGGTGCTTGTCCACCTGTATAGACGTGAGCTTACCTGAGGCTAGGAAATGTGATCCCTGTATCCAAGTGGTCTCGGGGGAGTTATTGCAGTAATGGAATGACTGTGAGAATCAGCACTGGGGCTCTTAACCTGCCTGCAAGCCTGCCCTGCAGCACTCAGCTTGTGTGCACTTGCAGTATCGGCTATAGGGAGGGACTGCTTGAAAAGTACTGGCCATTCATACCCCTCATAAGAATTATAAGGTAATGCTGCATGCCTGGTGTTTACAGGGCTTAATTATACAAATACAGGGGAAGCATGTTCTGTCTTCTCTTCCTCTTCTAATGTATAATAATAGAAAACATTTCAATGGATTTGTTTTAATGGAGCCCTTGGTTTTCTCTGAACACTTGGAATGAACTTTACAACACAAGCTGACGTGATCATTTGAAAACTCCACTGAATCATGAGTTCATTGTATTGTTTTCTGTTAATAGTTAAGCATTTAAAAGTGATGGAGCAAAGACAAGTTTCAGGTCTCTTACTTTTTTCTTTCTTTTCTTTTTTGTAAAGTCAAAGTGGGTGGGAAGTTCTCTTTCTTTTTTTTTTTTTTAATGCATGACTTTCTGGTAGTTTCTATCTAAGCTCAGCAATGTTGTTGACGTGCCTCCCACATACTGTCCAAGCTATCTGAAGAGCAATAACAGTTTTCAGTGTAAGCCAGGGCTGCTGCGTCACTATTACACTATATTTGATGCTGACTGGGACTGATTGCCACTGAATCAGTCACCAAGTCATACAGGCTGTGTCCTTTTTGGTACATGACAGAAATATTCATATCCATGACCAATGTATCATCTACAACCCCCCACGAACTGTAAAAAGTGAATACGCTCGCTGCACAGCTCTGCATTCCGCACAGTGCTGCCCCCCCACCCCCCCCACACCCCCCCCCCCCCGTGTCAGATATACTGTAGCTACCTGGTCTTTGAGAAAGTAGTCAAGCCTAAATGTACAACTCTCTTGTATTTATTTTTCAATTCCTGTACCACTTTCTTTGGGTTTTTTTAGACCAGCTATTCAGTCATTTTTGCATTAGATCCTAAAACTTGTAGGCTTACTGTATCGCTGACTTCTTTTCATTATAATGATAGAAATCAACTGCATTTAGATCAGTTGGGGTTTTTATAGTCCACAATATTCTTTAGTTCGTGTATTTCCTATGAAAACCACAACTGCTACCAAACAGCTACCTGCAACGTGACCAGTGGTACTGTAGCTGCTAAAGGCACAGTATGGTTACTGGTTAATGTGGGCCAGCTGGGACACTACTAATATAACTGTAGAGTATGCTATTAGAAAACCTTCACAGGTTTGCAATACCGTTCAGAGAGTCAAGCATATAGCGCTGTGGGCTCTTTAAGAACGCACTGAAATTCCAGCGCTGGGAGTAAGCAGCAGGGAGAAAAAAATCTCTGTGTTTGATTCTTATACTTAAACTAATAGGTTCCAGTGCAGAAGCTTGCTGCTCAATTGGTAGCAGATGCTGAACATTTTTGGCATGCGAAGCGCAGTGTGCAGGTTTGTACCCTGCTCTGTGGTAGATATAAATGTTACTGTTGCTCCAGAATTGAACCTTCCACCCCCAACCCCCTTCCTGCATCTATAACAGCCTCTCTCCTGTGTAGATCCGTTATCCACAGCTGCACAGCACCAGCCTGGCTTCAGGAGAAGGCTTCCTTGTCGGGCAGCTCCAGTCTTACTGTGGCTTCTTTGTACTGCGCTGTATGAACTGCCTGGCACAGTAAGAGGAAAGGGGAGCTGTAGCATGTAGCAGCAGCTCCAGTGAGACTCCCTGTACTACAGGATACAGTGCCGCCCACACACGTTTTCGGGCCCAGGACAAGTTTTTAAGTTAGCCCCCTCACCCCGGGTCGAGATTATTTTCATGTCATTGCTGTTATTGCTTGTAAGGAAAAGCTTGCGCACAGCAACTGCTCGTTCTTGGAATGCGAGGGGTTTAATAACTTTCCGTGTGGTAGGAATGCCAGCATTAACTTTTCCTCTCGGCTGTAAAAAGAAATCCCGGTTGTCCCCTCCCTGTGGGCAGCACTGACAGTATGCCTGCTATTCTGCTGTACAGTCAGTTCCTCATTATTTGGATGCTGCTAATCCAGATTTGTTGAATTAGGTGATTAAATACAGGTCTGTAAAATGCAACTTCTGCTCTGCGATTGACTTCAGCTGGATCAGTCAGGTTTCTGTTGCTGAGCTGTTAATGGGATCCTTTGTGACATTTTGTTTGTCCAAACTTGTTTTGTCTCATTATAATCAGCGGGTTGCTGAAACAGCCCAGGGGGGTGTGGTTGAAAGGCCTCCGTTCCTTTGGTGCAGTAGTGTATTGTATATTCTCCACATGCACATTCCTCAGTCTGTTTTTCATGCTGTGTTTGGAGCCGTTCATGGGGAAGGCATGGGGACAGTGGGTTTGGAGGAGCAGGATCTCTGCTGAGAGCTTGTTTATCACGATCAGTGCAGGACGTTGTGGTGACATCATCAACCTGACTTTTATGCGAAAAAACACCAGAGTTGATGCAAAACAGTGGTACAGTAAAAATACTGAACTAAAGAGAAATCCGACCACAAAGAGAGATTTATTTACATGTTTGGGAAGTTTCTAGAGAAACGGGCCAAATGTAACTGTGAAATGACATGAATA
The DNA here is from genome assembly GCA_030684275.1 of Acipenser oxyrinchus oxyrinchus. NCBI lineage: Eukaryota > Metazoa > Chordata > Actinopteri > Acipenseriformes > Acipenseridae > Acipenser > Acipenser oxyrinchus. The sequence continues at coordinate 2,484,705 of CM060269.1, forward strand.
TTAATATTGTAATAGATACTGAAGAGGCTACAATATCATTTACCGCATATGAGATATTGGCATCGGTTCTGTTTACTGTAGATGCATTCCTGTTTTATTAAACATGCTCTCTCCAATCCCCAAGCTCGGTTACTGTTAGTGGGTGTGTATCTGCATTGCAAAGCTGCAATATTTACAGGAAACCAGACTCCTGCTGTTTTGTAATCCTGCATTGATTCTTATTTAAAGCACATTCAGCTTTTGTTTTTTTGTTTTTTGTTTTTTGTTTTTTTGTTCTTTGCGATCGACATTTGTGCCTGTTACTAAGTTGCCTAAATCGTTAGCCATTTCTAAAGCCAGCATTTCATATTTTACATGCAACTTGATTGAGAACAGGGATGTGTGTGTTGGCTTCTGACTCTGTATTAAGGGGCAACACTTTTTGCTTGCAGTTTCTGAAGTAAAGCCAGCTTGAAATACAGAGCGACCTACTAATAGATGTCCGGGATTGAAATAATACTCCTGTTGCATTGCGGTTGGATCCATTCCACCCGACACACCTACAAATGAAGCTCCTGCCAAACCCTGGAATAGTCCAGACCTTAAGCAGTGGGAACCTTATTTCCATCCCTGTGTGAAGTGTAAAATAAAAATAATTACAGGTGCTGTATGAGACTGTATATCTAAAGCTATCTCCATTCTCATTTCCAGGAGATGACTTCTCCATCATCCAGCAGGAGATCTTCATGGTGAAGGAATGCAAACACAGCAACATTGTCGCCTACTTTGGCAGCTATCTCTGGTAAGGTCCTAGCCAGAAACTCAAAGTCACCTTGTGCGAAGCTTACTAGACTAGAGCGAGCCTTGAGACTTGATGCTGCCCTCTAGTGAGTGCAGAGGGAGATGCATTTGGCACCATTGTGAACAGAAAGGTATCCATTATGTATTGATAATACCTTGTGTACAGCGACAGGCACTAAAGGGTCACACCTGATGCCAGGTGTTTGCTTTGTTTGCGCTGCATTCCCCTTACGTCACTGGCTGTGCAGAAATACAGGCTAGACCAGGTGGGATGATTGCAGCAGAGTGAAAGAAAAGGCATGTGATCGTTACTGATATTGGATGGGTTCATTTGATTTATAGCTCACATACAGGACTGCCAGCACTGGATCACAGCACTTCATGGAGAGAGTAAACTGGGATTTGCACAACTCATCCACTGGGGCTCACTCTGCCTTTCATTTGTACAGACTGGTCAGGTGGCTGTGTGTATGAACTATTTTATCGTAAAGGTATTTTAATGATTTGACAATACAAAATGAAGCAGACCAATATAAAAATATAGCTCTCATTTGACTAGCTATTCTGTACTGTAAGTGGAAGTGTTGTTATTTTTAGGAAGATCCTGAATTGATGATGGCACCTTTAGCCCTGTTGTAGTTTTGATTTTAATATTCATTCTTCAATTAAACTGGCCCATAGCCTGTTGACAATGAAAGTACAGATCCGCCAGGTAAAATAACCCCTGAATTCATTGATTTTAATATACAACATGTACACATTGTATTGCTACTATTTTATTTTAAATATATACTTGTGGTATAAGCAGAATACTGAATGATCGCTCGTGAGGTACGGTTTTTATTCCCTTAGGAGTATGTCCTGAGATAAACCACTCCCCCGTCAGAGCTCCGGATGTACTGGGACGACATCCTGCGGTGAATAAAAACCGTACACCACGTGACTGAACATTCACTATCCTCTATAGAATGTGTGTGTGAGAATTGAATTGAACAGGTTCATTACAAGGGTTATATGTTGGTCTGTACGACTCATATTGGCACATCCTGGAGTGGTCAGATCTGGACTGTTTTGTAGCAACCTTAAAAAATAATCGACCGATGCCTGATGGTCCAGTATTGTACTGTTCTGTATCATGGTTCTGTTGAATACAGCAGATAATTGTAATGCCTGGGCTTGAGGTCATTCACTGATGTGTTATTGTAGATGATAATTACTTGAGGCTTTATACTGTAGAACTGAAATAGCAAACACTGAACAGATCCCCAACAGCGGTCCATTCATTTTGACTGGATTTATTAGGACTTGCTTGGCAAGAAGTGGAAACCCCATGTGTGAATGACGCCATCATTTCTGGAAACAGTCTTTGCAACCCCCTGTTTACTTTGACGGTTTAGACTACAGTAAAGGTTTCTGTCATGTCCTGACTCTGAGGCAGTGAGTCATGAGCACCGTTCAGTTCTAGCGAGTGAAACACCTGGGGCATTGTAACTTCAGTCAGGTATCTGTTATTATGGCAGATCGCTAGCGGCTCGGGGGGTGTGTACAGCATGTGACAGTAACAGCTGGTTTCATGTTTCCTCTGTGCTTTCTCCAAACAGCCGGGAGAAGCTGTGGATCTGCATGGAGTACTGTGGAGGAGGATCACTGCAGGATATCTACCAGGGTAATGTAGCCACCCCGCTCCCCTCTCTGCATATTCAAATAGAGGCAGAGACTTGTAGAAATCCCTCATCAGATACAGTGGTACTCTGTACATCCCGAGCGGGTTCCACACTGCTCCAGCTTTCTTCCCGTGCACGTTGATTAAACTGATCAGGTGGTGTGGTGCGGCTGCTTCCCTCTCTTCATCCTAACCTGAAGTGAGATTTGCTGCTTTCATCCTGCTTTCACTTTCCTGAAAGAAAAACTCCCAGTATTGATCAGGCAAATCTCCTAAAGCTAGAAGCTGTTTGTGAGGTGTGCAGGTGCATCAAGGCTGTGTGATTCAAACCGTGTGTGTGTCAGTGTGTGCATGTGCGTGTGTCAGTGTGTGCATGTGCGTGTGTCAGTGTGTGCGTGTGTCAGTGTGTGCGTGTGTCAGTGTGTGCGTGTGTCAGTGTGTGCGTGTGTCAGTGTGTGTGTGTGTGTGTGTGAAGTGCTTTGAGGTCCTGTGTGAATGAAAGGCACATTATAAATTAGAGTTCAATGCCATTTATTGCTGTCTTATTTTTGTTTTGTTTGCTTTTCTAGTGACTGGACCTCTTTCTGAACTGCAGATCGCCTATGTCAGCAGAGAAACCCTGCAGGTAATATTCTCTCCAGAATATTTATCAGGTGCCTGGTTTAGATGGGTCACAAGAACTGTGGTTTAGTTGGATGGTCAGACCAATTTCACACCAATTTTAATTAAACTGAAACAGGTTTAATTTAAACAGCATCAATTTTAAGTTTTTCAAAACTTTTTATATTCTAATAAAAAATCTACTTAAATGTTTAAATATTTACAAAACTTTTTATTAACTTGCATATCATTCTACTTTTAAAATAAATAAATACTATTGCCTGGTAAGATCTGATTTTTTTTTTTTTTTTATGTTTTCAGGGCCTTCAGTATCTACATAGCAAGGGCAAAATGCATCGAGACATTAAGGTAATCCCCTATGCAGTGGATCATGTGATATGTATACAGGTGTTTGTCTGGGACAAAGGAAGTGTGCTGAGCACACATACAGTGTTGCAGAAATCAAATTAAAAAGAAATGTGCTCATCATTTTAGTTTTAAACTATGTGTAAGATTTTTCATGGTTAAATAAAGTATAATTTCTTCCCATCAGGAATGGAAATGACTACCATTGCTTAGCAGTTTGATCCGTTCCTGGATTTACTATAACACACCTGAGCTTGATACCTAACCTATACACTGTGGCTAATCAATTAAAAACTGGAATGGTTGAAACTTCTATGTAAGAAGAGTCTTATTTCCATCCCTGACCCATTCAAGTTTATTTTATCTATAAAAAAGTTTCAGTTTTGTGTTCAAGTTGTGCGTGTGCGTGCGTGTGTGTTTGTGTGTGTGTGCGTGCGTGCGTGCATGCGTGAGAGTCTCTCATCCATACTTATGAGTTATTAAGGAGCGCAAGTAGAATTAATGTCTCTGAATCGAAAATGTTAAGGCATGGTGCAAAACCACAGGAAATTACAAATGACGTCATGACCTCACATTCTGATGTGCTGTGCTGGTAAAGACAGCTGAATGACAGTTTGAATTCTGAACAATGGTTAGGCAGAAAACAAAAGCCTTCTGCAGTAGATATCAGTGGGCCTTATCGTGGTCTTGCAGGGTCTGTCAGTGCTTGACAGATCACCCCGGGCTCCGCTGAGTCCTATCTGCACACAGAGGCTCGCCTGTATCCTGTTTGCTACTGCCCTCCGCTGCAGGATGCAACCACCATGTATTCAGAATTCTCATTCAGCACTGTCACACATTCATTCCTTCTGCCAGTGTGTTGTCTAAACTAATGACCCATTTATAAAAGGGGAGAGCTTTCTTTCTAATACTAGGCTACATTCATCATATAGGACTCTGTTCTTTACATCAACAACAGGGTGCAAAATATATATATAAGGGCAGCTGGCTCTTTGAGCTAAAATATATATATATATATATATATATATATATATACCTCTACACTCTGGCTAATCAAGCTATTAATAAAACCTGAAATGGGTGAAACTGCTATGCAATAGGAGTCTTATTTCCATCCTTGTTGATACTGGATTCTTGCTACCATTTTTACTGTATTGTATTCTAGCTGCAACTTATACTGCAAAGCCAACCCACTTTTAATCTTTGTGCCCTGGTATAGCTGTTGACCCATGTGTTTTTCTTTCTTTGTGCCCTGGTATAGCTATTGACCCATGTGTTTTTCTTTCTGTCCTCATACAGGGTGCTAATATACTGCTCTCTGACAATGGGGATGTGAAGTTAGGTGAGGCCCGAGCTGAAACTGTTCAGCATTTCATTCTCAATGGTCTGTGTTGATGTGAAGTGTCCGTTCAACCGCTAACGAGGCTCTTTCTGTTCCAGCTGATTTCGGAGTTGCAGCCAAAATAACGGCGACCATCGCAAAGAGGAAGTCCTTTATCGGCACTCCGTACTGGTAACAAATCTCTCTGTTTTTTGTAGCTGACATTGTTAATGTATAATCCCTGATGTTAATAAAGCAACTACAATGTAGTGTAACCACTCCCTCGGATCCCATATTTCACATGTCCGATGGACTCCTGGAACCAATACAGTCAGATATGGCAGGTACTTATGTATTTGTGCAAGTCCTGTAATATGTATACTCTATTACAATAGGTACTGAAGCCTTATCACTGTATAAACTTTAGAAAGTGTCCTCATATTGAGCTCGAAACCCTCAGTAGAATTGCACTGTTCTGTTACACTGCCTTTGCTCTCTTACTCTCTTAGTATGAACAGAGACTCTCGCTTGGCTGACTCGTGTTGTTGCACTGCACTCCAGCTTTTCTTGTTTTGTGTGGTTAATGTAATCCCTGGTGGGTCTGAGTGGGTTAAAGTTGTGTTGGATGCATCGCTGGTTGAGATGGCAGGGGGGGGAGTAACAGTGAGTCCTTGGCTGTTCAGACCTGCAGGTATAAAGAGAGCCTGATGTCACCTCTGCATGGCGCTAGATCAGTTTCCTACACTGACATGCGTGAAGTCCGTGTTTAAATAACAGGTTATTTATAGACCTCAGCTTGTGTGTGTTGCAGTTCAGTTCTCCACATAGCAGAACTGCATCCAGACTCGGCCGATAAGAAGGAGAGCTGCTGTCCTCTATATTCTTTCCCCAGTGTGTATATATGTGTAATGGCCCTCAGTGCAGCCCAGCTGTGTTGCATCACATTTCCACTAAGGTGGGTGGGGGAAGCGGGTGGCTGATTCATTATAATGAGGAGTCTTCTCACAACTTTGCGATACATGTCATATTCCACTCCAAGAACCACAGTGCAACATATCAGTAATGATGCACCATGCACACAATGAGAGTGTGCTTTTCTGTCTTTTTGTAAACTCCATTGGGGATGAAAAGCCACACTGTATAAACTCATTTCTGTAGTGTGATCGGAGCATGTGGCAGACAGAATGAATGTATTCATGAGCTACTAAAAGCTGCAGAGCTCTCCTGAAGATCAGGCTGGACTGTGAACTCCGTTCACAAAGCTTCTTTATTTAAAGACTGTTTTTCTTACGACTGTCTGTAAATGTTTCCTGATGTGTGACTGTTTAGAAATGTCATAGAATGGTTTCATCTTATCCAGTTCTGACTCAGTAAAATATGGGATAACATTTTAATAATGCAGTGTGATCTTTGGAGCAGGTAACCTGGCCTCCATTTCCCTGGCCATGCCCCAGCTGTGAGCAGATTGATTGGAAACCAGATATGTTGAGCTAACCCTGTTTCAAATGACATCCTTGAAATACATAATGGGGTGTTGTGTTCATCCATAACTGCCAAACAGGCTTGAGTAAACTAAAACATCTTTTTAGCAGAGAAGCCTTACAGTATGAGCTGTGTCTTTTATAAGGACTGGCACACCCTTTGTAACATTTTTATGTGTCGTCTAGACTGATTGATTATATACTGAATATTTTGCTTCCCAAAGGATGGCTCCTGAGGTGGCTGCAGTGGAGAAGAATGGCGGTTACAACCAGCTGTGTGATATCTGGGCCGTGGGCATCACCTCCATCGAGCTGGCAGAGCTGCAGCCACCCATGTTCGACCTGCACCCCATGAGGTACACTGCTTCAGCAAGGCTGGGCAGCCTGTCTGCATCACACCTACATAACGTGCAGTCAACACTCGGCATAGATCATGCCAGGAGACTTTCAGTGCTTCACTTAAACAATGTGCTGTTCTGAACTTTCACCTTTTGATACCTCTTTGTACCATGTCTGGTATGAAACCACGTTGTGGCGATATCCATGAAGAATTAGCGTGCCAGTAAATATGTCATATATGTATCTCTGCTTTTTCAAGATGGGCATCACTGTGATGGATTCATGAAACTTTAAAGGACTGTGACTCTAATAGAGATCATGTAATCCATGCAGAAATGTGTACTGTAGCATAATTAAAATCACTGTTATAGTAAATATCTCATTAACATCTCATTAATATTGTGCTTCTTCCTTTTCAGAGCCTTATTTCTAATGTCAAAAAACAGCTTTCAGCCACCCAAGCTAAAGGACAAAACTAAATGGTAAGCACAACTTTCTTTACTCCAAAATTAGCTGTTGATTCTCAAAGTAAAATAATCAGTTTCTACTGAACTTGTGTATAAATGTCTTCATTATATATTCTTTGCATTTTCTGTTGCAGGTCAAACACATTCCATAATTTTGTGAAAGTATCACTGACAAAAAATCCAAAGAAAAGGCCCACTGCTGAGAAGCTGCTCTCGGTAAAGATCTCCCAGTCCTGGTTTGACATTCATTAATAGCTATTGAAACTAACATTACACACAGACTCCAGCGTGGTGCGGACAGTGACGATGAGTTCCCAAAGCTACAGTGCATTGGTCATCTAACTGGAACCATAAACTCAAGGCATTTCACAGATTACATGAATTCGCTTAGTAGCGCTTGAGTTAAAGGAAGCCAAGTGCAGCAGCCAGGTTCATACTGTATCCAGTGAAGAGCCATCTTTAGAAGAGACGCGTTCCAACCTTGTTCTTAACTGTTTAAACCTTCATGCAGGTTCTAACAGTTTCTAATGTCATTGTACATGTTAAACCTGGTGCAGAATAGCCCTCCAGCATTGTCCACCTGTGTGTGTTGGAATAGATGCCTATATGGGGACGGGGTCCTGTTATGAGAATGGGCTGACATGTCTCCCTTCTGATCCTGCCCTCTCTCCAGCACATGTTTGTCGGACAGACTGGGCTCAGTCGCAGGCTGGCTGTGGAGCTGCTGGACAAAATGAACAACCCAGACCACCCTCCCCATTACAGCGAGGTGGATGATGACGACCTGGAGGTAAGGCAAGCGTTTGTGTTTGCGAACTAAACAGTAATCCACGATCACAATGTATTACCCATTCTCGATTTTATTTATGGAACTGAAAACGTATTTGCAGTAATCGTTTGCAGACCTTTGCAATGCACCTCATTTTGATTTTGGCCAATTGGCACGCGTCGCGTTGCAGCTGTTATGCAGTTCTGCTAATGTTTATTCCTTCGTAGGACATTGTTGGGTTGACGGTGTAAACACCATTAATATCTCTTGACCTCCCGGCCTCCTTGTTTATTGTTGGAGGCCTGCCTGACTCGGTTACTTGCCGTGCCTGGTGTCGGATCTCCTTGGCAGGGAATAGAAAGTGATGGCACCGGCGACTGAATGGCAGTCTTTGTGCAGTTTGCTCCCACACTGTCTGTGGCTGCAGTGCTCATGAAAACGACAAGACCCAATTAAACCTGTACTAGATAGACAGGGATGTATTTAACTAGGGAGCAAATTGGTCACAACAAATGTAAACTTCAAACATCCATGTATTTTTATTAAACTGGCAGTCTTCTGTTTAGGAGTCACATTAATCAGTTTGCAATGCCTGTGAATGTCCACATATAGCTATCAGAAAAGCAGTTGTGTTGCAAGTTTCCCAAGTGGTTCATCAGATGATATTTCGGCATGTCCTTTCTTCTAAAGGAGATGAGCCAGAGGGGTTTAATGGACCCCTTAAGGGTGTCAGTGGTGCACTGGGTCATTGGTCTGTATTCAACTGAGATTCCCAACAAGAACAACATTAACATGCCATTCTTTAGTTCATTGCTATGAGGACCCACCTCTGCAATTTGATTTTCTATTTCATTATCCTGTTTCCCGTGGTTCCAATTACAGTAGTTGGGTAATCTAGATATCTCCTGTAGCTGGTCGTCTTTTGATTTTATTTTACAAGTCAAACCAGCAGTGTCCGTCACTGAACTCTACAGCAAGGGTTAACCATCAAGGAGATTATTGAAAGGATTTTAAACATTTTCAGCAGTGTGTTTTTGGCTAGCCTTTTTGCCTGTTTTGTTCAGAGTGGAATACATGCGTCTCAGATTGAGCAGTTTGTTCTGATCTCTCTCTAGCCTCTCTCAGCTGTTCGGCACACCATTCGTTCCACTAACAAGAGCTCCAGAGCAGAAAGGACACGCTCCGAAATTAACTGTAAGTGTCCTGGGGGTTAGCGGGATGTCTTGTGCTTCTTGCATGCGTGCCCTGCTTAGTGGTAACACTATATATATCAACACTGTATGAGTATGTATTCATGGCTGCCTACACTGCACTGCCACTTGTTAAATCCAACACAACTGTCCTGCTTTACTGCATGCTGTCGCTCAGCTGAATGTTTAGCTGTGAGAAGGACAGTGGATATGCTGTATAGCAGACACTCACTGATTTCAGGATTATTACATCTCTGTAAACACTAGACATTTAACAAATGAAATAGGTTTCACAGTTAAGTTATTGAAATGAACAGGTACTGGGATTTGAACAGTCAGGCCCCTGCTAAAGCTACTCTGAACTCTCATTTGCACTTATCACAGCAAGAACACATCCTTAGATTTACTTTTTAGCTTTACTGTTAGGAGGAGTTCTTCATGCAGCTATTGGGAGACTTTGTGCTCAAATCCCCTGGCTCCTGATCATTTCAATAATAAACTTCTTTGAGGGGAGTTCTGAAACTTGGTGCAGGTCTAGCGCGAGTTTCTAACCCTGCGTATGTGGAGAGATCTCCCTAGTCCTGGGTAACAGTCTCTGGTCCAGTAAGCAGTGAGGCAGACTGCTGAAAATAGCCAGGGTCCTTGGAGGAGGGGTTACTGATCAGGGGACCAGACAGATTACATTTCTGAACGCATGATGTCACGCAGGGTTGTTTTTATAGGAAAACACCCAGAAGTCGCAGCTCACATGATTCAATTTCCCTGCCAGTATTTCTAGTGATCAGATATTTCCTGCATGACATATTCTGAAGGGTCTAGTATACAAACACGTACAGTGAAGAGAATAACAGTGACGATCTGAAAACCAGGCACTGTACTCCGATACCTGCACTATACTCCGATACCTGCACATTCATCTGACTCGTACAGTGAAGAGAATAACACTGACGATCTGAAAACCGGTCACTGTACTCCGATACCTGCACATTCATCTGACTCGTACAGTGAAGAGAATAACACTGACGATCTGAAAACCAGGCACTGTACTCCGATACCTGCACATTCATCTGACTCGTACAGTGAAGAGAATAACAGTGACGATCTGAAAACCAGGCACTGTACTCCGATACCTGCACATTCATCTGTCCATACCAGGGAGGTGATTGACTGATTTATATTTAAATATGCTTCAGTGGGGAAGGTTTTGAGCTCTCTGTATGAATAGTTAACAGTGTGTGTCTAACCCATTATATCAGCTGGCACTGACACAAGCCTGGCATGAGAATTTCTCCTTATTTGGCATGTTTTTGAGAACTTGTGATTTGCAGTTAGTCTCCTACCGTTGCTGTATCTTGCACTGTTACACACTTAGAGGCTTGTCTCCTACCGTTGCTGTATCTTGCACTGTTACACACTTAGAGGCTTTAGACTAGAGCATGACAAAAAACATTTACAATCAACTAATACTGGGTCTGCAAGATACTCTTTGATACCTGTCAGCGTTTATCTGGTAAGAGTTGCTGGTTTTCACGTCTCAGTTCAATGGCGTATCTTATTTTCATGACGCTGTAGCTTGCTGTATTCAGGAGCTCCACGTCTGAAGCAGTCCAGCCTATGTGTTTTCAGGAAAAGTTTTGAAATACTATACTGTACCCCAGGGGTGACCAAAGTTGGCCCCTCCACTCCTGGTCTTTGTTCCAGCCCTGTTCTAAATTGTTTAATTGGACCAATGAAACCTCCATCCAGACCCTGAAGTAGTTCATTATATAATTTGACCTGTTAACCCTGTGACTGGACACCCCTGCTGTACATGGAACTCCATTACATCACAGTACACAAATCTGATTGTTCCAACACACTATATTATAATCAAGACCCTTGTTTACAAAACTCCAGTCCGTCCCCAATATTACCGGGAAATGTTGTATGAATAAATACTGAAAGTAGTTCACACTGGAACAGTTGAAGCTCTGCAGTGGCTCTTGTGGTCTGTGCTGACCTCTAGTGTCTGGAGGGTGTTATGCCAGCAATGCACACAGTTCCGAATATCATTTTGTGTGTGTTCTTTAACAGTTGACAAGGTGCAGTTTGAGCCTCCTCTACGGAAAGAAACTGAAGCTCATGCCGAGATGGTAATGTAGACTTATATATAAGTGCTCTAGAGATATAGAAACATTCTCTGTCAATACATAATACATTCAAAGTTAAAAAAAATATCAAAAAATCCCTCGACTCCTGTACTGTATAATCCTTCCTCTTTTCATGTGCTGGATTGTATTCAGAATCACCTGGCCTGGATTTATTTGCAACACCGGAAGTCAAACAACACCTGCATGTTCCCTGTTAATGTTCTCCATTTATTGTTAATATTGTAGTTTTGGTTCGACCTTCCCTTAAAAACGCAGTTTAAAAACTAAATCCTATCCAACTTATAATTGCAGGACGTGACCAAAGACAACGACTTCTCTTCCCCGTGGAGCCCTTTCTCAGACGGAGGAGTCGGCAGCAAGTAAGAGAATCTCAATAATAAGTGACTGTCTGGTTTAGGTGTTCTGAGCCTGGAGTAAGCAGCACGGGGAGGGGAGGGTCCAGCAAGGGGATTCGAGGTTCCGAAGGGCAGCCTGTGAGCACCCGCCCCCCTCTGTTTCACTCAAGTACCTCCAGAGACACACTCTGCTTCTAACTGGTGTGTGCGTGGGGTTCAGCAGTTTACAAGAAAACTACTAAATACTAAAGCCCCATTAGAAAATGTCTGGGGTGAAGCAGACATTTGGCGTGTCTTGGCGATTAATTGGGGTAGCATAGCAGCGGCTGATTACTTTAACCCTTGAGTTTTATTCAGGTATTGTTTTCTTGTAGATTACTGTGTGTTCCAGTACACAATGAGGATTTTACCATTAGTTGGAAAAGGCTCACAATGACCTTGTAAGGATGAGCCGATGTGTGTTACCTCTCTGGGTTACAGATGTGTTCATCATCCATAAATACTGTGAAGCTCCTAGCAAAAGCCTGTGCCCCACTAAAAGCCCAGGTTAGGCAGAGATACCTGGCAGTGGCATTGTATTGTGAATATTAGTGATTCCTCACTATACACTAGCATTGCCAGTGAATCTGAACTGCTTCCTCAAATGCAACACAGTCCCTTTGTCTGATGCAAGCTTAGTGGCGTGTCGTACCAGACACTAACAAGTTATATACAGGACAAGCCCTGTTGTCAAATACAAATCTATGCTACATTGAATGAGCCATTGATATCAATGGCAAGCCCAAGATTTTTTGTTATATTTTAATGCTTAGAAGTCTGATCATCAAAAGACTTGGGCTTGCCAGCAGTCAGATATGGATGACATTTTCATGGACCAGTTTGTTAATTATAAGAAGAATGCTTTGGAAGGGACCGGCTTGCCCTTTTAGTTTGTCTTGGCTTCCGTTCCCTGGGTATCTGCGATGGAGCTGCTAATCAGGGATGGAAATAAGACTCCCATTGCACAGCGGTTTGATCCATTCCTGGTTTACCTATGTGTATCCTGAGCTTGATACCAATACACTTTGGCTAATCAAGCACATATTAAAACCTGGAATAGGTGAAACAGCTATGCAATAGGAGTCTTATTTCCATCCCTTCTGATGCTAGGAACTTTGCAGCATATTCACTTCTGCCCTGCCCAGTGCATTGGTGATTATTGGTTAGTACCTGCCACTGGTCTGTTAATGAGCTCTGAACATAGTGTCCCTGTGCTTTGACAGTGTTTCCTTCTTCTCCCTCTTCTCTCCCCCTGCCCAAGGAGCCTTCTCAAATGCGTAGAGGAGGAGTTGTTCCAACGGTAACTCTCAGCCTAACTGTGCTGTGGTGGTGCTGGTGGTGGGGTTAGCGGTAGCTCCAGTGCTTGTGTTGTGATGTGCTCCGTACAGCCTGGCTGCACATTCCACCCCATGTGTTGTGGCTGTAGTTTGGACAGTGGTCTTTCCTAGCTCTCTCAATCTGGCACTTAAGTGCATTGTGATCCCTTGCCTGCACTCAATTGCACAATCATTCAAACAGACCTTGCTTTGTGTTCCAATGTTACGAACGTCACACACAAACAGCGCATGGGAGACTATGTAGCGCATTGCAGTCTGTAATAAATCTGTGATATTGGTGCGCAGCTGTTTCAAATTCTTGGGGAATAACCGTACAGAACGTCATCAACGCTGTTAACAGAAATCATTGCGTCTTTCTCTAGTAACCCCGGAGCATTTCTTTCTTCCTTTTCTGGTGGCAGCCTCCTCTTCAGTTATATCTTGCAATCATCATCTAACAAAACTTGAAATGTGTTTAAGTGAAGTATGCATGTCCTTTCTTTTTTTTAAATGCACCCAGTTTAGTAAAAATGATTGTGAATAGTATCCTTTACTAGCACATGGATACCCACTCAGCCTCCACTCCAGAGTGGACCAGAGCCGTCATGCAGGGCTTTCATCTCCTGCACACTAATCTACTGACACAGTGTTTCCAGGCACAGGTGAAATACAGAATATAAGATGTAGAAACATACTGCACCTCACACTGAAGTGCTGTGTGTTTTGTTAGGGGATCTGCAGGATTTTAGCTGTATTGTAGTACATGATTTCAAACTGTAGGGGGTACTGTTGCTATACAATACCACATTCCACTAAACTACCTTGGGCTCTGTTTAATGAATCGATCCTCCTTTTGTTGCACAATTTAAAATGAAATGTGTAATATCGAGCAGTGGACTATACTCTATGTTGTGGAGTTGCTGCTGTATTTAGATAATTGGGGAAAGCATTTAGTTCATGGAACAGAATGAAGCAGCCTCCTCTGACCTGATCTGAACATGTCAGAGTGCAAGTGCAGTGTGTTTGTTTAGAACAGGATCCAGGTCACATGGAGAGACTGGCACCGATCCAGGAAGTGTAGCAAAGGAAATGCGCAGCCCTTAAAACTCCATCCAGTCAAGCTTGTTGTACTTCAAACAGCAGGCTGGGTTTATAGCCTTCTGCAGCGGCAAACTCAATTGATGATCAAGAGCATCAGGCTTTGTGAGATGTACTCTGGAGACAAAACCGTACACACAGTCCCCTGATCCGTCAGCGACTGGCACAGTCTACCCCAGCCAGGGAGACTTCATTGAAACAGAGAGGCAGCACAAGTACTGCCCAAAAACAAGGGGCATTGAGATTCAAATGGATATTAATCAAAGCCAAGGTATTCCATCAGAGCCATCAGTGTACAAGATTAGCGTGGCTAGATTAACTAGAGCACACTTTGATCAGTGTTCTGAACTGGGGGAGAAAGACTTGTGCTCCTTTATTTGGCAGGCTATTTTCCTTTTTATTAGCAGAGGAGATTGAGAGTGTGTAATGTGTAAGACAGTGTATAGCAAGGTATAATACTGAACAACTGGGATTTCATTTTATTAACCCCCCCCCATTCTCTAAGTCTCTTAGCTATGATTTGCTTCCTGGTCTCATTCCATGTGTTCAGTTTGCATGAACAGTTGAGCTTGTTTTCATTGCAATCACTCCTGCAGCTTGTCTGAGTCGATTCAACAATGCTTTTGTAAGCGAAGGCTCTTGAGTGTGTATGTGTTGCCTCATGCACAAGCTCCTGCATGCACACGCTGTGCATCCAGCAACACACACTTCAGAGGAGTGAGAACCAAGAGTTTTTCATTTCCTTACACCTATTCACGCTAGCAACATTATGACCGGGAGCCCCTGTTTTCTGAAGTTTTATTCCAGCAGCTTTTAGATCCAGTCAGAACAGGAAGTGATTTGGTGCCTGGATACAACAGTTTTGTTTTTGTTTTTTTTCCCCCAATCCATGGGGTTTGTAAAAACAAACAAAAAAACAAAACAAAACAAACAACAAAAAAACCACCATGTGTTTGTTTTAATGAATAGTGGACAAGTGTAAAGGTTGCTAAACCCTTGGTTATCTATCCTTTAAACAAGCCTGGCTGTGTATATATAGTGTTTATTAATTCAAATAGACCTGGAGCCGGTTAAAGATGGTCCCTGATTAAATTGTGGATTTGTAAATCACAATGCCTGCCTGTGTATCCCTGTTGAAATGGGTCGTAGTTTCCAGTGTCTTTGTTTAAGTGTATTATGAGAAGAATTCTTGGTTGCAGATAAGGCTACCTGTTCACTGCTCTTCTGTTTGGGGGGGATCCAGAGAAAATCTTGTGTAATACACATCCTGAAGCAAAGGAACTGTCAATAAGATTGGTTTCCTCTTCTAAACTTCATTGAAAGTATATAGAATTTCCACAAGAGCAGTGAAAATGTAAACGGTGGCTGTCTGCCACCACGGGGATAGAAAGCTATTAATTGTGCATACAACTATATAAAAGAAAGTCTCTGTACTCCAGTTGCAGGCAGTGAAAACACTATATATGTTAAGTGTGTGTGTAAATGTGTACTGTTGGTTCATGGTGGGTGTACCTGGTCAAGGGGAACAAGGTCATGCCAGTGTTTTGCCCAGGAACAGACAGGCTTGGGGTCCCAGTATTTGTTGTGGGAGCAGCCACCCGACCTGCAGCCTGCGTGTGTCCCTAGAGCCCTGTGCCAGCTGCTGATCCCTGTTTCTCATCCACTAGGGGCCACGTTGCACATCTGGAAGACGGGTTTGAAGACATGGAACTGTAAGTCCCCCTGAAAAGGGAAGCACACAGTTTGAAGACTTATTTAACAGGAGTGATATTAAGCTGGTCTGACTGAAATGTATTTTGTTTTTTTTATTTTTGTTGCAGCTCAACCTTGAAACAAGGAATTCCTCCCCCGCTACCTCCAAAGGTCAGTAACAGTGTCACACTTTCACTCTGAAAGGCAGACACACTCCCTCATCTCTCCTTAGCTTTGGTACCATTTCACCCTCTTCCCAGGTCTCTGTGGAGTTGTATAATGTGCTTTAGAAGGTTTGTACTGTATGTCCACTGTTTATAGTACAGTAAAGTGTACAATGATTAACACTGTAGTTATATGGTAATCCAATATTACAGATGATAACAGGTTTTAATGGAAGTTTAAATGTCACAATAGCACATCATTTCTCAAGGCTAGGAAGCAAGAAAGAAAATGGTTAACCAAGCTACACGCAAAATCAGATTTAGATGAGTAGAGTAAAATGATAGGTAAGGGATGGGTAAAAGGATTTCAGTGTGGTGGGGAGGGTCTCTGAATGAACCGTCTCTCTCTCCTGCAGCCTCGGATGAGCAGCAGCCCAGACGAGGGCGGTCTGGATGAGGAGAAGACCCTGACGGTGCGACGCTTCCCTCTGTCCGACAACGGGCACTCCTCGGGTCTGCGCAGGCGGAGCTCCCCCACGCCGGGCAGCCTGCCAGAGCTCGTCTCCGCCGGGATCCTGTCTGCCAGCGTGAGCAGCCCCGGCCTGCTGTCCCACGCCGCCGAGCAGGGTGAGAGAGCCAGGGAGACCGGGGAGGGGCTGCCTGGGGCTCAGGGTTACTGTTATTACATTTTAATTTAACCTTTAACCAGGAAAGTCCCGTTGAGATTAAAATCTCTTTATCAAGGGAGACATAAAATATAAGAACACACACATTCAAATGAGCAGAACCAATACAAACAAGTTAATCAAATTACAAGAAACAATTGAGGAGTGCTGGCCAAAATAAGCTTTTTGGAACTAAATCGTTTGTTACAACACATTACGTTGCTGTGGTAACATATTGTTTTTTAAGTAACAGAAAACTAAATAACCAAAACACCATTATACCTTTTTATATATGATGTTGTATATGATAGCTAGAGTATATTTAGTTTGTTTGGTGTTCCAGCTGACGTGGAGAGCACCCCCAGCCTGAATGGTGACGGCTGCATGCAGCCCCCTGTCCTTCCACAGAGGAAGGAGAAGAAGGAGTTCCCAGTGAGTTACAGTGCCTTTACATTTACAAGTGCAGTCATCCATTCGAGGTGCTGGAGCATCACTTCAAATGATCAATCCTTTTCTTTTTACAGAAACCAGCCATCAACGGCCTTCCGCCTACACCAAAAGTTCTTGTAAGTGTTCATCTTTGAACAGCCTTTGTGCTGCCTGTACTGCTTAATCCTGTCAAGTACACGGGACATGTGTCTCTCAAATAACAACATGCTAACTTTCTTGCTTCTGCAATGAGGTGTACGAAAAACAGAGTTTCAAATTTAAGTGGATCTGGTCCTCCAAATTGTCAGTTTCCTCCTTGTGATACGTGATGGTACTTGGTTTATAAAGCAAGAAGTTTGCATTGAAGTCTGTTAGGCTGCTATGAAGTTACTGAAGTTGCTCTGCTTACCTGACTGCAGTGATTCTGAATCTCTGTTCCAGATGGGAGCATGTTTTTCGAAGGTGTTTGATGGCTGCCCATTGAAGATTAACTGTGCAACGTCATGGATACACCCGGATACTAAAGGTATTGTCCTGTACATTAGAAATGATGTTCTAAACAAGTCCGCTTTGAGTAACTCCGTGTTTGTAGCTGTAATCAAGTGCCTAATGTTTTCCACTCACTTTCCATTCAGAGATTGTAGTTTTCCAGAGAGCAAGCATCCTTATACAACTTTTAAGAACACAAAAGAAAGATAAAGGACTCTTGTCTTTTAAATCTGAGGTTTAAAATCCTGTTTGGGGTCCTCCTTCAAAGTGTGCACTGATCAGGTCCATCCGTCTGTCACACTTGGCCTTGAATTTTCACAAATCTTCTCCAGACCTTTATCGTGGACTATCTGATAGAGAACTGCTCATTTTATTTGTATTTTCTAAGGGAAAGATGAATGTAGTTTGTGATTAGTGAGAACTCTGTCTGTGTGTGCACTGGTGTTATGTACATGTGTCCCGTGTCATTGAACACAGAGGTTTAGTTCAGCATTTCCATTCATTCCTGCCTGAATGTTTGCCCTGTTTCAGACCAGTACCTAATCTTCGGTACGGAAGACGGGATTTACACCCTGAACTTGAACGAGCTGCACGAAGCCACCATGGAGCAGGTGAGGAGAGGATTAGCTGGAGGCCGGAGGCTTTGCTGATTAATAGCTGTATCTTAGAGGACCCAGAGGAACAAGGGGAACAGCCCAGCCGCTGACAACACTGAGTGGAGCATTGACCCACCGTGGTGCCACCGCGGGCTCGCCACCCAAACCATTTGAGATGCAGACTCCATATGTGCCGGTGCCTTTGAACTTGTCAGATATGAAGACCTGCAATTCAAGTGACCTTGTTGCTGATAGGATTTGTAGCCACTACAGTGCCCAGATACGCGTGCAATAGAACAGATGCAATCAAATGTGTAACTTCAGTAGAAAGTTGCTGTGTGATAATTATCTAGGTATGCACTGTATTTGCTCTGCATATCTGCCGTCTTTAATCTTCAGTGTCTTTTGAGTTTCAATGCGGCTCCAAAACGTCCTCTTTTAAATGGATTGTTTGTTGTTTTGTATTTCTCCCAGCTGTTCCCTAGAAGATGTACCTGGCTGTATATCATCAACAATAATTTAATGTCTTTATCAGGTATGTAGAAACGCCACAATGAACGTCTGGAGAGTTGTATTCACAATATGATGATGTATTCACAAGGCTAAATGAGCCTTTTAAAGCAGCAGTGTGAGCAGCTGTCAAATCACTGAAAGGAGCGAATGGCCCAAATGAGAGCTTGAAGAACGGCAGGGAAAGTCCACTGAACCAAACGAGCTTTAGGGACCCCCCCCCCACCCCATCCAATGGTGCCTGGACACCCAGAGCAGTGACTTCATTTACAGTCTGAAGTGTCTCTCTCCAGGGACATGGGTACGGAACACACTGATTTATTTGTCTGTATTCTGAGAACACCAAACAGTTGTGTGTGTGGGTTCAGCTGAACATCACTACTGTATTTATCACAGATAGCATTACAGGTTTCTTAACACTGGCTTGTACCAGTGTTATCATATCCCTGGAGACGTGGTCAGTCTGCCAGTCCTTGCATTGTTCTGCTGTATTACTGAAGCTTGCCAGTGTCATTGTACTGCTAAAGATTTCCTTTCCTGGAAACTAACCATTGAGATCATCCCTGTGCCACCTTTTCAACGCAACCTGACGTTTGGTGTGTGTATTAATCTTCTTCATTTTTTTTTGTTAATCTTTCTCTCCCCCTTCACTCACCCACCCAATTTGGCTTCCTGTCCTGGCTCCCTTGTGTTCACCTTTATTAGAAGGTAATTGTGCTTTGTTAATGTGTGTGTGTGTGTGTGTGTGTGTGTTTCCGTGTTCTATACACTGTGTTGCTGTCATCTTGCTCCCTTTTCCCTCACCTGTGATTCTGGGTGCTGCCAGGTAACAGCAGCCCACACCACTGATTGGACAGTCTGCTGCGCTCATCACAGCAACCTGCAGGTCTGATTCCTTCTGCTCTCCTGTGTCCCCTCAGCATTTCTCAGCAGGTGCTCTGAATCTTATAGGCAGACTGGTTAAAAGTATTAAGTGCCCACAGCTGCCAAATTGACCCCTCAGGGACCAATTACTAGTGTAATGGGTATCTCCTAGGTGGCTATAAAGCAGCTAAATACATTATTTTTGCTTTGCTGCAGGCTTGCCTTCACAAATATACCCTGAAAGATGGATTTTGATTGATTTTTAAAAAAACAGGTGCTGATCACAGGTCAAAAAAGAACATTAATTCTTTAAAAAAAAAAAAAAAAAAAGAAGTGAAAGGTAAAAACGATTATTGTGAAAAGTCCCAAAACATTTTCATAGTCTCCAAGATCCAACAATACTTTTTCAGTTGTGAAATGGGATTCTGGTAGAGTGATGCGAGTGTAAGATATGGTTTGTACTTAAAGTACAGTCCTTTACATAGACTGGCCAAATCCTCATCCCTGTAATGATATGCTCTCTAATGATAAACCTGTTGGTCAACTAACCCTATTGTCATACATCCCTTGTGACTCTATTACTGTCTGCAGGGTTGAGATCAATTCCTGCCTTTCAATTCCAATTCCTTTTGAAAATCAATTCCCAATTCACATTCCCTTTTAATCAATTCCAACACATTATTGATCACAATTGGAATTGGCAGTATACTGTTAAAATGAGCTTCTCACAGTGGCAACAAATTATTTAAATTAAAGTCACTGTTAGTCAATTAAATTGGCTTCAAATGAAAGCAGTTGGACAAAAACAACAATTATTATGTCAATGGAATTGGAATTGGGAATTGATTTGAAATGGAATTGGAATTGAAAAGCAGGACTAGACCCCACCCCTGACTGCCTGCTTCATTGGTGTTTGACAGACCGGCATTAATCCCCCTCATGTCACTTTTCCAGGAAAATCCTTCCAGTTGTATTCCCACAACCTCATCGGCCTGTTTGACCAGCTCAAGAAGCCCGGTCTGGCAGCACAGTTTCAGACGCACCGATTCCCTGATAAGATACTCCCCAGGTGAGCAGCACTGTGACCTGCACCTCACCTTCATCACTACAGAGGTGTTCCTACACTGGCATGATCCTGGCAATGTCACGCCCCAGCCATCTGGCGTCACGCTGCTGTGCTTTGTAGATCTGTTGTAATAATGGTCTATACAAAACCTGCTTTGATGGATTCAGTGCTTTTGATAGCAGTCGTAACCTTTTATTCATGAGCTGAGATGAGGGGAGCATAGTGTCCCTGGTACATGCAGTCCCTATCCTCCACAAAGAGAGAGAATGCAGAGGGTCTGTGTGTTTGATCTGGAGCCCAGGTCTCCAGGAGTGGAGCTGACGAGCACTCATACACATACTGCTGTCTATGAGAAGACAAGCTTCTATTCACAGAGCCCAAATGGGAATTCAAGTGTCACAATGTGCTTCCTTGCAGGAGGTTTGCCTTAACAACAAAGATCCCTGACACCAAGGGCTGCCACAAGTGTTGCATCGGTAAGTAGAGGAGCAGTCTGCTGTGCTCGGAGCGCGTCTTTAAAACCAGGCTGCTTACTGGACACCTACATCCTCACTAAGGCTGCCCTTCGGAATTTCAATACAGTAGTTCGGCCCTGTTAAGGAAAAGCATTCCTGTAACTAAACGTTAATGTCAAATAAAATTCAGATTCCATGCAAACCCAGAACAGTCTCTTGTTTTTAGCAGTGTGTGTTAGGGAAGGCTGAAGCAGTCAAACCTGATACACATCTGCATGTGTTTATCAGTTTATTCAGAAGTCCATGTTAACAGCTGTGTTCTGTTGACTTTACATGACGAGGAAGGTCATGAGCGATGCTTGAGCTCACTTAACAGATGTAGACGCCCAGTAGATGAAATGTGTGTTGAGTCGTGCCAGGCAGTGCTGAGTGGTGTTGTGATAACGTGCGCCATGCTGTCGTCCTAGTGAGGAACCCGTACACAGGGCACAAGTACCTGTGTGGAGCGCTGCAGTCTGGCATCGTCCTGCTCCAGTGGTATGAGCCCATGCAGAAATTCATGCTGATCAAGGTCAGTCTCCCTTTTAACTCTCACACAGTGTGCTGAAGTGAAGCATTTCTTGCTCAACTTTAGGATTTGCTTCTTGCATGTATGTGTGCTTGCTTTATGTACAGTTTGGAGGCATACATTCTGAGATGGTCAATATAAAATAAATGACTGGTTATGTGTGCCACAGTTGCCTATAGGAATACAGCTGCCCAACAAGAAGAGCCTGAGAATCGCAAACATAAATTAAATAAAATGTAACCGCTTCCGACTGTAACCTTGAATAGGTGTAGTTTTCTAAAACTAAAAAGCTGACTAAATAAAGAAATTAAAGATTTCTTTACTTAGTATTCTTTCTGAACTCCTAACATCCTTAAATTAATATTGTGAAGCTCTGTGTGCTTTTAATGCTTAAGAGTCATTCTTTGGACAGTCCTCCCTTTGCCTGAACACTGCTTCAAGTATGTTTCAGCTGTATGGCTGAATGCTTTTTGTATATAATAATTACTGATACATTTTTATGACAAATATATTTCAACACTGTCTTCAGGTGAATACACAAAGAGATAGGTTTCTCTTCAATGTTTGTCCAAAATAAGTCCCTGTTTCTTTTTTCTAGTACTTGTATGTATTTATTGAGTGGCTTAATGCCCATATTTAAAGTTGCTGGTGTTCCTGTCCGCCCCCTCTCTGTAGCACTTTGACTTCCCCCTACCCAACCCGCTCAAGGTGTTTGAGATGCTGGTGGTGCCGGAGCAGGAGTACCCCATGGTGTGTGTGGCTATCAACAAGGGCTCCGAGCCGGGCCAGGAGGTGCGCTTCGAGACCATCAACCTCAACTCCTCCTCCTCCTGGTTCACAGAGATCGGCTCGGGTACGGACAGCACTGTTCATTATCACATGACCCCCCAATCCCCGTGACAGGACAGACCCACAGTGACAGCACTGTTCATTATCACATGCCCCCCCCAGTCCCAGGGACAGGACAGACCCACCGTGACAGCACTGTTCATTATCACATCCCAGGGACAGGACAGACCCACAGTGACAGCACTGTTCATTATCACATCCCAGGGACAGGACAGACCCACAGTGACAGCACTGTTCATTATCACATCCCAGGGACAGGACAGACCCACAGTGACAGCACTGTTCATTATCACATGTCCCCCCAGTCCCAGGTCTCATTACATGTTTGTGTCCTTCAGGAGGAAACCAGGTCGATGCCATCCATGTGACCCAGCTGGAGAGGGACACCGTGCTGGTCTGCCTGGACAGTGAGTATGGGACTGTGTGGAAACTGAACTGCCTTCTAATCTCGGTTTGAACAATAAAGTCCTGGTGGAGACAATGTATATCCGTTTATTGAAGCTAGCATGGGATCTGAGCTCTGGTACAAACAGACCTGGTTATTTTCCTTGATGATGTGACCCAGTATTCAGTTCACTCTGTACTCCTTTTTATCCACCACTGTGATTACATATAGTACCAGAAAGTAGCTGCACAAAAAGGTTGATTTTAGATTTACTTTGCTGAAAAGACACCAATGAATTGTTCAATAAAACTAAAACTGTTATTGTCAAACTTTTTTTTTTTTCATGCTCTTATTTTTTTTTTAAATTTTGAATTCAACTTTATTGTGTCAGTGATTTTAATCTCAACAAAGTTTCTTACATTACTGAATATCTTACGAATGAAAGTTACGTTTCCAAGTCTTGTGAATACAGGCAGAAGCCCATCAGAAGCAGTATTTGTTCCGTATGCCTGTCAGATATGCAGGTTATCAACCGTGTCTGATTGCTGAAATTAAAAGTCAGAGAGATAAGGGGAAAGCACTGAACCAACAATGGAGCGTTCGCCTCAGTGTGCCAAGCTGAGTGACTTTAGTCCTATCATAGCGCTGACTGATAAAACTGCAAACACTAAAACAAGCAAGCACCTGGAACAGAAGAAGCTCTGCTGCTAATAATCATTCATCACATTGTTAATCATAGGGTCACTATAGTGCTGGAGTGATAAAGCACCCTGAGCTATGTATAAGGTACATCCTTTAAATTGCTGTGTGTGTTGTCAAAGCAGAGATAACAGTATCACTGAGCAGTGTGTTAGTCTTTAGCAATTTATATTCACTGCTATACTACAAACATGAGCTGCTCTAGTCTTGTAATAATGTGGACGCGATTGATTCTTCCCATTGCAGGGTCCTATTCACTGCTATACTACAAACATGAGCTGCTCTAGTCTTGTATCAATGTGGAAGCGATTGATTCTTCCCTTTACTATAAAAGCTTTAACTCAGGAGTTATTTAAATAATGTTTTCCCAAAGTCTGTTTTGTGAATAAATTGCAGTAAGAGATGAAACTTGTGATTGGGGGCTGTGGGACTAGGGGCTGTGGGACTACTTCATGTCAGTGCCATCGGGATATGGAAATTGAATCTGGATATTAATGTTTTGTGCATTAATTAATATTTGAGTTATACGACTCAGATCATTATATTTGATTCCTGCTATCGCAGTGGCAAGCGCTCTTTCTTCCAGATCCCTGGGGAGTTGTGAAACCCTTATGCAAGGAGCTGAACTGAGTTACAGAGGAGCTGCTTGTAGTAACTGAATATGCACAGGCTGTCATTGGGTATTTACCTTTTTATAGAAATGTAATAAACAAGCAAATATTGGGGCGCACAGAGTGAGGTGGGGGTTTTCTCGAGAGTATACAATGAAGCAGCTTTAGAGAACAAGATCTCTAGAAACGTTTGCTATAAAGTTCGAAGACGTGTTTGTTTAAACTAGATTTAGAGGCTCTTTCATTCAAGCAAGCAGTGTTCCTGGTCTTGTGCTTGTCATTCTTCCAGGGAAGCTGAAATTAGAGCACTGGCATGCTTTGAGATGGATGGCAAGTGAAAGAAGCACATTGTCAGGAACCGGTTTGGTTTGTGTAAACTGATAAAGGTGTTGAATCCCTTGATGGGGATTGCTACAAGAAGTCTGGGTAGCTGCCTTTACTTACACTGAAGACTGAGTGTGAGTGGCTCAATGGAAACACACACACACATTCAAGTTTAAACTTCATTGTTTCTTTATATCCACTTATTTATTTATTTCATACCATTTTTTTTTCTTTTTTTCAGAGAATTTAAAAATTGTCAATCTCCAGGGAAAACTGAAGTCCAGTAAAAAGCTGGCGTCCAAACTGAGCTTTGATTTCTGCATCGGATCTGTTGGTAAGTGGTGTTTCCCTGCAGGAGTAGCGCTTAAAGCTTTTCATGCTTTATCAATTCTGGAAGTTCACTAACCGCTGTATTGATACAGTATTTGGGCTCATGCCTGCTGGTCTTAGTTTATCGCCCGTTAGATATTTTAGGCAGACTGTTGGCTGGAATTTACTCTCTGGGACAGATGAGGCTGTTAATTTGATTTCATTTTTATTTTAATGAAATAACTTGAGCGCTATATTCATTTTTCTATAGGAATCTACCCTGCAAGTCTGGGGTTGAATACTCCCTCACATTCTTAATTAGAAGCAAAGCAGTGGTATTGAAGGGGGTGTTTCTTGTTGTTTCAGTGTGCCTTCAGGACAGCGTATTGGCCTTCTGGAAACACGGAATGCAGGGGAAGAGCTTCAAGTCAAATGAGGTAAGCACAGGGAAAATTACTGAACTAAGAACTTAACCGACTCCCTGGCTCGTGTCTGCCCGCTGGCCTGGCTCTTAATGGTATCATCACTTTAAGAAAAGCCAAGTGTCATGAAATGCTCAGCTGGAAAATGCTGTGTGTGCAAATGTCAGCTGTCATGCAAAATTCATGTTAGAAAAAAGACAGCTGCGCAGGCAGGGGCTGCGTGTTAATTATTCATTGCTTTTTGATATGATTCTTTTGAAGGATGCCACCAAAGCTGCATGATCCAAATGCGTCTGCTCCATCAAATGTGTGGTGGCTGGCTTTGTGCCGACCTGACTCCTGGTCTGTTTAAATAGGACATGCATGATGAGAGGAAGTCCAAAGTTCTCTTCACCTTCTTTGTGATTGTTGAGCAAACAGTGGTTGTTGTGCACAACATTAATACGAGCAATGAATGTGTGTGGGGTAGCTTGTGATCTAGAAGAAGAATGCAAGTCGTTATGATGACAGATGCCACGAAGCTGGGAGTGCCTTGGTTACTGTAAACTGCACTTGACAAAGCTAATGTTTGATTTACTGCAGATGGATGCTGTTTGGTTTTAGAATTGATTGCACAGAAACATTTCTCAGATGCAGTGTTAGAGTTGCTGTGTTGTTGTTGGTTGAAATTTCTACCAGTTCCCGCTGAGGTGCAGTGCTACAGTGTGGATCCTCTGCACTGCCCTTGCTTTGACTGTCAGTTAGACTGTTTATCATTTAGAGCTGAAACAATAACAATTTGCAAAGCAAATGCACAGTAGCTTTAGCCCTCCATGTGTGATGTATTGTAGTCACGTTCAAAGTCTTTTCCATGCACACATGTAGTCTTAAACTATACATAAATGTAATTTGCTTTTTATTTTTTAAACAAATCTCTATTGGAGAGCTTCTCATGATAAGATTGCGTGGAAACGCATTCAGCAAAGAGAGACCAATATAATCAGGTGATTTCTGCCACCACCAAAATCTAGAGCATTCTAACTAGCAACCATGATGTACAACACTTCATGTCCCCATTGCCCATCCACTGACCAGCTCACTGCCTCCCAAACCCACAAACAGGACTCAGGGTGCTGTGGATAGATGGGGACCTAAACCACAGTGTCTGCCGCCAACACAGCTCCCTGCAGAACAGCACATGAACCCAAGCTCCAGTCCTGTGCTGCTAACTGTTGAGCCACTCAGCTCGGCAGCTGACTTCTCTCCTGTGTTTATGTGGCATTGTTGCTGTTGGTGCCATCTGTTGCTTGCTGGGCCAGGCGATGGTTAGGGCGTCCTTCCTTCTACAAGCGCTCGTAAAAATGAAATTCACCTTATGCCATTCTCAGTCAATATTGGGCCAGCACCCCCTGCCTCTGTTTGCTGTAGTTCTGGTTGAGAGGAATGGTTTAAACCGGTTAGGGAGTTGTTACGGTGAACTCGAAACGACTCGTTCATTGCATTAAATTGTGGTCTGGGAGTGAATCAAGTGCACTATACTGCTCTAGAACCCTTTGGAGATCGATCGATCAGCTTCCTCTCTTTAAAGATGTACATGTTTTATGAGTGTAAATGTTAACAACAATATCTACCAATACTTGGATAGGCTGCATTGTAAGTATGTATGCTTTCGGGAGAGTGCTGGGATTGACCTGTTTGAAAGAATCTGTAAACGTCAAGGTGGTCTTCACTCTGAAAGGTTAGAAACCACTGGACTTATGATAGAGGAGACATTGCGTGTGATAACCCCTGTGTGAATACAAGTCTACTTTAGAGCTGCAAATTGCTGTGTGCGTTTGTGTGTCAGGACTTCACATTAATGACTTGACTTCCATCCGTTTCCATTGCAGATCATTTCTTCCTTCACAGTTCATTTTGTGGAAAAGTAATTTAATTGCCGGGTCTAATGAAGCGCCCTGCTAAGCTGTTTCCTCTCCTCTTTGTTTCTGAACAGGTTACCCAGGAGATTTCAGATCAAAGCCGTGTCTTCCGTCTGCTAGGATCTGACAGGTATGGGATGAAAAGGCTTGTCTTTCTTTATTAGCACACTGGAATATTAATGATCCGCTGCCTGGTGAATCGGATCAGACCTTCTGGTCACTTTGCAAGCTTTGCTTCACTGTAATCTTCCTGTTATCATCGCAGTACACCAGCGACACGCACCATGAGTCTATTTCAAAGGGTTAGATCCGAATAATTCCCTTCCATACAATGCGACTCAGTCAGTCTGTCCCTCAACAATATGGGTTTAGGTTTCTGTGCAAAATGCCATTGTTCACAATTTGTATTTTATGTAATGCTTTATTTAATGGTAAAAGGCTAGAGAAGCTTACATGTACATATTTTGTGCAGCAGATTACAGTTTAAACAGAAGCAACATCTAATCGGCGAACAGAGACCAAGCATGTTAATGTAACATGTGCATGCAATATTATATCAGAGCTATACAAATCCATAACATATTGCAATACACCATGGTCTAACCCCCTCTCCCCACTGTTTAAACTTTATAAACAGTACTTCTCATTTAATTACAGGGGTTCACAATTAAGACACAATTAAGTTGTCTTCCCATTGTGTGCAGAGTGAAAGATCTCAAAGCCTGCTTCTGTCTCTGCTTGAGAAGCTTGCCTCCAGGCCACAGATTCTTGTGAAGGAACTGAAACCCTCCAGTCTAATACCTCCATGGTTCCCTCAGGCTTGTGTGCAGGGGAGCAGGCTGCCTGAGGACACATTGACTATCCATCTGGGGAATGTAGGTAGCTGGATCCAGTGTGCAATAAACAACTCCATCTGTTGAAGAGGTTTCTAATGGGTAAATCCCAGGTGATGCCTGACAGATTCCACAAACTGTGTCCCTGCAGTCCCTTGGGAGCCAGGCCACACCTCTCTGCACCCCGAGACCCTGCATTTAGAACTGAGACAAGGGCTTCTCTGTGTCTTTCTAAACAGCATGCATTGTGTGTTGTGCTGTGTAGTGCTTCTCTACAGGTGTCTGGCAGGCTATTCTATTATATAATTGTCTTGGGTTTGGAAAAAAGTTTCACTGTAGATTCTAAAATTCAGCCAGGCTCATCGGTCTATTAACCTTTATTACCACGAGTGCAGGAGTAACTTTAAAACTTCCTGTTCGCATAGTAATGCTTACTGTATTGTGGCTATTAACTTAAAGGGCAATTGTTTTTAGAGAAGAACTCCATTTCTTTATAATGCACAATGAGCCCACAGCACAAATGCTATTTTGACTCTTCTTACAGAAATCATTTGTTCGTAGTGCTGTGTGGGTAATGGCAGTAAACAACTAAAAGGCTATAAAACTTCTCAGCAGCTCAGGCTGCAGTTAGTGCTGCTGCATTAATTGCGGTGTCAAGCTGCCAGGCTGTATAGGGCTTTAAATGATTCCCTCCGGAGACAGCTTAACTCGATTTAGCTAAACCACCGATACATTTTACCCCTCTGCTTTGCAATATCCTAGCAATGCTGTTTGGATGCGTTCTTGTGTTCCTCCAGGCAGCAAACCTCACATTCCAGTTGGCCCGTCTGGGCAGGATCCCCTTCTGTCACTTTTGTTCTCTGGTGTTTTTGGCAGAGCCAGCCTGGCTTGGGTATCTGGGTCTTTGCGTGCTTCTGAAATTACATCCCGCTGATAATGACCGGGAACAACAGCCTCGCTGCCCCACAGCTCACCTGGCGACCGGCTCTCCCTCGAATGCCTTTGGATGTGATAGCATTGAGCTCACTGAGCCGGGAGGGCTGCAGTTCATATGCTCTCACTGACCTGGAGCCAGTTCATTCACTGCCATGTTATAAAGCTAAGGATCCACGTGATGTAGCTCACTATTCCTATGAAGCAGCCCACTTGCTGTTCTGTGTAACAAACACCGTTACAAATTAATATTAATTATATTTGTTAATTGTGTGTATATATAATGATGAAGAAATAAATAAATATATATATATATATATATATATATATATATATATATATATGGCAGCTGGCTCTTTGAGCTTTATATATATATATATATATATATATATATATATATATATATATATATATATATATATATATATATATAAAGGATTTAAAATCTATACATTTTTTGTTAAATAATAAGGAAAATCAGAGTAAGTAGCTATGAAGTGTTTTCCATAGTAAAGATAAACAGTTAGTCAGTACTGTGCTTGCGTGTGTGTATATATGGGTACTATTTGTAGCACTGTCATTATAAATAGAATGAGTTATTGTTTTTTCATGAATTAGGGGGAATAAACCTGCTGTGTACACATGATGTAAACTAAAGCATAGGCTTTAATTTTTTGTTTTTAATTATTACTGCATATCAGACGTTCATGTTTTTAATTATTACTGCATATCAGACGTTCATGTTTTTAATTATTACTGCATATCAGACGTTCATGTTTTTAATTATTACTGCATATCAAATCACACGTTGGACTCTGGAAGTCTTTATTTCAATACCCTTGATATGATTAACAGCTCTACTCCTTTTCTAATTGCATGTGGGATTTGATTTTCTTTTTTTCAGAAAGCTGAAACATGGTGGGAATGCCTGACCTCAGTAAACCAGGCTCTTTGTGTTGCATCTCATTACACCAGTGTTTGGTTACATTTTTCTTTTGTTATTTTCTTCCTCCCCATCCCAGGGTTGTTGTGTTGGAGAGCCGCCCCACTGATCACCCCACGGCACAGAGCAATCTCTACATCCTGGCCGGACACGAGAACAGCTACTGAGTGCAGAGCCCTGCCCTGCCAGGAGGCGGAGAGACATCAGTCTGCTTCCAGCTCGGGAGGGAGTGACGCAGGACAGCGCGCTGCTCGCCGTCCCTACTGCTTTTATCATGTCTGTTTGCAGCAGTTGGGAGCAGATCGCTGTCTGGGGAAGAGATGGGGCTCTGGGAACAGATCACTGTCAGAATCTGTGCAATAAAGATGTGTTGCTGTCTCTGTAGAGAGCCTGCTACACAGCATCAGCCTAATATTCCCCTTTGGATCAGAGCGAGGACTGCAGGGAGACCGGAGGGACGGGCGTGACAAAGCTCTCTGTAGCTGGAGACAGCTACTTGTAAAGAAGCAAACCTCTTGCCACTGTGTGGTCAGTCAGATCTGATGGCTTCATGCAAAGCCATTAAGATGTAGCAATCTGAGACAGTTAATTACAAAAAAGCACAGCAGCAATGGCAATAAAAAATAATATATATATATAATATTACACACACAACACACAGTGTATGTATTTATGTGCATATACTTGTTCAGTAAAGTGCCATTAAGAATTATACATGCTAGTTCCTCTTTGCTCTAGCTTGTAAACTGCTGTTACTTCAGATATTGGGTAATGGGATAGACGCCTTGTTTCATGTGATATAATACAATATCATTTTAGTGTTATTTTAATGGGGGGGGGGGCACGTTATTCTTTAGCATACCAGTATGAAGACTAGTGCATTCAAATAGATAAAACTCCAGAGCAGTTTGTAAAATGGAATATTTAACCCTTATTTATGAATGTGCCAGTAGGAGGGTATAGCTGTCATGACTCTAGTTCTCTTAACCATGGACAGACCCTGCAGTTTAGCAGGGGGCAGGGTAGAAGTTGGATATGTTATGTAAAATGTTTAACAGATTTTTTTTTTTTTGGAAAAGCTGTTACTTTTATTCCATATTTGCACCATGTAAGTAAGCACTTTTGTACATCTGCCTCAGTTTTGTCATTTCTTTTTTTCTTTTTTTTTTTTTTTTTTGTTAAGGCTTGGATTTCCATAACGTTATTGGTATTCCACTGCTAATTTTTAATAGGGGTAGTATTTTTTGTATAAGATCTGTTATTCTGTTAATAATAAAACTATAATACCATAGAATTTTAAGGGTTTTTTTTTGTTATTTCTATATATCAAAAGGCTCTGACTTCAAACACTCATCAGAAGATATGAATAGAACTAAAGGGGCATTTATTATTATTTGTTTATTTAGCAGACGCCTTTATCCAAGGCGACTTACAGAGACTAGGGTGTGTGAACTATGCATCAGCTGCAGAGTCACTTACAATTGCGTCTCACCCGAAAGACGGAGCACAAGGAGGTTAAGTGACTTGTTCAGGGTCACACAATGAGTCAGTGGCTGAGGGGGGATTTGAACCAGGGACCTCCTGGTTACAAGCCCTTTTCTTTAACCACTGGACCCACACAGCCTCCCAGCTATGGAGCTATCGATTGTTTTATCCAGTCTCTATCCTATCTTCCAATACTACTTAAGCCATTGCAGGCACTGTAATCATAAATGATCTGCAGCAGCCTCATTTCTCAGGATGGTGCAGCAGCCTCATTTCTCAGGACAGGGTGCAGCAGCCTCATTTCTCAGGACAGGGTGCAGCAGGCTCATTTCTCAGGACAGGGTGCAGCAGGCTCATTTCTCAGGACTGGGTGCAGCAGGCTCATTTCTCAGGACCCCTCGTTCCATCATGGCTTCATACTGTTCTCTGCCAGTTGCTGGATCCCACAGCGAGGCTGGCATGGTTACAAATGGCCGGGTCTGTGTGCTGCTGCTGCTGCTCCATTGTACAGAGCCACTGTAGCGACTACGCCTCCCCGCTGCACCAGGACAAGGACAGGAAGACAAGCTGCTTCCCTGGCACTGCTCCGTGCTGGGCATGAAGGTGTGCAGTGGGGCAGGGGAATGAGGAGGATACAGACAGGGAAACTGAGCGTGAAGACTAAATATTTAAACAAGGGGGCCTGAGCTGATCCATTTCATCCCTCCAGTGCAAATGGAGGGGGGGGGATTCTTATGCAGTTTTCTTTTCAAATTAAGGTTTGAACTTTCAGGCATAAGTACTTAACCCAGGGGTATCCAAAGATGGTATTTCCACTCCTGGTCTTTGTTCCAACCTTGTTCTAAATGATTCAATTGAACCAGTGAAACCTCCATCCAGACCCTGAAGTAGCTCATGATCTCTTTGTACCTGGTAAACCTGGAGTGGAGTGGACCTCCAGGACTGGGATTGGGCACTCCTGACTTAATCTATGATTATAAAAACGTAAACTATATTAAATGGTAGTGCGATTTCAAATGCCCCCTTGTTCCTGGGCTAGAATGAGCTCTCGCTAACATCTGATTACAAGCAGAAGAGATTTATTGCAGGGGATTGGTCTGTTCTCCAGGGGGCTTCATGCAAGTGCAAATTACCTGCAAGTGGTGGAATTAATCAGCCGCTGAGGGAGAAAGCTTAATTAGTTTCACAGAGACTCAGATCAGCAGTTTTGCAATTCCAGCTTTCCATGAACAGTCATTTCCTGATCCCAGATGTCTAAAGAGGATAACGTGTCATAAGAATTGAGAACACCTGTCTGTTTATCTGGGAGCACCTGTCAAAAGAAATTAAAAACATGAGACAAACAATATCGGGTGAAAAAAATGTCATTTCACATTCAGAATGAGTGTTAGTATTTAAAAAAAAATCCTCTTTAATTGAGATGCATAATGAATACATGTAACTTGCCGCGCATGTCAGTTAATGATGCACTTGCTACTTATTTTTCAGACCGAACCGTGCTGTGAAACCGTGTTTTTATTGAACACCAAATGAAAGATGAAAACCTCCAGGCACAGCTGAGCTGACACGTGTGAGCACCGAACACATGTTTGCGGATTGTGATTCTGCATGTTAAGATAACAGATACTGGAGGAATCGGTTCCTGGCATGGTGTGCACATCTCACAGAACCGTGGCTCCGAGCACTATTCCGGTCAGTCTTTCCAAGGGCTTGCATTCGCTGCTGCCGTTAGTATTGCGCACTTCTCATTTCTATACCTCACCATACTGTAACTTTGAAAAGAACCCCTCATCCTTTAATTGCTTGATCTACTACGCAACGAATCATTTTGTAATCAATTCATTTGAATCAGTAATGTGCGGAGTTCAGCTGCCAAGCGCCCTGCGGTTCGGAGGAATCGTAATGCTCACGCATCTCTGTGCACGGATGCATCCCAGCTCGAACCTCATTACATTGCATATAACTCCTTATATATACTCCTCCATACCGTGCTATCCTGCTTCAGGGACGCTGAGGGGGCGTTGAGTAACACAGTTAAATACTGGAGGAGCACTGTGCATTCTAACATCTGTCGGCCAAGTCAACACCATGTACAAAATAATCATTTATAAAAGCGACTTCTTTTGCATGTAAACTAGTGATAAGGGTGTGTGTCGCGCTGTCGTGCTGCTCCATGGGATTCAAACAGCGTTCCCAAGGCGCACTTTGTCTCCCTGCCTCGCTCGCGCTGCAGTGTCGTGCTGTTTTTTTGCAGAACTGTGCAGTGTGGAGGGGTGGAGCTCGCGCCGCAGTTCCTATGGGGACCGGCTGAACAGTATGCTACATTTCCATGAGCAAAACACACACAAAAAAACCTCTCACAGACACATAAACACACAAACCACCTCGTCTCCTTCCACACAGGGCGAGGGGCACACGCACTACAACTACTGCACAGCGAGAACCGCAAAACAAAGGACAAAAAGGTGCCGCCTGTTATCATTATTATTGTTGTTGCTGTTTTTCTGTCTTTGTTTTTACATTTCAGTATGTGTAGGACTACCGGCTACCAGCTGAAATGCTCTGAGACAGCAGGGGCTCGAGATTATATATATATATATATATACAGGGCACGGGCTGTTTGGGAATTATTTGATATCGCTGCAGTGTAGTAAATTAGTGCGTTGCTTGCATTAACAAAAAATCTAACCCGCCTGACCTAGCTGAGTTGGTTTACGCTTTGCTTTTTATACAGTGTTTGTTACTTTGTTTTAATTTTAATTTATATATTTAGTGGCTGTTTTTGTGTATTGCCTAAGGATAAGCAGCTGTATACATGTTTGTTTTTTGTTTGTTTTGGGTTTTTTGCAATTACTTCTGTATTGAGCACGTTTTATTAGAAAACGTGTATTGAGCAGTTGCATAATAATGTTTAATTCTGAAACACTTGATTTACAACGTAGATTTATTATTATTATTATTATTATTATTATTATTATTATTATTATTATTATTATTATTATAGATTAACAAACTAAAGAATTTAAATCACAGTAACACTTCGCAACGCTTGGTAGATTAGTTATTGAGTTGACAGGCAGTAATATTCCTTCAGTTTTTTTTATGTATTATTATTATTTAAACAAAGTCTGCGAATGTGCACAGCAGTCTATATATTCTGGAGGTAGCACGTATCTGCCGCAGCATGGCTAAACTTATAAAATACTTTATAACAGCCCATTTGTGTTGCTTTTATCAGCGCTTATCCTGGGCTCTCCCCGGTTCTGCGCGTTATCCGGCAGGAGATTCAGGGAAGCGGACATTCATTCCTCTATCACAGCTTGTAAACTGGCTCAAAACCTCCTGCTAAAGAGCAGCGGTAGACAGAGGCAATGCGTCCCGTTTAAACGCGTGTGGAGCCGGGGGAAGGTTGCTGTTCGCCTGGGTATATGATGTGCGATTTTAACAGAAGATGGGTGAAGTTAATCAGGTGTCTGGGGAGAAAGCACGCTGCGTCCCAGCGAGACAGGGGAACACAAGATATGACGTCTTCCTTCATAATAATTGACGTATTCAATTATTTTCCAGTTTACACCATGGCAGGTGTTTCTACCAGCATGCTCTTTCGTGGCATTGCGCTTTCTCTAAACTCAGAGTCAATACAGCAGAAGCAGCGCTCTTTCCTCAGCCCTGGTGTTAAACTCCTGGCCGCAGTCTCATTGGACTGACAGTACAGTCTGGAGGAGAAACCCAAGACTGCTGACGGTAGATTTAATACTGGGTCTAGAATCACATCGAGAGCAGCTTCCAGCCTCTGCATAAATGGACTTGAGGATGGTGGTGTTGCTGTTTGCGATTAAGGTCATTATTAATACATTTGTGTTTAAGGATATACAAAAAAAACCAAACACACAAAAAACATAACGAAACCAAAAACCAGTACAGTATGTTCTGTGTGTTTATAGTGACACCGGATACAACAGGTGAGCTCACATTGCCGTTCTTGCCCTATTTTAAGACTCATTGTTGGCAGCGCGTCTTGAATCGCTCGGACAGCTATTTCAGTCGCTTATAAAATATTAATCCTGTTAGGTTAAAAAAAAGAGCTTTTCCAGTTCTACTCATTTGGGACTCCCTCTAGTAAGACGATTATTTTTCTATTTCAGGAACAGTGACCCCGTTTTATTTATGTATGTATGTATGTATGTATGTATGTATGTATGTATGTATGTATGTATGTATGTATTTAATCCGGTAAGACCGAACACTATAATGGTTCAACCACAGCTGCATGGAACAGTGTATTTCTGTGACGTCAGAGCAGAATGTTGGCACGGCACGCAGAGCTAATGGGAAGGCAGCAGTCACTATTCAGCACTTGAATTCCAAACCTGTGTGCATGTATCAGGGAACTGCAGGACACATGTATGCATCATTTAGGAGGCGCTTGCTTTTTCTGTAGCGCTTTTGGTCCTGTGCCACAATACGATAATCACCCCAAGACAAGAGGGATTTGTAATTGTGAGTACATGATGTATTCATTTCATTGTTCGGGAGTGTAGCATTTTGTAGTATATTCATATAATGTAACAGTAAAATAATTATATAAAAAAAAAAATCGCATTCCCATTGGAAGCTGTTAGCAGCAGCTATAGTCCTGCTTGTATTCCTGTGAGAGTGCAGATCTCACACTCCGAGTCTATGACAAAGCATTCGGCATGTTTACCCCACAGCATGCTCGAGACAGACTAAGAGCGTTAATCTCAGGGTTTTGTCTGGTTTTTGTTTAGATTTAATGACATGATATGGTTAGAAGTGTTCGGTGGCTCCCGCTAATCAAGTAGAGAGTGAACTTTCTATTGCAGTCTTTGTATTTCAGAGCTCTCGACTTGATTAGAGGGAGCCACTTCTAATCCTGTCACGACAGAGGAGAATCCACATCCCTGCGCCCTGCAGGAGTCGGCCAGATTCCCGGACGGAGATTTAACCCTGAAGACCGAAGGAGAGCGCCGCCCTGTCCCTGTCCCACAGCAGCTCCTCCTCGTGCACGCGGATGGAGAAGTACGAGAAGATGGGGAAGATCGGGGAGGGCTCGTACGGGGTCGTGTTCAAGTGCAGGAACAGAGACACGGGACAGATCGTGGCCATCAAGAAGTTCGTAGAGTCCGAAGACGACCCTGTCATTAAGAAGATCGCCCTGAGGGAAATCCGGATGCTGAAGGTACCTGCCTGTTTGTTTTAAGAGAGATTGCAGATGCTGCCAGTGTAGAGAGACTATTGGAGGGGAATGGGAAAGAGACCCCCTCTGCATAGCAGTTTGATTCCATTGCCATGAGCTTTAATTTCCTAGACTCTACACACACACTGCAGGGATGGAGATAAGACTCCCATTGCACAGCAGTTTGAATCAATGCTGGTTTTAGTATGAGTTTAATAGGACACACCTGAGCTTTTTACCTCTACACTGTGGTTAATCAAGCTCCTAGTAAAATCTGGAATGGGTGAAACTGCTATGCAATAGGAGTCTTATTTCCCATCACGGTACTGGCTTATCAAATTCAGCTGGGGTGGAGTCTTGGGTAATCAGGCTCTAAAAGCACCTATCAGACGTGGGGAAAAGCCCAGAATTTAAAGCGGAATGGGCTTGATTGCTGTCATATTTAAAATGTATAATAAAATGGTATCCAGACTCGGATGTGAACCTCTTCGATATGTCTGTATATGCTTGAGTCGTCATGTCTAACCACCTGCATACACTATCTATCTGGTGGATCCACATTCATCTCTCTGTGTGCTGTGTGTCAGTGTGTGCCACGGCTCTCTGTGTATGTAACGTATCTTTGTCCAATATTTACCTTTGTGAGAGTCAATAAGGCTGAAGCTCAGTCATTCTAAGAGCAGGGTGTTATTGTACAGATCACCTGCTGTGTTCCCAGCCCATTCCCTGAGCTCTCTTTGTGCAGGCTGTGGATTTGCCTGCCAGAAACCTCGTCCACACTAAGGTACACTGTGCTTCTATCACACAAGCGCAGTGTTTTAAAGCTGCTCCGATTTTTCTGTTTTTTGGGGAATGGGTTTCAATATTTTATTGTTTAAAATCCATTATTTATTTATTTATTTATTTCCGACTGAGTTGTGTTTGTCATTTTTTTCACTTGTCCAGAGAAAAGGCATTTAAAAAAAAAAAAAACACATTTATGCCAAGACTTGATTTTGTAAAGTTTGCAGGACATTCCACATCCATGCTATTATTATTATTATTATTATTTTTATTATTATTATTATTCACCTTTAAGGCAACAATTAATTAATCAACTCTCCGATATGGATGTGCTTGAAAATATCATTTTGTTAACTGGATATGAATTCACAAACGTATTTGTTCAATAAGTCTGCGATATTCTATTTGAATTATCGACACTCAGAAAATAAAATTGAAAGATTCCTAAATCCCAGTAAAGACTGTCAGTTTACAAGCTCAGTATGAAGATAATAATCTTCCACTCAGCTTTACAAACACCCAGTGCAGAGGATAATTGCCTCTGATTGGTACTCGGATGTAAACATGAGGGAAGGACAGCGTTTCTTGTTTTGAAATCAACATGTTAATGAATGGTTTTATTAAATGCCTGCTGATTTTTTAAAAATACTTCAAGACAATTGCAAGACAATAAGACAATTGCGAGTACGAGTAACGTGTCTAACCCTATTGCCTTGCGTGACGGATCATTTCACAGCTATTACCTCTCATAGAGGTGTTTGTCACTGCTGCTGTCTCAGATTACAGCAGCGACACCTACTCCTGCTCTCTCCTGCAGCCTGGCAGGGAGACGGGCAGGAGGGTGCCACTCAGTGTGGCTCCAGCCTTTTGTCCCAGGCGGGTAACGCTGTCCAAGTGCTGGGATGCGCAGGACCTTTCAAGCTGAGTTAAGAACAGTCGACTGCTTGTTTGAATTTGAACCCAGATGACCAGGGTCCCCCATTTTATAATGTGCTATGAGCAAATTAGACACATTTAGAAGGATATGACACACAGGGCTGGAGTCAATGTAAAATGTAAATCCTCATAATTTAATGGTACGACAGTGCTAATCAATCATGTTGTTGTTGTTTTTAATTAAGCATAGATTGTCCTTGCTGTTTCTCCTTCCTCTAGCCATGCATTCTCAATAAGATGTTTGGAAATTAAATTGAGAACCTGCAGTTTCTGTCATTGATTTAAATGGCGACTGAATCTTCGATGGACGATGTCTAGATCCAGTGGATTATCCCCTTTTATTTTCACTCTTCGTGTCTCTAATAAAGAGACTGCAAAATCAGCAACGCACCCTGTCTCTCAGCTAATAGATTATTTTATTAGTAAATGCTCTTGTTGCAAGGTTTGCCACGTCCGTGCCTCGGTTTGCACAGTCTGTAGTAATGAATTGCCCTTGAGCATCCCAGCACAGTGCAGCCGCCCAGGTGTGAAGGAGCTTCTTTCAGGAGGCTTCACAGAGAGCTGTGTTCAGTGTTTCCAGGCAACGCAGCAGTGACGGGACTGCTGAGTGCTTTTGACAGAATAAACACGGTTATTTCCACAGTGACAGGGCTCCCAAAACACGGAAAACTACCTGCCACCTTGACGTAAACCACTCGACTCTGCATCCTGTCAAAAACCAGAAAACCAAAAGAGTCCCTCGCTTCAGTGCAGCCTCACACTTAGACACTCCACAGACAACTGGAGGAGTTTGATTTGAGGGAATCCCTGAACCCCAGCAGGAAGATCCCAGTCAAGCCAGAGTATTGTGACTGAACCAAAGTGTGACGGCGTTCGGAATCATCGTCCTGGTTTTTGGGTAACGTGGCAGCAAGGTTTCCAGAGCCCCGGGGCCTGCAGCAGACTCCCCGAGGTTAGCTCATAATGCCAGCGCAAGATACCCCAGGGGCAAGACTAACAGGGAGTCTCTTCATAGTGAGATGGAAAGTGTGTCTAAAGCCCTGAGCTGGGCGGCGGCAGGCTGACTGTGGAGAGCCATGTTTGTTTGTTCGTTTGTTTGTTTGTTTGTGTGTTTGTTTGTTCTTGTTTTCCCAAGCCTGTTTATTTGAACGTGTGACAGCTTGTCTCTCTGAGCAGTGGTGTAATCCAGCATAAACTGGTGGAGTGAAAATCGGTTTCCGATGATGCAAGCTGTGATTCTGGAGCTGTCTGAAAGCACAGGGCCCCATAACTTGTTCTGCATGTGTTTGTGTGAAGCAGGAAACTGGCAAGCACCTGGCATTCTTCCTGGGTAATATCACCCCAGGTGTTGAACGAGGCGAAGTAAGATCTGGCTCCTCCTAGGAGGAAGGGATCAGTCTAGTTTTATGATGTTATTCGAGTAAATTCTTTCAACAAACCCCAAAGACAAAACATGATGATCATCTTTGTTTTTATTTTTTTTGTATGTCACGCTTTCATTTTAAAGGATCTATTTTGAAAAACACACATAAATGTGATCCTAAAACAAACAGAACGTACGGCTGAAACTGAGGCGCTGTGGCTGAGCTCAGGGTGTTTATTATTAAATAAAACAAACAGAACGTACGGGTGAAACTGAGGCGCTGTGGCTGAGCTCAGGGTGTTTATTATTAAATAAAGCAAACAGAACGTACGGGTGAAACTGAGGCGCTGTGGCTGAGCTCAGGGTGTTTATTATTAAATAAAACAAACAGAACGTACGGCTGAAACTGAGGCGCTGTGGCTGAGCTCAGGGTGTTTATTATTAAATAAAACAAACAGAATGTACGGGTGAAACTGAGGCGCTGCAGCTGAGCTCAGGGTGTTTAACAAAACACAAAGAAAAGGGCACGCTGGCCAAACAAAACCGGCAAATAACAAGTAATTCCTCTATATAAAATGAGTACCTTTGTTCGCTGGCTTGGTAGCATTCACTCTTTTTATCCTTATTTCTCCTCTGTCTTACCAAGGCTCCAGCCACATTCCCACGGGCTTTACTGGGATGAGGATTCAACCCCATCCCCACCAGCTACACTGTACGAGACCGGATTTCAAACAATAAACAATAATGTCAGACGGCTTTCGTCCGTCCGCACACAAATACAATATACATCATAATAATACTAATACAACACAAATAATAACACATAAATAATAAAAGGGGCACCTTGCCACACTGCTGTATTGAGATCAATTGACCCCACTGGTGTGTCCCTACAAGAGAACAAGTCATGCTTGGCCAGTGATCATTGTAAAACTGCAGAGCAGCAGATTAGTATTTTCCTCTCTTGATTTTTCTCTTCCTCTGTTCTGTTCTCCAGCAACTGAAGCACCCGAACCTGGTGAATCTGATCGAGGTGTTCCGACGCAAGCGGAAGCTGCACCTGGTGTTCGAGTACTGCGACCACACCGTGCTGAATGAGCTGGACCGCTACCCCAGAGGGTAAGAGACCTGACGCACAGCCCAGCACAGCACAGCACAGCCCAGCCCAGCCCGGCACAGCACAGCACAGCACAGCCCAGCCCAGCCCGGCACAGAACAGCACAGCCCAGCACAGCCCAGCCCAGCCCGGCACACTGCTCCTTCCTGCTCCCACAACTATAAAACACACAGTGATACAATACAGATTGCAGAACTCCTAAATCATTATACAGTTCTTGTTATGACGAAGTGTTCCTCGATGTGTTTCTGGCCCTGGCAGTGATAATGCTAATGCTGATAAGAGCGAAGGCGAGGGGTTGTAAAGTCACGGTTCGCACTCTTTTGTACTGTGGCTCCAGACTGCAAACCTTCCGCGTGACGGAGGGCATTGTTCAGCTGTTTCCAGGGAGCTCCTCCTGTTTGTCGCGGCATGTTTATGATACACTCCCGAGCGGCAGGACGCTCAGTGTTGCGGGGCACTGCAGCCTGTGCGGGCGGGGTGGGGGGCATCTCCCACTGACAGGGCTGTGAATGACGCGTTTGTTCTGATCCAGTGTTTTCAGTCCTGTGGGTGATTCTTGGCAGCTTGGGGCCGGGGTGTCAGGGTGTCACTGCTTCATTATTCGGGGGGGGGGGGGGGGGGGGGGGGGAATGTAGTGATTGCTGGGCTTGAATTAGATAACGACCTGTACAGGGCTGATTGATGGGGGGCCCCTACGTCAACAAAGCACTATTGTGGGGAAGAATCGGCATTTATGACGGGCGCATAAGGCCAGCCTGTCCTCCGCTGATAAAAATCCAAGGAGAAGGAAAGGGAGCTAGGAGACGGGGGGCTGAGCGGTTTTTCAAAGTGCAAGGTGATGGGAGAGGACTGACGATTGGGGGTGGGGTGCTGGTCCATTTGAAAACATCCAGGGGGTAGAGGGAGCAGCACTGTGCTCCGCTCAGAACACTGCTGCTGGGACCCTCAGGGCTTGTATTAGGAATTCAGTGGAAAGGGGGTAGAGGGAGCAGCACTGTGCTCCACTCAGAACACTGCTGCTGGGACCCTCAGGGCTTGTATTAGGAATTCAGTGGAAAGGGGGTAGAGGGAGCAGCACTGTGCTCCGCTCAGAACACTGCTGCTGGGACCCTCAGGGCTTGTATTAGGAATTCAGTGGAAAGGGGGTAGAGGGAGCAGCACTGTGCTCCACTCAGAACACTGCTGCTGGGACCCTCAGGGCTTGTATTAGGAATTCATTGGAAAGGGGGTAGAGGGAGCAGCACTGTGTCAAGCTGCTTGTCTTGCCCTTTTCCCAGCACTGGAATTCCAGGGGAGTCTTGTAAAAGTTAATGACCTTGACGGCTTTCTTCCTCCTCTTCTTTTTATTTTACAGTTCCTGTAAAGCCCAGAGGAGTGATTTTTAATTAGAAACGTTTGTTACATCTGAGCTGGTAAAAAAAATAAAATAAGGCAGGACTCTTAGGGGACTGTTTAGCATTCTTTGAATGTAGTTGAATTTTCCACCCATTCAGTGTCCTATGAGACAGATTTCCTTGAGCTAATTATTAACAGCAGGACGAGGTTTGAGTTCTGTCCAGTCGGTCTGATGAAGGAAGCTACCTAATGAGTGTCCGGTGTGAAGGATGCATGAGACGAGTTTTAAACCGTGAATTACAGGAAACAAATGTATGAGGCAGGATGCAAGAATGAGGACTGTGGATGAATTCTATTATCAGCAGTGTGTTGGGAGTAGGCACATTCATTTATAAATGGCAGCTCTGCTTGATCCATACTGGAAACTAGACACTTTTTTTTTTATAGTAGCATGTGACATTCAAGATGTCTTCAGCACTCGTGTGTTTCTCATTTTGTAACAGTAACGTGGAAAACAAGAGTTACTGACCTAAGGAAACAGTCTGGGTTACGTTACACTTAAGTCTAATATTTAAAAAAAAAAAGGAAGAAATTCTGCCAGGTTAGGTGGATATAAACAATAAAACGTGTGTTCTATAAAGAAACAATGAACATATTTATAAAATAGAGAGAAATCTAATCAACATGTAAGCGACATGTTTCATTACTCTCGTGCTGAGTGGCAACACAAGCACCCAAACAAAAACAAATATCATCTGTAAATTGCTGTGCTTAGGTTAGTTGTAATGTAACATCCTTTTACTGTGCAAATGTAGGTTTCATTTTTGTAGTTTTAGAAGCAGTAGTTGTTTAACATCCATGCTGATAGGTTTGGTGCAGGAGCTGTGAGCTGTGAGCAGAACTGTTCTATTTTAAAAAGTATGTAATAAAAAGAGGTTGAGTTGCATTCTGACGACTTCAGAAAACACTTGCTATGAATCCGATCAGCCTGTGAAATATTGTGAGAGTCAGGCCAGCGAAGAGAAAAGGAATTCTAATCTCACTGAAATAAACACCCCCAGCTTTCAGATGGAATCAATAATTCATACAGGTGACTAACAGAGCTGTCATGTTTAAACAAGGCTGTGCAGAGCCTTTCACTCACCGCAGACTGACAGCGTGCTGTGTTTAAACAAGGCTGTGCAGAGCCTTTCACACACCGCAGACTGACAGCGTGCTGTGTTTAAACAAGGCTGTGCAGAGCCTTTCACACACCGCAGACTGACAGCATGCTGTGTTTAAACAAGGCTGTGCAGAGCCTTTCACACACCGCAGACTGACAGCATGCTGTGTTTAAACAAGGCTGTGCAGAGCCTTTCACACACCGCAGACTGACAGCATGCTGTGTTTAAACAAGGCTGTGCAGTGCCTTTCACACACCGCAGACTGACAGCATGCTGTGTTTAAACAAGGCTGTGCAGTGCCTTTCACACACCGCAGACTGACAGCATGCTGTGTTTAAACAAGGCTGTGCAGAGCCTTTCACACACCGCAGACTGACAGCATGCTGTGTTTAAACAAGGCTGTGCAGAGCCTTTCACACACCGCAGACTGACAGCATGCTGTGTTTAAACAAGGCTGTGCAGAGCCTTTCACACACCGCAGACTGACAGCGTGCTGTGTTTAAACAAGGCTGTGCAGAGCCTTTCACACACCGCAGACTGACAGCGTGCTGTGTTTAAACAAGGCTGTGCAGCGCCTTTCACACACCGCAGACTGACAGCGTGCTGTGTTTAAACAAGGCTGTGCAGAGCCTTTCACACACCGCAGACTGACAGCGTGCTGTGTTTAAACAAGGCTGTGCAGAGCCTTTCACACACCGCAGACTGACAGCATGCTGTGTTTAAACAAGGCTGTGCAGAGCCTTTCACACACCGCAGACTGACAGCATGCTGTGTTTAAACAAGGCTGTGCAGAGCCTTTCACACACCGCAGACTGACAGCATGCTGTGTTTAAACAAGGCTGTGCAGAGCCTTTCACACACCGCAGACTGACAGCATGCTGTGTTTAAACAAGGCTGTGCAGAGCCTTTCACACACCGCAGACTGACAGCGTGCTGTGTTTAAACAAGGCTGTGCAGAGCCTTTCACACACCGCAGACTGACAGCGTGCTGTGTTTAAACAAGGCTGTGCAGAGCCTTTCACTCGCCGCAGACTGACAGCGTGCTGTGTTTAAACAAGGCTGTGCAGAGCCTTTCACTCGCCGCAGACTGACAGCATGCTGTGTTTAAACAAGGCTGTGCAGAGCCTTTCACTCGCCGCAGACTGACAGCATGCTGTGTTTAAACAAGGCTGTGCAGAGCCTTTCACACACCGCAGACTGACAGCATGCTGTGTTTAAACAAGGCTGTGCAGCGCCTTTCACACACCGCAGACTGACAGCATGCTGTGTTTAAACAAGGCTGTGCAGAGCCTTTCACTCACCGCAGACTGACAGCATGCTGTGTTTAAACAAGGCTGTGCAGAGCCTTTCACACACC
This sequence comes from Acipenser oxyrinchus oxyrinchus, assembly GCA_030684275.1. Taxonomy (NCBI): domain Eukaryota; kingdom Metazoa; phylum Chordata; class Actinopteri; order Acipenseriformes; family Acipenseridae; genus Acipenser; species Acipenser oxyrinchus. The sequence goes on from CM060269.1 coordinate 2,529,062, forward strand.
GCAGACTGACAGCATGCTGTGTTTAAACAAGGCTGTGCAGAGCCTTTCACACACCGCAGACTGACAGCATGCTGTGTTTAAACAAGGCTGTGCAGAGCCTTTCACACACAGCAGACTGACAGCATGCTGTGTTTAAACAAGGCTTTGCAGAGCCTTTCACACACCGCAGACTGACAGCATGCTGTGTTTAAACAAGGCTGTGCAGCATGCATATCGTAACAGGGAATCCAGCGTACAATACCGCGTTAATTTTGTATTGAAAGTGTGCTTTCTATGCATAAACAAAAAACATTCCTCTATAATTTAGTACATTTTCAGTCCTCTCCCAATCATTGTGGGGTTGTAGTGTTTTGTTTTATTTTATTGATACTTTGTTTTTGCAAAAGCTAAGAATCAACATTCTTCAAATGGACAATGATCTGGAGAGATTGAGTAAGAATTGTAGATTAAAGCTTCCACTCCAAATTTAACAAGTGCAAAATGGGCAGGGAAGCCTGGTAAAATGCAAATGTAGTGTTTAAATAACACTGTAAACCTTTATAAGGGTACATTTGGCACAAAACAAAGGGGTGGAAAGCCAGGCGATACTGTACTGTATTGTTTCATGGGGAAAAATAAATGTTCCTCTCTTTCCTTTTTGTTTAATAAAGGAAGAGAGGGGCAGGTCTTCAAAGAGGCGGCGTTGTTCATTTCTGTCTCTTCCTCGTCTCTCAGGGTACCCGAGCACCTGGTGAAGAGTATAACTTGGCAGACGCTCCAGGCCGTAAACTTCTGCCACAAACAGAACGTAAGTCTGCAGCTCAAAGCACAGCATTGAGTTTCTTTGTAAAGGATGCTTTTTTATTTGGATTCTCCTTTTATAGGGCTGGCTGGCAGTAAAGTCAAGGCCGACACGACAGGGCTTGTTAACAGTTTTTCCGTAACACAGAACATGACGAGCATGGCAGCCAAGCACCCCAGGAGATTCTCTCTCTGCGCACAATATCCAGATGGGACTTTCACTGCAATTACCTGCTTCTGAAAGTCACTGTGGGCAGAGTGTTACAGAGGGGCTGGGTTAGTGGTTACACTCTCTGGTGTACCAGCTGTACTTGGAGAAAGACATGTTTGAGACTGGACTGTTCTATCAAGCTTGGCTATGCATTCCCCATGATCTGGAGACTAATGGATGAATTGTGTTTGTCTCTTACAGTGCATTCACAGGGATGTGAAGCCAGAGAACATCCTCATCACCAGACACCAGGTCATTAAACTGTGTGACTTCGGATTCGCCAGGATACTGAGTAGGTTCAAGAGACTCTCAAATCAGCAGCAAGAGTGCCAGGAATCGGGATGCATTGAAACCCTGTGGTTTAGCCCATCTGGAATCAGCCAGAGGAAAGAGCTACTCGTGAAATGACTAGAACAGCGCAGGCTTTGAGGGCAGTCTTGCAGGAAGCGCTAATCCGTGCTGCAATCACACAGGGGGAAGGGGCACTTCAGACACGCCCATGCTTTCGTTTTAAAAGAAGTCTTACTTTGCAAAAATGACGGGTTTAAAGTAGTACAGAACGATGCACGATGAGGGGGGCAGCCAGGGCTATGGAGCCAGTGTTACAAGCTTTTTATTTGCTTTAGTGCAAAACTGCTCCACCTCTAAGTGGAACAGAAACTTGAATTCTGAGCAGATCGAAATGGGGAATCGAGCGTGGCGTCAATACAAACACTCACGCAACATGCTATTAATTGTGTATTGAAAGTGCTCTTTCTACACCTAAACAAAAACAATGCAACAGATATTCTCATACGATTCAGCACATGTTCACTCCTCTCCCCATCATTACGCAGTCATGGTGCTTTTTTATTTAAACGTTTTACAAAAGCTGAACACTGAACCTTGAAAATAAGCGCTTTAGTGCACCCATCGGATCCTTTTGAACAGCTCTGAATGGAGTATTTCTGCTTATAAAACTTGACTGTCCTTCAGATAGGAGGCTGGGAATAGATGTTGTAAATATGCTGTCGCTTTACCCTTACAAAAGAATGGATCAAATTACAGAAATACAGCTCGTCTTCAATTTGTTTTTCAAAGAAAAATATATTTGGTACTCAATGGGTTAACATCAGTCACAAGCCTAAAACATTATCCAGAAATGTGCATAATGAACCAGTGCTTCGTTCATCTACAGGCAGCGCACTCCTAAACAAATTCTGATCAGTGCTGATTTTTGGGTTTGTTTTTGGGTAATTGCAGTTCGTTGCTCACTTCCATGATTTGCTGCCATTTACTCTCTTGTGTGTTTTTCTTTTCTGAATGAACAGGCGGTTCAGTTTAGTTTTTTCAGCAGTTCTTTGTATAAGAACTCGCTCTGCAGATACTGATTGTGCTGGGCTTTCAGAGGCACTCAACATTCAGCTGCATTTGAGCTTTCACAAAAAGCCTTTTCCGCAGTTCAGTTTCAGAGACAAAGAAAGAGAAATCGATGAAGAAGGGTGTGGGGCTGCTAGTTATGTGTAATCTGACCCGCTGTGCTGAATCCCATTACCTGGCTGTGCATTTGGAGCTGGTCTTTGTGGCCACTAACCAGTCCGCAGCAGCAGAGACGCCCCGCTGTATCTAACTGGCCTTCGTGCTGGGACGTGAATACGAGGTGCATTCCCTGTTTAATTAGGGTTCTTCTGAGTCAAAAACATACTGATACCTTTGTCAATATCATCCTGCCCCAATAATGGAAATGCTGTACCTGGGCATTCCAACGAAAATGTGGGTCTGGGGCTGTATCTTTAAATAGTGCTGTGACTGAACCTACGTTTGTCGCTGCTGACGATGCAGGGCAAATAAAACTAAAATCCATCTCCACGTTGGCCTGAGGTTTTTTTTTTTAATTGTTCTGTCTTGTTTTATAGGCCTTTTTTTAATTTATTGTGAGGATTTTTAAGCTGGCTCGTGCCCCCGTACATATTTAAATCTATTGTCCCTTTATGTACCTTGTCCCCGGCTGTACTAACTGTGTGGCCCCCCACTGTCCCTGTCCACAGCCGGCCCCTGTGATTACTACACAGACTACGTTGCGACGCGCTGGTACCGGGCCCCAGAGCTGCTGGTCGGGGACACACAGTACGGGCCCCCTGTGGATGTCTGGGCCATTGGCTGCGTCTTCGCAGAGCTGCTCTCTGGCGTCCCCTTGTGGCCGGGCAAATCGGACGTGGACCAGCTCTACCTCATCAGGAAAACACTGGGTGAGGAGGGGGAAGAGGTGTAGAGGCGAACTGAGCAAACAGGCTCTCCAATCTGAATTCACATGAAGCTGTGCCAGATCAAGGTTAACCTTTCCCTTTACCTGTGGAAATAAGACTCCTATTGCATAGCAGTTTCACCCATTCCAGGTTTTTACCCATTCCACAAGCTTGATCAGACACAGCTATAGGCAACAAGCTCAGGTGTGTCTATAATTTATTTTAGGACGTTTCAGAAAAAAGCCCTTCTTCAGCTGTCTAGAAAGAGAAGTAAACACAGCGCAGTAAACTTGGTATTCTTTCAAGAATTCTGTGATGTCATAATTATGGCAGAATAGAATGTTCCTTCCAAGAGATTTCAAGGTTCCTAGTCTGAAACTCTGGTTCCCTTTGTTTATGGGTATGGCCAGGGTGTAACTGAAGGGCAGACTAGCTCGGTGACAGCTGCTATTACAATGTTGTCACTGTTGCTCAAACTGTTGCCATGCAGCTTTATGTATTTATTTATTTAGGATGTAAAGCTCAACGGGATAAACTTTACTTTTTGAGTTTCGGTTGTGACGAGCTGTTTACGAGAGTGTCCATGGGTTACAGTAATCAGCCCAGCACGCTGCGTGGACAGGAGCTCCACAAGGGAAAAATACACCGCAGCAGCATCGCAATAACAGAGGATCATAAATCGGCTCTGTGTGAAATCATCTCAGTGATGGCAGGGCAACAGGCAGTGCTCTTATGAATAACACTGACCCCTGCAGGCCAGGGGAGGCAATGCTGCTGTATATAAATGCTCCATTAACTGCACATGCAAATGTATACACATGCTTTGCACAGCGGTTAGGCTGCAAATTTCAATTCAATTGATTGATTTGTTTGTCACTAAATAATGCTGTTTCATTTCTCACTGTCTGTTCTGTGTTGGCAGGTGATCTCATTCCCAGGCATCAGCAGGCGTTCAGTACTAACCAGTTCTTCAGTGGAGTCAGCATCCCTGTGCCAGACAACAGGGTAAGAACCGAGCAGTGAGGCCTGCTCCATGTGCACTCAGTGTTCCGGAACAGAATGGTCTGACCAGCGATAATTCTGCATTCTATTATGAGTTTAGTGCTGATCAAAACCTTATGGGGCCAATTAGGCTATATGGCAGCTTCCAATGAAAAAAGAAGTAGCAAGCTTCATGCTAACTGCAGCCCCCCTACAGCTGTGTAAAGGCAGGTACGTTCCCTTTGAACCCATACCGCTGTGCCCACACTGTCTCCGGTATTTGCAGTGCATGCACTTGTGGAGTGCTCATGGGTTCCTTTTTCCGTTTTGTAACTTGTTTTTTTTTTTGTTGCTTCCTGCAGGAACCTTTAGAATTGAGATTCCCGGGTGTTTCTTCCCAGGCGCTGGGGTTAATGAAGGTAGGCAAGAAGACTAACAAATAAAACATGGAAAGGTTTACTTTGGAGAAACACGGGTTCTTATTTATTCACCGCAGCCCCTGCTCTGACTGCACACACACACAGGAAGAATACAAATAGCAGCTCTGCACGAGCGCTTCCAAACTGTAATGTGAAAAAAAAACCCACCAATCATCCACCCACACAGGAAAGCCCAACTCCAGCACACAAACATCCTGATAGGGAAGAGCTCCATTCAGCTCAGCTTCTTTCCTCACAAGTATAGGGACATTTTTAAGTGGCGTTCTGAACTGTAGTATTTTTTGTTTTTATATCATTTTAAAAGACTGCACAAATATCAGCATGGTTGTCTATTTAGTTTTGGTTCACAAGCTTCGACTCCTGCGTCTCTTGGTAGCAGGAACTGAGGAGTCCAGCTGATCTCCTGATCAGAGAGTGGGTTGCAGTGGTGAGGCAACATTTGAACTGGGTAGAATAAAGGGTGGGGAAAAAATCTATTCATTTAAAACAGGGTTAATACAATCTGTTTAATACTTTGCATTTCCACAGCCTGTGGACTGTCTGAATCCATTTTCTCTCCACACCTCTCCCCCTCCAGGGCTGTCTGTGTTTTTAGACCCTGTCTGAATCCATTCTCTCTCCACCCCTCTCCCTCTCCAGGGCTGTCTGTGTTTTTAGACCCTGTCTGAATCCATTCTCTCTCCACCCCTCTCCCCCTCCAGGGCTGTCTGTGTTTTTAGACCCTGTCTGAATCCATTCTCTCTCCACCCCTCTCCCTCTCCAGGGCTGTCTGTGTTTTTAGACCCTGTCTGAATCCATTCTCTCTCCACCCCTCTCCCTCTCCAGGGCTGTCTGTGTTTTTAGACCCTGTCTGAATCCATTCTCTCTCCACCCCTCTCCCTCTCCAGGGCTGTCTGTGTTTTAGACCCTGTCTGAATCCATTCTCTCTCCACCTCTCCCTCTCCAGGGCTGTCTGTGTTTTAGACCCTGTCTGAATCCATTCTCTCTCCACCCCTCTCCCTCTCCAGGGCTGTCTGTGTTTTAGACCCTGTCTGAATCCATTCTCTCTCCACCCCTCTCCCTCTCCAGGGCTGTCTGTGTTTTTAGACCCTGTCTGAATCCATTCTCTCTCCACCCCTCTCCCTCTCCAGGGCTGTCTGTGTTTTTAGACCCTGTCTGAATCCATTCTCTCTCCACCCCTCTCCCTCTCCAGGGCTGTCTGTGTTTTTAGACCCTGTCTGAATCCATTCTCTCTCCACCCCTCTCCCTCTCCAGGGCTGTCTGTGTTTTTAGACCCTGTCTGAATCCATTCTCTCTCCACCCCTCTCCCTCTCCAGGGCTGTCTGTGTTTTTAGACCCTGTCTGAATCCATTCTCTCTCCACCCCTCTCCCTCTCCAGGGCTGTCTGTGTTTTTAGACCCTGTCTGAATCCATTCTCTCTCCACCCCTCTCCCTCTCCAGGGCTGTCTGTGTTTTTAGACCCTGTCTGAATCCATTCTCTCTCCACCCCTCTCCCTCTCCAGGGCTGTCTGTGTTTTTAGACCCTGTCTGAATCCATTCTCTCTCCACCCCTCTCCCTCTCCAGGGCTGTCTGTGTTTTTAGACCCTGTCTGAATCCATTCTCTCTCCACCCCTCTCCCTCTCCAGGGCTGTCTGCGGATGGACCCTGCAGAGAGGCTGGCGTGTGGGCAGCTCTTGGAGCACCCGTACTTCGACAGCCTGCGAGAGGACAGCGAGGCAGCGGCGGTGGGGAGGGAGCAGGAGCGTGCCACCAAGAGGAGGGCCAGGCTGCCACGCAAACACCTCCCGCCCGGGGTGAGTGATACGAGCCAGCGCTGGGACCAGCAGGGGGCTCTCACCTTTCCATACTCTATTCAATTCAAACTGGCTGGAAAACAAAAACAACATTCGTACCAAAGAACTGGAAAATCTCTCACGAGTCAAATAAACACAGAACCCCGATCACAGTACCTGCACTGCTGATCACATGCCAACACTGAATTAGGAGAAATCTTAAAAGGGAATTTCTATGGGCCTATCATTAAGAATGAATAATCTATACCTATGTTACTTTATACAGTCACTATAAACCATGACATGACTGGTGATGTGTTACTGAAATTGCATTATAATAAACTGTTACCAGTTACCAACACTTTGAATAATACCTTTTAGAGCTGTTTTATTAATATATATACCACACAGGGTGCGTTACTCACTTTGTGAAGCTTACTGCCAGTATGAAGTAAACTTTTGCAGAATATTAGGTTTTCACTTTGACAGCTCTATTTTAATTTGAACATAAGATTATTATGAAATGTGTCTTCTTTATTAAAACCAAACAAAGGGTTAAAATGATTTACATTTATTTAATTCTCTCTCTCTCTCTCTCTCTGTCCTCGTTTTCAGTATTTGCCTCAGCTCACCGGCAGCAACATATTCCCATCGTCAGACAATAAGAAGTACAACAACTTGCGGAAATTCAATTACCACTTTCCCAACATCTAACTTCGGCGTGTCGAAGCCTGAAGAACAGGACCCCTTCAGGGACTCGGGAGGGGTGGAAAACAAGCGTGGCAGGTGTAGACAAGCACCTACTACAAAAACTAACACAAAACAACACAAAACAAAAGCTGTTGAGTTTTTCCAGTGCAGTGAGACCAGTGAAGACTGGAGGTTCTAAGAGGAGCTGCAGTCCGATGGGGTTCTCCTGGGCACTGGTGTTTATTTATTTTCTCCTTGATGTAATGATTTCTTTCTTCTTTCTTTGTGTGTCTGTGATGACAAGGTACTCTACACACAGTTCCGCTGATACATTTCTTACCCGACACGCTGGGCAAAGCAGAGCCATACTGCCTTCAACCGATCTACTTGCGTCAGCTGAAGTTTGCCAATCGATACTTTTAATGTATTTTTATGTACTGCATGGGCATACCTCTGCTCAGTGTTCAAAAGGGTCCTAATAGGAACCATGACAAGGGCTTCATGATCATGTGAAACAAGACTGCAGAAGTTGATCAAATCAACCCCCTTGTATGTCGTGTCAGCTCAACCCTTTGGGTAGTCACATGGGCTTGCCTTGTCTTTCTGTGCAAACACAAACCCGCTCCCTCACATTTCAATTGCCTTGTTGGCTATTTTTATAGGGAAACAAAAAGCCTTGCCATGTGACAGCTGGGGATGCACACACAAAATGCATTATACCACTATGAGGACTTTTATTGCGCAAAAAAAAATACAGACTTTTGGATTAAGAAACTCAAAGTTTCTGAATCCTCCCCAGCGCTCGGTCCCGTCTGAATGCAGCCCTCTGTCAGGGAGCAGAGTGAGAAGAAGCTGCTGCCTCTGTTTATCTGTGTGTCGCATGGCCAGGGCTGCAAACTGGGATTATTAGATTTGTTCTTGGTTTTTAGGACCACAACATGCCAAATTAAAAAAAAATAATAATAAATCACATTAATATTATTATTTATTATTATTTTTAGCAAATCCACTCAAATCGTAGACTTCGGATTTGCCCAACTTGTGTAATTTTTGTATGGAGTAATTTTAAAAAAGAAGAGGTATCAAATACAAATATTGAATATAAAAAATAAAACTGCTTGTAAAGTGCTTTATTAAATCTGTGTTGAAATAGCTTGTTTGATTTGATTTATTTAATGAGGTACCCCCTTCACACAAACACAGTTCGGTTGTCAGCATGGCTGTTTCTAGGCATTCGAGGATCGCTTTTACATTCATATTTCTTGCACAAAGCAACAATAAACAAATAAAATAGCAGACATCTGTCAAAGCAAAACACACATTAGCGTACAGATGCATTATTCCAATCTCTGCAGCAAACGAGATCCTGCAAAACACATTCACAGCTGTTTCCTCAACTTAGAGACCCTGCATGTCTATCACTTACAGGAAACACACAAAATCAAACTCATGATTGAAATGAATGTCGTCCTTTGACATGTTTCTATTGGGGTTCTTGACACACGCAACGCAAACACTGTCCTGTATAAAACACAACGAGCTAGTCTCATCCACCAGCCCCAATGAAACACGGCGAGCTAGTCTCATCCACCCAGCCCCAATGAAACACGACAAGCTAGTCTCATCCACCCAGCCCCAATGAAACACAACGAGCTAGTCTCATCCACCCAGCCCCAATGAAACACAACGAGCTAGTCTCATCCACCCAGCCCCAATGCCTGTTACTGAATCTCCAAGTGCCAGAAGCACAGGATTAAAAGTTTCAGTGTTCAAGTTCTATGAAAATAAAACTAAATTCCCTGGGCTCTACTCACTGTATTCTTTAGCAGTCACTCACATCTACTGCACCACAAAGTACACTTTTATTCACATAACTCAAAAAGGTAGATCAGTAAGATGCAGGGCACCAGCTTGCCACATGCTACTGTGTGGCACCAGTGGCCTGCTTGCTACCGATCCCTCTTGTAGCTCTTGACTGTGTTCTGTCCCAGTGCCAGGCTGTCCAGTCAAGCCTCGCCCAGTCCATCCCATGCTGCTGTCCTGTGCTAGTCCAGGTCCAGCTCAATGTTCAGGTTTGGCAGTGCGGTGCGCAGCGTTTGAACCGTCTTGTCTTTCTCCCGTACTCCCGGCAGGTCGCTGAGAAGCAGCCTCTCCAGGTTCCTGCAAGGACAGAGGCAGGAGAAGCAGCATTCAGCGCACTGTTCATCATCACCACCGCTCCACAATCAATCGCTTTCGATTTATTTAACTAGGACAGAACCCTGGAGATGTACAGCTCGTTGCAAGGGGGTCCTGGCAAAACAGGACAAAACCAATTCAAACAACCCTAAAAACAGTAATACAAAATAAACGCATAAAAAAGTAAAACAAATCCAATTTACATCGACCCTGATCACACTCAGTATTTACAGGATTTGCAACCCTGGTCAGATTTAAAATATATATTTATGAGTGATTTAAAAAGGTATGTGAAGAGGCTGTTTTATGTTTGAAGAAAATGAATGCCCAAGATGAGATGCCTGAAATCGGTTCTGTACTGGTCAGAATTGGTCGGACTCACTGTATTACAGGAGTTATCCAACCAGAACAAAAATCCTGCAAAATGAATTACCTGCTAGAAATGGTTTTACAGTACCTTTACCAGTACAGAACAGACATTTGAAGCATGGGTGTGCTTTGCCCAGCTCTGCTGATGCGACGTGCAGTTTGGAATCTATTTTCTTAACGCCTGGCTGGACTCTTGACAGCGCCCCCCTGTGGTCAGCGCAGTTTGGGGGTGCAGGGGTGGCTCACCTGAGGTGGTGCAGGGCGAGCAGCCCCCGGTCAGTCACATTGCCGCAGGACACCAGCTCCATCCTCAGCAGGCTCTCCTGCAGCTTCTCCACCTTGCTCAGTCTCTCCAGGCACGCGTCCTCGATGTAGATGCACTTGCACAACTTCATCTCTTCAACATGCTCTAGGCCGTCTGGAAACAAAGTCAAATTACATTTGCAAGTAAGAAAACTGCAGGAGGAGTTCGCCCCAAGAAAACAACAAAAAAAAACCACAACCGTCCTGTACGGTCAGTGCCAACTACTTTACATCCAGATTAGTGAAGAGTCAGCAATGGAAGGCTGTACTGACATGAACACACACCGTGAACCGTCGGCAGTCACATTCATAATGAACACCTCTGCAATGCAATCAAGTCGTCTCGCACGGTTTAACCAGCTTCGTTTTGCACTCCTCTCGCCTCTAAACTGCACAAGCTGACATCTCTTAGAAAATAAGAGACACCAGGAACGGAAAGAAGACTCCTGCTGCATAACAGTTTCACCCGTTCCAGGTTGTAATACGAGCTTGATTAGCCACAGCGTTATAGGTAACAAACTCAGGTGTGTCTGATTAAACCAGGAATGGATCAAACTGCTGTGCAATGGGAGTCTGAGTGCCATCCCTGGACACCACTGCACACAACACATCACTTCTGCGCTCGCATTTACCCACCCAGGTGATCGAAGCCCCTGTACATGATGCAGGACTCGGTGGCGTCGATGGCCTGGATCTTGTACCTGCCGATCGGGCCGGTGGGGAGGCCGTTGTAGTCGTGCTGCCACCTGTCGAAGCCCTGGAATCGGACCTTCGCCCCGCAGCGCAGGAGCCACTCCGAGGCAGCCCGGTCGGGACCCAGCGCTTTGATACGCTCGTAATCCACCCTGGAGCGAGGGAACGGGAGAAACAGGGAGGGAGGGGGCACAGTGGAGTTAGGTACGAGCAATAGTCTCATCTTAGACCCACCGCTTTCATACGCTCCTAATCCACCCTGGAGCGAGGGAACGGGAGAAACAGGGAGGGAGGGGGCACAGTGGAGTTAGGTACAAGCAACAGTCTCATCTTAGACCCACCGCTTTCATACGCTCCTAATCCACCCTGTTGAAGTGCTAGTTAAATAGGTTGTTTTGTTTGCACGTTCTTTTTTGTTAAAACTCTGGCGACACCTGCTGGTGGTTATTGAGAACAGCACCACAGAACTACACCACCTGCAGTTTCATTGACACCAAAAAGAATGTAATCGGGATATAACCGCACCCTACTTGTGATAAAGAACCCCCAAAAACCGCTGTAAAATATTCAATACCACGATGCATTAGATTAGATGGACTGTCACACATACAACAGGTAGATAAGAAACAATGGCACTCCTAGAAAGAGCCCGGCTTGACCTTGCTTACTTGTTGAACACTGCGTTCAGCCAGCCCCAGAAAGGCCTGCAGCCGCTGGGTGGAGACGCCTTCTGTACCGACAGCAAAGTCTGGGCTGTCTGTACCAACAGCTTCATCGTGTCAGACTGAAAGAAAGACTGCGTGTTACACAGAGTGACAGAGTTTACAGCAATGAGCCGTGAGCCTGCGTTACCTGCAGCGCGTCACGTGGTGAGCAAGGTGAATGGGTGGCCGCTTGCTTCCCTGGGCGCCCCGGCTAGTTTCACAAAGCGGTTCTAGGGAGCGGTCTGCTAAATCAAATGATCTTCCGTGGTGCTATTCCAAACTGAATGAAAGAGACGTGTTTGGTAATATAAAACTGCAGTCTGGGGGCCGGCGGTTATAACCTCACCCTAACAGACATAGACGTCCTGCTCCAAGACGATTTGCCCTGGTAATTAGATTGACGTCATTTCAACTGCAAGTGTCGTATTTTTTTTTATTTTTTTAGCCTGTACAAAGTAACGTTGTGCAAGTCGCTATAGATGACAAGGTCACAATGGCACTGAAACTGTATAATATAACTGGATAACTTGAAATACACAGTAGGACCAGAGCTGCAGCACTACAGGGAGGTCGAAGATAAAAACAGCACAATTATAACCATGCACGTCATGCTAAGTCTACATAATGTATGCCATTGAAGACTACAACAAGCAAAAAAAATAAAGAAATGCTATTGTCTTTTCATACAATCAAACGGCAGCCAGGACAATGAAACAGACCGTGTCATTAACAGAATGAATGCACAATGATGACCAAATCTGCAAATAACTCCCGTGGCCTAACGCTACAGGACGAAAGCCTAATGTTACAAAACCTCGGTGCTCAAGGAGCGAAGAGAAAAATACCGACCTAGCTTTAACTGCTTTGCCTCCTTCCTTAAAAAAATGTATAATTTGCTTGTTATAACAAGCCTGGCCCCCGTCTCCTCGGGACAAAGTCGAAATGTTGTTTACTTCTCAGACCACGCCCCCAAGCCGACCTTTCACCCCGCCACGGCTCAGCCTTCTCGTCTCCCATTGGCCGAGATTCCTTCCTTCGCCGGTTTGTTCGAGTTCAATGGGCGGAGGCGGCTGGAAAAAAAAAACAACTTGTAGGACGAACTAAAGTCCAGGATAGCAAATAAATCGAGACTCCGGTTGCTTTTGTAAGCGGTGCAGAGGTACGCCGGGGAACCACCACATCAAAAACAAGTAAGGATGATTGGGTGTGGGAGTCGGAAAGCCATTTCTGCCACATCGCTGCTGACAAGAAGCGAAAGCAAGTGTGCGAAGAGCCTTTTAAACACGATCCGACGCAATCACAGGTGAGCTCGTTTTTTAAAAGACTTGGAAACATCCAGCTGTCCCGCTTACTCGTGTGTCATTGTGTGGGTTATCTTGCTGTGTATGCGGGGTAGTAGCGCACTCAGGTAAAGTATATCAAATTAGTGGCAAACCTGGAATGGGCGCTCTGCAATAAGAGTCTTATTTCCATCCCTAAAAAAAAAATCCGGTAGCTTTTTATAGTAATCTGTAGTTTGTTTGTTTGTTTTTTTACAAGAAAAATCTATATGATTTAAGGGTAGTACTAATACGGACATATCAATACAGATTCACTGACTCTTATAGCACCAAGTAACTTTACAGAGAGCCTGAATAGACAGGACAACAATAGCGTCCACTGCAAATCAAATTGCTGTACAGACCTGTGAGCGCAGGTCTCTTTCTTTCCTTTGCCTGTATACAGCTCTGCAGTGTTTATGGATTTATTTAACCGGGGGATTTACTCATTGAGGGCTCGTTTACAAGGGGGTCCAGGAAAACAATGAAAAAAGAACAATCGCAAAGTACAAAGAGCACAGTAAACACGTGTGCAGTTCAACTCGAATCAGCAGCACACAGATTTGCTTTCATCAGGTCTGTACAGCAGCAGCTGCTGCCCGTGGCATTTGAACCTGTTACCTGCTGTGTCACTTGCATTAAGTGCCAGTGTTCGGGGAATGTCTGGACAGCATCTTGGGTTGTCCTGGGAAGCCAACTGTGACGTGAAGCAAAGTTGAATGAGTAAGAGCAGTGCTATCTAACACTGCTTACTCTGATCCACGCGCTCATTTTACAAGTGCTGTTAATAGAAATACAATAAACAAAGGGCACGGTTATGAAATCCTGTGCAGAACTGAACTTGCAGAACTGAAGTGCCCCGAGGGAGTCTTAATCACCAACAGTGAGTGAGCTCCAGATCATAGAAAATATCCTAAATTAGGAAGGTGTTTTAATCCTGTTGAGCGTATTCCACTGGGCACATTCACAAAAATCACAGCTGACCAGATTCAACTAGATTGCAATTATAAGTGACCAGCTTCAACTATATTGCAATTACAACTGACCAGATTCAACTAGATTGCAATTATAACTGACCAGATTCGCTGGCTGGCTGGCTGACTCTCTGTGAAGCTCAAACTTTAATCAAAAGGTTTTGTCTTTGCTGTTTTGTCTCATGCTAGCCAAGTGTCTGTGAATGTCTATGGATTAAGGCGATCAGATTTCTTGGTGAAACCACCAGAAAACTATTATTTATGAAGTTACTGGTTAACATTTAAGGCTGCTTAGTTCCTGCCTGTGGTTTCATGTCAAGGCAGGTGAATAATGGAAGTAGGAAGGTCGTATTAACTCAACGACAGCTTTCTTTGTACTGTAATTGCTGGGTTGTCAATAGAAGATTATCATTGCGTTGTATTACAGGCAAATTTGAAAATCCACACATTCTGTTCAGGTTAAGAACATACCAGACACAGCATCAAATTCACTGAGCATGATTGTTTCTGCAGCTATGGATCAAAGCGCTTTCTTTAAAAACAACTGAAGTACAACTGAACCACTGAGAAACCACTGGGTTTGCAGCCTCGCCAAGCCAATACAGGACCATGCCATAACAGGGGTGGAAATAAGACTCCTATTGCGTAGCACTTTCACCCGTTCCAGGTTTTATTTCGAGCTTGATCAGCCACAGTGTATAGGTAACAATCTCGGGTGTGTCTTATTAAGCTCATAGTAAAACCAGCAATGGATCAAACTGCTATGCAATGGGAGTCTTATTTGCATCCCTGCTTGAAAACGGTACTGTACACATGTGTTACATGTCAACAGTATCTGACTATTATCCACATGCGCATTGTTCTCAAGGTGATGGGCCTAATCTAATAATACAGAAGTTCATCTGCTTGCTGGTGTGTTGATGTGTTATCCAGTGTCACAGATACTCACGGAACGACCCAAGAGTCACACATGGTCAATGCAGCTCAGCCCCTACCTAGCCCCCTGAGAGAGAGCTCACTCAAGGGGGTGTGTGTACTGGAAAGCAGTGTCACCCATCTGATGTTCCAGGGGTGAGGCTAGGTGGAGCATCGCCCCGCTGAGCCACCTAGCCTCTGTAGTACTGTAGTGCATCTGCCTTTGCAGAACTGGTTTAGTTAGTTACTACTTCATAAGCTAAAAAACATCCCTGAGTGAGTTGGACGAGGTTTTTATCAGGAATTTTTCCCTAGGGCAGGTACATCCTCTTCAGGTGTGATTGTCACCTTGACAACTAGTGCATTCTGTTGGAGAGGGGCGGGGCACCCCAAGGGTCTCCACCAATAGAAACTCGGCATGCAAATCAGCTTCATTACCCATACCGCACCTGTCCTCTCTGTAGCTGAGCTGTAACTGCAGTAAACCTGTTACACTGAGATGAATCACCGTCAAATAAATACAAAATAAAATAAAAAGGTTGACCCCTTTTTTAAATCTCAGAGTGACATCGTTATCTCCGGTGCTTTAGCTAACCTTATTTATGAAATCTGTGGGAATCTAAAACCTGAAGGATGGTCACTGACCCTTCTGAAAGCAAATCATACCAGTGTGCGCTCGCAAATGATTGCATGCAGCTCTCTGACAAAAAAAAAAAGTGTTCTTGTATTCAATTTCAACGAGCTTTATATACTGTGTGTGTTTCCAGTGCAGTGAGCGTGTTTGCAGGAATGGAAGTTTCCCCCATTCCAGGTTTTAAAATGAGCCTCAAAAAGTCACAATGGGCACCAGGTGGCTGTGTTTCAGTAGCGATAATGAAATGTTTGGGATTTCATAAAGCACAAGTTGCACATATATATACACGATGATGGTAATGCTTGTTATTGATGTTGTTAACCTGGTCTGTGTGCTCCTCTTGCAGCTCCTACGATGTGGCGGTGGTGGGGGGGGGCATCGTGGGCCTGGCCACGGCCCGGGAGCTCATCCTGAGACACCCCTCGCTGAGCTTCGTCGTCCTGGAGAAGGAGAAGGAGCTGGGTAAGGAGCCGCACTGCAGCTTTCAATCCAGCCCTGGTTACTGGAGGGGCTGCTTTAATGATCTTAATACAGCATTGCCCATCTCCTAGAAATCACTAGGCGCAGTTACAAACTACAGAGGAAAGAGGTTTGAGATGGCCCTTGTGTGGTTTACGTCAGCGTCGTTAAGCCAAACTTTAAGAGCTATACAAAGCAATTTAAATGCAATACATAGAACAGAGGAAATACCATTCTGAATCAGCAAAAAAGTCCTGTAAAAGCTTACGTATTTTTAACAAGGGACAAACTTCCATTTACAAGCACCCCCCCCACTCAGTGTTACACATTGTCCCTTTTCATCTTTAAACCCCAGATAAACGCACATATCCAACCCCTAGTTAATTACAGACTCAATTTCAGAGGATCAGGGTTTGAAATCTTCCTTCTCAGTTCATATATAAAATGATACAGCCAAGATTTTAATCATTCAAACAGGCCTCTTAGTGTGTGTGTGTGTTTGTGTGGATTTATTTCAAACACATTTTAAATGAAGGATGTTGCATCGAGAGGAACCATCCGGATTGCAAGCACATCTGCTCAGCAGCAGAATCGGTGACACAAAAAAATGAATTTGCTCAGTCGTATCTTCTCAGAGGCCAGTTAAACTACGTGCATGCCCGCTCCCTTTCTAAATATATGTGTATGGATTTTGCACCTTGTTTTATGAGTTCTTGAACGCTTTGATCTTGTTTTTTTCACCAGCGGTGCATCAGAGCGGTCACAACAGCGGGGTGATCCACAGCGGGATCTACTACACACCAGGCTCTCTGAAAGCGAGGCTGTGTGTGCGCGGCGCCACGCTGGCATACCAGTACTGCGAGAGGAAGGGCATCCCGTACCAGCGCTGCGGGAAGGTTAGAGGGGAGACTCGCCCACTCACACAAGAGACAACTGCACAACGCCTCAGATCTTTTCAGCAACAGCTTTTTTTGTGCACAGTACCTTCCAGGCCTCTGTAATCGCTATTCACACAGCGGGTCCCTCTCCACATCTTAACAGCATTCCTGCGCTGTGGCAGCGTCTTCAAGTAACACATTTAAAAAACAAATACTTACAAAAAATAACACAACAACGAGAAGCTACTTTTAGTTTCTTAAATGCAGTATAGAAGATATCTGGTGAACAACCCTTCTGCTATAATGAATGCAGCAAAATCACTAACAAATGTTTTTGCTAACCCCGCATTACGGTAGCTTCTTTAGTGCTGTTTATGTACTGTGTGTGTGATTGGTTGTGAAATATTGTTCTGTTTAAACATTCCATGTCCCACACAAGGACACGCGTCCAAAAGGCTGTGATTTCAGTCAGTAAACGGAGACCTGTGCTGTTATTGTTGTGACGAGTTCACTCAGTTAAACAGCGTCCTGTTCAACTTTTACCTACATGTGCAGTGAAAGCCGCTCTTCAGAACTCGTTTCCTCATAGGCTGCCCCACCTCGACAAGGCAAGATTCCTCATCCAATAGAAACGGGTTTATACAGAGCAAGGGAAGCACACATGGCTGCAGCATTTCCAGCAATGCTGAGGCAAGCTCACAGAGCGATACTTCACATTCCCAGGAATGGAGTTCCAGGGGGTTCAGGAAGGCATGTAGGGAGCTTGCAGCAGCTTGAAGGTCAAAACATTGTGTGTAAAAGGTTCATCTCAGTTGTATTATAGCACTAACCCTGTTTGATCACATTTTCCATGACGCTACTTAGGCTTAGACTAAATATGCAGTTGCTCATAAAATGACTAACAAATAATATCAATACATTTTCTAGTGTTGACCTCAGCCAATTGTAGCTCAAGACGTTACAGTATATAAACATGCGTTGGTGTGTTCACAGTGCATAGCTCACTCAATGTCCTTCCAGACACCCCTCTCTCTCTCTTACTCACCCCCCTCTCTCTCTCTCTCTCTCTCACTCACTCATCCCTCTCTCTCCCTCTCGCTCTCCCTCTCCAGCTCATCGTCGCTGTGGAGCAGGAGGAGATTCCTCGGCTCAAGGCGTTATATGAGCGCGGCCTGCAGAACAACGTCCGCGACCTCAGGATGATCGACGCCAAGGAGATCCGCGAGAGAGAGCCCTACTGCCGGGTACTTGGGGGTTCGATTACATGCATGCTCTGTTGTGTTTTGTTTTGTGAATTTGTGTGATGTTGAAATTGCCTTGATGGAACTGTGTGTTGATGATGGGGCTCTGTGTTGTGTTGATGATGGGGCTCTGTTGTGTTGATGATGGGGATCTGTGTTGTGTTGAGGGGGCTCTGTTGTGTTGATGATGGCGCTCTGTGTTGTGTTGATGATGGAGCTCTGTGTTGTGTTGTGTAGATGGGGCTCTGTGCTGTGGTGTTCATGTGGCTCTGTGCTGTATTGATGGGGCTCTGTGTTGTGTTGATGGGGCTCTGTGTTGTGTTGATGAGGCTCTGTGTTGTGTAGATGGGGCTCTGTGTTGTCTAGATGGGGCTCTGTGTTGTGTTGATGGGGTATTGTATTGTTCTGCGCAGGGTCTGATGGCGCTCGACTCCCCCTACACCGGCATCGTGGACTGGCGCCTGGTGGCCCACACCTATGGCAAGGAGTTCCAGGAGGTGGGCGGGGCCGTTGTCATGGAATTCGAGGTTGCGGATATCAGGATGGCGTCAGAGAGCCCCGAGGGCACAGCAGACGGTACGAGGCTCTGAGCCCCCCCCCCCCCCCCCGCTGTGGCTCCTGTACACAGCGCAGGGCAGCTTGCACTGCTGTTGCCCTTATTGTGTGTGCTGTGCAGGTGAACTGAGCACCTCAGTGTGTTGTCAGTCTCCATTCTTAAGCAGAAGCGTGTCTTTATTTTGCCACCTTGTTTTTCTGATTTCAGGAATGAAGTATCCTATATCAATCAAAAGTTCAAAGGTAAGCTCTGCTTTTATTTTCTGTTTTTGTTGAGACTGGAAGCTGTTTGTGTGTGTGTGTGTGTGTGTTTAAATGATCAGGGTTATGTGTTTGTATAGATATCTAATTGGGGTTGTTCTGTGTTGATGGGGCTGTGGTTGGGTTGCAGGGGGAGGAGGTGCGCTGCCGCTATGTGCTGACCTGCGGAGGGCTCTACTCGGACCGGCTCTCCCAGATCTCTGGCTGCAGCTCCGAGCCTCGTATCGTCCCCTTCAGAGGAGACTACCTGGTGCTGAAGCCTGAGAAACACTACCTCGTCAAAGGCAATATCTACCCTGTGAGTCCCAGCCCTGTCTCCTATCCACTGCTTAAACCATCCTCTAGCTTCTTTCC
This sequence comes from Acipenser oxyrinchus oxyrinchus, assembly GCA_030684275.1. NCBI lineage: Eukaryota > Metazoa > Chordata > Actinopteri > Acipenseriformes > Acipenseridae > Acipenser > Acipenser oxyrinchus. Next base: position 2,547,999 of record CM060269.1, read on the forward strand.
TATCCACTCCACTACCCACTAACCCAACCCTCTCTGCGCGGGTGGGGTGAAAGGACTTTAACACTCGCACAGCTACCCTGATCTTGCAGCACTAAAGCTCTGACGGAGGGCTGCTGAATTCCTCTGCAGGTCCCGGACCCTCGGTTCCCCTTCCTCGGGGTTCACTTCACCCCCCGGATGGACGGCAGCGTCTGGCTGGGACCCAACGCCGTCCTGGCCTTCAAACGGGAGGGCTACAGACTGTACGACTTCAACATGCGGGACTTCGGAGACGCGGTCAGCTTCAGGTAGGGAAGGAGTTCCGAGGGCACCCTGAAAACCTGGCTTTTCTTCACCTCTGGGTAGCAGACTGGCCCAGTGAGCACCATTGCACTGCCCTTCACCCAGGTGTCATCACCTGTCAGCTCCCAAGGTTCTCACTCCAAATAATCCATCTGTGCAGCTGTAATACCCGTAATAATGCACTATAAACACGAGCTGAAACCACAAAGAACCCCCAAGTGGTATTAATAGAGATCTGTTAGAGTGAGCCGGTCTGTGTCTCCCGGCAGGGGTCTGCGGAAGCTGGTCTTCAGGAACCTCGTCTATGGAGTGGGTGAGATGTACAGAGGGATCTTCATCAGCGCTCAGGTGAAGCTGCTGCAGAGATACATCCCGGAGCTGTCCATCAACGATGTGCTCAGGTGAGGAGGCGGGGATGCAGGGCGCAGAAACTCATGCAAAAAAAAAAACCACATCACTACTGTCTGATAACATACTTGCAATAACAATGACAGAATCTGTTATATTCTCATTAGGGATTTTAATCTTGACATTATCTATTGATCGATTTAATCACTGTTTGCAAGTGGTATGAAATTGTATTGAAAGACAATTCCAAGTAATAAAAAGTATTAACATTGTGCTATTTACTGCAAATGTTTCATAATGCCAGCTAATGTTTAATAGACATATGTTTCCTTGCATGTAATTGGACAGTTTGAAAAGATTTGCTTCCCTGTAATTGGAAGTCAGCCAAGGTGCCTGTCCAATGACGTGACGGTGGCTGTCGTGTTCTTGTTGTTGATTGGTTGGCTGTGCAGGGGCCCGGCGGGGGTGCGCGCGCAGGCTCTGGATCGCGACGGGAACCTGGTGGATGATTTCGTGTTTGATGGTGGGGTGGGTGCCATCGGGAGCCGGGTCCTTCACGTGAGGAACGCGCCCTCGCCCGCCGCCACCTCCTCCCTCGCCATCGGAGAGATGATCGCCGACGAGGTGGAGAGCAGGTTCCAACTGTAGAGACCCAGCCCGGGCTCTACAGTGAGTCTGTCGCAATCCCTCTCAGAACCCCCCTCCTGCACCACTGCCATCAGCTGCACTGGAGGGGGGGCCCTACAGGGGCAGGGGGTTGTGTTCAGATGGGACTACAGCTTCTGAGGACTCTGAGGCTTTAGTAATGCAACGGGATGAGTTAAACTCCAATATCATGAAGAGGTGCATGCATGGTAGTACTTTGTAGAAAAATGGGAAACATTCTCTCGTATTTTAAAGCAAGAAAACCTTTTCTTCTGGTAATATTATTTGCTACTGCGAGGAGCTGTCCAGGCAGCTACAGTGGAGGCGCGCTGTCTTAAACAGCGGGCAGCGATTGCTCAAACCCCCCTGGCTCATGATCGTTTTAAATACTATCCGTAGCTCTGGGACCCAGGTCTGGGTGCAGGGCTCGTGTGAATTAACAAACCCTCCACCTGCTCCTTTTGTGTCAAGAAACCTTCCCTTTCAGGATGGCAGCACAGAAAACAGCATGTACCCCAGCAGAGGCAGTTCATGAGGTAGTGCAGCAAACCGGAGGATCGCCCGAGCAGTGTGCAGCCCCCAGGGTACACAGTACTGAGCACAGCCTGTCCCCGTTCTGTACCCGTTTAAACTACTGTCTCTACTGGCTTTGTTCTGTAGGCTGTTTAAAAGCTGTTCCGTCATTTTACAAGCAGGGTGGGGGAGTACGCTGTGCACTGTACGATATGAGACTGCTGACATCCTGAAGTCAAACACTGCTAAACGTACTGCGCAGTTTAACACTGTGTCTGTGTGTGTGCGTGCATGTGTGCGTGCGTGTCTGTGCGTGCGTGCGTGTCTGTGTGTGCGTGCGTGTCTGTGTGTGTGTGCGTGTCTGTGCGTGCATGTGTGTCTGTGTGTGTGTGCGTGTCTGTGTGTGCGTGCGTGTCTGAGTGCGTGCACGTGCATGTGTGTGTGTGCGTGTGTGTTTTCTTTCTTTAAATTGCTTTCAAAAGTTCCTACCACTGACACTGCATTAATAGACAACCCTTCTATTAAATATTATCCCCATAACTAAGGGGGGTTAACTTTGTTTTAATGTTTCACAAGTAGAACATTTTATTTTAAAAGATGTACTGTTACAATAGGCACAGTTGTTTTGTGTGTGTGTGTGTTTTAATAATAATAATAATGATGTTGTGAAGCCACATTGCCTTATAAACTACAATATGCATTCTGTTAACATGCCTGGAATTTACTTGCCCCATTGTAGCGCAGTGTGCAACAAATAATGAGTGCAGGCTGTGTGAAGGTGCTGTGAGCCTTGCCTTTGTGAGGTATGTGCTCTGGAAAGCAGTGCAGATCAGCCTCGTTTTCATGTACATGCATTTGTGCAGTGAAGGTGTCGCTGCACCAGTGCTAGGATTTTTCATGTGTTTAATCTCTTTTTTTTGTTGTTCTTTATTCAAATATGGGAGAAGATGTAGCTTTAGAACTGGAATACTAGGGAAGCTCAGGTTTGGTATAATAGTTTTTTTTTTTTTTAAAGTATGCATAGATTAGGTATTAGATAGATGGATAAGAAACGTTATCCACTTTAAAATCCGTTTTAGAAACAACCTGAACAAAATGTTTGCAATGTTAATTTTGCAGTACTTTGTGTGCTCCTAAACGGATTGTGATAGTAACCAAACACACAGACATGTAAAGAGAGTTTTAGATTTAAAAAAATTGTATTTTTATTACATATGTTGTCTTTTTCTAATAGTTTGGTAATAATGATACTGTATAAATTTAAATAAACGGGTTTTTCCCCCCTCGGTACGTGTGCACGTCCAGGTTTGTATTCTTTTGATTTTAAAGAACTACAGATGAACTGTATACTAGTTGACTGAATGTTTAATAGTAATTGCATTGAACATGCAATGTATTTAGAGAGACACTTATTAATATACGCCTGTCCAATTCAAATACGTCTGCAGGGAACACAAACATAATATCATCTTCTTCATCTTCTTCTTCTTCTTCTTCTTCTTCTTCTTCTTCTTCTTATTTTAAAGCAGTGTTAATATTGCTGTAAACACACAAACACGCACAATATATGGAGCAAATACAACTAAGAAAATAATAATAATAGTAATAATAATACAACTCTGAACACGTGTCATTGTCAAATCAATCGTTTATACTGTCTCTATTTGTATCGAATCGTTCACGGGTTTTACAAAGGCTGTCCGTCGTTTTTTTCCTCCACTCAAGCATGTAAACAGAACGGTGTACATCTATATATATATATATATATATATATATATATATATATATATATATATATATATAGTTCTAGTTTAATATGGGACTGGATGTTTAACATGAGTAAGATATTACCGTCGGTATGTACTGCGGGGACGGGGCTAAAAAACCTTGTTTCCATTGGTTTTATTGTTAAATTACAGGAAATGTACACATTAAAATCTGAAGCAGGGCCGTGTGTGCTTGTATAACGAACTCAACTGGAAACTTAAAGACTTGTCCGCACGGGGACAGTGTTTAACTGTTTATAAACTGCCTTCAGAACATGCGAGTTCCTAAACATGGTCTTTTATTAAATAAATCAATAATAAACACCGTACTTCGTTAGCCAACCTTACTTTTTTGAAATAACGAAGCAAAATATCAATGTGGGGGAAAAAAAAAAAGGTTTATACATTAAAACAAGACATGAAAGCAAACGGTTGTTACTTTGTTTTTCTTAATTGTTTCGATATAAATACGCTTGAAATTGTACGCTTGGTGAATTAAAATGGACACACGTAAATATAGCCTACCTGGCTGGCTCAGTGTAGACATGTGTTACAGTTACAGTTACTTATTTAGCCGATGATTTCTGTGAGTTACCGTTTAAATACCTCCCCACTTACATCGACAATGACTGCATATGTATATAGATAGATATCCGAAGCTGCGCGCTGGTGCCGCTCTCTCCGCCGTGCACCCACACGCACTGGGCAGAATGCTTTTCACACGAGCACAAAACATGTGGGATAATACGAGCTATTATTAGTGGGAGGACATACGATGCTTCCCTGCTGTTTGCTTTATTTATTTTTTTTAAAGGTCCTTTTTTTTTTAAAAAAAATGAGTCATGTTACTGAATGAAATAATAATTCGTGCTTCTGGGGGTTTTTCACGGATGAATCATTCATCTCCAGCATATTATTTTGTTCGAGTGGTTTATTTTGTACTTTGAGGATTTTTAACAGGCAAAGCCACTAACTTGGGAACATGCCAGGCAGAGCAAATTCAAATACTAAATAAATAAATAAATAAATACACTTTTGCAGATTGCGGATTTAAGAAATGTCTTTCTTATTTACACGACTATATATAATCTGTAATTATCTGTTATATAACTGGTCATTATGAGCAGTGTATGTGTGTGTATGTGTGTATATAGATAGATAGATAGATAGATAGATAGATAGATAGATAGATAGATAGATAGATAGAACGGTTTTTCTGGATACCAGAGAGGCTGGTCAGTGGTCACTCTCTCAGTCTCTAGTAACCGGTACGGAGTTTTAACCCAGCATTTCCACAACAGGATTTCTCAGTACGGTTCTATATTGCATACTGTAGGTTTAAAGGTGCGGTCAGTATATCTTGACAGTGATTGTTGAACTTGGGGTTTGGTGAAGCGTGTTGATTTGAACTTGCACTCAAATGACCCGGAATTGACCTTGAGCATTAAACTGATTGCGTTTCATACAGCAGGCTGCGGACGCCTCCTATCCCCAATGATTTAAGAAACCGGACCTCGGAGGCATTGCCTTTCTGAATGCGGGGCTGAATTTTTGTTTGTTTACTAAATTAGAGCACGGGAAGCAAACGTGAGCCATTGGATTTGTTTTCTGTCTGACCAGACCTCATACGCCTCGCCTCCCGGTAAAAGATAACTCCGCCTCGGTCAGCATGCATTGCAAGGTGCTTGCTTTACATTTTTGTCACATGACTTTTTAAAGATTATTATTATTTATTTCTTGGCAGACGCCCTTATCCAGGGCGACTTACAATTGTTGCAAGATATCACATTATTTTTTACATACAATTCCCCATTTATACAGTTGGGTTTTTTACTGGAGCAATCTAGGTAAAGTACCTTGCTCAAGGGTACAGCAGCAGTGTCCCCCCCACCTGAGATTGAACCCACGACCCTCCGGTCAAGAGTCCAGAGCCCTGACCACTACTCCACACTGCTGCCCCTATTTTCCTCCTTTGAAATAAACTGCAGTTTATTAAAGAATGGAGGAAACGAAACGTTTTGAAAACTACTCCCATAACCTTAAATCCGATTCTCACCCAAGCCAGCCTATCCTCTGGGGGGTATGCGCAGGTAAAGACTGAGACGGGGAGGGGTATGTCTGACCCCCCCCCCCTGGCCTGACACGCGATAGTAATCCCCTCCCCCCGGGAGCACGCTGCTGCTGTGACGCACACACGGACGCAAGGCTCACGAAGCAAGCAAGTGAGCAACACGGATTTTTTCACAGATGGATACGGAGCGCCAGACAGGAAATGGTGCTTGTTGTGTTACAGTAGAATAACAACAATAATAATTATAACAACACCGTGACTGAACGCTTCTGTTTGACTGAGAGCGGCGTCTCGTTTGCAGACTCACAGTATATATCTATCTGCACAGCTTGCCACAGAGATCCATTATAAGAAGCAGCAGCTCTGGAATCCACACTTGCCTTTTTGCAATTGAATTTGAAATCGATTGATTGCAGAATATTCCGCGGCACCACCAATTCAATCATACAATATAATCGAAATACTGTTTTTTGAGACCCCGGGGCCGGGATATATCTGCTTGCTAGTCGTAGTACGGACTAGTCCCAGTCGTGTTTGTTGTCTTTTGCAAAGTAATGGAAGAACAGCCAGCGGCCGTGAACGCGTTGCCTCGCTGATTGAGTTGTGTTGTTGGTGTTGTTTTTTTTGGGAGGTAAGGGCTGGCATCCTGCGGGGAAGCCCGCTCACTCTTGTACTCTGAATTATATTATTTATTGTTTAATGCATGTACGGTATCCAGCCGCAGCGTTGATTGTGGTGAGGAAGAAGGAAACCCAAGCCATCGTCATTGCATTAACAAGAACTGCGGACATCGCAGCAGATCAAACCGCAAAAACACAACGCAACGAAAAACACCAACAACCCCAGAACTTTGTTTATCTGCCTTTTTTTGACATTGTTTTAAAGAAGGGAGACGCTGTCGTTGCGCGCAGCCGGATTTTTCTATACGGATTTTTATTTTATTTTTTTGTTATTGAACCTTGAGGGCTATACACTTTTATTTATAAATTATTAAAAACAACAACATTATTTTGTTCGGTTAAATTTTGATGCCGCTTGTGTTTTTTATTTTTTTTTTTATTTTCCCGGCTTCGTCTGGCTGCACGTCTTTATGTATTTATTTTTTATCTCGGGACTGACGGATTGATTGACCTAGCCGCGGAGGAGACAAGCGCAGGGGCCGATGCGGACAATCCGGCGACGGGATCGCGTCGAGCCGCTACACGAGCAGCCATGCAGCCGCAGCAAATCCACGACTTCTCCAGCGAGGAAAACAGCCACAAATGGAGAGGCCTTTTCGTGCCAGCTCTCCGAAAGGTAAGGATGCATTACTGCAATTAAACCACAACGCAGCGGCAATGCCGACTCACTTGTTAGTTAAGGGTCAATTTATTTCTATAAATAGTAATAAAAAGGCTAAGCTAGCTGCCTTGCAACAGTATACGAAAAAGTAAAAACACGAATTATATATATATATATATATATATATATATATATATATATATATATATATATACATACACATATACATACAGTGTGCATATGTGTTGGGTAGACACTGTCAGGACTAATGGGTTATGATGACGTCAGTGTATATTCTGTACCACGGCCGCCGCGCTATGTGGTGTGGGTCGCACGGCTACGTCACTGTCTACTGTCTCAACAGTCTGTTCAGCTCCCAACGGCTTTGAAGAAAGTTACAGTTTACCAGGAATTTATTAAGGTAGAGATGCAACTTTAACATGTTTCACAGCGTCAACGAGGATCGGTTATACCTGCTTAAAATATATACTGGACTGAAATCCTCCCGTAGAAATCCACGATTGGAGAAAACTGGACTGCAACTCCCCATTCGAAAATCAGCACCCGCAGCAATCTGTTAAGTTTCTATTTTATTTATTCATGTCGAGATCAAGAAGTACACTATGTGCTTACTGATCTCGACATGAATGAAATATAAACTTTTAACATGTTGCTGTGGATCTTGAGTTCTGTGTGTAATATATATATATATATATGAGATATGTCCTACTGCTACCACCACAAAATGTGAACAGTTGTCTGTACAATAATTGAAGACATCACCAGCAACACCCATTTGACTTCATGCAATTCAGTGAAATGTGAAATTCTTCTATTGAAATGTATAATACACCATGCAAGTTCACTTTTAATATCTATTTTAATGATGCAAAAACCAGTCACAACGAGCACACTTCTATTCAAATAATGCCGTGACTGAACTCCCTGAGGAGTGCAGCTAGACTTGCAAATCTGAACATTCCTTCAAACGGCTTCAAAGGCAGCCTGTTGCTGTGACTCGAATAGCAATTCGACCAGAGCTGGGTTTGTGTGCCTGTGACGTCAGAGGCCTGTCATGAGCTGTACAGTGGGAGCTGCCACCTGCCTTCGGAGGGGTGTAATGGAGCCTTATTATTATTATTATTATTATTATTATTATTATTATTATTATTATTTGTTTATTTAGCAGACGCCTTTATCCAAGGCGACTTACAGAGCCTAGGGTGTGTGAACTATGCATCAGCTGCAGAGTCACTTACAATTACGTCTCACCCGAAAGACGGAGCACAAGGAGGTTAAGTGACTTGCTCAGGGTCACACAATGAGTCAGTGGCTGAGGTGGGATTTGAACCGGGGACCTCCTGGTTACAAGCCCTTTTCTTTAACCACTGGACCACACAGCCTCCTCATCTGAGCCTTATCTGCAAAGCTGCAACAGATCAGCTTCTTAATAGATTCTGTCCAGGATTCTGAGCAGTCAAACACTGGTAAATGAAGCCGTACCCTTCCCTATAGCTGCAGTGAACAACCCCTGATAACAGCACTACAGGTTGGGACGGGACATATTCATGATGTGCGGAGATCTGGGGACCTGTTACCTGCTCATTTCAGTGTATTCGCAGCGCTGCATTTCATCACCAGCCTCCGTGTTTACCCCTGAAAATAAGCTGCTGATGCAATCCAGGGGGATTCCTTGATGCTGTGAAATCCAGCGGGCTGCAGGTCTCCCCAGGGATGGAAATACGACTCCCGTTGCACAGCAGTGTGATCCATTCCTGGGTTTGCTATGAGTTTAGTAAGACGCCCCTGAGCTTGTTACCTGCACAGTGCGGCTGATCAAGCCCAGTGCAGAAGCTGGAGTGCAATTGGAGTCTTATACCATCCCTGAACCCTGTAAGCAACAACTATTATTTGTTTATTTATTATTATTTGTTTATTTAGCAGACGCCTTTATCCAAGGCGACTTACAGAGACTAGGGTGTGTGAACTATGCATCAGCTGCAGAGTCACTTACAATTACGTCTCACCCAAAAGACGGAGCACAAGGAGGTTAAGTGACTTGCTCAGGGTCACACAATTGAGTCAGTGACTGAGGTGGGATTTGAACTGGGGACCTCCTGGTTACAAGCCCTTTTCTTTAACCACTGGACCACACAGCCTTCTAGAAAACGCAAATGCAGTTTGCTGCTTCAGCAGTTGCCTGATGTTTCACAGTCTAAATAGTTACAAGCAGTAGGATTCATCAGAATAACAACCCCCCCCCCAAAAAAAAGCCAAGTTAAATAAATAAAAAAAATAAAACCAGCTGGTATTTAAGTGTGAATTGCTGCTTCAGTCCAAAATGCTTTTAAATAATAAATAAATAAATAAATGGTCCTTTTGATCAGTGCATTGTAAATATTCAGTGGAGCTTGATTTCCTGTGTTTACAGACCTAAATAAAAAAATAAGTCGCATAAAAAGTCATTGCAGGAGCTTCAGTTCGTTGCAGTGACATACCCTGATGCAGCATTTCAGGAATCGCTGTATACTAATATACGCTGAAATGTGCTCTTCCCTTTTTTGCAGTTGATGTGGTACAGAACAGATGTGCCGATTCTTTTTTTCATGTGGTGGAAATAAAGAAGATGAAAGAAAGGGGCTGTACTTTACACTAACCGCCCACACTGTTGTAGATCTGCCTGCTGTGTACGGGTCTGAAACCTTCGGGACCACTGGAAAGCCGGCAGGAAGGTTTACTGGGTCTAACAGTATCCCCACTGAAAAGAAAGCAAGAGTCAGTCAACTTTATTTTTGTAGTGAAGCAGATTTAGCAGGGGCTGGCAGGGTGCTCAGATTTCCTCGCACCTACTGTAGCAGGTCACTTCAGTATACTGCAAAGCAAGGGCAGCTCTGAAACCCAGGGTGCAGGTCTGAAGGTTTAAACAAACATTCAGTGAGCATAAGTGACCACTATCAGTCTGTCATCCTGAGCAATGACTTCATTAAACACCTTATAACCTTCCTGTGCTGAAAGTGATAGAGCAAGCGAGTCATTTGAATACAGATTAAATTGGTAGCACCTGTCTTGATGTGATCCAGGAAAACCAACTTTCTTTTGCTTTTGGGCCAAGGTGAAAACAAACCCTTTCTTGTTTACGACAGCTGGGAAGCCTTGTGCCCAGAGCTGTGTGTTTGAGAGAGAGAGAGAGAGAGAGAGAGAGAGAGAGAGAGAGAGAGAGAGAGAGAGAGAGAGAGAGAGAGAGAGAGAGAGAGAGAGAGAGAGAGAGAGAGAGAGAGAGAGAGAGAGAGAGAGAGAGAGAGAGAGAGAGAGAGAGAGAGAGAGAGAGAGAGATGGATGCTGCTGCTTTATTATCTATTAGCCGTGCCGCGTGGAAGAGAGTCCCGGTCTGTGTCCGTGCTTTTTCTCTCTCTTGCCTTTTATTCCACCCTCTTCGATTCCAGACGTTATTGTTTTTGGGACCCGAGCCCAGGGAAGTTGTAGGCATTCTTCTTTAAAGACTGTTTATGGTAAGTGCAGGAGAGCGGCACTGCAGCTCTTACTGTGTGTGTGTTTTTCTTTTTCTTTTTTTAGAAACTTGATTGCGGTTTTGCAATAAAAACACTGTTGATTTGTATTCATTGGGCAGCAAGGACAGCCTGTTTCTCCCATCAGCTGGAAATGAGGTCAGGTCTGCAGTTAGTTCAGTGGGTGCTTGACTGGTCCTGCCCTGCCCAGTGCATGAACAGAACCGAACTCCAGCATTGCACAGGGTCCAGCTTCTTTAACCTTTAAACCTAGGAATGTATTTTATTAACCACGGCATCCCAGAATGAAACCGTGACCTTGAAGTTCTGACGCCCTCTGCTTGGTCCTGACTTCTGCCAGAGTCGCTACGAAGTATTTCTAAAATGTGTATTGTTATTGCATTTTGCAGCGGGGAAACTGATATCTGTAACGGCACAAAACTCACTCCGAATCTGAGCTGTTCTGATTGCTGTGAGCTAAGAAATGAGATCTTAATTAATAAATAAAAAACACAAAGGACTAGGTCTGTTTACCTGGGATTGTTTGCTTGTCTTCTTCGGACCAGGGCAGAAGTTTTATACAGAGATAGAAATAAGATCTAAACAGAGTCAGCTTTATCGCTGACATCTCCCCACTGCGTTTGTGATGTACTGCAGTTAATGAGGGCAGCGTTGAATTACCCTAAGGGGGCGGGGGGCGGGGCGAACGTTATCTGGGTTAATGTCAAGTTAAAAAACTGCCTAGAACATTAAACTACTGTAGACCCATCAGTTTGTGCCCAATGACTAATTCATTCACTGCCTGGCACACCTGCTTTAGTAATTCTGTTTTCTTTTTTGTTCCAACCCTGTCCTAATTAAACAGGATGCAACAGCGGTTTAATTACAGCACTGGGTTATATCTAGGTTTCCATAAAAATAAAAAAAAAAGACTTGATTCAGTTTCGCTGAATCTGTTCCAAGCCAACAAAAGAGGAACAGCAGTGACGAATGAGTGCAGTGCAGCAAGTGATTATGAGGTGTTAAAAAAAAAAAAACAAGAGGACTCTTTTTCCTTTATTCCCATCCAGCTTATTCATCCCGAACCGCTGTCTCTTGAGAGGTAAATGTGAGAGCGAGGGGTTGGATCGTGATCGCTTGTTTTTTTTCTGTGTTCATCCTGGAGAGATGTTAGAGTTGTGATGCAAGTTCCCATGACTCCTTCGATGGGAGTCATATCGCACTACAATGCAAACTTTTACAGGTAACTGGCCGTAACAGAGGCACCTTTGTGCAAAAGAAATAAAAAACGATTAAACTGAAAAAAAATAATAATAATAATAATAATAATTCTGACTCCTTTTCTGAAGCTGAGCCGCAGAGCTGTACTATCATTCAATTTTGATTTTATTCCTCTAGTAGCAGAAACTTATTTTTAGAAACTATAGTGATTTAGAAGCAGCCAGGTTAGTTTATTGCCCTGTTGCTTCTTGCTGGGGTCCCTCCAATCCCTCCTCACTCCCTTTAAGAGCCGAGGCTGCGCTGTAGAGCACTGGCTACACTCCTGGATGGCGTGTAATTCATGTCATTCAGATGTAGTTTTTACTCTTAATCTTCATTACAGCTGCTCAGAACTTTGCTCAGCTCTGAATACTATCTACAAGTGACGGACAGGATTATGGACTATGGAAGTTGCTCCACCGGCTCTGCTGGGGGGGGGGAGGGGGGCAGGGTGGTCTGTTCAGTTTTCCTGAATGTCGTCTGATCTTTTTTTAATTAAAGAAAGGGGGAAGCGCTTTGAAAACACTGCCGTTCATCTCTTAAGAGCACCAAAGCTAAGCACGGTCTCCTGAGATCTTTTAATACCCGTGTTGTTTAATGAAGTCCTCCAAAGGCAGCAGCATCGATATCCTTTAACTTATTTCCCCCAGATATTGAGCCACGTTTTTACTCGCTACTGTAGCTCTAGGAAGTTGCAGAAACAGGAAGTTTTCAGGCTACTCTGAGTAGTATACTCCAGGAACGGCTACAGTGTGCCTGTATACTCGGCAGCAATTCATTTGTAAAGCAGTTGGCAGAACGCGCTGTCATCAACCAGGAAGCACAGAAGGGGCATGTGGTTCCGCACAAATCAGAATGGAGAGTTCACATGTCAATCACTCTGTTAGCTCGGTGTTAAACTGCGACAGTGTTATTTAGCTGAATAAGCATTGCCAAAATGAGATAGATGTTGACATTAGTTGTTCACACTCTTGCAAAGCCAGGGTGCCAACCTTAATGCAGTTAAGGACAATGGGCCACGTTTTCTAAAGCATGTATTTATTTTTATTTTTTTTTGGAAGAGGTAAAAAGCCTGTTCTATTATATGTTTGCAAAACTAGCACCAAACAGTTTGTTTCTTGTCATGTAATGTTGACATTTTTTTCTTTCTCTTCAAAAAATGTATTAGTTATTTAAAGAATGGAGGAAATGCTTTGGAAATATGGCCAAGTATGTAAAATGTGACTTTTCTTTTTATTTGCACTGGGGGAAATCCAGTCTAATGAATCACGCTGTGTAAAGCTGAAGTCGCTTGTCTGCATTCAAAGCCTTTTTGTAATTAGCTCTCTGCTACATTGTTTCCCACATTATAAGAAAATCTGCTTTTGGTTTGGTTTTGTTTAACGAATTTGATTGCTGAGGAATAAACCCTGCCTTTTACTAGATGGCTTCATACAGTATTTTACAACAAACCCTGTTCTGTGTCCTGATGTTTTGCAGTAATGATTTTAATCTTGGCAACCAACTTTAAAAAGCGCCTTGAACAACTTGGCACAAAGCTTCAGTTTAACGTGCCTGTAAAGTCCCTTTGTTCAGTTTATAAATATATACACAGCATATGAAGATGCTTGGTACTTATTTGGTGGTGGTTTACAAATATGCTGCCATTGTACAAATTACAAAAGTAAAACCCAGTACAATGTAATCCTGTGTGATGGGGATGATGATAGTCATAGTGGTTACAGTTCACAATTGAAAGAGGAAGTCATGCAGAGCTCTCAATATAATCTGCACATGGTCTGATAGGAGCCAGGTCTGCCTGTCTGCCTGTCTGCCTGTCTGCCTGTCTGCCTGCCTGTCTGTCTGTCTGTCTGTCTGTCTGTCTGTCTGTCTGTCTGTCTGTCTGTCTGTGTGTGGAAGGCATTTGGGACTCTGCAGGCTCTCTCAAGCCCTTTCACTGCACGCACCGGCTGGGGTACAAACAGGATGTGATTCACAGCTGTAATGCAAACCATGCCAGGCAGAATCAGCAGCAGTCCTTTGAGCACGTTGATTCCTAGGATGCTTCTTCAGCACATGGCAGCCCAGGTGTACAGACCGCAGCTCAAATCCTGGTTGCCATTAACAAAGGCAGGTCAGCTTTCGTCTGCAGTATTTGTATGATCGTGCGCGCATGAAGGTTTTTTTTATTTGTAACATTTTATGAAATTAAATAGAAAAAACACTGCTCACATTAATAAAACAGTACATTACCTGTATCCTAAATTTATGCCACATTCATTTATTGAGCATTTTGATGCACCACGATCCTGAAATTCTCAGCCATTTCAAAATCACGTTCTTCCAAAGGCACCAGGTGCCTTTTGCATCTAGATCTAATTTGAGGGAGCATTATTTACTATGTCGTGTTATTGCAAGGTTTAAAAGGATTTCACTTGAGCCGCAGACACTAGGAAGTCTGCGGTTCCAGTGTGTGTGTGTGTGTGTGTGTGTGTGTGTGAACGAGAGTGCTTAGCAAATCCAGTGACAATGATTGCTTCTAGATAAGGGCTGGCCAAACTTGGTCCTTCCAGCCCTTGTCTTTGTTCCAACCCTGTTCTAAATTGTTTAATTGAACCAAATAAACCTCCATCCAGACCCTGAAGTAGTTAATTGTATAATTCTACCTGGAATGGAATGGCCCCCTGGGACTGTGATTGGACACCCCTGCTCTAGATCGCTTCACAGAGACACAGAGCAGAAGGAGGTACTCCACACCCAAAAACTCTTCCAGGAGCTGGGACAACCAGCGGGGTCAAATCCCCAAACCTTTATAACACAGTAGTAATAAGGCTGCTCGTCCTGCTTCAAATTAAGCTTTATAGAAATGATTCATGATCCTTTTTTAATAGGATGTTACAATGTGTTCAGTGTACAAAAAAAAATTTAAAAATGAAAAGCTTGCTTTGGTAAATTGGCCCCCGGAGTTATGAACTTGTCTGTCCTTGCCTCCCTAAGGGTTACTGGGTGCTCGAGAGGTTCATTATACTGACAGGTATATAGTTACACACGCGTCTAGTGGGGGCGAACCATCCTGTTTGTCTCGGACTGCCTTTGATCTACAGCACTCATCATTGCTTGTTTAAAAAAAAAAAAGTTTTAAAAAGTGTATGTCTATTCTCGGTGATCTTACATCATTTGTTTTGCTAATATAATGACGGGTGTCAGAGCTTCACAAAAGTTGCGCGCACAAACAGCAGTATGAACAGATACTTCTTGAAGCACAAGAACAAGGGTCAACCACGCTGAGTGTTTCTCAAACTAGGGGTCGGGACCCCCTGGTGGGTCATGGGACGGCTTCAGGGGGGTAGGGTGTCTCGTCACAAGCAGACCCACTGGGTGAATACAGAGTAATACATCAAGCGGACGTTGCATTCAACATGATCAGATATACTCCTGTATATCACTTTCATTTATTATCCATGTTCATGTATGAACAAAAAAAATACTTTATATATTTGGCAATAGTATCCAGCTTTACGGTGTGATAGTGCGTGCCTGAATCAATAAATAAATACATTTTAAAACGTTTTTAAAAATAATTGGCAGGGAAGTTTAGTCTTGTCAATTCCTACTGATCTGCTGGCAGCAGCTATTTAATTTTTTCCTCAGGAAAAGCCAAGCCGTAGTGAGATGATGTATAACTAGATTGACCTTTTTCTTGGCATCCCCTGGAATGCGTTTTTATTAAGCATGTTCTTTATGAACCGATGGACTGTCTTCTATTTTCAGTTTTGCGGCACATGACGAATTCTGTGCCATAGCAACACAGAGTCACTATGATGTACTGCTGTTAATAATAACTGTAGATTCTAACAGTGTGCTATTGCAGCTGAGTTGACGTAGGCGGTGTATTGGGTTTCGTCTTTTTACATGTTTTGTAGATCTCAGCCAAATTGATGCTGCACTGTAAACTGTAGTAAAACGTTCAATCACAGTGTAGTGCGGGGGATAGCTTTTATTGGTAAAACATTTAACAGCGCTGCACGAAGCGATCCTTCAGATTGAGCTCTCCACAGAAATCTGGGGCTGACGGTCAGGTGAGGGTCATTGGTCGGGCTAAATGACCATTTCAGTGAAGAAGTAGCTGCTTGGATTTGTGTTCATTGATTTGATTTGGTTTAGACTCTGTGGAGAACAGCAATCCACACAAACCCAAGCAGCTGATTGTTCACTAGGAATGGTACACTATCAGTGGTTAGTGTGTCACTGTATTTGCACTACAGGGATTTGGGTGCAGCTGCTGATGCTTGTGCAGTGCTGTACCACATTTTTTCGTATAAGATTAAGCAGCAGTAAATGTCACGTTGTTATTATCTTTAATCTTCTTGTTTTCAGTTTTTTTTGTTTTTTTTTAAATTTTATCTCGACACTGAATAGCAGTGTGATCGATCCCCAGCTGCCGCAGAATTTTCCTCGATTGTCAGACTTGAGTTTCTCGCTGTGCCTGACAGCTGCTCTTGAATGTGGTTTTCCGCCCACAGATTGAGGAGAAGCTTTCATTTCTTCTGCGTCTCACAGAGCAACAACTTGGTCTGGTTTGTTTTGAACACAGCCTTCTCTTACAGCCGCCATTGCTCAGTTTGTCCCTTTAGCCCTTGCCTTTCAATGACGTGCTCCCGCACAGCACAGCACAGCACGGCCCCGTTGGGTATGAGATACTAAGCTGTCTGAGGTGTAGCTGAGCGTCCGTGGAAACCCCCTCCAGCTACACCTCGCCCAGACCGTCCAGTTCAGCTATACCAGGGGAAAGGCAGTGGAGACGAGGCATTCAGCTTAAACTGTCTCAAGCACTTAGGGGTTGATTTGATCAACTTATTCCCTGCCAGGGTAAACCACAGCTGGAATTTTTTTTTAAAGCATTTTACAGCACCGAGAGAATTGCCCCGGATTGCGTCAGCCACCTATCCCTGGTTATCCCAGGAATTCCCTTTTAAAAGTGGTTAACGCAGTCAAGTTGGATGGCGACAGGGTGTGTGTGTGTGTGTGTGTGTGTGTTGATCGACCTGGACAGGAGTTGAATTGGTTCAGTTTAATAATCGAGGAACAAAGACCTGTTGTCTGCCTACCACTGTACCTTGTTAAAAGTAAGCAAGCTGTCAACACCCTTCTGGAGTATGTTTGTTTTCAGAGATTCCTCTCTGTTGTTCAGAGCGTGGGAGCAGATTTCATATCTGTGTGATCTTCCTAATTCCCCCCCTCCCTCCTGGGTTATTAGTCCTAATGGCACGATGACGCACTGTTATGAAATGTCGATGCATCCTAGCGAGGGGAAAGGGCTCCTCCCCCTCCCAAGCGAACGAATTACCTGAAACCTGAGCCCCCCTTCTCTCTCTCTCTCTCTCTCTCTCCGCTGCACTGAGCCTCTGAAATGAGGAAAGCCTGACTTCACTGTGCTCCATTAATCAATCTAGAAAAGAAGCACTGCTAGGACAGAGCGCTGGGGATTCTGCATCAAGAAAGAAAGAAAGGAAGAAGTTCACAGTTCAAGACAAAATGGGACTTAATTTTTTTGGGGGCAGAGAAGGATTTAAATTGCCTTTTGCATTTAAAGCTGGCACAATCATACAGTACGTATACATTAAACGCCATGTCCCCATTGGAACCTGTTAGCAACACAACTACACTTAGAATTACACCGAGTGTCGATCTCGTACTCAGAGTGTCAATGACAAAGCATTCTGAAAGTTTAAACCACAACGGGTTCTGTGTAAACGGTATCAGCGTTTCGTCCTGTTTTTTTTATTTTGTTTTTTATTTAGATTGAATGACTTGCAGTGTTCGGTGGCTGCCTGTAATCAAGTTGAGAGCGACCTTTCTCTTGCACTCTTTGTACTGTATGACAGACCCTGACACAGCAAAGAGTGTGTGAGAAATACACTCTCAGCTTGATTAGAGATCAACATCCAATACAATATCCCTCACTAAGCTGCATTTCCACTGCCCAGCGTTCTCATGCAACGCGGAGTCGGGCAGCATGTAACGAACGGTACTTATTTAGCAGCATGAGCTGGGAATTGAAAACTGATGGATCAGTGTGTCAATTTGATTTCAGTGTGTTGGCCCCAGCAAATGCATCACAGCACCTTATTCTAGCATTGTGATGGGTTGTTAATGTGATCTGTTTTTTTTGAGCTGTGCTGTGTGCTCACTCAACCTTCCCCGAGAACGCTTTACTAAACGCACTCGACGACACCTGAATGAACCTGCAGCAGCAGCGGGAGGGGGAGCAGCACAGCGCTCGAAGAGAACGAGAACAGGGTTTGTTTGGGGCGCTGGAAACGCATCTCTGGTAAATGAGTGCTCTCGGCATGGCACAAAAAACGAAGGAATATTAATAAATGACACGCATTATACGCCGTTCCACTGTGGGGAATTGCTGCAGTATGGGATTACTTACCAGACTGGCCTCTAATTGCTGGTAATTCCCAGTGCTTTGGGTCTTATTCCTCAGCATACAGTAACTGTAGGACCCCAATGGAGATGGCAGCCTCTCCACGGCATTGACCCCAGCTGTCCAGCAGCGTTGTGTCCCACTACTCTCTCCCGGTCAGCTCGCTAATGGCTATCAGGTGCCTGACAGACAGAAGAATAGGAGCCCATTCCAACCCAGATGAAAACTAATATAGCTAATTAAGAAGAGATCGATTTGCTTTAATTTGATAAGCTTCCAGAGGCCGCTAACGTTCTGCACTATGATAGCCGATCATCTTATTCTAACAGCAGGGAGTGGATGGAACGTTATTAATAGTGTATTGTGGGGGTCGAGCATATGAAAAGCTCACTGCTCTATATTCCAGTATGCTCCTGCTATAATAATAAATTGCATGCTGCGTTCGACGGCTTTAATTCCAGAGCTGCTTCAGACAAATCTATTGCCAAGCTCCCCGTGTTCTCTTTCAGCAGCTGGGCTGTGATTTATATAAACGTCTGTAAGTGTACAGCCATGAGCATGCAAGGTAACAGGACGTTCATACTTTAAAAAGGTCCTCCGGATCTGAATTGTATTTCCAAGAGAATAGCAGATTTCTCTTAAATTCCCAGAAGACTTTAAACTATGTACACTATGTACACTAGCGACAAAGGACAAGCAGCCTTTTGAGTTGGGTGATTAACTGGACATGGGGAAACCGGCTAAAACCGATGGCACAAAGGGAGTCACACACTGTAGCATTATATGTGAAGACATGGAATACTGTCCTAACATCCATGTGTGTTGAAAAAATAAATGGCTGGCAAGAGCAAGTGGTGCTTGGTTCAGTGCATGCACCGTTTCCATTGTAATCGCTATACTGAGCCACTCTGTATTGGGGTTGGAGTAGACACAGGGTCGGGTTCCCTTTAGCTAGGGCATGTCCGTGCTTGAAAACAGTGAGGCCTGTCTGGGCATGGATTTGCTTTGGACAGCCCACTGTACAGCTGCAATACTATACCCCTGTTTATTCTAGCAGTGTGTGTACGTACAGTAAGGAGGAGGTGGGGTATTTATTTATGGCTCAGTGTATGTATTCTAGCCTGGGAAGGGTTAATCGCTGCAGCAGGGTCACTCCAGAGCAGTGTGTGTGTGTGTGTGTATACGTACAGTATTTATTCATGGCAGTGTATCTGTTCTAGCCTGGGAAGGGTTAATCGCTGCAGCAGCAAGCCTGGCTCAGTAGCGTCTTTGTTTTCTTGGCCTTTGTTTTGTGTTGATCTTGCTGATCAGCCTTACAATAGAAACAACAGACAGCATTTGAGTGGGGTGAAAATCAGCTTTTTTATTTATGCATATGTGCAGGCATGCTCATGGTGATCGACATTGTTTCATGAAACTAGATGCTCTAATTTTGTATTTTAGTCATCTATTTGTATTATCCCCACCCCACAGGTCCAGCTGCAGGTTCATCCCAATCTCTCAGCCAAAGAGGACGCCCTTCAGTACATCGAGGAGCTGATTCTGCAGCTCCTGAGCATGCTCTGTGTAGCACAGCCGCGCACAGTCCAGGACGTCGAGGTACAGCACCGTGCAGTGCGTGGGGCCAACGCCAGGGCGGCGCTCTTAAGAACCCTGAATGCACTGAACTCAGCCAGTGCTCTCAATCCCAGGACCTTAAACTAGGGGAAGCGCCGAATATTAAAAAAGGGGACAGCCGATTTATATATAAAAAAACATTTTAAAGTGGCCACTAACTATTCGTTATTCTCCCGTTGTTAGCCGAAACAGTAGTTGAGCATTAATTTCATAACGAATGTCGCTTATTCAATTTACTGCAATCATGTGTGCATTTATCTGTGTGTCTGTCTGAAAACAGAATAAACGAGGAGTTGGTTTGTAACGCTACCCTTGTGGTGTGTTCCTATCAGGAGCGTGTTCAGAAGACGTTCCCTCATCCCATTGACAAGTGGGCCATCGCCGACGCGCAGTCCGCCATCGAGAAGCGCAAGAGGAGGAACCCCCTGCTGCTGCCTGTAGACAAGATGCACCCGCTGCTGAAGGTAACCGGCTGCATCTGCCCTTCCTGAAGGGGAAAGCTGGGCAGCAAGCTTAATAGACTGCTTTCAAGACTTTATTGGGTGTTATCGTTTCCTTCGCGAATGACCATCTGGAGTAAAGAGCTTCGAGAATCTAGCCCCCGTGTTGCAATCGGTCATTGGTTGTAAGGCTCCTTCAGTAACGCTGGGTTTTCTGAACGCTTTGAATAGGTTACAAGTTTGAACGGTTGGGAAACTCAACAGCAATCTCACCAACCCTTCTTTTTCCCCCCCAGGAGGTCCTCGGCTATAAAATTGACTACCACGTGTCCCTCTACATTGTGGCTGTGCTGGAGTACATCTCTGCCGACATCCTGAAGCTCGCTGGGAACTACGTGGGCAACATCCGGCACTACGAGATCAGCCAGCAAGACATCAAGGTGTCCATGTGTGCCGACAAGGTGAGGAGGAGGAGGAGGAGGAGGAGGAGCAGCAGCAGGACTAGATGGGTGGGAGTGGCTCCAGCACACGGCTGCACTACCGTGCTTACAGTACAGTTCATTGCACGCGTTTATCGAGGTATTTACGCCAAGTTTTTTGTAAAAAGAAAACCGTTCTTGTTAAAAAAAAAAAAAAAAAAATTTACTAAAAGCAGGAACCCAGGCTCACCTTTGCATCGGGCACTCTGAGTTGTCCGACTAGGATTTTTACATGGCACCCAAAAAGAAACACCCCCCCCCAAAAAAACACTGCGCTGCTTCACAATCTATCTGTACAGTGTAAGAAATTCTCTTGCCCTATATTATATTTAGTGATTTTGAGTAGGAACTATTCAGAGCGTAGCACCAGCAAGGCCTGGTCATAACCACGCACTGCATTGCCGTTAAGACACCAACCCCCAGTTTGCTGGGGGTTTGTCTTGTGTTTATGTGAATGAGCTGGCAGCGTTGCCGATACACTTCAACACCAGGAGCGGAATCAGAAAGGCCTTGGAGATCTGGAAGGGAGCTTCCCAATGATTTTTATTTGCCAGCCTTCTGGGCAACGTGTGATTGATTGATTTGCTAGTTAATGAGCAGTTTAACAAAGTGATTACTTTAAAATATATTGCTACAGTGAACAGTGAACTAACAGGTCGCCAAGAGGGAGCATTTGAGACTCCATCTTTATTAACAAACTATATTGTTTTTAAAGATCCATTAATAACCGTGTCGTTACATGTCTCTGTGTCTGTCTGTCTCAGGTGCTGATGGATATGTTTGACCAGGACGAGGACATGGGGCTGGTGTCTCAGTGCGTGGACGAGCCCTCCTGCCCGGGGGAGCTCTCCTACGATGACCTGGTGCGCGCGGAGATCGCCGAGGAGCGCCAGTACCTGCGCGAGCTCAACCTCATCATCAAGGTGTTCCGCCACGCCTTCTCCAACACCAGGCTCTTCACACCTCTTGTGAGTCCCCCGGGATCACTGCCCTCTTCGGGGGCCAGGCTGCCTGTGTGTGCATGCTCTGAGGTGTGATATGGTGTTAGGACTAGAGAGAACTGCATGAAACATTAATAAGTAGAAACGTGGTGAAAAGGGACTTTATACATTTTAAATGCGAGGGCAGGGGTGCCGTGCCAGGTGACTGTTAGCTAAGAAAATCTTCAAAGGGCATAATGAGGTTTTAACAGCCTGTAATGAAATACGGCCTCCATTAGGGCAGAGTGATGGGTGTTCCAGATCACTGCTCTGCAGAAAACCGCTGGAAACCTGAGGAAGAAAAACACAGCAGCACTTGGTAGTGACTGGGCTTCAGCAAGGGGCTGCCAAGAGGGTTTGAACTGCAGAGACAAGGACCCGCTTACAAACGGTTACTGAAAAAAATAATAATAGGAATGTTTTTTACCAGATTTCAAATTGGAAATAACGTCTAAGGCAGGGGTGGCACTTTTACTCCCGGTATTTGTTCCAGCCCTGTTGTAAATTATTTAATTGAACCAATGAAACCTCCATCCAGACCCTGAAGTAGTTCATTAAATATTTTTACCTGAGTAAACCTGGAGTGGAGAGACCCTCCAGGACTGTGATTGGACACCCCTGGTGTAGGGTAGAACAAGTCCTGAGGATACGCATTTTCCATTGATTAAAAAAAAAAAAAGAAAAGAAAAATGTTCCTTTGCTCTGCAGGATATTGAGGTGATCTTCAGCAACATCCTGGACATCCACGAGCTGACGGTGAAGCTGCTGGGGCTGATCGAGGACGCGGTGGAGATGACGGCTGAGGGCAGCCCGCACCCCCTCGTCGGCAGCTGCTTCGAGGACCTGGCGGAGGTCAGGCAGCAACCTCTTTTTCTTTTCAAACAAACTTGAGTTCTAAACCGTTTGGTAAAAGTTCTTAACAGTCCAGTGGTTCCTGTGCGGTCTCAGTTGCAGGATTTCAATCTATTTGCGCTGCATGTTGTTTCTCTCTCTGCAGGAGCAAGCGTTTGATCCATACGAAACCCTGTCCCAGGACATCCTCTCCCGGCAGTTCCACGAGCATTTCAGCAGCCTGATGGCCCGGCCTGCAGTGGCTCTTCACTTCCAGGTAACAGCAGCTCCCTCTCGCGTGCCAGACCCTGATTTTAGAACCGTGCTGTACAGGGCTGCTTCACAGACCCTGATTTTAGAACCGTGCTGTACAGGGCTGCTTCACAGACCCTGATTTTAGAACCGTGCTGTACAGGGCTGCTTCACAGACCCTGATTTTAGAACCGTGCTGTACAGGGCTGCTTCACAGACCCTGATTTTAGAACCGTGCTGTACAGGGCTGCTTCACAGACCCTGATTTTAGAACCTGTAGCTGTTAAGGCAAAAAGCAGCAATAATACCTACTCTACAGTGTGTATGCTTGCATAGCTGCACTACAGTGTGTATGCTTGCATAGCTGCACTACAGTGTGTATGCTTGCATAGCTGCCCTACAGTGTGTATGCTTGCATAGCTGCCCTACAGTGTGTATGCTTGCATAGCTGCCCTACAGTGTGTATGCTTGCATAGCTGCCCTACAGTGTGTATGCTTGCATAGCTGCCCTACAGTGTGTACGCTTGCATGGGCCTTCCTTCTATTGGCTGTGCATCTTTATACAAGCTATTGTAAAGCATGTGGTGTCGATTCACGGGAATGAGCCCTTACCAGGTTGTAAAATTAATTGTGCACGGAATGGAAAAAAAAAAAAAAGCTGCGTTTGAATCGGCAACGCAAACCAAGCAATTTCTTTATCACGTAAGTTAAAAAGAAAGTTGATAAACCCAACCTTGCTCAGTGTATAGCAGGGATGGAAATTAGACTCCCTATTTCATAGCAGTTTCACCTGGTCCATTCCAGGAGACTAAAACCATTTCTTTCTTCCTCCTTTGTGAATTTGGCATAGCCAATAATCACTGCATTAAGTGAGGGCAGCATTACCGGTTTGCAAATACGAAACTGCTGTTCGGATTTGTGCTTTGAATAAGAACCTCTTTGAATTTCATGAGCAAAATACCTTGGGAGGAATCCTCCTGGCTCTATATGTGAACTGGTTGTAAAGCTTACAGGTGTTGCAGTGCAGTGCAGTGCAGTGCAGTGTAGTGTAGTGCAGTGCAGTGGTCTATTGCTAGATTCCTGGAAGCACCATTTATTTTTATACCCCAGTCTCTATCTCCTATCTGTATCCATTTACTTATTAATATGCGTCTCTCTATATTAATTATTCACACGTGCAGAAACATCTTTAGTGGTAAATCAATGCTGGCTGGACAAACCTACGAATCAGTGTAGTGTGCTATCAGTTTGTACAGCGTGCATCAGAGCGCTGTTTACAATAGAGACCGCCTTGCTTTTTTTCTTTAAATTTTTTTTCTTTGCCTGCCTTCCTCCTTTCTCTATGTTCTCTGCTTCCTTTCTCTTTTTTTTTTTTCTAGGTCTCCTTTTTTCTTTCTCCCTCTTTTTCTTCTTCATCTCTCTCTGCTTCCATTTTTGTGTATCGGCTCTCTCCACTCTCTGCCTCCCTTTCTTTCCTGTTCCCTCTGCCTGCTTTCCTCTGCCTCCCCTGTCTCTTCTCCCCCTCCTCTCTCTCTCTCTCTCTCTCTCTCTCTCTCTCTCCCCTCTGAGACCTGCTCTCAGCCGCTGCACTTTGCGCTGTCTGGCATTGTGGGTAAATTACATCGCTTTTTAAAAATAGAAGCAGCCAGTAACACAAGCCCTCTGGTGTGTGAGACGAGAGAGAGATGAGGAGCTGGATCTTTCAAAAGCAGAACGCCTGGAAATAAAAACACGCGTCTCCATTCCCAAACCATCGCATTAGGCATCAAAAGAAACACCTGTTAATGTCACAAAACCTGAACTAAGTCGTGGTGAAACTTGGTAACAGTTTAGACAAATGTTTCCCTGAGTGTCTTGGTATGTTGTATCAAGTGAATCTTGTGATGCCGTCACTGAGTAATTCAGAGCTTTAAAAGATATTCAGTAGTGCTAAAAAAGAAACCCTATACCCTGCTGGAATAAGCCACAACTGGATGTTTAGAGCATTTTACAGCACCCGGGGAATCGGCTCGGGTTACATAAACCCCTTATTCTTCTTTTGGAATGGTTTGATGCAGTCAATCCCGGTTCTGTAAAATGCTCCAATGAAACACATCCCAGAAGGGTTTATTTACTGATGAAACCCTGGATGAACAAGTCTGACCATTTTTCTTTTCAGCAGCTTTAGCAGAGCTGCATAGGGACCGCCGCTGCTGTGCGTTCTCTCTCCTCTTTAACCAGGGCTTAACAAGAACTGGAACAACCCAGGAACCGTCCACGTGTCAGGTTTCAGAATAACCACGGACTGTTTTACAAGGCAGTGTCAATGAATTATGAATGGAGGCTAAGTACTGAAACCTCTCTCTGGAGAGCCAGTCCTGAAGGCTGGGGGGCTGGGGGGTCCTTCACATTCCTCCTTGAACCCTGAGAGCTTCGACCGGCTTGTTTAGATTGTTTTGGTCAGGTTTAGGGTCAGAGGTCAGAGTCAATCGATGACTCCTCTGGGACTGATGAGGCTAGGTGGCGCCGTGTGTGTTTGTTAAAACCGACCACGTTGCTTTGGGACTCTCTGCAGAGGGTGTCTCTGTGTAAAGAAACGTGTTGCTCCATGTTAGCTTCTGGACTGCAGACCCTGCGTCGTTACCCAGCTTGAACTGAATTTCTTTATTCTCTACCCTTTTGCCTCGTGGACATTAATGCTAGCAGAAGTATTGAAGTTCAGAGACTATTACAATCCATGGTACATGGTAGCCCACATCACTGGGGACTGAATTGGTTAGGATTGCCAAGGTGCAACGCTGGAGCTCGATTTAATAATAAATTATTAAGAAAATAAAAACAGGAAGCCAGAACAGATGCTTTAGCCCTGCCTGGAATCGGCATGTTGTGCATTAGCCCTTTTGCACATTCCCACTCCTCTCCCATCAGTGCAGTAAACTGGTTTCTCTGTGCGTCTCTGTGTTCTTCTCACATTCCCACTCCTCTCCCATCAGTGCAGTAAACTGGTTTCTCTGTGCGTCTCTGTGTTCTTCTCACATTCCCACTCCTCTCCCATCAGTGCAGTAAACTGGTTTCTCTGTGCGTCTCTGTGTTCTTCTCACATTCCCACTCCTCTCCCATCAGTGCAGTAAACTGGTTTCTGTGTGCATCTCTGTGTTTTGTTCTGAGTGCATTCTGTGCAGACTCCCTGGAAGTCACAGCCACAGCAGCGTGGTATTGATTAGCTGCCTCGGTCTGTCTGGAGGAGAGGGCTGTAAGAGATACCTTCCCTGCGGTGTCATTGAGCCGGCTACAGTAACACAGCCTGGACTGGCTTTCTCTGCTCCTCCCATGGGATAAGGGTTGCAAAGTTGTGATTTTTCATTTTCGGTAGCTTGATGTACTGTAGCACAGGGCCTCGTGTGTAATATAAATAGTGCAGTATTGCTGTTTATTATTGATGTTATTAACCTGGTTCTGCTCTGGCCTCTGAACCCCTGTTCTTGTTTTCCAGTCGATCGCGGAGGGGTTCAAGGAGGCAGTCCAGTACGTCCTCCCTCAGCTCATGATGGTCCCAGTCTACCACTGTTTGCACTACTTCGAGCTGCTGCAGGTAACACGGGGGTGAGGGGGAGCACAGCTGCCTTTTTAGAGCAATTTACAGCACTGGGGAATCCACCTTGATAGCATCAGTCACAATTTTTTTTTTCATCAGTAATCCCAGACTAACAAAGCGCATGTGGTTGATGCAATCCAGGGTGATTCCTCTGTGCTGTAAAATACTCACTCAGTGTTTACGTTGTGGCTTATCCCATTCACCTTTCAAGTCAAGCAGACAAACCGTTTCCGCCTAGTGCCTTACTTCAGAGTACGCTGGCGAAGAAACTTGTGTGCCGGCCGCACTTTTCTTTAATAACCTAACGTTGCTGGAGGCATGAGGGAGTGCCGTGTTTCTCAGCAGGCAAGTCGGCGCATAGCTGCACCAGTCACCCTGACAGCTGAAAACCTTGTTATTCAATAGCTTTTAGTTCACTGAAAACCTGCAGAATTACTCGCCTTTCTTCCAGTAAAGGTCTGTCTCTGGGGAGGCAGCTGTGCGCTGAGGATATCACTTGCCTTCCTGGTATATTTTGCATTCAAGTGCCCTCTTGTGGTCAGAGGGGTCTAGAACATCATTCAAACTAAGATATAGTTGTTTTTTTTTTGTTTTGTCTTTTTTAAGTACGGTTTACAGATTTGATATTGCGTTATTAAAAGTTGTAAAAAGAAAGACGCTTTCACGTAGGAGAGACAGAGCCAGATTGGTCAGGGTCTTTGCAACCAAAGTGCAGTTTGCACTCTTTTTGGTTTAAGAAAGTAAAACTGTTGCTATTACTCGTCACAAGCAGCTGTTTTGGCACACAGTACTGTATTGCTTTTTTTTTTTTTTTTTGCTTTGTAACTTTTAAGTGTTTATGTTACTAAAGAAAAAGGTGTAAACTCTTTTTTTTTTTTTTTTTTTAGTGTAAAGAACCTAATTTTTTATTTTTCATTTTGCCAGACCAGCGCCCGGGCCCATGTTAGTCAGTTTGAATGGATCATCTCAAAGTGGCGTGCGTGTCTCTGGGTTCACGCAGTCTGTAACTTGCTGTATTGTCTCTGCAGCAATTGCAAGAGCGAAGCAAGGACCAAGAAGACAGGGAGTGTTTGAAACAGGCCATCACTGCCCTCCTCAACCTGCAGTGCAGCATGGAGAGGATCTACAGCAAGAACCTGCCGCGACGCAAGCCAGGGTGAGAGGCACGAGCAGCATGCAGGGGGACACCAGGGTGAGAGAGGGACAAGCAGCATGCAGGGGGACACCAGGGTGAGAGAGGGACAAGCAGCATGCAGGGGGACACCAGGGTGAGAGAGGGACAAGCAGCATGCAGGGGGACACCAGGGTGAGAGAGGCACAAGCAGCATGCAGGGGGACACCAGGGTGAGAGAGGGACAAGCAGCATGCAGGGGGACACCAGGGTGAGAGAGGGACAAGCAGCATGCAGGGGAACACCAGGGTGAGAGGGACAAGCAGCATGCAGGGGGACACCAGGGTGAGAGAGGACAAGCAGCATGCAGGGGGACACCAGGGTGAGAGAGGACAAGCAGCATGCAGGGGGACACCAGGGTGAGAGAGGGACAAGCAGCATGCAGGGGGACACCAGGGTGAGAGGCACGAGCAGCATGCAGGGGGACACCAGGGTGAGAGGGACGAGCAGCATGCAGGGGGACACCAGGGTGAGAGAGGGACAAGCAGCATGCAGGGGAACACCAGGGTGAGAGAGGGACAAGCAGCATGCAGGAGGACACCAGGGTGAGAGAGGCACAAGCAGCATGGGGGGGGGGGTGTATGTGCCTTGTTTTATATAAAATCATTTCGCAATCTTCTATGTTCTGCGTGTAAACCAGTTCTGAGCTGGAAGCAGATTGGGGGTTTTAATCCGATTTTTGAAGTGCACGCAGGTTCAGAAGCATTCAATTACAGAGAAGTTCTTAGCTTTATTGGCAGTATCGCGGCCATCTTTTCTTGTGTTGAGAATATCTTAACAATTTTTTTTTTATTCATGCATCAACTTTTCATCTATAGTGGAATAACTGCATTTTCCGAAAAGCAAAGAACCTAGAAGAAAGTGGGGACCAGTGATAATGTTGCTAGGGCTAATAAGATGTAAGCAAATAGTTTTAGGAAGCCTTGGTCAGCACTCCTTGTCTTTTGAAATAACTGCATATTCCAAAATGAAAGTGTAAAATACATGCAAAGAATGTAAATATCTTAGAAGAGAAGAAAACGGGGATCAGTGCGTGATAATGTTGCTGAGGCTCACAAAATGTAAGAAAAACGTACCTGTTTTAAAACCTTGGGTAGCGCTCCTTCAAAAATAAAGCATTGCCGCATTTTGCCCTCGCCCAACCAGGGAGCCCATGTACCGCCTGTACGGCCGGCAGGTGCGGAGCAAGCAGCTGGCCATCAAGAGGATGAACGAGATCCAGAAGAGCATCGACGGCTGGGAGGGCAAGGACATCGGGCAGTGCTGCAGCGAGTATATCCTGGAGGGCCCCCTGTGCCACACGGGTGCCAAGCACGAGCGCCACCTCTTCCTGTTCGACGGGCTGATGATCAGCTGCAAGGCCAACCACGGCCAGTCCTCCCGGCTGCCCGGCTCCGGCAGCAGCGCCGAGTACCGGCTCAAGGAGAAGTTCGTCCTGCGCAAGGCGCGCATTTCCGACCGCGAGGACACGGCCGAGCTGCGGCACAGCTTCGAGATCGCGGGCCGGGAGGAGGGCGGCGTGGTGTTCTGGGCCAAGGGCGCGGAGGAGAAGGGGGCGTGGATGGCAGCCCTGGTGTCTCTGCAGTACCGCGGCACGCTGGAGCGTATGCTGGACGCAGTGCTGCTGAGCGAGGAGGAGGCCCAGCCCCTGCGCCTGCCCTCCCCAGAGCTGTACCGCTTCGCAGTGCAGGACTCGGAGGAGAACATCGTGTTCGAGGAGCGCGTGCAGAGCAAGACCGGCACGCCCGTCGTGAAGGCGGGCACCGTGGTCAAGCTGATAGAGAGGCTGACCTTCCACATGTATGCAGGTAAGAGGGGCTCAGGGCCACGGGTCAGATCCAGGGAAGTCAGGATTATATGAAACGTCATGTCTGTCACCAGGGATGGAAATAAAGACTCACTTTGCACAGCAGTTTGGTCCATTTCTTGTTTAACTGAGTTTAATAAGACACACCTGATCCTGTTTCCTATGCACTGGGGCTAGTCAAGCACATACTGAAACCTGGAATAAATCCAAGAAACGCCCATTTCAGGTTGGGATTGTTCTTATGAACAATGCTAATCTGAGGGGGGTGACACTTTACATAAGAATATATTTTTAGAAATAGACGATAAAGCGTTTTTGCCACTAACCGAGGGACCCTTTCTCTTTCAGACCCCAATTTCGTGCGCACTTTCTTGACGACGTATCGTTCGTTCTGCAAACCACACGAGCTGCTGAGCTTGTTGATGGACAGGTAAGCAGCGGCAAGCGTGCGCACAGAGATGCCAGCAGAGATCTGTGTGTTGTGCATAGCAGCTAGAAATAACATGGTGCTGGGTTTGAGAGTGCTCTGCAGTACTCTGATGCAGCTACTCCAGCGTCAGATCATGTGTATGTATGTATGTGTGTATGTGTTTTGTATCTTGCAAGTTCTTGCGTTTTCTCAAACACATGATTCAGAATGATCTGCTGCCCTGCCTTTGTGATCTATCCTGGACCTCTTTAAAACATTGTTAAAATAATAAATTCTCTCTCTCTCTCTCTCGTGTCAGGATTGAGATCCCGGATTCCGAGCCGTCCGAGGCGGACAAGCAGGCTCTGTGGAACGGGGAGCAGCCGATGGCGGCTGAGCTTCAGAGGTTCCGCAAGGAGTACGTCCAGCCAGTGCAGCTCCGGTACGCAGCAGCTTCACCACACAGTACTGAGGAACAGTGCAGCTTCACCACACAGTACTGAGGAACAGTGCAGCTTCACCACACAGTACTGAGGAACAGTGCAGCTTCACCACACAGTACTGAGGAACAGTGCAGCTTCACCACACAGTACTGAGAAACAATGCAGCTTCACAACACAGATACAGCATTGAGACACAGCAGCTTCGCGACACAGATACAGCATTGAGACACAGCAGCTTCGCGACACAGATACAGCATAGAGACACAGCAGCTTCGCGACACAGATACAGCATAGAGACACAGCAGCTTCGCGACACAGATACAGCATTGAGACACAGCAGCTTCGCGACACAGATACAGCATTGAGACACAGCAGCTTCACGACACAGATACAGCATTGAGACACAGCAGCTTCGCGACACAGATACAGCATTGAGACACAGCAGCTTCGCGACACAGATACAGCATTGAGACACAGCAGCTTCGCGACACAGATACAGCATTGAGACACAGCAGCTTCGCGACACAGATACAGCATTGAGACACAGCAGCTTCGCGACACAGATACAGCATTGAGACACAGCAGCTTCGCGACACAGATACAGCATTGAGACACAGCAGCTTCGCGACACAGATACAGCATTGAGACACAGCAGCTTCGCGACACAGATACAGCATTGAGACACAGCAGCTTCGCGACACAGATACAGCATTGAGACTCGGTGCAGCTCGGGTACACAGCAGCTTCGATTCCAGTAGGGTAGCTATTAAAAAATAAATAAATAAATAAAATAAATTCAGTGCAATATTAGATACCATACTAGGAAACAAAATAAACTTTTCCAGATGATCTTACCACCAAGTTTGATTTCGTGCCATGTAACTTTGCAGCCATGACTTTATAATTGTTTTATTTGATGTTTTCCTCGCAGGGTTCTGAATGTATTTCGGCAGTGGGTGGAGCATCACTTTTACGACTTTGAGAGAGACCATGACCTGCTGCACAGACTGGAAAAATACATCTCCAGCCTGATTCAACTCCGCGGTGAGTAGCTTAGTGGCCAGAAATGAAAGCTCACCTTTTTGTGTGACGTGTCTCTGAAACCCATGTAACACTAGGCAACTTTCAGGCAACTTCTCTAGCCACTAGTTGCAAAAATAGCATAGCAACATCTGCAATGAAGTGTCACGATCCGTTTTAAGATTGTCAGCCTTAACCAGTGTTCTTTTGCTGCTGTTTGTAAAGGGAAGTCCATGCGGAAGTGGGTGGAGTCCATTAACAAGATCATCAAGAGGAAGATCCAGACGCAGCTAAACGGAGTGAGCCACAACATCACCTTCGAGAGCCCGCCCCCACCAGTGGAGTGGCACATCAGCCGCAGCGGCCAGACCGACACCTTCGACCTCATGACCCTTCACCCCATCGAGATCGCGCGCCAGCTCACCCTGCTCGAGTCTGACCTGTACAGGTGAGTGCCGCGCAGCGCGGGCTCGGACCGGCGCTACACAATCACGATCGTGGTGCCGGAAGAGCTGTGAGTGCTATTGAGATAATCACTGCATTATAGATAGGGGTTGACATGTCTGTGACCAAACAAATGTATACAGACTAGGGCAGGGCTGGCCAAAGCTGGCACTTCCACTCCTGGTCTTTGTTCCAGCCCCTGTTCCAAATTGTTTAATTGAACCCATTAAACCACTATCTAGACCCTGAAGTAGTTCATGATATAATTTTACCCGATTAACCATTAGTGGCCCTCCACGACCGTCATTAGACACTCCTGGATTAGGCTATTTTCTTTATTTTTTTTTATTTGTTTATTCCAGTCTATACCTTCTGACCCTGTTTGTTTGTGAATCTGTACCTGCTGTCCTCCTCTGTTCCTGCAGAGCCGTTCAGCCCTCGGAGCTGGTGGGGAGCGTGTGGACCAAAGAGGACAAAGAGCTCAACTCTCCCAACCTGCTCAAGATGATCCGACACACCACCAACCTCACGTTGTGGTTTGAGAAGTGAGTGAGTGAGCAGAGAGAGGGGGGCACAGGCATGGCAAGAGCAGGCCTGCATGGAGGTTTAGGTGTACTATAGCCAGAGATGGGAATAAGACTCCCGTGGCATGGCAGTTTAATCCATTCCTGGTTTTACTACGAGTTTAATTCCACTCCCTGAGCTTGTTACCTATACACTTTTGTCTAATCAAGCTTGCATCAAAACCTAGGAAAAGCTGACAGTTTTGCAGAGAGCAGCAATCTGCACAAATTAAAGTCGATGTTTCTTTAATGGTTTAGAGCTTGGTGTGATTTAATTGTGCAGCTGTAATAGTGACACACTCCCTCCTGTGCTGTTGTCACTGTACAGTGACGCTCTCTCTCCCTGTGCTGATTATGCTCAGGTGCACCGTGGAGGCTGAGAACTGTGATGAGAGGGTAGCTGTGTTCACACGGATCATCGAGATCCTGCAGGTATTCCAGGAGCTGAACAACTTCAACGGCGTGCTGGAGATCGTCAGTGCCATCAACTCTGTGCCCGTGTACAGACTGGACCACACCTTCGAGGTGAGAGAGAGCGAGCGCACGCACAGGCAGAATCGCAGCGTCATACAGACAAACACACACAGTAACACAGACACACTGTCGAGGTGAGAGAGATAGAGCACACAGGCAGGATCACAGCGAGACACAGACAAACGCGCACACACACACACAGTAACACAGACACACTGTCGAGGTGAGAGAGAGAGAGAGAGAGCACACAGGCAGGATCACAGTGAGACACAGACAAACACACACAGTAACACAGACACCTTCAAGGTGAGGCAGGGCTGGGGCTCACACAGAGAGAGAGATAGCACACAGGGACACACAGGCATGTAATGAAAGGCATGCAGCTGGGTTGAAATCCCTCTCCTGATCACACACCCACATTATTTGTATGATGTTAGTTTAAAATAACTGTTGTGATACTGGAGAGGGGTTTTCTGATGTGCTGCTCTGTAAACTGTGCATCTGCGTCGGTGAGCTTTCCTATACCACAGTGAAAAAGACAATGTGGTCACTACACTGTTAAATAAAGGCCGTTGATTGATTTAATTGGTTGTGACTCAGTCTTTTTCAGGGTGATGTCCTTTGTTTCTGCATTTATTGGTTTAATGAGAAGATTATTTAAGTTAGCTAATTCCTTCTGGAATATGCGTTGTGATGCCTCTCTGAATGTCTCTCTCTCTGTCTCTCTCTGGGTGTCTTGTCTGTCTTTCATCTGGGAGACTGTAGAGACAGGATTTACTGCATTTGTATCGTTCTTCGTTATTTTGTAGCACTATTTACATATAAAAAAGTTCTAATAATTCCCCTGATTAACAGGCGGTGCCGGAGAGGAAGAGGAAGATCTTGGAGGAAGCGGTGGAACTCAGTCAGGACCATTTCAAGAAGTACCTGGCCAAGCTCAAGTCAATCAACCCTCCTTGTGTGCCTTTCTTTGGTGAGAAGGTTCAGGACTTCTTAAACTGGATTAAAAATAAATAAATAAAATCCAGGCTGGATTAAAGAGAGCGGTGTACACTTGTTGTTGCAACTGTCTGCCTGTCTGTCTGTCTGTCTGTGTGACTGCCTGCCTGTCTGACTCGGCCTGTCTGTCTGTCTGTCTGACTCTGCCTGCCTGCCTGTCTGACTCGGCCTGCCTGCCTGCCTGGCTGCTTGCCTGCCTGACTCGGCCTGCCTGCCTGCCTGGCTGCTTGCCTGCCTGACTCGGCCTGCCTGCCTGTCTGACTCGTCCTGTCTGTCTGTGTTCTCCAGGGATTTATCTCACTAACATCCTGAAGACTGAAGAAGGAAACCCCGACTTTCTCAAGCGCCACGGGAAGGAGCTCATCAACTTCAGCAAGCGCCGGAAAGTGGCCGAGATCACAGGGGAGATCCAGCAATACCAGAACCAGCCATACTGCCTGCGCGTGGAGCCCGATATCAGGGTAGGTGCACCAGAACTGGAGACCCCATAATACCAGATCCAGGCATACTGCCTGCGCGTGGAGCCCGATATCAGGGTATCAAACCCAATAATACCAGAACCATAGATCTAATCATACCAGAACTTCTCAAAACAAGTGATCCGTTAACACCAGAATCAGTCATGCTGCCTGCAGTGTGGGTCCGAAATACCAGAATCTACTGTATCGAAATCAAAGACCCATCAACACCAGAACCTATCTACAGGTAAATAAAAATGTGCATCCAGGAGACCCTGATTTCCCTTTCTTTTATCGTTTTCAGAAGTTCTTTGAGAACCTGAACCCCATGGGCTCCATGAGTGAGAAGGAGTTTTCAGACTACCTGTTCAACAAGTCCCTGGAGATAGAGCCCCGCAACTGCAAGCAGCCGCCTCGCTTTGTGAGTTTCCAAGCCTTGTGCAAGGACAGAAGCAGAGAGATGCAGACAGAGGCTGGACGATGATGGGAGTTTCAGTGATCAACTAACAGCTAATTGCGATGATCATAAATCGTGCTTAAACTGACATTTTTATTAGGAGGTTCCTTGATTTAAGAAGGGTATGAAGAGGAGAACCTGAAAAATCTGTTTTAATTTGGAGCAGAAATCTCTTCACAGTATATTCCAGCCGCTTCGTTCGTATTGCAGAGTGCAGCTCTATCTGTGCATCTGTTCTTGATGATACAGGGATGGAAATAAAACTCCCTTTTTATATAGCAGTTTGATCCACTCCTGGTTTTACTAAGACACAACTGAGCTTGTTACCTATTCACTGTGGCTAATCAAGCTTGTAGTAAAACCTGGAATGGGTGAAACTGCTGTGCAATATGTCTTAATCCCATCCCTGGTGTGTGTTTTTGCCCCCAGCCCAGAAAGACCCTGTATTCCCTGAAGTCCCCCGGTATCCGGCCCGTGCGCCACTCCTCCACCTCGGGGACCCTGAAGGGGCACCCCGTCCCGCTGGAGAGAGAGCCCCCCCACAAAATCACCTTCCGCAGCATCGCCGAGACAGAGCCCGAGATTCCGGCCACGGTGCCCACCTCCCCCAACACCCCCCACCCCCGCAGTCCGCCTCCTCCTCCTCCGAGCTGGGCTCCGTGTTCCTGGACATCGACCTCAGCAGCTCCTGCGGTGAGCAGCGCGCTGTCCCCTCTGACCCCCCCCCCCATGACTCGCTCTCCGTCTATCAGTTTGAATGAGTTTGAGCAGAGAGCAGAGGGGTCTGCATTGTGGATGCAGCAATGTTCTCTCTTTCTGTCTTTTTCTACCCTCTATCTCTCTCCTTTTCTCTCTTGCTCTTAATCTCACTCTTGCTTTCTCTCTCTCTCTCTCTCCCCCCCCCTATTAAACAGGCCATTGTGTCTTTATATTATAATCCCTGTAAAGTATAATTCACTTCACTTCACAATACAATATAATGTATTTCTTTTTCTTTCTTTCTTTCAGGTAACAGCAGCATGTTTGCTCAAGTTCTCCTGCCACATTCAAGTAAGTATTTCATTTCATTTAATGATATATCATTTAACCTTTTAGATCGGGGTCCCCCTGTTGATTTCTGTAAGTAACTTTCACACGCTGTTTGTTCTAAGAGGATGTTGTGTTGCCATCGCTGTGCTTTTGGATTTTGAGGTACATTTCTCTATATAATCTGCTACTGCAAAAGAAATCATCATTGTTTTCGTGTGACAAATAAAAATCGCATTTTCGTAAACCTGGAGATTGTGAACACAGTTCTGAGGCACACAACACAGTCCAATACAACGAGACTCGCGCTTTCATTCTTGGAAGTGGCTGGCGAGTTTATCTTCACACGTAGTTTCAAGGCCTTCTGGCAACACGTCCTGTTAAACACCAAATCCCAAAACAACACCACAGCATAACAATCCGTAAAAACACACGCGTTGGTAATAAAATCACACACGCGTTGGTAATAAAATCACACACACGTTGGTAATAAAATCACACACGCGTTGGTAATAAAATCACACACGCGTTGGTAATAAAATCACACACACACGTTGGTAATAAAATCACACACACACGTTGGTAATAAAATCACACACACACGTTGGTAATAAAATCACACACACACGTTGGTAATAAAATCACACACACACGTTGGTAATAAAATCACACACACACGTTGGTAATAAAATCACACACGCGTTGGTAATAAAATCACACACACACGTTGGTAATAAAATCACACACACGTTTCGACCATTTCTTTTCATTTCTTTTCTTTTCTTTTTTTTTTTTTTTCTTTAGTGGTTTTATTGTTACGTGACACGGCACCGCAGCTTACAGATTTGTGACCCCTGACCCCTCTCTGTCTTGTCTGTTTCCTCAGAGTGGCACTCCAGTTCCTGTGGGAGTCTCCACCGGCTCAGCGAGGAGCTTCTGAGACCACCGCCACCCCTCCCTCCGCGCAGGAGAGACACCCTCACAGAGTCCAAGGTACAAGCAGGGCATTGATATTAACAAGGGCTTAGCGAGGGCTGCACCCACTCTGCACAATTGAGACGGAATGCAGTGATCAGTATGGTTTAACATGATGATGTGTTTTGACATGCAAGTCACCAAGCTCACTTTTTGCTGTTGTGTTTTTTAAAATTTTTTTCAAGATGGGTCCCTGGTGGTCAGACAGCCCTCCAGCCATCCCCCCCAGACTGCCTCCTACTCTGTCCAGGACTCAGCCCCGAGTGTCTGTCTACAATGGGCCCAGCGAGGGCCCCCTGCCCAGCCCACCTCCCCCTCCTCCCAGGGATCCCCTGCTGGACACCACTCATCCAGTGCCCACGCGGCCGCCCGAGATCTTCATCAACTACCCCATGAACCTCCAGCCGTCCCCTGTGGGGCGCTTCCACTGGGAGTTCAGCCACAGCACCCCCGGCTCCCCCAACACCTCGCCGGGCACGCCCTCCCCCCGCGTCCCCCGTCGCTGCTGCCCGCTCAGCGCCAGCCAGACCAACCTGTGCCAGCTCCCACCTCCTCCTCTGGCGCCCCCAGTGCCCCCCAGACAGAACTCCAGCCCTCAGCTCCCCAAGCTCCCGCCAAAGACCTACAAGAGAGAGCTCGCTCACTCACCCCTGCACAGACTGCTGCCGTTGGAGAGTGCAGAGACCAGCCAGTGAGGCTGCCCCCGGGCACACAGCCCCCTGCAGGGGGGAGAAGACACTGCAGTGTGAATTGCATTGGGGTGCACTGTGTTCGGCTACTTTGGGGTGGTGGGTTGCAGTCTGTTCGTCCTCGCAGTTTGAAATCACACTGGAAAGAAGTGACAATGCCTTGTGGAGTGTTATTTTAATTATTTTTTCCTCAAAAAAAAAGACTTGTATCGATACAGATTCTTCTCTTTTTTTTTTTTTTTTTTTTTAAACCTTTAAAAATGCTACTGATTGTAAAAAGTTTTCTTTTATTATTTTTATTTAAGGAAGACTGCTCCACTTCCTCTCTGTGCCTTTCTCCTTTCCTCCCTCTTTCTCTCCCTCTCTCTCCCTCCCTCTCTTCTCTCTCCCTCTCTCTCTCACACACCCTGGCACACCGCCTCTCAGGGGATCAGGAGCATTGCCTTGACTCCAAGCCTGCAGTGCCAACAACACAGCAATCCCAGTACAAGCTCCTGTAGGACTGTAAACTACCTATTACTCTGCAATGAATAGTAATGTGTGAGTAAGATGCTGTTGCCATGGATTTGTGTACCCCCAGACACGATATAGTGTGCATTGGAATATGCAACAGAATATTTTTCAGCTCAACCCCACAATCAAGGCTTGACTGAGGAGGAGATCTTAGCTGGGGTGAGCCTTGCACTCCACAGCAACCAGCCTTGAAATTCAGCAGAACAAGCAGCAGTACAGTCAGTCAGTCAGTCACAAGCACACTGCTGCTGGACACGTTTGCAACAGCGTGTTTTAAAGAGTGACTTGGTCTGGGTCTGGGTGTGACGTATCGAGAGATGCCTGAATGAAGAATCCTCCTCCTCCTTTAGATTCAC
The DNA here is from genome assembly GCA_030684275.1 of Acipenser oxyrinchus oxyrinchus. NCBI lineage: Eukaryota > Metazoa > Chordata > Actinopteri > Acipenseriformes > Acipenseridae > Acipenser > Acipenser oxyrinchus. Next base: position 2,586,060 of record CM060269.1, read on the forward strand.
GGCAGTCATCACATTCTTTTATTTTCACATTACAAAACTACCTAAAAAAAAGAAACACTTTTATATCTCCTTTAATATATTTTTTAACAATGCAAAAGAAATTATTGAAAAACATTTTGTGTTCTCATAGCAACATTTTTTTATAGATAGGTAGCTTGCCATGCAATCAACCTTTCGCTATGTTAGTATGTTGCACTGAGCCATTGCAGGAAGATTGCGTCTTTGCAGGACCAGAATCCTCTTATTTAAACTCCAGCAGGGGCCTTCAGTCTTCAGAGATGAAATCAGACGAGGAGGAGGAGGAGGAGGAGAGACTCTGGGAAGAGATGGTCCTGCTGTCCGGACTCTGGGGAGAGATGCTCCTGCTGTCCGGACTCTGGGAAGTGCAGGAGATTTCTGAGCAGCCCGGATCTGTGGAACTTGCCTGCTGATGTTGTGAAAGCTCTGTAACGGGATGTCTTAAACCCCTCCCAGTGTGTGCTGCTGCAGACAAAACACTACAGACTGAGTGTTGTTTTGGGGTTTTATTTTTGTAACACATACAATAATAATGTAGGCTTAACCTTCTGAAATTCTGAAATGAAGACTATCCAAAAAAAATGCACTAGTACTACTAATGTCTGGGTTATTGTTATAATAATTATTATTACTGCAGTTCAGAAGCTGGGTTATCCTACCGTAAGCCATTGTTGGGAATAGAATTTGATTTGCAAGCAGAAGCAACACATGCTTCTTATTGTGCCTATTTATTTATATCTCAATCAAGGTGTACACAATGAATCTAAAATGGGTTGCCTAACCTAATTAACATTTAGAACAAAACTTTACACCACAAATGGTGATTTAGTGTGTGTGTGTGTGTGTGTGTGTGTGTGTGTGTGTGTGTGTGTGTGTGTGTGTATATAATATATACACACACATACAAATATATATGTGTTTGTGCGCAATGCTCCCTTCAGAGTCCCTAACCTAACCCTAACCCTAACCCTAACCCAGCAAAGACCGGCCTACTTCACAGAGCCAGGACGTGACCCTCCCTGTGCTGTGTGACCAGCACTGTGTGACCCTCCCTGCGCTGTCTGACTCGCTCTGCGCTGTGTGACCCTCCCTGCGCTGTCTGACTCGCTCTGCGCTGTGTGACCCTCCCTGCACACTGACCCTCCCTGCACTGTGTGACCCTCCCTGCGCTGTCTGACTCGCTCTGCGCTGTGTGACCCTCCCTGCGCTGTCTGACTCGCTCTGCGCTGTGTGACCCTCCCTGCGCTGTGTGACTCGCTCTGCACACTGTGACCCTCCCTGCGCTGTGTGACCCTCCCTGCACACTGTGACCCTCCCTGCGCTGTCTGACTCGCTCTGCACACTGTGACCCTCCCTGCGCTGTGTGACTCGCTCTGCTCACCGTGCGCCACGCAGCTGCGCTTCTAACAGGTGAGGCACTCGGAGACCCCCCCCCCATCAGTTTTAATTTAAAAAAAAAAAAAAATAGGGTTTGAAATCGAGGACACATCCTCAGTTTTCTACGTTTTTCTTAAAGTAAGCCTGGTCTTACCTGGTCTCCCTGTCTGGCTCGCTCTTTCTGCCTCCTCTCCCTGGTTGTACTTCTCTCTCCCTGTCTCTGTCTTCCTGGCTGTACCTGTCTCTCTGTCTGCCTCCTCTCCCTGGTTGTATCTCTCTTTCTCTCTCTCTCTCCCTGACGTCAGCAGCACGGCGTGTGTGGGATGCTTGTGTCTTCAGTAGTGCTGCAGCAGCTTATTTTGTACAGTGGTGGAAATCACTTTTTTTATTTAATGGTCTGTGGCCTTTTAACTGTGCTTTGTAATCAGTTTCTCATTGAGATTAATGAAATAAACCACCCCGGTCTTAACTTTGACATGTTTGCACTCCGTGCCTCGGTTATAAGAGCTTGAATTCCCTGTGCAGTGACTGTTATGCAGAAGATTTGGGGAGTATTGTATTCATGGTTTTGTTTTTATGATTGTTGTAAATGTGTCGCTGGTTTTATTTGAATAAAGGTGAATCTGTTGTTTTGGAGATGGATGTATTAGTTGGTAGGTGTCCTGGCTTATTAATTGAGATTTGTTTTATTTATTTATTTTTACAGTGGGCTACCAGGAATCCATGTGGATTCCACTAATCCCATGTTTTTAGCGCTGACCACCTATAAGGTGTTTGATGCAGTCCAGGGGTGTTGCACCATTCTGTGTCGCTCATCCAGCTGTTGCTTATCCCAGCAACGCACAGCTTTATAAAATCAACCCCTAGGGGTTCCTGGGAGCCAGGGAGGAGCTGAAGCCTCCGTTTCGTCCCGGCAGACTGTGAGGACCATCGGCCTGCTGCTGCAAGACAGAACCAGGGAAACGAAGCTGACACCATTTTGGCTCCGACACAGAGTCGTCGTCAGGTTTTAAACCCATAGAACCGGCTGAGCCACCATGGTGCAGTTTCATTGGACTCCCTGCTGTCGTATCCATGCCTGGCTTTGCGGGCTGTTTCTAACAGTTATACCGCGCTGCAGGGGGCAGTGTTGTCTTTGCATTCCTCCAGAGAGCCCAACCCAGCGACATTGTAGTTGGAGAGCTTGCGCTCCTGTTTAAAAAACATTTCAAACCCTAAGGCGGGTTTGCATCGGCAGAGTGGTGCTTCCTGCTGTAGAATTGGAGTCAGAAATACTGTGTTGGAGCAATTCAGGAGCATTAAGAAAGATCGGATTACTACTCCATAACATTAAAAAAGAAAACATAATGGCTATTTTGTTTAAACTCTCGCCGATCTCGTACAAACATATAAACGCAGATAGCAAACTTGTATAATAGCGCCGGATAATAATTCGTGCTGCATGCTCCCAGTCGGACTTTGACTGCTACTGGGAGGGGGCGTGTCTGTCTGCGAGTAGTAGGCAGAGCTGATTGGCTGGGACGTTCGAACGTGAGTTTTTTAAATCTGGTGACGCATCATCTAGGCAGCAGCGGCAGTGTATTTGGTAAGTTCAGTAAATGTAAAAGATTCTCTACAGAAACACAAGCTATTTGTACATAAATTACAGTGTGGTTATGTTGTCCAATTATACGAGGCTTTTTTTTTTATATATTATTGCATTTAAATCGCTAAAGGGTGATTGTTTCAAACACGGCTTGTTCGTACATTTGTTGCAACACGTCGTTGATTTTTATTAATAATTTTCATATTGTTTATTCTGATATTGATTGATGACCCCAGCTTTAATGCGGGGTGTAGTTTTTATGAAATTGCAGCGAAAAGGTTTATGGATCACCAAAATTAAAAACATGTTCCTTTTTTTCGTGTGACATCTTCAGATAAAGATATCTCCTTAACGAAATCCGCAACAAAATCTTCTGTAAATGCAAGAAAATAAATGCGCAAATGTTATTAACTTCACTGCAGCTCCTGCAGACGTGCACACTGTCTCTATCAAAACATTGAACATTACTATAGAATGCGCAACACAGAACTAAACTATGCGAGCCGACTGAAATCGCATCGCAAAGCATAACGCACTGCCCGATGCGACTGAAAAATCGCGTCGCTGTTAGAAGAAAGAAGATGATTATGCAATCTGTGTGGATTCAGAGAAGGGTTGGGCAGGGCCATGGTCACATGACAGCCTTCATGACGTAAGACTTTAGCTCGCTCCCAGCTCGCTAGCATTCAGCTACTTGTGGAGGTAAACGAAGGAACTCGGGTAGGATCAGGCGAAGTGTCTCACGAGTAAATCCCAGCACTCTGTAGCGCACAGTTTACACCAATACAAAAAAAACAACTGCGCTCGACTCCTTTTCATTCTCTCTCTCTCCCTCTCCAGCCCAGCCCAGCCCGTCCCGTCAGGATGAGAACGAGCGAATTCGACTCCTCAGACGAGGAGGAAGAGGAGCAGAGTCAGCTACAGATCTCCTGGTAAACCCTCACACCCCTCTCCCGTCTAACCCCCCCTCCGTTCCGGTTACCCTCACACCTCTCTCCCGTCTAACCCCCGCTCCGTTCCGGTTACCCTCACACCCCTCTCCCGTCTAACCCTGCTCCGTTCCGGTTACCCTCACACCCCTCTCCCGTCTAACCCCGCTCCGTTCCGGTTACCCTCGCACCCTCTCCCGTCTAACCCGCTCCGTTCCGGTTACCCTCGCACCCTCTCCCGTCTAACCCCGCTCCGTTCCGGTTACCCTCGCACCCCTCTCCCGTCTAACCCCCGCTCCGTTCCGGTTACCCTCACACCCCTCTCCCGTCTAACCCCCGCTCCGTTCCGGTTACCCTCACACCCCTCTCCCGTCTAACCCCGCTCCGTTCCGGTTACCCTCACACCCCTCTCCCGTCTAACCCCCGCTCCGTTCCGGTTACCCTCACACCCCTCTCCCGTCTAACCCCCGCTCCGTTCCGGTTACCCTCGCACCCCTCTCCCGTCTAACCCCCGCTCCGTTCCGGTTACCCTCACACCCCTCTCCCGTCTAACCCCGCTCCGCTCCGTTACCCTCGCACCCCTCTCCCGCCTAACCCCGCTCCGCTCCGTTACCCTCACACCCTCTCCCGTCTAACCCCGCTCCGCTCCGTTACCCTCGCACCCCTCTCCCGCCTAACCCCGCCTGCTCCGTTACCCTCGCACCCTCTCCCGTCTAACCCCGCCCGCTCCGTTACCTCGCACCCCTCTCCCGCCTAACCCCGCTCCGCTCCGTTACCCTCGCACCCCTCTCCCGCCTAACCCCCGCCTCCGCTCCGTTACCCTCGCACCCCTCTCCCGCCTAACCCCGCTCCGCTCCGGTTACCCTCGCACCCCTCTCCCGCCTAACCCTGCTCCGCTCCGTTACCCTCGCACCCCTCTCCCGTCTAACCCCCGCTCCGTTCCGGTTACCCTCGCACCCCTCTCCCGTCTAACCCCCGCTCCGTTCCGGTTACCCTCACACTGCTTTCCTGTTATTCCCAGCACACCCTGCTCTCCTTGCAGCTGCCTGGTTTTCAGTGTTCCCTTGTGTTTTGCAGGTTATCCCTGTCGGTCGTGGGCTGCTCCGAGTTCCTGGGCATATGTGCCCTGCCAGGTAGGATGAGTGAGCACTGCTTACACCTCCTGTCTTGTTTAGAGATGTTTGAGAGAAGGGAGAAATCTAAAGTGAACTGATCAAGTGTCGGTCTGACAGCATTAGGGTGTGTGTGTGTGTGTGTGTTGTGAGCTCAGAGTGCGGGCAGCTGGCAAGCATGTTTAATAATGTGGATGTGAATCTGTCAGTTTCATTTAAATCCCTGGGATGGGATGCCAACTGACCCGGTCTCTGTTTTTTTTTTTTTAACAGGGTGTAAATTTAAAGACGTGAGACGGAATCTACAGAAAGATATAGGTAAGATCGTTTCAGATTGTATGACAGGCGGATTATCTCTGCCATTCGCTTTCATTAAGAATCCCATCGTTTTGCAGTCCTGCGATCAGAGCGCTCCACAGATCTGATCCATCCCCCGTCCATCCCCCCGTACTGGGGGCGCCCTGCTGACGTGCCGGTTTGTTTGATTCGCAGGAGAGCTGAAGGCACAGGGGGTGCAGGAGGTGTTTGTGTTCTGCACCCGCGGGGAGCTCAGTAAGTACCGCGTCCCACAGCTCCTGGACTCCTACAGGCAGCTGGGGCTGGGCGTGCACCACCTCCCCTTCCCCGACGGGAGCGCTCCGGAGCCGGGACAGTGCTGCCAGATCCTGGGGGAGCTGCAGGAGAGCCTGGAGAGCAACCGCAGGACCGTCATCCAGTGAGTACCGACACAGGCTGACACAGGATCAACCCTGACACTGACACGGACACAGGATCAACACCGATACTGACACGGACACAGGATCAACACTGACACAGGATCAACACTGATACTGACACGGACACAGGATCAACACTGACACAGGATCAACACTGACACAGGATCAACACTGACACAGGATCAACACTGACACAGGATCAACACTGATACTGACACGGACACAGGATCAACACTGACACAGGATCAACACTGACACAGGATCAACACTGATACTGACACGGACACAGGATCAACACTGACACAGGATCAACACTGACACTGATACTGACACTGACACAGGATCAACACTGATACTGACACAGGATCAACACTGATACTGACACTGACACAGGATCAACACTGATACTGACACGGACACAGGATCAACACTGACACAGGATCAACACTGACACAGGATCAACACTGATACTGACACTGACATAGACTCGACCCTGACCCTGACCCTGACCCACAGACTCAACCTTGACCCTGACCCTCACCTGTTTGAGGATTCTCAAGTATTATCAAGATTTTATTTATACCCCCCAGCCCCCCGGTTTGGCGAATGCCTTCACCATTCTCCCCTCTGTGAGTTTCTCAGATCCGAAGCTGTAGATTCACTGCCTCTGTGTCTGGAGTCTCTGTGCTAATAGTGTACCGAGGATTCACAATCTGTAGAGTAAGTGCAGAAGATCATTTTCAATCATCTTGAGCTTCTTTCTAACGCTTCCCTCTTTCTTTCAGCTGTTATGGAGGTCTTGGCCGCTCTGGTTTAAGTAAGTGTTTATTTCTGAAGCCGGAGATACGTGTATCAATGCTGCAATGACTGTACATAGCAGAGCCAAATCGAAGGATGCGATTTTGTAAAGTATATACAGTGACAACCCTTCAGTGTGTATTATAGTAAATACAAAACAAATCAATAAATAATAGTAATAGTGAATTCACAGTCCAGATGATTTCACATTGAAACAGGGCTAGCAGTGGTGATGGGAGTGGCTTGCTCGTTGGGTACTGTCTGTAGCCAGTGGTGTAGTCTGAAATCTGAAAGTACCGCAACGCCACTAAAATACAGATTCTCTTAACAAGAATTAAACAAATTCACATTTTATTTGCATGCTGAACTTCTTGTAACACATATAGTAGGCAATGCATTCATCTAATTTCTACAAGTGTTTCTACAAAGTGTCTCTCAGTTTATACAAAATTCTGTACTTTACGTGCGTGTGTGTGTGTGTGTGGGGGGGGGTCTGTGTGTGTGCGTGCGTGCGTGTGGGTCTGTGTGTGTGGGGGGGGGTCTGTGCGTGTGTGTGTGTGCGTACGTCAGTGGCACGACGGTGGTCTCTGAGCTGCCTGTAGAATCCAGTACCGGGACTGTGTTTTTTGGGTACTGAAACAGAGTGTTTTGTGTTTGGTTCAGTCGCTGCCTGCCTCCTGCTGAGGCTGTCCCACTCCCTCACCCCAGAGAAGGCCATCGAGCTCCTCCGAGAGCAGAGGGGACCCGGAGCCATTCAGACAGTCAAGGTGAGTCTCCATACAGCGAGTGTGTGTGCGTGTGAATGGGAGTGTCAGTGTGTGTCTATGTGAGTTAGTTAGCGTGTGTGTGTGTGTGAGTTAGTGTGTGGCAGGCGTTCTCAAAGTCAAGGTTGTGCGTTAAGGCCCCTTCCATATGTAACAGCCACAGTGAGTTGTATTAATGTCTGTTAAAAAGTCTTGCATAAATCAGTCAGGATGTTCATTTAGAGCTCCTACAATACAGTGCATACACCTCACTTATTTTCACAAACGCTGCACACTTTGCAGAGTGACACTGCAAACGTGTCTATTGACTTGTCTGAAGTGTTGTGCCCGCAGAGACATTTTTAGATCTATTTTATTGTGAAGAAATTGCAATAGAAATTAAATAATGACTTTTTTTTTTTTTTTAGCAATACAACTTCTTGCACGAGTTCCGGGAGAAGTTCACAGAACATCAGGCAGCAGAAGAGGATTCAACAACAAGATCGGTTTCAAGATAAAGATTTAAAACAACAAAAAAAAGAAAAGAACTTTGGTGGGACCCTGAGCCACACATTGGTCTCTGTGCGAGTGAGAGCGAGTCCAGGGAATACGATTCCCTCGAATGTGGGAGCTAATTTGTCTTTGCCCTGGACTAACCGTGTCGTTTGATTTCTGGATTTCTTTGTTTTTCTTGTCACATGATGACAGTGTTGGTGTGGTTGCATGAAGGGGTGCACTTGGCTGAATGCTTCTAATAATTCGGATCACCTTCTTTGTTTTGCACTTTTATTACTTTTCTAGGGAATGGTGTGGCTCTATCTCTCAGATCTATTGATAATATAGAATTACAGTCCTTTCAGATTACTGTTTTTGTTGGAAGAATATAAATGCTACTGGCTGTACACATATATATTTTTAAAATATAATTCTCTGGTTGAAATAATGTATTGCCATTGGTGTATTTTTTTTTTTTTTAATGTAATAATGGTTTCTCAGAGTAGTCTTAGTGCATGCAAGTTGTTTTGCAACAAGATCATTGCCATTTGTGTCTGTCTACTACCTTCTCCCTTAGTACCCAAAGCGGTGATCCTTGACCGAAACCTTCTGTCCACTTGCTCACTCCCAGGGCTAAAATAACACAAACCTGCAACTACGTAACGTGCATCAGATTTCTTCAGAAAACTATATGGGATGCTGCACCATTAAATAGCTCAACAGGCCACAGACTGTGTCAACACTTCACCTTGCTGCTAGTATAGATTAATCCAAGACGGGCAGGGTCACACTATCTGCACAGGGGCAGGGGAACACTATCTTGCTGCTGGTATAGATTAATATAAGATGTACAGGGGCAGGGTCACACTATCTTGTGAGCTACTGAGAATGGCTGAATTGTGAAGAGCAGCTAAGACACAGAACCAGGTTAAACATGGTGATGTTTTTTTTACAGCTATGCAGAGACCACACTAAATGCAAAGATAAACCAGGAAATTGTATTTATTTATTCAGCGGAGTGTGCTTGGTTATGATCCCAAAGGAAACCAGTATGCAAACTGAATGCCCAGTACATAACCAAATAAAGAGCACATGGAAGCAATTCTAGTAATGTTATAGTATATCAAACCACATATCACCCAAAAGCATGAGAGAGCTTGGAGGGTGGGGATGTATAAATATCACTCTAAACACACACAAGCCTGTTCTTCTTTTAAACCTTGCTGCGCACATCCATGCTCTTTCTGCTATCCAGCTTTGACATTAAAAACACGTCTGTTTTAACAGGATGAGTTTTGTGACACAGCAGGTTATGCTCCCAGCTGGTAGAAGTGGCAGTCCAGTGCCTGTGCAGTCTGATCTGTATTCTGCACCTAGTTTAGTTTCAGCATATTGCTCATTCGACGTCAGTTAAACCAGGAAATCAAAACTGTGGTCCGGTTCACTTAAAACTTGCAATATTATTATTACTACATATTTAAAAGGGAACATCGCCACAAATAAGTAAAACAAATATTATTTGTGACAATTGCTGAGTGCAGATAAAATATTTTGACCTTCAATCCCAAAGTCCACACTCCCACTTCTTATCAACCTGCTGGACTAACAGCTTTACCACATAATACTATAATAAAATAGATACAAGCCAGTTTAATTCTAAAGAACATTTGCGACTGGTTTCACAGACCCTGATTAGCAATAATCTCGGATTACCTTACCTGAAGTAACATTGGGATGTCCAGTATTAGTGCTAATCAGGGTCTATGGTCTTTCATCCTTCAGACTAGCTGGAGTGTATTTATTTATTTATTTAAATTTAATAGTCACCAATTGTTTTTTTTTATTTTCTCCCCAAATTGGAATAGCCAATTATATTTAGGCTCAGCTCACAACTGCCACCCCTGCGCTGACTCGGGCGGGCGAAGACGAACACACGCTGTCCTCCGAAGTGTGTGCCGTCAGCCGACCACTTCTTTTCACACTGCGGACTCACCGTGCAGCCACCTCAGAGCTACAGCGTCGGAGGACAACGCAGCTCTGGGCAGCTCACAGGCAAGCCCGCAGCACAGCATGGCTCTTTAAAATGTCACCCAAATAGTCAATCCACTTTCAGACCTTACCAAGCCTAATCTATTGAAGCAAATCAAATTAATGTTTTTCTTTTCTTCTTGTAAAGTAGTCTGAGCCACACACACTACTGATAGTCACTTTAGTGGAGTTCAGAAGATTGCTCCTTACAATTTATTACAGAAATGTGGTTGTGGTCTTGATCTACTGCTAACATGCCAAGCAACAAGAATAGTAGACACACACACAAAAAAAATCATAAACTTCTGTAAACATCAAGCACAATTAGGATCAGTGATTTTTCATAAAAGTTAAATACAAGAAGGGAAAAATAAAGGCAATATAGAATATTGAGTTTCAATTTCCATCAAAACAATAAAAAAACTAAATAATGATCCTGAACATCTTCAATAGTCTCTGACATGATGGGCGGCAAAAAGGAAGGACGAAGCTCAGGCAAAAAGGAAGGACGAAGCTCAGGCAAAAAGTTTTCTTTCAGAAGCACCTGGGGTTGTTGGTTCCATTATTATTATTGTTTTAACTCCGTAGGCAAAATCTTCCACAAATAAAAAGCATGGCTCTTCCCTGCAGATCGCCAGTCGATTGGTGTAGTTTTGCGTTTACAGTTTTGCATGCAGTATTTATTTATTTCCTCTTTCCCACCCCTCACCCATGACTACAGCCAACCTGGTTTTAGGAGCTCACCAGAACGTAGATCATTCTGCAATTTAAAAGAAGAGATGACAAGCGTTAACGAAACAGAACTGATCAAAGGGGATGGACCTTGACTGGAAAACAAGACAGCAGACTCTGCTGCAGACAACTGTGGACGTCAGTTATTTTATTTATTTCTTTCTTTCTGGGGCTGCTGGAAGAAAACTGCATGCCTTCAACTTTGTGGTTGAGAAGATTTTGAAGTTCAAAGCTGGTCAGAGTTACAGGAGTTAAAAGGAAGACTGCTACAGTGATCCGTCCGCCCCTTAAATAGTTTATCCTAAACCCCCCCCCCCCATGCTGTCTTTATGCCTTTTCATTGGGAGAAGAGCATTTAAAATATGCTATTGTCACATTCAAACTGAATTACATCACTCCTGACCTGGATGAAGTTATCTGGAATCTAAAAAGGTGCAGCTTCCTCGGATCTCACTAGATGGCAACATCGCCTACCCGTGCTCCCACTAGTGGAGTGAAGGCGAGTTTTCCCGCTGTCGTTACCTTGAGGTTCACAATAATAAAACGAAGACACACTTACCCGTAGAGATAGTAGAAAAAGGAGAGCAGGTAGAAAGCAAGCTTGCACCAGCCCTCTTTTTGACAGAACGCTAGAATGTCAGCGTTCATGATTGTGGTGGGATCGTAGAGGCCCGGGCCGCTCATCACCGGCCTGCTCATGTACCTGGGGGAGGGGAGGGAGCACAGGCAGGGGTGAGCCTCCTACAAACACTTACACACCAACAGCACCCCGGATTCAAACCACAGCCGGGATCTCAAATCAAACCTGGAGTGCAAGCAAAATGGAAAGACTGAAGGGGAACTCGTCCTATCAAAAAGGTCCCGGTTTCATTAGCAGCAGAGATCCAAAGTGAAACGCACAGCAGAGAGTTCAATAGGCTGCGGGACAGGGCTGGCCACCCCTGTCCTAAAGGGTCATCACTGGGAAAGCGTGGAAGCTGTGAAGTACGAACGGCAGATACAAGGCGTACCTCCACACATGGTAGGCGAGCAGCGGCATGTTGAGACCCAGCGATAGCCACTCCGTCGCACACAGGAACATGATGCAGAAGAACACATGGATCAGGTACTCTGGGAGCACCAGCTGAAACGAGCAGAGAACACATGAGCAACTCTCCCGTCGTTACACATCAACACTGGAGGGGAGCTACTGCTCCCACAACACACTGCGGAATCAGACAGGAGAGGATTATACAAGCAAGCACACAACACAGGTGGGATTACTATAGAAATCACTGTCAGATCCAGAGATTTGCAGAAGCCTCTTGCTATCTGTGTGTGGGTAGGCTAAGCAGATCAGTCTTACTGAAGTTAAAAAAAGAACATGTTTGTTTGAGGTGTTTCACTGAGATTTTGTAGGTTTAGTTTATTATTATTTTCCAGACCCCTGGGGATGAATTTGTGACTCATACAGCAATGCCTTCAGCACTGGGCGGAAACACAAGTTTCAACATGTGTCAGGATATCTTTGAATGCAAACTATATAGGAGATGTGTGTGGGGAATATATAGTGTAGTGAAATAGAGGCTTTACTGTAAATGACTCCACACTGCAGTCTGAGCCGTTCTCTTTCCTAGACCTGTCTAAAGGTCTGCAGTGTTGAGTTAACACTGTATAGCACGCACTGTATTTTCTTCATATGACTCTGCAACACAATTAGTTTCCTTTTTTTTTTTTTTTTCAATTCCCTGTGCGTTGGAATACAAGGTGGCACAAGGAAGGTTACAATACACTCAATAAAAGCACAGATCACTGCGCATCGCTGGTAGCATGGTGCAAAACGTGCATTCAGATACAGAACCCCCCAGGCCAGTTCAATCCTATGGGACAGAAATGTTGCAGTGCAGCAGTTTCAGTGCTGGTGTAGAGTCTGAATGAGGATGCCATGCACTGAACAGGGAGTCACCCCCCCTCAGCCCTGCATGCAGCCCCCCTGGAAACACACAGGGGCTTCAGATGCTCATCACACTGCTGAACAAGGTCATACAACACAAGACCCAGGGAAGGGAAATACAATGAAGAGGAGGAGTTTGTAAAATTGTAATAACACTCATTGTGCCTAAGAAAATGAAAGCCTGTATTTAATATTCCACTAATCTGCATCAGCCCAGGATTGAATAAATAAATTAATTCCAGCACAAGAAAAGAAAAGAATGCAGATAGAAGTAGCTGAGGATTGCTGGTATAGTTTGCTAGTTTTCCAGCATTCCTGACCTATTTAATTGCAACTAACTATCCTCCAAAAAAACCCCTGCAGAATAAAAGACAGAAGTGTGCATGTACAGTAGAATGATCAGGGCACAGTGGCCTCTATTGAATTCTACAGCACCGTGCCTAACCATCTGTGCACTGCTGGAGAAGGACGCCTGCCATCCTCTTTAGCTTGAGAATAAAAGTTAACTAAAGGAAATACAGTAATAAAAAAATAAAAATGTGTGTTCCCAAATCTGTAGGGATATCTTTGAATGCAAAATACATAGTGGATGCATGCGAGGTAAATATAGTAAAAACAATTCTCAGCAGAACAGGTGGATTTCCACCTTTTGTCTCAGAGAAGCAGCCATCATTGAGATGAAGGGCATTTATGTCCTATACAAAATGTGCCAAGGACTACACCAACTCAGCTCAACTGCCATCAGTTTGAAATGCATTTAAAAATAAATGCAAAAATCACCCACACCTGACCCCTGCATGGGTTCACAGGCACACTTCTAAAACATGCTTATCAATTTGCTATGGGTCATGTTTTTTTTAGAATTGAAGAGGAGACTTAAATGAAACTTCTAACCCTGCCTTAAAAATGTTTCACAAACTGCTAACTTTAACTAATAATCAATTAAAAAAAGACTAGAATCGAGCAATAACCTTTTGATCAGTGAAACCCTCCAGTGTGCCGGTGTGCTCCAGCAGCCCTGCACAGGGTCCTGTCTCTTTAAGGACTCTGATCAGCAGCCTTCCTTTAAAACAAGCCCCTGGGTGATCTGGATTAAAACTGAGCTGCAAACTCCATGTTCACAGCCACGTGTGCCTCCAATACGAGGCAGCGCGGCCTGCACAGAAGTCATCAGGGAAATGAGGCTGACTTGGTTTCATCAAAAATTTCTTTTTTTAGGTGCTGAATGAAAGCTGTACCGCCCTGGTTTGATGTGACAGAGCTTCTGTGCACAGCAGGTAAGATTTATTGAATTGTTTCATTATCTTGGTGGTTTAGCAACAACATCCTAACCCTAACATACCAGAGCCAGGAATCAGTTAAGAACACCAACACTGAATGTCCACAATGTTGATAAGGAGTTATAACACACAGAAGACCCTGGTATTGATGTGATACAGCTATCAGATGGCTTGTACCAGATGTACATTATGTGAAGTATGAGGACAGGCTCAGGGGGGCTGCATTTGTAAACCAAGAAACTGGGACTAGACTCCTTATTCAAGAGATATGTTACTAACTTACTTTTGTCTTCCATCTCTACAATGCACTGGAATAGCTGGCTATAAAATCGCTAAAACTACTTGAATCTTGGATGCACTAATCTTGGGCTACACTGTAATGGTGCAAGTGTGATTAAAATGTAATCCTGGATTAGGAGAGTGCAGATTATACCAAAATCTAGGCTAGTGGAATCCCACTAAATCCATTTTTTTTTTTTACTAATGGGATGTAGAAGTAGCAGCCTGTGGAATCCTTAACTTGAACCGCATCAAAGAGCATTTACAGCACAGAAGGCAGGTCTCAGGGCAGCGAACACAAGGCTTGCTATAGGTCATGGGTATTACATGCCTGCAGTGAAATACAGTAACTCTCCAATATCAATGCATATTGACTGTAGTTCTCCTGCATTGACAATCCTGGACTGCTCCTGGTCCTCTCTGGACCAGCCCATTCACCTGCTCTCACCTAACCTTCGCTGCTGAAGAGCAACATGCTACTGCTTACAGATTTGCTTATGCGTGTTTTGTGTAATGGACTGTAAGCAAACAAAGGGGATTTGCATCAAATCATGCAGGTTTAGAGCATTTGCAAGTCTTTTCAGTCAAAATCCTGCTCTTATCAGGCCTCAGCGTGAAGGACACAAGTTGTATTTTGGCACAAGCTGTAGTTGAAGGCGTTATTTTGAATATCAGGGACTGCAAGGTGATTCAAATCCTATTTTTACACTAAGATTCCCCTCCCACCTTATCCCTATAAAAATAAATAAAAGTTTCCTGGAAAGAAACACAAGTTTGGAAAATTCGACCAGAATCTAAAAGATCTCCAGTTTAAAAGGGTGGATAACCAGTTCTGCGATGCTATGTGAATATTTACGAATATTTCTGTGCCTGCAAGGGCACTGACTTTCAAGCAGGATTGAGACATCCTGCTAAAATTGAGACACCCAGTAACGTTTGAGTCAAGATTGGGAAATCGTTAACTGAAAAAACATTTGCAAAACACTCCGACGTGCAGATGGCAACCTGAGGGGGAAAATAAATAAATGAAACTGAAAGGGCGTTTGAACCAAAAGTCTGTACAAACCTTCAAGGCAATTTTGACTCTCTTAATCTTTTTGAACTTTTCAACTGTCTTTGTGCCAAAAAACAAAAACAAAAATGCAAAAATCAGATTGAAAGAACGTTAGTGTCTGACAGGTGACAAGATCACAAGCAGATTAAACACAGTCAGAATAACGAGCTCGACAGTGCAGCAGCAGCAGCAGCAGCAGCGTCACGTCTATTAGTACAGAAGTACTAGGACAGCCATTCAGCAAAAGATAGACTATAGACTTCAGCATGCTGAGAGAAAGGGAAGATCACGAGGAATTCACTCCCGGTGCTGGAAGTCAGTACTCACAGGATTCAACGTGTTGCACTGGTCTATAGGGTTCTTGTAGTCCGTCTTCAGCTCATCAAACGCTATAATCTGAAACGAAACAGAACAATGAAAATTAAGATGAAGAAACCTCATGCATGTATTCTAAACAAAAACGAAGATGAAGCTCAGGCAACGTGCAAAACCAAATCTAGTCGATCTCCTGCTTTCCAGACGTCGCTCGAATGTTTTGGCTTTTTCTCAAGTGAAAACTAAGAGATACTGATCGGTAGGTACTTATAGCAAACAACAGCCTCCCACAAACCTAACCACAAATGACACGCGACTGTGTTAACTGAACACAGGTGCTTTTACAAAGGGATAGAGGGGTAGAAGCTGGAGTCATGTTTTGTAAGGGAGATGGCAGAATAATTAGCAGCCCCAGAAACAAAACCTGTGCGTGCAGACAGAGGGTCTTCATGAGTGTGGGATAAACACACAGCACCTGAAATTGCAAATATGTACAGCCAATCAAAGAGTTGATCAGATTACAGCCAAATGCAGTCCTAAATGGGATAGGAGTCTAGGGGTGCATGAGAACAGTCTGGAGAAAACAGAGGCACAACTAAACAGTGACTGAGTTAACACCATGTAGGACGCCAGACATGATCAACGCAATGCTCTGAATTAGGACCCTATGCACACACGCATAGAGCTAGAACCGGTTCAGCATTTGAAAACACGGCATTTGCTGTATTTCGTATAGAGAATTTTCCCCATTTGTTTCTAAATCTCTTAGTTAGACTACCCAGATAAAAAATCCAGTGTGTTGAAAATATGTATGGCCATTTTTCATAGGACTATGGGATCTCTCAGTGCACGCTGGGAGTCACAACATCAAACTAACTTTCTGTTAATGAATGTCCTCAAAAAAACAAACACTCTCCATTCTAAACTGTCACGAATCTCAATGACACAGCAAGTGAAAGACACGGTTCACTTAGGTGGGAAGAACAGTAACATAGCCCAGCTAGATAACACGAAGACACGTCCTTACTGAGAGAGAGAGAGAGTAAAACTAGCATGGTATTATTTTACTACAAGAACCAGTCAGATTGCAAGTTAAATAAATACACGCTTTGAATAAACTGCGCGATCAAGAAAAACTAGCACTAGTATTATCAATAATAATAATAATAATAATAATAAGGTCAATTCATGACTGCTTATATTAAGTCCAATGTATAAGTCAATAAACTATAAAAAAATAACCCACATTTCAAAGTTAAAGTAGCTATTTGCAATACAGATAAATAACCCGTGTCTAGTATTTTGTATATGTGTCATTCATTCCGGGTGGAGACTTGTTTAGCTGGCCAGCACACGGTATTCTTTACGGCCGAAGCAACGAAATCCGGAGCAAAAATGTGCCCCGGCCGTTATCCTTCCGAAACAAGGTGAGTCTAAATACTTACGTGCCAGATAGCGAAGAAGATGAGTGCTGCCGTGAGCAGCAATGCCAGCATATAACAAAAGGCCGCAAATGTGAACGCCATCTTTCACTGAGCAACCATCAGCGGTGAAAACTCCGAGAGAGAGGAGAGAGCGCGGCGTCAAACAACGCGAGAGCGCGGCGACACATGCGCACTGTCATGAGAATGAGAAAGCGCCGCTTACTGCGTGTGCTGCCAAAGCTTATCATTCAATCGACTCTCACACTCAGTATTATAAACGGTATATATATATTTAACACATTATTTTATGTCCACATTAGTGTGATATATATATATATATATATATATATATATATATATATATATATATATATATATATATATATATATATATATATATATAAATGTTTTTTTCCCCATACATACATACATAAACTGAAAGCCATTCACATTTTTGTTGTTTTTAATTTGTATTTTATTTCTTTACGTTTTTGCATTCAGTCACATTATATTGTTGGTACAGTACGTTGCTAATTACAAAAGATTTCACATGGTCAGGTCCCAAAGTTTGATAGCAAACATCTACACAGACGAATGATTCGCTGGACAAAGAGACTTTTAAAAACACAAAGCAAGTCTGGAATTAGCAATAATAAAGCACATGTGTAGAAGATGACTAACTGAAATGTGTAAGCGTGTTTATTAATGACACCAGACACCAGTAAACCTGTCTGTAACTCAACACTTCAATTTAAAAGTGCTTCGGTCAAACTAAACCCAGCTGGATCACTTTAAGGGTCTGTTTCCCCAGTTAAAAAAAATACAAACATGCAGCAACAGAGTAACATGATATCAAAATGAACATAATACCAAACCTATCTTACTGCAAACACATTTTTTAAAGTCCAGTGTGCTGGACACAATGTGAAACACAGGGTCAAAGTATGGAAACTATGCCATGAAGATGAAAAGTCTTATTTATCACGTTTACAACCAGTCCCTTAGGTTTGAGGATTTTTGCAAACAATACTCTTAAGGATCTCAAACTGCATGCCTTATTGCTAAGCTATGAAGTACATGTGCATTCAAGAACAAAGGGAGGGGCTTGGTTCAACTGCACTGTCCTGAATGTGGAGGGCAAGCATGCAAGTGTCAGAGCAGGCTCCTAAACCCCACTTCAATAACAATACTAATAAGAACTCACTGCCCTCACAATGACACTATTCTTATGAGTAAGTAATTCAAGGTTAAGAATGTCTTCTTCCTGAAATCCTGCTCTACAGACAATTAGCTTGGAAGAGCAGAAGAGAGCTTCTGTGTAGTGTGATCTTGACAACAGCCCTGGTGCTGGGGCTAAACATTCTCCTATCCACCCCCAAGCACAGACCTGTTACCCCACCCCTCTCCTCTCCTCTCCTCTCCTCATCCTGTGCATTCCTTTTGGGATTGGACTACGTGGAACTATCGAGGGAGAATTCATTCGTTCAAAGGTTGGTTTATTTTGTATTGTAAATGTTTATTTTTTATTACTTGAGCACTGTTGAATTCTTTAATGTCCCGTTCCCCTGTAGTATTGTTCTAGTTGAAGGGTTTAACCGAAAGGAAAAGCCCATACAAACATTGCTAAAAGAAATATCAGAGCTGTGAGAAAAGACCCTGTTTGCTACGGATCTTTTCTCTCGAGAATTCCCTGGGGCAGATTTGAGGGCGTACACC
The DNA here is from genome assembly GCA_030684275.1 of Acipenser oxyrinchus oxyrinchus. Classification (NCBI taxonomy): domain Eukaryota; kingdom Metazoa; phylum Chordata; class Actinopteri; order Acipenseriformes; family Acipenseridae; genus Acipenser; species Acipenser oxyrinchus. The sequence continues at coordinate 2,604,594 of CM060269.1, forward strand.
TACCTTTAATAGATTCTTTAAAGCAGACGTTTACCATTTAAACAATCGCGCGCGTTTTCAACAAAACAGCAGACTTGATTTAGCATCTATAGCCATCTTTGTATTTTACTTTTGTATTTATATCAAACTTTACACCAATTTTCATGCTGTACTCAATTACAGTGGTTTACGTTGTATTAATTAGCTTTTTGTTTCCCTCAAAAAACTGAAAAAAATCTATACAAGACCCCATAAACAGGACGTTTTGGATTAAACGTTTAAAATACTTTGCATTTAGGTTTTTTATTTCCATTTACCCCATTAAAGCCTCAGACTGACTGATTTTCCTTGCACTGATTTGTGATCACGGCTGGAGAATTGCATTAAACTGATCAAAAGCAACATTTGTATGTAGTCCTGTGATTAAGGACCTGCTGTAACACTTTGTCCCGGGCACCCCACAAATAAAAGGATCATGGGAAATGTAGTTTTTTTTAGGAATGTCAACAAACAAAAATCTGGCTATATTGCCAACTGCTGGTTTATTTGTTAGAAAACCTTTAAGAACCTAAACTAAAATGTCACACCAAAAAAAAAAAAAAAAGTAGCTTCTTACTGTCCTGCCTTTTTAAAATTGTGAAAAACAGATATTTTTCCAGAATTCTGGAGACAATAGAAATATTGTAATCTCTTATACCATTGGATGGTAATATTTTTAAAGGGCTGCAGTTGTTCACCATTTCTCTCGCCATATTCTATTACCATAGTGACAGTAAAAGCATGTTCCTGTGCGTGTTTCTGTGTTCATGACATCACCACAACAGCACCACGTTCACAACGTGTTGGTCTGGACCCCAATTTAACGGTTGTTAAATAAAACTGAAATTAAAATTAAAATAAAAAAAAGGGTATTTTTTTTTTATTTAAATATGGAGACATATTTAGAAAAAATATTAAACCAAAATGGAATAAAATGCCAGAATGCATGTTTGCACTGTAAACATTAATCACAGCTACAAATCTGCCGACTGGTTTCACAGCTCCTGATTAGCCCATGTTACCCGAGGTCAGGCAGTTTAAGGGTAGCACTAAATCAGGGGCTGGTGCTACCAGAGCCCCTCTCTCTGTTCTCAGTCATGTGGGGTGGGGGGAATTCGGAATTCTGAAGTTTCCACAGGCAAAAAGTTTGAAATGATACTGTAAGTACAACAGGTGCTTCAACCCCCACCCCCCGCCCGGCGCAGCCCGCCCGCCTCGCCCGGGCACAGCCTCTACCCGAAGAAGCCCAGTTTCTCACGCAGCCACTCCTCGGTCAGGTCCTCTGTGTTCCGGATTTCAAACACCTGAAACAAAATAAAAACATAAAAATAAAAACAGAACAATTGAAAGTGTAGAGGATCCCGGTTCATGATTTTCAACCCTGAGCTTCAGCCACCAGCAGCAAGGACTCCGCTGCCTGCCAGCTCTGCAGCGCTGAAGCTGCTTCCAAACACAATCCCCGGGCAGGAGCTGAACGTCCCACAGCGTATACTTCACACTTCACTTACTGTCCTGTATATACATTGCATGCAAATAATAATAATTCAAACCAGGGCATCATTCAGCCATTCAGAGATCTGAGAATCTGGGCTTCAAAAGTTCCCCCAACATACATAATACTGAGGAGAGACCTGCAGTGAGGAGCGAGAAAGCTTAGGAGCAACTGTGTGGAGGGGAGAAAAAAAAAATAGAAATAGGTTTGCTTTCTTACATACACAATTTCTATTATTCCAAAATGAAATAATAATGTTGGGCTAAACCTCCTTCGCTCGTTACCTTAGGGGACCATTCAAAACCTTTACTCTTAACCAAAGCAGAAACTCCCCCCCCCTGGTGGATTTGCACACTGGAAACAAACCCCGACAGGGAGCGGCATGTCAGGAGCGCTTACCTTCGTCAGCTCCACAGTCTTCACCAGCTTGTTCTTGCTCCCTGCGTACATCATTTGCTGTTCAGGTTTGCACCCTGCAATAAAAAACAAACAACATATGTCGAAGCGATTTTATACACACACACACACACACACACAACAGAGGGTACCGCAAAGGGAGTGGTGGGGATCTCAGCTAGCTGGGATAATACAAACACTGTAACAAAAGGTCAGCAAAAAAAACAACACAAAGCAGTGCGCTGGAACAGGTTCCTGTATGTGCCTGCTAATCCCTGCTACTATAGAGAGACAGCGGAGTGCTGCAGGGACTTTCTATATGAACAATAACAGCTTTAAAAGGCTGTATGTGATGAACGGAGAAGCTCCAAAGCGTATTTACCGACTGGGCTGGAGAAGATGAAGCAGAGAGGGTAGGAAACACGGCCGTCGTCATGCTGGTACTTGTAGCTGTAAACGATGAACGTGCTCGTGGTTAAGGAGACGGACCTGTTAGAGCTCAACACCAGCAGACACATGACCCATTAGAGCACTTTACAGCACAGGGGAAAATCACCCCGGACTGCATCAGGCACCTGTGCATCCTGAGATTACCCCTGAAGTGGCTGATGCAATCCAGGCTCTGCACTGTACAACGCCCGGGAATTTACACCGGTAGGTGCCAAATATACACAGAACACAGGATAGTTGGGTTATATACACTGTGTACACAGGATAGCTGGGTTATATACACGGTGTACACAGGATAGCTGGGTTATATACACGGTGTACACAGGATAGCTGGGTTACATACACTGTGTACACAGGATAGCTGGGTTATATACACGGTGTACACAGGATAGCTGGGTTACATACACGGTGTACACAGGATAGCTGGGTTACATACACGGTGTACACAGGATAGCTGGGTTACATACACTGTGTACACAGGATAGCTGGGTTATATACACGGTGTACACAGGATAGCTGGGTTATATACACAGAACACAGGATAGCTGGGTTACATACACTGTGTACACAGGATAGCTGGGTTACATACACTGTGTACACAGGATAGCTGGGTTACATACACTGTGTACACAGGATAGCTGGGTTACATACACTGTGTACACAGGATAGCTGGGTTATATACACGGTGTACACAGGATAGCTGGGTTATATACACAGAACACAGGATAGCTGGGTTACATACACTGTGTACACAGGATAGCTGGGTTATATACACGGTGTACACAGGATAGCTGGGTTACATACACTGTGTACACAGCACAAAGGCATTTCTTATTCAAAAGGATATCTGGGTTGTCTTTCTGGAAGCTCATCCTTTAGGTCATCTGGAGAAATGTCCTAAAATAAGAAAAAGAAGCAATCAAACATTTTATATATATACTCAAGCGTCATGCACCCCATACTGCACTGCACTGCACTGCACTGCACTCTCTGTGCACGGACTCAAGCGTCATGCACCCCACACTGCACTGCACTCTCTGTGCACGGACTCAAGCGTCATGCACCCCATACTGCACTGCACTGCACTCTGTGCACGGACTCAAGCGTCATGCACCCCATACTGCACTGCACTCTGTGCACGGACTCAAGCGTCATGCACCCCATACTGCACTGCACTCTGTGCACGGACTCAAGCGTCATGCACCCCACACTGCACTGCACTCTCTGTGCATGGACTCAAGCGTCATGCACCCCACACTGCACTGCACTCTCTGTGCACAGACTCAAGCGTCACGCACCCCACACTGCACTGCACTGCACTCTCTGTGCACAGACTCAAGCGTCACGCACCCCACACCCTCACTGACCTCGTATTCCTCGTCCAAGATGACCAGCTGTTTGTCTTTGTCAATCTTCACTGAGGAAAGAAATCAAAAAACAAAAAGGACACAGAAGTGAGAGGAATCCCTGCAAACACAGGCTACTCTCCAGCACCCAGCGCTGCCCACCCTGCAGAGCACAGCATTGAGACAGAGCCCCCAGCGCTGCCCACCCTGCAGAGCACAGCATTGAGACAGAGCCCCCAGCGCTGCCCACCTGCAGAGCACAGCATTGAGACAGAGCCCCAGCTGCCCACCTGCAGAGCACAGCATTGAGACAGAGCCCCCAGCTGCCCACCCTGCAGAGCACAGCATTGAGACAGAGCCCCCAGCGCTGCCCACCCTGCAGAGCACAGCATTGAGACAGAGCCCCCAGCGCTGCCTGCCCTGCAGAGCACAGCATTGAGACAGAGCCCCCAGCGCTGCCCACCCTGCAGAGCACAGCATTGAGACAGAGCCCCCAGCGCTGCCCACCCTGCAGAGCACAGCATTGAGACAGAGCCCCCAGCGCTGCCCGCCCTGCAGAGCACAGCATTGAGACAGAGCCCCCAGCGCTGCCCGCCCTGCAGAGCACAGCATTGAGACAGAGCCCCCAGCGCTGCCCGCCCTGCAGAGCACAGCATTGAGACAGAGCCCTGGGTTACTGCTGCTGACTTGTCACCAAACACAGCACGGATCCCTTTGAGATCATCAGATAATGAAGCCTGAAGAACTAAGGAATGTCCACACCAAGTTCCATCACAAGTGGATGAAAACAACAAGTATTTATTATTATTATAAATACAGTATTTTATTATTATTATAAATACATGTTGGTTGTTTCTGCTCTGTCTGCATTCAGTCATGGCGTTTTATTAACACGGTCTCCTCGCTCTTAAACTCCTGAATATTTTAACAGAGCTCTAATTGCAGGAGAACAGCACCACAAAATAAAACAAAAGCATACTTATAATGGCAGCATTGCTGGTTTCTTTCCGGAAACGGAACTGCCTTAACTTCTCCACTTTCCGTCGACGTCGCACACAACCAAAGATTCACTCTTCAAAAAACAGAAAAAAGGGAGGAGAGAGTGATTTAGTAACAGAGATTGAAATAAGACTCCCCCATGCAAAGCAGTTTCCTCCACGGCTGGTTTTACTACGAGTTTAATAAGACACACCTGAGACTGTTATCCCTGCACACACTGTGGCTAATCGAGATCGTATTTGAGTCCGTTTACAATGACTCAAATACAGCACACAGCGCAACTTGACATGCCGGAACACATCGCACAGGGTGGAACTGAAAAAAAAAAGGATCTGTATGTGTGTGTGCAGCACGCAACACTCAGCATAACAATATATATATATATATATATATATATATATAACGCTGACCAACTCCGTCCAGAGCGAGGGACCAGTCAGAAACCATAAGCGCCGCACCTTTATTATACGTTATATACATATATATATATATATATATATATATATATATATATATATATATATATATATATATATATATATATATATATATATGCCATTTGCAGCCCCCCGCGTCGGCACTCACTCACCATTTTCCCAGAAGCAGAGTCTCAAGCTTTCCCTGTGTCTCCCTGCCTGCCAGCCTCTCTGCCTGCTGGATTTTTTTTTCCAAGAGTCTTGTGACTTCCCTGCTGGCCAATAACATTTCGCGTTTCCTTGGAAACAGGGAGCGGGAGAGCAGCCAATCACTGAGCGGCGTCGCTCACAGCTCTGTGACGCGCTCCCCGCTCCCTTCCCTTTTCAGAACTGAACCTTCCTTTTTGAACTCGGAAATCGGGAAGGAAGCAGCAGAGCCTCCTGCCTCCCTCGTGGAAAGTGGAACAGAAACGCACCGGACCACGAAGGGCGCGGCAAGCAATTACAGACCCTTCAATCTGTATCGTTAGTACCAGTTACAGCGTGCGTGCGTTAACTTAGTTGCAACTACAAGTTGCTTAAGAAGGGCTCTGCCACTGCCTTCACTCTTGGCAAGGACAATTCATGAAAAAATAAAACTGGAAAATGTTTTGTTCCCGGGTTGAAGTCCAATATATTTTCGTATTTGTTTCATGAACAGGTATTTTAAACCTTGTATTTAATGATGTCACGGTTTAATAGCCCCCCATGAGATTTTTTTTCTTCTTCAGAATGCAGTGTAAGAATAGAGTAACTGAATTCTAACTTAGACCAGAACTTGCCAAATCTGGACAATAAACACTTGTTTGTTTATTTTTCTTTCGTGTTTTTTGAATCTGCCTTGTTCTATCTAGGCGGCTGTGTGGTCCAGTGGTTAAAGAAAAGGGCTTGTAACCAGGCGGTCCCCGGTTCAAATCCCACCTCAGCCACTGACTCATTGTGTGACCTTGAGCAAGTCACTTCACCTCCTTGTGCTCCGTCTTTCGGGTGAGACGTAATTGTAAGTGACTCTGCAGCTGATGCATAGTTCACACACCCTAGTCTCTGTAAGTCGCCTTGGATAAAGGCGTCTGCTAAATAAACAAATAATATCTGTATTACAATAAAAACTATCTCTGCCTTTTGGAATTCAGTGATACAGTGACGACACACTGTTAATAATACAGTACTCTGTCAAAATGCCAGTTTTGTTATATAGCTATCTAATTATTCCGATAAAAAAAATGTAATTACTTCATCTCGGATTTAACTCTATTGGTTAATCTCATTGAACCAAACACAAATAAACCATGCTTTACATACATACATGCATGCATACATACATACATGCATACATACATACATACATGCATACATACACGGAAACCTAAGGGTATGGTATTGGGTGCTTGCATAACTCGATTTGTTTGTGTAAAAAAAACAGCTTCGAGAAGAAAAAAGGAAAGTTAGACCGGTCTGGTTTGGAACGGAGGCTGACCTTGCGGGGTCAGGACTCCACAAATCTGCAGTTCATACCGGTTTTCCAGACGTGTAACCTTCCAGCTAGCTAAACTCAGGGTTGGAAATAAGACTCCCGTTGCATTGCAGTTTGATCCATTCCTGGTGTTGTCCTGGGTTTAATAATAAGACACATCGCAACCGTATACCGGTTTATCACTTGTTATCCGTGCGAGAATTTCTTTATTGCTGTTACAATTTAATTTTAAAAGTGGCACTGAAATATTACATGAATAAACACATTTCCCTTATATGGTACGTTTTTTGCAGCCTTTTTTCCCCTCTTTTCTCAGCTGTTCAATTCCAGCAAAGCTGTAGAGTTTTCGTCGTCCCCCTGGCATAAACAGTGAGAGTGCGTGGCAGGGGGTTTGTCGGTAAACAGACTGCGGTAAACATTTACAAATGATTACATGTACAGTTACAATAAGCCACAACACACGTCAGCCACAAAAAAAGTGACGTTGACAAAAAAAATATTGTCTTTAAAAAAAGAAAAAAATCCACTAGAATCATAATGTAGAACTGCCCTTTTTGTTGTTTTTTTTTACACGTACATTTTGGAGACAGAAAGAATTTTTTTTTTTTGTACGAGAAAATAACTTTATTTTATAAACCAACGAATTGTTCGCGAATATATTGTGGTGCAAACCTTACTGTCCCCTGCTAGTCTCCGTAGTTATGTAAATCTGCGTTAAGTTGCCCAGGGCGCCGTGCTATTCTGAGCCCAACCCATTAAACTGCCTGCAGCCGTCACTTTACTTGTGTGACTTTCTCTTCATTTGAGTACAAGTCGGTGCGGGTCTCTGGAGTAAAATCACATCTTTACTTGGTAAGTGAATTACATTTCTAGCGTTACAAGAGAGCATTTAACGTACTATACCGAGCGGAGACTGTAAAAGTCACGTAAACGAAACTGTGTCGAACAACAATGATTACTACAGCGTCACGCTCGCTAGTTTATAAAACATGACCAGTGAGCACTTTCTAGTCATGCGTATAAATAGCGATTTAAATGTCATTACGTGGAATGGATGTGTTTTCAACAACTTTTAAAACGTATTTATTAAAAACAGAAAGGTTGCAACATTCAAGATATTTCTAGTCTAAACACATAAACTTACTTTCGATTTAATTTGTGAAGCCAGCGTTACAGTCTCCGATTAGGGGAAGACTCATTTTAGGGTTAATCGAGTGAGTGGGATTTTAATTGAAGTGTAATTGGAATAAATCAAATGACACGATGGCCCTGTCTTTCTTCTGCATAGTATATAGCTACTGTACGAGATCGGCTTTAGGACCCAGAGGAGCCCAGTGTGACAGGCATGCTTTTCATGGGCGAGGCAAAGCTGCAACTAAAATAGTGATACATATTTCAAGCTTGTTGCATGACAACATACTCTCACATAATCACCATTTCGATCTCAATGAACTCGTTACACTGTCTCGCTCACTCATTGTGATCCTGTTTTCGCTATGATCGGCTCAGAGTTGGGAATCATTCATTGTTTTAAAGTGAGACAGAATAGAGACTGTGTTCTTCGGCACCCGTCTGCTTTGAATAACATCTCGTCCATTCTCATCCGGGACCTTATTTCCACGTGCTCTTAATTATGAGATTGAGCATCCGCGGATTGTTTAATGGAATGTAGGTGTGGTTAAGCAAATTAGGCAGCTGGTTCATTCCATTGACAAACACAGTGGTGTTGACAGGTCTAGTCAAGGTCTTTCTAATACCTGTTAATGTTAAACCCCTGCCTGGGTCTCAAGGTACAGCACTATACTTCTTAAAGCTGCAGTGGAGCCCCCAGGCGTGGGGCTTCCATGGGGATTTGCAAACGCAAGCTGGGTGAACCTGTATACCTGGGCAGTGTGAGGGGGGTGCTGTTCAGCCCACACAGTACAGGGAGTGCTCATGTTTGCACTCTGTGGTGTGGCATCATCCTGCACCCCTCCTGCTTGGGGGCCATGTTAGGAAAACTCTGGAAAACCACCTGCAATGTGTGCCACTTTTATAAGCCCCACTTTTTTTTTTTTTTTTAAGTTGATAAGCTTAGTGATCTTGCACTTTATCACAGTATCAGTGAAAGGGGAATTCATTTGTATTGGTGCACTGTAACCAAATTCGATCCAGGACCATTCTGCCTCATACCTGGTTCTGCGGTACACCGGGACCCCTTATAAAGCTGCAGTACTGTGTGAAAGCTTGTGTTCCTTTTAAAAGTAATTCTGAAATGATACTGTGCATGAAATTGAAGTCTGATACACTGTCACTATTATTACTGGCTGTTGTATCCATGGCAATATTGACATTACGGAACCGTTGCATTTAATCTGCGTGACAAAACATTCACATGACCACAAGTGCCTGCTTCCTCATTCATCACATCCTGTAAGAGTCCTCCCCTTCTCTTTATTAAGATTGCAGGGTTGCAAATCAGACTCCTATTGCCTAGCAGTGTCACCCATTCCAGGTTTTATTATGTGCTCGACGAGCCCCAGTGTAAAGGGACAAGCTTGGATGTGCGTCTTATTCCACTCCTAGTCAAATCAGAAACTGTCATGCAATGAGAGTCTTATTTCCATCCCTGGATTGATGTGATGTTTAAACTTTAATCTGGTGCATATTTGAAATACTAGGTTTATAAAGGCAGCCCTTGTTTTTAAAAAAAACTTTTTTGGATGCAGACTCTGTCTGTCCTGTATTGCGTTCTATAGATCAGATCCATACTGCATATGGGTGCTGTCTCGAGCTACACATTCTTGAACGATAGCGATCTCCAGAGAACCACCCATCCTATTATAAAGAAACTTGGTATGAGCTCCAAAGGTCATTTGGGATATGATCAGAAAATCTTGCACAATTGTGATAAAACTTTGACTTGAAATTTGTAACAGCAAGTTACAAAACATGCGAATGTATGACACACACTTGTTTTTAAGGGTTCTGATTTTTTTTATCTTAATGTACTAACATGTCTTAATCTTTTTATTTTTCAGGACCATGGACGATTTTTCGGTAATGTACACGTTTTTCTCCAGCTTGCTGGGTACAGAGATAGGGGACTGTTCTTGTGTAGACAGCCCTCATCTCTGCCGACCCTGCCTGCTTCTTGCTGTTGCTATAGACCAGGTGAAACTAGCTGAAAGTTCACTGCGTCTTGTGATCTCATCACATGGAATCAGGAATTAAAGAAAAGGAGCTGGCAGCTAGGGTCATACAGACCCAGATAATGCCAGGGCAGATTGTGATACAGCAAAATATTATTACAATGAAACATATCAGTGATTGTAAACATCTTTAAAAAATGAAGAGAGAAAGTGAATAGGGACCCATTGTGTAGTCCTGATGTGGAGCCTTGTGACACAGTGATCTGTGCTGGGAGAGTAACTGCTGCCCTTCTCTCCCCCAGCTTGCGGACGCCTTAGCGGAGGACACCCCGGGCAAAGCCTCCAAAGTCAGTAACACCCACCCTGCTGCCCCAGCCAACCCAGCAGCCCCGGCCAACCCAGCATGGCCCAGCTCTGCCCCCTGGAGCAACCCCCCCGGAGCTCCACAGTTCCCACCCTCCTCTGGGCCCTCTGTCCCTAGCCAGCCCTCCGCCCCAGGGCAGTACCCAGCAGGGGGGGGCCCTGGACAGTATCCGCCAGGTGGGGCCCCTGGACAATATCCTGGTGGCCCTCCTGGTCCAGGACAGTTTCCTGCAGGCCCTGGGGCCCCTGGACAGTTTCCTGCAGCAGGGGGCCCTGGACAGTATCCTGGTGCCCCATCAGCTCCAGGACAGTTTCCAGCAGGCCCTGGGGCCCCTGGACAGTTTCCTGCAGCAGGGGGCCCTGGACAGTATCCTGGTGCCCCATCAGCTCCAGGACAGTTTCCAGCAGGCCCTGGGGCCCCTGGACAGTTTCCTGCAGCAGGGGGCCCTGGACAGTATCCTGGTGCCCCATCAGCTCCAGGACAGTTTCCAGCAGGCCCTGGGGCCCCTGGACAGTTTCCTGCAGCAGGGGGCCCTGGACAGTTTCCTGGTGCCCCGTCAGGTCCAGGACAGTTCCCTGGGGCCCCTGGACAGTTTCCTGGTGCCCCGTCAGGTCCAGGACAGTTCCCTGCGGGCCCTGGGGCCCCTGGACAGTTTCCCTACCCCAGCCCTGGTGGACAGGCCCCTGGAGGCTTCCCTCCTTCCTCTGGCCCCTTCGCCGGGGGCCCATTCCAAACACCCAGCGGCCCATTTGCACCCCCACCCGGTACCTGGGGCCCCCCTGCCTCCCAGCCATTCCCCCCTGGCCCCCACCCCGCCCAGCCTGGCTCGTTTGGACCGGGCCCTGCGGGCCCCTGGGGGTCATTCCCCGCCCCTTCCGGGCCATCCTCGAATTTCGGGGGCCCTGCTGCACCGATCGCCCCTCCCTCTGGACCGGCAGGAGCTCTGGTGAGTATCTGATAGGATACAGGACTATACCGTGAACCTGGGGCCGCAACACCACCTCCAGGGCTAGCCATTGCATTGGTCTGAAACGCCATCCTGTGATCAGTGTAGACCAAACCGCTTCAGTGTGTGCACCAGAGCCTGCTGAACATGGGAGCACCCCAAACACCCCACTGCATGACAGCATGTATTTTAAAATAGACCTTGAATTGTTTGTGTCCTGAAGTCCTTTAGATGTGAAAGGCTTCAGGTAGCCAGTGAGAATTCTGGAATATCTATAGACTGTACAATATCCAGCACTGGTGTTTCCTGGCCAACTGCAAAGTTAGCGTTAAATAAGCTCCAGCACACCCTTCACACAGGTGGCATCCTTCCACCGACCGGTATAATTAAGGGCACCCAGCAGAAAGGACTAGTTGATGAGGTATTGTGTATTGATCTTTAAGTGAAATATCAATGAGGCACTAAAACGCTGTCCCTTGTCCTTGCAGCCAGTGCCCTATGACCTCCCCCTACAGGCTGGGTTAATGCCTCGACTGCTGATCACCATCGCTGGAGAGACCACTAAGAACCCAGTCAGGTAAAGTGAACTGCATGCCAGTCCTCCTGTCCTGTCTCTAACCCAGCGCAGTGTCATGCTGTTGTGTTTAACTCTGAACTGCTCAGCCGTGCAAGCTCTAAAAAGCCATAGAAATCAGTGGGATTGTTTTTTTTTTTTCAGTATTTCATGTCTGAAAGCGTTTAAACTGAAGGGCATGTTTTTCTCCTCCAGATTCCACTTTGATTTTTTGCGAGGCACAGACTCCGTGTTCCACTTCAACCCCCGGTTCGATGAGAAAGCAGTGGTGCGTAACGCCTGTCTGCACGGCCGCTGGGGGGCCGAGGAGAGGCAGGGGGGCTTCCCCTTCCTCCCCGGGAAGCAGTTTGAGGTACGAGGGGGGAGGGCGAGGGGCTTTCACTTTTAATAAAACCACTCCCTGCATTTTCAGATCCTGTCCTTACTAATGGAACTGAAGACACTCTACAAACTCTACAGCAGGGGGGGCAGCCCTGGTCCTGGAGAGCCGCAGGGTCTTCTGGTTTTCGTTCCTCCCTGAGTTTGCAATTTCTTAATTGAAACAATTATTTTCTTAATTGGACAACACCTACTGTAACATGTTTTCCAGGTCTTTAGTCGTAGATGATTTAAAGGTGGCAGGATTGTGGCTCTCCAGGACCAGGGTTGACCACCCCTGCTCTGCAGGGTACACAGTGTCTATACAGCCAGGACAAATAGGCACTCCTGTGACCCCCTGTGTAATACAGGTGAAAGCTCAAATGTTTCAGAGCTGTGCTTGTGTCTGTATATTATGGAAATGAGCAGGAGCCACCTGCTTGAGCTGCACTGAACTCATCACAGCTTGAATAAGTCTCACGCGAAGGTTCACTATTAGGAGGAGTTGTCATTCAGCTATAGGGGAGGAACACTTTATTTAACGGGAGCCTGATTGCTCTTGCCTGCTGATTATTTCACTGATAGACTTCACTGAGGCTGCTCAAACCCTGCTCAGAATCCTGGCTCCTGATTATTTCATAGACTTCACTGAGGCTGGTCCTGGAATCCAGGGCTGGGTGCAGCAGGGCTGCAGTGAGTTTGTAACTCTCCACTGTGTTCCTGCTCTCCTCAGATCAAGGTCCTGTGTGAGGAGGCGATGTTCAAGGTGGCGGTGAATGGACTTCACCTGCTGGAGTTCCGGCACCGGTTCAAAGCCCTGAATGAGGTCACGCTGCTGCGAGTCCAAGGAGACATCAAGCTGTCCATGGTGGCGCCCAGCATGGTCTAGGACCCCTCCCAACCATGAGCCCCCATTACCCAGCTTCCCTCTGAGCAACCCTCCCTGGAATCGGGGCTCCAGATAGAAAACCAGCCCAGTACTTCGGGCTAGAGCCCCTTAAAAATGAGCCTGCTGATTGTGCACCCGTTTTCGGGCTGGAAACGCATGCTAAGCTATTGGTTGCTTCTTCGTTACCGCACTTCTGAGGTTTTGACCTGTTTGCCTGGTTACATACAATAAGGTTGTGTCCAGTTCTCATTACAGAAAATCATTTTGGTGTGCGGCTAATTTTCTGAAATGTAAACAGCTGAAGTTTCTGCTTTGCTATAGACTGTGATGTGGGCAGAGCGCCTCGTCATACAGAAGCCACTCAAAGCAACCAATCAGCATTGTTCTGCGGTTCGAGTCTGAAAACCAGTGCAGTTTCATACCTCCCTTGTGCTGGGGGAACAAAAACAAATCACATCCAGACTGCCCCTTTAACTATGAGATGCTCAGTTACATCATCTGACCGCTGGTGGTATTATGTGCATTTAGATATATAATTCAATTACAGTTTCAGTATCGAGCCACCAGGGGCGCTGTGTGCAATGCAGTGATCAGAATCAGAAGTGAATCAGAGAGATTGAATACTGGGAGGTATTGTTCATATGTACTGCTGCCTGATGTATACTGGTTATATTCTGCCTGTGTTAATTATTATTATTATTATTATTTTTTATTTTTTTGCCATGTCTCTTAAGGACATTGTCTGTCCCTCTTTGCTAGAATGGAGTGAGTGTTTTCTGATTGCAGTTGTTACTGATTTGAGAAAGTGTCCTGCAGGTGCATGCTGGAGTGATGCCCTGATAAGCCACTCAAGCTCCTTTACAGGTGGACAGCACCCCAGCCAGCTCTAATCCTGGACTATCCCACGTCACTTTAGGAAAGGTAGTCTGAGATCTGTGAAACCAGCCATTAGTAATCCAAGGCAAGTGCTACTGTGGGTCTTTTAGCCCTAAATTCTGCAGACCAGCCTGGAAAGAAGCTTTGCTCTAGTCTTCCTGGGGCGCATTAATTCCCTTTTCTGCCACTGACTGCTGTGTGATTCCTGCCTAGGATATTCCAGCTGAAGAAGCAGGACCCCCCCCCCGAACACACAGACACAGTCAGATAAAAGCACTGGTGTGTTGACAAGGTGTTTTCCCTTTAGTTATTGACAGTAACATGTGCTGTAAGTCAGATTCCCAAACCTGCGTTCTCTTCCCTTGTATCCAGGACACTTGTTATTGCCCTGTCTGATTTGCACGGGACACAGATCTTGTCATAGAGAGGGCAGTGAATCGGTGACGGGTCCATACACAGTAAAGAATCGCAGGTGTGCAGTTTACTGTCCGCAAATTGGGAAATGATGGAGCACAGCTGTGTGAACTGATGGATGATGCCTGTGTGTATTTTTAAATCAATGTCATATCGTGCCATAGCATTTTGAGTAAAACAGCTGTTTTTTTTTCAGTTTGTAATAAAAACTTTTTTTTTTAAAAATGCTATAACATGCAGACACGTTGTACACCAGTATTCATAGCTGAGTGGAGTCCATTTAAACATCTCGGTGTTTTGTGAATGGCTGCTGTGCTTTTCATTAGAAGTCAGACGCAGTATTTTATTTCATACAGGAGGCTAAAACTCTAGTGCATGAATTGGAAATGTTTCGATGTTGTTTAGTGCATACAGGCACTGAGGCGGTTCTAGAAGCTTGGCCTGCCAGATTCCTGAGAGTTTCTAAACTAGCTGCATTTACCCGCAGGCACGCATTTTTTTCAGTGCCAAAACAGACGTATAAGAGAAAGCCTGTTTACCAGCTAAGCCCAGTTTAGAAACCCCACCCTCGTCTCCAGGGAAACGGACATAGCTCTCAGACTACAGTATCTCATTATGCAAGGTCGTTTTTACCAGCAGCAGCTGCACCCATTCGTTGCTCTCTGCTTTCTGTTATACACCAAATGATTGATCACCTAGGATTGAGACATGATTTAAAAAAAAACTATATGAACATAATTTAGATCTTGTATTTAACATCCTGTAATCAAAGAGACTACAGAATGATATCGCTATATCTCTGATTCCTGGAGGTCTGGACTCTGCAGCGGTTCATCACAGATAATAGTTACAATTTCTAGAGATGTGTGTGCAACTAAAGAGACGTTTATGTAATTATGTAGAATATGAAAGTATTTATTACCTCATAGTTCTGTAGAACTATAAAGACGTGTCTATAGAATAGTGCGGGTACTCAAACCCGATTCTTAAGGAATCCAGGCATATCTAGCCTATAGATTTCTATAGAATAGACCGGGTGTGTCCAATCACGGTCCTGAGGGAATTCCACTCCAGGTTTAACAGGTAAAATGAGACAATTAACTACTTCAGAGTCTGGACGGAGGTTTAATTGGTTCAATTAAACAATTTAGAACAAGGTTGGAACAAAGACCAGGAATGGAATTGCACTGCAGGACTGTGATTGGCCACCCTTGCAATATACCTTTCTACATAACATGAGGTCACTGCTTTACAGTGCGTGCAGTAATTTCTTGTGTTCTTCGGACACGTTTAAGAATGTAAGTGTGACATACAGACAGAGAGGCACCTCCATACGTGTGTCCGCCTCCCTATATATCCCTATTGCTGGGGTTTCATATACATTGATACAAACGACTGTTGTTGGCTTCTTTAAAACCAGCTAGAGAAGTTGAATTAATTCACAATGCAATTGAATCCAGCTGGACGAAACTTGTAATAAACAACTCCAAATCTTAATTTGAACTCCAGACTTGTCGCTCTGTCCTGGAAAGTTTACAACGTTACTTGCAGCGGTTAGAGGTTATAAATTACTTTTTTTTCAACTCACAAACTTTTTTTTTTTGTGGTGCTTTTGTTAAACTGGTAACATTTTACATAAAGCATCTGTACGCATCTGGCTGCATATTGTCAAAGCATTGACTCCAGTCTGTGATTAACTTCTATGTTTTGAAAGGAGAAAGACTCTTGTGCATTTTTCAAAATCAGATCCAGACTTCCTGACAGTAATATCCTGTCAGGTCTCCAGCGTGCCTACCAGCTGTTTGTTTCTCTGTGTTGTATCATTACCATGGAAAGTTCTACTTTATGAAAAATAGGAGTTAATCAAGGGCTGAAGTAAACACGTGTGGTGCCTTGTAACCATAACAGGGTTAAAATCGTTGCGGCAGAACAAAGCTTAGGGCAGTATATCTGACTCAACAGGTTTCCATCACAATAAGACACATCGTGACAAAGGCATGCAGTTTCGACAGGTCCAGGCAATGAACACGGAGCTGAGCTAAATAAGAGAAGAGGCGCTCCCTGTCACTGGCAATTGAAAGACAAACTCAGGCGTGCCTGGTTTAGCTGTGCTCATGAAATGTGGATCCGCAATCATAGAGAACCCACGCTGTGCTTGTCAGAATGCTTGACACAGCATCCATGTGCATGTTATTACATCCATGTTCATGCATGAGAAGTCGATTACACCGTGTTCACGAAGTAAAACTACCTGAATAGGGATAGAAAATGGCAATACTGGATGTATTACTGTATAAGGGTTCAGGGATGGAAATAAGTTTAGTAAGACACGCCTGAGCTTGGATAATCACGCTGGTGGTAAAACCAGGAATGGGTGAGACTGCCCTGCAATAGGAGTCTTACTGCCATCCCTGGAGCTCTATTTATTTATTTTTATGGGGAAATTAAACTTCTAGAAAACATATCAAAAGTAATATGAAAGTGCCAGGTTAAATACTAGGTACTTTGCTTTATGATAGTCTAATATGCATAAACCGGGCGTGACGCTTCCTGGTTCCGAAAAAGCAAAGAGGGAACCACATCATGACGTCATTACATAGATAATATTTTTACAATAGATGGAACTACCCAGTCTGCGTTATGAATGGGCGTGTGTCTACCACCCCCCCAAAAAAACAAAACTAAAAACAAAAACTACTCCTGCAGTCGAGGGAAGGACAGCCCCGTGTCGAGGGTGTGGTCCGAGTGCTATAATACCCTCCTCTGCAAAGACACCGCGCTCCGGTTTGACCTGTCTGTAGAGACTACTCGTACCTGCTCCGGTAATCTCAGCAAGGTAAGGCCATACATTTTGTATTATTATTATTATTATTATGTATTATCGTTGATGTCCATCGATTTCTCAGATTTTCTTCTCTGTCCTGGATGCCAGCGTTACTGTTTCCTTGCAAAGTTGGCATCAAAAACGAACTCCCCAAATCTGCCAGCGCTATGAAATGGCGCCGGTTCGTCGCTGGCTGGCTGGGCACCTCGAACTGCACTAGTTTCATAAGCGGGCTCAGGGATTTGTGTTCTGCTGTGTCGTTGTTTCTTCCAATACCGTACGAGCGGTTCTAATGTAAAACGTTTTCCAAACAGATTTGAGTCGTACTGTTTCTGTGAAGTTGCCCAAATATGAAAGCAATACCATAAGCGAAAATTAAACTACAGATATGATTTTAACTCGGATGCCTCTAATATAGTCTTACATATTTCTATTGAGTAGGAGTTCATGCATCATTATCATAAACACGGGTATTCCATTATCAAGTTTCGCGAAGGGATAGGAAATCGAATCAGTGTGACGCGTCGATTGTCTTGTACAGTGCGCCCTATCATTTAATGGTGTCATGAATTACCCTCACAAAAAACAAAACACACCTGCAGATCTGTCTAGTTTAAAAAACAAAACAAAACCTGTAGACATATTTTTAACGTCCAGCTGTGGACGAAAGTTTTGAATCACTTGGAATGGAAAGCGACGACTATATGAATCTTTGTTTCAAACCTGTTCCAAGGTGTTTAATTGAAACAATGAAACCTCCAAAGACCCTGAAGTAGTTAATTGTCTCATTTTACCTGTTAAACCTGGAGTGGAATTCCCTCAGGACCGTGATTGGACACACCCGGTCTATTCTATAGAAATCTATAGGCTAGATTTGCCTGGATTCCTTCCGGATCGGGTTTGAGTACCCGCACTTATCTATAGACACGTCTTTATAGTTCTATAGAACTGAGGTAATAAATACCTTTCATATTCTACATAACAATTACATGAACCCCTCTGTAGTTTTACACACATCTCTAGAAATGTCTTCTTAAGTATTGCCTATCATCATCAGCATCAAATTTCGATTTATAAATCGCCTCTCACAGCCAAGATAATCTCAAAGTGCTTCACACACAGCCCTCCAAATTAAATAAACACATTAAATACATTCATCAGCAATATGCAAAAATGAAATGCATATCAAAATGACTAAAATAAGAATTGGAATACAATTAGATAGAGATGAGTTTAGTTATGCCAATTCAAACCAATAGGTTTTAAGACATTTAGAAATACCCAGTAACATGTCAATGTCACTCACAAGGCCTAACAGTAAATAGCATAAACTTTGCAAGCTGACAGATTATTATTATTATTATTATTATTATTATTATTATTATTATTAATAGAAAACTACAGCTCTCTATGGGCATGTACAGAGTAACACAAAGCTGCTGTTCTGTAGAGTCGTTTCAGCAGAAGAGTTTTTGCTGTTAGGGGGAGGAGGTTTTTCAAGGGGAGGATAGCTGACTGGTGTCATGGGTTGGGTTGATGCATTTGCATGCATTAGTATTCCTATATTTAACAACACGCGCGCAATCTTCCTTTTCTATGACGGTTTACACACCTGAACATAACTTCATGAAGCTTTTAAATGTTCGCTGTTGGGAACATCTGAGAAAAAATCAAACAAACATTTAAAATCCTATCATCCCATATCAAATACCCTCATTAATCTTATCATATCATATCAGCACTCTGTAAACCGTTTTTAATCCGTATCAAAGTTCTGGCAAGCCCAGGGTTATCTGCGGGTGTAGCCTATATTTTGGTATAGGCGTTTAATATCGCCCTTGCCATTCGTGTGATACACTGGTGTGACTCATAACCCAGATAAGCGGGTGTGGCTCTCTGTGAGATTGTGTAAACTACCAGACGTCAATTAAATTCAGTTGTCTAGCCCCCAGTTTACATTGAGTGTAAATTATGTCTGCAAATTCGTATTCATTTTTCACAGGGTTTTTTTTTTTTTTTTTACATTTCCCTTGCTGTGTTGTGGTTTTCTCTAATCTGCTTTACCTGGATTTCATCTGCTTTGAGCTGGTCTGGAGAATGACTCGAGTCAACCTTAACCCTTCAACCTTCCATTCAAATCCTGGGACGAAGTGACCTTTCAGCTCTGCCAGCCCCCCGACTCTAAGAGCATCATATCATCATCCACTCAGAATGACTTTAAACGCTATGAAATATATTCAAGGAAATTAAAAAAAAATAAAAAAAGCAATGAAGGCAATTGAAGCGGAATACTGTTTAAGCAAAGAGAATGCTTCGAAACACTCTTTAACCCTTTCATTATCGTAGCACCGTATGTTCACGCATGCCGTCAGAAATCACTGAGCTCACGGGACTCCTAGGTCCCAGTCTGAGGTTGTGTAGAAATAAATATATGTTAAAGGTAATAATGCTTGGTCCTGTTCTCATGTATGCTCAACAAAGGAGTTTATTCTTCAGCTCGACAAAAATAATTCAGGACTGAAGGGGTTCAAACGGTGCTTACAGTCTTGTGCTTCCAGCCCCATAGCCTGCAGTCAGGAATCGATATTCAAGGACAGGGTCGTTCTTTTAAAAGGTAGCGTGCAGACTGAGCACAGGCCCAAGCAGGGTGTTGTGTGGTTAGTGAGTCAGACCATCCCTGCTCAATGTATCTCCCTCTGAGAATCCTGTAACCAGACTCCAGCTTCAACTGCCCCTCCCTCAGGCATTAAACAAAGCAGGGTCTATATAAACAGCAAGGGAGTGTTACTCTGAACCTCCACTCTGAGCCAGGTGCTATGTGTGGTTCATACACTAGCCTTTCCTCTCCAGAGGGATGTTTAAACCTCTCCTATGAGCTCGCCCCGTAATTCCTTCACAGCATGAGACAGAGGCGGATCCCAAATGAGCTCCAGTAAACTGGAGCGTTCTGGAACATGTCCTTCATCAGTGTTCTTTTTCTTCTGTTTCAGGAACAATCCAATAAAAATGAGCGACGGACTGAACGTAAGTCACCTGTTTACCTTTCCCACACCTGGAGCAGTTCTGGAATGTCAGTGTCTTGTTTCAGTCCTGTGGCCTCAATAGAGCTCTCAGAATGGGGTTGAATAGATACAGCAGAGTGGAGCCAGTGACCCGCCTGCAACACTCTGCTGCAGATCTGCCAATGTGTATGTGCTGTTCTGTCTAGGAGGGGAGTGTTGCAGGAGGGCAGGGTAATGGGACCACTCCCCCCGGAGTTCATGTGGTTATAGAGTAACATGTGTTGGTAACCCTGTGAAAGAGAATGTGCTGGTCGTTTGCTGGCAGAAGCAGAGCTGCGAAGGTAACTTTAGGTTTAGAATGACTTGAAGTGATCAAGCAAGTGAAAGAATGCATGGGAAAGGAGAAAATCATGATAAACAAGTCAATTGCTAATGATGTCTTTGTGTCCCATGATTCCACGCTGCTGTCCTGCTTGACCCCCTGACCTCCGCGCAGCTGTCGGATGCCCTGTTCGGTGACTCTGCCTCCAGCGCCCCAACAGTGAGCAACCCGGCAGGTCCCTGGAATCCGAATATGGGTTACGGCAACACTATCCCAGGATTCCCTGCAGCGGGGGGGCAGCAACCGCAGCCTGCCATGATGAACCAGCTCGTGAGTCCCATCATTTATATCAACTCCCCCCTCCAATTCGAAAGCCAGATCCGCACCCTGTCCTGTCCTGAGCTGCCTGGAGCTTCAGAGGCCTGTTTCTTTTGCACAGCACACATTCCACCACCTTCCAGGCAGCAGGCTTTCCCCTTGAGTCAACCAGAACTAACCCTGATGCATCCCAGTTAGGTGCTGTGTTATGAGCAATTGGTTTTTGTATGGAAACTGTTTGATTTGTAATATACAAAGTCATACAATGAAGGAAAGTCTTGTGTGATAATTGCAGGATGGTGGGATTTGGAATCCCAGTTAAAGCAAATGGCAGAGGGATTGCACTTGGCAGGTAATGCCCTTTGACCACTGCAGCAGCAGCAGCTCCTGACCGTCTCTGTGTCTCTGTGTCTCTCCCCCACAGCCTGTACCCTTCAATATGCCGCTCCAGGTGGGGGTGCACGACAAGTTGCTGTTCACTATTGTGGGGAGCGTCAAGCCCAAACCCGACAGGTCAGATATCTACTCACTAATTTATACACCAGCCCGACCTGGGCTCCCTTCTAATTATAATCACAATGATGTTCTCTTCCATTACAATTACAGTTCCAATTATGCTGCGATTTATAATTACATTTACACTGGAACAGCCAAATGAACAGAGTCCGGAGAGCGTAAGCTGTAGCTCATGCTGGTCCTTTCTACCAGAGCATTCAGAGAGGGAGCTACTAAGCCTTTAAAAACCTTAAGCACAAAACCATGGCAATGAAACCTCCGGTTGATAAGCGAGAGCCAGCCCGTGATCCTGATTAGTCACAGCAAAGTAAGAAATGCATTTGCAGGGATACGAATGCGTCCCTTTTGACTAACTTGGCTGTCTTCAGCGCTGCACTTCAGTCTCCTGGTCTGCTTCCCCCGTCTCCCGCAGATTTACGATTGACTTCAAGAGGGGCAACGACATCGCCTTCCACTGCAACCCGCGCTTCAACGAGGAAGGGAAGAAGGTGGTGGTGCGGAACAGCTTGGTGAACGGGCGCTGGGGCCCAGAGGAGAGGCAGCTCAACCAGTTCCCCTTCATCGAGGGGCAGCCATTCGAGGTACAGGACCACCCTCTCTGTGCAGCTAAACCAAACCCACAGGGGGCACCTGCCTCGCCTAGCCCACCACAGGGACAGAGAGGGGTAGCGTAGAGGACAGGGGTGTCCAATCAGTCCTGGAGAGCCCTGCCGCTCTAGGTTTAACACCGGAAATGAGATCAGGAACGCCTTCAGGGTCTGGATGCAGGTCTCATTGGTTCAGCTAAGCAATTTAGAGCAGGGCTGGAACGAACCGTAGGAGTGGCAGGGCTAACGGGCCAGCCCTGGGGTAGGCTGATCTTCAGAGCGTCTGTAAGGGGCCAGTAGCTGCTCTGACCTCTCGTGGAGGGAATGCCAGCTTGTATGATGCAAGGACCCTTTGCAATATTCAACATGCAGCACAAGGACGCTGTTGGACACAGCGTTCCCTTGGCCTGGAATAGCAAGCATTGGTCACGTCCCTGTCTGTTCCCCTCCTATATAGTAAAACAAGAAGAATTAAACAGGCTGAATCCCAGCAAGGCTCTACTATGTGTTATTACTGTAGCAAAGTCAATTGAAGGGTTAGAAAGGTAAGTGCTCATATTATTGCTGAGACGTTCTCTGTTGTCAGTTTAGCTGTTGGCAGAATAAGCTTGAGATTGCAGCGTCTAGTAACCAACTCCCTACAAAGGAATTTCTGATGGCTAGAGGCTGGATGTGAAAGAATTGCACGGTGTGTGTAGGGTCCCGAGGAAACAGGGTGGAGGGCTGTAAGAACAAGCTGGAAATGAAGCTGGAAAACGAGTTGAGGTCACGGAGTCACACAAACGAGAAGCCCCTGCAGCTCCCCAGGACCAGGGTGGAGAGCCCTGTTCTACAATCTCCAGTTCTAGTTTCGTAACGATTGTAAGTCGCAGTGGATAAGAGCGGTGAGTTTGTGACGTGATCTCGTTTTATTTCCAGATAGCAATCCTGGTCACTGGGGATCAGTTCAAAATGGCGGTCAATCGGACTCACCTGCTGGAGTTCAACCACAGGGTGAAGCAGCTGAACGAGATCACCGCGCTGAGCATCTCCGGGGACGTGTTCCTGAACTCGGTCATCCCCAGCATCCTGCCCTAGCTATTTATAATATACAATGTGTGTGTATGTGTGTGTTATCTGGTATCATTCTGGGTTCAATAAAACCCCAAGGAGTCTGAATGTTGTTGTCATGTAGGTCTGGTTAAGAGATCACTGCTGTTTTAAAAAAAAATCACAACGCTATCACTGTCCTGGAATCGCATTTAACTGCAGTCTTTCTCTCAGTGATTCGATGCATTATTTAGGGTACTGTTTGTGTTTGCTTGGAAGGCTGTATTGGTTAGCTCTGTAATTGTAATGAGTTTGTATGCGCATGTTTTTATATCAGTGTAAAAAGCAGCCTGTTAAATAAACCTCATGAGTTGGGTGGTTGGATATTTGTCCTTTTTTGAATGTTTCCTTTTCCTTTTGAAACCAGGTATTTCTGCACTCGATCCAAAAGAAAACACAGGAAGAAACAAACTTCCGCACAAGGATTTTGCAGTCGCTGCAGTTGCTTGTTTTCGCCACAAGAGGGCGGTGGAAACCCACAAACAGTTTAACCGATCATGTGAAACTGCGTTCACACTGGGTGGGTCTGGTTCGTTTCGTTTGAAACAATGTATCAAGGTGCTTGCTGTTCACACTTATCTGCGAGCAAAGGGACCGAGTCGGTTTGGGGGCGAGGCGAGCTAAAGTTCCATTTATTTCAGGATCGAGTTCGTTTGTGTTTTGAACATATGGTAACACGTAAACAAATAATCCATACGATTGTTTATTTTATTTGTGACTGACGCAAACACACGACCTAATCCCTGACTCCGCTGTCATGTGCTGAGCACGCTGATACGCTTCTGTGTTTGTTTTGAGGCAATCCCAGGTTTCCCGACATGTCTGGTAAGTAACGCGAGTTCCTCGACATTTTCAGGTTTTTTTTGCTCTACTTACTTTCTCAAAATATGAACTACACCGCGAAATGTTTACTTCCGAGTCAGGTTGTATAGTTCGTTTCAAAAGGACCGAGTCCAGCAGTTGTTCACATTGACTTTTAGCAAGCGAGCCAGACTCAGTGCGTTTGCCAAACGGACCGGGCCCATCTCTTTAGGTGGGTTCGGGACGGTTCGTTAACCAAGCGGTTGTTCACACCTCACACCAAACTTACCGAACCGGGCCGAGTGCGGACCAACCAACTGAACGGACCCCGTGTCACGCTTTGTTTTGAGTGTTGCGAATAAGTATGTTATTAATATGCAATTAACCACTTGCTGAAGTCCAGTTCCAGGTTAAGAGACAGTCAGTCGCTACGCCGTGCACGTGTGTATCTATCATTAGACTGCCGTTGGAGCGCATGTCTGTTGAGTGTGTTTTTTGAGACGTCCTGCTCCAGTAATAAAGACTTGCACAGACTGGAATGTGAAGGGTTACCGATCGGGCCTAAGACTCCCATTGCAGAGCAGTTTGATCCATTCCTGGTTTTACTATGAGTTTATTACGACACCCAAGAGCTTGTTACCTGCACACTGTGGCTAATCAAGCTCGTAGTAAAACCCGGACTGGATCAAACTGCTATGCAATGGGAGTCTTATTTCCATCCCTGCAGAAACCTTGGTCGCTTCTCAGCGTGTCTGTTCTTCGCGCAGCCCGTGGTATTATTTGCAACAGGAAGGTTTTACATGCTGGTTGGACTCTATAGGAGTGATTCAAACAGGACGCTCCGATGAAAGGCCCGCAAGGGTTTTACATCGATGGTGAACCTGAAGCGTGCATTGGGATCCTGTCACTTCGTGCATTGCAAGGCTCTTTCCTGCTTCTAATTTAATCCGAGGAGCAGAGAGCCGCGGGCGCAGCACAGCCATGCATTTTTAATGATGGAAAATGCAGCTGATTAGGAGGGAAACCAGAGAGCTGGGCGGTTTCAATTATTTAAATATTATCACCGTATCCAGTTCGCGCCGCAGCCTCTCAAAGGGGCCACCCAGCCCAAACACCGTGTTTTTTAAGACAGGCATTATGCATTGATAAAAATAAAAACTCCGTCTTAGAAATAGGAATTATTTTGAAAAAACAAACAAAAACAATCTAATATAAACTTATATTTATTCATAACATGATTCCAGTGATATTCATAGTATTTTATATGGCACTTTTTTTAATTGAATGGATGCGTTGTGGTTATATCACATTTGAAAAAAGTAATTTCCTCTCCTCGCATCCTATCACCAAACAGAGGCGTAGGCTTTTTAAGAAAACAGAAATTTGTAAATTATAGAGTTTTTTTTCTAACTTCACAGATAATAGTATTTCATGATAACGTTCACCAGGACTCGGTGCCTCTCTCTTTCAGGGCAGTTTGAAAAGCCCGAATTGACCCACACTGTCCTGGTGTTCATACAGTCGTATGGGCTCCCAATGCATGCAGCACCTACGGAATTTACATAGCGCGCACTCGCCAACCCACAGCACCCCCCACCTTGCGTGCGCGCTCCCTCCAAAGACGTCAGGACGGCACGCACTATATCAATTACAGCTTTGCGTCTCCCCTTGGTATTGAGACTAGGGGAGGGAGAGCGCGACTGAATATAACACGCAAAATGAGTACAATTCATAATAATAACAACAACAACAATAATAATAATTTAAACCACCATCAGCACCTATTGAATCCATAAAATAGATATATTAATCACAATAGTTGAACAGGAATAAACGAAGCTGACTGAAGATACAACGCTGGATATTTTTTGCGGAGAGGTTTGCTTCTGGCACGAAGCGCTCCCCCAGTTTCTTTCACAGTTTCCGCGCAGGTCTGTCTCTCTCTGTATTTTTTGTATGTGTTTATTTGTAATGCTGTTTTGCGTTTCCTCTTGGTTTTACTGAATGATGTGTGTGTGTTTTTTTCCCTGCGCATTTTCAAACATGCGTGTGTGTTGAGTATATTCATCTCTTACTGCTCAATGCTGGGGTGTCTGCCTGTCTGTCTGTCTGTCTGTCTTCTCGTATCTGTCTTAAAGTTTTTTTTAACGCTTCTTCTTCGATATTAATAGTCGTACTTCAGTCGTCGTGGTGCTAGTTGTGGTCTCCTAGCGAGATAAGATACGGAACAGGACGGGACGGTTTTCAGCACCCAGTCTGCGTTTGCCTGGATTTACGTTAATGTGATGTTTCTTTTTCTTTTTAATTGATTTTTTTTTTAATGGTTTCTCAATCGCGTCGTGTTCTTATTCTTGTGTCTCTTTTATTTATTTAGTCGTTGCTAGTAGCACTACGGCACTGTGGTAAGTAACGCTAGTCCGGGCCTCAGCCCCGGTCTTTCCTGGGTGTGGGTACGGTAGATCTGTAGCAGCTTTAGGTCTTGCTGGGGTCCGCAGCAGATGAAGGACTCGTACTAGCGAAACATTTTTTTCTCTAGGTTTGGTGTTCATGTTATCGTTTCGTGTGATTACGCGCACGAGTTTACATTTCAGTAATAAATACAAACGTTGAGATGTTGGCAAAAAAAGAAACTCGTAGTAATGAGAGGTGGTTGTGTTGGATTGTATCTAATGAGGTACCCCGGTATATATACTGCACTTGAGTAATTATCAGGGGTTAGTGTCAAATTTGAGCCATAGCTATTTTATTATTATTATTATTATTATTTATTTCTTAGCAGACGCCCTTATCCAGGGCGACTTACAATCGTAAGCAAATACATTTCAAGTGTTACAGTACAGGTAATAATACAATAAGAGCAAGATAAATACAATGACTAGTTCAAGCAAGTACAGGTGTGACAAAATATGATTCAATAATACAGCAGATAAAAGTGACAGTGATAGTTACATCAAGATATGATTAAGTACCGAATACTACAGATTAGACACTTGGCAGATTACAGAACTCTGAAGTACAGGATTAAATGCAGTAAAATAGGGGGCAGATTAGAGCAAGTAAAGCTCTTTTTGAAATGTGGAGCCAGATCAGCATTTGAAATAGCCAGTATAGTGAGGTTGGATTGTATGTCATTTTGTATATTTATTTATTTATTTATTTATTGTTTGTTCATTCTTTTATTTATTTAAAGAACTCAAGCAGGAGAAATCTAAACACGAGTTGTTCCATTTCCTGGAAGAATTGTGCTAAGGCAGTCTACCAAGGATCGTTTTATTTCTATTTAGTTACAGTTCACAATGATAACAGTATGCGCTGTGATTGTTAAAGGAGAAAAAAACACAAACAACAAAGTAGTCCCAATAAAACACACACACAAAAAACGGTTCTTGCCTGTCTAAAAACAAATAGGAGGCTGTGTGGTCCAGTGGTGAAAGAAAAGGGCTTGTAACCAGGAGGTCCCCGGTTCAAATCCCACCTCAGCCACTGACTCATTGTGTGATCCTGAGCAAGTCACTTCACCTCCTTGTGCTCCGTCTTTCGGGTGAGACGTAATTGTAAGTGACTCTGCAGCTGATGCATAGTTCACACACCCTAGTCTCTGTAAGTCGCCTTGGATAAAGGCGTCTGCTAAATAAACAAATAATAAAATACAAACTTTGTTTTAAGCTGCTGCTGATCTGGCTGTGGGTTGCTTTTTAAAGAGCTCCTTTTTTCTTTGTGTATTTTTTTTTTTAAAGGAGTGTTCACCATCAGATTGCCTGCCTGTGTGTTGGTTTGTTTGCGAGCGTGACGTCATGTATCTTTTGTGAGGTTGCCCCAACCCCTCCCGCCCAGGATTGACAATGACCTGGCAATGACTGACTGCTTGATAGGAAATTAAAAACACAAACTGTGGGGTGGGGGGGAGGGTAGGTAGCTGATGTCATGACCCTGTTATCATGTAACCCCCTCCTGCAGGTTGCATTGCTTATCTGTTCTCTGTTTTTACTCTTCAGTCAACCTGCTCGCTGCTAGTCAGACCAATTTATGCCCCATGGTGACTCTGTCAAAAAAAATGCCTGTTAAGACAGCTGTTGTGAAACAGCAAACAGCTGCTCTTCCCAGCAGTTCAGTAAAGGATGAGGTTTTTTTTTTTTTTTTTTTTCCACAAAACCAGTTGGTCGGGCTTCAGACGTAAGTGTGGTGCCCAAGGGGGTCATTCCTATGACGGGGTTATGCTGTTTATAAAGGGAGTATTACAAGCCCATTTCCCATGATTGATATGTTCAGGGGGTTTCAGTCATTTCAAGTGGTTTGCTCTTCAAGGGGTAAGTTAAGAGCCAACACAGATGGACTTGCAAGTTGTGTCTCCCTGTAGTGATGAGGTCAGCTGCAGTGTAGGATTTTGGGTCAGTTTAACTGATCAGAGTTTGGCACTTTAAGAATTTATTAAACAGTCTGGTTGACCTTCATGCTAATACCGTAGTTATTGTTATGTGAATCCAAATAAGAAATTGTCCTTGCCTGCTCTATTTTATTCAATCTAGCTAGTAGCTGATTCAGAAATGGTGGACCTGCAAGATATCGTAGCCTTAGGTGATTATATGTCTCTTTCAGATAGAGACCATGGAGAGGGGGGTGGGGGGTGGTGCAGGAAAATGTTTGACTTGATGCCAACAATTCAAGTTAACCAACCCAACCCAGCCTGAATCATGATCTGTGTAGAGCAAGCCAAGCACAACCAAGGCTTTACTGAGTCCTGTCTGTTGGCCAGAGCAGCACTGAAAGCTGAGCCTCTTGCCCTTCACAGCTCGAGTAGCCCCACGGGTTCATGTTTAGACATGCCGAGATAGTGGTTCACCTGGACTCCCTCTCTCCAGTTCAGCGCCAGCGTGAGAGTGCAGATAGAATACCGTAGGCAATAGTTCAGTAAATCTACCTGTCTGAGCTGTCTGGGGCTCCAGACGCCCTCTTTTTTGTACCGAGACAGGTTTAGACAAACTTCTCGTTGTCTGGACAGGTCGTCACAAAGATATTTGCTCGTTCCTCCTGCAGAGTGGGAGTGGAGGGGGTGGGCGTCCTAGCATGGTACGTACTGGATCTTCATGAAGTAACCCTTTTTGTAGAGCAGTCAAATCCGTTGAAGTAAGGGTTTTGGCTTGTTTCCAAACTGTTGGGTGTATTTGTGTGTGTTCTGCTCTTGGCTGGAAAAAACAAACAAACATTGAGGTAAAATACCTGTAAAGCTTTGTAGAACGTGCTGTTTGAACAGTAACTTTTGAAACAGGCATTCCAGAGCCAAATACTGCAAGAGATTAAACTCGAGTTTTCCTGTCATATGAGGGCTGCCGTTGTCTTTGTTTTTTTGTGTTTCATGTTCCATGTTTAAGGTAGGATGATAACTAAACACAGCCTATAAGACTGGTTTAGGTGGGAGAATATAAATACGTTTCGTGTAAAACACAGACTTTCAGTTGATGGTGAGAAATCACAAGCGAGTGAGCGATTTCATCTCCCATTACAGTGGTTGCTGCATCAGTGAATTATGTAAAATGAAATTCCCATTGCATAGCAGTTTGGTCTATTCCTGGTTTTACTATGAGTTTAATAACACACACACCTGAGCTTGTTACCTATACAGTGTAGCTAATCAAGCGCCTGGTAAAGCCTGGAATGGCTGCAATTTATACTGTATCGGTGGATGTACAGCAGTTTGACTGTTCAGGAGTTTTTTCCCTTTTCTATTATGATTCAGTAGATGTTCAGTATCAAGCCAGGGCGTGCACAGGGGTTTTGTGTTCACATCTGCTGCAGCTGTTGTGCTTCTTGCTTGCACCTGCTCACAAACAGGGCAGTGATCTCTGCAGCACTGAAGAAGGGCAGCTCTGCTTATCTGGAAACTCTGAGCACCTCGGAGTCTTCTCAGGACTTCTGAGGGAGGGGGGGCTGCTTTCACCTGACCCTGGGAGCAGCTTTTCCGGCAGCGTCCTGTGCTGGGAGTGCAGTTTCACTGGGCTCGGTGTATGACCTGAAACTGAGGAGAGCGAGCTGATTGGTGGAACCAGGAACATGCACAGTTTCATCTGCATTCCATCGGGACAAAGGGGAGTGGGGTGGGCAGGATGCTGTGCTAATGAAGTGAAAGAGGAGCTGGGGGTTTCATTACGTAGAACTTGATGCATTCAGTTAAATGTGACACAATTCGACAAGTGAAAATTGTCCCTCGTTCCTGCTGATCGTTAATGGTGTTTTAAGAAGCCAGGATGTCACTTGTGTGTCAATTTCAAATGGTTACACCTCCAGCTTCAAAGCAGACCCCCCAAAAAAAGAAACTGTTACTGGAGGTAGGAGATTTTTGTTAAGCAGCATTTTAATTTGTCGCCCAATCCCTTTTTGATTAATCACAGTATCGTCCAGTTATTTGCACATGATTCATGTCTTGCTTGCAAACACTTTTTGTTCCACTAGGCACGGACAACAACATTGCGGTATTTTAGATTTGCATGTAATCGTAGGTCAGGCTGTTTATCCCAGTTTACTTTTGAACTAAATCACATGACCCACATTTCTTTTTTTACTAACAAAATCATATTTTCCATGCACATTGAATATGCATGTAATTTGCAATCTGCTCAGTGCTCTTTGCGATGGGACGGGGGAGCTGAGTGACAGTCAGTCCAGGCTTTGCGCGGTTTACACACTAATTAGCTTCTTGGGAGAGACAGTTGATTGAAAGAAAAAAAAAAAAAAAAACTGCCCATTCCGAAGCAGGAGACTGCAAGTCTGTGCAAACTAGAGCAATCCCCTTGAAACGAGTTTCTTCCCATTGCTCGGAGTGAAAGAAGAATTAATAAAGGGAACCTGGATTGACAGGCAGAGTTGTGGGGGAGTCTGCAATGTGTCTAGTTCCACTCTGTACAGCCCCCCCCCCCAGCTGTTAAAAACTAATCTCATTTGCTTATTAACCCATGACCGAGCTTGTCTTCTGTCTGCACTTTCAGCATCATGGACTAATCAGTGAACTGTGCTTGGCACATCATGAGTACATTTTCTAGCGCTCTCCCATATTTACAAACAATTTGCATTTGGTGTGAAGTCTTTTTATTTATTTTTAAGTAATGCAGTGAAAAGTGACAGTTGCATTGTGAGCACAAAAATGTGTTCAAGGCTGCCTGCCTGCCGGCCGGTCTGTCGGGGAGGTAAACTCGCTCAGCAGGGTACTGTAGTGAAGCTGCTTGTTTTTCCAGGGATGGTGACATCATAATGCTACACCCAGTTCATACTGACTGCACTGTGCTTTAGAGACTTGGTTCTGGAAAACCTTCCACAGTTCTTTGATACTGAAGACTCTAGCCAGTGCAAAGGCGGTGGTCCTTCCTAACCTGTTTCCAAGGTGGGGACCCCCTTCGTGTTCATGGATTTTCCTGTTGACCCCGAGCCGTGAGGTGCTGGAAACCTACATGTATGGTGCTCTTATTTTTAGAAATCAGCCCTTTTAAACTGGCTATTGTAGCATCAGGATGTGTGTGGTTGTTTGGCTCATAATGCCATTCCACTTCTGCTTGCATTCCCGTTTTTAAGGTGGAACACAAGTAGCATGGCCTCTAGTTTACTGTGGCTCCCGACTACAGCATTAGAAATGCAGAGCGCACGCAAATTTAGTTTGACACTATTAGTCAAACAAACAGTCTAGAAATTGCAAGAGGGCAGAGGGGTGCAAAATGATATTTCCGTGTTGGTATAGATTTTAATTATATTGTGTGACAATATGTTATAGTACTCCTTGAAATGGCTTCCTGTATATAAACTAGTCCATTTCTTATAAGTTTGTTGTGTTTTGGTAGATTAGTTGAATTGGGAAGGTGTGCAACAAATGGCCATAATTAATACTGCACAGTGAATTTGAATCGGGGCTGCAGGGCTAGTTTTGGAAAAAGCATGTAACCACAAAACACTTTGCAGGGGTTTGCCTTTTTATAAACACTAGTGCCAGTCGAATGCAAAGCAGTAAAACCATTCCCTGCTTGTAAATAATAATCCAGTTATGGGTTCTTTACGTTGAAAGGAAGCTGTTCATTAGTTGATTCCTAGTTACATCTGAAGTATTTCAGCTGGGCGCCCAGCTATTTTAGAATTTTTTTAAATTTCAGTCCAATGGAAAGTACTTAAGGATTTAAGGATTTGCTTTTTTAGTGTTTCCTCTGAAAATGAACAATTTGATGCCCCGCTGCTTTTCAGAGGACATGGCACACACATACAGCCATGCACTATATTCTGTACAGGACAGTGACACACATACAGCCATGCACTGTATTCTGTACAGGACAGTGACACACATACAGCCATGCACTGTATTCTGTACAGGACAGTGACACACATACAGCCATGCACTGTATTCTGTACAGGACAGTGACACACATACAGCCATGCACTGTATTCTGTACAGGACAGTGACACACATACAGCCATGCACTGTATTCTGTACAGGACAGTGACACACATACAGCCATGCACTGTATTCTGTACAGGACAGTGACACACATACAGCCATGCACTGTATTCTGTACAGGACAGTGACACACATACAGCCATGCACTGTATTCTGTACAGGACAGTGACACACATACAGCCATGCACTGTATTCTGTACAGGACAGTGACACACATACAGCCATGCACTGTATTCTGTACAGGACAGTGACACACATACAGCCATGCACTGTATTCTGTACAGGACAGTGACACACATACAGCCATGCACTGTATTCTGTACAGGACAGTGACACACATACAGCCATGCACTGTAATCTGTACAGGACAGTGACACACATACAGCCATGCACTGTATTCTGTACAGGACAGTGACACACATACAGCCATGCACTGTAATCTGTACAGGACAGTGACACACATACAGCCATGCACTGTATTCTGTACAGGACAGTGACACACATACAGCCATGCACTGTATTCTGTACAGGACACTGCCCCCCCAGTGTGTCTGCCAATGTAGTCCATATCCGAGGCAAGAGCTGAGTTGCCAGTAAAGTCCGGTACAGTGGCCCCGTGGCATGGTCCAGTATTACAGGGTGGCTTGCTCCTCTATCGTTCACGTTGATAGAAGCAGGGCAGTCTGTGCTTTTCATGGTGTCCTCCTCTTGCAGTGGCTGTGCTTTC
The DNA here is from genome assembly GCA_030684275.1 of Acipenser oxyrinchus oxyrinchus. Lineage (NCBI taxonomy): Eukaryota > Metazoa > Chordata > Actinopteri > Acipenseriformes > Acipenseridae > Acipenser > Acipenser oxyrinchus. Next base: position 2,637,389 of record CM060269.1, read on the forward strand.
TGTAAATGACTTTTCGCCACGTTCACCTATCAGCTGAGGATATGAGCTGGGAGAGGTGGGAGGGAGAGACTTCCTTAGCTGTGTTGGAACTTTCCCAGAGGCATTACAGATGGCACAGCTTATTTTATTTGCACAACAGAATCACATTTTCCAGTAGATATCCTTACAGGAGGCTCCAAGGTTTTTGTCTGAGGAACATTAGCCACCCAGTTGGCTTGGCTTTCACTCGTTGATTGATTTCTGTAATAAAAAATAAGTTGTACTTCATTATTCTGCGCAGCTTACTAAATATGAGTCTTGTGTAGTAGTAGAAAAAGGCGTGGTTTAACGCTGGCTGCACAGATAACACTGGAACAAGGTTATTTAGTCTGGGTGGTGTGGAAGACTCCACTCCAGCTTGGCTCTTCGGGTTTGATGTCAGCCAGGCAGCCCACTGACCTGGGGGGGAGAAGCTAGAACTTGTTTTGCGCTGATCTTAAGTGTGTGTGTGTGTGTGTGTGTGTGTGTGTTTTCTTCCCTGCTCTCCTCTATTGAAGACAGGCTCTGAAAGTTCAGACTGACATTCATCTGATTTTATAGTCATTTAGTGTAACAATAAAAAGGAAATGGTTTTTAAATAGCCTTCAGTTGTTTGTCTGAAAGTGTAGATCATGGGTTTCCGATTGCATTTTAAAGAGGGGATTATTTGATTTCCGAGCCAGAAAAAAACAGCCAAAGGTGATTATTTATTTATTTATTTATTTATTTATTTATTTATTTATTTATTTATTTAATTTTTAAATGGTCTTATTATTCACACAATTGGAGCTGCAGAGTCAAACACCATACTATATCTAATATATATATATATATATATATATATATATATATATATATATATATATATATATATATATATATATATATATATATATATATACACAGTATATATATCAAAGGCTTTTGGAGTTGAGGAACATTTTTATTATTTTCTAGCTGCAATACATCCAAGTCACATTATAGCAGGCCTCCACTCTGATCCAACACTGTGATTGTATGAACATACATGTACAGCACATCTCTTTATTGTCTTTAGAAGTGCCAAGGCTTCCTGCAGCTTCCCCTTAGGCTTGATGGGATTTGAAGAGTTGTGTAATAGTGGAGGGTGAATGCATCTGCCCTTGTGGGGGGGATACTTTACCTCCTGGGATTGTGATTGACATCCTGTGATAGATGGAGAGAGAAAGGCAGGGGGGGTTATTGCTGTCACTCATTTTGCAATCTTGCTTGCATTCATTCAAATCCAACGACAGAATGACCAGGTGAGCAGAATCTCACTGTTCCTTATTTGCACTGCATTGCTAAGCAGATGCAGAGCTCGATCTGTGGAAAATTCTCAGAAATCAGCATTTCTGTTTAGGTGAACATGCAGTCTGCTGTTCACTGTATTAACAGAATGCTGCATGAGTGTTCGTTCCAGGAGGGCTGTGGTTATTTCAATCGTTTGGCCTGGATTTTCAGTGCAGTGCGTGCGTCTCATTCCTTGCCTTGCATTCTTCAGTGCGCTTGGGGAATGAGCTCGTCCCCAGTACGACTTTCAGCTCCTTACTTCCAGAAAGTCAAACAGAATCTGGATTTGTTTTCTTGCAGTAATTGGGGATTAGGCTGTAAACATGTACTTTGTTCTTGGGTGGGGTGTGTAAGTGTGCGTGGAGTTTCTGTATTTATTCTGTCTATACTGTGTAGTGTGTGTGTGTAAATAATGTACATGACACAGACCTGCTCAAGTCCTAGACTTACGTGTGTGTGTATTTATATATCATTGATTTAATGTGATAGTATTTATTTGCTTTGTGTTAAACTTTCATTATTGCTCCTCGTTATCATTTTTTCCCCCGAGAACAACATTCATGTTTTGCTTCCCTGTGCTGTATCCTGCTTCTGTTTCAGTGCCTTATGTTTATACACAGTTGCTGCTTCCACTTAACCCTTTCACTTCCACTAAATGGAACTCAAGCCCTCGATGTTTTCAAGCTATCTTTCTGCGTTTCACAACCCCATAGCATTACATTATTTATATTCTAAGAGAGAACAACTCAGCAATACAATGTACACGCTGTACAGACTATTACCTGAAACTTGTAGCGGCTGAAGAAAATGTGACTACAGACTTTACAGAGTTCTGTCAGAAGGATGATTTCTAAATCATGGGGTTCGTACTAGTATAAGGATTACTTGCTGGCATCCTAAATGTATACAAGGATTCAATGGAGATTTGTTTTTTGAAAACTCCCTCCTAATTGTTGTGACTAATACTATAGTCATTGTGTTGGATCAACGTTTCCCTTGCTTTGTGTTTGACTTGAGAGGTTTGACCCTTTCCGTTCGTTTAGCTGTGTTTTGTATTTCTTTCCTATGGAATAGCCCGGGTTAAACAAGGGGTGAGGTCATTGCCCTGCTGCTGCTGCTCCTAGCTGGCTGTCAAGGCAGGGCTGCTTTATTGTATTAAGCAGATGTGTGAAACGCAAGGGCAGAAGGAGCAGCTAGAAGCAGCAACTGCTTTTTACCTGATCGCAGTTCATGCAAATGATGATTATTACACAGGTGCTAAATTCTTAAACAGTGTGTGATTTTTGTCCTAGGTTTTTGTTCTTTTCTCAATCTGTTTCAGTGCTTTGAAGTTAGTGGTAACCAATTTAATCTTTTTGATGCCTCTCTTTGGGAGAGTCAGGCCGCTTCCCAAGTCTAAACAGGACTGAGCTGTTCATGTTTCAACAACTGTTTTGGGAAGCCCCTGCAATGCCTTGAGTGCTGTGGATTGTTGTGTGTTTTTTGGCTCCAGTGTACACTGAACAGCATGGCTGAGAGTTTTGAAATGAGCAGTTGAAGTCCAGACATCTGCAGGGTTTAGGAAATTTAGTGGTGCTAAAACAGTAAAAATGTGGTTACACAGTACCGTCAAATGCTATTCTACATTGAGCCTTCACACCTGTATTCTCAAGGATTTGCAATAACCCCTCCAGGTGAAATGCTCATTTTCAGTTGGGCCCTTCCTGTGATTTGTTGATGTGTCTCTGCTGAGGTTTTGTTTGGTTTCCTAGAGGGAGCTCACTCCACAAGGATGCATACCAGCATGACGTCCCAGGAAGGTGTTGCTGGCTATTAACCTGCACTGTGCACACAGTAATCACCCAGCCTTTGAGTTTTATTTTCTACCCCCTCTTCCATGCAGTTTGTGTGGGGTGAAGTTTCCCGTGGAGCCCCAGCGGGTGGGGTGGGGGGGCTGGTCCTTTCATTGTCTCTTTTGGCCCTTCAGGGGATCCGCGGGTAATTCTAGCAAGCTGTTGAGAGCTAGAGCCTATGTGGTCAATTGCCAGCATTCAAAGAGTTTTAATAAAAATTCCCCAACATGAATGAGATGTGTTGTCTGCTGTTGTAGTTACTGGTGTGTTTTTAGCCAGTTTTCCAGCCAGGGGTTTCTGAGAGAAAAAAGACAACAAAATGATTAGCATGTCATTATTTTGGTAACTTCATTTTTATTTATTTATTTTACATTTATTTATTTATATTCTACTTTTTTTAGGCTCAGAAAATACATTTTAAAGTTTGAGGTGGGGGGTGCTGTTTGATGTGGTGAGTGATTTATAGAAAGCGATTCTGTGTGTTCAGGGCATGGCTGTCTTTCATATCCAGGGGCTAAAAATAGATGCTAAGAATTAGTTAGAACTTGAACACACAAAGACTTCAACCGAACGCACACATACAGCGAACACAAGCGGGTTCAAGTGGCCGTTTTTGTGTAAGTAAAAGAATGAAGGTTTTTATTTTTTGGTTTTAAAGTGAATATTTACCACCCCTGTATCCTTTAAGCATGGGTTACATTCATTTTTACAGCACCCACAACATGAAGGTCAATTGCAAAACAAACTGTGCTTGTAGATGTTTTCAGACCGTTTCCAATAGGTCATGTTTATCTGGCATGCAAATATATTGTGTTCTCCCCGGTTTCTTTCTGCTCCACCAGTGCTGTGCAGTACGCTTGTGTAAGCTGATAACCGTGTAGAGCACCTTGTGTGTATGCTTTTAAAATGAAATATTACCGTGTAATACAGGAAGCATGGTTAATGCTGATAATACTCATTCATTTTAAAACCACTGCTCTTTGGATAAGAATTGTTATCACTTCAGTGGGAACCTGGCCCACTTTTACGGAGGTGGGTTTGTTTTGTAAATCAAATTGCAGGAAAGAAAGAAAGATGCATTATTTAATTCAGTTTGATTTTAAATATGGGCCATTTAAGTTAACTGATGGCTACATCAATATGATCCTACCAAAGATCTGACCTCCTTCAAACCAGTATGCGGGCATGAAGGTGGGAAGATGTAATTGGTCATTCAATGATAATGAGTCTGTGTAATCATTGATTTAAAGAGTAGGTTAAAAACCTTGCACTCCCAAGCAGCCCTTTGCTAATCTCCTGTCTTGCTGTGTGCACCTTTTTAACTTTGAAAGGCTTCTTGTCTTGAAGGACCTGGTCACTGTGTCTGAGTGCCGCTGCTTGCTGAGCCCCTAGCTGCTGTTGCTGAGTTGCACAAATACATTTGTTTTTACTATTCAGTGTGGGTGGAGTCGCTGAACTATAATCAACATCCTGGGGAAACTAGGAGACCGGGACAACAGAGCAAGCTAAAGGTATTGATTAGCTGAGCCATATATAGGCATGTGGAGATGCTCGCTGTCTACTGGCTGGCTGCTTTCTGTGTTTTTTTTTTTCTGTTTTTTTTTTTTTTCCTATTGCCATGCATGTGTCTGTCAGCAAACAAGCGGAGCCTGCCTGAGTGTCTGCAGAGCTGGGGCAGCACCCAGGGTGTTTGTACAGCTATCGCAGACTGCTCCTGCAGTTTCATTACAAGCGCTGGGACCTACAGACAGACGTGCTGTGCTGTGAAGCTACGGAATGCACGAAGGGGAGCGGGGAATACCTTTTGGAATGCATTAAGGAAGGCGGGGGAGTGATGGACAAGCTAAAGATGAGCTTGACAGAGTTGGACAACCTGCTTTTAGCTTACCGGTAAATATGTAGAAAGTATCTGGGCTACTTTTTTTTTTTTTTTTAATTTCCTTTTCAGTGTGTTGTAGTGCAGAGACAGTGTTGTTCTCTGATACCAGCAGTGTTAGGCTTGTTTTATTTTTTTAAACCACAGTTATGGAGTTCTTTATTCATCCTGTTGTAGTCTCTGCCCTGCTGTGGCATCCTTTCCTCCCGAGCTTGACGCTGTCTGTGCATGTTTGCATCCACTAGAGAGAATGTGTTTTCTTTTTTTTTTTGAGGGGAGTGGATGAAAAGTAACCTTTCCGTACTTTGTTGGCCACGCTTTCAAAAGCCGCTTTTGTTTGGGCTTATCTTGTCTTCATGGCTGACATGCTGCTTTGAAAACAAACTAGTGCCTTGTTCTCTCCCGAGAGCAGAGATGAACAGGGAGGGAGCGAGAATGAATGCTCTTCTGCATACAGTATCAGTGTTTGTCTCAGGCTGCGGGACGCTTGCTTGTGTTCTGGGTATCTCCAGAGAGCTGTAATGAGATTTTTTTTACTGCTGTTGGAAAGTTGGCATTGTGTTTCCAGAAACGTTAATATTTCAAAAAGCTGCAATGTGTTATTTTCGCGTGGGTCTGTGACTCTCCTTATTACCTGTTGCTGTGCTGTTCAGTAAAGAGTTGAATTTTGAAGTTGAGAATAGGTTGTAATACATTTATCAGCTTGTAGTGTGTGTGTGTGTGTGTGTGTGTGTGTGTGTGTGTGTGTGTGTGTGTGTGTGTGTGTGTGTGTGTGTGAAATAAAAAATATATATATATTTTTTTAACACTGCTTACACAAGCTCTGGAACAACTGATTTGGCAAGAAAAGATCATTATAGAACCATTATTATAAGTAATTACTTTTTATTTTAGGGTTCTGTGGTTTTTGGAATGCTTGTGTGCTTCCTTAATGAAAAACAGGCAGAAACCTGTACAGTTTTGTAGTTTTTAATTCACCCATGGAATATATGGAGTAATCCAGGTTTCATAGCGGTGCTAATGGGGATTAAAAAAAAAAAAAAAATCTGTTGTTGGACTGTAGGAAAAACAGTCTTGGGTTTTTAGTATGTTCTTTTCCACTGTAATTGAGGAGAAACTTTTTTCTTTAAACACTAAACAGTTTCTGCACACATGCATGAGAAATGTAGACGTTGGTCTTATTTGTACACGTTACTAAGTAATGCACTTTAATGATATTTACTGTATAACATTGGTGTTGCACACATGTACTGAAGTCTCAGATGAATTGATATTGCAGTTTCTATTTTTTAACTCCTATTGGAATGCTTCTTGTGAAGGCTTTTACCAACATTCCGAATCATCTGTTAAAACTTAAAAATGTGTTTTCATTTCTTAAACTTTTACACCTTCAGATTTAAACAGAATTAAGCACCCCTGATGGAGAGTCCTTTGTCAGGATTATTGAGGTGCTCTGACAGAGCTTATTTTGCACGATGTCGGCAAGACTTGATAGAAGATGCAAATTACAGAACTACCAAGAAAACTCAGGGCATTTGAGTACTGCACTGTACTTCATGATAATTGGGAATAAGATCAACGCATATTTGTGTATTCACAGGAAATCAATTGGGATGCCTCTTCGACAGTCTACCTGGGACATTATACCTGGGTTACAGGACTGGCATTTTTCATAAAACTGAATCATGCCAATAAGTGCATGCATGTCTAGTTTTGTGCTGTGCATTAAGGGTTCTCATTAAAAACATGAAGATCCTTCATGTGCTGATCGTGTCCACATGTCTTTCTGTCTCGCTGCACACAGTGACCTCGCACTGCCTTGATTTAGCACCAATCTTCACCAGACCTTTAATCGCACTCTCCTTGGCTTCCAATTGATGTTTTGTATTGCATGTGATTTTATAATCAAAAAAAAAAAACGGTGCCAGCATTGGTTATTAAAACTTCTTTTTTTTTTTTTTCCTCCCATTCAGTCGGAGTTTCTTCTTTTGAACAAGCAGAAGACGGCTTCCGCTGGGGCTGATCGGAGGAGGAGGAGGAGCGGGCAGCAGGATTGGGAGGATCGTCACTCTGGAGGCAGGGAGCGGAGTGCCTTGTGGAAATGTGAATATAATGAGTTCCTGCAGAGCTGCCCTCTACAGGGAACCCCGGAAACCTGCGGCATCCTGCACCTTCCACCCTGCGCGCCGGTGAGTGTTAACCCTGGAGAGAGCGCAGCGTCTGTCCTGTAGATTCAAACTGCGCTCGCTGGGCCCCGTCACTACCTAATCTATGAGGTGGATGTACTAGGAATGTATACCATGGGTGCTCATGCAGTAGGGTCTACAGTAAGGGTGACCAAACTTGTCCCCCCCCCCCGTGCTTATCCAAACGGACCTGAATGAAATTCAACAACTTATTAATGACACATTGCCTTTTTAAGGAAAGGCTTCAATTAAACAATATTAAACATTAACCAAATACCAATGGTTGTCTATTGGCTTGTGTGTAAGCATGCATGTACATGTCAGTATAGCACAGCATTGCACTGATTGTGAACCGGCAGCCGGGTGTGTGGGAGCACAGCCAAGAAGTCAAAGGTCAGGATTTGGACCCCAGCCCGGGCTGCAACTCGCCTGACCTAAAGGGATTAGCCACTTTGTGATATCGGTGTTAAGGGTGCTTGCTGTTTGTAGTGCCTGAAGTATTACTGCAAGTTAGGGTCAGATTACTTCCAGATGAAATATTAGCTGTTTTTAAATTATTATTATTTATGTAGTTTTTTTAGACACTGTAGCTCCATTGTATCCCATTGGACTGCAGTATATTATCCCTGTGGTTTCCACTCACAGCGTGTAAGATAGGAATCCTACTGTGTTTTTCAAACTAGTAAAACTGAAGATTTGGATTTTTACCAGCAGATGCAGAAAGGACCCATTCAGTTCCAATGTAAGCATTCAGCTCGGCTACGCTGCGCTCCACGATTCACAGAGTGATTCAATCGACCAGGTTGTTAATCTGGTATTTTATTTGAATTCACCCTTTTGAAACTCGCTGAACGTTAATCTGGACGTGCCCTGAATTGCACAGGTGTGACATTTCTGACACTTGAACGCAGCATTTCTCTCTTCCTCTTGTTTTAACCCTTTCAGAACCAAGCACTTTTCAGTGGGATGCTCCCCCAGGACCAGGCGTTTTTTGGCTGTAGTTGACTCTTCTATAAAAATTCACTAAAAATTTCTTTACAGTAGCATCTTGGAAATGGTGTCCTTTTTTTCAGAACACTGTGGGGAACATTATAAAGTACTTCAGAAAACATACAAAACAAAAGTTTTTTATTCTGTTTTCTGCTTAGAGATGCATGTATGAAAATGCGTTATTCTGTGACCGGAGGGACTTTATAATACTTCCTGAAAGTTTTGTTTAAAAAAAAAAAAAAAAAAAAAAAATATATTGATGTTTTGGGCAAATGACGAGACAGTTTCACCTGAGTGATTGCAATAACGTAATACACGTTTATTCTCAGGGTCTTTATAAGCAATAATTGACACTTCTTTTTTTTCTCAAAATAAATATTTAAAAAATAGTTATTCATTCAATTATCAGTAATAAGGAAAAAAAACTTTCCTGATACATTTAAGTTATGAAATAGTATCTGCTTCTATCAACTCGTTTCTTGATATTTAAAAATGTTGTGTAAACTATTATATAAAACACATGAGACAGAATAAATGTTTGAATATAATTAATTCGGATTTACAGTGTGTACACTTTTTTTTATTAGCTCTAAACCAGTTCCTGTGATGTTTTGTTTCTGCTTTTGTCTCTGCCGGGCTGCTATAAATGTCTCCGCCCTTTAGACTCTTAAGTGCCCCTCTCAGTGACATCACACGAAAAAAACAATTATCAGGAAGTGAACATCAGTCCCTCCCCTATCCATTGATATGTTTCAAGCCTGTACTGCAAAGTACAGTGGCCCTGCAAGTCATCAAAACAAACTTTTTTAAAAAATTTTTTTATCGTGTTTACACAGTCCCGCTCCTAGAAGCCCACTTCAGTATGATCGGGTTAACATGATCCTGGTCCTTTTTTAAAGGGTTAAATCGTGTATCAAAAATTAACCAATCAGTGTTAAGCATTTGTCAACATTCCAGCACATCTGGTCTTGTGTATAGATAGCGAGCGTAGAGCACACAACACAGACAGGTTGTGTCTAATGGAAGGTAATGAGTACAAGCTGTTTGTGTGATTTTTATAATACGTTAATACTGGGTGGTGCGCAGGGTGACTCATTAACAGAAAGCATTTTGCACTGTTTGAGCAGCTCAGTTTTCATCTTGTGCAAACATGTGTTGACATAACTTCTAATAAGAATAAGAGACACCCTCCATACAACAAATTTACTTTTAGTAAAATTGGAAAATACGTGCTGGTCCCTATGAGGTGCTTTACTCTTATTAATTTATCCTACCCTTTTAATTCGGTCAGCTGCCCAGGGTTGGAGTCCGTGCCTGTTTTTCAATTCAAATTTAAAATCAATTCCCAGTTCCTGCGACGGAATTAGAAATGACATTTTTAGAGACATTTTAATGATTGTGATTGTGCAACTGCTTTCATTTGAAGCCAGTTTAATTGACTAACGGTGACTTCAATTTAAGTAAATTTGTTGCCACTGTGAGAAGCTCTTTAACAGAATACTGCTGATTGCAATTTTGATCAATGTTGTGTTGGAATTGATTAAAAAGGAATGGGAATGGATTTTAAAGGAATTTAGAAACAAGAAGTGACCCAACCCTGCCTACAGTGCAGTTCAGCCTTTTTTTAGCCTTTCAACTGCAGCAGTCTCTGAGGTAATGTATTTTATATACGTATTCAGCTGATCCTATTAAAAGGCAACGCCAAAAAGCCCAAACTTGTTGTACTTGTTGTTTTAACAGATACTGTAGAATGAGTTGCGGTGATAAACTGATCGCTCCTGGTTCTAGAAGCAGAACTGTCAGCTGCTCGTTCGTGACCGAGATGAGGAGGGGCTGCCACAACCCGAAAATAAACTCTTCATTAGAGTTATGCAAGTAATGTAAATGCAGTTGAGAACAAGAGGGTCCCTGCTTTAAGGCAGCAGAATTAAAAGAAGCAAGTCCGTTTAACTGCAGGAGAACGCCGTGCCGTCCAGTACATTGCAGAGCACATCGCACCTCTCGACATTCTTGCCCTTTCACATCACTGTGGAACGCTGTCTTGCGTCCAGACATTAATGCTCAGCTATAAGTGAGGTGGGGGGTTTGGGGGGTAAAGGCTTGTAATCCGTTTGGAAACGCAATGAAATTATAGTTTAGCATACCAGTGGCAAACCTAGTCTAGTCAGCAATATCTCAGTAAACAAATCTAATCGCTGTGGACTGCAGTGTGCATCACTACTCGAGACCTGCCACAACTGTTTCACTTTGAAGCCTTGGGAATTCAGTTAAATTTAAAATGGCATTTTTCATTTGTCCTTCCTCCACAAATACCCTGATTTTGGAGTGGGTGTAGAACTGCTCCATTGTGAGGGTCCATGCGACGGTCGGATTGCATGCTCTGGTCCCGTTTGCAATACTAATCGTTATTCATGCTGCCGTTGGATTGTTTAATATAGAAATCGCACTGCAAACGAGCGCACTGAGCCTCAGTAACTTGTTTGCAGCTTTGATAGCGAGCCTGGGGCTCCCAAGAGAGGTCTGTACCCTTTAGCAGCACCTTGTGAAGGCTTTGATGAAAATGCATGCTCCTCAGTGTGCAGAATGATTTACAGCGTTCCTCCCAAATGCTTTCAGTGCTGCTACAGATTTTTGCTGCTGCATGTTAACTGAGCTCTCCAATGAGTTTGGTAGAGGCATGTCCAGACCCGGCGATTTGCAGGCAGGAGTAAAAACAAGAGCTTCAGACAGACGCACATGCTTGTGAGCGGTGTCCTGGACAAGATATCCCAGGAACACTTCACTGTGTTTTTTTTTTTTTTCCTTTCCGTCTTGTCAACAGTCAGTGTCTCCAGGCAGAATACGCGTTCAACTCTGAACTGAACTGGTTGGACTTATTTAGATAAAATATGTGAACTGTGTGAAGTTATAATGGTGAAATGAGTATAATGGTGAAATACAAATGAGTGTATTTAAAGCAACAAGGTGTTTTATCATCTAAAACTTCATTAATAGATGTAATCTCTGAATAAATTAGCATTGACAAGGAAGCTTTTAGTTTTGTTTTGAATCTGGTATGGCTGTTTTTTTGGAGTTAGGGTTTCTTCTGTAGAAAGTCATTTTGGTGCACAGCTGAAAGATTACTTCTTTGCTTCCTGTTTTATATAGATTACTCTTCTGGAACTGCTTTTTAGAAACCTCTGTTGGGTTAATTATTACTTTGGTTGAACATGAACTGTAGTCCAGGTTTTTTTCCCCACAGACCCTGATGAGCACTAGTGTTACGGTAGTACAAGATTACTTTGAATCAGGGTCGGTGGTAGAATATGTAGTAAAAGAAACATACAATTCTTTGACAACCCTTTTGACTGGAAGTCTTTTGCAGCGTCTTCAATGCATGTGTCTCGAGTACTTGTAAATGAATCTCAAAGGAACCTAGACCGATTTGATTTGGTAGTCTTTGTATCCTGTCGATGTCTGCATGCTCTCTAGTGTGGTCTCATTTCTTTTGTTTGAATCCACGGATCTTGGAATTTGTGTGCCAGTGATACTGTACCCCTTTGGATTGATGTTGTAGTCTGCAGATTGAAACACAAGCTGCATGTAAGAGTTAGCGTGAGTTTGTTTCTTCGTGTATCGAGTGTGATGCTGTAGGGGTAGTTCTTCCAGAACTGTAAAAACAATCGGTGCTAGAATATGTAGTAATACTACATTTTATAGCTTATAAAATTCTTTCACAAACGATTCGCCTAGATGTCTTTTCTCAATGTCTTGTCATTTCTTTTTAAAGTTTTTCCTTTTGAAGTAAGTGCTACCTGCGTGGGTTAGAGGTTCAGTTTACCATCCTGTGTTTTATGTAATATGAAGTATTTTCAAGCAGTGTGCCATGGGACGTGCTCAGCTATTTCATTATTTATTAAAGTTATTTCTAAAGGCAGGGTGCAGTGAAACCTAAGAACTTGCTTTGTTCACAGGCTAGCAATTTAGCTACAGTCGGGGAGTAAAACACATTGTACCATCATAATGACTCTGCCTCATACAGTTTGTTGCATGTATCAAAATAACATGCTGGGACAAAGCATGCTGTTCAAAGTCATTTTCATTAGCTGATTAAATCCCCATTATTCCATTACAGACACATGTGCAGTCTTCAGGGTGGGGGGGCGCAATGACCCACTTCTGTTCAGAATCATGATCATTGTTGAAGACTTGTCGTCTTTCGGGGGAAACTTGTTATTTAATTGATACCACAAATGTATTCATAAAACGTTGAACTCATTCCTTAAATTCTATTCTTTCTGTATTAAAGATTTATTGTTTGTTTAGCATTTATAAATGTGTTCTGATTCCTCGCTGGTTCAGTGAGGGGAGGTAGCCTGCACGCTGGTTCCCGTAGAGGCCAAAGACAGCCTGGTGTAAACAAGCAGGAGATCTCCTAGAAGTGGCAGCTGTTTAGAGTCGCGTGTCAACTGAAGGGCAATCAAGAGCAGTCTGTGTGTGTGGCTGCTTGTAAGGGCAGTCAGAAGTCATACCGGAGGGTCTCCGGGGGTTAAAGGGGAAAGGCAGATCAGAAACAACCTTGGTTGTAGGAGACGGGTCATTATTGGCAATACATGTTATTTCCGGATGGATAGTCAAACTTGTGTGTGGCGGGGGTTGCATGTGCCCCACCACCACTTGAAGAATGCCAACCCAAATTTGGTCACAGTGACTGTCCTCTGTCCCAGCCACTGACAAGGGCATGCCTTATATGCACCTCTTGCTGTCGGGGCTATAGCATTCCTTATGGGTGCCACTGCATGTTCCCAAGTTGGAGGTGGACTAATCGTCTGATATCCGCAGGGCTGTGTTTTATAAATGGCCCTGTTTCTGTGGCTCAGTTCCATGCTGTCCGCAAGCTGAGAGGCCGGCTATTTATCTAACAGCTGCGGTGAAAGTTGCTGTTTTTGTTTTTCGACCATGGCCACGTGCGCCGCTCCAGTGTTTTTCAAGGTGGGTGTTTTAGGGTACAGGTTTGTTTTTCATGGTACTGTAATGTGCGTACAGGTGTCTCCCCACTTCAGTTGTGTGCCAGCCTTGTAGGCTGGTTTCTAGTTGCTTTTAGTGCTCAAGCTGTTGAGATGTTTGTGCAGATCGAGGCTGGAGGTGTGAAGTGTAAGAGTAATGCTATTGACACAGGTACTGTTAGAATTGCTGTGTGCCTCGAGGCATTTAAACTGCAGCAGCTTTAAAAGAATTACAATAAAAAAAGGCCGGCAGAAACCGGTGGAGTTTGTTAGGGCTGGCATTAGAAAAGAGGGGCACCTAGTGAAGTAATAAAGGGTTGTACTGTGCGTCAGAATCGGGTTTCAGCGGCCAGCAGGCACCCCTTTTTTTTAATATAAAGTAATTGTTGGTTGTTCAATTTCAACCTCTTGTGCTCTCCTTTGGCAATTGACTTACCATACCCTACTGCAGGACTTGCAACAATGACTACAGTTGCAAAAACGCCTACCTGCAACTGTTGAAAATGCCTAGTAACAGTTGGAAGATTAAACACACTCTGTTTCTCTGGGCGTTGTGACCTGGGCCAAAAACAGATTCCGTCTAATTGCAGTGAGAGACAGGAAGCGCAGAACTTTTCCACCATTCATGATGGGGTCCTAGAAATTGTTTTCTTAAAAGTGACACGGCGAGAACAAAAGACAAAGACTATTTGGCAAAGTGAAATATTTTTCCTGGCAATGGAGCCCCCCTCTGCATGCCAAGTACTGGGCGATACAAGATACTCTGTAGCAGGACAACGTAATTCTTCCTTATATAGTTTGCATTGCTGAACAGGAGCAGTTAATGCCGTGCTAGAGTAGGTGCTTGGGGAAGGTTGTTTAGGGGGGCGGGCGCTGTGGTGATGTAGTAGTCCATTATTTTTTTCTTTGTTCTGGCTTTTTAATTTTTTGTTTTTTTTTGTACTAGGGAGATCTAGATGCATTAGTCCCCATTAGTGTGCAGTGGGGTGGCCATTAACTGGTGCACAGTGTGCTTGTTCAGATGTAGGGGCTGTAGTGGAGGCGTGCAGTTCAGTGCTTGGTACGGTTACTCATTATAAATCATTATAAGGTTATAAAAGTTCATTTAAATCGTGTGGTGTTAATTAATAGATGGAAATTATTCACTAATGTGTGTTTTTTTTTTTTTTTTTTTTTTCCTTAGGTCCACCACTATGCACCTTAAGCCATATCCCAAGTTTCAAAAGAAGGACTTGCCATTGGAGATGAGCCAGGACAGCCTCCATGGCCTTCACCCAAGCCAGCAGGGTGCGCTGCGGACTGAGCGATGCTCTAACGCCTGCGTCACCCGGCAGCCCTGCTCACCGGGGGGCTTGCATGGCAACGGCACGGGCAAGCGACGCCCCTTCGGCGTGCTGTCCACCAACACCATGTGCAATAGCAGCAGCAGCAGCGCGGGCCCCAAACCCAGCGGGGAGTCCCTGTGCGCCCGGGCCAGGAAGAGCAGGGCAGCCTCTCTGAACTCCATCACAGGGTCCCTGCTGCTGCTGTCCACCGCCTCCGAGAACAACGATTCCTTCAACATCCACCGGGGAGACGAGGCTGAGGGGCCTCTGGACATCTGGGCGGTCATCAAGCCTGGGAACACCAAGGAGAAAATCGCCATCTTCGCTGCCCACCGCTGCAGTGCCAGCAGCGACAGCAGCAGTGTTGTCAACAGCAGCAGTGCCGGCAAAGGCAACAGCAATCTTAGCAGCAGCAGCATTAGCGTCAGCATTAGCAACTGCAATGGCAGTAACAGCAGCAGCCCCAGCAGCCGGACGGTATTGATGAAAATCAAGGGCAGCTGGGAGGTCGAGGGCTCCGTAGCCAAGCGCAGGAAACGATCTGCGGACCCCGACGCTCTTAAGACCCCAGAGCAGCAGCAACAGCCGCCACAGCCGCAGCCCAACGGGACGAGGGATTACGGGACAAGGGAGGTGGGGGGACAGTCGGACAGCGTGGTGATTGAGGGGGAGGGAGGAGAGAACGGGGAGGGGGGGAAAGCCCTGTCTGTGGTGGAGATGGTGGCGTATTTAGAGCAGAGGGCCAGCGATCTGCTCACAGACTGCACCAAACACTGCCCTGTGCGCAGCTCGGGTTGCGTCGGGCAATCGAAGGGGGGAACCGCAGTGGAGCAGCAGTCTGTTTCGGAGAGCTCAGAGGAGAGCCAGGGGGACTGCGTCAGGGTACTGGAGATGGTGGCCAAGCTGGAGTCAGAGTGCCTCAAGAGGCAGTGTGAGAGGGAGGCCAGCGGGGGGCTGTCCCGCAACAACAGCTTGCGCAGGAACGTGGGGAGGGTGCTGCTAGCAACAGGGCAGGCTCCCCCACTCGCCACGCAGCAGCAGCAGCATCCAGAGTCTGAGCCCCAGCAACCTCCTTACCCTCAGCAGGGTCAGAGCTGTTTGTTGGAGGAGTCTCCTAACAAATCCATCAGGAAGAGCCCCGAGAAAAATGGGGTTTGCTG
Source organism: Acipenser oxyrinchus oxyrinchus (assembly GCA_030684275.1). Taxonomy (NCBI): domain Eukaryota; kingdom Metazoa; phylum Chordata; class Actinopteri; order Acipenseriformes; family Acipenseridae; genus Acipenser; species Acipenser oxyrinchus. Next base: position 2,653,072 of record CM060269.1, read on the forward strand.
TGAAACGCCGGCTTCAGAAACTGCCAGTTCGGTCTTCAGGGAAAGGGAGGGGAGCTCTTGCTGTGATGGCAGCGTGGATTTGACAGGGCCTCCGTGCTTGGATTACAGGTCTAAGTGCTGCTCCGAAGAGGGGGTGGAGCGGCAGGGTGAGAGGAGGGGGGAGGAGGGTTGCGCTGGGGAGTCCACCTATGTAATGAAGGAGGAGGACTCGGATGCGAGAGCCGGGCTGAAGCAGGAGAGGCGAGAGGAGGAAGAGCCCCACGTCGGCCATCGTGAGGAGCAGATTCCCGGGATGCTGTTTTTCAGACAGACTCCGTCCTCGACTGTACAGGACCAGCTCTCGCAGCCAACAGTAGCAGCAGCAGTGAAGAAAGATGAGGAGGAAGCAGAAAAAGAAGAAAGTAGAGAATTGGAGCGTTCCATGGACTCTGTCCCACAAAGAGACTCCACCCCAGCAGAACTGCCCCCACCCCTGTCTGGGGAGGAGGTAGAGACGGACAGCGAAGGCGCATCCCAGCAGCGAGAGATGTTCCCTCTGCGCAGGCTGGTCTCCCACGAGTTCCTGGAGATGCGCTTCAAGATCCAGCAGCTGCTGGAGCCCCAGCAGTACATGGCCTTCCTTCCACACCACATCATGGTGCAGATCTTCCGCTTCTTGCCCACGGAGACGCTGGCCGCGCTCAAGTGCACCTGCCGCTACTTCCAGTTCATCATCGAGAGCTACAACGTGCGGCCCGCCGATTCCCGCTGGGTGTGCGACCCCCGCTACAGGGACGACCCCTGCAAGCAGTGCAAGAAGCGCTACGTCCGCGGGGACGTGTCTCTCTGCCGCTGGCACCCCAAGCCGTACTGCCAGGCGTTGCCGTACGGCCCCGGCTACTGGATGTGCTGCCACGGCTCCCAGAAGGACGCGGCGGGCTGCAGCGTGGGGCTGCATGACAACCGCTGGGTCCCCGCCTTCCACAGCCTGAACATGCCAATCTACAAGAGAGTGCGGGGGGCTGAGGAGGACACTTCATAGGGGCACTGAGGGTGGGGAAAAGCAGGGGGAGGGATGTTGTGGTGGTGGTTTGTTTTTGTGTGTGTGTGTGTGTGAGAGAGCGTGCATGATTGAGGCCAGGTTGTTTTTACACACTTGACAAAGTATCACTGAATCGTTTCTGATCAATCTCGGGGAGATCTGAGTGTGTTTATGCAATAACGCTGTTGTAATATTACATAATTAACACGTTAATGGCTGCTTGCTGCTACCCCGTGGTTTTTGTTCGTAATAAAAAAAATAAAATAAAATAATGCCTCTGGCATGCTTTAGTAATGATTTCAGTGGGTAGTGGCAGGATAGGGCTGGGGTGAAGCTGGGACTCTGATGTAGCTAGCATCGGCATAACACACAGACACTGTGAGCAAACTCGTACTGAGCAGCCACTGTGTCGAAGATGCCAGATGAGTGGCCTGTATCTCGTTTCAGACAATGAGTGACGCACCTCTCCGTTTCACACACTGTTCAATCTGGAGATACGGAAATTTGGGGTTCTAGCATTTTGATCTAAGATCTACGAGCAAAGTTATGTGTACTGTAAAAAAAAATATATATTACTGGCTTGGCAGTCTGCAGATTTATATGATCTATTCATAGCGTATAGAGAATACATTGTCTGTTAATTACGTTTATTTTTAATTTGATGACCTTGACAGTTTAGAGGTGTTTTCTTTCTGTAATTCTGAGTGGATGGAGCCTGTCTCCTGCCTTGCGCTGTTTACAATGTATATAATAGTGAGTCCTATCAATTCATACAGGGTGAGGGGCTATGCATGTACAGTACTTGAGAGCTCCTGCAACCCACTGTGGGTCAAGCACAGGATTCTACCCCTGCCTTGTAAATATTTAAAGAAAGAATCCAAGTTGTACAGATATATGTATATATAAAGTATAGAACTGGCACAGCCACTTAACCACTACAATGCAGCTATGCGAGCATTGCAGATATTAGTGTGTTTGTTTTTGCGTCTCTGTTTTTTCTTTTTTTTGTTATTCTCCTATCTATTATAATCTTTTGATTCTGAAAAGACACCTAAATAATATGGAGTTCTAAACTTTGTTCTTTTTATTTGTGGTATGTATGTATGTATGTATGTATGTATGTATGTATATGCGTGTGTGTATACATTTAATATGATTATGTTACACATGGATACAGCTATGGTCAAACGTTTTGCACCCCTTATAGAATTAACACATTTTGCTTCATTAAGTCGAATGAAACCTGCTGCACAATGTTACGTTAACATACTGAATCCTAAAATTCTAGGTAATGCTAAACTTTTGGCCATATATATATATATATATATATATATATGTGTGTGTGTAAGCTATGGCCAAAAGTTTAGCATCACCTAGAATGCAAAACTGCAAAGCGGTGTGTAATTAAATATGTTAACGTAACATTATGCAGCAGTTCATTCGATTTTAATGAAGCAAAATGTATTAATTCTATAGGGGGATGGTGTGTTCTTTTTATTTTTATTATGGACAATTTTATTTGGGCCTTGATCAAAGGAAAAGAAAAACACACAAAGGAATCAAGCAAGCAGATGAATTTTAAAGCATTATTGTATAATGACACATTACGAGAAAATACTTGTTTTGCCTGTGAGGGCGTGTTTTACTTCAATAAAGTGTGCATTCTTATGCCTTGTCAGCTATTGTCTGTGGATCTGGAGCCTTTGCTTTGCCTGTGGGAGGTTTTATTGTTGAGCTGGGAGTTTCACGATGTGGGAACTGTATTGCCTGGGAGGAGAGGCTTACCTGGACAAGAACTTTTGAAAGTAAAAAGGTTTTGTTTCATTTTATATGCTTTTTATAATGCACTATACACTCCTTTTCTCAGTAAAGTTAAACTACACTTTACACAATGAATAAGTGTTTTCTACTAATGGGAGATTATAGTGGAAGCGTTATCAGTGTGTGTATGAGTATGTCATTGTGGGTGGTGGTTTTTTTTTTTTTTTTGTTTGTTTTTTAAAAAAAGCTGTATCTTAAGAACCACGCCCCCAAATCTTGATGAAACATAAGGAAGCACAATCTCCTTTTGCATGATGTCTGGCATCCTAGTCATTGGCCAAACAAAGACTTAGAGCTTTTCAGAATCTAATGCTTTACAGTCTATTTAATTTTTTTCAAGAAATGATTCTGCATCCTATGATGCATGCCGTGGTGTTTTTCTTTTCTCTGTGCGGTAGTGAGGGCTGCATCTTGGGATCCATGATTTCTGCTGCACATACCGTTCTTCCTCAGATGAATAGGTTTGTTTAGTGCAGTAACTGGGCATGTCTTTATTTCTGCTGCACTGCAGACAGGCACAGGGTACAGAACGCTGTCTTCTAGCAGCTTTATTCAGCTGAGGAGACACATTCTTGTATGTTGGAGTCAGTCCCTACACTACAGGAAGCATGTGTTAGCAAAAGATACATTTAAACAAACATGCAAAAGAACACAACTTGAGAGAAGTTTAAAATCAGGCTTTTATGGCAAAGAATCAATTATATAAGAGCTATTGCCAATACTGTGGCAATGTGTAACAATGAAATGGCAATAATTGCAGTTAATTTTTGAACCACTTTATTCATGAACTTCTCTGCCAGCTTGTCAGTGTTGAGCTGTGTCAGGGACGGACAGAGGGAGAGGGGGGGAGGGTAGAATATGCTTAGTAGGTTTTATATTGAACACTTTTTCATAATGTAGCACATGGATTCACGCAGGGCTTAACTGTATCTTGAGCTTATCTTTTTATTTTCAAAACCAGTTTTAAGCCTGACTTTAAAATGGATGACACTAGATTTTTTTGGGGGGGTGGTTTGTTAGATCAGGTACTGTAGTAAGATCATTTACACAAATCACTTGATTGATTTAAATGTTTAAACCTATTGAGTTACTCTGCATTGAAAGAAGTGGTTTTGTCTCTGAAAGTGCAGCATCCTGGTGATTTCAATGGTGTCTGCAGTGTAGCTGTCCTTCACACGAACAATAGCCACGAGCACTTCATGCAATAACATTTACAGGCATCAGTTATAGGAGCCTTTGTCACCACTCCCAGTGGTTCAGCAGTACATCAGTTGTTGTCTTCACCTGTCACATGCCTTTACACAGTAATTACCCCGTCTGTCACACGATGTGAATCAGCAGACTGGTGCTGGGGGTGTGACATGTTTGGGATTGTAAACATACTCATATGCACACTGACAATTAGGAGAGGTCAGAGAGGCTGCCCACGTGTCTGTGTGTCTGTACACGGTCGCTGGAATGTCACAACCGTGTACCGTTCTCACACAGAATGTGCTACTCCGTCCTCCGTATCTGGTATTTACAGTACAGTATAGCACTGTATGGTTCATATTTAACTGTCTGTAACTGTACTGTATCTAAAAAATAAAGGAATGCACATCTTCCTGAATGTTCACATCTTATGTCATTTAACATTAGGAAATAAATATAATTTAATTAGATGTTAGAGAACAAGCATTTTAACAATGATGCAGTGAGCTCTTAGCAGTAAGTGAGGGATTTTTAAATAACATGGATAGACGTCTTTTACTTGCATTTTCCGAGTCGCTGTCTTTGCGACAGTAATGCAATCCTATTTAATCAAGACGCTGTAGCTTGCATAACATTTGTCTGGTAGAGGTGGGTGGAGTTCTGATGAATGAGAAAAAAGGTAAGGAGAGAGAGCAAGCAGACAGTTCAGAAAATCTCCTTTTGGTTTAACAGCTTTGTTTCACTTTTTAATAATTACCAGTGAGCTCAAAATACACCACCCTGCCCCCTTCCCTCCACCCCACCACCCTGCCCCCTGCCGCAGTCTGAACACAATGTCAGTAGTAGTCAATTGTTCCATTATAAATCTGTACTGGAAACATCTAATTTTAAGCAGACACTACTAAAAATATATTTGTATAATAGCTTTAGAAACAAGAAAAGTCATTATAAAGTGTGCCAAAAGATTATGCAACACATTCACTCCTGCCCCCTTTTGTTGTAGTTGTTTTTGTTTGTTATTTATTTGCAAATGTTAATGTTTCCCACACATTGCACATCCAGCCCCATCTCGGCATACTAATAGCTGTGGTCAACATGCAGCCCCTTCTGTGCAGATACAACCGCGCCGCACTCAGCTCAGTGTCAGTGCAGGTTTAACAGTGTTCTAATAGAAGGCATGCTTGGGTTCGCTCCCTCCTTTGTGAGGCAATGCCCTCCCCACTCAGCTCAGTTATTTTATGTAGGCTCAGTGTCCCCATGCACTTGATTCCAGACCATTTACAACAACCAGAAAACAACAATAATAATAAAATGTTCTCAATCCTCAACACCACTGTACTGGACAGGTTAAAGTTGATTTGCATTAGTAAGAGAGATTTTTTTTAAAGGGACTGGCGAGCACTCAGGAAGCTGGAATTGAACAGGTCCAGGGTGTAGAAACGCCCGTGTAAGAGCACTGCAACTCGGCTTCTGTTGTGTGAGTCTCAGTAGCGATCTTCTGTCTTGGTATAGTGTGTTGTTGCACCTCAACTCCAGAGACCTCAGACAGTCCAGGTTTTGTTTCAACCCTTCAGTTCTGCATTGTTTTCCCTGTAGTGCACATAATAAAATGAGACAGCACCCTTGAAATACTTTAAATAGTCTGTAGCTACAGTACAGTTATTGCTTAATGTTGCCATAAAAGACTACAAAAAACAAAAGGTCCTGGACTGTGAGAGGAGGAGTGCATGTAACCAGGCACAGGGGTGACCAGGTCATGAGCACTGTGGTGCTGAACCCCATGTTGTTGTACTGACCGCTGCAGTGTGGCTGTGATGTCAACGCTCCCCTACACTGCTGATCCTAGTGCAGCAGTATTGTTGTGATGTCAGTGCTGGCCCGTGCCTCTGATGTTGTGTCTCTATGATGTCAGTACTGGCCCGTGCCTCTGTGATGTCAGTGCTGGCCCGTGTCTGTGATGTCAGCGCTGGCCCGTGCCTCTGTGATGATGTGTCTCTGTGATGTCAGTACTGGCCCATGTCTCTGTGATGTCAGCGCTGGCCCATGCCTTTGATGATGTGTCTCTGTGATGGTGTGTCTCTGTGATGTAAGCACTGGCGCGTGTCTCTGTGATGTCAGTACTGGCCCATGTCTCTGTGATGTCAGCGCTGGCCCATGTCTCTGTGATGTCAGTGCTGGCCCGTGTCTCTGTGATGTCAGCGCTGGCCGGTGTACGCCTTGAACCAGGAGGTGACGGAGGCGGCTGCGGAGGAGATCATGCCCCCGGCGGAGCTGCTGCCGATGGGCTGGGAGGCCTGCATGGCCATGCTCTGGGACAGCTCCATGGGTTGTGAGGGGATGTCACAGAAGCGCGGGCTGGGCACTGTCTCCCAGTCTGTCCCCAGGTCCGTCTCCTCATCTGTCACCACCTCCTCCCCGCTCTCCTCCGCTGGCCCTGCAGCCTCCGGCTCCACCAGCTCCATCGAGTCCTCCAGGTCCGCGCTGATATCAAAGGGCCCGGTCCTGCAGGGGCAGAGACAGCAGGGTGAGCCTCACAGCACAGGCAGCAGACTGACTCACTATTTTTTGTACTTAATTTGAAACTGAAGTTTTTTTGTTTTTTTTTAATTTACAACCTGAGCTTAACCCAGTAGCATCATATCAGAGGCCTTTCATTTAAAAAAATAAAATAAAATAACCTGTACACATTAAATAGACTTGCATTCACACGTGTTTTACAGGGAACACAGGCACACACTTGTACGTTATTATGCTTTTATGTTTGGCTTGATTGGATATTGCTGAAAGCACCACCTTGAATTGTAATTCAAAGCAGCACTCTGGTATAATAACCAAACCTGTTCATCTGGGTGACACACACATTACTATATATAGCTCAGTGGGTCAACAGCTATTTAATATTGGGCTGCAGCTGTGATTTTCATGTGCCTCTTTCCTTTAATGCAAGCTCTGTAACGCGACACCTGGTGGTTGAAAGTGGTATCTGCAGATCTGTCAGCTAAACTCACAGACACTTGAAGCGTGCTTCCTTGCTAGAGGAGAACCGATCCTATAATAGTTGTGAAGATGAATGTGTTTATCCTGTGTATTTAAATTGCACACACGCTGGCCCCGCCCCTCTCACCTGCCCAGGTTCTTGTTGTCGGGGCTCACCAGGAACATGATGTTCCGCAGCGTGTGCAGAGGGTGAAGCAGCTCTGGGTCCACATGCTGTCACAGGAAACACACTCGTTACCACTGCTACTTTAAGATGGTGATTATTATAAAGGGTATAAAATAATGCTTTAACAGTAGAAGCCAATGCTCTTGCTGGCTGAGAGCGTGCTCACAGTACCTGGGAGAAGCAGAGATGCAGTATGTTGGTGTTGAGCTTGCTGACTGCCCGGGTAAACCTGTATCTGCTCAGATTCTCCCCACAGAACTCACTGCAGAAACAAGCAGCAGCAAGAACACACAGGTTAGTAACAGGAACCCCCAGGATAAGAACCACAGCACGCTTCCTGATAGAACACAGAGGCCATCAGCCACATCCACGCAGGTCTGGCTCTGAACAGCTCACTGATTTCAGAACATGCATCAGGCCGGCTCTTAAAGGATTCAGTGCTTCAGCATCAACAATGTGGCTTGGAAACGTATTGTATACACCCACCTCTGTGTGTGTGAAAAAGAAAGTGCCTGAATCTGTCTCTACTACGCAACTTTCAAATGCTTCATTTGGTCCTGGCCTTTGTGCAAAGTTTGAAATATATATTATATATTATTAAATGACATCAACAAAGTCTACCCCAGACAGTCACTTTCTAATATGGAATTGAATTATGTATATTAGACAATTTATTTAAAGAGCAGATATGCTTCTGATAAGTGTGTTTGGAAATTGCTTATATTTTTACCTCCTTACAGGTACGTTCCCACAAGTAAAATTATATATATATAACTAACTATCTGATAAAATCAACTCCCCAAATCCTTGTATTTTCAAGGGTTAACATGCAGTGTAATTGGATTTGTCACCTTTGTCAACCTCAAATATTAATACAGACTGCGAGACTATTTTATGATACTGATCACCATGAAAATGTGACATAAGGACGTACAGATGGTCAGCCATCTCCTTATACCCTCAGATCCTCATGCTCGGAGTAACTTCCTAAACAAGTTTGCTTGTGTTAAACGTGAAGACAGACACCTGCACCCCTAGACAGTGACAGCACTCTGGCTGTGCTTCCTCGGTGCGGAGGGACTTGCCTGTTGCACAGCTTCTTGGGGAGGTTGACGTCCAGTATGTGTGACAGGATGTTGACGAGCTGAGTGGCGTAGCACAGGGCAGCGCTGATGGTGTGAGCGGGGTTGATGAAATCCATTTCTGAAAGGAAATCAGACTAGAAGTCAATTCTGCCTGAATTACATAGTAAAAGTCCTCTGTTTTTAAACATCTAACAGACAAAGGGCCATATTTTCAAAGCGCTACCTCCAATCTTTCATGAACCCCTATTTTTTAGAAAGGGGGAAAAAATAAAATCATGTCAAATGTTACAAAAACAAGAAATAAATACCTTGAGAGCTCTTCAGAGAACTTGCATTATATTACTTAGTTGTTTGGTTTTAGTTTAGCAAAATTAACAGGCATGGAGCCTCTTACAAATAAGTAGGCGTTAATTAAGGACTAGAGTAAACGCTTTCAAAATACGGTCCACAGAGTGTAACACACTCACACTCACACACAGTCTCTCGCAGGGATGTGTTCTGTTACCTGGTCCCTGGCTGCTCCTCTTCTCCTCCACCCAGGTGTAGTATGCAGAGTAATCCCCGTTGCTGGGCAGGGAGGTCTCAGGCCCGGTGATGCTGATGCTGGTCTCTCCGTTCTGGTCATCCCAGATCCAGCGGCCGGACAGGTACGTGGTGCGCCGCGCCTCGGCGAGCTCGCTGACTGTGCTGGAGGTCAGCGCCAGGTCACTCTCCGCAGCCAGGTCCGCAGGGTCCCTGCACGGGGGGAGGGGGAGGGCTGTTAAATTTACAACTGTGGTTTCACAGACAATCGTCTGGTTTCATAGATCATAAAAAAATAACGACAGGATCAAGCCCAGCACAGTCACTTTCCAATTCAGACCAGGACCAGAGGACACATTTCGAAGTTCAGCGGAGACAGATTCAGATTCTCCTCTGATATGTAAGGTGAACTCCCCATCTCCCTGCCCTCTCTCTCTCTCCTCTCACCTGGTGCCCTTCTTGTCCTCCTGGGTGTTGAAGATGCGTGCGGTGAACTCCCTGTCTCCCTGCCCTCTCACTCTCTCTCCTCTCACCTGGTGCCCTGCTTGTCCTCCTGGGTGTTGAAGATGTGTGCGGTGAGTGAACTCCCTGTCTCCCTGCCCTCTCACTCTCTCTCTCCTCTCACCTGGTGCCCTGCTTGTCCTCCTGGGTGTTGAAGATGTGTGCGGTGAGCTCCAGGGTGTGTTCGCACCGCACTGTTGCCAGTTCCTCCAGGCGGGCCTGCACCTCGCGCCCACGCTTCTCCACCAGCTCCCCCAGCCGCCGGTTGTGCCGCTCAATCTTCTCCTTCTTCTCCTGGTGCCGCTGAGCGCGCCGAGCCAACCGCTGGGCATCGTCCTGCGAGCGGGCGAGCAGCTCCCTGTCTGGAGAGAGCGAGAGAGAGGGGGACAGAGAGAGGGGGGGACAACACATGTATTGAGAGAGGTCGAGGACCCAGGATCCAAAGGGTTACCCCATCCACACACTCTCACTCACAGCTCCCCAGGCCACTTACTGCATTTCACTTCTTCATTTCCACAGCAAATGGCCTCTCTCAGCTGCTCGCTCCTCATTCTACAGGACATGATCTTCCACTTCTGCAAACAAGGGAGAGAAAGAAAAGGAAATATATTTAAGAGAGAGCAAGATATGCTTCTGCGAAGTGTGTGTGCATTTTTTTTTTTTTTTTTTTTTAACATCCTTACGTGCACATTCCCACATAAAACAGTTCAAATATTTCGATTGTTTTTCTTTTGTTAACATAAGGAAATGCTTGGTGAACATAAAACTTACCAGTTGGTCAACTTTAAACTTCCCATCCATGGCTTTTATAACTCTGTGTGGAGAAGACAGACAGGAAGGAGTGAGAAGCAGCACAGGCCAGCCACAACATAAATTATAGGGACACAAGCACAGTAAGACACACACACACACACACACAGGGAAACGCAGACTCCAAGACTCGGGCACAGCAATACTTGGCTCATTTATAAATACATCTTCCCCAAACCAGGCTGTGAAACACAAGGTCAAGGTCCTGAAAGCTGCAGTTTCTCTGGTTCTTTAAATCGCCTCCACAACTTTCTAAATGAATCTGTTCACGTTTGTTCACACTAAAATCTGCCTTTTGATGCAGGATTAGCGATGCGCTTCTATCGCATCTGCTTTTTCCTCTTAGCAGAGTTTGTTATAAACAGCCCTTCAAGCACTCTGTCCCTTTATCGTGCTTGTGACCCCCATCCACTACAAATCAAAGGACGCCCCCTTCTACTTCAGCCACTGAGAATATACAACATTTGTTTAAAATGTTGAAAGAACATTGGAACATGAAAACCCCACGTTGGTCCCAGCACTAATATAAATGAGTTCCAGACAGCAATCTGACGACCTGCTCTCTGTCCACAGCATCACCTTGTTTTAGTCTGATAATTCAGCACTTTCAAATGAAGTGAATCCATACCTTTGCTGCAGATCTTCCTTCTCGCTCTTCAGCAGCTTCAGCCTCTCGGTTTTATCCACATACCTTAAAGAAAAGAGCAGAGAGAAGCTTCATGATACAACAGGGATGGAAATAAGACTCCCACTGCAGAGCACTTTCACCCATTCCAGGTTTTACCACAAGCTTGATTAACCACAGTGTATAAAAACATAAGAAATTCAAGAAGGAAAGGCCCGTCTATGCTCGCTCACATTGCTGCCAGCCTGGTCCATTAGCACTCAGGAGAGGAAAAAAAAAAAGAAAAACCTGAACCATTTACTATTTTTATGTAATAAACTAACTTCCTTGTAGCAAACACAAAAACGTAGCTCTGAACCAGCATGTGGAGATGGATTTGTGAACACAGTATGCTACACAGAGGGGCAGAGTATTGTACATGAGAAAGTAAAATGTGCCTTTCCGGGTCAAACCACGTGGAGATTGATTGTGAAGTGTGTAAAACTGCTGCAGTGATTGTGCATGCGTCCCCTGTGGGTTTTACTCCTCAAATGCACATCCGTTAGATGTGCTTAGTCACTTTGCAGGGTAACCCTGTACTGGATAGTCCGACATGGTGCTCAGCAGCACGCTGGATGGGCTGCTGGGGTCTGTGTGGAATCGCATTGCTCTGTTTTAGTGCTGCCCGCTTGTGTCGCCTGTTCGCATTGGGTACTGGCTGCCGACAAGCTTGTGTCCGCGGTGCTGGTCGGAACCTTAAAAACTGAGCTGGTGTGCTGAATCCCCAAATGCTTTCCATACTAGACTACTCTGTGAACCTGCAGGAGGTGATAAAGGTGAATAGCGGGGTCTGTGAGCCGGGCTTCACTCCTGTCCGTGTCTAAAAAAACATTGCACACCTCCAGCCAGCACAGAGCTTTGCCATGTCCATGTCTGTGGCACTGGAAGCTTTCGCGATTTGAAAACAACACTGAACACCATTATAACAACTGTGTAACTGAAGAGAAGAAACACACACATATACATATATATGAAACTAGCAGCGGTGTGTTGTTATAACATTGTGTTACCCAGAGTAACACAACAAATAAAAACCAGCCAGGGCTACGCGCTTGACTTGTAGTGATCATGATGAATCAAACGTGTGTAACTCTACATATGTATGCATATTATTATTATTATTATTATTATTATTATTATTATTATTATTAATGATACCGTAACAATACAAACACACAGTCCACGTATTTATTGTAATTAAACTCCAAACAGTCGACTCACCTCTCGGGGTCCTTCCCGTCAAAGTACACGAAGTCCCCGGCCTGAAAGCAGCGGGCGCAGGTGAGTCTTCGACCGGCTGTGTTGCAGAGGGGACACCGCTCCACGGCTACGTACAGCCCCTCCGCATCGTCCACCGACTCCGCTACCACCAGAGACCTCGGGGAGGAGGCTGCGGCTGCGGCTGCAGACAGGAGCGGGGGCCGGGCTCGGGTCAGCGGCCCCGATGCTCCCTTACCGGGGCCGGCCGCTCGCACACCGCTGCCCGCGGGGAAAGCCATAACACCGCAGAGCTTCTCCGGTCAGCGCCTCTCCAGTCCTACTGGCGGGCTGGTTTCTCCATGTCCCGTATTATTATAACGAGGGATGGAAATCCCCGTTCACTACACGAGCGTAACTCTGATTTTTGTTTTATTTTTCTTGACTAGTCTTCAATTTAAGAACAGATTTTTTTTTCCCCCCCCCAGACCCTCTTGTAAAAAGAAAACAAACAAGACGCTTCCGTTCCTTCTGTGACGGCTCGCTGCGTCACGTGACAGGGAAGCAGCATTTGTTTTAGTGAGCGGGGTCACGTGAGGAGGGTTTGTTTGTAAACCAGAGCGAAACCCCGCCCAGCTTCTAATTGCGTCATAATGAAGCCGCGCTCCACGAGGCTAGCTCCTCCAGCACCCTGATCACATGACCATTTAAAGCGTCAAGGAAAACTAAGAAACGATTGCAGGGCTCATTTCAATGAATATTGTAAACACACACACCAAATCTGACGCGCTTCTGATTCCAAATTCCGAACTTCACTGGTTTAGAATGCAAGTCCAAGGAGAGAAAGAGGAGGGGGCGTTTCCTGTGCCAGCACCAAAAGTTGTGTTGTGTTTTCCCGATCTGCCTTGGAGACAACGCTGCCTGGAAAGGGTACTTCACCTGCTGCACCGCCCAACACTAACAAAAACATTTCAATTGCATTGACAGATATTACATTGACGTGACAGTTCCACTTACTCGCCACGGGGCGGCAGCATCGGTAGAGAACTACAGTTCAAACGAATCTGAAGCCCTTCTGCAGGCAGGTTCTGGTTTAATTTGTTGTTTTGTTTCCTTTGGTTATTTCGAAACTGCCTGCATTAAAATATTAGTTAACCATAAAACTGAAAATGTAATACATGTGGACACCAGTACAACAACATTTTGTATTTTTTTAATAATGTAATTGTATGTAAAAATAATAAGTCGCCCTGGATTAGGGCGTCTGCTAATAAATAAATAAATAAATAAATAAATAATAATAATAATAATAATAATAATAATAATAATAATAATAATAAACAGGTGCGTGGACAATCCATGGGGTCTATGCAAATTAGGTATTGTGTTTCTCAGTTTGATTCAATGTGCGCCAATCAGGAGTCAGGTATGTCTGTAGCTTGTTTTATCCAATCAGATTGTCTGAGGCGCACAACGTAACAGTTCCACTGATTATACTTGAAGCAGCAATTCTATTAAATGGCCACAAGATAGCAGCATTGGATAAGAAATAAAAGCTAAAGCCTTGCATTTTCATCAAGCTTGAAATGGAAGCTCATCATGGAGAGATACCCGGATGACCAAGGACAGGAGCAGGACCATGAAAAGGCTTCAGAGGGCTGAAAGTACTAGTTTAAAGTTTAAAAGTTATATAGTATGTTTCTGTATTTATACCTGCAATTATTTTGAATAAATAGTTTAAGCATGTTAGTGTGTGTCGTTGTTTAAGTATATATACTCTTAGAGCTTGTTACTGCTATTCTTATATTAAACACATATTTAAGGAAATAGAAAACGCGTTCATTGCTTCATATAGTTCTTAATATTTGCTGAGAAAAGGTGTATCGTGTGGTTCGTCTTCCCAAACATATACAATGGTCCAGTCAGCAAACATTTAGCGTTATTGTCCAATGGCGCCCCTAGTGGTTAGGACCTTGGGCTGCTAGATCACTTTCTCAGGGGATTGGTGCGGGTTAATTAGACAACATAAATGTTCACAAAAATTAAAGCAAAATGTGAGCAAGCTCTTACACGTCTGTATCAATCCAACAGAACATTTCAAATAATAAAAAATCATTTTGGAAAATGAGGAGTTGTCATGTATCAAAAATCGAAATACATTTTAATAATAGATGATATAATACATAAACAAACAATGCTCACAGTCAGTTCACTGCACCTCTGTTTGGTGTTTCAGAGTATCATATACACTACATATAGATGTCTCCAGGCACATCCAAACATACAGAACACACACTGCGGCTCTGCCCAGCCACTCACACCTTCTTGAATCCCTTCAGAATGGGGTAGATGTTCTCAAAGGCTTCGTAGATCTCAGAGCGCTCTTTCGCCCCTGCGGAGAAAAACAAGAGAGTCTCTGAAGAGTGGTTCAGAAGATGGTGACGTGAACAAAGCACCCACTCAATGCTACAGAGAACAAAAATACAACACATTCTAGAACAGTGAAAACCATTCTAAAAATACAACACATTCTTGAACAGCGAAAACCCTTAAAATATAACACATTCTAGAACAGTGAAAACCATTCTAAAAATACAACACATTCTTGAACAGCGAAAACCATTCTAAAAATACAGCACATTCTAGTGAAAACCCTTTTAAAAGTGATTGGGTTTGTACACCTTCACACAAAGCAGTTGAATTGCAAAGGGAAATACACATGCCACAGCCTCCACTCAGCACAGCCTCCACTCAGCACAGCCTCCACTCAGCACAGCCTCCACTCGGCTCAGGTGGCGGTTGTATTACCCCGCTTCGCTGTACTCACCGGTCAGCACCACCTTCCCCGACACGAAGATGAGCAGCACGATGCGCGGCTTCACCATGCGGTAGATCAGCCCGGGGAACAGCTCCGGCTCATAGCTGGAAAACAGGAAGCCATTTCCCAACCCAACAGTCGTGTTCAAACTGCCTGACAAATCCCTGCCTGGCCTCTTGAGGTGCCTGACCAGCAGGGGGCACTGAAGTGCAATGATGCAGTCATTCAAGATTAGCAACTCATCATGAACAGGATTCGAACCATCTACTATGCCACATCTTATATTACATACAACTCATACAACTGACATGATATAGTTTAAGGAAAAAGTTCAGGCTAATGTCTTCCTCATCGTCATTAACTTGCTAGTAATGGGATTTACACAGAGCACACAGACACCTGGTTCATGAATGTTGGGGTAGACAAGTGCAACAGACAGGTAGATAAATGCCTGTAGTAATGTGTTTGCATGCAGCACCCCCAGGTGTCTGCCTGATGTAACTGCGCCCCGGTACCTGCTGAACTGTTGGTGCGTGAGGACCAGGCCCTCGAGGCGGATCGGGAACTTGACATCGCAGCTCCCCACCATGTTCTGAATCTTGAAGTCTAGGAATTTGGCCGGGAAGCCGAGCTTCTGGACCACGCGGGCGTACTTCCGAGCGGCTAGCCGGGACTGCTCCTCACTGCAGGGAGAAACACAGCCACTGCTAAACCACTGCAAACCAACACCAGTCACTGCCAAAACACTGCAAACCAACACAGCCACTGCTAAACCACTGCAAACCAACACCAGCCACTGCTAAAACACTGCAAACCAACACAGCCACTGCTAAAACACCCTGCGAACCAACACAGCCACTGCCAAAACACTGCAAACCAACACAGCCACTGCCAAAACACTGCAAACCAACACAGCCACTGCCAAAACACCCTGCGAACCAACACAGCCACTGCCAAAACACTGCAAACCAACACAGCAACTGCCAAAACACTGCAAACCAACACAGCCACTGCCAAAACACTGCAAACCAACACAGCCACTGCCAAAATACTGCAAACCAACACAACCACTGCTAAAGCACTGCAAACCAACAGCAGCAGCTGCATTATAGAACGCTGCAGTGTGTGCTGGGGGTGGCCGATAGACTCCGCTGGTCTCACAGGCAGATCTCTCACCTCTTTGCTCCAGTGCACACCATCTTCCCAGAGCTGAAGATCAGCGCGGTGGTCCTGGGCTCTCGAATCCTCATGATCACCGCGGCAAAGCGCTACCGAGACAAACCGAACAATGAACAAAGCACGCACGGGTTAGAGAGCCCACACATCCCAAAGGCACGCAGGAGGGTAAAGGGTCGATAGAAACCAAAAATCCCAAGTGGCTCTATCTAAAAGGATGTTAAAGAGTTGAGAATAGCAGCTGAACACCAGCCTGCCCCCCCCCGTCACTGTCCCCAAAGATCAGCTGGGTTACCTTGGGGTTGTACTCTGCATTGCGAGCCTGCAGAGCGATGGACTTGAGGTCCAGCCTGCAGACCAGGTTCACAG
This sequence comes from Acipenser oxyrinchus oxyrinchus, assembly GCA_030684275.1. NCBI lineage: Eukaryota > Metazoa > Chordata > Actinopteri > Acipenseriformes > Acipenseridae > Acipenser > Acipenser oxyrinchus. The sequence continues at coordinate 2,669,410 of CM060269.1, forward strand.
TGGACACGATGTTCCTGGACACACACACACAGACAGACACACAGACAGACAGACAGACAGACAGAGACAGCGCATCATTAACACAGAGCATCTCTCCCCACACTGTGCACCGACACCAGATCCATCAAAACTATTAGCATTTAAAAAAAAAAAAAGCACACCCAGTAAACAAGATGACAGATGTCATCACTCAACGTTAATGAAGTTCTTGAAAGAAACTTGGGAAACTCACTGCAGCTGCGGGACGATTCCGGAACTCTCCGAGGCAGGGGTCATGGGAGTCATGGGGGTCATGGGGGTCATGGGCAGGGGGCAGAACGGGGAGGCCTGGCTGTGCTCAGCGCCGCTCACATCCTCCACAGAGACCCCCTCCCCCGTGAAGCCGCTGTCCTGCAGCTCTGCGCCGCCCCCTGTCTGCGGGGGTGCATGCTGCACGCTCAGCTCGTCCGGGAGGAAGCTGAGGTCCAGCTCGTCCGTCAGCTCCTTGCCCAACTCGCCCCCCTCGGAGGAGAGGAAGGAGGAGTGGTGCAGGGGCAGCTCCCCCTCGAACCCCATCAGCGGGGTGTAGAGACACTGTGAGCCCTCCTGAAACCAGCAGCACACACACACACACACACACACAGAATTGGAGTTGTACTATATCATTGATTACAGTTCAGTTAGGCATTTGTCATTCAATCATTATTCTTGTATTCTCAACCACCTTTGGTGAACCCCATTTGCTTAAAAATGAAAGCCTCTCTCATTGCAATAATAATTGAGCTCAGGTCTGGCACAGCTCACTGTCAGCCTCTCTAACAAAGGACTCTACACTTTAAATACATGGGAGGGTAAGCTTATAGAAACTACAGGAAACAAACGTTTGGGCGAGTGCCCTCTTCCTTAGTGCATCACGTGGTGCTGACTCTTCAGCTGATCTAGCCTACACTACACGTGTCTATGGCAGTGAAACAGAAGTGAAGAGCGGCTCCTGAACTCACAGCCAGAGCACCTTGAAACAGATTTATTCAGAAGAATCACACAGAGTGACTGCACACGTCATAAAAAGCACAGGGGCATTTGAGCGGGGCATTGGAAGATAGTTACGATTTAATAAAATTAACTGTGTGTTAACCTCGTGCGTCTGAGAATGACAGGACGAAGTTGTAACAGGGATGGAAATAAGACTCCTATTGCATAGCAGTTTCACCCATCCCAGGGTTTACTATGAGCTTGATTAGCCACCGTGTATACAGTAGGTAACTAGCTCAGGTGTGTTATTAAACTCATAGTAAAACCAGGAATGGGTCAAACCCCTATGCAATGAGTCTTATTTCCATCCCCGGTGTACGACTCCCAGAGACGTTATTAGCGACGCCCCTTTGCGTTTCAGACAGTGTGACACATCGGGGGTCTGACACTACAGGACGCATGCATCTGTTCATATGAGTCTGTTTTGTGTATCAGTCTCTATTGCTCAAATCAAAAGCAGATTTAAACAAATAAATAAATAAATAAATAGATTAAAAAAAAAACCCTAGCTGAACTACAGTTTTTGACCTTAATCACAACAGTAATAGATAAGATATAAAAACGACTTCCAGAAAAAAATTGGTCCAAGTTATGACGCGCTATTGTTAAATACTAAATACGACTGCTTCAAACGAATGGGTGGAAACACTTACATCTTCAACCGATTCATCAAAGTAACTTTCCAAAGTATTTTCTCCATCCATGCAGATCTGCTTTTCCGTGCGGTACTGTTGAGATGCTAGTCGATTAACGGAATTAATGCCCGGCAGATCTCGCTGGCTGGACGCTGCGCTACCAAACGACACTTCAAACTATTTATTTATTTTTAATTTTTATTATTGGCTATTCCAGATACGGTTTTTGTTTTTCACTTCATCCGAAAACTTTTCCACCTCGATTTTGTACTTCCTGTTGAGAAAGCAAGCCATCCACCTCATTAACAGTGATTAATAAGATAATCACAGAAACAATCATCAACAAGGCGCTATATTAACTACAGCCCGGACGCGACAGGTACAGCAACTGCACCATTGCGTTCCTGCAGGTGAAATCAATGACGACACAATCACGTCACATTAGAACGACCTGCACTGCGAATGGTTCTTCCTTAACTAGACATTATATATAAACACGGTATATGGTGCGATGTAAGAGACAAACTATATTTTTAAATAGCTAATAAGAATAATTTAACAGTATAATGGCAGGTCAGTTCAATCCGACACAATGGCAGCATCAATATCAGGGTTTTCTATGTGTTATAGTGTATGTGTTCACTGCAGTGAAACTATACAATACATTGCATACTGCATCAACCTGCTGCTGCACACAGAAACACCACCTGTATATAAACGGGGAAGTCCGTCTATGGGTATGCAATATGTTCACTATGAAGGAAACCTTTCATCGAATGTATTAGCTTGCTTGTTTATTGTATTTAATAAACAAGTCTGTGATCTCAGGAGCCGATCTTCAGTTCTAGTTTCATATGAAGCACAGGCTGACGAGTCATTTTTGATTGAGATCAGGGCATCAAATATCATGATACATTTTCATGGGTCAATTTATTGAACTGCACAACTCTCTGTTCTATTAAAAACCATAGAGAAAAAGACATCTGGATACAGACAATTTCTTAAACCATAAAAAAAAGAATGTAATACAGCAGCAGGCACAAGATGCCCTCTTTTATTAAAAATAAATACGATGCCCAGAGGTCCTCCCTGCTGCTAGTGAGATGCCCTTCCTCTCTGGGGTGACTGTGGTTGACCCTTGCGTGACCCCTGCATGTTGCCCGCATTCTTCTGTTCTGCAGGCTAATGCGTTCCAAGACTCCTCTGGACCATGTGACTGCCACACCTCCAGTATCCCACAATCCCCTATTTCTTGCCCACGACAGCAGAGAGAGACTCGAGGAGCTGGAAGTAGTTATACTTTACATCGAACTCCATGTCATACCAGTAATTCACTGTGGAGGAGAGAGAGAGAGAGAGAGAGAGAGAGAGAGAGAGAGAGAGACGGGGAGACAGGGGGTCACAGCAGGAACACAGCATCACACACACACGCACTTGCACACACACACGCAGGCATGCACGCACACACACACGCACACACACACGCACACGCACGCACGCACACACACCGTGGTGTCAGCTGTAGTGGATCCAAAAATCTCACAATTCGATTGTTCTGCAAATGTACGAGAACCAGTAACATGAGTTTCCACATTTCCACCTTCATGATTTTCCACCGTTCAGAACACCTTGTTTGGAGGGTGTGGCACTTTACATTGTTATCACAGTCTAATTCATTACTTTACTGTTATGCATTATTTTCCAATCACCCATTCAATAAGTGGCACAGTATGAAACATCAATACATCTGTATTGAAAATCTTGATCCCCTGCAAAAAGTGAGTGATATATATTACACACATACACCACACACCCACCCACATGATACACACCCACCCACGATACACACCCACCCACATGATACACACACACACACACACACGATACACACCCACCCACATGATACACACACACATACACCATGCACACCCACCCACATGATACACACACACATGGCTTGTGCTCTCGCACCTGCGATACAGCCCTGAGACTGGCGGACGTGGTGGAACCACAGGGAGGGCAGGTACAGCATCTCCCCCGCCCTCACAGTGCAGTGCAGCGGCCGGGCCAGCCCGTAGTCTGGGTAGCGCTCCAGATCCGGGTTCAAGGGGTCCACTGGGATCCAGGGCACCTAGACATCGGCACACACAGGATCAGACAGACAGACAGCTCCTAGACAGGCACACACAGGATCAGACAGACAGACAGACAGACAGCTCCTAGACAGGCACACACAGGATCAGACAGACAGACAGACAGACAGCTCCTAGACAGGCACACACAGGATCAGACAGACAGACAGACAGACAGACAGCTCCTAGACAGGCACACACAGGATCAGACAGACAGACAGACAGACAGCTCCTAGACAGGCACACACAGGATCAGACAGACAGACAGACAGACAGCTCCTAGACAGGCACACACAGGATCAGACAGACAGACAGACAGACAGACAGCTCCTAGACAGGCAGAAAGGCTCAGACAGCACCCGGACACAAACGCAAGTCAGATATTTCTATGTTTCATATTGTGACTGGTCTCCACTATGATGGACTAACCTCTGATTGGGGGAACTGGCTATTGAAATCATACATACATACTGTCCAGAGTGTGAGTAAGGGTCTAACATGAGTGCCCTCTCATTACCTTCTCCGCAGCCTCCTCATCCACCACATCGAAGGAGCCGTCCTCTCTCTGTTTGAAGGTGGCTGGCTGGTACAGCTCTGTGCGAGGGAACAGACACACACAGACACAGACACACACAGACACACTTTTCGTCAATCGTCAAAGAATGGTGATGTTATTTATTTGAATGTTCCTCTATGCATACTGTTGTAATACACTGGTTTGGTTTCCAATAGCTTTGTGTTTGACAAGTTGCATAGGTGTCTGCTCAATAAAGCCTGTGTCGTAAAAGGAATTGGAATTGATTAAAAGGGAATGGGACATGAAATCGAACCTGAAAAACAGGACTTGACCCCAAGCCTGGTTCCCCGTGCCGTGAACCCAGTGTCAGTGTGAGGGAGGGAGGGGTGTTACCGTACGGGATGAAGGGTCAGTGTGAGGGAGGGAGGGGTGTTACCGTACGGGATGAAGGGTCAGTGTGAGGGAGGGAGGGGTGTTACCGTACGGGATGAAGGGTCGGTCGGAGGGAGGCAGGAGGATGAAGTGCTTCTCCCCCGAGATCACACAGTACAGGTTCTCATAGTGGTCCTTGTGTACTGAGGGAATGAAGAAGAAAGAGAAAGAGCATCTTAAATCACTCCTTGCGCACGCATTGCCATTAAACACACCAGCATTAATTCTGATGTGAAAGTGAAGCAGGCAAAGTTTTGGGCTAGTGCCTTCATGAGTGTCACTGAAACTAGAAGAAGCTTTAGGGGCCGCAGGTACAAAGTACACTATTCAATCACAGCATTCACACACAGACTCAAGAGGCTGGCACTGCTATTCTCTTCCTCCAGCACTGGGAACACTGCTGGCACTGCAGTCTGAGTTAGACTCTTTATCAATGCCTGGATTCATTCGTAAAGCAACTCACAGGATGTGACAGCAGCTTCTTCTCCCAGCCAGAAGTTCACAGCGTCGGGGTGTTTCCCTGAAAACAGACGAGCAAAAAAACAGCTCAGTAAACACTCCTCCGTGTTGTCGGTGATTGTGTGTGTGCGTGCGTGTGTGTGTGCGTGCACGTGTGTGTGTGTGCGCGTGCGCGTGTGTCAGTGTGTCAGTGTGTGCATGTGTGCGTGCGTGTGTGTGTGTGTGTGTGTGCGTGCAAGCTTGTGTGCGTGCGTGTGTGTGTGTCAGTGTGTGTGCGTGCAAGCTTGTGTGTGTGCTGCTCTGGTTCTGGTAACTCAAAGAAACTAAATAAAAGCGGTGACTCTGTGCATTTATCCTCCGTTCTGACTAATGCTTTGTTTCACGAGACTGCTGTATATCTTGCACCCTTGTGGAGTAACAGACTGATTTTCTTTCTAAAGTTCAAAGTGTTACTCCCCTCAGTCCTGACCCTGCCCTCTTAGCTAGTGGACCTCCGCTATGTGTTCAGTGATCTCTAGTTGTCACAGTGCTGGATCTGTCTGCACACACTGCATACAGATGGAAATCAGACTCCTGTAGCACAGCGCTCTCCTCATTCCAGGTTTTAAAATGAGCCTGAATAGCCGCAGTGTGTGCAGGTCACAAGCTCAGGTGCGTTGTTAAACTCATAGTAAAACCAGGACTGGCTCACACTGCTCTGCAATGGGAGTCTTGTTTCCATGCCTGCAGGGCAGCGTGGTTACCCAGGGCCTTGTTCATCCAGGGTATCTCAGTGTCCACGTCTCCGATGAGCTCCGGCAGCTCCTCGGTCAGACTGGAGCACTGCTTCTGCATGTAGAACACGCCCCTCCTCCCATCGACTCCACCCCCGCCCCGGCTCTCAATCAGGTCCAGCAGCGAGGCGAAGGGCATGCGCCGCTCCTCAGGCATGACGAAGCGATCCCCGAACACAGCGTCCGCGTAACCGTGAGGAGTGACCGCCACACTGACCAGCTTCGAGCCCACGGCTGCCCTGCGGAAACACAGAGCAGCGTTATACACTGACCAGTAACAGCACACTCACACACACTGACCAGTAACAGCACACTCACACACACTGACCAGTAACAGCACACTCACACACACTGCCAGTAACAGCACACTCACACACACTGCCAGTAACAGCACACTCACACACACTGACCAGTAACAGCACACTCACACACACTGACCAGTAACAGCACACTCACACACACTGACCAGTAACAGCACACTCACACACACTGACCAGTAACAGCACACTCACACACACTGACCAGTAACAGCACACTCACACACACTGACCAGTAACAGCACACTCACACACACTGACCAGTAACAGCACACTCACACACACTGACCAGTAACAGCACACTCACACACACTGACCAGTAACAGCACACTCACACACACTGACCAGTAACAGCACACTCACACACACTGACCAGTAACAGCACACTCACACACACTGACCAGTAACAGCACACTCACACACACTGACCAGTAACAGCACACTCACACACACTGACCAGTAACAGCACACTCACACACACTGCCAGTAACACCACTCACACACACTGACCAGTAACAGCACTCACACACACTGACCAGTAACAGCACACTCACACACACTGACCAGTAACAGCACACTCACACACACTGACCAGTAACAGCACACTCACACACACTGACCAGTAACAGCACACTCACACACACTGACCAGTAACACCACACTCACTGACCAGTAACAGCACACTCACACACACTGACCAGTAACACCACACTCACTGACCAGTAACAGCACACTCACACACACTGACCAGTAACACCACACTCACACACACTGACCAGTAACAGCACACTCACACACACTGACCAGTAACACCACACTCACACACACTGACCAGTAACAGCACACTCACACACACTGACCAGTAACACCACACTCACACACACTGACCAGTAACAGCACAGTCACACACACTGACCAGTAACAACACACTCACTGACCAGTAACAGCACACTCACACACACTGCCAGTAACACTGCGAGTAACAGGAGGCTGTGTGGTCCAGTGGTTAAAGAAAGGGGCTTGTAACCAGGAGGTCCCCGGTTCAAATCCCACCTCAGCCACTGACTCATTGTGTGACCCTGAGCAAGTCACTTAACCTCCTTGTGCTCCGTCTTTCGGGTGAGACGTAATTGTAAGTGACTCTGCAGCTGACGCATAGTTCACACACCCTAGTCTCTGTAAGTCGCCTTGGATAAAGGCATCTGCTAAATCTGCTAAATAAACACCCCGTGCTTGGTCCTTCACCTGAGGTAGGCGGGGCTCCACTTGGACAGCGCTGGCCAGTGGCGGATGGCGTTGCGGATGATGCAGGGTTTGTTCGGACACAGCCAGTCCCGATGGAAGTGCAGGGGAGACGGCGGCTGCTCCAGATAGGGCACGGAGCGACCCAGGAAGAGCTCTGCCAAGCAACGAGGAGGAGGCACACGCTGGCACATCAACACAGCCCGAGAGACAGACGGACTCGTTTACAGCGTTTACGGGTCAATAAAATCTCGGACCTTATCAGGACATGTTGTTTAAACACACATTTCCAATATAACACATGCAGTAATTGCAGGACCATGTAATATAGTTACAATACATAAGGAAGACCGAAATAATCAACGTTATGGGGGGGGGGCTTACGTCATACATCACGTGGTTTCAGTTTCAGCGAGGTCGGTGATTAATGTGGTACTGTACTACAAATCATTATTACAATACAAGCCCACGCAAATCAACCCTCCTTGTGCTGCAATAGTGCTGAGTGTGGACTGTTTGAATGTAGCGTCTATGGTAGTTAAGTACGCTCTTGTTTCTGTAGCTCACCTCGGGCTTCTATTGAAAACTCTCTCAAACATTTCCTCACCGCTTCCAGCTCTCCTTCAGCCATGGCAGCTCACTTCCGAAATAACCTCTAGAAACAGTCTTTAACAAAATACACTGCACAGATACAGCACTTTATTTTGCTAAGAGTCTCACGCCTGTCAAATGTGTTGACATTTTACAGCCGTAGAATACTACTGCCTCCTAGTTGCACACAAGATTGGCCTGGCAGCGTTTCTATCTGCTATAGCTCCCTCTGGTGGTTGGCAGTAATAAATACAGCCGCTGCACTTTCAGGTAAAACATTAAAAAAAAAAAATGTATTGTTCTTTGTATCGTTTTCATTTTAAAGCATATCTTATTCCTTATTTGGGGACCCTGGACTCTAAGGGGCTATAATGGATCCTTAAACTGAGTGTTCCCAGAGCGCTACAGTGGGGTTCACAGAGCACTGTGGAGTGGGTCTGGGGTACAGCACGGTTCACAGAGCACTGTGGAGTGGGTCTGGGATACAGCAGGGTACAGTGGGGTTCACAGAGCACTGTGGAGTGGGTCTGGGGTACAGTGCGGTACAGTGGGATTCACAGAGCACTGTGGAGTGGGTTTGGGGTACAGCGCGGTACAGTGGGGTTCACAGAGCACTGTGGAGTGGGTCTGGGGTACAGCGCGGTACAGTGGGGTTCACAGAGCACAGTGGAGTGGGTCTGGGGTACAGCGCGGTACAGTGGGATTCACAGAGCACTGTGGAGTGGGTTTGGGGTACAGCGCGGTACAGTGGGGTTCACAGAGCACTGTGGAGTGGGTTTGGGGTACAGTGCAGTACAGTGAGGTTCCCACACCCGACCCCCAAAAACAACAACCCCAACCCTCGCTCGCACACAGCACACACAGACGAGGAGAGCTTTATAAATACTGGCTTTATTTCAAAGTGTTTTTCAAGAGGGATTCTGAAGGATACACATACAGTACAAACATTATGAGGGTACAAACACTTCAAAACTGAACTCGTGCCCAAGCCAGTGCAAAGCACACACACACACACATATAAATATAAATATACAGGGTTTAAAACAGACAGCAGTTAAAAACAGGAATAAACAAATAGGTCCTGGTCCTTCTCAATTAAAAACGAAGGTTTCAGACGTACCCACCGTAATTATAAAAGGACACACAAATCTGATAAAATCACATACAAACCCTGTACAAACACATCATGAACTGTTAAGAGAATACAACCACGCAAAAAAGGAGTCCCATCTCTCTTAAGGGGGCAGACCCCTTCCCCATGCATTAAAACAGCTGCCTGCTCCCGAATATTATCAGAAAGGGCATTGCTACCCCATGCCAGTGCATGTATCTATTTATCTACGGTGTAGAGCTAGCTGGGACCTTCCCTTTAAGAGGTGCACTGCTGCCGTACAATACATTATTTTAACACAGGAGAGCAGAGATCCTGCTTGGTGGGGTGGGTTTACATGCTGTGTGCTCGACAGTAAAGTTGGCTCATCTTGGCACTGGCACATAGATTCACAAGTATACAGTATCCACCCCACTGTCTCTGAATCACTACTGCCCTATGTTAAGAGAATTTGTTCTACAGCAGCAGAATATTAGGATTTCAAAGGGGGATCGGAAACATTCTGAATGTCATGCACATTCTACCAATCACATTCCAACCACTGGGGAAGCGGGATGGCTAGTTTCTGCATAACAGCAGCCTGGAAACCCTGACCATTTCCTTGTTGATCTTGTATCGACTGTGACTTTACCCTGCCACCACACTGCAGGTTCACTTCCTGTGTTACACTCCCGTCCTACGGTGCACAGAAAATAAGAAAGCCTGTGGGTGTCAGGCAGGGTCCTATTACCTGTAACACACAGGAAGGAAGTGGTTTTAATCAACAGCGAAACAGTGAGGGTCTCATGCGTCCCTGGAGTGGGGGAGGTTAGTCCTGTCTGCTGGACCGTAATATTCTCTATGGCTTTACCACTTCCAGAACAAAGTGCTTTACATCTTCATAGAAAAGTGAACAGGTAACACGGAGGCAGGAAACAGCAGGAGCCTGCCACTAAACCACAGCAGCGGGGAGCAATGGGGAGTCAACACTAATTTCATATTCAGACACCAGGTGGCACTATGCACAATGTTAAACTGCTAACACCTGAACATGACGTTGCTTTGTGTCCTACAGACCAGACGCTGAATTACATTGTATATATCGTGGTCCCTTGATATTTCACTGTTCGATAATTAAGACCAGCGCTTCGACGCGCTGAAAATATGTGAACCGTGAATCTCGTATTAAAAATGTGCACTCCACTGCTCTGGGCATTAACTCATACAGCGTGTCTACAAAAACAAACACAAAAATACAGTATTATCAATTCCTGCTATTAAGAGCATTACAAAAAATACCCCAAACATTCACTGTACTGGTTATTGTACAAGACACAGAATCTGTAAAACAGACCAGCAGAAGAGAGGAGAGGAGAGAAGGGGAGAGAAGAGAGGAGGGGAGAGGAGAGAGGAGACAAGCAGGTATTTAAGACATAGGAAGGGACTTGAGAGTAAAATCCAGGTTTTATTGCAGACTGGTCTCTCTCTGTGGAAAGTCCAAACATGTTGTCCACGACACACACAACGACACAGCAGCATAGTCTCTGCATGTCGAAGTGTCCCTGTGTGCGTGTGTGAGTGTGTGTGTGTCAGTGTGTGTGCGAGTGTGTGTGTGAGTGAGTGTGTGTGTGTGTGTGTGTCAGTGTGTGTGTGTGTGGGGGGGTGTGTGTGTGTGAGTGAGTGAGTGAGTGAGTGAATGAGTGGGTGTGTGTGTGTGTGTGTGTGTGTGTGTGGGCGTGGGTGTGAAGCAGTGGGGTGATCGCTGGATCGTTCACATTTAAAAGACGGTGTTCCTGAATCAGAAAGTTTATCAGAGCAGCGCAGGACGATGCAGGACAGGCTCTGAACGCACAGCCTGGTCTGAACATCAGGAAGGTGCTGGACAGGATTCAGGTTTTTTGTCATTAAGTCTGGTGCAAAAAGATGAAAACAGTGAATCAGCGTCTCCCTGGACTCCAGACAGCGATCCCAGTCAGTCTCTCTTTGGCCACTGATTCGTTTTCTTCTATAGCTACTGTGACATTACAAGTAGTGTTGGATTACCATATGCCCCCGAATCAGAGCACAACAGAAACACCCTTGAGCTGTTTGATGAAGGGCCCCAGCTTACAAGCAGTGAGTCTGGAAAGTAGTTCTCAAAATTGATGCTGTGTTCTGGAATATTTTATAAAAAAAAAAAAAAAAAAAAATTCAAAACCGATCCATTGTTGGTAAATAAATAAGTGTAGTAAGTGTTGTGTAATATCTTCCCTCAATGTGGAGGGTTACTGCAGTTACATGTCAAGATCTGGAATGCGCATCGCGTTACCTTGTCATTCTTTTGTGTTCTTCTGCTGGTGGAGAAAGTAGTTCCTTAACAAGAGGTGGTCTTCTTGTGGTGGGGAGGGATACTGGTGCCTCAGTGTGGTGATGAGGTCTCAGGCAGATTGTGAGGGATTACAGAGCGTTAGTGCGAGTTCTCTGAGTGGAAGGACAGTTCACTGCGGTCTCGAAGCAGCAGACAGTGTGCTGGCAGTCTGTCTGTCTGACAAGACAAGACTAGATCAGATTTGAATACAGTTCAGGTCCACCTAGCCATTGTGAATGATTACAAAAAAAACAACAACAATAATAATAATAATAATAATAATAATAATAATAATAATAATAATACATTTAAAAATGAATTAATAATGATCATAATAAAATAAGTGTGGAATTGACTTCAGATCAGATCTCCCTTAAAAGAAACACTGAAAGCTCAGTTACGATCAGCAATTGTGGTCCCCTGAACTGTGCAGCTGGGGGTTCCCCTCCTGTCTGATGACTGCCCACCCAGATTCACTGCTGGCTTGTGAGGATCCCAGGTGATCTTGTCCCATTAATCCTGAGCTGGGCAGCGGCGCTTGTTGCTGCACACACTGAGCGTCTGTTTGATGGGTCGTGCTCCCCAAGTCCTGGCAGGTTCTGGTGTGTCTGTCTGCGTGTGCATGTCTATCTGTCTGTGAGTGTCTGTATACGCGTCTGTCTGTCTGAGTGTTTGTCTGTCTGTGTCTGTATCTCTGTCTCTGTGCGTGTCAGTCTGTGCTCCTGTCCCTGTCCCTGTGTGTCTGTGCTCAGTCACAGTCTGTGCTCCAGTCTCTTCTCGACGGCTCTCAGCAGCAGCTCAGAGTACTGTTCAAGCAGAGCCAGCGTGAGCTCCTCTCCTCCCCCTCCCGAGAGCCTCAGAGCCTGGCCCCCCCTACCCGGCTCAGCCCCCTCCACAGACTCCAGCTCCGAGCGCACAGCGGAGAACGTCTCCCACAGGATCCCAGCCATCTCCCTCTTCTGTGAGCCAGACTGCCCTCCAGCACTGCCACTGCCCCGGACCTGCGAGAGGGAGCCAGAGTGTAAGCAACGACTTTAAAACCATTTCCCTTTTTATCCTTCTAGTTCTTTTATTTTTTTTTTACTTACAGTTTTACTTTAGTAATGCGTTTTTCTTTCTCATTTTAGAAAGACAGACATGGAGACAGAGAAACAGATATGGAGACAGAAAGAGAGATAAGCAGGGAGACAGACAGAGAGACAGGCAGGGAGACAGACAGACAGAGAGACAGGCAGGGAGACAGACAGAGAGACAGGCAGGGAGACAGACAGACAGAGATACAGACAGACAGACAGACAGACAGACGGAGATACAGACATGGAAACAGGCAGAGATACAGAGATACAGGCAGGCAGGCAGGCAGGCAGGCAGACCGGTGCCTCACCGCTCGGTACAGCTCCAGGGCTCGGTGCAGACTGTTCTGTAGCTCCAGGGCAGCCAGGTGACAGCTCTGCACACTCACTGCAGGCTCTGAGAGGGAGAGAGGCATTCTCATACTCACAGCTAGCAACTTTTAAACAGGTGAAAAATAAGCTCTCTTGCTAGCTAGCAGCCTGCTCAGTGCTACTGTAGTGATGCTTTGTGAAAATGGCCCCTGGTGTTTTCATCAAATTAGCTTTCAAAGCCTAAAAGTGCAAATTATTGTTTAGCGCTACATGAAATGTAAAGTGCATCCTAATTAAAGTCACTGGGTCTTGCAATATTAGACTTCACTGCGTGGCATTAACTCAATGAACAGTCATTGAACAGACACGCGCACACACACTCAGGGTAGTATTGCCATCTACCTGTGTCCCTTTCATTAGCTCTAATTAAGTGTAGATTGAAGAATCTAAAGTATAACTCAAACTGCAAATGGAAATAGACACCCACAGGGAAACCAGAAAACAAGAAAACAGTCAATGAGACAGAATGAGAGTGAGCAAGAGAGTGAGTGAGCGAGAGAATGAGTGAGCGAGAGAGAGAGGGAGAGAATGAGTGAGCGAGACAGAGTGAGTGAGCGAGAGAGAGAGTGAGTGAGAGAGGGAGAGTGCAGTCTCACCCTGCAGGCAGCAATGGTTCATGGATGAACAGAGTGAGCAGTTAGTGGCGGAGGAGACAGGCCAGAAGCTGGATGTAAAGAAGAGCAGGGGCAGGGCCAGTCGATGAGGCGGCAGGGGACAGAAGGACAGCAGAAGGGAGGAGTGGTGGCGTCGACTCGAACCTGGGTCCGGGAGGGCAAGGGAGGTGCAGGGGAAGGGACTGGGGACCAGGTCCTGAGAGCCAGCCTCCCCAATCCCAGCGCTGACGGAAAAGGAGTCCTCATCCCTGGAACCACAGCGCTGTTCCTCCGACTCAGCAGGAGCAGTGGTAGCAGGGCTGGACTCCGCCTCGGCTGGGGTCTTCTTCTCTGCTTGCCCCCCGGATGCACCCTCCAGACGGGCTGAACAAGAGGCCCCCAGGGCTGGCTGCTCCTTCCCTGCCCTGCTGGGACTTAGGATCTCCTCCCCTGGGAAGGTCTCGTGCTTGGAGCCGGGGGAGAAGGAGGCCAGCGAGGGTCTGTCGGGCAGCGGGGTGGGGATATCGAGGGCCAGGTGTGGGCAGCCAGCCCTGGGAGAGGACAGCCTGGAGTGGAGCAGCCCTTGTGGGGAGCGCAGAGTGGCACTGCCCCCCGAGGCACCGCCCCCGATCAGAGTGGGGACTACAGCCGCTCGAGGGGTCTGGACAGAGATTGAGGAGGAGGAGGGAGAGAGGGACAAAGAGGCAGAAGACAGTACAGCCACTGGGGCAAATGTCTGCTTCCCCTGGTCTTGGACAGAGCTTGATTTAGAGGAGGTAGAGGAAGGAGGGGCAGGAAGTAGGGCGGAGGGGGCAGGGGGAGTGGGGGTAGCAGAGGAGGGATGGGAGACAAAGCGAGAGGGAACAGAGGGAGAGGACATAGAGGAGGCAGGAGAGGGGGAGTGAGAAGGGACAGGGGGACAGGAGACAGTGAGAGTGGGGGCAGAGGGAGAGGAGGTAGAAGAGGCAGAGGAGGGAAGGGAGAGAGAGGGGGCAGGAGAGGAGGAGGTAGAGGAGGGAGGGGAGGGAGAGGTAGAGGAGGCCAGGGCAGAGGCAGGGGCAGGACCGCTGGGGTCTCCCGCCTCGCTCAGATTCAGACTGTCCCCCATGGAGACAGAGCGGGACATCTTTGCCATGGAGCTGGTGGTGGGGTTCATGTAGGAGCGTGGCTTCCATGCCCGGGGCTGGCTGGAGCTGTCCTTGCCCAGCGGGGAGGTGGGGACGGCAGGCAGGGAGCGCCGTGGGGCCTGGGTACGCGCCTCTCTGTCGCCCGGCTGGGGGAGGGGGTGGGGGGGTGTCTGGAGCTCCTTGGAGGGGCTGGCTAAAGCCAGTGGCTGATCAGCTGCCCAAAAAAACCCCAAAAAAGCAGAGAAACGGACGGGGGGGTTAATGTAAGGCAGGCACCACATTTTAATTCTTTCTTCATTGAATTTTCTTTCACCCTTTATATTTCTTTCAGCAAATTGTTAATATTTGCACATATTTATTGTATATTGCACAGCATTCTATCCCTGCATTGTATATTGCACAGCACTCTGATCTGTATTGTATATTGCACAGCACTCTATCCCTGTATTGTATATTGCACAGCACTCTGATCTGTATTGTATATTGCACAGCACTCTGATCTGTATTGTATATTGCACAGCACTCTAATCTGTATTGTATATTGCACAGCACTCTATCCCTGTATTGTATATTGCACAGCACTCTGATCTGTATTGTATATTGCACAGCACTCTAATCTGTATTGTATATTGCACAGCACTCTGATCTGTATTGTATATTGCACAGCACTCTGATCTGTATTGTATATTGCACAGCACTCTGATCTGTATTGTATATTGCACAGCACTCTGATCTGTATTGTATATTGCACAGCACTCTGATCTGTATTGTATATTGCACAGCACTCTATCATGTATTTTAGATCTCATTCTTACCGTCGATCGCCAGGTCGTGCACTGAATGACACTTCCTCATGGTGGCGGCTGCACTCTGCCCCCTGGCCGAGGCCCCCTGCCCTCTCGCTGTGTTGCCGATCCCCCTGCGACCCTCAGCGGCGGGGTTACGCTTCTTCTGAGCGAAGGGGAGGCGAGGGGGGGGGTCCTGGGCAGGCTGGGGCTCGCGGACCCCCCGCAGCCCCCCCTCCATGAGCGGCTTGACCTCTGACACCGGGGGCTGCACCCCCCCTCCATTCTGGGAGTTCACTTCCGGGGCGATCCGGCTGGAGAAAGGAAACTGACTCCTGTTGGGGGCGGGAGAGAAACAAGTCCAGTCTGAAAGGATCCCAGGGATTCAGCATCAGCTACATGGCTGGGTAGCCCATTCCTTACCCTCACCACTCTCGTGTGAAGCAGTGGTGTAGTCTGAAATTTGCTTGACGCACTGCTTTTTTAGCCTTCTTAAAGAAGTACTTTGTAATAGAAGAAGTTTCTTAATGCTCTTTTCATTGCATCAAGAGGACTGCTGACTGACTCAGACAGCTGTGCGGGGATGTGAGTCATGTGACTTCGCTTGCCTATCATGCGAGTTCCAGCTCTACTGCACCACTGCTCCTGGTCACTTCATTTCACACTGTGCCCCCTGGTTCTGGTTTCTGTGCTGCGCCTAAAGTATTGGCTAGGGTTAACTTTGCCACCTCCTTGTAACACTTGAAAAGACTTGATCAGGCACTCCGCTAATCCCTCTCTGTCCTGGAGCTCCTACCTGCTGGCGGAGGTTTGGCACAGGAAGCGGGATGAGATGCTGAGATTCTCCGCGCTGCTCGCTGCTCTGCACGCGCCCCCTAGAGGAGAAAACACAAAACATACCACAACAACAGCCCTGTTACCAGCAGGGGGCTCCGCACACACTGGCACGCAGCAACTGGATTCAATCAAAGAATACAGTGGTGCCATATTAAAGCAACTGAAGCATTTCAATAACACAAGTCTGATTGCATGAAGCCGTAGACCATGGAAATAGCAGCCGCTGTAGCTTTAAATGAATTGAAAAGACCTGATCAACTAAAATGTGGACGTGGGGGCAGTCTTGTATCATAAGAGACAGGGAGGACTGTTCAGTTTCCAGTAGTGAGGAGTCACAGGTTGACTGGACAGATTGAAATCATGCGTTATACTGTTACCATATTAATAGTATCTGGACAGACTGCCGGCACACTGACCACAACAAGACCACGATTCAGGAGAGAAGCACAGGGGTGCAGGTTGGGGGGGGTTCAAACAAAGATTCCAGTCACATGCAGGGCTCCCGGGGAGCCAGTCGGGGGGGGGCGGGACTGGCAATGCCCCGTAATGATAATGCACTTTGCCAGGCAGAGTTCCAGAGGTGACTAGGCTTGTTCACTGAAGCTAGTTATACTGCACTGCTGGTTTTTACGGAACCACCCTCTCCTGCCTGTCATGTCATGCCCTCCTCTCCCCCTCTCGCTCTCTCTCTCTCCTCCCCTCATACCTGCACTGTTCAGGTCGGCGAGTGTCTCAAAGTGCTGTTTGAGGAATGCTTCCTGATCGGGCGTGGTTGGTACCGCCCCCTCTGACACACTCCCTGCAAACTCCTCCTCCTCTTCATCTAGCTCCTCCCCCTCGGAGGAGTGCCCGTCCACACTGAGCGGCTCTGTCACCTCCGAGTCTGAAACACACGCACACGCGTGCACACCGTCACTGCCTGGAGCCTGTTTTGTCGCCTTTACTGTCACCCTATGTGGAGTTGGTGGTGACAATCACTTTCACTTGTTGTGATGTCATGTGCAGCTACGACATCATGGAACTCCTGGTGATGTCATATATTCAGGCAATACTGTAGCTCATCTATATCTTCACCTCAAGATATAGATGTATATATACAGCAGATATATATATATATATATATATATATGAAGAGCACACATTTACATACTGTGTGTGTAGTTCACATGTAATGTACTTATATACACATACATGTATATAACCAGCTACAACAGTGCATTGACAGAGACAGAAACAGACAGAAAAGGGGAGAAAAAAAGCAACAGTAGAAAACCCCTTATAAAAACACTTTTGTTTAACAGTGTGCCTGCAACATTAAGCAATACAACATGATCTTCTGGGCTTATCTGGAGTGTCCCCAGTGTTTCAAATAGGCCAGTATGTGTGTATGCTGTGGTGGCAGCAGTGTGATTGCGGGGTAGGGGGTAGGGTGTAGGGTGTAGCATGTAGGGTGCAGAGTGTAGGATAATGGGTGTACGAGGTAGGGTGCAGGGTGTAGGGTGCAAGGTGCAGGGTGTAGGGTATATGATGCAGGGTGCAGGGTATCGAGAATAGGGTGTAGGGAGCAGGGTGTAGAGTACTGGATGTAGAATATAGGGTGCAGGATGCTGGGAGTAGAATATAGGGTGCAGGGTGCTGGATGCAGGGTGTAGGGTATGGAGTATAGGGTGTAGGGAGCAGGGTATATAGGGTGTAGGGAGCAGGGTGTAGAGTATAGGGTGCAAGGTGTAGAGCATAGGGTGTAGGGTATAGAGTATAGGGTGTAGGGAGCAGGGTGTAGAATATAGGGTGTAGGGAGCAGGGTGTAGGGTTTAGTGTGTATCTGGACTCACCTTCTCTGGGCCGTTCAGGGCTGGACAGACGGCTGCTGCAGTAGTCCATTGAGCAGGCACTGTCTGGGCTGTGCTTGTCATGGCAACCGTTACCTGGGTAACCCCGTCCCAGCTTCCCCTGGGGCAGCTCCTTCACCTGGTACTCACTGAGTGAGGGGAGGAGGAGGGGAGAGAGAGAGAGAGGAAGAGAGGGGGGAGAGGGAGAAAAAATATTTAAAAAGAGAGGGGTATGAGGCACTTCTGCAATCCATGGTTTTCTCTGGTTGTGTAAAGACAGGGTTATTCCATTTCAATATCATGTAGTTCTAACACTAGAGCAGAGGAGCAGTGTGTGTGTGTAGCCCTGGACTGTGGCTTTACCTCCCGGCCAGGCTGACACTGTCCTGGGCTCTGTCGGGGTACAGCACGGGCTCCTCACTCTCGGGGGACCTCTCCTCTCCGAAGGGGGTCAGCTGGATGGAGTGGGGGCGCGGGTACGGGCGAGGGAACCCCAAACAGGACTCCTCAACCTGCAGGGCGGGGGAGAGTTAATGGAAATGTCTCAGTGTCTGTGTGTTGAGGGGGGTTACAGTGCATTGCAGTGGGATTTTAGTGGAGAACAGACCTTGTTTTATGAAAGTATTGTCTCACACTGTGTCTAACAACTATATATTGCCTCACGTGATTTCAATATCATCTCCCCCCCTCACCTCTGCTCCGACTGTCTGCAGACTGGCTGTGCTGCACCCCAACCCCTCCCCTCTCCCCTCTCTCCTCTCCCTCTGCTCCGACTGTCTGCAGACTGGCTGTGCTGCACCCCAACCCCTCCCCTCTCTCCTCTCTCCTCTCCCCTTTCCCCTCTCTCCTCTCCCTCTGCTCCGACTGTCTGGAGACTGGCTGTGCTGAACCTGAACCCCAACCCCTCTCATCTCCTCTCTCCCCTCCCCTCTCTTCTCTCACCTCTGCTCCGATGGTGAGCAGGCTGGCTGTGCTCCCCGCCCCTCCCCTCTCCTCTCCCCTCTCCTCACCTCTGCTCCGATGGTGAGCAGGCTGGCTGTGCTCCCCGCCCCTCCCCTCACCTCTGCTCCTATGGTGAGCAGGCTGGCTGTGCTCCCTGCCCCTCCCCTCTCCTCTCCCCTCCCCTCACCTCTGCTCCGATGGTGAGCAGGCTGGCTGTGCTCCCCGCCCCTCCCCTCACCTCTGCTCCGATGGTGAGCAGGCTGGCTGTGCTCCCTGCCCCTCCCCTCTCCTCTCCCCTCCCCTCACCTCTGCTCCGATGGTGAGCAGGCTGGCTGTGCTCCCCGCCCCTCCCCTCTCCTCTCCCCTCCCCTCACCTCTGCTCCGATGGTGAGCAGGCTGGCTGTGCTCCCTGCCCCTCCCTGCTCCGGCTCCAGGCTCAGCGTTTCGAGCTGCCGCAGGTCCAGCATGGATTTCACGGTGAGCTCCGCGCTGTTTCTACGGTGACACCAGCGGCGCCGGGGCCGAGGGGGGGCGGAGGACAGGGGAGGGTCCTGCGCAGCTCGGCCCTCGCCCAGAACCCCCCGCTCCTCCTCCTCCTGTATCCCATCATCCTCCGCTTCCTTGTCGCTGTCGGAGGACATGGTGACGGGTGGGGGGGCGCTAAACGTGTCGCGCCTGGAAGGGGGAACGGGGGGGGGGAGGCGATAAGGAGTGAAGCTCGACACGCAGGGAGAGAGAGTGTGAGTGTGAGTGTGAGTGTGTGTGTGACAGTGTGGGATTATTTGTGTTTTCATCTGTGTTAGTGTGCAACTCCCAAGCTGATGAGTGTGAGTGTGCTAAAGGACAGCGAGTGTGTGTGAGTGTGCGTGGCGTGTGCGTGTGTCTCTCCTCAGAGTGAAGTGTGAGTGTGCGTGGCGTGTGCATGTGTCTCACCTCAGAGTGGAGTGTGAGTGTGCGTGGCGTGTGCGTGTGTCTCACCTCAGAGTGGAGTGTGAGTGTGCGAGGCGTGTGCGTGTGTCTCACCTCAGAGTGGAGTGTGAGTGTGCGTGGCGTGTGCGTGTGTCTCACCTCAGAGTGGAGTGTGAGTGTGCGAGGCGTGTGCGCGTCTCACCTCAGAGTGGAGTGTGAGTGTGCGTGGCATGTGCGCGTGTCTCACCTCAGAGTGGAGTGTGAGTGTGCGAGGCATGTGCGCGTGTCTCACCTCAGAGTGGGGTGTGATTGTGCGAGGCGTGTCTCACCTCAGAGTGGAGTGTTTTCGCGGGGGAGTTTTCTGGGCAGGCTTGCCTTTCTGTTTCAGCTCCGACAGCCTCTGCCTCATCCTGATGGTCAGCTCCGGGTTCAAACGCCAGATGAAGATACAGCTGATAGAGAGAGAGAGAGAGAGAGAGAGAGAGTGAGAAGTGTCCCAGCATTCCCGTATTCCTGAAGAGTGCATCTCATGTTAACGCTGGGATGACCCTGAACCCCCATCAATGCAGGGCTCTGCCAGAATGACGGCAGTGGCAGGAGGGGATCAGTCCCACTCTGTGTTGTTAATCCTGCTGCTGTGATTATTGATTGGCCTCTGCATCGACATCACTGTCGTTAAGCAGTGGAAGCTCCAGTGCAGTCAGGTCCACACTGCAGCGAGTCAGCAGGGTTCCATCCTCGTGTGAACGTACCTGTCTCCCGAGGCTGAGATCAGGTGCTTGCAGTCGTTGGTGAATTTCATCCCCGTCACAATCTCTGCAGGACAAGCAAAGAGAGCCCATCAATCAATCTGCGTTCAATAGAGTTAACATGGAGCCCGTCTGTGTTCTCCTCCCATCTCCCTTCTCCTCCCCCTCTCTCCCTTACCTCTGTTCTGATTGGCTGCAGGCTGGCCATGCTGCAGCCCCTCCCCCTCCCCTCTGCTCCGATGGGCTGTGGGTTGGTCATGTCATACCCTCCACAGCAGTCATTACCAGTAGATTATTGACCACGTCTCTCCAGGTGCCCTTGTCTTGGTCAGGAGCTCCTAGCTGTGTCTGCAGTGCTTGATCCAGCAGGTAATGTGTGGGACAGGAATGCTTTAATGAACAGTGTTGGTGTGAATGCAGTGCAATGAGGCTCTGACTCCTACCTGAGTGTCCGAACATGGTGGCCACGCACTCGCCAGAGTAGAAATCGAAGATGCTCAGGTTCTTATCTGAACAGCTGGTGGCGACATAGAGCCCTGAGGGGTCTGTCTGCACCTGTGAGGGAGGGGGAGCATTTACTGTAACAATAAGAATATTTATACTAGAAGTTCATACGGTGTCTCCTACTGGACCACTTACCATGGAAGATCTGCACAGCAATTTCATATTTCCCATGATTTCTACTGTGCATTTCCCATAGTTTACCAGGGTTTGCTTTGTTGTTTTTTATATGCTTTACCATGCCTCTCTGGCTTTATCCTGCTTTCACTGCGCATTACTACATTTTGCTAGGCATTTACTATGGGAAACTCTTATAAGGGTTAGTTTACCATGGTTTGTTTTATAATATGCTTTACAATGCTTCTCTGTGCTTTACCATGCTTTTGCCTATGCTTTACCATGCTTTTGCCTATGCTTTACCATGCCATTTGTATGTATAACTCTAACTGTATCAATAGCAGTCATGCTGTGTGCTGCTTGCCTTGATGAGAGTCCCGTCCTCTCCCTGGGAGCCCTTATACAGCTTCTTCTGCTTCCCATTGCTGATGTTGAATATCCTGAAACACAGAGAGCGCCCTGTTAGAGACGTCACTCAGCTAAACCCAGAGACGCGTGGCCTCTGCTTCTTCAGCACCTGCGTGCACGAGACAGAGCCCCGTGGTGAACCTGCTCACCGGGCAGCGATCAGGCCATCATGCCATCCGCTGCTGTGACACTGAGCAGCCACGAGTCTGCTGGGTGCAAATGGGAGTCTTGATTCCAAGCTGGATGTGCTCTGTAGGAATATCCCTGAACACTCTTCAGCTCTGTAACAGTGTGCCTTGGGAAAGGCGCCCTTGAACTCTTGTGGTGAATAGGAGGATTATACTGTAGGCAAGGTATCCACACAGACACACAGACACACAGGCACATGCACACACTACACAGCAAAATGATTAGAAAGACCAGACTGAGAGCCATGCTACCGTGCGTACATTCATGCAGCCCTCCCCAACGCTGTCATTACACATGATCACACACACACACACACACACAATCATTACATGTAATCACACACACATGTGTGCAAGCATTACATGTGATCCCACATACACACACACACATGGAAAGTTCCAAAGCTGAGTAATCTGCTGTTTAATCCTGCCGCCCTGCCCTGAACCTGCGCACTAATCCACTGAGCGCACCACCGCTGCCCGCTGTTGTACCTCACCATGGAGGATTACTGGGAACACGACGCACACAAAGAGCACAGACACAGACATTCTCTCATCTCTCTCACATATACACAGACACACTCTCAATCACAGACACTCTCTCATATACACACAGACACACTCTCTCTCCCCCCCTCTCCCCTCACCGGATGCTGCGGTCCTGGCAGCCCACGGCAGCATACTTGCGGCTGGGGTCCACGTCCATGTCGTACAGGGTGGTCTTGCGCACGATGTGGTGAGTGCGGGTGAACCGCGTGCCCTCCGCTGTCTGAGAGAGAGGGGGGAGAGAGAGAACTCGTCAGGACAAAAATAGAGGGGAGAGAAGCAGAGGAGACAGATGACCAGGGGTGACAGCTACCCTTCTAAAGGTTTACCTTCTAAAGGCATGGAAAGGCATTGTAAGGCCAATACAGAGGTATGGTAAAGCATATTAAAAAAAAACATGGCAAACCACAGTAAAGTAAGGTAACTGCATGGTATAGCCATGGGAAAAGCATGGGAGAAAACAGCAAAAATTACCGGGTAAAAATACTGTGGTAAACTTTTATAAGGGTACAAATGTGAGGGTGGAACAAAGCCTTATATACACAGATAGATAGTGCCGTGTGTGTGTGTGTGTGTGTGTCAGTGTCTCTGTACCTGCTGGGCAGTGTGTCAGTGTGTGTGTGTCTCTGTACCTGCTGGGCAGTGTGTCAGTGTGTGTGTGTCTCTGTACCTGCTGGGCAGTGTGTCAGTGTGTGTGTGTCTCTGTACCTGCTGGGCAGTGTGTCAGTGTGTGTGTGTCTCTGTACCTGCTGGGCAGTGCGGAAGTAGATACTCTTGTCAGCTCCACAGCTGATCATCCGCACCTTGTCCTCGTTTGCTGAGGAGAGAAAGGAAAACTGCAGTGAGACATACCTGTCCCAGCCCCAGCCCTCCCAGTCTCTTTTCTCCCCTCTCTCTGATTCCTCCCCTCTCTCTGATTCCTCTCCTCCCCTTCATCTGAAGCTCTGCTGTCCTCTCTCATTCCTCACATCTCATTCCTCAGTTCTGTTACAGGCATGGCCGTCACCAGCTATGAGGACACAGAGGTCGTGTACTCGGTTGCTATTTTGCATCATCAATGCTGATGCTCATGTAAAAATTCTGGTAAAGTACAAAAGACTCTTGTCTGTTGGTTTGCCATGTAACATAGATTTGGAGGTTGAATAGTAAATACCAGGCAGTCATATAAATACTGCAGCTATAGCTTGAAACCTCAGTTTGACCTGGGTAGAATGTCAGCTCTGGTCATGACGCTGGTTACAGTGTCTTCTCACTCTCCTCTCTCATACCTTGCTCTCTCTATTTCTGTCCTCACGCTCTCCCCTCTGTCTCCTCTCTACTCTCTTTCTCTGCTCTCTCTATCCCTGTCTCCTCTCCTCCTCTCTTACCAGCGAACCTGACCGCAGTGATGGAGGAGGAGTGCTCGTCAAGGGTCTGTAGCAGCCGGTAATCCTGCCCAGCGTCCAGAACGTGGATCAACCGGTCCCGACTCGCCGTGGCCAGCAGGGACAAACCTGCAGAGAGACAGGGGAGAGGAGAGTCAGAGAGAGGAGAGAGTTAGAGAGAGAGGGGGACTGGCCTGCAGAGAGACAGGGGAGAGGAGAGTTAGAGAGAGGATAGAGTTAGAGAGAGGGGGGACTGGCCTGCAGAGAGAGACAGGGGAGAGGAGAGTCAGAGAGAGGAGAGAGTTAGAGAGAGAGGGACTGGCCTGCAGAGAGAGAGGGGAGAGGAAAGTCAGAGAGAGGAGAGAGTTAGAGAGAGAGGGACTGGCCTGCAGAGAGAGAGGGGAGAGGAAAGTCAGAGAGAGGAGAGAGTTAGAGAGAGGGGGGACTGGCCTGCAGAGAGAGAGGGGAGAGGAGAGTCAGAGAGAGGAGAGAGTTAGAGAGAGAGGGGACTGGCCTGCAGAGAGACAGGGGAGAGAAGAGTCAGAGAGAGGAGAGAGTTAGAGAGAGGGGGACTGGCCTGCAGAGAGAGACAGGGGACAGGAGAGTCAGAGAGGAAGGCAGGGATGGAGGGAATGATAAGAGGGAGGAAGAGATGGAGCTCACTGACCGGTCTCTGGTTTGGAGTACTCCAGGCAAAGTATCTCAGAGTCGTGGGCCTCAACTTTCAGGATCTCCCCCATGGAGTGCAGCTCGTGGACCCTGCAGCACAAACACAGATCCAGGCTGTCAGTCTGGCCTCGAGAGCACAGCACAGACACAGCAGCGCTGAACAGACAGCTGGCACAGCCCTCCACAAGCACCAGCGCTGACCAACTGAAATGCTCACAGATGCCCAAACATCAGGGAGCAATCTCAGTGTGTGTGTGTCAGTGTGTGTGGGTCTCAGTGCGTGTCTGTGTGTCTCAGTGCATGTGTGTGTGTGTGTGTGTGTGTGTGTCTCAGTGCGTGTGTGTGTGTGTGTGTGTGTGTGTGTGTGCGTCTCAGTGCGTGTGTGTGTGTGTGTGTGTGTATGTGTCTCAGTGCGTGTGTGTGTCAGTGCAGGTACCTGAGGGTGCCGCTGCGGTCCCCCGATGCCAGGTGCTGCCCGTCTGGACTCACACACAGGGTTCTAATGCCGGTCTTTGTGTCGTTGGATTGGGAGTCTGAGGGCTTCTCCGCGCTCCCTGCTGCACTGCTCTCAGAGTCCACCAGGGCGGCAGTGTTACTGTCCATGTACAAAATCTTTTGAAGATCCTGCAGGGGGCGCCAGAGACACAGCAGAGTCAGAACCAGAACGCTGCCTAGCACAGACAGACACACTGAGAAACACACACAGTCTCTCACTCTCACTCTCACACTCACATTGCTCAGCACGTTGCGTGTCAGCGCGGCGCCCGGCAAGTCCGTATTCCAGAGCCGCAGCGTGTTGTCGGAGGAGCAGGTGAGGAAAGAGCCGGGAGACAGGCAGGAGAGAGAGCTGTCACACACCTCGGGGTACACCTGAGAGAGAGAGAGAGAGAGAGAGAGGGGGGGGGGTCAGAGAGACACAGAGAGAGAGAGAGAGAGAAAGGGGGGGAGAGGGGGTCAGAGACAAGGGGAGAGAGAGAGAGAGAGAGGGTCAGAGAGAGAGAGAGAGAGGGTCAGCGACAAGGGGAGAGAGAGACACACACAGAGAGAGGAGAGAGAGAGAGAGAGAGAGTCAGAGAGAGAGAGAGGGAGAGGAGACACACAACATTCAGGATCCTCTTAAATTTACAGGAAAGAAAGAAAGAAAGAAAGAAAGAAAGAAAGAAAGAAAGAAAGAAAGAAAATCTATTCATAGACAGGAAGCACAATGAACATAGCGAGAGCGCCTCACCTCCACGCTCCACACACAGCCCGCGTGGTAGAGTGCTGAGTACACCTTGCCCACTTTGCGGGGCTCCCTCACGTCCCACACGTACAGGCTGTGGTCACTGTACATGCAGGACAGCCAGCGGCTCGCAGGGTCATAGGTCACAGCCACTGCGTCGGGGTACCGCGCCTCCAGGTCAGGGGAGAACAGGTGGCTGCAGGACAGAGAACCAAACACAGTCTAGAACAGCCTGAAGAGTGACATTTCTATCAAATGTCACTCTATACAGTGAAACACAGGGGCTGTTCACAGAACAGCCAAGAAACTGATTTAGACTGCTGTGAAACAAGCCAGGAACTGTGTTACATTCACAAATACAGAAACAACTCTGTATGGCAACTGAAATCTTAATTTGGTACGGGCATGGAATGTCACTTTTCTTATCCTTCTTGTTCTTTAGATTCATTTTGTGTTATTTTCTGTTTCCAGTCCTTTCAAGCTCAGAAGTCTGGAGCACCCTTGTGTCTTTATTAGTAGCTCTCAGAATCACCATGCGTCTTGATTAGAGCTCTCAGGATCATCCTGCGTCTTCATTAGAGCTCTCAGGATCATCCTGTGTCTTCATTAGAGCTCTCAGGATCATCCTGCGTCTTCATTAGAGCTCTCAGGATCATCCTGTGTCTTCATTAGGGCTCTCAGGATCATCCTGTGTCTTCATTAGGGCTCTCAGGATCATGTCTAAACTACATGAGGTACACCAGAGTGTAACCACTAACCTGTACCCCTGCAACACTGATTCAGAAATGGATTTGAAACCTTTAAAGGGGGGCAGTGCTAATGCTGCTGTGTGAGCACAGCTTTAATAAACACCCATCTCTCAGTGAACAGTTCAATTCCACGCTTTGTGTAAAACTCTTCCCATTGCAGACGAGCCCTGAGGGCAACACTCATATTTATTTATGAGTTGAAAGCATTCGATGATGAGACGGAATACAATACTTATGAAATGCCTGTGGGGATTGAGAGGGCACTGCCCCTCTGTGATCCCTCCTGCATTCAGATACGGGCCCACGCTCAGCATGGCTTGCATGAATTGTAAAAGAAAGCAGAAAGAAAAAGCAGGAAACGAAAAGAAAAGCTAGGATTGTGCGTTTGCAAGTATTCGTGCATTTGCACCCTGTTCGCATTCCTCTGAGCCCACGGGCGGTCACATGACCCAGCCGGCCCCCGAACAGGCTCTTTGTGCAGAAGCAGTTCCTCTGCAGAGCTGTGTGTCACAGTGAGGGAAATGAAGCTGCTGCCTGCGGTGCACAATTCAAAGTGTTTCAGACTCTGTAATAAAACCAGCTCAGCCAAAAGTGCTGAGTGCATCAGCAGACAACAGCAGCCCAGGTGAATCCCTCTGCCCTCTCCCCCTCCCCTCTCACCCAGTAGCGATTTCAGTGCCCAGGCTGTGGGGTCTCTCTCCGGCTCCCTTCTCGCTGGCCCCTCCCCTCTCACTGGCCCCTCCCCTCACACTGGCCCCTCCCCTCTGCCCTGGCCTCTCCCCTCTCGCTGGCCCCTCCCCTCTCACCTGGCCTCAGTGACAGTAGCGATGTCGGTGCCCAGGCTGTGGGGTCTGGGCAGGGTGCAGATGAAGTGAAGGTTGATGGGATTGAAGGCGCGCACCGTCCCATCTGCGCAGCCACAGAAAACCAACTCCTCACTGACCGACAGGGAGGAGGCCAGAGTCGTCTGCAGAGAGAGAGAGAGAGAGAGTGAGAGAGAGTGAGAGAGGAGGGAGGAGGTGAGAGAGGAGAGGGGAGAGCAGAGGATGAGAGAAAAGAGGTGAGAGAGGAGAGTAAGAGGGGGGATAGGGAGCGAGGGAAAGGGAGAGAAAGGAGGAGGAGGAAGAGAGAGGGCAGAGGACAGAAAGAGAGGGAAGGGAGAGGGTGAGAGAAGAAAGTTAGTGGAGAGCTAGAGAGGGATAAAGGGAGCAAGCAAAAGAGATAGAAGAAGAGGAAGAGGAGTAAAAGTAGGAGAGAGAGAGAGCGAGAGAGAGAGAGAGCACTGGAGAACAGAGAGAATGAGAGAGAGACAGCACTAGAGTACAGAGAGAATGAGAGAGAGACAGCACTGGAGTACAGAGAGAATGAGAGAGAGACAGCACTGGAGTACAGAGAGAATGAGAGAGAGACAGCACTGGAGTACAGAGAGAATGAGAGAGAGACAGCACTGGAGTACAGAGAGAATGAGAGAGAGAGACAGCACTGGAGTACAGAGAGAATGAGAGAGAGAGACAGCACTGGAGTACAGAGAGAATGAGAGAAAGACAGCACTGGAGTACAGAGAGAATGAGAGAAAGACAGCACTGGAGTACAGAGAGAATGAGAGAGAGACAGCACTGGAGTACAGAGAGAATGAGAGAGAGACAGCACTGGAGTACAGAGAGAATGAGAGAGAGACAGCACTGGAGTACAGAGACAATGAGCTCCGATCCACAGTGGAATGAGAATGAGAGAGAGGGGCGTGGGAGCGAGGGGATGACTGAGCACCTCTGCAAGGCAAACTGATGTGCACTTTGGGCCAGTCATGGAAGTGAGAATGTGTGTGCATTTGAATGGGAGGCCTGACCTATTGCAGGGGAATGGAACACCACTTACAGAATGTGGTCAGGTTCAATCAGAAGAGTGACTGCAAATTGAACCTGATCACATGTGAGCAAGCCTGCATGCCTGTCACTCAGGGACTCAGGCTGACAGGGTCTCTCTCTCTCTCGCTCTGGAACACAATGGTGCGTCTGTCTCCCTGCCTGCCTCCCTGCCTCTCTGACCGTAACCCCAAGCCTAATCCAATTAACATTTTTCAAGGACATTCAATTTGCAGAATGAAATAATCAAAATCTAATCTCAGTCTAGATTTACTATAAATTAATAAGTAAATACATATATAGTGCCTTTCCTCATGAACTGAGGATGACTGTGGGGGTGAGTGAATGATGAGAGGTGGGGTGTGACGAGGTGAGGCTGGACTTACTGTTATACCGTCTGTATTCTGTTTGGTGCGAAACGAGAGCGAGCGAGGGATAGCAAGGGAGAGAGGGAGGAGGAGAGAGGGAGGGTAAAGGGAGAAAAAGAAGTTAGACCAGGTGTCCATCATCTGCAACCAACAACAAACACACGCACGCACACATGCACACACACACGCTCGCACGCACACACGCACGCACGCACACAGTAAATGTAGAGTTTATTATCATTCACTCGTATTGGGAAGCGTGGCTCTCCTCAGGGTACTCACCCTCAGCTCTACCCACTTGTCCAGCAGTCTCTTGTCGTTGAATTCGCAGAGCCTCCCGGCCGAGGTGATGCAGAACGTGCTGCCCGCCTTGCGCCCGCGCCCGCACGCCACCGCCATGAAGAAGTTATTACGCAGCTCTCCGAGCAGCCCGGAGCGGCCCAGCAGAGGCAGCGTGGCATTCACCTGGGGAGGGGAGGGCAGAGACAGGGGAGAGGATGCAGATTGTATCTATGTACTTGCTTTACTGCACTCCGCTCTGCATCACAACACCCCGCTCTGCATCACAACACCCCGCTCTGCTTTACTGCACCCCGCTCTGCATCACAACACCCCGCTCTGCATCACAACACCCCGCTCTGCATCACAACACCCAGCTCTGCATCACAACACCCCGCTCTGCATCACAACACTCCGCTCTGCTTTACTGCACCGCGCTCTGCATCACAACACCCCGCTCTGCATCACAACACTCCGCTCTGCATCACAACACCCAGCTCTGCATCACAACACTCCGCTCTTCTTTACTGCACTCCGCTCTGCATCACAACACCCCGCTCTGCATCACAACACTCCGCTCTGCTTTACTGCACCCCGCTCTGCATCACAACACCCCGCTCTGCATCACAACACTCCGCTCTGCATCACAACACTCCGCTCTGCTTTACTGCACCGCGCTCTGCATCACAACACCCCGCTCTGCATCACAACACTCCGCTCTGCTTTACTGCACCCCGCTCTGCATCACAACACTCCGCTCTGCATCACAACACCCCGCTCTGCATCACAACACTCCGCTCTGCTTTACTGCACCGCGCTCTGCATCACAACACCCCGCTCTGCATCACAACACCCAGCTCTGCATCACAACACCCCGCTCTGCATCACAACACCCCGCTCTGCATCACAACACCCCGCTCTGCATCACAACACCCCGCTCTGCATCACAACACCCCGCTCTGCATCACAACACCCCGCTCTGCATCACAACACCCAGCTCTGCATCACAACACCCCGCTCTGCTTTACTGCACCCAGCTCTGCATCACAACACCCCGCTCTGCTTTACTGCACCCAGCTCTGCATCACAACACTCCGCTCTGCTTTACTGCACCGCGCTCTGCATCACAACACCCCGCTCTGCATCACAACACCCCGCTCTGCATCACAACACCCCGCTCTGCATCACAACACCCCGCTCTGCTTTACTGCACCCCGCTCTGCATCACAACACCCCGCTCTGCATCACAACACCCCGCTCTGCATCACAACACCCCGCTCTGCATCACAACACCCCGCTCTGCATCACAACACCCCGCTCTGCATCACAACACCCCGCTCTGCATCACAACACCCCGCTCTGCATCACAACACTCCGCTCTGCATCACAACACCCCGCTCTGCTTTACTGCACCCCGCTCTGCATCACAACACTCCGCTCTGCTTTACTGCACCGCGCTCTGCATCACAACACCCCGCTCTGCATCACAACACCCCGCTCTGCATCACAACACCCCGCTCTGCATCACAACACCCCGCTCTGCATCACAACACCCCGCTCTGCATCACAACACCCCGCTCTGCATCACAACACCCCGCTCTGCATCACAACACCCCGCTCTGCATCACAACACCCCGCTCTGCATCACAACACCCCGCTCTGCATCACAACACCCCGCTCTGCATCACAACACCCCGCTCTGCATCACAACACCCCGCTCTGCATCACAACACCCCGCTCTGCATCACAACACCCCGCTCTGCATCACAACACCCCGCTCTGCATCACAACACTCCGCTCTGCATCACAACACCCCGCTCTGCATCACAACACCCCGCTCTGCATCACAACACTCCGCTCTGCATCACAACACTCCGCTCTGCATCACAACACCCCGCTCTGCATCACAACACCCCGCTCTGCATCACAACACTCCGCTCTGCATCACAACACCCCGCTCTGCATCACAACACTCCGCTCTGCATCACAACACTCCGCTCTGCATCACAACACTCCGCTCTGCATCACAACACCCCGCTCTGCATCACAACACTCCGCTCTGCATCACAACACCCCGCTCTGCATCACAACACCCCGCTCTGCATCACAACACCCCGCTCTGCATCACAACACTCCGCTCTGCTTTACTGCACCCCGCTCTGCATCACAACACCCCGCTCTGCATCACAACACCCCGCTCTGCATCACAACACCCCGCTCTGCATCACAACACCCCGCTCTGCATCACAACACCCCGCTCTTCTTTACTGCACCCCGCTCTGCATCACAACACTCCGCTCTGCATCACAACACCCCGCTCTGCATCACAACACCCCGCTCTGCATCACAACACCCCGCTCTGCATCACAACACCCCGCTCTGCTTTACTGCACCCCGCTCTGCATCACAACACTCCGCTCTGCATCACAACACTCCGCTCTGCATCACAACACTCCGCTCTGCATCACAACACCCCGCTCTGCTTTACTGCACCCCGCTCTGCATCACAACACCCCGCTCTGCATCACAACACTCCGCTCTGCATCACAACACTCCGCTCTGCATCACAACACCCCGCTCTGCATCACAACACCCCGCTCTGCTTTACTGCACTCCGCTCTGCTTTACTGCACCCCGCTCTGCATCACAACACCCCGCTCTGCATCACAACACTCCGCTCTGCATCACAACACTCCGCTCTGCATCACAACACTCCGCTCTGCTTTACTGCACCCCACTCTGCTTTACTGCACCCCGCTCTGCATCACAACACCCCGCTCTGCATCACAACACTCCGCTCTGCATCACAACACTCCGCTCTGCTTTACTGCACTCCGCTCTGCATCACAACACCCCGCTCTGCATCACAACACTCCGCTCTGCATCACAACACTCCGCTCTGCTTTACTGCACTCCGCTCTGCATCACACTCTGCTCTGCATCACAACACCCAGCTCTGCATCACAACACCCAGCTCTGCATCACAACACCCCGCTCTGCATCACAACACCCCACTCTGCATCACAACACCCAGCTCTGCATCACAACACTCCGCTCTGCATCACAACACCCCGCTCTGCATCACAACACCCCGCTCTGCATCACAACACCCCGCTCTGCATCACAACACCCCGCTCTGCATCACAACACCCCGCTCTGCATCACAACACCCCGCTCTGCTTTACTGCACCCCGCTCTGCATCACAACACCCCGCTCTTCTTTACTGCACCCCGCTCTGCATCACAACACCCCGCTCTGCATCACAACACCCCGCTCTGCATCACAACACTCCGCTCTGCTTTACTGCACCCGGCAGTACCTTGGAGGACTTGGTGTGGTCCAGGTACCAGAACTTGACGTGCCGGTTGCCGGCGGTGACGAAGTAGGAGGAGTCTTCAGAGAAGGACACGCCCGTCACCTTGCTGGAGACCTTGTTAGACGCCACAACCACATTCTTCTGAAGAACCCAAAAACAAACGAGAGAAAAAAACAGCGTCAGGGAACACGGGGATTACAGTGCGAGCTGAAACTATGAGGAGTCAAGCAGGCGAACGTTTAGGCAAGGCTCCTCCTCAGTGTCTTCCAGTAATGAAGGAGTCCAAACGTTGGTCCACTTGACTTCACACAAAGCTTGTATTTATTCCATGTCGTTATCACCTGTTGAAATAAGCAACTGAGGTTCTTTAATGCAGGGCTCCTGGGAGTTGTTTATTTCAAGTTGTGTAACATTAACCAGGTGCTTTTCTCTATCCAGAAAACATTGTGGGAATGACTTTGTGTGTTACCCGTTAGTTTCTTAACAGTTCTACCTTAGACTATAAATTACACACAGACAGACACAGAGGAAAAGGTAGACACTGACACATACAGAAACATACACACACATGGACATAGGGACAGATACACAGAGAGACACAGACAGACAGATACACAGAGAGAGACACACACAAACAGACAGACACACACACACACAGGCAGGCACACAAACAGACAGACACATGAACACACAGACAGACAGACACATGAACACACAGACAGACAGACTGACAGACAGACTGACAGACAGACGGACAGTCAGACAGTACCTTCCACGCCCACACGTTGATGCTCATGTCGTGCTGGTAGCCCACGCTGACGATGTACTTGCCGTTGGGGGAGAAGGCCACGCAGGCCACGCCGTACTTGTGCTCCTGCAGCTCTGAGACCTGAGAGCGCTCCGACACCTCCCACACCCGCACCGCAGGCATGTGACCGCTCTGAGAGAGAAGAGACACAGTGAACACTCCCACACCCGCACCGCAGGCATGTGACCGCTCTGAGAGAGACAGACACACAGTGAACACTCCCACACCCGCACCGCAGGCATGTGACCGCTCTGAGAGAGAAGAGACACAGTGAACACTCCCACACCCGCACCGCAGGCATGTGACCGCTCTGAGAGAGACAGAGACACAGTGAACACTCCCACACCCGCACCGCAGGCATGTGACCGCTCTGAGAGAGACAGAGACACAGTGAACACTCCCACACCCGCACCGCAGGCATGTGACCGCTCTGAGAGAGACAGACACACAGTGAACACTCCCACACCCGCACCGCAGGCATGTGACTGCTCTGAGAGAGAAGAGACACAGTGAACACTCCCACACCCGCACCGCAGGCATGTGACCGCTCTGAGAGAGACAGAGACACAGTGAACACTCCCACACCCGCACCGCAGGCATGTGACCGCTCTGAGAGAGACAGAGACACAGTGAACACTCCCACACCCGCACCACAGGCATGTGACCGCTCTGAGAGAGACAGACACACAGTGAACACTCCCACACCCGCACCGCAGGCATGTGACTGCTCTGAGAGAGACAGACACAGTGAACACTCCCACACCCATTTGAAAAGCTCTGAGCTCCAGCAGCAGCAGATTGATCTGGATAAGCTGAGGAGCTTTACTGGCAGGGTCACTGCAGGACTGCCCTGAACACACCCGCACCCAGCACTGCACAGAAACCAGCTTGGACTGCACGGACACAGCATTGAGGAAAGGCACTAGCTCCAGCACTGCACAGAAACCAGCTCGGACTGCACAGACACAGCATTGAGGAAAGGCACTAGCTCCAGCACTGCACAGAAACCAGCTCGGACTGCACGGACACAGCATTGAGGAAAGGCACTCGCTCCAGCACTGCACAGAAACCAGCTCGGACTGCACGGACACAGCATTGAGGAAAGGCACTAGCTCCAGCACTGCACAGAAACCAGCTCGGACTGCACGGACACAGCATTGAGGAAAGGCACTAGCTCCAGCACTGCACAGAAACCAGCTCGGACTGCACGGACACAGCATTGAGGAAAGGCACTCGCTCCAGCACTGCACAGAAACCAGCTCGGACTGCACGGACACAGCATTGAGGAAAGGCACTAGCTCCAGCACTGCACAGAAACCAGCTCGGACTGCACGGACACAGCATTGAGGAAAGGCACTAGCTCCAGCACTGCACAGAAACCAGCTCGGACTGCACGGACACAGCATTGAGGAAAGGCACTAGCTCCAGCACTGCACAGAAACCAGCTCGGACTGCACGGACACAGCATTGAGGAAAGGCACTAGCTCCAGCACTGCACAGAAACCAGCTCGGACTGCACGGACACAGCATTGAGGAAAGGCACTAGATCCAGCACTGCACAGAAACCAGCTCGGACTGCACGGACACAGCATTGAGGAA
The DNA here is from genome assembly GCA_030684275.1 of Acipenser oxyrinchus oxyrinchus. Taxonomy (NCBI): domain Eukaryota; kingdom Metazoa; phylum Chordata; class Actinopteri; order Acipenseriformes; family Acipenseridae; genus Acipenser; species Acipenser oxyrinchus. The sequence continues at coordinate 2,704,169 of CM060269.1, forward strand.
AGGCACTAGCTCCAGCACTGCACAGAAACCAGCTCGGACTGCACGGACACAGCATTGAGGAAAGGCACTCGCTCCAGCACTGAATCTGAACGCTGAGAAACACTGGAGCATTTTATGGGTGAGACATTGTTGTAAGTGACTCTGCAGCTGATGCATAGTTCACACACCCTAGACTCTGTAAGTCGCCTTGGATAAAGGCATCTGCTAAATAAACAAATAATAATAACCAAAACTATAAAACTGATGAAGGCACTAGCCGAAACCCTTGTCTGCTTAACTCAATCTCTTCTAGTTTCAATAATATTGATGAAGGCACAAGTTGATATATTGGCTCGCTTGACTCGGTTTCTTCTAGTTTCCCCTCAGTAACACTGATGGAGGTAGCGGTGACACTGAGATGATAAAGGAGTCGTTCTTGTGTATTTTAATGACACAGCAAAGCAGAGAATCTCACCTCTCCAGTGACCAGGTACTTGCCATCGGGAGAGAAAGCCAGAGCTGTGATTGTTTTCCTATAAAAATACAGAACAAAGGAAATGAATGAATAAAACACCCCCTCGCTATTCAATACAAGCACGTCATTCTATTACAAGGGTCCTATTGTGAAACAAAGTGCACAATGCAAACAGCAATGAAACCAACTGAACTATACAATAGGTACACTCCACTGCACTGAGCTCAGAAGCACTTATTGTGCAGCTAAGGAAAGTATATGGAGTGTGTTTGAAGAGCTGTTCTGACCTGTTCAGAATGTGATGCTGCTTGTTCTTCTTGGGATTCAGCAGCACGATCACACACCTGGAAAGAGGGAGAGAGAGGGAGGAGGAAGGGAGAGAGAGAGAGAGGAGGGAGGGAGAGGGAGAGAGAGAGAGAGAGAGGAGGGAGGAGAAAGGAGAGAGGGAGGAGGTAGGGGAAAGAGGAAAGAGAGAGGAAGAGAGGAGGGAGAGAAAAAGAGAGAGGGAGAGAGAGAAAGAGAGGAGGGAGGGAGAGAGAGAGGGAGGAGGGAGGAGGGAGGGAGGGAGGAGAGAAAGAGAGGTTATTAATTAATACAGCCTTACTCCTAGCCATGTGACTCACCACTCCCCACTCTCTCGCTGTGTAAAACAGATAGTGCCTCCTGCCCTTTGCCTTGCTTACTAACTATTCCAGCAAAAACTGCTTCTGAAAATACTGGTTGTGGGGAAGTGAGTTGGGGAAGCATTTCAGTGCTGCACAGAATATTAAAGATCCAGAAAGTGCAGTTGATCCAGTGTGAGCACGCTGCAGCTTGGTCCTGTAATTACAGAGGGGGTGACAATGTTTGCTCTTCCTCCTCCTCCTACGACAGGGCTCTTTATATCCAGCAATAACATAGAGAACAGCTGGGGAGCAAGAGCAGCACTGTAAACTAGAGCCTGCAGGCAGCAAATAATACCAGAGAGAGAGAGAGAGAGAGAGAGAGAGAGAGAGAGAGAGAGAGAGAGAGAGAGAGAGAGAGAGGGGGGAGGGGGGTCAGGATCGCATAGAGAACAGCTGGGGAGCAGAGCAGCACTGTAAACTAGAGCCTGCAGGCAGCAAATAATACCAGAGAGAGAGAGAGAGAGAGAGAGAGAGAGAGGGGGGGGGGGGGTCAGGATCGCATAGAGAACAGCTGGGGAGCAGAGCAGCACTGTAAACTAGAGCCTGCAGGCAGCAAATAATACCAGAGAGAGAGAGAGAGAGAGAGAGAGAGAGAGAGAGAGAGAGAGAGAGAGTGTGTGTGTGTGTGTGTCGATGTGTGTTTTCACAGTCTCCATACTGAACACACACAGGGCAGCGTGCTGCACTACAGTATATCCATACTGAACACACACAGGGCAGCGTGCTGCACTACAGTATATCCATACTGAACACACACAGGGCAGCGTGCTGCACTACAGTATATCCATAGTGAACACACACAGGACAGCGTGCTGCACTACAGTATATCCATACTGAACACACACAGGGCAGCGTGCTGCACTACAGTATATCCAAACTGAACACACACAGGGCAGCGTGCTGCACTACAGTATATCCATACTGAACACACACAGGGCAGCGTGCTGCACTACAGTATATCCATACTGAACACACACAGGGCAGCGTGCTGCACTACAGTATATCCATACTGAACACACACAGGGCAGCGTGCTGCACTACAGTATATCCAAACTGAACACACACAGGGCAGCGTGCTGCACTACAGTATATCCATAGTGAACACACACAGGGCAGCGTGCTGCACTACAGCATATCCATACTGAACACACACAGGGCAGCGTGCTGCACTACAGTATATCCATACTGAACACACACAGGGCAGCGTGCTGCACTACAGTATATCCATACTGAACACACACACTGAACCCTGCTCTCACCGCTGGGGTGAATCCCATAAGTAAACTGCTTGTCTAAACATTTGTCAATAAAAATTTCAGCCCAGCACTCTAAACACGGAGCTACTCTCTCCCTCCCTTCCGTCTCTCTCTCCCCCCCTCCCGCTGTCTCCCTGTCCCCCTCCCTGTCTCATTAGTGCTGCTCTGCTGCTGGAGTTAATGAAGTGTTAATTGGTCTTGTGGTTTCTCTCCCCTCGGCGCCCCTTTTGTGCGAACGACCTCCTTCCCATCACTGCACTGTCAGCGACAGCGAACAACACTCTGAAATCTGTGTGAGGGTGACAGTGAGTGTGTGAGTGAGAGTAAGATAGTGAGTGAGTGTGTGAGAGAGTGAGCGTGAGCGTGTTCAACAGTGTGTGTGTGTGTGTGTGTGTGTGTGTGTGTGTGTGTGCGTGCGTGTGTGCGTTCGTTCGTGCGTGTGATGTGTGTGTGTGTGTGTGTGTGTGTGTGCGTGTGTGCATGCGTGCGTGCGTGCGTGCGTGTGTGTGTGACCCAGTCAATGCACACAGCACAGTGTCTGCAATCTCAGGCTACCAGACTGAGAGAGAGCTGACAGTCATAAGGAGCTCCGAACCAGACAACCCGGACAGAAAACACGACACTCCAGGATCCAGGAGTCAGGGATTTCTGTGAATAACCAGTTCTAAAGAAAACGTCTATTATTTATTTAGAGGATAGGCTTAAACACGCCACTAAAGCAAACAGAATCGAAGTCGTTATTTGTTTGTGCTTAGCGTGCCAGCAGTGCAGATATTAATATACTGTGCTAGCCTGTTTCTCTAGCTCTCACTTCTGACGGGCTGGTGACTCCGAAAGGCACTGCGCGCTTTCAGCAGCGTGACGGCCGTGCAATCTGTGCTCCTGCCGGGCTCATGCCAAATTAAAAGAGATTTGACCTCCCTCCCTCCCTGCCTCCCCTCCTCCTGTTCTTGTATAATCCGGAAGCAGGTTTTGCAGTGCCGGGGATCAGCGCTGTGCTCAGATACAAGCTTGCTAAGACTGCCACGGGCGGTTTTAAATTAGAACTGTGTTCTAATGACAAATCCCTGTCTGTGCTTCATTAACACAGCAGAAGAAATCTGTGAACCAGCAGAGACCTCTCTCTTATTGGAAATGAGACCCACATATCACACACACACACACAGTCTGACACACAAACACACACACAAGCAGAGTCAGACACACACAGATAAACACATCGACACAAACACAAAAGAGTTCTGTTTTTTTCACTGTAAATTTCCTAAAGGCAGACTCTTCCTTTCTCCGGAACAGCTCCATTGCCCCCCGCCCCCTGGCTGGTCTGACTGGTTCCTCGGCTAGGCTCATGAGATTTGCATGCAGAGATACCTACCCATCACGGCTCACTCCACTGTTTACTGTGTTTATGAGGACTTTGCATTGACTCTCAAATAGTGTAGATTTACGATACTAAACTGAGCTTCATCCCCAGAGCTGCTTTACCCTGCCCCTGAACCTCACTGCAGATAGATTAAAAATGAACTGCGTGTTTCATGACTCACCAAAGCCATGCACTCCCTCCTGTGTGAACTGCATTCAGGGGCTGTTTATCCTCTCAGAAAACATTTTAAAGACAGCTCACTTGGCCTACACAGACTAGACCACACTGCCTCCCTCCCTCCCTCCCTCCCAGTCCCTCAGCTCTAACCGCAGTGCCCCCTCCCAGTCCCCGGCTCACCCTGCAGGATACGCCACCAGTCCAGTTCGAGGGTCACAAGCCAGTCCGCTGCTCCCTGAGGCAGTGATGCCGAGCACCTTCTCCAGGGTCACCTGTAGGGGGCGACACAGAGGCACAGGACTGGTTATGATCTTGGTGCAGCGTAATCAGTACCCATTACTGTACTTGCACATGGCATTGAAACCATCCCTTTAGTGAGACACTGCTTCCTGAAGTATTGATATCCAAGCATTAGAATTGGATCCAGTAATTGGATTCTGATATTTTGGGCTTGGTTCTCACAGTTATTTATTCTTTCACACTCATTTGCATTAGACTTTTTTTCAGAATGTTGACAGATTTGAGGAATTTGAAAAGCAGAAGCACTTCTAGTTCCAGTTCTTCTCAGAGTGGTGAGGCTTCATCATCAGACACAGACAGAGTCACAGAGACACCCACACACACCCACACACACACATAGATATAGAGACACACAGACACACACACACACACACACACACACACACACACACACACACACACATAAATAGAGACACACAGACACAGACAGACACAGACACACACACACACACATACACAGTGTTAATAACAGAAATGCCACCTTGCTTGCAGACGGTATGCAATGCCAGTGCTGCACTACACACTGGCTCTGTGCTGGTGTAGAGTGCAGCATGGCTCACTCAGAGTTTATTAATCTATAGAAAGTGCACTTTCACCTTCACCGCCACCCTGCTGCTGTTTTCAAACAGCCTCCCTGCCCTTGTTGATGCAGAATGCCTTGTTTGCACACAAACACACAGTGTGAACACACAGCCGGGCTCACAACAGCATCTCAAGACTGTCCTCCACAACTCCAAGTAGCAGTTTGCAAGAATCAATAGCAAGCTGGGTGTTTACACAGGGCTGCCCCTCCCTCCCCTGCACAGAGCAGCCCAGACTGTGAACAGGAGACCCTTACCATAGCAAAAGCATATCAGGGCGTAATAAAGCACAGTGAAAGCATGGTGAGGCATTGCTAAGCATATTCAAAAACATTCCAAACCAGGGTAAAGTATGGGAAATGCATAGTGTAGTATAACCATGGGTTTTGATCAATTACAATGTGATCATGAACTTCCAGCACACAGGAGGTGCTCTCTGATGTACAGTTGTCTAGCTGTGTATAGCTGTACAGTTGTCTTGCTGTGTATAGTGGTACAGTTGTCTTGCTGTGTATAGTGGTACAGTTGTCTTGCTGTGTATAGTGGTACAGTTAGCTGTGTATAGTGGTACAGTTGTCTTGCTGTGTATAGTGGTACAGTTGTCTTGCTGTGTATAGTGGTACAGTTGTCTTGCTGTGTATAGTGGTACAGTTGTCTTGCTGTGTATAGTGGTACAGTTAGCTGTGTATAGTGGTACAGTTGTCTTGCTGTGTATAGTGGTACAGTTGTCTTGCTGTGTATAGTGGTACAGTTGTCTTGCTGTGTATAGTGGTACAGTTGTCTTGCTGTGTATAGTGGTACAGTTAGCTGTGTATAGTGGTACAGTTGTCTTGCTGTGTATAGTGGTACAGTTGTCTTGCTGTGTATAGTGGTACAGTTGTCTTGCTGTGTATAGTGGTACAGTTGTCTTGCTGTGTATAGTGGTACAGTTAGCTGTGTATAGTGGTACAGTTAGCTGTGTATAGTGGTACAGTTAGCTGTGTATAGTGGTACAGTTAGCTGTGTATAGGGGTACAGTTGTCTTGCTGTGTATAGTGGTACAGTTAGCTGTGTATAGTGGTACAGTTAGCTGTGTATAGTGGTACAGTTAGCTGTGTATAGTGGTACAGTTGTCTAGTTGTGTATAGGGGTACAGTTGTCTTGCTGTGTATAGTGGTACAGTTAGCTGTGTATAGCGGTACAGTTGTCTTGCTGTGTATAGTGGTACAGTTAGCTGTGTATAGTGGTACAGTTAGCTGTGTATAGTGGTACAGTTGTCTTGCTGTGTATAGTGGTACAGTTGTCTTGCTGTGTATAGTGGTACAGTTGTCTTGCTGTGTATAGTGGTACAGTTGTCTTGCTGTGTATAGTGGTACAGTTGTCTTGCTGTGTATAGTGGTACAGTTAGCTGTGTATAGTGGTACAGTTGTCTTGCTGTGTATAGTGGTACAGTTGTCTTGCTGTGTATAGTGGTACAGTTGTCTTGCTGTGTATAGTGGTACAGTTGTCTTGCTGTGTATAGTGGTACAGTTGTCTTGCTGTGTATAGTGGTACAGTTGTCTTGCTGTGTATAGTGGTACAGTTGTCTTGCTGTGTATAGTGGTACAGTTGTCTTGCTGTGTATAGTGGTACAGTTGTCTTGCTGTGTATAGTGGTACAGTTGTCTTGCTGTGTATAGTGGTACAGTTGTCTTGCTGTGTATAGTGGTACAGTTGTCTTGCTGTGTATAGTGGTACAGTTGTCTTGCTGTGTATAGTGGTACAGTTGTCTTGCTGTGTATAGTGGTACAGTTGTCTTGCTGTGTATAGTGGTACAGTTGTCTTGCTGTGTATAGTGGTACAGTTGTCTTGCTGTGTATAGTGGTACAGTTAGCTGTGTATAGGGGTACAGTTGTCTTGCTGTGTATAGTGGTACAGTTGTCTTGCTGTGTATAGTGGTACAGTTGTCTTGCTGTGTATAGTGGTACAGTTAGCTGTGTATAGTGGTACAGTTGTCTTGCTGTGTATAGTGGTACAGTTGTCTTGCTGTGTATAGTGGTACAGTTGTCTTGCTGTGTATAGTGGTACAGTTGTCTTGCTGTGTATAGTGGTACAGTTGTCTTGCTGTGTATAGGGGTACAGTTGTCTTGCTGTGTATAGGGGTACAGTTGTCTTGCTGTGTATAGTGGTACAGTTCTTAAGCAGTATATGGGTATATGGGTCTGCTAAAGGAAGGCATTCCCCTAATCCAGGCTGAAAGGCTTGTCTGTCCAGCTAAGATGATTAAACCCTGATTAATGATCTTAGGGATTAATGAGGGATCAGCCCTCATTAAACAATCCCCAGGCAGGATCTCCTGCAAAACGTCCCGATTGTGGACTGATACACAGGACGGTACATAATGAAGCACCGGGACTTACTGCACACGGTATGATCTGTCACTAACTATCATCACACGCATATAGAATACACACAGCACTGCACTAAATGAACCCCAGAGAGTAAGACTGTATAGCACACTGAACTTATATAAGAGGAGAGAGAGAGAGAGAGAGAGAGAGAGAGAGAGAGAGAGAGAGAGAGAGAGAGAGAGAGAGAGAGAGAGAGAGAGAAAATCTAAACCAATATGGGATCGATTGATATAAGGACATGCATGCAGGTCAAGCAGGTGGATAGATAGATAGATAGATAGATAGATAGATAGATAGATAGACAGATAGATAGATATGCATCTGACGGCGTGGGTATTTACACGTGAAACACACCTGAAATCTAACCGTTTGTCAGTCTGCTGCACCGCCTAATCAACCAATCAACCAATCAGTCAATCAGTGTTAAATCGATAATCGATACGTACTTTATTTCCGAGGCTCTCCTTGTTGCTCCCGGCTTTGTTCCTCCTGAGTTTGATGGAAGGAGACCGGAGCAGGTTTTTAATCCGGCTCTTTATAGTTGAGCCCTCCACCGTCATTTTGAAAAAAATAACCTGCAGGCGAATCCGGCGACTGAACAAAAAAGTCAATTCAAATAAAATGTTTTAAAAAATAATAATTATAATAATTATAATAATAATAATAAAATGTGATCTCTGTATTTCCCATGTATGTGTCAGTGATGGGGGCGTTCGGAATGTTGGAAATGTTTTGAATGTTTAAAATAATGAAGCTCTCATTGATCTCCTCCGTCTGCAAGCGTTTCTGCAGACACGCATGCATGCATACAGCTATGCCTGCCACACGAATCTGTTCGCTCGGTGTCTTTGAGGGTGAAGAAGAGAGTGAGACAGAATAATAATTCTAATAAAAATCCACAGCCAGGCACTGTACCTTCTGCGTTTGCAAAATAAAAAATAACAATGAAACAACAATGTAATGATTCTGGTGAGAATAAAACGTCTGCAGAAAATGCGCGCCGGTGTCCTTTTCCTTCTCCCCCTACATCATGTCTTTACTGTCTGTCATGACATAGGCTTTGTGCAAAAAATATTTAACGACGATTCAGAATTGGGGAAAATCTCGTCATGGCAAGGCACTGTTTTTGTAAAACCCTTCGTGCGTTCGGCTGAACTTGCACCTTCGTCAGCACTTCTGCATTGATGGACTTGAACCGGTAGCACCCGCGCTGTGCTCTCTCCGACCTCTGGGTGTTATCAATTCGTTTGCATGTTCCCCCTGATTGTCAGTGTGAAATCAGTATCTCAGCCACGAAGGATTCCCAGCCACGCTGTCAAACTCTGGGCTTGGGATCTGTCCGTCTCTCTCTCTCTCTCTCTCTCTCTCTCCGTCTGTCGCTCTGTCAATGTATTGCTCCCGTCAGCGTCAAAACAGAAGCGGGGCGCGTTTTTTTTTTTTTTTAACATAAGGAAGGCCATTGATTTATACCTGATCAGGTGCCACAAAAATAATAAAACGATGATTTCTTGTCCGTGCAGTGGTGTCACTCGGATAGAACTTGCGCACCATGCAGATTACACCGCATCCAAACGGTCCTGCTGCTCCGTGTCTGTGAGGCACACTGCAGGATCTCCAATCCTGTCCACTTGTTTTTTTCCTTCTTTGTCGTTTGCCGATAATGCAAACACGCTCACGTCACACATATGCTTCCTTTAATGCAGCTCTATTCAAAGCGGTCCCCTTTGCCTGCATGTCTTTGTTGCTTTCATGTTACGCGTCCTTCCTCCTCCAGCTCTCCGCAGCTTCTGTTTGTTTGCACAGCTGATGAAGACTGGACGCCGATGTTATTATCACTAGCGTGCCTTGCAATATTGCTGTCGTACACTGAGAGCGCGATACAGTGCTGTCGTGAGAATGGGATCACCCCCAGGGCTACCATATTACTTCCTGAATAAAAATGAAAAATGTCGATAATAATAATAATAATAATAATAATAATAATAATAATAATAATAATAATCTACTGAGACATGTAAAGCTTTGAACGGTAATAATAATAATAATAATAATAATAATAATAATAATAATAATAATAATACCAGCTAGGCTACTGTCATCATACGCGTATCCATGGCAACATTATTACTGTACAGCAAGTTTACAGTCCGCTCCCGTAACCGTATCGTATGTATGAAGCAACCGTGAACGCATGCTTTTCATGGCACGGCATGTTTATAAACGGAAAAAAAAGTATTAAAATCTGTCTAACAACTGTAAGCACATGTTATATTGTTGTTGTTTTTTTGCGCTTTGTTTCAGCCCCGTGTCGACACTAGTAGCGCCGTGTCGTGTGCTTAGCCTTTGACCCAGTGCTAGGAGTTTAAAGAGCAGTTTAAATGGCCTTAGTTTTTTTTTTTTTCTTCTTCTATGTAATAATGCGTTACTGTAGCTCCACGATGGATGCAGCCGCCGCTTACTCCTCCTCGCTCCGTTTTGTCCTCCCCGGCCCCGCTGTCACTGCGTGTCCGGCTGCCGGTGCCTGTGTGCGGGTCGAGCCCGGATTGTCACCGGCTGTGTGGTTCTCCTGAACCCGGGCGAGTCTCCCCCGTACACCGCCCATATAAACACTGCAAACCGGCGCCCCCTTTGCCAACCCGTCTATGGCGGCCCTAGCGGCTCAAACATCAGGCACGTGCGCACGTTTATGTGCCAAATTCTGCAAGGTATAATTACATTGTCAGAACTGAACGACTCTGTAAAAAAAAACAAAAAAAAATAAAATAATAAAAAAACATTTCTGACATTTACTGCAGTATTCTACAGACAATACCCCGCCTACAGTGTAAAACACTGCGGTTTACTGCGTCTGTGTTGTAAATACCACAACTAAGTGATTCAGAAGTGTGTACCACAGTTAATGCAGTGGATTCCAGTCTCTCGAAATGTGCTGCACTAGACTGGAATATTGCAGAAAAGAAAAATGAAATAACGTGTTGTTTTTCCTGCAGCATAGCAGTTTTACTGCAATTAACTATACCATAGCAAACTGCAGCATTGCAGAGCGTCCGTGCAGTATTTATAGCACAGAATAGTAAACTACATTGTATAGCAGTTTACTGTAGTCTGCAGATAACGTTACTTTATCACTTGTGTGTATATCTCAGACTTTAACAAAACAGATAAGTAATGTGTGCAATGCTATGAGCACTACACGATTGCGGTTTGTTAATTAAGTTCAAAGCATGCTTGTAAAACATGTTCGAATTTGAAGAATCAGGGGAAATCGTACCTTTTCATTAAACTAGTTCGTGCGTGTACAGCACCGTTAATAAAACGTTACGACTGGGAGGCAATCCCACTGCTGGCGGTGCTGACAAGGGTTTGACGTGAATGTACAGCTAACAAATAAAGACTGTTTTCCACCGCCATTCTGTGGAACAGGGCGACCCTGTGTGGATAAGAGCGGAACTGCACCCGACACAGCGCGCGAGCACACACACACACACACACACACACACAGCGCGCATTGCAGGATAGGCTTTTTATTAACTGATGTAATACATTGCATCCGTACAATTTTTCTTTAGAATGAGTAAACACACATGATCGTGTTTCCAAACGTTTAAGTTCATATATTAACACATACATCATTATTTTATTTTTAAACTTGAATTCTCATCTAGTGCTGACGAATCATAGCTTTCCTGTCTTATCTTCTAGCAAGAGGTGTTTGACATGCATGCTGTGCGCTGACATGCTGGTGAGCTCAATTGAAATCAACTGCTTGAGCAGCACTGATTAGATACACACGTAGATACATAAACACATAAACATTTGAACGAAATGAATTGGCACCCCAGTCCATTGCATAGAATGGAAAGGCTAGGGCTGGGCGTGAACCACAAACCATTCAACTAGCGAGCAGGCTCTGCAATCGAGAGGCAAGTGCGGGTCCTGTGTTAGTGCAGTAACATGAATTCACCGGCCACTAGGACATATCATTGTTACAGGTGTTTGTTTCTAAATAAGCCTGGAACTAATTCTTTTTCAGAAGTGGAATTTCTCGACAGCGCTTTGGGGTGAGGCATGGCGTTGTTCTAAATAACCGGGTAAGCCCCTGGAATCCGAAGCCTTGCTAATATTGATTAAACACCTCCCCGGTGAGCCAGGCCGCCACAGAAGATCAAAGGAAAACATGCCCATTGTCAAAGACCTCATCGTGCACGAATCAGACATGACAATTGACATGTTCTCCTTCCACTGCCTTTGAAGAATCCCCTGGGCTGCCAGACTCTGCCCCCCTCCCTTACTGAGCGCCGCTCTCCTCGTCCCGCTGCCTCTTCACACGCTATTATTTCCAATTCATCCGCCACACTTCACCTGCCAGCCGGAGACACGTCAGCTTGGCTTAATGCGTTAATTAGTTTCCTGCCTTTTAATTATCCCTGTGTAATCAAAGCATAGAGCTGATTAAGAAATGTCAGCGTTGTATTCTCCAGGGCTCAGTCCGACATCCCTGCACCGCTCTGCTTCTCTATCTCTCTCCCGGGAGTGAGACACAGTGCATCAGCGTGCCCTCTCAGCCCAGTCCCTGGAAAGACAGGCTGGGCAGCTCTGCTCCTTTACATAACAACTTAACTAACAAACCCGAGGAGGCCACTCAGCCCATCAGTGCTCGTCCGGTTCCTATAGTAACTGGATGATCTCAGAACCTTGATCCAGCATTGACAACATGTCTAGATAACTCTTTCCATACCCTTAGCACCCTCTGTCCTAAATCTGTCTCCACTTCCAACTGTGTCCTCCGGTCCTGGATTCTGTGCTGCGCTTAAAGGATTGGTTACAGGGTTAACCTATTCAAAATTCCTTTGAAGATTTGACTTCAATCAAATCCCCCCCTAACTCAGCTAAATACAGTCCGTTCCTTTATCGCTTATAGCACACTGCTCCCCTGCATACTTGGCATGATTACAGGATTACAGGATTGGTCAAAAACAACACCTACAACTGCCACGTCACACTTCCATGCTATAGTATTGGGGGACCGCTCCCCTCCCATCAAATATCCCGGTGTCCCGACATCTCTCCCCCCCACTTTAATTAAAGAAGTCTCATTTTGTAAAGGACTCAGATAGCACTCCTTGTGCTGACTGCGCAAACAATCAGCTAGCATGTTAGCGGCACCATAATAATGCTTTTCAAATCGGCCACTATCCCAAATTAAAAGAATGCAAAACAATGAAGGGTAGAAGCAGCAACAGGTACGGCTGGAACATGCAGTTAAACACTGCCCTGAGTGTGAGAGGGACGGTGCAGTGATTGGGTGGCAGGCAGAGGCTGCGCATGCTTTGGAAGTTTAATGTGAAAATAAACAACAATATTGAAGAAAAAAAAGCACTAGATACAAGCAAGCAGCAAAAACATGGTACAGCTTTAAAACTATTTTGAGTCTGTGTCCCGATCCTGAGCTTTAGCAATCTGGTCACCCCGATGTAGCACAGACTGCGGGTGGAGCTGATCCAGGCCAGCGGCGACACTGTTTGGAGGAGTGGATCACGCTGATGAGCTCCACAGGAGGGGGCGGTGGTCCTCCACTCTGCTGCCTGCCGCTCCTCCAGCTCTGCAGCCTGGCCACAGCCCTGCCTCCCTGGGCCCTGAGCTTCAGCCCCAGCCCCTGCTGCAGCTGGAAGATGAGCGGTTCGAGGCACGCGTTGAGCACGGAGAGCACCTGGGAGACCTCCAGCAGCAGCATGGCGACCCTGTTCAGCGAGCATTCGTTCTCACAGGTCTCCAGCGTCAGGAAGACGACACAGGCCACCACCTGCAACAGCTGCCCCGGCACCCAGCACACCAGGAAGTTGGTGATGATCAAGGTGATGAGCCGCACGGTCTTGTCCCGGCCCCTGGCTGGCCCGCCCTGGCCGGCTGCCCTCCAGCGCCTGTGGGACCGCAGCATCCTCTCCACGATGGTCACGTAGCAGGGCAGGACGATGGCCAGCGGGATGGCCACTTGCACGGAGTAGTAGGAGAGCAGGTTGTAGGGGGCCTGGGAGGGAGAGACCTGGGCCAGCAGGAGCACCCCGCAGTACTGCCCCCCGTCCGGATGCTCCCAGTAGAGGAAGTTGGAGAAGCTCAGGTAGACGAGGACACCAGTGAGGCTCCAGAGCATCAGGGACACCAGCGCTGCGTTCCTCGGGGTGCGGACCTGCCGGCTGCACAGCGGGAACACGATGGCCAGGAAGCGGTCGGAGCTGATGGCGCAGATGAACATGGTGCTGGAGGTGAGGCCCGTGTAATACAGGGCGTTCATGACCAGGCACAGCGGGCGGCCCATGGTCCAGCGGTAACCCTCCAGCAGGTAGACCCCCCAGAGGGGCATGCACAGCAGGAAGGTCAGTTCAGAGAGGGCCAGGCTCAGCACCCCGATGGTGGAGATGCTCCAGGGCTGGGCACCGCGCCGCACGCACACCCACACGTTCAGCAGGTTGGTCAGCATCCCCAGAGGGAAGAAGAGGAAGTACAGGGCGGGGAAGAGCACGGTGGCAAAACCATCGATGGGGGGGCAGTTGTTGCCCATCATCTGGGGCAGGGTGAGGTCCTGTAGGGAGCTGCAGTTGTGCCACAGATCAGCGCCCGGGGAGGAGGAATTGGAGAGATGCATCGTCTGAGGCAGGGGTGTCTAATCACAGGCGCAGAGCGCAATTCCACTCCAGGTTCAACAGGTACAATGAGATAATTAACCACCTCGGGGTCTGGACGGAGGGTAAATGGTTCACTTAAACAATTTAGAACAGGGCTGAAACAAAGGCCAGGAGTGGAAGGACTAGTTTTGGACACCCGTGGTCTAAGGAGAGGACTGCAGCCTGGCGTCAGAGACGGAGATGTGAGAGGAGACAGGGAGGGTGAAGGCGTGGAGCAGAGAACCTGGGAGGGAGGGAGGTTGGATAGAACAGCATTATATTAAATTGGAATTACCAGTAAACATTCACATTATATTGCACGCTCTCTCTCTCTCACACACACACACACACACACACACACACACACAGTAGTCCATTTACAGATACTAGTTTGCATAATTGAATTGTATGGATAATGGAACAGGTATTAACAACAATTACTGTGCCTTTAATAATATATAAAGTTAACACACACAAGTACAGTACTTCCTACACAAGTACATACTGATGATAAATAGCTAGTAACCTATTCTATCACATTAAACACACCGAATTACAAAGCTTTACAAATCATTAAATTAACGCAATTCAGTAAAACTTTACCACTTCCTGTTAAGGTGATGAAATACTGTAATTAAACATACCATATACCAAACTTTAAAAATGAAAAGAATACAATTCAGTACAACCGACACATTATAGAAGCGTAGGAATCATTAAACTTCAAAAATTCAGTAAAATGTTTCTATACTCTGATACTGGCTGTTAAGGCATTGTAATAACATGCAATTGAAATGAATATAATAAAAGTTATTTTTTTATAACTTATTCTCATTTTGCTGATCATTAATGAACATTTCTGTACTGTGGGTGTTGTCAAGGACCTCATCATGTATGAATCAAACATTACCGAGGAGTCGAATGGATCAAAGTTAAAGTACATTTTCCTCTACAGGAATGATCACTTTTTACTACTGTGGTATTATGCCTTTTTGTTCGAATGGCTCAGGATGCAAATATAGCCTTCATCCATATATATATATATATACACACACACACACACACACACACATACACAGAATTAAAAAGTACCTTGAGTACGCAGTCGGGTGCAGAGCGGTTCTCTGTGTTCTTGGGTCCCCAGAAGCACTGACTCCAGCACCTGAGTCCCCTTATATCCCAACACCCTGCACCGTGTCCTTGTGACGCACAGTCGAGCCGCAAGAGACAGAGCTCCATCCCGAGCATCATTTCAAGGCAATCAACTGAAATATCAGCGGGACTCTGACAGGTCACTGGCCAGCTAACAGCCCTCCAGAGAGGGCGCATCTCCCCATGGGGACAGGTAGAAATGTCAGCAGTGGAGATGGACACCACTTCTATAATTACAACAACTCAATTCCACATGAACACACTGTTAATAAACAAGACGAGGAAGACACTGTGAAAAACCGCCAATTGTTTAAGCCGTTTCTTTTAGGAGTTCTGAACTTAGAACCGTGAAGTGCTTTCTAGTTACGGGTGACGAAGTAATACAAATCTCAGTGGTGACTTATTTTGGGGAGTTTGCTCTTTCCCAGTTTTGGTGCCAATGGCGAATTCTTGCACACGTGTAATTATTTCAACCTAAAATGTGATTCAGAACAAAGCTGAATTCCTGAACAACTTGACAGAACATTACAACCCCCACATCCCATCCCACCCCCACCCCCACCCCACCACACACACACACGTCAAGAACGGCTTTGTCATTTATTTTATTTGAAGGCCACAAAGTCTCCTGTTGTCATCTACAGAAAGGAGACCACAGCGTGGAAGCAATAGATATCTTTAAAAAAAATAGTGTCTTCATCTCTGCTCGGAAAAACAGGCATGAAGGGCAAAACTGCCGCATCTTTCAAAAGTGTAGCCTCATTTATTACAAAAAACAAACAAAGAATGGAGGTATTTACATTTCTTCCTACAAGAGAAAGACATTATGTTTGTACACACTAGCAGGGAATTACCAGATGTACTGATTAAACAAACAAACAAAAAATAATCAAGCTGAAACATCTCACTGAATTTGAGGTTTTTTTTTGTCAGAACTATTGATGCTTCACGTTGATGCAGAGATACATTGACAAGTCTCTCATTCGAAATACACACATGAAAAAGAGCTATACAAAATGACAGCCTGCATATTTAAACTTTGATCAGCCATCATCACCAGCATTATTTTTTTTTATTCTGAACCATTTTCTCATCAGTAGAAGTCCCACAACAACACAGAGCTGACTGCTCGTTGTTTTGGGGGTGAAAGAGAAGCTGCTGTAAATATTATAACACTAGGAGCAGGAGAATGGGGACTCGGGGTAATAACAGTGTGCCCTGTTTACTACTGCAACATGAACTGTGAGGACTGCAGGCAGGTCTAGGAAAGAGAACTCCACTCAATACTGTAGAGCACTCTAGCACCAGGGTCGGGTCTACAGGAAATTAATTCCCTATTCGCGATTGTTCAACTGCTTTCATGTGAAGCACGGAATTTGAATTAACCCCAACCCTGTCTAGTACTTTAGGGAAGAAAACTCCACTCAAATTCATTTCTGTTCATTAGTTACCCCAGGGCACGGCTTTGTAAAGTGCTGAAAGAGTTAAAAGACACAAAACTTTTTCTTAAAGCCGTTGTTCTTCACCAAACTTCTCAAATGAACATGCTGTGGTGGGACTCTGTGTCCTGACCTCTTCACCTCTGCTGGGAATGACCCAGGTGCATGCTCAGGGAGGGCTGCTGCCCCACCCCCAAACAGACTCCTCTGTGGAAGTCTGCTGCGGTTTCAAAACACATGCGGCGGCACAGTGTTGATGCAAAATGTGACCCCACTTTCATTACAAACATGCCCACAGCCATAACCACTTCAAAAAGAAACAAACCCCATACATTAGGAAGAAAGCTGGGGGGGGCAGCATTTTAAAACAACCCCACTCCCCCCAACGCAACCTGCCCCTTCTCTTACCCGAGTGAAAAAAAAAAAAAAAAAAAACAAAACCTTTGCAATTTCAAAAGGCACGGCCGGCAGATATTCTGGACAAAAAAAAAAAAAAAAAGACTATAAATAAGTTCATATTAACAAGTCATCTATACAAGTACACTCCCTGATTATTCTAATTGCAATTGTTCTCCACTCTGTGAGCAGTCTGCTTGATTGGGTAAGGGGGGGCTCCTGCTGCTCTGCCCTTCACTGGGAGAGACGGGGGCCAGCAGGGGCATGGCTTTAGTGTAGAGTGTGGAGGAGGAGGAGGAGGAGGTGGAATGGGGAGGAGACGGGGGGTCCTGATTAAGCCCTGATTTCAGTCCGAGGGGAGCTAGCTTGGGCATGGGTCTCCAGTCTTCGCTGTCCGCGGGAGTGTGCTGGGTGGAGGTAGGGGGGGAGGAGGGGGAGGTGCTGCTGCTCAGTCTCATGTGCTGCAGCAGGGGTGGAGGGGTCAGTGCGCCTCCCTGCTGGCTGGTCCCGTTAATCACCCCTGTGCTGCTGCTGGCTCCAGAGCCGGAGTCCACAAATTCTGAGCCCAACACTATTTTGACGAAGTCGTCCTCTCCCGGCACCCCCGGCTTTCTGTCCGAATCGATGCTCTTGGCGCAGGGAGGGTCTAGCAGCTCTTCAGCCAGCTGCAGGAAGAGGGGGCTGACAGCGTGGGCAAGCCCCCCTGCAGAGCCGTTCTCCTCCCTCTCCCTCTCCCTGCGCTGTGTGCACTGCGCCTGCGTGTCGCTGCCGTGCTGCTGGTTCAGAAAGACGATTTCGTTCAGGAGGGAGGTCAGCCGGTCATCCTCAGGGTCTTCATCCTCATCTTCCTCCTCCTCCTGACTCAAACCCAGATCCCCAGCAGGGTCCCCTCCATCCTTCTGATCTCTTTCCCCGGCCTCTCCCTCTCCCTCTGCTGTAGGACCAGGGGAAGCAGGCTCCTCTCCTGCTGCTCCCTCCCCTCTTTCCCTCTCCTCTTCTAGGCAGCTCCTGCTCTGGTCCAGGGGGCCACTGCCCTGCTCTGCTGGGCCCTCAGGAGCTGGGGTACCAGACAAACTGGGGGCCTCTCTTTCTTTCCTCCCTGCTGGCTCTTCCTGGGTCCCTGGCTGGCCCTCCAGGGGTTGGGTCGGGGCTCCTTGCTTTTCTGTGTCCGAGACGGCTAGCGAGGTCACATTCACAATCCTGGGCATGATGAACTCCTCAGGCTCTGCTGACAGAGACAGGGTGAATTACAAGAGAGGACAGCCCTGGACTGTGTGTGTATCTATATCTAGATCTATACAAACACACACACACACACACACACATTTATCAGCAGTGACAGTTTTAAATGCAGTGAGACTTCTTTATTAAAAAGGTCAGTCAAGGGACTAACAAAATGTTGCCTTAATACTGGGGTGGACTTAATACACTGATAATGTACATTCATTACAGTAGCACTGGGAATGTTTCAATAGCAAGGAGCCCGCGGCATGGTGCTGTGCCTACCTGCTGTGCCCGTCCTGAGAAGCGAGGAGCTGGTCTGTGCGTCGGTCTGTGAGCTGGTCTGTGAGGCGCTCTGCGAGCTGCTCTGTGTGCCAGTCTGTGCGCCAGTCTGTGCTCCGCTCCGTGCGCCAGTCTGAGCTCCGCTCTGTGCTCCGCTCTGCGCGCCGCTCTGTGCGCTGGGCACTGGGAGGGGGATGCAGTTCTTCACCTGGATTGGGAGTGTGAGACCCGGCAGCTGGATCATCACAGACGCCACTCCTGGAACAAACCAAAGCACACGCGTGTGAATGAATCCACGAGGGGGGTGGGATTTCATTATCTTTTTTTTATTTTTTATTTGAATTAAATGTATTCCATTTATTGAAAGGTGACTCCCTTACAGGACAGGGCACAGCTGCATCTTCAGATCTGAATGATACACTAAGCAGCCCACATGTTATTCTGCATACAACAGCATTGTCATATGGATCTCTGCATTAAAGCATTACCGCTTAGGGATGCCAATAAGATTCCCACTTCTTAGTTTTACAAGGAGTTTAATAAGATGCACCTGCGCTTGTTACCTGTACACTGCGGCTAATCAAGCTGGTAGTAAAACCTGGAATGGGCGGAACTGCTGTGCAACAGGAGTCTTATTTCCATCCCTGCAGCTTCACTGCCGCCTGGTGGGTGTACCTGGGAGAGAGGTGATCTCTGCTGCCAGCGTGGGGGGGACGGTCTGCAGGGGGGGCTTCAGAGAGACGAGACGACCCTCAGGAGTGACCACGAGACTGCCTGTGGACAGCACTGAGGAGGAGCCCAATACACCTGCACAGGGAGAGAGGAACACAGTCACACCTCACACACTATACAGCACCGAGGAGGAGCCCAATACACCTGCACAGTGAGAGAGGCGCAGTCACACCTCACACACTATACAGCACTGAGGAGCCCAATATATCTGCACAGGGAGAGAGGGGAGCACAGTCACACCTCACACACTATACAGCACTGAGGAGCCCAATATACCTGCACAGGGAGAGAGGAGCACAGTCACACCTCACACACTATACAGCACTGAGGAGCCCAATATATCTGCACAGGGAGAGAGGGGAGCACAGTCACACCTCACACACTATACAGCACTGAGGAGCCCAATATACCTGCACAGGGAGAGAGGAGCACAGTCACACCTCACACACACTATACAGCACTGAGGAGCCCAATACACCTGCACAGGGAGAGAGGAGCACAGTGACGCCTCACACACACTATACAGCACTGAGGAGCCCAATACACCTGCACAGTGAGAGAGGCGCAGTCACACCTCACACACTATACAGCACTGAGGAGCCCAATACACCTGCACAGGGAGAGAGGGGAGCACAGTCACACCTCACACACTATACAGCACTGAGGAGCCCAATATATCTGCACAGGGAGAGAGGAGCACAGTGACGCCTCACACACACTATACAGCACTGAGGAGCCCAATATACCTGCACAGGGAGAGAGGAGCACAGTCACACCTCACACACTATACAGCATGTGAACATTAATGGACACATTCAAAACCAACACTTGAGTGTTCGTGCTCAATTAAGCGTGCTGAGTTTATGGATTTTCCTCATTAATAAAGCAAACTTGAGCGAGCATTAACACTGGAAGTGTTGGTTGTGAACAGGGCTTTAAGAATCTGACTGAATCAAGAAGACATAAATGTTCAGCCAATACATTTGCCTTTAGCTAGAAGAGTTTTTAGTGAGTATCGATAGTTAACAGGGTCTGCTGTGACGAGGCTCTGTACACTGAAAGAACACTCAATGCTGCATTAATGGTCAGATCAAATCCACATACAGGCTGCTTAAAACAGGCTGAAAGCGAGTAAGGATTTTACAGTAATGTACAATATGCTTCTAATGCTCTAATCAGCTGTGGCAGCTGGAGATGTTTAAGAGCATGTCACAAACAAACCAAGTCTGCGCAGGAAATGAAGTCCACAGCCACAGGCACAGGCTGCTTAGCTAACCAGGGCAGTCAGCTCACCGGCAGTTCTCTTCCGGGACAGGATGAGGGGTCTGCCTGCATGGGAGCTGTCCAGTCTCAGGGGGGGCTCGGGGGGCTCAAGGCGGGCCAGGGGTCTGGGGGGCTCCCTCGGGGCGGCCCCTGCAACCGCACTCTTCCCCAGCTTCCTCCTCTGCATCTCCACCGCCTTCTGCTTGGCTGAGATGTACTCCAGTTTCTTCATGATGAGCTCCTCTGTCTTCCCTGCAGCCAGAGAGGAGAGATGCAGGCGTCAGAAACACATCAATACATACAGCACCTCTCACCATGGCTGCTGACACAGACCTAATCATGTCAGGGACACAGACTGGCTGAGCGAATCCCCACTGCAGTTAGGCTGCCGGGACTTCCCTTCTCCAGAACCATTTGCCTGCAAAACCCTCTCCCCGACTCCCCCGTATCTCCTCTTCTCAGGCTGTGTGAGGCTTGTACCCCTCCCCTCTGCCCACTTACCAGACGTCTGCGCGATCTTCTTCACCAGCACGGCTCTCCTGCGGGACAGCAGGTTCTTCTGCCCCTGCAGCCGGTCAGCCTGGTCCTCCAGAGCCTGGAGCTCATTGTGTGCCTGAGCAAAGGAGGGAGACACCAGCCATGAGAAACAAGCACAAAACAATGCAACACAGAAAGGGCATGGCGTGGGCAGACGACAGGTGAGTGTGCATTACCACTGCTCACCTGCGTGAGGATGCAGATTTAGAATACCGCGAGTGTGCTCACCTGCTTCAGGATGTAATATTTGGATGCCTTGGGCAGGCGGTGCAGCCCCAGCACTCTCTTCATCTTGTCGAAGAGCTCTCTCATCTCGCTGCGTCGCCGCCGCTCGTTGGCGGTGTGGTTGAGCCGGGAGCAGGTCTCCACTTCAACCAGCTCCTCCTCCTCCTCCACCCGCCGCTGCTGCTGCAGACAGACATCAGCTATTGAGAGCTGCACAGGATTCAGTGCACAATGCTTCACTGATTGACTCCACACAGCTAATACGCTTCCCCACTACCTCACTTCAACAAAAACAAAACAAACAAAAAACAAAAGCGACTTTCTGAAAATAACGTGCTTGTTGCTGGACTGCGTGGTAGGATACTGAATATGCTGGGACAGTAAAATGCACACGATGGACTCGGCTGCAGACAATCCCCTCTCTCCTCACTGGAGGCAGAGGCTATATCCACCTGCAGCTGAAAGGTCGAGAAAAACGAAACCAAAAAACAACTTACTTTCACGCTGTGTTTGGTGAAGATCTTAGACTGGAAGAGGCTGCACCTGGAACACAAAAGCATGCTCTGAACCAGAAGGAAATGTTTGTGAAACAAATTCTAGAACCAAACTTCACTACACTCCAGAACCAACAAACAAGCAACACAAAAAGAAAGGCGGTCTCAAGTAAAAGAAAAGCACGAAAAGATTCTTTTTCTCTTTTCAAAAAGCAACATTATTTTTTTATTTTTTTCAGGGACTTCAATGCAACAAAAAAAGCAGAACAAAGGAACTGCAGCTTGAAACCTGGTTCCAGGAGACAAGGAGATCTGGTTTGAGGCAACTTTGCTGTATTAAACCCCAAGTCTCCCCTGGCGTGCCATGCAGTGTCCTGAAACCTAGCTCTGAGCCGCAGGTCTTGAAGGACGGGAACAGCAGTGCGGTCTTACTCTTTGGGGAGTCTCGTCTGCACGGCGCTGGCTTTGAGCCGGGCGATGCTGATCTTCTCAGACAGCTCCTCCACCGTCTCGATATCGATGGCTTCTTCGTCATCCTCCTCCTCCTCGCTCGAGTCAGAGGCTTCCTGCAGGGAGGACACAGAGGCCGGGGTCACAGGGGAGGACATTTAACCCTTTTGTGCGCCGTCCAAAATATCAAAACGACACAAGTACCACGGCGCACAATGGGACATATCTCCACTCCTTTTTTCAAGAGACAAGTTTTCAAAAGAACACCCTGTCTGTCTGTCTGTGTCTATTCTCACTTTTATTTGACATGCGTGAAACTCATCTGATTGTTACTCTTATCTGCTCTTCACACCTAGTGTGCTCTGCAGTTCTGCAGAGTTCTGGATGAACTGTAGCAGCTCATACAAACTCTCTGAATGGAATTCCAGGTCCTATTTCAGCTACTCACGCTGTCCACAACCAGCTCCTCGTCTCCCTCGCTGTCCTCCTCGCTGTCCTGTTCCTCAAACTCGTCCTCAGAGTCGTCTGTCTTATCATCCTCTTCCTCCTCCTCCTCCTCTACCTCTCCATCTTCCAGCCCCAGGATCAGAGCCTCTCTGCTGGGATCAGCTCGGGACTCGTTGGGCCTGCCTGGTCCGGATCCACCAACCCCCCCCCCCCCGCTCCCTGGATCCAGACCGCCTCTAGAACCAGAGCCAGAGTCCAGTCCCACCTCTACAGGAGGCTTGGCGGCTGCCATGGGCGGCACCAAAGACTTGGAGCTGCTGCCCAGAATGAGGACAGGGGAGGATTTGAGGTCCATCAGAGTCCTGAGTGGCCTGGGTGTGGGCGTGGGGGGAGAGGCAGCAGCGGGAGGGAGAGGCCGGGGGCTCGGGTCCTCCAGCTCAGCAGAACCCCCGCTCCACTCAGCGAGGCAGGACCGGTCCGACTCACTGCTCTGCCCCTTTGACCCTCTCCGTCGCTCCAGGCCGTTGGTGTAGGAGTGGTCGCTGGACACAGCAGCGGCCTGGAAGGAGGTCTCCGACTCAGAGTCTGGGCTGCCTGGCTGCTCTTGCGCAGGCTCGGGAGGGGATGTCCGCTTGGGCTCCTGCCCCTGGTCATCCTCCTCTTTATCATCTGCATCCCTCTGGTTTCCTCCTGAAGCCTCCTCCTCCTCCGTCACCCCACTCTCTCCCTGCCCCTCTCCTTCCCCCTCTTCAGAGGGAAGCCGGTTATCAGGACTGTCATTTCCTGGTTTCTCTGTCTCCGTGGCGGCCGGCGGGACTGAGCTGGGGGTTTTAGGGGTAGCAGGGGTGAGGAGGGGGGCAGGAACAGGAACAGAGGCAGGGGCAGGTTTGGGGACCTGAAGCAAGGCAAAGCCGCCTGTCTGTACCGGCAGCAGGCTGGCAGAGCTCAGCGTCATGCCCCCTGCTCCCACCGGGGGGGAGATCCTGAAGGTGAGGGTCCCAGGCTGGCTCACGAAGCTGGGGGCAGGGACAGGCTTCTGCATGGGGGAGGTGGTGATCAACGTGGGGCCCGATGCTGGGGAGGCGACAGAGGAGCTGCGGACTGGGGACACGACCGAGGCAGCGCTGGGATCTGTTGCTGCTGCTGGCTGTGGAGGGGCAGGTAACCGAATCACCGACCCTGAAAAGACCATTTCTATTAATAAAATCAAGTTAGCTAGCAGTTCATGAAATCTTTTTCAAAAATACAATCCAATTTAAACCTAGAAAAAAATCCTTAACATTCTTTAAAGTTTCAGCCCCCAGAATGATTTTGTTTCTGAGATGCAGCCACTGTCCGGGTCTGCCAGTCTGTCCTCACCTTGGTTGCGCAGCACCACATGCTGCACGTTGGGCTGCAGGCTGGCACGGAGCTGGTTCAGGGGCACCAGCTGGATGATCTGCCCATTGGGGTGGCGGAACAGGTTGGCCCCCGAGGGGGTGCGGATGGGCTGCAGGACCATCCTCTGTCCGGGAGGGAACTGTGGCCCCAGAGGGGTCTGCGGGGGCCGCACCGGCGGGGCAGAGGGCATGGGGATCAGGAGTAACCGGGTTCCAGGCCGCCGGTCCGGCAGGGCTATCCCGGGGGACATCGGGACCACCGTGGCAGTGGGTGAGGCCAGCCGAGGACCCTCGTCTGCAGGGGACACCAGAAACGAGAAGGGAGTCAAGACAAGGCATTGCGGCTTCTTGTACTGAGATCTGCTCAGATCAGAAAGTCAGGTCTGGTCAGTGCTTGTGATCGGAGCAGATCTCACAGGGCTAAACTGCAGCAGAGTCAGGCCTGTTCAGTGCTTCTCCTTGGATTGTGATCTGATCAGATATGGGAAAGGTAAACGAAGCAGCAGGGTCAGGCCTGGTCATTAATTCTCTGTAATCTACTCAGACCTATGTTTCACGTGCTGCTTTTATGGACACAGCACTTCAATTAAAGTACCTATAAAACGTGTGGCCGGAGCAACGTCCTGACTAGTAAAGCCTGATCTTTGAGACTACAAGCAAAGCAGGGAAGCAGCAGGCCTGGCTTTCTCCGACCTGCTCTCCCCTCCAGGTACAGTCGAGGTGGAGAATCTCAACACGTCGGTTTTGCTTGCCGCTCCCCGCGAGGGATTGTTCATAGATTAAGAATACTGCACATTTCAGAAAGGTCTTTATAGCTGTCAATATTGGGGAGCTGGTTGGGGCTGCTCTGCTTGACAGTCAGTGATCAGAATCAGGGTTCACATGTGATTATGAACATAGCCAATTTATTGATTTAGCTTTAAAATGAGGAGAGCGAGCACAGGCATCAGAGGAGACGTCGTAATGTGGGTCTAGGCTTGATCAACAACATGCTGTGCGTGACACCGAAATACAGCAACAACATCAATGCAATTGTTGTCATGTTACTTTTACTAACAATGTGGTAGAGACTAGGAGCTATAAAACAAACACACACACACACACCAACTAAAAGCATCAACAAGTAATCCTATAGAAAAATACATTAATAAGCGACTTGGAAAATAAGAAGCAAGAACATAAACACTCAGAAACAGAACGAGAGCCTTGGCTACAACAGCAGCTACGACGACCACCATGAATTGCAGGGGTTTGCAAGAAGATCCCCAGAGATCGGTGCCACACATTAAACAATGAACCACCATGGAACGAAAAACACAAACAACTGACAGCGTGATGACGTGGCAATGAGACCACTGATCAACTGACAGCGTGGCAATGAGACCATTGATCAACTGACAGCGTGGCAATGAGACCACTGACCAACTGACAGCGTGGCAATGAGACCATTGATCAACTGACAACGTGGCAATGAGACCACTGATCAACTGACAACGTGGCAATGAGACCACTGATCAACTGACAACGTGGCAATGAGACCACTGATCAACTGACAACGTGGCAATGAGACCACTGATCAACTGACAACGTGGCAATGAGACCACTGATCAACTGACAGCGTGGCAATGAGACCACTGATCAACTGACAGCGTGGCAATGAGACCACTGATCAACTGACAGCGTGGCAATGAGACCACTGATCAACTGACAGCGTGGCAATGAGACCACTGATCAACTGACAGCGTGGCAATGAGACCACTGATCAACTGACAGCGTGGCAATGAGACCACTGATCAACTGACAACGTGGCAATGAGACCACTGATCAACTGACAACGTGGCAATGAGAACACTGATCAACTGACAACGTGATGACGTGGCAATGAGACCACTGATCAACTGACAACGTGGCAATGAGACCACTGATCAACTGACAGCGTGGCAATGAGACCACTGATCAACTGACAACGTGGCAATGAGACCACTGATCAACTGACAACGTGATGACGTGGCAATGAGACCACTGATCAACTGACAGCGTGGCAATGAGACCACTGATCAACTGACGACGTGGCAATGAGACCACTGATCAACTGACAACGTGGCAATGAGACCACTGATCAACTGACAACGTGGCAATGAGACCACTGATCAACTGACAGCGTGGCAATGAGACCACTGATCAACTGACAACGTGGCAATGAGACCACTGATCAACTGACAACGTGATGACGTGGCAATGAGACCACTGATCAACTGACAACGTGGCAATGAGACCACTGATCAACTGACAGCGTGGCAATGAGACCACTGATCAACTGACAGCGTGGCAATGAGACCACTGATCAACTGACAACGTGGCAATGAGACCACTGATCAACTGACAACGTGATGACGTGGCAATGAGACCACTGATCAACTGACAACGTGGCAATGAGAACACTGATTAACTGACAGCGTGGCAATGAGAACACTGATCAACTGACAACGTGGCAATGAGAACACTGATTAACTGACAACGTGGCAATGAGACCACTGATCAACCACGAGGACAATGGGACCGATTAGCACACCTGCTAAAAACTTACATAACTAGAAATAAACACAAAAGGTATTTTAACCCTGTAATGCCCATTTCTGTGTCATGTGATACAACACTGTGCCGCCCCTCTTATTGTTTAAATCCAGCCTCACAGCACAGATTTTTTCACATGCAGAACGGGAGTTGCTGTTTTGTACAAGAAACAGAAACTAAATTACAAAAATGCTGGCGTAGGTAATGACAGAAAGTCTGTTTAAAATCACATTGTGTAACTTTAAAAAACAGTTTTATTAACCCTTCAGAGTAAACCTTCCCCACTGTGGCAGCCCAGTCCCATTTGAAGGGGTGGAATGAGAAGGGATGAGGATGACTGATCACAACACAAACAGCAGCTTTTTTAAAAACACAACAACACACAGCGTGGCGTGCCGGCGGGATGCAGGACTAAGCCTTACCGGATCTGAGGCTGGGCGAGAGAGCGAGGAAGGTGAGAGGGAAGCCCGGTGCAGCCGACCCCCGCGGGGCTGCAGCCGAGACGCTTACGATGGTGGTAGAGCTGCAAGTACCTGAGCTGCTGGGAGTGCTGCTGCTGGACACGGCCGGCGGGATCTCGGGGCCCTGGCTGCTCTCAGCCTGAGCGCCCCCCCGAGCCGGCAGCGCCGGTCTGATCACCACCGAGGGGACTGTCTGCAGGTGAGGGGGGCTCCGCCCCGGCGGGCTCTGCTGCAGGGAACCCATCTTGTTCACCACGAACTGGGTGAAGACGTTCCCCACGGAGGGCTTGGTGACTGTGGAGGGGAGGGAGGTCAGTTACTACTGGGATTGTGCAATTCGGAATTCGTCCTGACACTGTAATTGACCAATGGCACACCTGTGGAATTGGAATTACTGTAGCACAGTAGTAGCTAATTGTAATTGAACACAATAGCATTGGAACTGGAATTGGAATTTCAGCACACAATTCTGCTGTAATTGTAATTGTAATTGACCCCAGGTCAGGTACATTACAGCGTCATTGAATGCATGAGGTCTCACATTTGCCTATATAAAAGGACGCACGTACAGACAGGTCTCTCGTTATAAGGCGGCCCTTTACACTGTGGAACACACTCCAGCCGAGAGACAACAAAACACAACGACTCCAGCTGCAGCAACGAATTAAAACGAACCACAACAAGCAGCTCCGGGGAACGGAGAAGCAGAGTTCATCTTTCTTACCCAGAGAGGCCATCCCCAACTTGCTGACGGTCAGGGCGCTGCCCGTGCTGATGCTGGGGGCCGCTGTGCTGAGGCTAGGAGCTGCAGTGCTGAGGCTAGGAGCTGCAGTGCTGAGGCTAGGAGCTGCAGTGCTGAGGCTAGGAGCCGCGGATGCCTCAGCCCTGGGGGGAGTGGCAGGGGAGGAGGTCTGGCCGCGTCTGGCCGCTCTCTTGTCCGCCTCCCTACTTGCCAGCTGCGGCGCCTTCCCGGCTCTGGCTTTCTTGTTGAGGGTGGAGGTCACATTGGACAGTTCGAGCGAAGTGGGGCGCAGCCGGCCCGTGATGTAGGCTGCCAGCCGGTTGGCTGGGTGCAGCGCCCCCATCTGGCCAAGCAAGAGCTTGGCTTGCGGATACGATTTGCCGTTGACCTGAAATTGAAGAACAAAGCATATTATATATATATATAATTAATTGCATGTGTGGCCTATTAAAGTCATTAATCAAAAACCTACCAGGGATGGAAATAAGACTCCTATTGCACAGCATACCATTCCAGGCTTTACCGTGAGCTTGATTTGCCACAGTGTATAGATAACAAGCTCAGGTGCGTCGTATTAAACTTACTGAAACCAGGAATGGCTCACACCGCTGTGCAATGGGAGTCGTAGTTCCACCCCTGTATATACCTAGGAAGTGCAAGACTGAACCCTCTGCAGAGCTGCATGCTTCCCCGTTGCAGAAGTCCGATCCCTGCTTGCCTACCTTGACGAGCTCCTGCGTGGAGGAGCCGCTGTGCTTCTTGTTGGCGGTGAGGAGTCCCGCGGGAGAGACCCCTGTGTAGAACGGCAGCCCCTTCACTCCGACCTCCTTCCTGCTCACCGTCTCCAGACCCTCGCTGCCTGACATCATGAACACCTCCTTCTCCCTGGGGGCCCTGCCCCCCTCCCTCTCCTCCTCCTCCTCCTCCTCCTCTCGGGGGCCGGGCTGGGAGATGCGCACCCTGGATGTGATGACCAGCTTGCCCCCCTCCCTCCTCTGGCTCTGGGACTCCAGCTCCACGCGGAAGCCCTCGGTGCTGAAGGGCTGGTCCAGGTCTCCCTGGTTGACGCGGCGGGACAGTTCGTTGAGGATCTTGCTGCGGCCACGCTCCCAGTCGCACTCCGCTCCGATCTCGATCAGCTTGGTGGGCTCCTCCGAGGACCCTCCACCTCCCTGTTGCTGCTGCTGCTGCCGGCACGCCTTCTTCACACTCTTGCCTGTCGTCGAGGCGAAATAATAAAAAACAAATAAAAGTGTGGCCTGTTAAAGTCATCAATGCAATTAGACAATCACTAAACATATTCATGTATGAAAGGGTTACCAGCTCGGCGAATCAGGCGTCGGCACCATGACTTCACATTTTTTATAACCTCTACAACATGTGCGAAGGAATGCCCATACCAAGTGTCGTGACGACTGACTAGCGATCCTCGAGATACAGCCTGCAAGTGCTTCATAAAGTGATCCCTTGCTATTAGAAAGCCAGGTTAGTGCGTTGTAATGCCCCTCTCATGAAATGGGACAGGGGCTTCAACAGCAGTGCACACACAGACTACTCTGGTCTTTAATTATCAGAGCCTCAGCTCAGTAATCTACCAGCTGCCACCTTCACCGCTGCACCAGGATTATCCCTCTCTGAGAGTGAAGGAACAGACACAGAGATATAGACGTGCTTACCTTGTAGTGCGGACAAAAACATGTGGTTTGGATCATCCTCCTAAAGAAAGGAAGAAAATACATATATATAAAAAAAATACAATGATCAATGAAGAATTCTCACCTAATGCACCCTCGTTTTCCTTTTTATCGGAAATTATCAGTAACTGCAGCTTTGTTATATATCTATCTATATATATATATATATATATATATGAGGGCTTCTTAGGTAGGGGTGATGGGTATTCTTGAAATCTCACGGCTTACAAACAACAGCCATTACACTCAAAGCCATTCCTACAGTCTTTAAAATTACTTTGTAAAATTTCTTAAATGGGAGTAAAAGGTCTGTTAATATTATTGATTTATTTTACAAAACCAGAACCGAAGCTAGAACTGGGCTGGGCAGGGCTGGGGGTCTCTCTCACCCTCTCCATCTTTAATCCCCAGCGTGTGTTCTCCTTGTGCGTGCGGTCGAACCCTCGCACCCTCGCACAAGTCATCATGCTCTCGAAGTACAGGTACACCGGGCCCTTGTCCTCATCCCGGATCTAGAGAGAGAGAGGGAGAGAGAGAGAGAGCGAGAGAGAGGGAGGGAGAGAGAGAGAGAGAGAGAGAGAGAGAGAGAGAGAGAGAGAGAGAGAGCGAGAGAATCCTTGTCACACCTGCAGTGCTTTCCTGTCGTGTTGTTCTTGAAACTCAGTCAGGCAACCTGGATTTAACAAACCCCATGCAGATACCTTCCGGATCTCTTACTGTAACAGTATTAAGCTCATGTAACATCTGGCAACTTTTCAAGTAACATGTTGTACATAATTATATATACACACATACACACAAGTATGCATGCATGTAACATCAGGCTTGGAAAGAGCCTGACTGCTCAGACTGCTGCCGGTACATTTGAGAAACTCTTTGCAACTCTGCCTTCCTGTCTGGCTGGATTTGCACAGACCAGGACAGACGCAAGCAGCTCGCTCTGTGGTTCTGAGATGTGACCGACACAGGCAGCACGAGTCTCTTACCGCTGAGCTGGGCTTGCAGATGTATCCCTTTCCACTGCTCTTGCCGGAGTGGGGGGAGCGAGGCGGGGAGTAGGGGGGCACGCAAACGGAGGGGGTGGGGATGAAGATGGGCTCGGGGTCGATCTCGCCAGTCACGGGGGTCCACAGCTTCAACACGCGGGGGGCTGCCGGCTGTGACTCTGCCTCAGGCTCAGAGATAGCTGCAGGAGGAGAGGAGAGAAGCGTGGATTACAAGCACAAATTACAGACACACCGCTACACCTCCACTTAGCTACAAACCAAACGGGTTTCCTAACTCATTTCGGACGTGAATTTGAAGATTCCTTTTTTAAATCAATACCCAATTCCATATCCTTCGAAGGAATTGGAATTGATTATTTTAGAGACATAACTGTTGTGATTAAACTCAACTGCTTTCATTTGAAGCCAATTTAACAGACTAACAGTGACTTCAATTGAAGTAATCTGTTGCCACTCTTGAGAAGCTCATTTTAACAGAACCCTGCTAATTTTAATTTTAGATCCATGATGTGTTGGAAATGATATGTGCAAAAGCAGCGTATTCTTCGAAGAGATCCTTCACAAGGGCTGGGGAAGACCACATCACCCACCGATACAAGCACGCCAAGCAAAACTCATTTCAACATAGAAGACACTGAAAAGACTTTGTCTTGGTCATTGAGCTCAGGAAGCTTTTTTTTAGCATTTCCAGGGATGGCAGGAAGCCTCCTATTGCATTGCAATTTCACCCATTCAAGGATTACCAGCTTGATCAGCCCCAGTGTATAGGTAACAACCTCGGGGTGTTTTATTAAACTCCTAATAAAAGCAGGAATGGCTGAATGTGGAAGTGTGAAAGCAGGTACTGACTGTACTCAATCCTCCTCCTCCTCCTCTTCTTCTTCTTGTGCTTGCTGCGGACCGGCTCCTCTCCCCCCTCCCCCTCTCCCAGCGCGCTGTAGAAGATGAGGTCCGCCCGCTCCTCTGCCTTGCGCTGCTTCTTGCGCTTGGGCGCGGCGGCCTTCACCAGCACCACCTTGCGCTTCAGGCAGGTGCAGCCGAACATGCAGTCGGGCTTGCGGCAGTGAGTGGGGAGGCGGCGCTCCTGGAACAGGCTGGAGCACACGCAGCCCAGCCTGCAGAAATCATTGAGGCAGGGGGGCGCCCGGCGCGTGATCATCCTACCCAGAGGCTTTCCCTTCAGGGTTCCCTGCGGGGAAGAAGAGAAGCAGAGCCGTTTCAAAACAGCGGATGCAATGCAATCCACATTTCTACAGCACCTTTCATCACAGTGCGAATAAATAAACAGAGATGCGTCAGTGCTGGTGTTACCTGTGCGGTGAGCAGGGAGCTCAGCGCCACCTCTGCCCTCTCCTCAGTGATGAAGGTGCGCGGTCTGCCCTCCCACAGCGCCCCGTCCTCCAGGTCCATGAGCTTCAGCATGTTCTTGGACAGGCCCTGCGCACGGCTGTTTGAGGAGCCGGGCCCGCGCCCCAAACCATCCTGCTTCAGCGGCACGCTGTCCGGCAGCGCCCCCAGCTGGTAGACCTCATCCAGGGAAGGGGGCAGGGGAGGAGGAGGAGGAGGAGGAGGAGGGGTCATCAGCAGGGAGGACAGGGGGAGCGGTTTGGACTTGGCTGCCGGCTTGGGCGAGGGCTTGTGTCTGGCGGCAGGGTGAACAGGACGAGGAACGGGGGGCGCTGGTTTGCCGGGCTTGGCTTTGCCGGCTGTGCTGGGGGTCTTGTGTTTGGGGGCCGGTTTGTGTTTCCTGGGGGTGGCGGGGGGGGGTTTGGTGGCCGGGCTGGGGCGGGGTGCTGTGTAGGGGGGAGCCTGCTTCTTCAGCACGCTGTCCAGGGTGCGCACGTAGCTGGTGCTCTTGGTGGGGAGCTGGTAGGTGACGGGTGCGCAGGCTGCGCTGGGGGAGAAGCTGGCGGCTCTCTGGTCGATCAGCTTGCCCTCGGCCTCCAGGTACTCATCCAGCGCGTCGCTGCAGAACGCAGAGCGATTCTTCAGGGCACTCTCCGAGGGCACAGCGCCACCTGCAGGGGAGACAGACACAGCTTAGGGTTAGGTAATGGTTAATGCTGTATTTATTTCACGGTTATCACAGATTTCCGTTAATTACCCCTTGCCGTGTAATATGTACTTCCCAGTGAAAATTCCCATGTCTGAAAGTGTAAATATACAGACTTTATCATCATTTAAATAAATAACAGCAAACGCTTGCCTGGCTGTCGCGCTGCAGGAGCGCTGTGGGGTTCTGAGGTTTTGGGGGTGATTACTGTCCAGGTTGAGGGTTACCCCTCAGCTTCCATTCACTCATGTGTTTAATCTTGTGCGCTTCGTATTTTCCCATCACTGCACTTCAGTGACAAAGCCATTTCTTTGGAATTTGCAGCTGAATTGACCTGCATTGCTGCTGACTCCGGATTTTCATTAGTTTGTATTTGTCTCTTAGGTGTTATTACTTTTATTGTATTTATTTTTTGTCAGTAACATGTAAATAAAACCCAATAAAAAAAAAAAAAGTGTTGATTATATTTGATATTAGATTATGTGCCGATACAGCATCGTAATAAATGTAAAACCTGGACTGGATCTCACACTGCTCTGCAATAAGAGTCTTCATTATGTGAGCTTGATAAGAATGTAAAACCTGGACTGGATCTCACACTGCTCTGCAATAAGAGTCTTCATTATGTGAGCTTGATAAGAATGTAAAACCTGGACCGGATCTCACACTGCTCTGCAATAAGAGTCTTCATTATGTGAGCTTGATAAGAATGTAAAACCTGGACCGGATCTCACACTGCTCTGCAATAAGAGTCTTCATTATGTGAGCTTGATAAGAATGTAAAACCTGGACCGGATCTCACACTGCTCTGCAATAAGAGTCTTCATTATATGAGCTTGATAAGAATGTAAAACCTGGACCGGATCTCACACTGCTCTGCAATAAGAGTCTTCATTATATGAGCTTGATAAGAATGTAAAACCTGGACCGGATCTCACACTGCTCTGCAATAAGAGTCTTCATTATATGAGCTTGATAAGAATGTAAAGCCTGGACTGGATCTCACACTGCTCTGCAATAAGAGTCTTCATTATATGAGCTTGATAAGAATGTAAAACCTGGACCGGATCTCACACTGCTCTGCAATAAGAGTCTTCATTATATGAGCTTGAACCGGATCTCACACTGCTCTGCAATAAGAGTCTTCATTATATGAGCTTGATAAGAATGTAAAGCCTGGACTGGATCTCACACTGCTCTGCAATAAGAGTCTTCATTATATGAGCTTGATAAGAATGTAAAGCCTGGACTGGATCTCACACTGCTCTGCAATAAGAGTCTTCATTATATGAGCTTGATAAGAATGTAAAGCCTGGACTGGATCTCACACTGCTCTGCAATAAGAGTCTTCATTATATGAGCTTGATAAGAATGTAAAACCTGGACTGGATCTCACACTGCTCTGCAGCGGGAGACTTTTTTCCCCTACAGTATAACAGTCACTCCCTTACCCTCGGGTTTGGAAGGCGCAGCCTCTGATTGCACACTGAACTTCTCTCTCCAGCCTTTGATTTTGGTGAAGTCATTCGTTTTCCCTGTTCGGGAGACAAAGGGGACAGCCCCATCTGGAAACAAACACAAAGGAGATGGATCTGAAATCTCTGGTCCCTGGTACTGAAATAGGGTCTTATTGTAGTCTGGTTAAAACCTGACTTTGTTTTCTTCAATTTCTTAGAAACTTTTTTTTTTTTGTTTCATTTTAGGTGAATTGGCTGGTTATGGCCAATCCTGGACTTCCACACCTGTTAGCATTAAGCAGTTCAAGATTAGTGGTAACAAGGCTATGTGAAACTAGACCTTTTTTTTCCCCTTAGTGATATATATTTTGTTGAAATCAGTAACGGGGCTGTATCAACGCTGCGCGACTCACCTGGCGAGATGTTTTGGGGCGCCAACCCCCCCTCTCCTCCAAGGCACGTCACCGGGGGGGGCAGGGGCAGACTCACCCCCAGGTACTTCAGATCAATGTCCATCCGACGGTCCACCGAGTTCAGCTTCATGCCAACTGAAGCAAAGAGAGACGCGTTACTGATGAAATCCACGGGCTGCAGACCACCAGCAGAGGTGCAGCGGACCCGTGGCTGGGGTGTATTGATTCTCTTTCAATTAAAGAACACCCCTATTCTGGAAAGAAACTCCGGGATAGAAATAGGACTGATTTCATAGCAGTTTGATCCATTCCAGGTTGTACTACCAGCTTGACTAGCCACAGTGTGTAGGTAACAAGCTCAGGTGTGTCCAATTAAACTCGTTGCAAAACCAGGAATGGATCAGACTGCTGTGCAATGGGAATCTTACTTCCTTCCTGTAAGATCAATCCGACATGGTCACATCTGCGTTTGAAAAGGTCGCCAGTAATTCACATATTTGGCAAAAACGTAGCTGGGATTGACTGAGCAGAGGGAGTAAGGAAGCCCCCCTCCTCTCACCTTCCTGCAGGACGGGGTGGATCACTTGTCTGTGTCGGAGTCTCCTCAGATCATCCAGCAGCTTCCTCTCCAGCCGGGAGATCCGTTCTGAGACACTCTCAGGAGCCTCTGTGGAGACAGCGAGGCCAAAAACAAAACATGCAAATAAATACAATGCACAAGAAAGAAAGAAAAACCTGGATTCACAAATGCAGTCTTCCTTTTTTTTTTTTTTTTTTCAAGTAGACAAACTTTCCGCCCCCCAGGTACAGTGCAGTACGTTCTGATTGATCGTTTTCAGCTTCTGGATGACTGATAATAGAACAGCTGTTTTCGTGCTGTGATTATTTATCCTGAGTCGAGTTTGTTTTTCTTGCATTTTGAAACGCTCTTAAACTTCCTTCAGTGCGTTGCGTGTAAAGAGTGCTAGGTGAAATTATTATTATTTGTTTATTTAGCAGACGCCTTTATCCAAGGCGACTTACAGAGACTAGGGTGTGTGAACTATGCATCAGCAGCAGAGTCACTTAGAACTATGTCTCACCCGAAAGACGGAGCACAAGGAGGTGAAGTGACTTGCTCAGGGTCACAGTGACTGCGGTGGGATTTGAACCGGGGACCTCCTGGTTACAAGCCCCTTCCATTAACCACCGGACCACACAGTTCTGCTTACCTTTCCTCTGTGGAGGCCGCGGGGTCTCTGGGGGAGGCTGGGGGTCTCCCCTTTGAGCCTGGTCCCCGAGGTGAAGATCCAGCGCATCCTAGGAGTAAAGAGAAGGAATCCATGTTACACCACCACATTACCTGCCAACTAAAAAACAACGTTTCTGTTACAATTTGTTTCAATGTTTTCTTTACTTTTTCTATGTGAATATTCTTCTGTCATGCGCAGTGTCGCAGTGCCCTCTGATTGAGCTTCTGACTGGTGGAGGAAAGTCCTGAGTCTTCTAACGGTTTATTTAATGATGCATATATATTTAAAACATGGGGCTCACCTTGCGAGTGAAGGAGACGAACAGGACCCCCTCCACATCCTCCAGGTCGGGCTGCATGCTGGTGTCGGGGGGTCCCAGGGCCGCAGCAGCACTGGCCAGCGCGGCAGCCTTGCGAGACGCCTTCCCCGTCTTGCCGAACCGCACCTTGCGCTGGCGCCGCTTCTTCGTGGAGGGCAGGGGGCTTGGCGTCGCCGCTGCCTTGCTGCTCATGGGGAGCCCCGACGGGACTGCAAACGCAGGGGCTGGGTCGGGAGGGGGTCTCGGGGCGATGGGTCTCTGCTTGCTCCGGGCTCTCTGTAGGGAGAGGGACAGCTTGTGTAGCATGTTTTGAGGGGAGGGTCGGTGAAGCCGTCTGGCTGCTGGCGTCGTCGGGGCCGCTTTTTCGGGGGAGTCGCTCGGGATGTTTGGAGGGCAGTCGCTGCCTGCTGGTAGTGGCGTGTCGTTTTCCTGCAGTGCAGTCTTGTTGGTCCAGGGCTTCAGTTTTAGCAGCTTGGCTTTGGCCACACCAAGCGGACTGTCCGGGTGTGGTTTGATGGGGTCGGTGTCCTCCTCCTCCTCTTCCTCCTTCACGATGACGCGCCCCACGTGCTCTCCCGCAGCGCTCATCTCGTAGTCACTGGGAAGCTCTGTCTTCACCGCCAGCAGCCCCTCCTCCTCCTTCGGCTGCACAGCGGGGGCCACGCTGGGGGTCATCTTCCAGTTCAGAGCGCTGCATGGAAAGTAAAATCAATATTAATCTAGAAATCGCGCCTTCTGACAAGACACACACACACTCCGTTTATACAAGTATGATCTGTTTTCATTTTTTCCTAAACATTCAACTATTGTCAATAATATGAATGTCAAATACAGAGATGTCAGCTATAGTGTTTACATGGTGGTACATGTACAGTATAAGATCATTATAGATTCTATACAGGCTACGCATTAATGTTACATGTAGCCTATTCTCAGCACTCTCCAATGGAGGGCTGACAGTGGCTTTTCTGAATGGCTACGTGCTTAATCCTGAAGCTTAAACATTCGAGACAGACACAGCCAGCCACACTCACGCAGCCAGACAGCTCACCTGGGAGCCTCATTCTTCTCAGTCTTGATAACAGGGCCAGGGGGAGTCGTGCTGAGTTTGGCCGGGGTGATCTGTCTGTGCAGGATGTTGATATCAAAGCCCTCGTTGCTGAAGAGCTCCTGGTCCATCACCTCGTCGAAGGACTCCGCGTGGCCGAACAGAGCCTTGAGGGAGGTCTGCACCCCCTTTCCTCCCGCCCTGCCCTCTCCTCCCAGGGACAGGGGCTTGGAGTCCGACCCTTCCAGCTTGGCCCTGGCGGGCCGGTAGCACTGGCCGTCCTCGCGGAAGCCCTTGGCGAAGGGGTTGTAGTCGATCTTGAGCTGGGTGATGCGCAGGTTCTGGTAGGCGGTGACGGCGAAGAACTCGTTCTGGTGGAAGGAGAAGGTCATGACCTCGGGCCCGTTGAGCTGGATCACCTCGGTGGCCTTGTCGGCGGGCACCACGTGCAGCCGTGGCAGGTAGCGGTGCATGGAGTGCAGGATCACGTGGCCCTCCTGGTCCAGCGTGTTGTTGGTCAGCTTCAGCTTGTAGAAGGAGACCGGCTGCTGCATCCAGTAGTGGCCGGAGGAAGGGGACTCGGGGTGGATGAACACCCTGCCCAGCACATGGGGCTCCGCCTTGCCGCTTGCCTCCCAGTGGCGCCCATTCCACTTGTAGCGGTTGCTGTCCACGGGCGTGATGTCCATGACCAGGATGTAGCGCAGGAAGGGCTCCAGCCCGGAGATGCGGAAGCGGCAGTAGGGGAACATGCGGCGGCCCTGCTTGGTCAGGATCATCTCCGTGCGGCAGCGGTAGAACTCGTTCCACATGCTGTTGTTGTCCAGGGTCACCCGCACCCCGCTCTTGTGGACGCACTCGGCCGGCAGGTTCCCCTCCGAGCTCCTGGGCTTGATGGGGGGGATGGGGGACGGGGATGCCTTGCGGGGCTTGAGGACAGGGAGGGGCTTGGGCGTGGGGGCGGGGCCAGGGGCGATGGCGATGAGGGGCGGGGGCAGCTTGGGGACGGCCGCGGCGGCCGCCGCGCTCAGGTCCTGGTTGGACACCAGGATGCCCTGCTGCTCTTTGTTCTTGTCCCCGGGCTGCCCGGGCTTCAGGATGACGAAGAAGGCGGGCGGGGTGGCCGGGGAGGGGCTGGGGGTGGCTGGGACGCCCCCGTCCTGCCGGAGAACCACCATGGGGGACTTGCTGTCCATGATGAGGTCACAGCGCCGGGGCGGGCTGCTGGCCGGCTCTCAGGGCCTTCCTCCTCAAGCTGTCAGCATGCTGGGGGAGGGGATAGGAGACTGCCGTTAGGGAGGGGAGGCAACAAAAACAAACACAGCTCCGGCTCACAAGACGAACAACCATTAAATCATTCAAATGATATACATGGCCAGCTACTTAAAACACCAATTAAATGTAAAAATGTTTTAACTCAAGAAATCAAGGGGGTGGGGTGAACAATTAGGGGGACATTTACTCAAGATGTTTTATTTTTCAGTGACATTTTCGATTTTCCTTTAGTGCACAGCTGCGTTCAGTGAGTGTGGATCTTTACCATTTCACCTAGACCAAAATGTGCACATCTAACATAAAAAAAATAAAAATCTTAAATTAAAACAAACACAACACCACGCAAGTTGGGATGTCTATGCAACACATCTGAAAAAGAATATAATAAATAAATACATAAACAAAAACACGAAGAAAGAAACGGATCAATGCATACGCCCATCTGTTTGGTCAGCGATTGTATCTGTCCGGTTTCCCTACCAGCCCTTCCTGCAACTTACTCAACTCGCTCGTCACTCGATTGCGCAGACTTGGCTCCGCGGCGCGTTTTTTTAATCTTCAGGTGTTATCACCCGGTGCATGAAAATCCAACTAAAACAATGAACATGTTCCACAAGAAGCCTGGGTCTGCAGCGGCGCTGGAGAGTAATTCAAATCAGAGTTGAAAAAAGCGAGCAATACTGTCCATTCATTACCCGATGGCCAGTGGCTACATGGCACCCCCGTCTCGCGGAGAGACCATGTGAATGCACTTTTACCCGCGCAAGACCCTAATAATCTATCCACGCCTCCATCCACCGACCGAGCTGCCGTGCTGGAAACACAAACTGTGCCATCCAAATAAGCGAGCTTCTGCACCGCAGTTACAATGTTACACTTGTGTACAGTATCCGCAACGTGCCCACGCTCTGCTGTGGAAACAACGAAGCTAAGCGATACCGTACTACTTTATCTTCAGTGCTACAACAGTATGGAAGCGGCGCTGCTGCTAACGCCCCACGGATGCATTTCCTTAGATACCTACACAGTAAACAAAGGCAGAGCATTTAAATACCGTAGTGTGTGAATACAAGCCAAAACAACTCATCCACAAACTGATTTCCGTTTCACACACGTGCCCTGTACATAGATGCAGGTAGCATCAAGCTATCAAAACAAGACACCTGGAGCCCGTTTCACACAACACTCCGGGCGAGCAAGATATCTTGTTTTAAATTTCTTTTTTTTTTAACCGGTTTCAAAAAACAATATTTTAAGACAGAACGATAACGTTTCGCACAAATCCGCTCCGAACGCCTATTTGATTAAAGGGTAAATGTGTTATTTTCTTTTGAAGGAGGTATGACAGTGCATTGAATTTAGCAGACTTCAGCCTGGGCGTACTTTCTGAAACTATAGCCCTGGATTCTGGACAGAAGTCACACAGTCAAACGCCACAGTACCAGTCCTTGTGTAGTTAACTCTCAGCATGCTGTGTATTCTCTACCTCCGCATACTGAGGAGACAGAGACGTGCTGTTTGACTTGCTTCGTTTGATAGACCTCGTTTATTTATTTATTTGCTTTGCAGAGATTTATTTGAAATACACTTTTCTTACGAAACCGTGCAACTTTGCTGTTCCACCGTTCGCAGCTCCAAAATACAGCTGACACAGCCACAACATCAACCTGCCTTCAAAACACGAACTCGCTCAACTTCACAGACACCACGAATAATGACTTACAAACTGACAATGCATCCATTAAATTAAGTATATACAAACGCACGCACAATACAAGGAAACGACAGCAAGCCGCACTGAAACAGTAAACTAGTAACTTCACCTCGGCAGCTTTGGGTAAAAATGAAGTCTGACAAAGAAACACACACGGTTTTACAAATATAACAGAGAACATATTTGCATGCCCCCGGGTTCTCAGTAACGCCCTGTCTCCTTCAGTTGATAATTACAAGACGCATTCAGGTCCGAGTCAGAAACGAAACACTGCCAATATTGATAAGTGCGGCTGTTCTAAACGAAACGAGCGAAAACGCAAGCTTCCCTCTATCAATACACTCACACGAACTCCCAAGCAAGAGCAAAGACTGACACACCGACACAAACCATACAACTCGCTGAGCTTGGGAAGCGAAAGGGAACGCTTTGCAGCAAGAAACACATTCAGATGCTTTGGGGGGGAAAGTCTTCATTCCCAATAAATATTATTATGCATAATCCATGAACCTAACCCCGCGCGAGAACACTGCGCACAGGCTGCAGTCAGGACCTGTGAAGCCGGAGCAGATTGAACCGAAGTCTGCAACCTCCTTGTTCGCAGTGGCGTACCCTCAATAGAGCACACTCAACATCTTCAATTTTAAACAAAACAAGCGAACACAAACTCCTGTCCCCCGACCCTCAAAGCGAGCAGAAATCCTCAAACACGAGGTGCTAGGTGTTTTTTTTTAGTTATGTGTTTTAAACTTGTTAATTTGTTTGAACGTTTCTGTAACTATACGAGTTCCTGTAGAGTTAAATAAATACAGGTATGGTTTTAGGCCTGGAACAGAAATGCAGTATACCGTTGAACAGTATATTAGACAATACGACGCTGTCAAACGTTCAAAGTTCGGATCTATTTCAGAAACCCCTCTTTCCCCAGTCCAGACTGAAGAATCTAAACATCCGGGTGCAGGGGCAATGTTCTGTTTTGCACTATCGTCTGCTCGTCCCCTTGGAGATGGTATTTTCCGGATGCATGGTAAATAATTCTCTCTCCGCGTTTTAATCTAATGCAAATAAATCAAATGAGCAGCAACCTACACCAGAGCGTCTAGTTTTTCATTTTTAATCCATCCATCTATCTTTATAATGCATTTCACTTTTCCAATTATTTTGCAAACAATGGAGATTGTCCCTTCGTTTCCTCCCGCAGCTATGTTTAATAAATACACGGTCCTGTTTTTGAAACTTCACCGGTATAGGTTCGATAAGAGTTCAATATCTTGCTGTAATTTCACACCTTTTACAACGCCATATAAAACAATGCCTCCTGGCTTCAGCATAGCGTGTTTTTGTTTGGTGCTAAATATCTCGCACTGGCTCCTCCCCTTTGCATCACAAATCCCGAAACTCTCTCTTAACCGTGGAACCCGCGCGCCCGCGCGAGGGCCCTCTCCTCTCCACGCAGCCCGAGCTCGTGCCAGCCCCACGCCGCTCGCCGCCATGGCGCATGAAGTCATTCCTCCACAGATCCACCGTGCTGGAGCGCGAGAACCAACCACCTTTTTTTGCGCCCAACGCGGCGTGACTGCAACCCCACAGAGTTTCACACTTACAGAAATGCAAACCACGCCCTGCTGTGTTCTTACCTTTGGCAATTCAGTCTGAAATAACTTCACCACAGCGCGTCGTTTGCTTCACTTGTCGTGTCTTGGCTGTCCTTTCGTTTTTATTTCGCCTTTCCCCAAAAAAACCATCTACACGGTGTGTCTCACCCAGCTGGCGAAAACCTGCGTGCGCAACACCACTGACGTCAGCACCGCACGCGCAGGACGGCGCAGATAACTTGTTCTGCGCATGCACCGTGACGCCCTGGGAGGGGTGCGCCACTCCGAAGCGTGAGAGACGTCACGTGGAGCAAGGTTGTGCCGGCCAGCGAGAAACTTGCGGTCTTGCGAGAGGCCGATAGGTACTTCCTTTTTTAAAATACCCCAAAATGCAAGGTTTAGGCGTGCTAGCACGGTAACAGCAGCGAAGCGCCACAGCCAGCCTGCCTTGCAATAGGACGGGCATGCATGTGCTCAGACTGACCCGGCCGCTGCAGTACAGTGTGTGTGTCTGTGTGTGTAGAAATTGAAAAGGTTTTCACGTGGTCGCCTCAGTGTGAACCAGCACAGCAGCCACTGGGTGTGCGAGAGCGAAAACTGGCAGCGTCTTGCTGAAAAAAATCCAACCCAGAGCAATCCTACAAAACAGGATGCACCATCGGTACCATGATTAAATACCACCGCGTGTAACCACACCATACACAGCACGCCAGGGGTACCTGCAGCACGCAGCCTTGGGCTTTTAATAACTCGTGGGACTAGAAAGAGCGCCCTTCAGTGTGTGCAGACAGAAACTACTTCTGATCTGTGACACGGGCTCGACTCCCTCCGCCTGACGAGCGCTGGACACAGACACTGGCCATGGGCACAGACACGCTCCTTGCGATACACCGCGATGGGAATACGATGAATCTGAGCATGCATTTATTTTGCGCTAGTTGCAATTGAACAGCAACACCGCAATGCCCATTCCAAAGACGTTTTCAGCGGGAATAATTGCATTGAAATGGATTTTGAAATGTCTAAAATCAAATGCTACTAGTTGTTCTCCACGATACAATAGCAGGTATTGGATTTTTTTTTTTTTTTTTTTAACTCAACGCTTAATCCGAGGACACTGAATAAACACGTGTGCAAATTCGGCACTGCGTTTTGTTTTGTACAGAGTTTAAATCGAAACGAGAAAAAGGGTTATTATTTTAAAACTATTCAATTCCTTTTACACAAGCGTGTTAACCCGAACACTGCACTTGAGCAAACTGGTATAGAGAAGTGATAATGCCCGTTTGGATATGAATTGGTGTTTTAATAATACCCTGCCTGTAGATTACTGTATGCCTTGCACCAGCGCTTGTTCCTCTGAGACACACACATCATGGCTCCCTGATCATGTGCAGTGCATGCTTCCCCACACAGCAGCCCTCACAGGGATCTCTTTATGCACACTGCTGTACATGCTCTGCAGAGCGCTTGTTTTTCTATTCTAGTGGAGCTCCTGCACTGCACTGTGTCCATTACCTGCACTAGGTCTGCACCTTGGTGGTTCCTTTGCTTTGAAAAGCACTCCCTTGATGTTTCAGCACACCCTTTACAAACTGAAGGTTATAATAACACAGTCCAGGGATGGAAACAGGACTCCTGCTGCACAGCAGTTTCACCCACTCCAGGTTTTACTACCAGCTTGACCACCCACAGTGTATAGGTAACAAGCGCAGGTGTGTCTTGTTAAAATCATAGTAAAACCAGGAACGGATCAAACTGCAATGCAAGGGGAGTCTTATTTCCGTGCCTTCACAGCCACTTTGAACCGACTCTCAGCCTGTAGCTTTCCCAGCAGACAAAGACGCAAATCCACAGAGTTTGATCATAAGCCACTAAACAAAAGCACGCAGCCTCTTAA
This sequence comes from Acipenser oxyrinchus oxyrinchus, assembly GCA_030684275.1. Classification (NCBI taxonomy): domain Eukaryota; kingdom Metazoa; phylum Chordata; class Actinopteri; order Acipenseriformes; family Acipenseridae; genus Acipenser; species Acipenser oxyrinchus. The sequence goes on from CM060269.1 coordinate 2,747,496, forward strand.
CTGTAGGTCACCAGGACCTAGATTCTAAGGACCTGCAGTCATTTGTGGTTAAGAACGAATGTGCAAATGAGTTTGATCAGATAGTTATGCAGGGAGGGATGGAAGCATGACTCCCATTGCATAGCGGTTTGATCCAATCCTGGTTTTACAAGGAGTTTAATAATAAGACACACTTGAGCATGTTACAGATACACCGTGGCTCTCAAGCTCATAGTAAAACCTGGAAGGGGTGAAACTGCTGTGTAATATAACAATATTGCAGAGCAGCATCCCTGCATCGATAACAATCATTCCTGTACAGGTATGTAAATACTATCAGCAAGAACACACACACACACAGCTAATATATATAGATAGATAGATAGATAGATAGATAGATAGATACACATAAAAGCTATTTAGCAGCTGAGCATTTCCTCCAGTGACGTCCTGTTAAGACACGAGAAACTATTCAAAAACACCATTCAATATTTGTAACCATATATATATATATATATATATATATATATATATATATATATATATATATATATATATATATATGTAAGAACGAAAATTCAACACAATAGCAAGCTCGTTTTATGAGGGAACACATTATATATATATATATATATATATATATATATATATATATATATATATATATATATATATATATATATATATATTTCTTTAAGGAAATTAAAAGTGCCACTACAGTATTTGGTCCAATAATATACACCTTTGTATAATCAAGCAAATGTTCCAATAGATGGGGTTTCTATGGGGTCTCCTGATGAGAGATCATCGTGTGGCTTTGTGCTTGTTTACTCAGTGTGAGTAAAGCTCACTCGCTCACTCGCTCTCGTCTTTGTTACACACACGCTCGACATTACAATTTCCAAGGGGAAACTCGGAGTCCCATTGGCTGTTGCGTGGTCACGTGAGCCTCTATTTGCAGTCAGAGTGAGGCTGTAAAAAAAAAAAAATTACCAGCGACGCAGAAACAGAATCAACTCGGGAAAGTATCACAAAAAGTAACCAGCGAACACACGCATTAAGAAACAGTGACTTTGAAAACACCAACGGCGGTGTTGGGCTTTTTTTTTTTATATTATCAGATAACCGCCAGCTCCAGCCTTTTTAACACCCAGGATAGCTCTGGGTTTGGGGTTATGAAACACAGCAGGCTGAGGCACACACGAGACAGTGAGACATGTATCATGCGTGAAGGAGGGACACCACACGAAACTACTGAGACGAGGCGTTTAAAAATATATTAATATCGCTGTATACACAAGCACGCTCTACTAACCGTGCTGTAGACCGAATACATCGATATAATCACGAAGCCTGTGCTCTATAAATCATGCGGGGGGCGAGAGGCAGGGCTGCTGCAGGTCACGTGTTTGCCAGCACAGCGCAGCAGCAGGTACGGTAGCTAGTGTGAACTGAATTGTGTGAGACACATTAAATACACAACTAGAAATAAAATAGGGGGCAACAATCGCAGCTTCGGGGGTTGAATGCACAAAAGCAAAAACATGTGTGTGTGTGTGTATTTCTTATAATTGTTTTGTGTGACGATTATAAACAGCCCATAGCGCTGGCTAGCTGTGTCTGTGTCGTCAGGTGACCTTACCGACAACCCCCCTACCCACGCACCCTCCAAAACTCAGCAAACGTGTTTTTAAGTTAACCAATAACTGAAGTCCACGGCAAATGCTGTCACATCTACACAAAAGCCAAATGGCTGTATACGAAGATCTTAGAGGAATAAATGCGTGTTTACCTCGTGAAACAAGTTGAGGAAACGATGCGATCTCTTAATCCAAATCCCTCCGAAGACTAAGGATGGGTGTGAGAAACTCGAAGGCAGTAAATACTCCGACACTGCGCATGCGCCGCGTGTGAGCGCTTGTGCTAGAGGGGGCGTGTGTGTGTGTGTGTGTGTGTGTGTGTGTGTGTGTGTGTGTGTGTGTGTGTGTGTGTGTGTGTGTGTGTGTGTGTGTGTGTGTGTGTGTGTGTGTGTGTGTGTGTGTGGGGTCTATCTTAGCCGAAGCTGTGCGTTTGAGAGATACAGACAAACATTTTTTGTCTCAAAATGTGCAACACAGTTTTCACTTGACTTGCACTTAAAACTACAGTGCGGTTTAACTCTGAGTTTTGCGCCTGATCACACATCAAAGTCGATTTATATATGAAGTCACTTGGGTAGCAGCGAAGCAATAGACTTATTTTTGTACGGTTCCCCGCTTCGCTTCAGACCAGCAGTTCTCAGGAATCTCTGAGAAAGGAAATGCATCTAAAAGAATAGGTAGTGAGCCTGGAAAACATGATCTGAGCTGAATCAGTATGAGGCATACAGCTTTCACATTTAATAATAATAATAATAATAATAATAATAATAATAATTCCATAATCCCACCTTATTTATTGGCTCATGTTTAATAAATCAACTAAACAATATATTTGATCTGCTACATACATATTACAATATGATCATTTTTTATTTATTTTGCTCCACGGTCTTGGAGTGACTTACAGTCTAAACTTAAGTTGCAGTCCCAAATAACTTGTGGTACAGTTGAAGAGTGAGCTGCATGATTATCGAATGGAGAGCTGTGCTTGTTTGAAGTAGTTTGCACCTGTATTGATTATCACTAACTGGTTGTTTCTAGTATTGAGTCTGACTTGTGAATGAATGTTCTTTCTGTATTTGAACATCTCTGTATTGTAATATGTTGCATTGAATTGCTGCTGCCTTTCTTGGCTCGGTCTCACTTGCAAAAGAGATTTTAATCTCAATGTGATTTCCTAGTAAAATAAAGGTTTTAAAAACAACAACAACATATAAATGGTAAAAGGGCTTGTAACCAGGAGGTCCCCGGTTCAAATCCCCCCTCAGCCACTGACTCATTGTGTGACCCTGAGCCAGTCACTTAACCTCCTTGTGCTCCGTCTTTCAGGTGAGACGTAATTGTAAGTGACTCTGCAGCTGATGCATAGTTCACACACCCTAGTCTCTGTAAGTCGCCTTGGATAAAGGCATCTGCTAAATAATTAATAATAATAATAAGCAGTGCAGACCCTTATCCTGTGACACGGCTCTCAATTCTGCTTCAGGTCACTAAACTAGCAGCTGCTGTTTGTATAGACTCGATGATCAGTCCCTAACAATCAGGGCACAACATCGAATACATATAATACTATAGGAAACGGGTCCAATTTACAGTGTAATATAAAAACAAACAAAACCCAAATGACTTGAATTTGCCCTGTAACATCATTGCTGGTTCCCCACATGGTAAAAAACAGTGATCTTAATTTAATACAAAAAACTACCACCCTCAAAACTTCTATGTTAATAATTAATATACAGAACAAACAGTATGTATATTAATAAAAACATTCACATACTAAAAAGAAACTTTGCAATTAAAAAAAAAACTCCATAAACGTTTGAGTACGTTTCTTATTCGCTTCAATGTTCTTGTAATTCTCACTGCTTTTTCTTAACAGATTCACTAAGTTTCCTTTCTTTTTCAGTACTTTGAAAGTGATTGTGTGCAATGCATGTTCAGTAAAAGACATCTCTCTGCTGCAAGTTTAAACCCAAACACAGTGTTGACGCGCAGTTGTGGACAATGTGTCTATAGATGCAAATATATATCGAGGATGCTGAATGATCGCACGTGGTGTGCAGGTTTTATTCACCGCAGGAGGATGCCTCAGTAAGGACACTATGTAAGGACATCCTCCTAAGATCGGTAACTGTCTTGACTAAACTTGTTCTCCAAACAACAATAGAAATCTAAAATGATTTCAGTTTAAGGTTGTTCTGAATCATGTCTGGGTGGCAGTATTGTTTGAATAGGGAAGCTCAGCTCCGTCCTGAACTTCAGAAGCACAGCACTGGATTGGAATGGAAGCAAAGTTGTGAGCATGCTGAATAACAGACATGCCTCCCGTGCTGGATATCCCTGTGCTTGTGGTATAAACGTATCCCCTGTAGTTCAGGACTGGCATGGCAGTGGCTTGGGGCACAGCCATGCGTGCTGTGGCTCATCTAGCTGAGGTAGAGTGCTGAAATTGGGTGCTAGGAGAACACAATACCGCAATACAAATTCAGACAGGCTGATGAAATAGAGAGCCTTCACAGACAGCACCTCTACGAGCAATGGTTGTACTGCATCAGTGTATTTCCCCATGGCTCGGCTAGTACCAGTGGTACTGCCAAAACGTCTTGTATCCCTGCAAGGCGCAGTCCAGCGACCGGAGAAGAGAGATGTCTGGAAGGGAAGGCAGTCTCCTTGGGTCACATGTTAATGATGGTGTCTTCACCCTCCTCTTCCTCCCTTCCCTTTTCTGCAGCTTCCTGTAACAGTGGGCAGGCCCTGCTGGCTCCTGATTGGCCATCGTCCTCAAGCGAGCCGCGGGGGTCCATGATGTAGCGGTAGTCCCCCCCAGTGGCAGCGGCTGCCCCCAATGAGTCCTTGAGACAGCTCACCCCCTGCCCCTCGGCTCCCCCTCCCTCCCCCTTCTCACACTGCCATGGGACACCGCCTCCTTCAGCCCCGCCCTCAGCCCCTTGTCCCCCACATGACTCCTCCCCTTGCCCCTCCCCCAGGTTCACATACAGCAGCTCCTTGGAATCTAGCCCTGCCCACACCTCCTCCAGCTGGCCAATCAGGCTGTGGAAGCTGGGCCGGCCCTTAGGGTTGGCATTCCAGCAGCTGTGCATGATCTCAAAGCTGTGGGAGAGAGACGAGGAGGGGAGAAGAGATGGAGAAGAGGGGGAAAGGGAGGGAAGAGTTGAGGGAGAGAAAAGAGGAAGAGGGGGCAAGAGAGAGAGGGAGAAAGAAAGGGCGAGAGGGAGAGAAGAGATGGTAAGTACAACTACATTTGTTTCACCACGTCCCCAATTCCAACCCCCTCTAACCCTCTCCCCTCCCACCCCTCACTTACACCTCGTCCAGGCAGCCGGGCGGCTGTTTGAGCCTGCTTCCCTTCAGCAGGTACTCGTACACCTCACAGTTCTCCACACCGGGGTAGGGGGTCTGTCCCAGCGTCACAATCTCCCACATCGTCACACCAAATGACCACTGGGGTCCGACGCGAGGCGGGGGAAATATGGGAGGGGAAAAAGAGAAGTGTTTTTACAATTGAACTGAAGTGTAGGACTGCACTGTGTAGTTCTGTGTTGCTCTGAAGGAGTGGAGCGGAGCATAACATGAGCTGCTGTGTGTCACCCCCCCCCCCCAATTATGTAATGGTCTGCACCACGGCACTCTGTGTTGGGTTTGTGCAGTGTGTATCCCCCCCTGTTGTATAATGGTCTGCACCACGTCACTCTGTGTTGGGTTTGTGCAGTGTGTATCCCCCTGTTGTATAATGGTCTGTACCACGTCGCTCTGTGTCGTATACACGTTGTCAGCCAGGCTCTCCAGACCGATCCACTTGACGGGGAGTTTGGAGGCAGAGCCCTGCCGGTAGTAGTCTCCACTGTAGATTCTCTTGGACAGGCCGAAGTCCGCCACGCAGACGCTCATATCCTCCCCCAGCCTGCAAGAGACACACTCGGGGTCACGCCCTACACCCCCTGCTCATCAAGAGGGTTAAAAACAGAACGCAACAGCGCCTCTGTGTGCGATGGCTCAATTCTTATAACACAGGATCCAGCAGACCCTGACAATCAGTGTGATACAGCCCTGAGTGCAGCTGCTCTCACCTCTCCTGGAGTGGGGATATGCTATGCTATTCATATTGTATTGTAAATCTGATTTACACTGAGGTTGGAAGATAGATTTAATAAGAAGGTCTGTGAGAACAAGACAAGCTGACAAATAAAAACCGACTGTGTTACGGAGGACATCTCAAAATCAAGACAATGGCAGGCTGCCAGGTTTCAAGTACTGTACGACGGTACAGTATAGAACTGCAGACACAAACAGGCGTCCTTGCTACCCCCCAGCTGCGGGGCGTGTTTGCTCACATGCAGTTGCGTGCGGCGAGGTCGCGGTGAATGAAGTTCTTGTGGCTCAGGTAGTCCATCCCTCGAGCGATATCCAGCATGAACTGAACCAGCGTGGGCAGAGAGAGGGTCTGTGCAGGGAGAGAGAGACGGGGGGATGAGAGGAGCTGGCCATGCGGCACGGGACAGGGCTTCACGTTCCATTTCGTATGAAGCATGCAGTCGTTCTGGGTTCATTCCTCTAGCAGTTACTTAACTGTCATGCTTCATTCCCTTTTTGATTCACTCTGCGCTAAGGTGAATACTGCGGGGGCGTCACAGAGACTTACGAAGGGGGCGGCGCCCAGGCGTGACATCAGCAGGTAATGGTGCAGGTCTCCGTGCTTCATGAAGGGCAGGATCACCATGGGAACGGGCAGGCGCTGGGGGGTACGGCTCTGCAGACTCACTCCTGGGTAAGGGGGTGTGGTTAGTGTTTGTCCAGCCAGCAGCTTTAATAAACATGCAATGTGCAGAGCCCTCACCGCGCTTTGCACTCGTTTTCTTGTGAACGCCCGTCTCTGTAGCAGAGGGCTGAAAACATGCAAGCGGCTCAGTGATGGAGCGGAAACTAAACTGGGTTCTGAACAAGCCGGGATGCTGCCTTACCGATGAGCTTGATGACGTTGGGGTGATCGAAGTCCTTCATGTGGGCTGCTTCCCTCAGACACTGCTCAATATCAGCGGAGGAGTTCACATCCGCTGTGCACAACAGCACAACATTACAATACAGTACAGCATTATAACACAGCACAATATTACAACACAGCACAACATTACAACACAGCACAACATTACAACACATCACAACCCCTTAGGAAACATGCACACTCGTTCGCACGCACGCACGCACGCACGCACGCACACACTAGGGGCCACTCCACTGCTCCCTGCTTGCTGCAGCTCATACAGTAATCACTGATACTCACACTGGAGCACCTTGACAGCGACTCTCTTCACAGAGCCGTCCTCTCTCTTCAGATTGGCCTCGCGGACCGAGCCAAACTCGCCTGGGACAAAGAGACTGGGTCAGACTGGGGATATACTGGGCTCATACTGGGACAAAAAGACTGGGTCAGACTGGGGATATACTGGGCTCATACTGGGACAAAGAGACTGGGTCAGACTGGGGATATACTGGGCCCATACTGGGACAAAGAGACTGGGTCAGACTGGGGATATACTGGGCTCATACTGGGACAAAGAGACTGGGTCAGACTGGGGATATACTGGGATCATACTGGGACAAAGAGACTGGGTCAGACTGGGAGAACGAGACTGGGTCATACTGGGAGTAGAGATACTGGGGTTATACTGGGAATACAATGTGAGACAGAAGGGACTGGAATGGATATACTGGGAATCTCATGTACTGTAGGAATTTATTGAGACAGAAGGGACCCGAGTACAATGTTCAAAATCACTCAGTAACAATAAACTGTTCTTTAGGGCAGTGTGTCAGGAATTACAAAAATGAATTGGGATGCTAATGCTCCCAGTCCCTCTGTGGACATTGCCCCTGTGCTCCCAGTCCGTGTTGGGAGCCGCCCTCACCTTTGCCCAGCAGGCGCCCCAGCGAGAGCCATCTCTCCTGGATCAGCACGTCCTGCAGCTTCTCCTTCAGCTCATCGCTGATACCCAGGCAGTCCACTAGGGGGAGACAGAGAGGCAGCAGGACCAGGTTACAATAATACTAATAACCCTAATAAAGGGTGAGTGAATTCACTGTGAAAGTAAAGCGATGGACAGACCAGTATGGTAAAGGACAGAAAAAACATTGAAAAGCCTACAGTCTAAATGGATAAGTTTTAAACCTTTTCTTTCCTAATGCGGTACTATTATAAAACCACACAACGTATGGTACAGCATGAGGGGTGAGGGGGGGTGTAAAACAAGAGCTACTATCAAATGTGTTTTTCAATGTCTTTAAACCAATTTAGACATTGAAAAAGACTTTTAGCGCAAATGTTGCCCATCGAGATGGGCCAGTACGGGACAGTGCAGAGGCAGGACAGACAATGCAGTGAAGTGGAGGGCAGTGCTCACATGTGGAGTCGCTGGGCTCAGGCCCCTGCCTGTTAAAGGAGCGCGCCGCCCTGTAGGACACTGCAGGCTCTGCACCCAGGAGCACCGGCTCAAACACTGCGCTGCAAACACAGTAATATTACAACAACAACATTACAACACAACAACGCAATATACAGGATTAAAACAGTCCAGCCCACCCATGCTGCACACTCCACACTGTGAGCCCTGACTCTGCATGGGGAGGGTCTCTCACCCGAACTGCGTCTCTTTCTTCCTGCGCAGGAGCAGCAGCAGGGCCAGCCCCCCCAGCACCACCGCGGCCAGCAGCACTGCGAGGATCAGCAGCACCCACAGGCGACTGCGCGTCACTGCAACAGAAACACCTGGGGAGGGGAGGGAGAGGGAGAGAGGGTGAGTTTTTAACATTAAGGGTAATCATAGATGTAATAGACTCTTGCCCCCCCCCCCGCACTCACCCTCCTGGGGTCCCACCAGCAGCGCCTGGCTCCAGGGCCCGCAGCCCGCTGAGTTGCACGCGCTCACACGGAACGAGGCATTGTAGAACTGCCCTCCCGCGAGAGAGAGGTTCACACGGGTCTGTGTGAGGAGCAGGGTGTCCTGCAGGGGGCGACAGAGAGAGGCACAGTCACAGCCCAGACAGAGAGACCTGAGCCACTCAACAGTACTGGAACAGAGCTGTAGTTACAGGTTCAAAAAACAGACACCTGTCCTGTCCCACTTTGTTGTTAACTCGCTGTACTGTGATTGTTTATATATAAAATATAAACGCACAGACGCATACACAGAAAGACTGACACACAGTGACACACAGAGCTGGTGTATCCCAGTATGTACCTGCTTCACCTCTCCAGGCCGACCCCACTCCACCCTGTACTCCTGCAGCACCCCGTTCAGCTCCCCCCGAAAGGGAGCCCCCCAGCTCAGCAGCAGAGAGCCCCCCGTCACCTCCAGACTGAAATTGAGGGGCGCGGCCCCCGGCACTGAGGAACAGAAACACACACACACAGGGGGGTCAGGACGAGCAATAACTGGGGCACACAGAAACACAGAGAGCCCTCAACCACAGACGATCCCTGAGCACAGAAAACCCTCGGCCAGCTACCATGGGAAAAGTGCAAAATGACAGCAATGTAAACTTAATGAGGGACATGACTCTGTTCTGTAGATCTATTGCTGAAGACCAGTAAAGAGATTCAGAAGAGCAGAAGAGCAATGTTACAATCTTATAGGGTCCCACTGATCAAACACATGTGTATAAAATCAACAGCTTATTGGATTAAACCCTGAATGCAACTGAAAGGTCTACAGAGGAGGTTCAGTCCTTGAGAAGATTCAAGGCAGTTCTCTCCTGTAGATCATGCAGAGAGTGTCGGAAAGACAGGCGACAGAGAGACAGAAAGACAGGCTTCCAAGACCCCAACAATGCAAATCTAAACTAGAATAATATAAAGTGCAAATGCAAACTATTCTATATGTAACTTTCTTCCTTGAGTTGCAGCAGCTCGGTATGGATGTGGCCACTAGATGGTGCTTGAGCCCTGCTGAACCAGAGAACCACAAACACACAGAGACAGACACACAAGGACTTTGTATTGGCTACAATACAGTGTAGATTTACTATTCTAAGCTCCAGATTGACACAGACTCCCTCCCTCCCTCTCTCTCACACACACACACATACAAAGCCCCATTGTACAGTGAAACTGGAGGAATTCACGGGCTTGCATCCAGAGCCAAGAGTTTACAAACCTGCTAATGAGGGCAGGGTCAGCATGCAACCACAACCCCCAACCCCAACCCCAACCCCAACCCCCAACCCCCAACCCCGCAGCCCCCAATCCCCAACCCCCAACCCTGACTGCTAGTTTCTAGTTTCACAGTAATAGCCTGAGGGATGCACTAGTCAGTGTTTGTCTGTGTGACTCTGCTAGTTTCACAGTAATAGCTCTGAGGGATGCACTAGTCAGTGTTTGTCTGTGTGACTCTGCTAGTTTCACAGTAATAGCTCTGAGGGATGCACTAGTCAGTGTTTGTCTGTGTGACTCTGCTAGTTTCACAGTAATAGCCTGAGGGATGCACTAGTCAGTGTTTGTCTGTGTGACTCTGCTAGTTTCACAGTAATAGCTCTGAGGGATGCACTAGTCAGTGTTTGTCTGTGTGACTCTGCTAGTTTCACAGTAATAGCTTTGACGGATGCACTAGTCAGAGTGTTTGTCTCCTCGTCCCGTTTGATTTACCCGACTCCAGCGTTTCGAAGTCGACCCAGTCAGTGAAAGGGGATGAGCCGACCTCATTGCTGCAGACGATTCGTGTGCTGTAGTTTGAGAAGCATCTCAGCCCTCCAATCGTCTGCTCGTGGGGCGGGACCGACACCTGGCGCTCGAACAGCTCCTCCCTCTTCCCAGAATTCTCTGCAAACTGTTGGGATTCCGAACAGAAAACACATCACTGTGTTCTCAGAGAGACAGCACAGGAACAAAACAGTGGGGTCTATTCAGATAGAAGCAGAAATAATGTCAAAACCCCAAGAATGCAACTTCTTATAACCAGCATCATAACCAGCACCTCTTGCTTATCAGTATAGTCATTGTGTTCCTCACAGCTTGATGTGTGCCAGTAGCAGAATGCAGGGCTACCTCGGCTAGTGTTAATATACCCCAGGTGACTGCATGCCAGCCCTGGGCATTCATCTATCCACAAGTCTCAGATCAGAAACTTTCCTTTATTGCAGCAGGATTTCTAAAATGTGTTTTAATACATTTTGCAGGGTTATAGTTACTGTCAGGCAGGTTCTCTGATGCAGTCAGCTGACACACACTTAAACACACACACACAGGACTGCACACCCAGTACAGTACTAAAGGACTGACCTCTTGTAGTCACACACACAGACACACCCAGTACAGTGCAGTACAACACAGAGCTAAAGGATTTACCTGTGTTTGTGATTATTGCAAGAAGAAGGCGAGGGAGCACTGAGACACTGATAGACACTGCCACAGGGCCAGAGACACGGAATAGGCAGACAGACAGGCAGGCAGGCAGGCAGGCAGGCAGGCAGGCAGGGTTAAGAGTGTTTGGCATAACTGCGAGACAGACTGAGAGACAGACAGGCAGGACGCTGTGTACCTGGATGGTGCAGTCTCTCAGTGGGGAGTGTCCGTCAGGGCCAGGTCTCCAGGACAGGGTGACGTTGTCCTCTTGAACCCGGGTCACCTGCAGCTCCTGGGGGGGGCCTGGCAGTGCTGCGGGGCGAGTCAGAGTGAAGCTCAAACAACAACAACATCACTGTCAATCCTGGAATCCTCGCGCATTATCAAGAAAAAACTGACAAGCTGCTGTGTAGCTCTGCTGGGTATTACACCTGCTCCACACAGAACAGCAGAGCCACTGTGTCCAGGACTGTGTCTGCACTTCCACTGTCTGTTATAGGGTGTGTTCAAAATACCCCTCATACAGGCTGTATATCCAGTATGCATACAACGTGGAGGGAGAAAGCAGGTGTAAAAATCATCGCGTATTTCTTTAGGCCTTAGTAAAATAAAGAAGCCATGCCTTATCTCTACAGCATAGTGGATAACAGGCCTCAATGCTAGACGACAGCACAGCTTGTCGGGAGGGCAGGGCAGGGCAGGGCAGGGCAGACGTGTTTCCAGCGAGTCTGTGTGCCCCAGGCAGACTCACCCTTGATGTTGACAGTGGCGGTGCGAGACGTCGACACCCCCTTCTGATTCTTGGCTTCACAGTAGAACTCAGAGCTCTGCGTCAAGCCTGAAACACAATGCACAACACACAAAATCAATACAACACACAGCCCAATTATCAACACAACACAACACAGAGCCCAATCAACACAACAGAGTCCCATCAACACAACACAGAGCCCCATCATCAACACAACACACAGCCCAATTATCAACACAACACAGAGCCCCATAAACACAACACAACAGAGTCTCACCATGAACACAAGAGTCCCATCAACACAACACAACACAGAGCCCCATAAACACAACACAACACAGAGCCCCATCATCAACACAACACACAGCCCAATTATCAACACAACACAGAGCCCCATGAACACAACACAACACAGAGCCCCATGAACACAACACAACACAACACAACACAGAGCCCCATCATCAACACAACACAGAGCCCAATCAACACAACACAGAGCCCCATCAACACAACACAACACAGAGTCCCATCATCAACACAACACACAGCCCAATTATCAACACAACACAGAGCCCCATCATCAACACAACACAGAGCCCCATCATCAACACAACACAGAGCCCCCTCAACAACAACACAGAGCCCTATCAACACAACACAGAGCCCCATCAACACAACACAGAGCCCCATCATCAACACAACACAGAGTCCCCTCAACAACAACACAGAGCCCTATCAACACAACACAGAGCCCCATCATCAACACAACACACAGCCCAATTATCAACACAACACAGAGCCCCATGAACACAACACAACACAGAGCCCCATCATCAACACAACAGAGTCCCATCAACACAACACAGAGCCCCATCATCAACACAACACAGAGCCCCATCATCAACACAACACAGAGCACCATCAGTTTGCTATGCTTTACTAAGGGACATTTTTATAAGGGTACCCCTAAAAAGATAGATTTCCTGGTGCTGTAATTCTGTGGATTATTGTGGTGAGGCAGGTCTGTAGATACAAGCCTGTGTTTTAGGGTTAGATGCAGCCAACCAAAAATGCAATAGAACTGGAAGAGCTGGTTTAAGTCTCTCAGACTGACAGTAACATGGTCCTCTTGCCTGTCACAGCATGCTGGCAGGAGCAGCTAATGCAGTCCCAGCTCAGACAGCACCCTGCTTACGAGACTCCAACAACAGAAAAAACAACCAAACCAGAAATAAACAAGCACTGAACTCAGGGCCCTGCACTGCACAGCAAGCCGTTTTAAACACTGAACTCAGGGCCCTGCACTGCACGGCAAGCCGTTTTAAACACTGAACTCAGGGTCACTGCGCTGCACAGCAAGCCGTTTTAAACACTGAACTCAGGGGGCCCTGCACTGCACAGCAAGCCGTTTTAAACACTGAACTCAGGGCCCTGCACTGCACGGCAAGCCGTTTTAAACACTGAACTCAGGGTCACTGCGCTGCACAGCAAGCCGTTTTAAACACTGAACTCAGGGGGCCCTGCACTGCACAGCAAGCCGTTTTAAACACTGAACTCAGGGGCCCTGCACTGCACAGCAAGCCGTTTTAAACACTGAACTCAGGGGCCCTGCACTGCACAGCAAGCCGTTTTAAACACTGAACTCAGGGGCCCTGCACTGCACAGCAAGCCGTTTTAAACACTGAACTCAGGGGCCCTGCACTGCACAGCAAGCCGTTTTAAACACTGAACTCGGGCCCTGCACTGCACAGCAAGCCGTTTTAAAGAGCATCTGGGTGGGGTTATGTTTACTAATGTATTCTTCTTGATTAGATTCACTTTGCATGGTTTTCTGTTTCAGTCGTCACATCTTGGCGACTGTTTAAATGTCTTCAAGCAACCCTGTGGCTTCATTAGAGCTCTCCGAATCCTGTCTAATCTAGCACAGCTGGTACACCAGCAGCTCACAGTTATTTCCATCACTTCATAGTATTTCTAAGAGAGACTGGGAGGCTGTACCTGGGACAGTCAGGGTGTAGGGGGAGGGGTGCGGACCCCCCAGCTGCACCCCCTTCTGCCACCAAACCAGCTGCACTGGATCAGGGGGCCCCACAGCCCTACAGCTGAGGTTAAAGGTCACACCGGGCAACACTGCGACATCCTGGGGTTCCGTCACAAAGTGGGGTACACCTGGGGGGGGGGGGAGACAAAAGGGGAGACAGCGAGGTAAAAGGTAAAAGTCTCTTTTCCAAAACTGTGAGGCTTGTGTATCGAGTGAGTGTGAGTGAGGGCTTGTGTATCGAGTGTGAGTGTGAGTGAGGGCTTGTGTATCCAGTGTGAGTGTGAGTGAGGGCTTGTGTATCCAGTGTGAGTGTGAGTGAGGGCTTGTGTATCCAGTGTGAGTGTGAGTGAGGGTTTGTGTATCCAGTGTGAGTGTTTACCTTCCACAGTGATCCAGGCTGGCTCGGAGGACACAGTGACTCCAGCAGCCTCGGACACACAGACGTACATCCCAGCGTCCGCCTGCTGGACAGACTTCATGCTGAGGACAGAGAGACAAACATGAGGGAGGAGACAGAGCCCTGACACAGACTGGTTGTACAGAACAGGGAGGCCTCACTACATTGACCTCAAAAACGTTTCACTCTCTTCCCCCTCTCTCCTCCTAGGCACTCTCTCCCCTTCTACCTTCATCCCCCCTGTGTACTCTCCCCTCCCTCCCTCCCTCCCCTCTCCTCACTGGTATAATGATTTCCAGTGGTTCTGATCCACTGATAGGTCAGTCTGGTCGATGCTGGACAGTTTCTTCCCATTCTTCTCCCAGCTGATTTCCAGCTCGCTGCCGCCCTCCACGGAGCACTCTAACCTGGCCGGGTTGCCGTGGGTTACCGTCAGGTTCACGGGACTCTGCGTGAAGCGCAGACCTGATCCAGACAGACAGACAGACAGACAGACAGACAGACAGACACACAGGACACGTCAGCAACAAGGAAACCAACAGCAGAGTTATCTATACTAACATCTTCTTCTTTAGATTCTTTGCATCATAGAAGTCAGAAGTGTAAAGCACAGCTCTCAGAATCATGGCACACACACTCACACACACACACACACACACACACACACACACACACACACACACACACAGGTTCAGAAGCACAGATTCCTCCGAACTAGGGTCCCCATATGAGTCCATGTTCACCGAGACAGCTTGGGACAATTCAGGCCTTTCTACCCACATTGCACAGCATCTTACCAGAATGCACTGGGGTGTGAGCTGAAAATCCTGAACTCTCCCAAACTGTCCTACTGCACCTGGGGTCATATAGTAACCCTACTCCAAACCCCATTGAGCATGGCATGCAAACTTTAAAGAGCTGGTTTCATGCCGTCTGTCTGCGCTCCAAACACAGCTCGAATGAAACGAGCAGGTCAATGCGTTTCCAGCTCCAAACCATCTCAATGTAAACTCCTCAAATCACCTCAATGTAAACTCCTCAAATCATCTCAATGTAAATTCCTCAAACCATCTCAATGTAAACTCCTCAAATCACCTCAATGTAAACTCCTCAAATCATCTCAATGTAAACTCCTCACATCATCTCAATGTAAACTCCTCAAATCATCTCAATGTAAACTCCTCAAATCATCTCAATGTAAACTCCTCAAATCATCTCAATGTAAACTCCTCAAATCATCTCAATGTAAACTCCTCAAATCATCTCAATGTAAACTCCTCAAATCATCTCAATGTAAACTCCTCAAATCATCTCAATGTAAACTCCTCAAATCATCTCAATGTAAACTCCTCAAATCATCTCAATGTAAACTCCTCAAATCATCTCAATGTAAACTCCTCAAATCATCTCAATGTAAACTCCTCAAATCATCTCAATGTAAACTCCTCAAATCATCTCAATGTAAACTCCTCAAATCATCTCAATGTAAACTCCTCAAATCATCTCAATGTAAACTCCTCAAATCATCTCAATGTAAACTCCTCAAATCATCTCAATGTAAACTCCTCAAATCATCTCAATGTAAACTCCTCAAATCATCTCAATGTAAACTCCTCAAATCATCTCAATGTAAACTCCTCAAATCATCTCAATGTAAACTCCTCAAATCATCTCAATGTAAACTCCTCAAATCATCTCAATGTAAACTCCTCAAATCATCTCAATGTAAACTCCTCAAATCATCTCAATGTAAACTCCTCAAATCATCTCAATGTAAACTCCTCAAATCATCTCAATGTAAACTCCTCAAATCATCTCAATGTAAACTCCTCAAATCATCTCAATGTAAACTCCTCAAATCATCTCAATGTAAACTCCTCAAATCATCTCAATGTAAACTCCTCAAATCATCTCAATGTAAACTCCTCAAATCATCTCAATGTAAACTCCTCAAATCATCTCAATGTAAACTCCTCAAATCATCTCAATGTAAACTCCTCAAATCATCTCAATGTAAACTCCTCAAATCATCTCAATGTAAACTCCTCAAATCATCTCAATGTAAACTCCTCAAATCATCTCAATGTAAACTCCTCAAATCATCTCAATGTAAACTCCTCAAATCATCTCAATGTAAACTCCTCAAATCATCTCAATGTAAACTCCTCAAATCACCTCAATGTAAACTCCTCAAATCATCTCAATGTAAACTCCTCAAATCATCTCAATGTAAACTCCTCAAAGCATCTCAATGTAAACTCCTCACATCATCTCAATGTAAACTCCTCAAATCATCTCAATGTAAACTCCTCAAACCATCTCAATGTAAACTCCTCAAATCACCTCAATGTAAACTCCTCAAATCACCTCAATGTAAACTCCTCACTTCTGTTTTCTGATTAAAAAACTAAAAATCAACTGCAGTTTGTATCTGTTCGGGGTTCATGCCAATGCAGCAATTGTAAGTGGAGAGATTGTGACGGGGAACCTAAACGCTGATCACACGTCCCCACAGTGAGGATCTGAGTCTGCAGCAGGCTGCACGCGGACCTGGAGAAAAGGGAACCTGCGGTTTCGAGAATCGCTTCTGCAATGCTGAGCAGCACATGGAATAGCAGATCACAGCTGAAACAGCATCTTAACCCCGTGGGAGATCTACGACTGCAGGCAGGCTACGACTGACAAGAAGACTGAGAAACAAGAACTGCACTTGACACACGCAACTGGAAATGCTGGCTGTCAACCACTGTTAATAGTTTGGTTAAAAAAAACAAAACTCAATAGTGGTGAATCTAGAAATGCTAAAAGAAACGTAGGAAATGCAATGACAGGCTTTTTCGACTAAAAGTCTTTGTCAGTGTCTTGGGTGTTGAGGGGTGAGTTTCGCTGTCTCTGGCTGATGGGGTCTCTGTGCCGGTTGTAAAATGGGACCCACGCAGGCGTATCACTGCTAATTACTGCTCAAAGAGAACAAGAAAATGAGAATGAGGAAACAGGGAGCCGAGTGATGGGTTTGAACTGGGGGAACTGGGAAGTACAAGGGCAGAGTAATGGGTTTGAACTGGGGGAACTGGGAAGTACAAGGGCAGAGTAATGGGTTTGAACTGGGGGAACTGGGAAGTACAAGGGCAGAGTAATGGGTTTGAACTGGGGGAACTGGGAAGTACAAGGGCAGAGTAATGGGTTTGAGAGAACCGACTCCTTTGACTTTGTGACAATCAAAGAAAGTTAATCGCACGGCCATAGAATATCAAATATATATGTGGAAGGAGGCTGTGTGGTCCAGTGGTTAAAGAAAAGGGCTTGTAACCAGGAGGTCCCCGGTTCAAACCCCCCCTCAGCCACTGACTCATTGTGTGACCCTGAGCAAGTCACTTAACCTCCTTGTGCTCCGTCTTTCAGGTGAGATGTAATTGTAAGTGACTCTGCAGCTGATGCATAGTTCACACACCCTAGTCTCTGTAAGTCGCCTTGGATAAAGGTGTCTGCTAAATAAACTAAAATAAACTAATGCAGACCTCAGAATCGTTCCTCATGACGAACTGCAAACGAAGGCTTATCAGCAGTAACGTGCAGAGGACATTAAAAAGGGCAGGGGCTCGTTGAGAAAAAAAGGAACGTTTCAAGCATTGCATTGCTGACAGTATTTTTATGACTAAGAAAAAGGGCACGTCAGTGCTTATCAGTGCACGTGAGAAAATCTCCCCCACCCATCCACATTAGAAAATTAAACAAGAGGTTTACTTCGATAGCGTGTCACGCAGCTACCGTGTAAACAGGTGACGTTACATTGAGTTTTACAATAGTTCACAAAAATTCATATTTCATTACCAATCACAATTTGTATAGGGAGTGGATAGAACCAGTAGCAGCAGTCTTTTTGGGGTCTCCCACTAGTACAAATTCTTCTGGTATTAGCATCTGACTTTTCTATTAAAATGCAGCACGAGTAGCCTTATACTGTACATGTAAAACATTGCACAGCTCTTTCAAGTTATACAACACGCACACACACTAAGACACACACACACACACACACACACACACACACAGGCACGCATACACACATACAAACATTGAGACACACACTGAGACACGCACAGACACACACATACACACGCACACAGGCACGCACACTCACATCACATCGCATTCAAATGCCAAGCCTGTAGGGACAACTTTCAACATGTTCAAAAAGTTGTTTAGTTCAAAACTTACCAAGGCTGACATGGGCACAGACAAGTGTCACCCACAAGATGAGCCAAAGCGGACCGCTCTTCTTCATGTTCTCATTTTAACAGAGCCGTTTACTCCCACTGTATTGCTGCATATCATATAACCAAAAAGAAACAACAAACCACTCGAGTCTCACAAACACTCGCGCATTCTCCGTGTGCCACTTTCCGCAGGCAGGGAAGCTCGACTCAACTGCAGAACTGAAGACTGTCGACTGACAATCCTGCAGCGGTGTGTCGACGATACAGGCGACTAGAAACGCTAACCTAAGCAGCTTCAAGTCAATTCAGAGAAGAAATTTCCACTTCCCGTTTCCTTTAAGAAAAAAAACAAGTTTGAATTTACCAGACGAGTCCCAAGAATGCACGGCTGAGAACTCCCGAGGAGATTTCTGATTCAAAGCAGAGTGGAGAAACCTGAGGAGCGAGCGCCGTCTGGCGGTCACCGGCGGGAACTGTCCTTGACATTATTTTGTGTTTTACACCAAACGGGATTGCATTATTTCCACAGTTTAATGAACCGCCCTGTCCTTCAATATATCTGTCTGTCAGTCCGTTAATATATCTGTGTCTCTGTCTGCATGTGCAGAAGATAAAAAAAATTAAACTACTGTACATAACAAACCTTTTAATGTGCCTGATATTCACAGGTCACAATTTCTCATTTATTTTACATATTTTAATCTGTGCATTTAAAAAAAAAAGTACGCATGTGCCGCACAATGACAAGACATCCAATGGAAGGGGTGCGGTGGATTCAGTGGTAGATCGTCTCTCTCTCTACGTGATGCACAGTAAACTTTTATACACACGCCTGTTTATCTTCCCTTTAATAGTTGACGGCGGTACAATCATTCGGAGTGGTCCAGGGTTCATGTTGATGGCACAGGGCAGCAGCTAGTTTGTATCCATGTCTTATCTAGTTCCAATCAGCCCTTCTCTGTGTGTTCAGCTAGTTTGTATCCATGTCTTATCTAGTTCCAATCACCCCTTCTCTGTGTGTTCAGCTAGTTTGTATCCATGTCTTATCTAGTTCCAGTCTGCCCTTCTCTGTGTGTTCAGCTAGTTTGTATCCATGTCTTATCTAGTTCCAATCACCCCTTCTCTGTGTGTTCAGCTAGTTTGTATCCATGTCTTATCTAGTTCCAATCACCCCTTCTCTGTGTGTTCAGCTAGTTTGTATCCATGTCTTATCTAGTTCCAATCAGCCCTTCTCTGTGTGTTCAGCTAGTTTGTATCCATGTCTTATCTAGTTCCAGTCTGCCCTTCTCTGTGTGTTCAGCTAGTTTGTATCCATGTCTTATCTAGTTCCAGTCTGCCCTTCTCTGTGTGTTCAGGTAGTTTGTATCCATGTCTTATCTAGTTCCAGTCTGCCCTTCTCTGTGTGTTCAGCTAGTTTGTATCCATGTCTTATCTAGTTCCAATCAGCCCTTCTCTGTGTGTTCTTTTCTATTTACTTTCTCAATGTTACCAAGCCTGGCTTTACCTTGACCCCACAGAAGCCCAATTAGTCACGATGCACCTCCAGTATCTATAACCACAGAGTAAAGTCGGTGATAGCTGGGTAGAGCACTAATCACGCTGCACCTCCAGTATCTATAACCACAGAGTAAAGTCTGTGATAGCTGGGTACAGCACTAGTCACGCTGCACCTCCAGTATCTATAACCACAGAGTAAAGTCTGTGATAGCTGGGTAGAGCACTAGTCACGCTGCACCTCCAGTATCTATAACCACAGAGTAAAGTCGGTGATAGCTGGGTACAGCACTAGTCATATCTAGGAAGCAAGATCCAACTAAGTGAGGTAGATGAGGAAGAAGGAGATGACATAAGAATACACACTCTCGTGTAGAAGTGTCGCTCAGCCCGCCCTTGCTGTGAACTTGTGTTTTACCCACGCAAAGCCCCCATGTGTCTGTTTACCCGACTGGAACTCCAGACCCAGGGAAAAACAATGCCCTTGGTTACAGAAATAACAAAGACACGCAGGTCTGAAATCAGCTCTATGCCTGGATTGAATTCACCTTGAATCTCTCTGGAGGAAGGTCCTGTGGGACACTTTCATTTGAAGGGAAAGGTGTGTGTGGTGTGGAGGCACAGAACTACAGGAAAGCATTCTCATCAGAGACAAAAAATAAATAAACTAGAAGACCTTTTGGCCATAAAATGCGTCCATCGTTTTAATATACAGAACTAACGCTTGACCAGTGACTTCTTATGTTACAGTTCTAGCATTTCAAGGACAGCTCAAAATAGAACACACACTTAAAACCGCATCCCTTGCATTTTATAATTTGCCAAAAATAAAAATACAATTATTTCTTTAAAAGTTTTTACCCAGTGAACTGGAATTTGAACCCAGATCCTCCTGGCAGCTATAGCAGAACCACGTTTCTAAGCCATTTAAAGCTGCAGTGTCAAATAATCCTGCTGTCTGATAATACAACATTGTCTAGAGTAGCCTTTCACACGCTCAGCATTACCAGAAAACCACCGATTAGTTTACATTGATCAGGTAGTCCACTCTCGTGCGTGTAAGCAGAGTAAACCCGCCATTTTACCCGCAGCAGGAGGAGGTTATACAAGCTCGTTCAGGATTAGGGGCACTCTTTCTGGGTGGTTTTCTAGGGTACTATTGAATAGGTCAGCGGTAGAACAGTTTTGAGGATCAAGCTATATATCCTCATTATAATAATACAACATCATAACAACTTATTAAAAATACCAAACCAAAAAAAAAAAGGCGGCTGTGTTAATTTATTAGATCAGAGGTTGATTTGCTCAAACTGCACCTGATTTATTTGAGAGCTTTTTACAGCAGTGGGTGAAAGCACTCTGGTTTGCATCAGCACCTGTGTGTCTATCCCAGGCTTACCATGAAGAATCAGCAGTAGATGCTCCAGGTGGATTACCTGGTGCTGCAAACAACATCCAGCTGTGACTTCCCCGAGCCGGACATCAAGTGGAGCTCTCCGCTTACCTGACATGCAGCCTGGGCAGCGCTCGGCCTGAACCACTGCATCTTTCTATTTTTAAAAGAACAAAACGAACCCGCAGAGTCCTGCAAATGAGCAGAGCTGCTTGCACAGATGATGCGTGCATACAGGAGGTTTCTATGGGAGAGTCCTGCTCAAGCAGACTAAGGTATGTTACTCAAACTTTACATCAATTAAAACAGGTTTTTTGTAAGACACTTTCACTCCAGTGCGAGGCTGCATGAGTTAGAAATCTCATGTGGCTTGCATATTATCATCATTAATGGTGGCAACACCTCTCTAGGATTTGGTTCACTTGAGCTGTGGTTATATTAGAAATTAGCAGAATGCAGAGTACTGTAGTATTAGTTTGTATGCAGGGGGAGAGGAGGGACACTGTGAAGGTATTGGGGGGGGAAACAGACAGTGGCAGAGATTAATAGGTCAACGTCCTGTGTGCTGAATAAATACACGTTATCAATGAAATCTTATGCAGCGCTGTGTTAAAAGCTCAACAGTCTTCTTTGCTATAGTGTGCGCTGGCTCTGTGGCCATTCAGAAGCTCCTTCAGTCCTCCTCACACCCACTCTGGTCCACTCCCTCCAGGTCACATGATCACGAGCAGCACTGCACAATCTGACATAAACCTCATCTCCATCGCAGCCCCAGCCAAGAAGGCACAGTTCTCCAACCAGACTCCAGACTCCAGGCTTCAGGCAAACTTCTTCTTGGTGGCAGTGAAGCGCTCCATGTACTGGTGGAGAGGAAACACATGACTGGTGAGCAGACAAACAGACAAGACAAGGCAGACAGACACAGAGACTTCAACACAGACAGGAGACTATGTCTGCTGCCCCTGCAGGTGACAGACACACGCTGACACACAGACAGGAGAACATGTCAGCTGCACTGACCTTGTCGTAGCCCTCCAGGTCTCTCATCATTTTGATCTCGAAGAGGTTCCCCTCCAGGGCGAGCAGGGACACCTGGGACTGGGAGAGTAGGGACAGGGGCACGGAGGACAGCTCCAGACAGTTCTCCTCCAAGCGCAGGACCTTGAGCCGCGGTGAGCGGGATACCTCAGGGGACACCGTGGAGATCTGAGGGGAACAGAGGACAGACACGGGTTCATGAGAGAGACAGGGGCTCAGACCCTGTGCGATCCTGGTACAGAATAACGTGGCTCTGGTGTCAGTAAAAGCTACATGATGGCTCTGCAAAAAGAAATCCATTCGAAGGACAGAGTCTATAGCTGGCTAGGAGTCTCTCCTCTTGTGCTGGGATTTGTGCATTATCCACAAAGAACAAACATCCTGTTTCTGGGACAGAATGGCCCAGTTACCTGGTTCTGGGTCAGGGATCCCCAGTTACCTGGTTCTGGTTCAGGGATCCCCAGTTACCTGGTTCTGGGTCAGGGATCCCCAGTTACCTGGTTCTGGGTCAGGGATATCCAGTTACCTGGTTCTGGTTCAGGTTGATCTCTATGGCCTGCAGCTCCCCCACAGAGGCCGGCACAGTCTGGATGTGGTTCCGGGACAGGTCCAGCAGGTCCAGGTGCCTCAGCATGCCCAGCCCAGCCGGCACCTCCCTGAAGCGGTTTGCGGAGAGCCCCAGGGTGCGCAGTGCTGCCAGGCCCCCCACAGAGGCAGGCAGGCTCCGCAGCTGATTACCATTGAGGTGCAGCGTCTCCAGCTTCCGGAGCTTCCCTATCTCCTCAGGCAGGCTCGCTGCGGGGGGGAGGAGGAGCGGTAGAGGAAAGAAGGAAGGAGGTGGGGAAGAGGGAATGGAAAGAGGCAGCAATAGTGAGGGGGGAATCAGAGAGGTAGAGAGGTAGAGAGAGAGAGAGAGAGAGAGAGAGAGAGAGAGAGAGAGAGAGACAGAGAGAGAGCAAGAGAGCGAGCGAGAGCAAGAGAGAGAAAGAGAGAAAGAGCAAGAGAGAGACACAGAGAGAGAGAGCGAGAGACACAGAGAGACAGACAGAGAGCGAGAGAGACAGAGCGAGAGAAGTAAAACAAATGGTCAGGTTTTCCAGACACACTATTGCGTGTTCATCATCCTACATGTACACAATGTTATTTTATATATTTATTTATTTATATATCATTTGTTGTAAGTTTCATTTGAAGCCAATTTAATTGCTCAACAGTGCCTTTAATTTAAGTAATGTGTTGCCACTGTGAGAAGCTCATTTTAACAGAGCCCTGCGGACTGCAATTGTGATCAATGACGTGTTGGAATGGATTAAAAGGGAATGGGAATTGGAATTGAAAAACAGGAATTGACCCCAACTGTGCCCACTAGGTGTCGCTGTGGCAGCACGCAGCCCGGCCCTTACTGAGCTTGTTACAGTTGAGGGTGAGGCTCTTGAGGACGAGGAAGACTCCGATGAAGGGCGGCAGCACCTCAATCTTGTTGTCAGACAGGTTGACTGTGCGGAGGTTACTGGAAAGCCTCTGCAGGTCCTCAGGGAACTGAGAGAGAGAGAGAGAGAGAGAGAGAGAGAGAGAGAGAGAGAGAGAGAGAGAGAGAGAGAGAGAGTCAGGCAGGTGAGCTAAGAGGAGAGGAGAGAGTAATATGAGAGGGACACCCTGACACACACCTCAAGCAGCCCTTTCCCAGTCAGCTGGAACACCCCTGTCTTCTGGGAAGTCTCCAAGTGCGCCTTGAGTGCGCTGTTTCCCATCCCGACACGCCAACGTCACGTCACCAACACGCGTGTCCTCCTGCCACCCCCCCTCTGGATCCCAAACGATTACCAGTGAACAATCCCAGAACCCTACTGGGAAGCGCTGGGATAGCTGAATGAAAAAACACACACACACACACACTTAGAAGCTATTACTCCCAGTAAAGTTAATTTAGAAAAGTACACTTAGCATACATTTAAATACGTTAATACTTGTTTTGTGCAAAATTATTTTAAACCTTAAATTGAATCTAATTAGTGCCTCATCAATAGAAGAAACTGGTTTCTCACAGCACACAGGAGACAGGAGAGCCTACCAACATGGTCAGGGGTTCAGCTCTCTGAAAGCTTCCTCCCCCTCTTCATCGACCCATCAAGTGCCAAATGAATTTCTCTTTGAAAAAAATCACGTTACGTTTAGTCTTTTTCAGTTCACAAAATTAGAGTTATCATAACATTATAGTTAAAGAGAAAATTAAAAACAACCGGTAGATGCCAGTTAAAAATGCTGCAAAAAACGACAAAGCAGCCTGTCCTCAATGAGGACACAACGGCTCTTCTGGTTCATTTGTAAACTCTTGCATGTCGAAACACACACATTAGAAAGAAGGACTGACTCCTGCACCACGGGCAAGCTCTTCTGTATATTGTGAAATAAACAGCTCAGTCCCACATCTGAGAAGCTAAGGATGCTGAAAAAACATTTCCCTTAATAATAGGAGTTCACAACATCCGAACTAGAGTCGAGCAGGACCCAACTACGCCCTTATCGGTTTGTTTTCACATAAGGACAAAATAAGCAGCGAACACACAAGCCACCCACTCAAACAACATCAAAACAAACACGACACCGGTTCTAATATATTCTGGTAACACACAAGGAGCACTTCAGTTAAATAAGATTATAAAAACAACGTCAATCCGCGTTTGTTTTCTCTATACTCTAGAATTATTTATTACCACACCCACCACACATTCACACTCACGACTTCTCACGAACGATCAGAAAAATATTCTAGCTTCACTCAAACAAGTTATTATTATTATTATTATTATTAGTTTATTTGGCAGACGCCTTTATCCAACAGCAATATTTCAATGCAGTATAGTTTACAGTCAGTGCAATGCAACGAGGTAAATAATGCAACAAGTCAGGGTTACATTTCAACTGCAGGCCTACAACACAACACATGTCGTTTTTATAGTTTTACAGCAGATGGAATTAAACATCCGAAAGTTAACGAAACAAATTAACTGTTTTGGAGATGTACTATTTTTTACAACCAAAAAAACATGTACTTACTGAGTTAACCGAAGAAATATACAACGATTACGTTTGCGTCATTCTATATAAAATAATATATATATCGTGTTTTTTTTTTTATTTTTCTCTGATTAATAGAATTGCGGCAAACCCGTGGATGATGAAATAATCCGTTGAAAGGATGAAATCCTGCTGCCAGTTTAATCTCCCGGTAAACACACACCGGGCAGCCTGCAGCCGGGAGGAAGTGACAGAGTCCGTGGCACTCACGGACCGGTCATGTTGTTGCTAATGGCAACTAAACAGGAAACCGTTTCTCTCTGGTTTAACTTTAGGGGTCAATTACAACGCACCACGAGCTTCGACCATTTTCTTGGTACTGAACTGGGTTATGGTTCAATCCCTGTGAAACCATTAAACGGGTCTAAATGAAACCGCATTCCAACGTACCGAACGCGTAAACCAATTCACGTCACCTGAATGCATTCGCACATGCGCATCCAATCACCGGCGCGCCGCGCTGACGTCATTACCCGGCATGAGCCGGAAGAGTGAGTCCGATTTATCTCAGGAGGAGGTGAGTAATGGAGACGAGAAAATAAAGTATTTATTTACAAAAATGTCGTATTCAGGTATTAGTGAAATGACAGTTACTTATTGCACGTTAAAGAAGACAGCCATAGACAGGCAAATGCGTGTGTTTATTTCTGTATAAGTTATACACGGCGTATATTTTGTTAAAAAAAGTACGTGATTATTTATGTGTTTATATTGTTATTTTTTTCTCTCTCTGTCAGTGTTTTGTATTATTATCGGCCCCGATCTTGCAGGAAATGTATTCTTTTCTAACAGAACAAGTAAAATAAAAGTAGTGTTTGTTTTTACGCACATTGTTAATAGCAGAACGGAAAAAATAACATGCTTACACAACAACATAACACTAGACCGCTTTCTAGATCTTTTTAAAAGTGTGTGTGGTAGTGGTTTTTGATTAGTTGATTATAATCAACAGACTTATTTACGGTACGTCTGACTCAAAAACGATCATCATTGAATTTTTGACAAAATGTATTCAGAGCATGGAAGTGGACTGCAACCACTGTGTGTTTGAAGACAGCTCGGAGCTGAGGGACTTGGACGCTGCAGACGTGAAGGACATGAGGCTGGAAGCACAGGCTGTGGTGAACGATGTCCTTTTTGCTGTCAGAGAAATGTACGTCGCCCACAGCCTGCAGAATGCGGTGGACGTGGCACACATCAACGTTGAGACGAGGGAAGGTAACCGGTACTGTTTGGAGCTCACAGAGGCTGGACTCAGGGTAAGAGCTCAGACAAGTTCATGTGTTATTGTAATTCCCTTTCCAGTTTCTTTTCAAAATCAATTCACATTTCGAATTCCAGTTATTGTGCTATTGCTGTACAGTAGATTCTCTCATGCAACAAGATACAAGAAACCTGAAATCACTGTGTATTTTGTATTAAAAAAAATACTTCACCCATTCTTGCATGAAATATTGAAAATACCTGAAAAAATAGTTTTGGACACAGAGCGAGACATTGACATTGTGAGCTGTGAGTAACATGCCTGTAACGTGTGTGTGTGTGTGCAGGTGGTGGGGTATGCCTTCGACCAGGTGGATGAGAGCATGATGACCCAGTACCACGAGACGGTTTACTCCCTTCTGGACTCTCTCAGCCCAGCCTACAGAGAAGCGTTTGGAAATGCTCTGCTGCAGAGATTGGAGAGGCTGAAACAAAACGGACGATAGGAACTTTGTCACTGCCAGTCTGCAATTCGATTAAAAAAGGGTTGTTGCTAGCTTTACTGGAGGGGGCTTTAAAACATTCATAGTTAACTGCTTAACTGCTACATTTCTGATAACCTCCATTCTTAAAGCCTGCAAAGATTAACTTGTTTTTGTCTTCATCATTTGGTGTGAGGCTCTGTATATTATTCACGGCACTGACACCCAGGGTAACCAAAATATAAAGTCAGTTTTCTTACCTTCCCCGACCGTTACCTGGTAAATCAACAGAGATGTTTGGAGGCAAAACAAGTGGGTTCTATTGAATGGTTTTCAGTTTCAGTAGTTTGCAGACCAGCATTTTATTTAGATTCTAATTCCGAAATGATAATCCTAGACACCCGCCTTTTCAGTAGTAGCTACAGGAAACGATGAAGTGTGATTATAACATGCAGAATGCACTAGATTCCTCAAATAACCTTTTCATGATAAAATGGCCGTTCATGCATTTGCTAAGCTGAATGCTAAGCAGCCGTCTCCCTTTAACTTTTGTTAGACCGTGATATTTGATACTGAGACTCAGCGTGCTGTTGTGCATCAGTCAGAGAAGAGAGAGAACACCATGTGGCTCCAGATCCATTAGCATCAACCAATTTAATGTTACACTTGCCTTAAATATTGACCGCGGTATTACCTTTGGGTATACTTATTTGGTCACTAAATGGAAGTCCATTTTAAATTGTTTCTGTAAAATGCACTGCGAGAGTTTAATGGAAAAGGACTGTTGTTAATAAACGATAAGAGTATAACATCGAAGTGCATGCTGTAAGAACAATGCCTTTAAAGGCGACCCCCTGCCATCTTCCACTTGTCTTTGCATCAAAATGTTTTAGCATCATTTTTTTATTTTTCCTAATCCTGAAAAAGCATTTGAGTGATCATATGGGGATTTGTTTGGCCAGGACATTTAGCTGGCCAATAATCACTCAGGTGGTAGTCAAAAAAAACCCCAAAAGGAATACACTGCTACTCATTAATGAGTTCTTTGGTGGATGTATTAAATGTATTTACAGGGGATTTCTACAGGCTTGTCTCAGACATTCAGAGCAAACGTTCTTCGCTGGAATATATGAGTACATCAGGAAATGTTTTGCTTCCCAGCAGATTTGAGAAATGCGCGATGTTTGCACAACATATAGTCGCCAAACTACTTATGAAGTAAAAGTTTATTATACATTGAAACAGAAGAAATACTTGTTACATTTTGAACACTCTCTCAATATTTGAACCTAGGAGTTAGTAGGCTCCTTATTGTGGTAAAAGTAAAAGCGTTCTATAGCTATGAAAACTCCCAATCCCTTTCTGGGTTCTGTATAGGGAAATGAAGCCACTCCTGAATCGGTGTCTTTGTAATGTTGTGTTCTATAATGTGTTGCATTAGCTCCCTGTGTGGATTACAGACTGCAAGCCTCGTACGTTTTCTGTCTTCCTACAGGTTTCACGTTGCTGCTGCTGCAGTGGTTTGTTTCTGTATGCTTGTCACCGTTTCGTTTCATTCCCATTTCAAAAATAAGTGTTTGGTAAAATGCTAATATTGTATTCTATTTTAAACCAAAAAGTTGTGCTAAAGAAAATAAACAAGTTAAAGTAAACTGCCGAGCTGTCAATATGTACCTTTGTCAAACATTTTTGCACTAGACACGCTTCTTCACTTCGATGATCGAGTCTTCATTTATACACTAAGACAGAACTGTGTTTCACACAAAGCAGTCGGCTTAACTTTTTAGCAGTCTGCACACCAGGGCACACACAGAATTGCTGCTCTATCCACTGAAATGTGTTATTGCTGTACAAGTGTATATGAAACCTGAAGTATAATGGGGATTTACATACAACAAACACGCTTTGAGAAGTAAAATCTTTATTATTAAATGGGTGTTTGCAAACAGTTTATATAAAAACACTGGATTTGACAGACTTGTCCTTAAGTTCCATAAGCTTGTGCAAAACCAATTCATGTTTAATAGAAAAATCTCTTGAGAGCAGCAAACTAGTTTGATTTCGTTTGGACCTAGAAAAAATACATTTGTGTCTCGCTTCTCTGGGATATTTCACTGTTCTGGCTACATGGTAGTCAGAAGAAGAGATGTCATTATGTAGCATTTTACAGGACAATTAATGGTATAATTGGCAGCAGACTGTACAGAATGGCAGATTTATGAAACAGTACAGTGTAATTTCCCAGACAAAAATATATATTTTGGGAAAAAACTATTAGCGCAACATTTTTTAATCAAAAGTATGTTAATGATTAAACAATCGGTTATTGATTCGCTGTTTGCTGAGGCTGCAGCAGGCCTTTATTTATTCTCTAAATAAGTTTGTTACATTGTGACATCATCTTTCAGCAAATGTATTAGAACCAGAGAGACCCGTCCCCCCTTCACCCTTAACTTGTGATCTGGACTGGAAACTTGAAGCAGAAGTAGTCTTTGTTGTTGTCATCTCTCAGTTCCCACTCCACCACCAGCTTAAGCTGCAAAGACAACAAAGGACAAAATATAAACACTCTTCCTACATGCCCTGTATTCAAATCCAAGCTTGTGAACCAAGCATTTACTGGCTTGGACATGTAACACATTCCCAAACAAATACGAAACAGGGTTCAAACAGAAAGCCCATGTGTGTAATGATGCAAGCCACAAAAACAAATCCGCTTTTTGAAAATGCCGTATCCATCGCTTATGATATTTGGTATTAGTAACATGTTCCCTAAAAGTTTGTGCACCGAAGCAAACTCATTAGGTGAAGTAGAAGCTGCATTGTTCCAGAAACACTGCCCCACACTTACAGAAGGGTACTCTGTCTTCACAGGCAGCTGGTTCACATAGCTGTAGGTTTTCTGCTGCTGGATTGGGCACTGGATTCCAGATTTGCAGCCATCTTCATTTGGAATTGGGAAGGGAATAGGAACGCCAGCAATAACTCCATGCACAATGGCTTTGCTTGTCTGACTTGCTGCATCTGAAAAATACATAAATACATAGTCTATCTCTGAACAGAACAGGGTCAGACAGACCCTCTGCTCTCCGACACAATCATCTCTGAACTGAACAGAACAGGGACAGACAGACCCTCTGCTCTCCGACACAATCATCTCTGAACAGAACAGAACAGGGTCAGACAGACCCTCTGCTCTCCGACACAATCATCTCTGAACAGAGCGGGGACAGACAGACCCTCTGCTGTTGCTCTTTAGCGACTTCATTGAGAAAGATGCCTGCTCAGGTCTTTAAACTTACCACTGGTGAAGGTCACGTTGACTGTGTAAGACTCTCCCTTGCGCAGTTCACAAGGCTGCTTCGGGCAAGGAATCACATCAACAGAACTGATTTTACCAACAACGGAACCTGGAATAGAGGTATTGAGGTTTGAAACATGAACCGAGTTATACAGTGCACTTTACAGCATGGGCATGTGTAATCTGAATGCCTACGCTAGAATCTCACTTGATCTGAATGGAAGCCTTGTTGTTAACAAAAGACAAGCAACCAGTTTGGTCTAAAACGTGTGTTCAGCGCAGGCCAGTGGAACGAGATTCGTTGTTATCTCACTGGAACAAAGGTAGCAGTGTTACAGTGTAACAAAACAAACTGACAAAAAAGGAAGGTTTAGCAGAGGAGTCTTCATTTGAAAACTCAAGTCTAAAGCAAATCAATATTAATAACAAAAAACACCACAACTGGCACAAAGTAGCGCATTTGCCATGGTCACAAAGTTGCTGTTTTGTAATGTGTTAACTCACAAACTCAATTGGGGGGGGGGGGTCTGACCATGCTTTTGGTTTTACTTGGTAATCTGCTGCATTCTGCAGGTATTCAGAATTCTTTGTTTTGGTTCCCTTGTTAAATGGACGTACAGGATGTGTTTGTATTGAATAGCTTGTGGTTTGGATCTTTACAGGAACTGCAGTTCCGAGTCACGCACAGACATGTTGTGCAGCTCATACATCTTGTGACTTTCAGATGGTCTTACACAGGATGTAAAAACCAACTGCAGCGCTTCCCTTCTGTACCGCAGTTTTTGGTGTATTTTAAGCTAACGATTACAACTGTAAGTACATTAAGCGTCAAGTCCATTTTGTTCTGCAGAATCTGCGGTTTGCTCACTTGCGAAGTGTCACTAAACATCAGTTATCTACACAGTACGAGATTCATCTTTGAAGTGAGGTGCAAACATTTCTTGAATGGTTTTGGGATGCGGTGTTGTGTTTACATACATCTCAACGAACATCACTAACCCGGCGGATTCTTCAATGATGATACATGCATAGCTACAGTGCAAACTATTACCATCTGCATAACTTGTACGATTCTCTAGAGCGCGGATTAAAATATCTCAACATAATAATGTGGGCGCAAAATTCACATACATCTGAACCAGGAAAAAAAGAGGAAAGATTACCGAAAATAAGCTAACTGCATATCAAGAACAACAAACACCACAGTCCCAAATAAACAGGGCGTAAACGTTGATATACCCATACAAAAAAAAAAAACTTACCACAGTCCAAATACTTAACCGGTTCTGCCACGGAGACCGCGACTAGAGAAGCGAGGACGAGAGCCAGAGAGTGGGAAGCCATTTCTGCTTGCTGTAGCCTGCGACAGAAGATATCAGTGTTTGTCGTATAAAACAGAGAAGTGAAATGAAACACAGACTAACCTATTACTCATGTGACTGACCGAGTCCCTCGCTCGCTCACCAAACTCCACCCTTGTTTTTGTTGCCCAGATTAAAATAAATAATAATAAAGAATCCGCCAACAGACTCAACAAAACACATTTTATAATTAGTACCCGAATAGATGAAAGAATGAAAAAACTACCAGACTGATTAATGAACTAAACCTTAAAAAAATAGCAAAACATACCTTCTCCCTTGGAAGCGCAACACTTTGAAACCAGCTCTCAACAACTTTCACAACTTCCTGATCACCTGATCAAACCGGGATCATGCGGTTTGACGTCATTCGCGTGCGCACATTGGGTGGAGTGAAAACACTATAACATATCATATACAGTATAAACTTGCACATGGATGCATGCGACGCTGCTGTAATCAAAATAATAACAATAATAATTTTAAAAAAAGTCCTTAGATAAACATGGACCTGCATTGAACAGACATCACGTGATTGACATGAGCTCAGACAAATAAACATGCAGCTGGCTGGCCTAAGAAACAGCGCAACGCGATGGGACGGATTCAGCTGACAGACGATTCTGTTAACCAATCGGATTCCACCCTCCTTCCTGCTTCGATTAACTATTGGCTGGAACCTCCTCCTTATGTTACGCAACTCGTGGAGCCGAGCCCGCTGATACAGAGCCGTTCATTCGCTGACGGGAAACCTCGTTAGTAAGTGATCTGGAGTGACCCGGCGGGGGGCCGGTAGGGGGGGGGGGCAGGGTGTTTTGTTATGAACGATGTCAGTAATGTCGGGTATCGGGATGAAGGCTGCAGTCTCCTGCTTTGCCAGGTAAAAATCAGGAATCATTTTCTGTGCTTTATTGCAAAACGGTGACTTTTTAAAACAACTATTTGCCAATCGTTTGCGCGTTGTGTGCCATTTCCATTTTAACTGTTGTGCAGCTCATCAACCTTGGGGATCCGTACTTGAGCAGACATTTTCACTGCTTCTTATTATAATCGAGCAAATACCCGTGCAAAGAAGTTTAATCAAGATAAAGCGTTGAGCAGCACAGCCAATCGGGTGTCGCAATACTGCGACAAGGACAATGTCAGGTGACCTTGATCTGTACTGCGTATATTAATTAGATTCGATCCTGTTCATCAGGGATGGCAATAAGACTTCCATTGCGTAGCAGTTTGATGCATTCCTGGTTTTACTAGGAGTTGAATAAGACTCGCCTGAGCTTGTTACCTACACACTGTGGCAGGCACAGTGTTAACTGGAATGTGTGACACTGCTAATCTTATTGGCACCCCTGTTCATTACAATTAGGACATGCCCTTCTATATATATATTTGTAAGTAATGATGATTTTCTACCTGTTTAGGCTCTCTCCTCTGCGATTCTGCTGTCAGCAGCAGCAGCAGTGGCTGTTAAGCAGGACTCTGTGTTCATTACAATTAGGACATGCCCTTCTATATATATATTTGTAAGTAATGATGATTTTCTACCTGTTTAGGCTCTCTCCTCTGCGATTCTGCTGTCAGCAGCAGCAGCAGTGGCTGTTAAGCAGGACTCTGTGTTCCTATAAGCATGGCTTATTGACAGCACCTCCTGGGATAGTCCAGAGGAACAGCTCCTCCACCCTGCAACAAGAGTGGAGCCAAGACAAAATACTCCTCAGCAAGGCATGCGTGAAGGTACAGGAAACGGCAGGAGCTGCTGCTTAAAAACACACGGAGCTCTGGGATCCAGTCCTGGTTTCACTACAACTTCAATAAGACACACCTGAGCTTGTTACCTGTACGGCTGTTCAATTGTTGTAGTAACACCTGGAAGTGTGTGACACTGCTGTGCAATAGGAGGCTTATTTCCATCCCTGCTGAAAACAGGTTCTGTAAATGCACCTTTTTGCTGGTCCTGGAGTAGTTCAGCTGATCGTACAGCATGTCTATTGGAAACTGTACAGTATCGCTGGTGTACTGTTTAGACATGGTCAAGATAGCATGTAGGAAACGGGCACAAAGGAATTATATTGAAGTGTACAATTTCTAATCATTGTGTAAATCATGATTTGAAGAGAGAGTTTTTTGGAAATTGGAATTATAAATAGAAAGACCTCCCTTTTTTTTTCTCTCCTTCATCGTTTAGCATTGAAATGTGACCCCCGCAATGTGCTTGTTTTGCAGAGACTTCATGAAATATGTGACGCAGGAGAATTCCTCCGAGTGCAGGTGGAAGGAGGAGGCTGCTCGGGGTTTCAGTATAAGTATTCCGTGGACACCATTAAAAACGAAGATGACAGGTAATCACAGTCATGCGGCACTGCTGCCTTTCTGCAGATCCTTTGCATCACTTCTTTGGCTGAAAGACGACAAAACACTTTAATGACCAACACATCTCATTATTTCTCATTAAAAGTACAGATAATTGTAAGTCACATCCCCATTGGAACCTGTTAGCAGCTGGTGTGCTTGTGTATCTTCACTGAGAGTGTACATCACACACAGAGGGTGTCAATGACAAACGTTCAGACCACATCAGGTTCTATAGAAACAGGCTGGGTACACAGCTTTTCATTTCGATCTTATGACTTGGAATGTGTTTCTCCGTGTTCGGTGGCTATCTCTAATCAAGTTGAGAGTGTACTTCCTCTTGCGCTCTTTGTATGCTAGAGCCCCTGACACAGCAAAGAGTGCGAGGGAAATACACTCTCGACGAATCAGAGGAAGCCCCTGAGCGCAGTGAGACGTTTTCACCTGGCTGTGTGTCCCGCAGGGTGTTTGAGCAGGACGGGGTGGCAGTCGTCGTTGACCGGGACAGTCTGGAGTTCATTAAAGGGGGGACGCTGGATTTCAGCCAGGAGTTGATCCGCTCTGCCTTCCAGATCGTCGGGAACCCGCAGGCTGAGCAGGGCTGTTCCTGCGGGTCCTCCTTCTCTGTCAAACTCTGAGTGGCAGCCCCCGCGCGCTGGAGCCCTTCCAGCGAGCCTGCTCCTTCTAGACACTGCTGCCATCCAGATAGACTCGGGCTCATAACTTGCTGGCTGTAGTTAAGTGAAGGCAAGGCTGCATCAGCGGCTGTTATCTGTACTGCTTCCAAGGGCTGGCGTCGTCCGTCTTTGCCACTTTAATTTCCGGAAGTTATCTGGCTGTGCCAAACGCTGACACATGGAAAATAAATAGGACTGTCGGCCACAGGTTCAAGGAAACTCTTTCAATTCTTTGAGATTGAACTTAAATATTTAAATTCACATCAGAGTATACTGAAGTCCATTTTATGCCTATATTGTTTGCAAAAATCTATTCATAAATGCAAACTTGCAGTGGCAACAGAATAGCCAAGGGAAACCAGCTGGGTTTCAGCAGTAAAAAT
Organism: Acipenser oxyrinchus oxyrinchus; assembly: GCA_030684275.1. Lineage (NCBI taxonomy): Eukaryota > Metazoa > Chordata > Actinopteri > Acipenseriformes > Acipenseridae > Acipenser > Acipenser oxyrinchus. Next base: position 2,782,635 of record CM060269.1, read on the forward strand.
TGGACACGAGTGGCCCCCTGATAGAATGCAAATAATGATACATTGTGAAGCAGCCCATTGTGAACGGTGAATAGAGCTCCCATTTGATTATCTCAGAGTTTGCATGGCTGGTTTGGGTTTCACAGCCCCTGATTGGCACTAGTCTTGGATTACCTTTCCTAAGATAACGTTAGCTCGTCGAAGGTTTTTTGCTGATCAGGGATTGTGAACCCAGCTTGTTTTAATATCCGCCCGATAGCTGAGGTCGGGAGTGTGTCAGTGGAAGGTGTTTTATGTCACTGCACATACTGCGCTCTTTAACACGACTGTCTCTTGCAGTGCCAGCTTTAATATAACAAACTGTAGACACATTAAAGCCATTTGCTCAATTAAATGCACTTTAAACATTTTGATACTTACTAATGTTTAAGTTCTTTTCCGTCTGCAGCTGCATTTTAAGTCTTGCATTAGAATTCCAAACTACAAAAATCAAAATCTCGTTTCAATAAGATGCACAGGTCAGCTTTAAATTCCTAAAGTGAACTGCTACTGTCTGTTCATTTTGACTAAATGCATAATAAAGTAACGTTTGTTCTATAAAATGTAAAAAAGTAATTTTTGAAAAATAAAGGAGTGTATTGAATGGTTTTGATTGAGTATTATTATTAAAAAAATATCAATTGTCAATAGGATGTTGTGACGAGTGTGCTAGGCTTTTACAGTGTGCAGGAGGGATACTGACCAATTCCTCAATTATTACTGCCTCTTGATCATTCAGAAAAGTTGAAAAACTGCAACAAAGTCTTAATGATGGCCCATACTGTGGTTCAATTATGCAGTGTTGCATACAGAAGCACCTGCCAGCCAAGCAAGTTCTAATTGTCTGTCAGCAGGGAGATGCATCTTTCACAGGGGAGGTGGAGTGCTGCTGTGCACTGCAAGCCATACAGTCAGGAGAGCGCTGCTGTGTACTGCAAGTCATACAGTCAGGAGAGCGCTGCTGTGCACTGCAAGCCATACAGTCAGGAGAGCGCTGCTGTGCACTGCAAGCCATACAGTCAGGAGAGCGCTGCTGTGCACTGCAACCCATACAGTGAGGAGAGCGCTGCTGTGCACTGCAAGCCATACAGTGAGGAGAGCGCTGCTGTGCACTGCAGGCCGTACAGTCAGGAGAGCGCTGCTGTGCACTGCAAGCCGTACAGTCAGGAGAGCGCTGCTGTGCACTGCAAGCCGTAGAGTCAGGAGAGCGCTGCTGTGCACTGCAAGCCGTACAGTCAGGAGAGCGCTGCTGTGCACTGCAAGCCGTAGAGTCAGGAGAGCGCTGCTGTGCACTGCAAGCCGTAGAGTCAGGAGAGCGCTGCTGTGCACTGCAGGCCGTACAGTCAGGAGAGCGCTGCTTCGCCAGCGTTACAGCAGGGGTTCCATTTTTTTTGTCCTGTAAGCTAATCCCAATTCAGTTCATGAACTTTGAATGCAAAACCTATTATTAAAGATATTGAATACTCACTCCCATTAAAGGTGATTTTGTTTACCTTTAAATTTAAATATTTCTCAAAACACCATTTCTGGCATTTTATTATTATTTATTTAGCAGACACCTTTATCCAAGGTTGATCAATATTAACGTACAGAGGTCTTGGACGAAAAAAGCAATAAAACTTGTCTGATTTTTTTTCCTTCATATTCTTCAAGCTCTTTCATACCACAATGCTTTGTAATTGTTTGCTGCATGACATTTTCCATGTCATTTCACTTATTATAGAATGTAATAATAGACCTGTCACTATGCTGGGATGTGCTAATTAAATGTCAATGTATTCGACTTTCAGTCTCTGTTCTACCTTCGTCAGGGAATAATTGCCAGGACTGTAAGCGTCAAGGACAGATGCTAGGTTTTTGTTTCTGCCAGTAATTGTGTTCTGATTGCAGGGACTAACTTGATTTTACAATATAGTGAAGCTTTCACTTTGCATCTGTCCTTGACGCTTACTGTCTTGGCAATTATTTCTTGATGAACTTAAAAGTGCAGTGACATTTAATGAGCACATCCCTGCATAATGGCGAGCTGTGTGTCGCGACACTGAATGCAGGTATTAGCAAGCTTTATCAGCCAGGACGTTGTGCAGAGAGTTAGGCAATATCGATTCAATGCCAAAGCAGTCATACAATAGGCAAATACAGTAGCTGGGGTATGCTTCCCTTAGTCAGTGCTTGGATCAAAACCTAAAACTGCGACTTATTATAATTAGTTTATTTAGCAGACACCTTTATCCAAGGCGACTTACAGAGACTCGGGTGTGTGAACTATGCATCAGCTGCAGAGTCACTTACAACTACGTCTCACCCGAAAGACAGCACAGGGAGGTGAAGTGACTTGCTCAGGGTCACACAATGAGTCAGTAGCTGAGGTGGGATTTGAATTGGGGACCTCCTGCTTACAAGCGCTTTTCTTTAACCACTGGACCACACAGCCTCATTAAAATCCTCTTCATTATAGTAGCAATCAACATGAAATGATGCACTGCAGGCCGTGGTGGGTGTGGGGGTGAGGGAGGCTGGTGCTTATCCCTGTGATAATGAATCCTATGGCAGATCATACCATCAGAGGTCGTAACAGCTCAGTGGATGCCCGGGTTCCTTGTAGGCTAATTTCCTATTTATTATTAGCAGTCTAACCTTCACTCCTGTTAACAGTGACCTCTTTAATTGAATTGAATTACTGCTTGCTGTTTGCTCCTTCTGCCGAATGCTAACCTAATGGTAGGGCGTATCAACACTGCACTGTTTTCAAATGAATTTACTGGTATTCATGGCTCCTAAACATCTGGATGGACATGGCAAGGTGCGGGAGGGAGCATTTAGAATAAAGTGGGGGGTCGATGCTGGAAATGAAACTTCGGTTTATAAATGAGTCCGTTCATAAACAAAGTGCCAGAAGGCAAGCTGTGGCATGCAGTGCAGGGCTGCTGTGACAGTGAGACGCGATGCTCATGGGCTCTGTTCCTGAGATTCAAACCGGGAAGCCTGACAGCTGACAGGCAGCTGCAGTTTCCAATCCTTTTCTTTACAGGCCAGTGGAAAGCTGAGCTGCTGGGATTCTGCGTTCACAAAACAATGATCTTGTTGTCAGATTGCCACAGTCTAAGGAGCGTTCGTATACTATTTCACACTTCATTTCAACCATAAATGGCAGATTATTTTAGCTTCCCTAGAATTATGTCAATATAGAAATTTCACAGATGCTAAGCTTACAAGTAAAATATCTTGCCTATGCAGCTTTTTCTTACCCGGGGTGTGTGTGTGTGTGTGTAATTAATTCAAGGTAATGGAAGTCTCCCATATTGCATTGTTGCTGCACCCGTGCCATCCACACAGAGGCAGTATACACCTAGTCACTGGGATTCAGTGTCAAGGCCACTACTGTAAAGGGTCTGTGAATTCATTCCACATCCCGTCTCACTCCAGCTTCAGCCCCAGCACAGATGACAGCTAATTTAGTTTAGGGTCGTATCTGATATCTGCACACCAGCAGAGTTGTGCACAGAATCCCTTATAAGAGTTTACCGAAGTATTTTTTGCACGGTGTTTTTTGCAGTTTTCCGATGTTTTTTCCCATGGTTTTACTTTGCATTTCCCATAGTTTACCCTGGTTTGCCATGTTTATTAATATGCTTTACAATGCTTCCCTATGCTTTCACTGTGCTGTGCCTTTACTATGGGATACTTTTATAAGGGATAAACCAAGTCTCAGCAGATTGGATAACAAAGGCTAAATTCATGTCCATGCACTACACATAGTAAATACAGCCATACTTACACATAATTACAGTGTTTTTATGCATAGTTACAATATGCATAAAAATGTTTTGCACGATATGTGTAAGCACACCGTTGTATCAGAAAAGAGTTAGGGTTATGGATAGGGTTAGGGCTAGGGTTAGGGTTATGGTTACATCATGTAAAAGAATACATAATAACAGCATTATACCATTGTAATTAAAGTGTGTAATACAGGGGGGGAACACATTTGAGTTTCTATTAAAAGGATGGACTTCATCCTCACCTGGTGCTCTGCCCCTGCTCTTTCACAAGCTGTTCTATCACTTGAGTGTATTGCTCTGCTCCAGATTCAGCTTCTAGTATTTTATGCCAAGTTCTTAAGCAGATTCCTTGGCAAAACAATGCCTTTATTACGCCACCTAGTAGATCAATGTTCAGGGTTAGTACTGTACATATCTAGGCACTGTGAGGCTGTGCTTGGAACATCTCTTGGGGTTCGTGTCGTACTTGTGGCATGCTTTACTATGTGGCTGGGTCAGGGGGTCATTGTTATGAGGCTGTGCAGTGCAGTCTGGCGCAGGAGTCCTGCATGTGCTGTCAACACTCATGTTCATTTTTCAGAACTGCTTTTTAATTTCACAGCGCTTCACTAATGCTCTTAATGCTGTGTGGGCTGGTGAATATTTAGACTGTGAAGCGCGATGTCATTCACATAATGATCTTCATAGTGCTTCACTTGTTCAGGTTATCATAGCAAGTCAATGGCACCCTGCTGATCTTTCTCCTCGCAGCGCTCTTATCGCAGAGTGCAACAGACCAGCGGCATAAAGAGGCAGCTTTTATTATTCATTATTATTTATTGTTATTTTTTCTCTTCAGTTTGACCTTTCTTTCTGGTTTCATTTCTGCCAGCTCTTGAGTTTTCTTTTGTTCCAATCTAAGCAGAGGTGTGGAAGGGAAAAGCAGAACTCTTTTTAAATCAGACTCAGAAAATGAAAACCCTTTTTTTACGGCCCTTTATTCCTGACCTTATTCAGTTTATGTGACTTGATTTCTTTTTTTCCCTCTCTCCAGTAATTCCAGGTGCATTTTGAATGGCTTTAGCAGCACAGAAGTGGTAGATTACTGAGCTGTAAGTTCCTTCACTTGCAGATGACAGCTCTGTAGTATGACGCCTGGTAACTGAAGGAACAGAATTAATCTATAATAGATGAATGTGATGCTGCATCTTCTCTCTCTCTCTCTCTCTCTCTCTCTCTCTCTCTCTCTCTAGTATACAGCAGGCTTGTTTATATTTGAATGGAAGTTTGTTAAAATCCCATCCCTGTAAAATCCCAGTGTAGAATGTGGCCAGGTTCTAATTGATTGATTGTCAATTAGACCTGGCCACACTGTAACAAAGAGGAGAGGGAAGGGTTAGAGAAAAGGCTGAGAGCCACACTAATTATTATTATTTTTTTTTTTACCTTTTACGGGGCTGTCGGAATGTTTTATTCATTTTTTTATGTTCCTTAAACACTTTCATCAATGCTCCCTGGCTGAGAAAACAAATAAGAATAGCTGTTACCATGGAGATTTCCACATAAGCTAAAGCTATGTAAAAATGGCTGGTTTTTCTGTCACTCTGGGGCTGGGCTATGTAGTTTGAAACAGAGTTAATTCAAGCTTTCTGGCTTCTCACCGCGTTCCACTTTGAACACCATCATAAAAAAAAAACAGTAGACTAAGTTTATTTAGGGTTCACTGACACCTGTGGATACCTGCTGGGTTTCATGTCTCTGAGGCACAGTTTTTTTTAATAATAATACTATGCTGGTAAACACAACCTTCTCAAGAAGCTGCACTTAGATCCACGTCGCTCTCAGATCTGAAACGACATCAAGAGTAACTTGAAGTTGCTGTTGCAGGGGGGGGAAGGGTCTCAGTGCAACACCAGGCCTTTCAGCAAACAGCAGGCAGAGCGTCATTTAAGAGTACAATGTGCAGGAAAGAGTTTGGGTTTTAGAAGCTGCAAAACTAAAGCAGCATCGTAGTCCGGTAGGGAAACATTTGAACAAGAGTCTTTTATGTAACGATCACAGGAAAGTGCACTTTGAGTCAGATTATAGGGGAAGAAAATGTTGCCTAGTGTCTCTTTATAATGCTTACGATGACAAGACTGCAGCGCCACAAGACATTCATATACACTGCTTGACAGATGATGACAAGAGCATTCTGTTTAACATTACAATGAGACAACAATGGAAGAATGAAGGAAAGCTGGGAGAGCATGCAGTCCAGCAGAAAGAAGCACTTCACATGGCATCCCTAATGGGACTGACTAATTAGACAAATGACTAATGCACTCCCAGCTTACATTAAGAACTGGTGCATTTGACATTTTCAGCGTTTCAATTTAAGTGAACTAAGCAGCGCAAATCTATTTTGAGTGCGGAATATTAAACACTGCACGCTCCTCTCGTGCCTTTCCGTAATTGACAGCAAAGCATTGGAGCGTTAGTCTATTTTAGCTGAAGATGATTAAAGTCTGACATTTGGATAAGCCCGAGGGCTTGTGGATATGCTGCACACTGTATCTTTGCAATGCAAGCGTGAATCCACCACAGCCCTCAACAGTGAAAAAGATTCAATACAGAGGAGCATGAAGCCCCATTCTAATACGCAAGGGTTGTGGAATAAACATCACAACGGGAAACCCCTTTCATATGATACCTGCACAGACCTGTCAAACAAAGACTGCATGTCTTACACACCGATGCATGAGGATATACACAGATTGGGAAAGGGCGTCCGCACCGGTAGCTGCTTCTGAGGTGATCTGTGTGTTATTACCATACAGACTGGATTCTCATTTCCATTTTGATAGACTTGGTGAAGGTGAAATGGCGAGGTGTAATATGATGGTTTATGATAAGCCCACCTGGGGAAGTCACAGTGAAATATCACCAGGTGAAAATTGATAAAAAGCTGGTACTTTTCACTGCCTTACAGGGGTTTTCTGAGATGGTGTTTAAACTGGGAATAGATTCATGCAGTCAGGTCACGCAGGACAGAGAAAATCATTTCAATCGTTTTTTTTTGTATACTTACAAATATACTATCAAATACTTACAGAAAATTCTGTTTAAAAGATTTGTATCAATCTTTAGTTTTCTTTTCTTTTTCACACTTTGCATTCGTGGGTCGACAATAGAATTAGATTCTATGCAAATCAACCAATCAATCAAGATAAAAGCCTAATTGATCTTAGCAGAGGAACACAGCAGGGTGCACAAGCACCTCGCTGCTTCTGTTATTTTGATTTGCTGTGCATGTGAAACCACTGGAGCTGAAAATCTTGAAAGAATTGTCAAAATAAGCAAATGAGTGATTAAAAGGCTATTAAATTCAGTGCAGATTCAACAAGTAATTTACAACAATCTCTTGGGACGGCCACATCTGTTCCCCAGCACTGGGACTGAGAGTTTTAAAGATTCAAACAGGCAGCTCAAATGAATTGCCATCTGTGTATAAGAAACTTCAGATAACTGTACACAAATATCAAGTGTGGGTCTGACGCACCAACATCCCTTATAGAAGTGTACCATAGTAAAAACATAGCAGTGTAATAAAGCAGAGTGAAAGCATAGGCAAGCACTGTAAAGAATAGAGAGGCATGGTGAAGCATAGGCAAGCACTGTAAAGAATAGAGAGGCATGGTAAAGCATAGGCAAGCACTAAAGAATAGAGAGGCATGGTAAAGCATAGGCAAGCACTGTAAAGAATAGAGAGGCATGGTGAAGCATAGGCAAGCACTGTAAAGAATAGAGAGGCATGGTGAAGCATAGGGAAGCACTGTAAAGAATAGAGAGGCATGGTAAAGCATAGGCAAGCACTGTAAAGAATAGAGAGGCATGGTGAAGCATAGGCAAGCACTGTAAAGAATAGAGAGGCATGGTGAAGCATAGGCAAGCACTGTAAAGAATAGAGAGGCATGGTGAAGCATAGGCAAGCACTGTAAAGAATAGAGAGGCATGGTGAAGCATAGGCAAGCACTGTAAAGAATAGAGAGGCATGGTGAAGCATAGGCAAGCACTGTAAAGAATAGAGAGGCATGGTGAAGCATAGGGAAGCACTGTAAAGAATAGAGAGGCATGGTAAAGCATAGGCAAGCACTGTAAAGAATAGAGAGGCATGGTAAAGCATAGGAAAGCACTGTAAAGAATAGAGAGGCATGGTAAAGCATAGGCAAGCACTGTAAAGAATAGAGAGGCATGGTGAAGCATAGGCAAGCACTGTAAAGAATAGAGAGGCATGGTGAAGCATAGGCAAGCACTGTAAAGAATAGAGAGGCATGGTGAAGCATAGGGAAGCACTGTAAAGAATAGAGAGGCATGGTAAAGCATAGGCAAGCACTGTAAAGAATAGAGAGGCATGGTGAAGCATAGGCAAGCACTGTAAAGAATAGAGAGGCATGGTAAAGCATAGGCAAGCACTAAAGAATAGAGAGGCATGGTGAAGCATAGGCAAGCACTGTAAAGAATAGAGAGGCATGGTGAAGCATAGGCAAGCACTGTAAAGAATAGAGAGGCATGGTGAAGCTGCATATCAATAAACATGGCTAACCAGGGTAAACTATGATAAGTGCAATGAAAAACTGCAAATACTGCAAAAATACCATGGTAAACTATTCTGAGGGATGAAAGAAGACAGCAGCTAAAACAGCTGATTGCAATGTCAGCTTTACTCTGCTCTTATTTGACAGCTGCATTTAATTGCCTCAAATGCCATTGGAAACGCAAAAAAAACACCAACCAAAAAAAACAAATGCAGTGCTTGACAACCTGTGATCTCGCTGCGATCTCGCTGTTGCTGGTTTAATCTTCAGATCTGCCTGGAAGACACGAGGAATATCAAACAGCTCCATTTAGAAATGCCATTACCTGGCAGAGGGGCCTCGGCAAGATCTCAGACTGTCAATCAAAGGCAAGGAGAGAGGGGGAGGGTGACCCCCCCGGGGCACCAATTAGCTTCCCCTTTCACTCCCATTCCCACCGTTCCTTTTATCATTATTCCAGATTCGAGCGCGCAAAGCAAATCTAGTGACCTTGACCGAACCAATTTAGTAGTTAGCATCTGTAAGCAAGGAAATGCTTTTACCATAGGCCATCGCACTGGGGGCCATTACTACACATTACTACACACCTTTGACAACTGTCTCTGTCAAACTGTCTCAAACTGTCTCTCTCTCTCTCTCTCTGCTTGTCAGGGAAAGCAAGGGGATGAAAACGAAATCAATCCAAACACCTTACTCTATTAAAAAAGAGCTTGGATTAATAGTGCTGTTGAAAACAATAAAGCAGCTGCAGCTTCTAAACCCTTTTTGTTGAACCCAGAGATACCCACTGCACAGAGAGGATTATTGACAAAATGACGGCCAGTGACTTTAAAACAAGTGTGTTTCACTGCAGCTTACAAGAGCTTTTAGAAAAATTGAAGTAAGACTCATTGATAAGAAGGAAGATCATGCATGCAATCCCCCCCCCCCTGTTATTGCCTCATTCTTAAAGATAGTGCTAGTTGGGCTCTGTGCTTTTATCTTGAAGTTGCAGCTGGAGTGAATGTATCTCTCCAGGACTGCAGCTCCACAGATAGGGCATGTCCTGAGGATGTCCTTCCCATTACAGCTGAGCTCATCTCCCCATACATAACCTGATCGACTCATCCGTTTCAAATAGCTGGATCATGGAAGGCTTCATGTGCACCCTTACACCCTGACCTTCCATAGCAAGGAAGCTGCAGTATTTGTTCCAAATGCACTGAGTGGCTGTTGCTGGTAATATTGTAACATTGTTATCTGCGCTTCATCGTATATTATCCCACTTCAAATGCTATTGTTTGTCATTAATAAACTGAAGAAGCACGTACACATCACACCAGTGCCCTGGCCATTTATCTGCCATCCAAACACATACCATCCAAACACGATAAGGTTTGTTCGTACGAGGGGTGGAGGAGACATAGCTTTCTTTTCTTATCTCCATGGCATGTTCAGGTTAGGTTTAGGGGCGTATTAGCAATATGTTCAGCCCGGGTATAGACCTGTAACTAGCTGGGGCAGGAGATATGCTAAAGTATATCATTAGAGAAAGTGGCATGCATTCAAAAAGTTTGCAGCTAAAACGTAGGTTCTGAGTACTAGAACATGCCCAGAGGGTTCTATCTTTAAAATGATGGGATAATGGCCAGCAGGAGTTATTTCACAGCAATTTACTGAGGATATTCCACAATATGGTTGAATAACCAAAGAAGACTGGAGGGAGCTCATGTGACGAGAATAATAGCTTCCTAAATGAGAACAGCAACAGTCCTTGTTTTTTAAATTCATTATTTAAAGGTGGTAGATGTTGTTTAATGAAATCCAGAAGGACTGTGAAAGACAGCATTCCTTCTCGGACTCTTTTAACCTGTGAAGTGCCCTTGTCCTGCTTTGAGGACAGGCTGCTTTGTAATTGTTTGGAACATTTTTAACCGGCATCTACCTGTTATTTAAATTTTCTCTTCAGCTATCTTGTGATAAATTTTCTTAACTGTAAAAGTTAAGTGTAAATGTAATGTATCAGATGACATAAATACAGCCTGTGCTCCGATTTATTCAAAGAAACATGAATTTGGCTCACGTGATTCCCATTGGAAGGACGGTAGCTGTTCTGTCTGAGCTCCTTTAAGAGTTTGCAGAATGGAGTTGCTTGTGAGAAGCTTCGCAGTGTAGATGTGAGCAAGCCTCTTCCAGGGCCTGTATATCTGGAAAGCACTGGACGAGTTCATGAGCAAAATATCAAGAGCCTTTATTTCATATGCGTACGCGACTAAAGAGGGAGCAAAGCGTGCAGCACACACAACGGCTGCACGTTATTTTTATTAAAATGCTGTTAAGCTGCTGCGGTACAGAGAGCAAGCCACACTTTGAAATGCATGTGTAATTAAAGCAATGGTGGGCATGGTGGAGCATTTCTATGCATAACATCTAATAACATAATATTATTCAGTGTTACAAACCTGGTAACACTGAGACCTTAAGCTGAGGAAACACAAAGCCAGTTTTTCAGGAACAGTGGCTTGAAACCTGGTTCCAGGAGACCATGACACCTAGCATGAGGCAACTTCGCTGTATCAAACCCCAAGTCTGCCCTGGTGTGCCGTGCAGTGGCCTGAAACCTAGTCTCCCGAAACCAAGTTCCAAACCAGGAAGTGGTTTCGTGTTCCCTCAGCTTCAGACATACCTTTGACTCCTTAATTGAACCTTTCTTCTAACTTCAGCAATTAGATTTTACTTTTTTTTTTTTTTAAGTGATTAGAAAATGGATCAAAGATTTTCTTTAAGCTGATTGGCCAATATGAGGTCTCTAATCTCTGGTAAAAGACACTGAATTTTATCTTTCAAACTGTGTTTAATCTCTTCACAGTATTCATTTAGGTAATTTACTTTCTGCTTGCCAAAAGAAAATCTCTATTTTAGTCTTTCAGTGTAGACTAAAGAATCCTTTTGGCTGGGGACATTTACTGGCACGAGATGGGCCTTACGAGACGGTAAAGCCCTCCTCTTTGCTTAATTATAAGGGAGTTCATTTTGTTATATTGTTTGAACAACCCTCTTGATTTTGAATTAAGCTAATTGAAGCAATGATTGAGCCCTCCTGTCACAGTATGGCTCATCTGTTATGTTTAATCTGAGCTTGTTCCAGTCTTCATGGATAATGTATGGGGCCATCACAGGCTTTTAGAGTTATTCAGGAAACACAGTTTTCCCAGTTGTTCCTTTTGATAAGATCAGCGTGCTTTTTATTCAGCCAGGACTCTTACAAAGCTGCGACTCGCTGGCTGCAACGAGGCACGACCCCGCGGTTCTTTTTGAAAAGGCGACGATTGCTTATTTAACGATCCTGGGATATTTAGTTCGCACGGGGTCAGGTGAAATGTGTCTCCAGCGCCACACTCCCAGCAGCTGTGCATTATTCAGGTATCCCAGTACTGGTTGGAAGGCTTTGTGTTTACAGAGGTAAGTGTTTATTAGGGCATGCAATAGAAAAGATGAAATGCATTAGTAAAAGTTCAGCCGCTGACAGAACTAGAACGCGACACTGGAGATGAGCAGACTACAGTGATACTGTGACTAGGTATGAGAGGAAAGCATGGAAACAGACACTGAAAATACCAATGCCTTTTCACCTCCTTAGCACTTACAATAACATTCCCCTTGTAAATATACAGGACTTTACTATCTAATCTAGAAGAGAACCATGCAGCACTTTGATACGAAACCAGGGATTTGCAAAGTGCTGTTTTTTAATGTTCAGAAGTGTATGGTTCTTTTGTCCTGGCAACACGATTGTTGCGGCTCTACGGGCTCTATTTTCAAAGCATTTCCTCCATTCTTTAAAGGAGATCATTCCATGTAAATGATATTAAACTGAGAAGCAGACAGCTGGAATGTGTTTGAACGACCACGAATAGCAGTGCTTAACATGTTTGGTTCTCGTTTGATAAAATCAGCAGCATTTTTTTTTTGTACTCCTAACGTGAATGCGTTTATCGCTCAAAGCGCACACAAGACATTTGATTTTTTATTTTGAAGGAAGTCAATTGTTTCCGTGCACAATCAAATACAAATTGCATACCCAGCTGCAGGATTCTCTGTACCTCCCTGAGCGATGGTGGTCCACATAAACAATGCCGTCTCATTAGTCTTGAGGGCAGGGTTGTTGTTTGTCTTTCAATGCAGGGCAACAGATTTGAAATCCAAACACATGTTCTGGTCTGCAGGCATTCCACTGCCACCTGAGATACTGTACAAAAACCCAGGATTGGAAGCAGGATACTGATTGAGAAATGTCCACTTTGTGATGTCAAGGAAGAGTTTGTGATGGCACGAAATAGGGGGTGGGGTGGGGTTGGCGTCTCATACAGAAAACCAATCTCGGTTTCCCAGGAAATAATTCCTGCTTTTGATATGCAATCTGCCTCCCTCACCCATTAACACATGTGTGATTGCTTTTGTGTGAACTGAAAAAGTCAACTGCAATGCATTCAAACACACAGCATATTAAATTAATAATTGAATGCTTTGTGCATGTGTATTAGAGGTTATAAAGACTCCAGAATAAAACCTCCACATTAAATACTAGATCAATCATCGTGCAACCTGTATGCTAAATTGCTCCAGTGTCGATTATGCTGTCATTCATATTTATTTTCCTTCATTGATGTCTGTGTACTGAATTTGAAATCCTGCTGCAGACAGTCCCATGACAAAGGGTCAAAATAACTTCTTTTACCAAGATGTCTACAAATCAACGCATCTGTCGAAGTCACAGGATGAGTCTCTGGGACTGTAATAAATACACAACATATTTGAGTTATGTAATTGTTATGCTGAGTGGTGTTCTGTTCCAGGCTTTTCTTGTGTCGGAGTGAAATAATATTCAGAGACAGCTCTCTGGAGCCCTTAAATAGATATACAGATAATCTCCCACATCCTGCTTTGCTTTAATTAGAATCACTATAGGTAATAAACAGAGCCATTAGGAAAAGTGTATGCCTAGAACAAATCAATGATCTGTTTGAATACTGAATTTTATTTGACTTTTTTTTTATTAATAATGAACCTGTTTACATTCCTGACAAAAGGCTATTCTCTGAGCGCGCTCAATCATTTCCAATGATTTGTGTAATCTCTATTAACACTTCCCTGGGGGGCATACTGCTCCATTACATTTTAAAAGCAAATATAAAAATATATATAATTGGAGCACATGCATAGTTAATCTAGGGTCTATCTATCTATCTATATATATATATATATATATATATATATATATATATATATATATATATCTATATATATATATATATCTATATATATATATACACAATAGTTTGCAAATGCAGTATAACACTCCATTGCTTCTGTTTTCAAATTTGTTGTGAATATAAAATCCAACCACTGTAACTGAAAATCTTGGAAAATTGTCAACGAATGACTGTCTAATTCAATTGATGACTTTAATAGGCCACACACATGCAATTCATTAAAAATAGTAAGAGAAAATGAACACATAGCCACGAATGACAAAATGCAGTTGTTTAAGATGCCTAATTAAAGCACAAAGGGGTCTATCATTATCACACGAGTGCCTATTGTTTCTATATCACTGATTACTGAGCGGAAATTGAAATGGTCTCACCCAGAGATTTTCATGCAGGTCGGTATATAAAGGATATCAACGGAACACAGGCCCTGAGGTCTGTCTTGCAACAAGCCAATGCTAAGAGATTCATTAGGTGGCTGCAGGTGCTGTCTTGAATGTGCTCCTGTGCTGCCATGCGATGTGACAGGACCACGGGAGACATCCGCCTTGGATTCAGGCCCTTGCTAGTGTCAGATTATAATGAAAAAGCGAAGAACAAATGAAGAGGGAACATTGTCAAAACAGGTACAGTTCAGTCCTAATACATCGGAAACCTGCCAAGCTGCATGTCAGCTGTGATGACGGTGTCTGTGAAATACTGACATAGAGCTGAGATGATCGAGTCCTGACTGTGTATTGTACGGAGACATCAAGGATGTGGTAGCTGCCATGCCTTCCCCTTCAATCACGTCAATAGCAAAGCAGTGTATTCTTTTATGAACGCTCCCGGCTGGGAACGTTCCAGGATGTGTGCAAGTCAGCTGATCTCTGGTGCACAATTACAGTTTGCTGTTGCAAGCTGTTTTAAGCAATGAGATCTTGTTTATGAAGTATGCCCTGCGCCATTCTGTTAGCAGGAGAACGTTTGTCGGTTTTGCAGTGTGTCTGCTGAGACCAGGTTCAACATTGTGTTCTCTCAAGCTTATCATAAGAACAGAAGAAAAGTTAGGGAACGAGAAAAGGTCATTCGGCCCATCAAGGCTCGTTCCTTGTCAGCACACATTCTCTAATTTAATAGCACAGAATCTCGTCTTTTAAAAAAAAATGTTTCCAGTGTTTTAGAGCACAGAAACCCTTCTGTGTTCTTTTAATGCAAGTCAGGTCACCCCCCCCCCCGGTCTCCAATCTGTAAATCAGCAGATCTGCAGGATCACAGTAAAGCCGGTTTCATCGGTTTCTGAGTGCCACAGTCAGATAAGCTGTGCCATCCATCCATCCATCCTATCTGTCAAGCTCATCATCCGCTGCAAGTGGAAGCACAGCCCCCCCCCCCCCTCGGAGACCCGCAGTCCTTCATCTTTCATTTATTTAGGAAATTAAATCTGAACCGCTCCCAGTGCTAACACATTAGAAGAAATGAAAAAAAAAAGAAATGGGTTGAGTTCATTTCTACAAGGAGATAGTATTAAAGATGGGCAAGATCCTTTATTTAAAAAGAGTAACGGTTCAATTGAAAAACCAGAGAGAGAAAAAGGAAAGCGGACAAAGTTTCACTAAATAATTAACGGGCGTGCTGTCGGAATGATAATTGCAGCTTTTGAAAGTTTCAGGGGTTTATTTAATTCGCTCTCTCACTCATACGTACACATGGCACCTGGAAAATAACACACATAGAAAACAAAAGGCTGGGGCCATCTGTGAAGTGAATGCGTGCAGAGTGCTGGGTTCTCTCCAGATCCATGTCAGGAGAAGCAGTGGCTAAAGGGGAGAGCTGTGAAACTGGCCCATAACAGCTCTGTAATGCTGTGTGATGCACTGCTGTGATGGATTAGGACCCCTGTTGATGAGATATTTAAAGCTGTGCAACCACGAATGCAGAGCAGACTGGTCCTTTTGCACAGCGGTTCAGATGCTCGCTTGCAGTGCGCAGGGTCACTGGTTCTCGCCCAGCCTCTGCTCTGTTACATTAGTGACCCTGCAGGGGCTGTGCTGTCATCTGGCTTCCTCTTACCACATCACATCCACAGGCCTTGTCACCTTGGAAACCAATGGAGCCAAAAATTGAAAACCGCCTGCACTTGTCTTCTAGTCACTACAGAAGCATTGTTCCAGCACTGGCTTGCAAGGGAAAAAATCTTTTTAAAAGATTGTCTTCCTTGTTTTTGGGTTCTCAAAGCATTATTCATGTCAGCGCTTCGATTGGCCAGCCTACCGTATCAGTGTACTTTAATACACAATCTATGTGGGCATCGCAGACAAAGGCCAGTCTTATACTACTCTGCGCTGTCTGCATCGGATTTCATCCCCGCCTCATGCTTTTCCAAAAGATCTCATCTATGTTGCAAGGAGATAACGGCTCAGATCCCTACATGCCTATCCGCACTATCTCCAGAGCAAATAGAATTGGATCCTCAGTTTATATCTGAGGTCCGGTGATGACAAGGATGCCTGACCTCCCGAGCGAGAATAGAAATGCAAGCGAGGAGAGGAATAAATTGCGTGGGGTTTGAAATGTGCCGGTGAAGAGCGTGCTGTGATCTTATAGGAATGAGACACACAGGTGAAGAGCGTGCTGTGATCTTATAGGAATGAGACACACAGGTGAAGAGCGTGCTGTGATCTTATAGGAATGAGACACACAGGTGAAGAGCGTGCTGTGATCTTATAGGAATGAGACACACAGGTGAAGAGCGTGCTGTGATCTTATAGGAATGAGACACACAGGCCGGCGCGCAGGTTAACCCAGCTGCTCTTAATCCAGGAGGCTGAGGCATCACTAGAATTGCAGGTAGCCCTCCAGTCCCACGATCCTCTGTTGAATGTAGCTCTTTGAGCGGGCGTGCTGTTTCGGCTGGGGCCACATTTCTATGCTGGCAGGCCAAAGTAAAGAGTCTTGGAGAAAATGTCTTCACTAACTAATTTCATTACGGGAAGTTTTTCTTAATAGGAAGTTCATGGAAGTTTGGCCAATTTAATTAGATCGAGCACCAGGGAGTAGGTGCCATCCCAGTTGAAATACGACATGCTGTGAGTTTTGCAGTGTTACCAGGAAGTTGCATGAAGCTATGCTGATCGACTTGGAGGGAAGTTCAGTTAGGGGGAAGTTTGCAAACTTCCAAAAACGTCACTTCCCTGCAGGGAAGATTTTGACTTACTTGCCCCCTGAGCCTCCAATGCTGACCTGCTGCACGTACTCACTGTTCACGATACAGTGCAGTGACTCACAAACAGAGTGATGATATTATAAATCCAGACAGCACACACTGTCAGAAAACGATTGTGATTATTCAGACAGCGTTCCTTGTCTTGAGTCAGGAGGATCAATCATTCAGTAGCAGAAGTAGAAAAGTAACACTTTTTTTCACCAATGTTCTCCCATTTAAAGACCTAAAGCACTTGGATTGCACCCAGGGAAAGCTAATGTATTCCTTTGAAGGGCTTGAAGGGCAAAGTAATGTATACTTAAAGAGTTTAGATTTATGGCTGGTTTCACAGACCCAGATCAGTGTTAATCTTGGACTAGCCAATGTTAGTTTAGGTTGGTAATCCAAGACTGGGGTCTGTGAAACCAGCTGATTATGTTTGTCTTGAATAAATATATCTCAGTAATTTCAGTATAATTCCAGTAAACTGCATCTCTGCTCTGTCAGTTGCAATAACGCTTTGTTAAATTCAAAGTGGCCTCATAACATCATGCTTTTGGACAAGGGCACAGTCCGGTGCTAGGGGAGCGGTGGTGTGAATACATCACATCGGTGAATCATGAGAACACAGCCTGTGCACGGAGCGGGTAAAGCAGGGCCCATTTGGGACGGCAAGGCAGAGGGATCAATACACAATCCTGGGTAGGGTTTTAGTGTTCCCTCGATGATTCAACGGCCATCTCAGGAAAAAAAAAAAGCATTCAATAAAATGTAAAAATAAATGCAACGACTTTGCACACAGAACGAACGGTGCAGCCTTATTCTTCAATCGCTTATTAAATGCTAGGGATGTTATCACTGCGGCATCATGATTGCCTCGGGGTTTCTTTACTGATACCATTTAAAAAAAAAAAAAAAAAAGCAAACCTGCAACAGCTTCAGGTCCGTGTGAATGGTTATTGCAAATCAAAACTGTGAAATTCCATTTAGGACAAGCGCCCAGCCTACTAGCTTGGGTCTTGGTTTTAACCAGACCGCATACAATACAAGAAAGTGTAGCGCTGACTTCCCTTCAGGAGCAGCTCCATGTTTTTGAAGTATGGATCGGCATAAAGTCTAGACCCAGCACAGTTTTACAGCCTGATTATATTTTATTGCTTTCTGCTGGACCTGCAAAAAAAATGAAGTTAAAAGTGTGGTTAAGAGGCCAACCACTAATCCATTTCATAACTCTTTATACTCTTTGCATTTTCAAAGTATGCAGCACCCTGGAGCAGTGGTGCACAGCTCGGGCCTGGAGGGCTGGTGCCCCTGCAGGTCTTTATTCCAATTGCACCCTAAACTACTTTATTGGACCTTATGAGAAGCTTAATTGGTCCAATTAACTAATTTAGGGTATGGTTAGAACGAAAACCAGGAGGGACACCAGCCCTCCATGACCTGAGTTGTGCACCACTGCCCTATAGCCTTTGGGGTGCTTTGTTCCTCTGTTTATGCAAACCTTCAGAGAGATGTGCGCCCCGTGGTTCATGGGGACGTTTGGGACAGCCTCCTCCTAAATGGATGTGCGTTTCATATTATTCTTAATGATGATGATGATGATGATAATGACATTGACGAGAGCAGGAAATGAACAGGAATGATAAAATACAACATGAAGAATCCAGACTGTGCTGTTGTATCATCCCAGGACAACAGGCTCTGGAGTCGCACTCAAAGAAACAGGCAGAGAGATTCCACAGTTATTAATAATATCCAACGCAGCTCAGAGTGAAAACAGGAAGCACATGAAGAGGAGTGCATACAGGGCATGTCAGCGACGCAGAGAAGCCGTGCCGCTGAGATGACACAGCACATTACAATGCCTCCCACAAGAGAGGCAAGATTGGTTTCTTAATACATTTCAACAAAAAAAAGCATCAAATTCAACATCAGCCTCCACTGATTTCACTTCTAATAAATAATTTCAAAGGAATCCAAGTTACAGAAGACATCTTCAATATTTCATCTTCAATATCTTTAAATAAATACACTTCCAAGACAAGCTGCCCCGAAGGGTACTCTGAATGCATCAGAGCCGAGTGGATTTTGGCTGTACTGAGGGGAGGCAGCGTACTCATGTATGCGACTTTATCTCAGCAGCTCCCTGTAGATGCGCTTTACGATAGGAAGTGAAAATGTTTTCTCTGAACAAATTTGAATCCATCAGGTTCTCCATTCATTTTCCTATACTCTAGACCAACGCAACTCTAAAAATAAATAATGATATGAGACAGGATATAATATCAGTGTAACTGCTGTTTTTCTGAAACCTCCCTTATAAAAGTTTACTGTGTATTTTTGCGGAGTGTTCCCATGCGTTTCCCATGGTTACAGGATGCATTTCCCATCGGCTACCCTGGTTTGCCATGTTTATGAATATGCTTTACCGCACCTCGCTGGTACTATTACACTGTGCTATTACACACTGCTGTGTTTTTGCTATGGTAAGCTTTTATAAGGGATCTGACAGTATATTAGGAATTACTAAAACAAATATAGACAAAGGAGAAAAACAATTCCCGAACTGCAGGCTATGTAATAATGAAGTAAATACAGGAGTCTGAGGGTGGAAACGGCTCGAATTGAATTCTATAGTATTCTGACCATGCCTACAATCCCAAACAACAACTACTTTATAGAAACTGTCCATCTTAAAACAGAAATGTATCTTTGGTGAAGATTATTATAGATCAAGGGTGTCCAATCCCAGTCCTAGAGGTCTACTCCACTCCAGGTTTACCAGGTAAAATGAGATCATTAACTTCAGGGTCTGGATGAAGGTCCAGTTAAACAATTCAGAACAGGGTTGGAACAAAGACCAGGAGTGGACCTAGCCGCCCCTGTTATAGATGCTAGTTATTAACCTTTAATCTCTGTTCTTCTCTTGGTTTGCTTTGGCAGCAGGCAAGTACAGAACCACACTAGTTTAAGAAGCCTCTTCCAGGCACCTTATCAAATTCCAAATGCTGAAGACGTCTCTCTTCCATGATATGAGATAGGAGCTGTGTGTCTTTATGAAAACGCGGCATTCCACTGTTTTCTGTATGTGACCAATGGGACCACTCCTTCAGACAGGTGGTGGACATATTAATCAGGTAATGCAACAGTGCCCTCTATGACCCAAGACGGTAGTACGACCTAGAATATTGTTTCATGTTGTTTGGTAGCTTCACCGGTATGGTTTCCTTGATCTGCAGTGAACGATTCTTCCTCAACAGCAGCACAAAGTGACCTAAGTCTGTTTGCTATTGCCGATGGAGAAACGACTGAGAAAGGGTGTGGCTCCAATGTGTCGATGGGTCTCCTCACCCCTTCCTCTTCTTGCAGGCTGGGCACATGCTTAACTGCGCTCAGTGAAATAACTTAAGGTAATTAGCTCAACTGGAAATATAATGCTTTTCTTTTTGCGTCATCTGCGGTTACAATGAAGTCTAAAAATCCCATTGGAGGGACTATGACCCTGATCAGGGGTTTAAACCCTGATTAATGACAAATCACATCTGATCCGCCAACGAGGACGTCTCTCGTCTCTGACATCTTACCTCAGTTGAGAGATTCAGCTTCTCCTGTCGCAGGATTTGAGAATTTTTTTTTTGTGTGGAATTGACAAGTATTATTTTAAAGCAGCTTCAGGTGGGTTGTCAGGCAGAGCCTCAGACCCAGCTAAGAGCACACATCTCAAATCACTGAGCTTCTAATTGGGCACCTTTTCCGGGAGCTCAGGTCTCCTCAGGGCTGCTCAGCATCCAGAAGCAAGGACAGGGAGAGCACACTCGCTTCCTTCCATGCGGGGGATTGCTCTGCCTGCTGACATTTGCTACCTGCTGGCCTTCATAATCTTTCATTTGTAGCAACATTTCCCTTCTCTGTTAATGTATCCGAGAATGCTGCTTAGTGATTCCACTGAGATGTGGCTCTGGCTGTACAAACGTCTCCCTGGCTAGTTGCAAATATGAAAACCTACAGTCTGGGATTTTATCCACTCACAACACTATGTTCCTTGTACACCGTACCTATCACTTAATGAACCACATGAAATGAAAGGGTTGAAAGAGCAGAACGAACCAACACAAAATACTGGAAAGGATGGCATTTTCATTGTGGAGACTCATACTGATCTGTTTAGAATAGCCTTTTCATTTTATGCATGTTCTTGTAAATGTGCTTAGTAAATCCACTAGCATAAACACTGTTGGGTAAAGAATATGTTGCCCTGAAGATGTAGAGGTTTATCTGAAAGGCACGGAGCACAGAAAGGACATTGATAGTGAATGCAGAAAAGAGGCTGTACTAAAAAAAAAAAAAACACTTAGGGGAAATCTTAGTGTATTTCACTCCGAAAAATCATATTCCTACCAGAGTACATATTACTCATAAATACAGTACATCTTCATTAAGGGCTGACATTTAAATCACAATCGCTGACCTTCTAAAATAGTTTTCTGTCCTGTCCCCTGTCGGTGAGATGAGATGAGGTTAAAAGCTCTAAAATCACGAATGCAGACGAGCACGGCTCTTTTGCATTGTGGTCAAGACGCTCGCTTGAGGTGCAACAGGGTCGCCGGTTCACGCCGGTTGACTGTAATTAAAAAAAGTTATTTAAATAATAAAGACGGTTGTTGCTGTAAAACAAATGTATAATGGTTTTGGATCGAATTCAGTTGATGAGCAGTCCATCTTTGGTTTGGGCAGTCTGTTTTTATATATAAAATGTTTTAACTGCAAGGATGAACAACTTTAACTTTAAGAACACCTGGTATATCTTGATTTGAATATATGACCAGAGCCAGCGTTGCTTATTTTCTCAGATTTTCAAGAGCTGATTTCCTGGCATGACCATAGGCGCAGTGTTGCAGACAGATTCGCAACCGGAGCTGCGCTTGCGGCAAACATAAATAAACAAATCCGTTTAAAATTCATAGGCTATCAGAAAATTGCGGCTTTGTTTTCTGCTCAATATGCTTTATGAAACAAGGCATGCTTCACATCAAATCCAATAACCTTACCCATAGGCTATTTTTAAAATGCAATCCTGGCCCAGCGTTGCAAGCGTTATATTTTCAATGTCATGAGTAAGATCAATGCCACATGTATTATTAGTCTCTTCTTTCAAAATATATTCTGTTGCTATGGAAAAAACTATTGATTGGTCCAGGCATGCTGCCTAGCACAGCAGGTTATCAGAGATGTCATTAAAAAGAATCACATTGACTGGCACCTTGGGAAGAATAAAAGACCAAGATGGTCTATTTTGAGCGATAATCAGCCTTTGTGATAATTGCTGTGATGGAAGGACCTATTATTCTAGCTTTCAGGAACAACGTGCACCTAAAGCAATACCTGCAGGTGACAGACAAGCCATTGCAACCCACTGCGCTAATCGCTTTAAATACCAGTCTTTGTATGTCTCTTTCTTACTTTGTGCAGGAAACTGCAGAGTCTCAAAAAACACTCAACATGCATATGAAATATGAGCTCAAAACGGCAGTCTAGAGATAGATACGCGCATGCATGGTGCATCTATTGACTTTTTATTAACATGAAGCTAAACTTCAGCACATGGTTAATTGCATATTCATTAAATACTAATTAGTGACACTCAAAATAAAGCATTACCAAAAATATCAATATGATCATTTAGCAGCGGTTCTGTACTGTATGCTACTATTTATAACAGACATGTAATTTAGTTACGATGGGCAAACCAATATACAGTAGACCTTCTTGCATTCTAATAAAAACATATTAAAGACTGTTATTCATAAGAGCACTAATATCCTCCTCAGCCAGCCTTACCTGCTTGGTAGCTGGCCTTGTCTTTTCTCACTCTGCAGGATTCAATCCAGATGAGTTTGCTGTGCCCTTCATAGATTGGGACCCATCCTGTGTCTTCTCATCCCACACCAGTATCTCCATCTTCCAGCTGACTGTCCCTCTCAACACTCTGCAGTTCCAGGGATTCGTATTACTTTAAGGGAAAGGGACTCTCAGGTAATCAAGTCCCACCTCTGCATCACCCTCACCCTAACCCTTTCACAGCAACACAACCTTCCTGTCATACCAGCTTCAGAGAGAGTCTGTGACATTGCAAGTTTAAAGCAATGCTACTTAGATCCTTTTTGATGATCTCAGACACTCTGTCTCCTTCGATAGTAGGCTATCTTCGAGAGCTTGATGAGATGCTCTTGGTTTCTTCATATAAGTGATGGAATTAATGACTGCATTCATTATTTATCAGTCTAGTTAAGTCCGAAAAGATAATAATGTTAGGTAATAATTTTGCATAAAATGTCTCTAATTACTATGCATGTACATATTAGTTACTTAGTTAATACATGTGTACAGTGTTATTATGTATAGTTACAATGCACTGAATGTGTCATTCTTTTGCACAATATAACCTTAATCTTAACCTGAACCCTAACCCTAATATAACTCTAAACTTAACCCTAAACCCCCTAATCCTAACCCAAACTCCCCTAACCCTTCTCTGATACAATTGTGTACTTACATATAGCATGCCAAAAGATTTACACTTTGAGTAAATTGTAACTATGCATAATAACATTGCAACTATGTGTAAGTACACATGTATTTAATAAGCAACTACTATGTAAATACACAGTAATTAGACACCTAATGTAAAGTGAGACCACATATAATTTGCCATATATTTAGATTCCTTTTTCTCAGATAAGTCGTCTTCCCAGTGTTGTTAGGACTGACTCTTCACATCAGGAATAGTGTATTGCTATGGGATTTGTCATTTACACTGTACAGAAAAATAAAACCAAAAAAATTCAATTGCGCTTGCACAGAATTAATTTCTCCCTTTAAATCAAACTAAGCAGATGCTGAAATCCTCTTAATCTCATCTAAATGAATGCTCCGCTCAGCCTCTTCGTCAGCAGGTGAACCATAGGCTATTAGCAGCTTAGTAGCCAGAGGTGCAGCAGTAGCTCAGTGAAGCAACACGATGCATCATTACCATGCGGCAGTCTGCAAGAATAATTATAATGATGAAGAAAAAACCCCCCATAAAAGTGTTTCCTTTAATAAAGAGTCCAGCCACCTACCTTCAGAGATTCATTAACAAAGCCAGCAAGAACGTTCTGTTTTTCTATTATGTATATTTTAAACAAATTGTATACCACTTATTAAAATCTGCTTTTTCACTCCTAGACAACACACAGACGTCTCCCCGGCTGTAGCCAGCCATGTCTGATCATTTCTAAAGAACCTAAAGAATCAAATAATTCAACAGTCTCTTTTCCAGTCCGGATTATGTGTCCGTTTGCCCTCTCTAGAGGGTCGTGCCACCCTAGTCACTCATCTTCCTGGCAGTTTAAAGAAATGTATAGAAACAGATAGAATGATTAATTACGAATAGGATCAAGGCTTCCAGTTATTATCAAAAGGAACAGGGAAACAGAACCGTGCCAACCTTGCCTGTAGTTTGCGGACCGAGAAGCAGAGCTCTGTAGGAATGCTGGCATTTTTTAACAAAGACAGAAGGGACCAAAACAAGGTAGATTTAGTTCTGTTAAATGTTTGAGCCAAAGCTTAAAGACTGAAGATTGATTTCTTTCATGCAGTCTTTGAAAAAAAAACTGCTTTTTAAATAAAATAAAACATCTGAATGTGGTAATAAATCAAAGGAACGCAGTTCATGAATAAAGAAAGGGGTTCAGATATGCAATACACGTAAACAGTTCTCTTTGTTAATCCTCTAAACTGGCTTGTTTTAATTGTTCATTGATGTTTGTCAAAGATTAGCATACTTTGCTTTTTATGTTTATGATAAGTAAAAGCTTTGATTTGTATTCTGCTTGACAGGGAAGAAACTCAAAACTGTTTAGAGACCAAGCCAACAGAGGGATACATGAAAGGCTTGAGCCTTTAACGGGATGTATCACACAGCTATGAAAGCCATTGAAACAATAAAATGTGTTGGTGGCACATCAATGCTTTTATTTATTTGACCATAGTCCTGACAACTAACTGCATGGATAGCATTGTTCTACTCTCTCATTCTTAACTTCAGTTGTGCTTTCTTTAATTGATTTGAAACCATTCTTCAATGTGTCAAGTCTTTGTCAGTGTTCTGCATTACAATTGTATTATTTATTATAGCAACAGTCCAATGGTACTCTTTGGATAGTACAATGGTAACTGCCACAGTAATGCCACTGTATTGCAGCAATCACATGACTATCTGGAACATATTTACAAAAGAACTGGTCATTTAAACAAGCAATTTAAACAACATGACTATTACAAAACAATCAGCTAGTTTAGTTTCACGTCTGCAAGACAATTTGTTCCCAAGTGGTTTGTTAAAATCCACCAATTTATACGCTTAGAAACTATCTGCCACTTTCATTAAAGGTTCCACTGCTGTTTCCAGTACTGTAAAGGGAAGTGGTACCCCAAGCCGCACTCGCTTGCAGAAACAAATGGATTGAAAATAATCCCTTTAACCTTTACTGGTACTTCGCGTGTGCTAAAGTGCTGCTAATCATCAACGAAGAACCGGATCAGAAGAAAAGGCCTCTGGGATTCCAGAGGGAGCGTTGCGTTGGCTCTGGTTCCCCTCAGGGATGGGGAGGCAAAACCGGAAGGGACTGTTTCTCCTCATCGCGCCACAGCGGACCCCATCAGCCAGGCGCCCGGTCAGCTCGGTGGACACCTGCAGGGCTGGCCTTTGTCCTCCAGAGGTCGGTAGCTCGCTGACCTCCGCTCTCGAGTTCCTGGGTGTAGAAGAGGAAGCTGGCTCGGTCGAGGGATCAGAGGACTCCCACTGAACCTTCAGTTCTCCTGAGCTGTGTGGGGAATTGCTACAGTGACCGAACAGAATTAGACATTTGAAATTGGGGAGAAAATTAGGGGTAAGAATTGGACAATCTAAACTAACAAAGAGTCTCAATCCTGTTTATAACAAGACCAAAACATTCCTTAAAAGGGACAAAGAACAAGAAACTGTCTGTTTTTAACTGGGGTCTATTTAATGCTCTAAACAGGGAAATTCCCAATGATGGTATCCCCATGGATAATTGTATTGATGCTGTCATATTACTACAGGGATAGAAATAAGACTCCTATTGCATAGCACTTTCACCCATTCCATGTTATAATACATGTGTATAAGCTCAGGTGAGTCTTATTAAACCAGTAATGGATCAAAACTGCTATGCAACGGGAGTCTTATTCCCATCCCTGTTACTACATACAACAAAAACACAGTGAAAATCGAGCCACAAAAAAATGTCTAAATTATATATAAAGGCTGTTTAAATCATTACAACAGTGATCATTTCAACTTGCATTGCTGGAGCAAGGTCCTTTTAGAGGGGTATCTGTTTAACATTGAAATGATTACGTTTAGAGATCATGAAAACTCTTGCATATTTCTTCTATGGGTCTTGGCAGTGGACCAGAAGAAGCGTTTTTCCAATTAAACTGAATTAAGAGAAGTTCGATCTTGCTGAATGTTTTAAAGGAGATTGTCTTTGTGGAGGAGAAAGTGCAGCTGTAGGATGGTTTCATTAAAGGCTAACGCAAGGCAGCTCCGGTATCAGTGGAAATTTCAAAGAAATTTAATTGCAGAGAAAATGAGAGTTTAATCACAGAGCTGCATGCTTTATTATTCTCTTTCAGAGTATCATTTTAAAAGTAATTTGGTATGAATATTACTTCTAATCATGGTCTCCCTCTAAGGCTTGCTTCAGTCCTAATTTATTAGCTTCAATGCTTGGTCTCCAATTACTGGTACCTTATTCTTTCTTTAAAAAAAATACTAATCTACCCATTTTTTAATTTAAAAGTACAGTACTTCCCAATGCCTTATTTCATACTGTTTTACATTTCCATATTTCAGATCATAGTTTTTCAGCCTAAATGCTGAGTTAAAAGGCTGTATTCAAGCAATCCAAACAATAGGGGGCACTGATACTCATACTCCTGTATTGCCTTTAAGAGGTATGTATCAGCAGGTATTAAATAAATCCATTCATTAAAGGTGTTGATTTCAAAACAAGAAAAGCTGTCCTTCCCTCACCTTTACAACCGAGTACCAAACAAAAACTGATTGGAAGCAGGTTTTCCTCTCATCAGGGGCGCTAACACTACTGAGGGGAAAATTAGCACTAATCTGGGACTACTCAATGGTAATTTAGGTCATGCAGTCCAAGATTAAAACCAGCCGGGGTCTGTGAAACTAGACTGAAATGTACAGAGATAGCAGAATCTCACTAGAAAAGCGAAATGCATTCAACCCTCAAGAAGCGACACAGTGTATTGCCTATGATAGTTATACCCGCATGGCTGTATTTTGTTTTGCAAAGTCTGGGTTCATTGGGAGTATCTGAGGTGGAAAGTTGATGACAAGCCAATAAAAACGCACCAATCTCTGCAAGGAACATGCATTGTGAGAAGGGCCTCTCTCTGCGATCGCCCAATGTCGTTCCTATAATATTAGCATGGCCATGTTGTGGTGTACACATTTTAAACAATATTATCAGTGCTCTTTGTCAACTTGCATTGATTTTGAAATCAATTACGTTTTAAAAGACATTGATGCAAAGCCCAAATAACATTCACATTGATTTGCGTAAATCAATTGGTTGCTTACTTATAATTGATTAACGCAGCCCCACGTGTGTTGTGTTGTAAATTACTGTATTAATCTGATTATAAATCATGGCGATCAGCATTATGCACAGCAGCAGCCAGTCAATGAAAATGTTTCCTTTGTATACCCGGGACATTTTGAAGGCAATGCTTTGGGTAATAAGAGAATGACCAGGAGCAGAATCTGCCTGGGTCACCTGTCACCTTGAGAGGGTCACGTGTGCCTCAGTGCCACTCAGTTGTAAAACTGGGTTCCAAACAGATTGAAAATCAGACTCTGACTCATGGTTGGGCTTACTTGGGGGGGGGGGGAATGAAAGGAAAAATAAGCCTGATTAAAAAAAAAAAAAAAAAAAAAGGGTTCTAATGAACAGCAGCAAGCAATTAACAAAGTTCTGCTGCCATTTCCAAAAGGACGTTAGAATAATAACTCTAATAACATGCATTTATATAGTGTTTTTCTTCCATGAGTTTTAATAAGGAAACAAAACATGGGAATGTTTTAACTGGATAAAAGCAATATCATTTCTTTACATTAAAACTTGTGGAAGAAAAGCTATATATAAATGCATGTTGTTATTATTAGAGTTATTATTCGAACGTCCTTTTGGAACGAGGGTAAACCAGGTGCAGCAGGGAAGAGGCTGGGCACGAACTGGTGACCAATCACACTGCAAGCAAGCGCCTTAACCACTGTGCAAAAGAGCCAGGCTTTTAAACTCATCTCATCGACGGGGGGCATGAGTTTTCAGCTCCATATATACCATCAAGACTGGGGCTAATCCAAAACAACCAACAAATGTAAAACTTCCTTGGTTCCCCAGTATAAAAGTGTCTGAATACTGAATATAACTGCTGAATGATCTATTTCATTAGATAAAAAGTACAATACATGATGTGTGCATGTGTGTGCGTGTGTGTGCGAGTATGGTGGCCCACACCTTCCCTGTTTCCTATCGGTGTAATTGCTGCATTTTGCACGCAATTGTTGGTACAAGGGGCCATAAGCCATTGGGAATCCCTGCACCACCGCACATTCAATTACCTCTGCTTAGAATGACGGGCTCCTTATTTAGGTCTCTTGTAACACATTCTGCATGTAATCCATTATCTATTGTAATAGAGGTAGATACGGTACAAGGCTGCCTTTTTATCTATCAACCATGAAATTTGAACACTATTGAAAGAGCACTCAGCAAGATGTTCACATCAGAGAAAGACAGATACATGTTTAGTTTTATTGCCCTCATATTGTGCCAAGTCATTTTCCCCCTATTAATTAACCGTTCTCTGATAAGCTTTGTGCATGTGCCTGAGGCTCATGTTACTCTTCGGTTCTTGTTTGAAAAGATTACAAACTCACTTTAGGCAGAGAATTAAAGGAGACACTCCTAGCCACCGGCATACTGAATGCAGCACTTCATAAACTGTTGTCCTTGTAACAAATGCTTCACTCGGCTGGTGCTGCTAAATATGACTGGACACTGGGGTGCTAGCAACGTACCCTGAACACAGCATAACTTGGCGCCAGCACAGGCCAGCTGTCTGCCCTTGGTCTTGCATTTCCCCAACAGTTAGATCTGGGGTTACAATATATAACCCTCCTAGAGTTAAAAGGACTCTGCGAGCAGGCATGAAAGTGAAAATGATCAGTGAGCTGCCCCGAGCCTGTAGCCAGCAATGCAATAACATCTTGTCCCTGGATTACTGGAACTTCGAAAGTGACATGGCTTGTCCTTTTTTATTTTAAACACACGCTGTAATACAGGTCACAGAGGAAGTTCCAGGGTCAGCCAATCTTTGCACCCTGTCTTCCTGTAATGTTTAACACTGTCGTAGTAGCGCTAATATGACTAGGTGACCTATGGATCTGGAAAAAATACTGCATTGTGATTGGTCACCACCCATTCGCGGTGGACCTCCAATTGGCCGAACAGACTGAAATCCAATGGTGCGTCTCGAGGTACTTGGCTTGCCTCTGTGAATTGCTGCGTCAGTGTCAAGGGCTTGCATTCTGATTTTGCAGATTTATTCCAATGTGATCGCGTCAAAAACCTTGTTGTGCAGCAGCAGACCCCATGAGCAAAACAGTCTCCACCTTCCAGTGCTTGCACAGCCATCAACTGCATGCTGAAAAACAAAAAAAGATTCGGAGAGAAGGACTGCGCTCATTCAGACTGCTGTTACATTTCATTATACATCATTAGGCAAATTGCTCATTTGGTTATTTAGCAATCACTGTCTCAGGCGCTGGGTCATCCTCTTATTGAGCCATTAGAAAAACAGAGCAGTGGTGATTATAGGCACTCATACATGCTAGTCATTTCTCAGCCCTGCTGAGCCACACTGAGCTCCATCCCTATTCACCTCCAGCCCAGTGCTGTGAAGGCACTGCTGTGATTCAAATACTGTTCTCAAAACGCTAACGGAAAAACAAACAGGTAACACTTTACATGAAGTGTCTCTAATTACTTACACATCATTACAATGTTATTCTGCACAGTGACAATGTACTTAATGTGTCAGTCTTTTTTGCACGCTGTATGTTCGTACACAATTGTATCAGAAAAGTGTTAGGGTTCGGGGGGTTAGGTTTAGAGTTAGGGTTTACAGTTCAAACATATTGCTTATTTTACTGCTATTTGGTGCAATAATTAAAAAAACCTTGAGGAAATAAGTAGTGTGAAGCAACTCCATTAATCACATTCATCTGGTTTTATTGAAGAATGAACAAATGCATCCCTTCACACCATACATTTTGCTTCCATTATCTGCCTACAAGCATGAATCACAGCAAAACTGAACTGAATAACGTTTTGAACCTCCCAGTAATAATCACTCTAATTGGCATGAAAAGGAATAACACCATCTGCGGCCCACCACCCCACAGGAAGGGCAGGACAATGAGCCTATGGAATGTGCTCATTCTTTTAACAATGGAGAAACCTACACTCCCTCGTGACTGTCTGACTCATCCAGCACACCACACGAGGCACGCCACTCGGGACCTCCCAGTTTAGATACTGTAAAACATGAGATGTTTGCAGGCAAGAAATATTCACGAATTTCACTTGGTAACAGTTTACATTAAGAGCATCCAAATACTGTGTATTTACATAGTAGTTACATAGTAAGTGTTACCTTTCGTGTTTATTAAAATGACAATTTATTTATTTTTTATTTAGTTGTCGCCAATGGTTTTTTTACCCTGGTTTTCTCCCCAGTTTGGAATACCCAATTATTATTTGTATTCCGCTTCACCGCTGCAATCCTCTGGCGACTTGGATGGGAAATGGGAAATGGAGGCGGATCCACAGCGAGGCCATCAGACCTATAGTGCCGGAGGACAACGCAGATCTGATGGCTCCACTGCAGAACCACAGGGATCACTGGTGTGCAGTGAACCGTGGATTCCCTTGCCGACCTAAGCCCTCCCTACCCAGGCAGTGCTCAGTCAATTGTGCTCCGCCCCTTAGGAACCCCCGGCCACAGTCGGCAGTGACATAGCCTGGATTCGAACCTGCGATCTCCAGGATAGAGGGCGCATGCTGCACTTCAAGCGTAAATTGACAGTTTGTAGTAAACGACTTTGAGGATCTCATCCAGTAACTGTTGTAGAACCATTTGCAATGCGAATCCTGTTGAAATAAATCTGTCAAGATTAATTAGACTGTGGACAGGATCTTTCTGGCTAACTGCAGGATTAAGCAAGTGTCGTCTTGCTAATCTAGTTCTGCACACTTATTGAACAGCATGTACAAAGAAAACTACTATTAGTGCAAGCAGTTAAATGCACTGGTTTAAACAGATAAGCTAAGTTATAACATTATTACAGTAGATTCCAAACCCAATCCATTCAACACTGACTGTAATGAAGGTAGAGAATGCCTTTTTAAAAAAAAAATGTAAAACAGACTTAAAACCAGGATAGTCCCCTTGGGATTTCAAATCATATTTACAAGCAGAACCCATCCTTCATCTCAATGGGGCAGTTTCCTTGGTTTTCGGCTGCCGTTTCTTGGCACAGCTGCTGTTGGTTACTGAGCTGTTGCTGTAGTCCATTACCCGTCTTTCTAGTAACTGACCTGACCGCAGTGACAATTGGAGGGCATCATTCTGCCCAAAGTTAGCTGAATTTGTTGGTTGAACCCCCCCCCCCCCAGAGATTTGTCATTTTCTTTCCCTGCCCATCATCTCTACCCGTTTAGAAGTTTCTCTATCCCCTGCCTATAGTAATTAACCACTGACTGATTACATCTATTACATCTGTGTTTATCCTTACTTTAATTATACATTTGATTATATTAAGCATGTAAACCACTTATGTATAATTACTTATTTCATTTGGTGCTGGAGCAATTCCGTTTGAAATGCATGGCCTGTGTGCAGAGCATGCTGGATATCGCTTCCTCTCTTTTATATTTATTATTATTATTATTATTATTATTATTTGTTTTTGTCTGCCAGTCGAACATTATTGCAGGTTTACAAAAATGTCAAAACAATGCATGGTTAAGTTTTGTGAAAGGGCCATGCGATTCACAATTCTAAACTATTAAAAAATAACATAGGATTGGAACTCTGATTTCACGATCGCCCCCTTCGTTATCGTCACCATTTTACTGGCTTCACGAAGTACAGGAAAGAACAGAATTATTACAAAACAGATCAAGACTTGTGCCACAAATAAAACTACACATAATATATATATATATATATATATATATATATATATATATATATATATATATATATATATATATATATATATATATATATTGATTTCGTTTAGAGTGGCTAGTAATTTTGACCTTGTTTTTCTACCCATTTTAGAATGTCACCACAGCTGTTTTCCACAGCAGCTCAAGAGAACTGAAGGTCAGGGCATCCTCTGATCCCACAGCCAAGCCAATTGCTTCTTTACACCCAGGAGCTTGAGAGAGGACGCTGGTGAGCTACCAGCTCCTGGAGGACAAAGGCCAGCTCTGCAAACCAGGGGCGCTGTTTACCAGATGAGCCACTTGAAGACCCTTATAAACAAAATCAAAAAGCAGTTCAATAAGATACTCCGGGAGGAGGCTATGAAGAATTTGGGGATTTCTTATTCATGCAGGGCTTTAGTCTAACAAGTGAAAAAGAAACTGGCAAGCAAATCTGTATTCTGTCAAGCTAGAGAGAGTCTTCTCACAGATTGATGGCGTGAAAGACGGGTTTCTATAGACTTTCTGGAAATAAAGGTTATTTTCCTCAAAGCGCATTCCATCTCCCAGTGGGAAAACAGGCAATTTGCACGCTGAAAGGAAGCAACTAAAAGACGATTTAACTTTTAAACACCCTCGCCGTGCAAAAACACATTGCTTTATAATATCACCGTTTAAGAGGAATCATCCAAATAAGATGAAAGAAGAAATGAAACAATTAATCGCTTCCCTCAGGCAGACGATTGCAGCAGTTATGAACCACTTCAGATGAATAGCAGGAGCGTCTCATCTCTAATTTCTCATTCTTCTTATCAGCAGTAAGAAACCTAGAGGCTTTCACAGAAAGGCTTTTGGAGTGTTTTTCCACAACACCAATAGAAAGGAAAAGAAGACAGTGGAACCAATACAACTGGGATCGAAGTATCAGAAAGTATTCCCATTTCTCAAAGCAGCCCAGATCTAATCATAGACTAGGATATTGCCTAGATATTGCCTAGGTTTCTCTTTGCCACAGAGGTAAATGTCACCGCTGGGACAAGGGCTTTTGAAAATGAATCTCAGTGAATACAGCTTACCGCCTGGACCCCTCTATTAATAGTAAGAGTCAATATGTGAAGGATGATGGTGCTGCTTCATTCACCCAGCTCGTATTTTATTAGTTTATTTAGCAGACACCTTTATCCAAGGTGACTTACAGAGACTAGGGTGTGTGAACTATGCATCAGCTGCAGAGTCACTTACAATTACGTCTCACCCGAAAGACGGAGCACAAGGAGGTGAAGTGACTTGCTCAGGGTCACACAATGAGTCAGTGGCTGAGGTGGGATTTGAACCAGGGACCTTCTAGTTACAAGCCCTTTTCTTTAACCACTGGACCACACAGCCTCCTAAGGGGCTTAGTGTCCCATCCCATAGTAAAAGCATAGCAAAGTGTAATCAAGCACAGTGAAAGCATAGCAAAGCACAGGTAAGCACTGGAAAGCACAGAGAGATATGGTAAAGCATATTTTAAAAAAAAAACAAATAAAACACATGGCAAACCAGTGTAAACTATGGTAAATGCATTGGGTAAACACTGGAAAGCATGGTAAAAGTGCAAAAATACTGTGGTTAACTTTGATAAGGTTATGGTGTTAAAATATGTTCCTTGCGTTTGTAATGGTGCGATATGAACCCTTGGCTCTATCAGAGATATTAAGTGCAAGTGGCAAGGAGGTGTGCGTGTGAGGGGAAGGATCTTTAGAGAATTCACACAAACTGTTCAGAAGGCTAAACTACTAATGGAAAAATGAACAGAACCGTTGGCTGCTTCAACTTTAAATGAAGAGCAAAATAATGATTTAACAATATTCAAGTAATATCATGACAGGAAAGCTGAAAAAAGGGGAGTTCAGTGAGGAGTGTAACAGCATACAGTTCTGTACAGCCCATGGTACGGACAGCTCACCTAGTGTAGCAGCTCAACATACTGTGCAGGTGAAATATTTAACAAGGTGAGGTCACTTACAACAGTCAAAGAGCCTGTTCTGCATCGTGTCTGTTCAGTGCCTATCTGAGGAAATGTCAGCGCCTGGTATTAAAAGGCTCTTCTCTACACCAGGGAATAGATGATGAGGATGATGAGGAGGATGAGGAGGAAGAGGACCCGTGGAATGATCTCTGTAGTGCAATGGAATCAAGGTGACCGCCCCAAACACTTCATGTGATGCATTTCATATGCTTTGTTAGATGTGAGGCATCACTGATAAAGACAACGGAGCAACGGACAGCAATTATCTTAGACTAGAAAAGCCCTGTAGTGAGCTATGCTTACAGCAGTAGCAGAATGTAACCTTCTCTCCTTTTGATGGAACAAACTATCAAAGCACAAAGGCTTTGGAACACTTAGAATCGCTGAATACTCAAGGAGGTAGAAGCAGTAAAGAATAAAATGTACCTGCAGGAATATTAATCATCTTTTGTAAAAAAAAAAAACAAAAAAAAAAAGAAGAAAATCGCTGTGCTTTTAGTGTTGAGCATCTCCCCAGAATGAGGCACAAAAACACCCATGAAGGACATATGGTGTATGATTAACTTCACTCAGCGTCATCACTTGTACCCGTCAAATCACTATAACTATCAGAAATACTTAAAGAAGCTGGTAAAAGGGGTTGACAATTGCAGCAGTCCTGATCAATGTCTTCTTACGAGTGAGTGCTTTATAGCTGCAGACAAGCCCTTCACATAAGAGGCTCATTAAAATCCCACGATGGGCTGGAAGATCTTTCACTGACTTTTTAGCTCTAATCTTGTGCTATATTGTTAAAGCTGCCACTGTTATTGTTGTTTTCTGATTAATCCCGGCGTTCAATCAGAATTATATATATATATATATATATGGTCACACTTTACATTAGATGTCTAATTCCTGGGTACATAGTAGTTACTTACACATCATTACCATGTTATTATGCATAGTTACAATGTACTTAATGTGTATCAGAAAACGGTTAGGGTTATATCATGTAAAAAAAAAATGTACACATTAAGTACATATGTAACTATGCATAATAACATTGTAAGTACACATGTATTTAGCAAGTAACTACTCTGTAAATACACATTCCTAATGTAAAGTGTTAGCATATACACTGTATATAATACATTCATGTACGCACGAAGGACAGGCACATGTTTAGGGTTTGTTTGGGGTAAATGTTATTAATAAATGAGTTGCTGCAGAGTAAAGCCCTTTTATTCCTCTGTCCCTTCCTCCCCACAGGCCAGTTCCACTCCACTCTTTTCCTCCTCCTCTCTCATCAGCCACTCCTGGTCTTTGTCCCAACCCTGTTCTAAATTATTTAATTGAATCAATTAAACCTGCATCCAGACCCTGAAGTGGTTAATGACCTCATTGTACCTGTTAAATGATTCTTGATATTGTATAAGGCAGGGGCGTCCAATCACAGTCCTGGAGGGGCCGTTCCTCTCCAGCATGTGATTGGACACGCTGTCCTTATACAATATCAAGGACTCAATCCTTATCTCTGCGAAAACATCTTTTAATGACTGAAACTAAAAAAGAACTAAAACAATCTAATACACCCACCAAACAAAAACCATATTGTAAAATAAACACAGAACCAAAACATAACCCCCAAAACAAAAAACATTGCATAATATATAGTACATGCAAATGAACAAAAACAAAATGAAGAGAAATATAGAACATCTCATACTACCCACCGCCACACATGCGCACGCACGCACACTTCATCTAAAAGACAGGTCCTAATGATTGTTAAGGTTCATATAACCAAGAGGTTCCTAATTTCCATCCTCTCTTCCAACTCCCACTTAAACACAATCAGAGAGGGCTAGCAACCCTCTTAAACTAAATTCTCAGAATTATCCCTCAATTATCCAATTAAGCAAAAGGGAAGCAGCCCAATCAGTGCCCTCCCTCCTGATTAAACCTAAATGAATGTATGATTTCTACTCTAACCCTTTCTAAATGAATGTATGATTTCTACTCTAACCCTTTCTAAATGAATGTATGACTTCTACTCTAACCCTTTCTAAATGAATGTATGATTTCTAAGGCAGTGGAAACGAGGCACTGGAGAAGAGAATGCTGAGTGCTGGGCTGCAAACAAATTCAATTCCTCTCTTTATCAACACGCTTGAATCCCGAACCGCAGGCAGAAGGCTGCAGGAGGATTTGGACAGGAGGCAAGCAGTTAAGAGTGGTTGAGGGAATAAGAAATGCAAGAGGGTTTAAAAAGGAAAACAAATAACAAGGTTGTCAAACGTCTCACAATTGCACCTTTGAACCAATCTCAATAGGTAAGCAAAAAAAAAACAATGCAATTTTCTGTAGTGCCGAGAGATCGCCTGATTGTATGAAATACCGCTGTTCTAAAGGAGAGTTTGTCAACTCTTGAGGCTGTAAAAACCTGCAGAGAACACATCTAATTGAACTACCTCAGCAGAACTAACCGCCTAATGCTCCTGCAGCATTGCAGGTTTCATCCTGCAGCTAAAGAAAAGTGTTATAAAAACAGCAAGGCCAAAGAAAAAGATTGAAAGCTCTCTATATACACACCCAGCTTTTTAAATCCATTCTTTAGTAGTCAGTTCCAAAATCATTTCAACAAACTACCAGTTATGTTCTTTTGTTTTACTGGTGCAACTACCAAGTCTCAAAAAACACTCAACGTACATATGAAATATGAGCTCAAACAGCAGTCTAATGATAGATACTCACATGCACGGCATAGCTATTGACTTCTAGTAACATGGAACTAAACTTCAGCAAGTGGTTAATGGCATATTAATTAAATGCTTATTTAAAACAGAATTGCAAGTTATGGCAAAATGCAAAAAAATGCCTAAACACACAAAAACCCCAGGAGAATATACCCGTGACCAGAAGGATTTCTTTGTGGAAGACAGAAAAGGAAATAAGGTGTAATTTACAATTAAAAAGTGTGCAAGTACTGTTGAGTTACTATACATATTGTGACCTAAAAAAACAAAAAAGTGAAAGAAAAAAAAAATTTCATACAGTATATAAAAAGCGAAAGCCCCCCCCCAAAACAGAGCTAAAAATAAGCACTGAAAAATGAAATGAATAAAAACCGAACAGAAGCCCTGGTATAATATTCAGCTGAATCCTGAACTGTATGTGACTCATGTTAATGGTTACTGAGCGGAAGGTTTATGAATTGTATTTATAAATATATTCTCACACGGTACACGGCCCCTGACATGTCTTCTTCCATGAAATTAAACGTTTCCTTTTACATGCTGATTTGATTCCCGCAGTTCTGCATTGCTTGCTTTTTTTCCTAATACTGCATTTGGGAGTGGGCCTCTGTCTCATGCTGTCAGGGGATATCTTATCACTGTGGCTCCAGGCTTCTATCAATTATCTGTACATAATTTCATTAGCTCAAAAAAAAAAAAAAAAACAGTTTCATTGAATGAAAGGTACTGTAAATAATTTCATAGATTAAATGTTTTCAAAGATTAAATTCCTGCTACTTTCAAAGCTGATGCATAATATATATATATATACTGTATATATATATATATATATATATATATATATATATATATATATATATATATATATATATATATAGTAAGGCAGCGGGTTGTGTGAGACAGCAGGGAGGGGGTTAAAACCTCCCTGAAGAAAAAAAAATGGCACCTTTTCTGTATTTAATTGGTTTGCTTTTTAGTGAATTAGTTTTTGTTAATTGTTTAATTTAATTGTTTTATTATTAATTATCCCCTGCACCTGGTAGCTATTGTTAAATTGGGACCAGGTGCAGATTTAAGGGGAGCAGTCAGTCTGCTCAAGGCTGCTGAGTAGAAGGAAGCAGAAGAGAGGTGCTCTGCTTCCGAGCAGTCATAAAAGAAGTAAGTGCTGTGTTAAACCTGTGTGGTTTTGGTTTGTGTTCCGTGGTGCCAGGTAAACGGCTTAGCCGTCCTGCAAGTTAGTCAGGGAATAACCTGTGTAGTAAGTACTCCAAAACGGAGTTAGGTTTTGTTTTGTGTTTGTGTTTATTTTGTGTTTATTAAAAATAGCGCAACCGCGCTTGAAACTCCATTTCTCTGTCCTGGGTCGTAATTTTAAAGGGGAACGAACCTGTGAGTGCTATGGATCTTTCACTATATATATATATATATATATATATATATATATATATATATATATATATATATATATATATATATATATAATGATGAAGGCAACTTTTATTAGTTAGTAAATACATGTATACTTACACATCATTACAATGTTATTACCTGTATTCAGAGTTACAATGTACTTAACGTGTACATTTTTCTTTGCATGATGTAGGTAAGTTCACATTTGTATCAGAAAAGGGTTATGGTTAGTGCTAGGGTTAGGATTAGGGTTACTCTGTGCAAAGAGATGTACACATTAAGAACATTGTAGCTATGCATAATAACATTGTAATGATGTGTAAGTCCACATGTATTTACTATGCAACTGCTGTGTAAATACTTTTCTTTATCGTTGTGAAAGCAGTAACGGTTCTTATTGTTTTTCTGGTTGCTTGGATTTCAGTGCATTAGCACTCAATATGAATGTTCTGCAGGGGGGCAGGATAGACACACAGTGTTCCTTTGCTATTGTTTCAATGCCACCCTTGCATTCCAACAGCAGTGACTTCTGAACCAATGTGCACCAATATAAACCAATGCTATCAGCACCACGACCTGTCATCTACCAATGCACCTGGTCAAGCAAGTGTAGCTAAGACTTAATCAAGATACTCATAATCAATTAAAATGCAGAACAGAAATATTGACACCTGATCCTCTGTGTTGTTTACAGTACAGAACACTCATGTCATTGTTGTACTGCACATGATTTTGCTTGAGCAGTTTTTGCACATGCAGTTTATTCGATGTTAATGGCCCAGGTTATACAGCCCCACTCCTAGCTGTGGTCCCGACCCTGTCCTGTACTTGGTGGTAGTACAAGGGAAGACTACAGTTCTGATTGAGCTCTGATAGTGCCCTAATATGTTTGCTGACAATGTCCTGTTGCTGTCTCCTCTTCCTATCCTGCTCTCTGAGCAGGGTCTTACTGAATTACATCTGGAATAAAGCAACAAATGAGGCTCAGTCTGAGCTTTCCCCCTGCGTCTGCACCATTCCATCAGCCCGCATTCACAGTACACTGTTTTGACAGCGGCAGTTGCAAATTGATGAATGCAGCTACTAGGCGGACTCTAACTAATAGCTTTCTTTTGGAAATGTATATTGCCGATCGCTGAAGGCACTGTTCAGCATCTCTTCCTCGGAGTGCTTCAGCAGTCGTGCTGTTTGAAAACATCCCCTTCCTTTTAAATAACGTGTTTAATTGAAATGCCTGCCTGCCAGCTTCATTTAAAAGATCATGAGAATTCAACCCGATATCTAACCTAAAGCTTTCTGCTTCAACTCAAAACATTTTACAGCAAGCAAGTCTGCTCCACCTTACCTAACCCTTGAAGGTTTAGAGCTAAGAATATCGAGGATATTAAACTAACACTCAAAACAGGCAGTTTGAAACTGATTGTTCATGCCATGTGGCAGCAAAGAGAGCTTTTTCACCATGAGCGCTTTTGAAATGTCCTTTGAGAGTGTCAGCTTGTGCCATCACAGTTGTACTGGAGCGCTTGACGGACATTGGAAGGATTTGGTTTAGCCTCGTCTACTCTCCGTGCCCCGTTCCCTTTGCACTTGTGCACCGTTCTGTTGTCACAACAGGAAAATACTACTAGGGTTCAGGGGTTCTCACAACAAATTAATTTAAAAAAAAAAAATACTGTAGGACATTTGACATGTCAATGGAAATTAGACTGGTAAGATTGTGGAAAATGCATTACCTGGGACCTTAAGAGCTTTAGAGGTTATTGAGTGGAAAAAGGGTGACAGTCAATTATTGTAAAATATTTTTCGTATCTATGTAATCATATGAACAGATTGTTCTCAGTCATGTTTGTGCAATCCTGTATTTAGGTGTGTACAAGTATTTAGAATACCGAGAATGTATTACATGAATGGCATGTGTCTTACATCTGTGAAGGAATACATCTGCGAAGAGATGCATTGAAAAAAGCTGCACCGAGTCCTCCTGAGGAATGACTAGCGATCGAAGCATCCTTTTTAATCCTCCTTTTTTCCCTGTTATTGTCCTGTTTTACATTTTTTGCTTCAATTGAATCCTGCACTGATGCACCACCCTCACCTTACCTACATTGTGTTTTTGACCATTCATTGCTGTCAGTGTAGGACTTGACAAATGGTTCTAACCTTTGGACTATTCAGCTCCACATCATATTAGTCAGAATCACCTGAACAAACACCCTAAATATAGAAAAATGGGTCCAATATGTGAGGACATGCATTGTATTTGCTCCACAGACACAGCGCTCGTCTTTTCTGCATTTAACTCTTCTTTCCGGAAGTTGTCAAGGTCATCTTAAGCGTACAAGTGGAATCCAATCATCTGGTTGAGTCTCTTTATTGAAGTATACATTTTAGTGCTCATTAACTTGAAAGATGACAGCGCTGGAGATTGAAGCATTATTTTCCCTCTCCATTTAGTGACACAGGTTCTGTGTAACTGCTATTCACCTCACCAGTACTGATTCTCCTGATTGAACCTGCTAGCTGCTGGAGTGACGCAAATTACGGCTCATTTAAGGTGTCCCTCCAATACCGGCGCATTTTTCTCATCTAGACATTCAGTACCACAGCTGGTGTTTATTAGCTTTTACTCGTTAGAATTTCTGATCTCGTCAAGGTCAAGATGGTAATGATTGGTGGGAGTAATGCCGTTACTTTGTTTTACATTTCAATGTACATAAGAACATAAGAGCATAACACCACAAGAACACAAGAACAGAACACCACAAGAACAGAAGAACACAAGAACAGAACACCACAAGAACAGAACGCAAGAACACAAGAACACAAGAACAGAAGAACGCAAGAACGCAAGAACATAACACAACACAAGAACGCAAGAACAGAAGAACGCAAGAACACAAGAAACGAAGAAACATATGGGATCGAGAAAAGGCCATTCGCCCATCAAGGATTTGTGTATTGTTAGCACACCTGTCTCCCCTTCTGAGGGGGTCTAATTTAAAAGCACGACATCTCTTGGCCCTAAAGCCGCAGTGTCCCATGATCGCTTTTAATTCTACACTTCCTGTAGTTCTTTGGTGTGTGATGTTTACTGCATTCTTCCACAGTCTAGACTTCTAATCTGTGCACTAATCAGAAAGAAGGTGTAGTACATCCACTACTGGCCAAATTGGAAAAAGGGGTTTTAGGAAATTATCGATTAAATTCATGTTGAACAATATATTTTTTTTGGTCGAAGATGAATGAAAATGATAGTGAATCCATGTGATTATGTGTTTAGGGTTAGGGTTAATGTTTGGGTTGAAATCAAAACAGCGACATAGCTTTTAACAACCTGAATGTAGACTGGATAGTTATCATTTGAAATAGAGTATATAGAGGTGCTTTCATTTGTGAATTTCTTTGTACAGAAGTCAACATCTACTAAATGTACAAATCTAAATGCCATGTAAACAACTCTGTCTTTAACCATCCCAGGTGCTAATTCTAGCAAGGCTGAGTTTGCACAATAATGCAATGCTTTGACTCAAGAGCATTCGAGTCAATAGAGATGAGGAACAGACAGTCCAGCTGTTATAGCAAGAGTACCTCTGGGGTTTGATTTCAAATAATGTCCACATTTCATCAGAACAGACACTCATATACAACAGAAGAGAAGCACGTTTTTAAAAGCTGCTCATTGAAACATATTGAAGAGCAAGAGTCAGAGGATTGGATTCGTGGGTATCACCCAAACATCTTCAAGCACAGAATGACAAATGGAGGGTCAGTCTTATATTCATGTCAAATAAAACCACAGTGAACACATAGGTGACTTTAACTGCATTCCATTTTGCCTAACAGTTCCGGAGTGAAGTGTACTGATGTTTTGGCTAATACCATCCAATGTTTCTTTAGGTTTTCCAATTATAATTCAGTTGTTAATGAACTTCATCCACAATTTGGCTCGCTGAAATGTAAAACATGCTCATTCATAATAAAAAAAATATCACAGGCTTTGGAAAATTAGCATTAAGGTGGACACAATTCTACCGGAGTCCTGATTAATACATGTGTTTTATGAAAACAATTGCTACTGTGTAGAAATAG
The DNA here is from genome assembly GCA_030684275.1 of Acipenser oxyrinchus oxyrinchus. NCBI lineage: Eukaryota > Metazoa > Chordata > Actinopteri > Acipenseriformes > Acipenseridae > Acipenser > Acipenser oxyrinchus. The sequence continues at coordinate 2,825,043 of CM060269.1, forward strand.
TTTTATATATACACCTGTATATTTTTTACAAGGAGTTAAAATGAAATTTTAGGGTATACTGCTCCTAAAGATTTACGCTGTACTCAAACTCTTTATTTGATACAATGCATTTGAAAAAGAAAAAAAATACTACATCCAACAATACATCAACACCCACACACCTTCAGAAAGAAGTACCATTACCACCCCCTGTGGCTGCAGATAATCAGGAACGAAACGGGATTAATCAACGACATTATACTTTAATGCAAGTGCATGCTCAGATCTTGGCCTGTAAAGATTTATAGTGCAATGCACGTAGCATGTGCTTGATATAAAACGCCAGCCACCTGTCACTAACATTCACTCAGAAACATTCTTAGACCAGTGAGCAGGATCTGAGGTTCAGCTTTGGAATTTGGGTAGCACTTTACATTGTGTCTCATAGTAGGAATATGGTAAATACAGGTGTACTTACATGTAATTACAATGTTATTATGCATAGTTGCACTGTATATGTAAGTGCACAATCGTATCAGAATAGAATTAGGGTTAGAGGAGTTAGGGTTAGGGTTAGTGTTATATTATGCAAAACATGTTACACATTAAGTACATTGTCACTATGCATAATTACATTATAATTATGTGTAAGTAGTACTATGTAAATACAGTAATTAGAGACTGATTGGTTGCATCTTGGGATTGCAGCCAATCACAATTGCTCTACTGTCAACTTTTTCCAGCTTAGAAAACTCAAGCCATGTTAACTTGAAGCACTGGGAAATGTACCAGAGGTTAAATCAGAGGCTGCCAACAGCCAATGGGAAGAGCCTCATTTGTTTTTTCTGGTTTGATTGACGCTTTTTTGATAACAGCACTACACTTAATTTAAAAACACTGATTTATGTCAGTTCTGCGTCTCTTTTGACAGAACTTTGTTTGCTTCTTTTTGAGAAACAGTATTTTGTTAAAATCAGTTATCCACACGCATTTTAATTTTAAACAACAAATCACAGGTGCTCAAAAAGCCTGTAATTATTTCTTTCATTGATCGCACTTAAGCACTCAGTCAGAAAAGATGCGTTTCCTTTTGTTTTCACTCAGCGGGGGAGATATTACAAATTCAATTAAAAAACACAACAAAGCAAGTAGACTGAAACACATTTACTGCACTAACGACACATGTAAGGATTAAAAACAAAACAAAAATAATGAATGTATTGCTGTGTGCACATAAGATAACCCAACTCAAATTCAAAGGTAGTTCTGTTTCCTTATTCTTAAAGCAATACTGTACAACAATACTGAAAAGTCATAAGACTGCTAGTCTCTCTTGCTCATAGAAAGCAATCAATTATGAGACTGGTACCCGTATAGTGCTTTTAAAAAGTACCAAATAACAAACGGGATGTTTAGGGGTATTTTGTGCAGGATTAGGATGACAGTGCCATCATTGAAATGATTCAGTTATCTGAGGGTCAGTGTTTATAGGGCCCACCTTTAGTTTCTGTTCACATTTCAGTTTTTGTGTCTCTGTTATGACCACAGAACTAGGGTTACCGTATGAGTCCATGTACACTGGGACAGCTTGGGACAGTTCAGGCTTGTCAACTCACATCGCAATGCATTCTGGTACGTTTTAGCTGTCTCGGGTATCTTTCACAGCAGGACTACACCTACCAGAATGCACTGGGTTGTGAGCTGAACAGTCCTAGTGTAGATGGAGTCATATGACCACCCTATACAGAACCCCCTCTGGACAGCAGTATGCACTTACATGTGCCTGCCTGCGATAGGACTGTTTATCCGCTGTGGGTCAGAGCAGATTGTGAATGCACTAATCCCCTTGCCTGGAGAATATTCTGATAAGAGTAATCATTAGGAGAAGCTTGTCGAATTTCAAATCACCCTAAAGCAGCATTTATCTAGAGAAGGTGTATTAAAAGGGTTTCTCTGCATTTGAACTAATCACATCGACTTTATGAATTGCTTTTATGAATCCAAACAAAATATAACCAAGCAAGCAAACAAAAGACACAGGATAAGGTTTCTCTGATTGAATATCTTCATGCATTAGTGTACCGGATGAAGGTAAGAGTGATGTCTTAATGAAGCTGTAAACCACTGAAAAAGAGTTGTGTTCCACACTACAAATCTGTAAGGAAAAATCATGCAGAAAATACTTATTTAAATTATTTACAAAACAATGGAGATACACCTGGGTATATTAGTTTCACATGATATATATATAGAGAGATATATATGTTTTATAGACAGCAGAGACTCATGAAATGTTAGATTTCTGATGTTTGTAACACTGGTGTGAAAAAGGCATGTTTTCAATGATCTAAGTGGTGTCTGATCCACCATAATTGGCCTCAGTTGTGTACAATATGCTTAGCACCTTGCATTTTACATTTTTATATGAATCTCAATATTTTTTATTGCCTTTTTTTACCCAGAAAAAATGTGTGAAGACGTGCTGCAACTGAAATGCTTTTAATTACCACTGGTACCAGTATCCAGGAGTGCATTTCAGTCATGAACTTCTCATCTTTGTATATAGCTATCAAGAGCTATAATCAACGTGCCAGTCAAACTGCATGGTATTCCCAGGTGTGCGGCACACAAGAAAAAACATGAAAATGCGATATGAATACAGAAAAAAAGCAGAATATTAAACACATGTGGACGTGCATAGCCTGCGGGGGGATTAGTCAAAGAGGGTTTAAGACCATAGCGAGTGCCTTGCGTATCAGCCTTGAATCACTTCTAACCCACTGTGCTGTCAACATGCTTATTTTAAAGCTGAAGCCTTTCACAAATGACCCTACAAGCAAGATAAACCTAACAAGAAAACAAAGAAATAGAAAAAGAAGAACAAAAAGCTGTGCTGTCCATTGCAAGCAGAAGCCGTATTTACACTGATGCAGTGCAGGGAGTTCATTACATAGCTCACTTGCACACAGTGTATGCTCACCAGATTAACATTTACTATGGCAGCCCCTTACACCAGCTCTACCACCTTGGTTTTAAATTAGAGACGGGCCCTACATTTAATTCTGTATTCGGACTTGGATATTGAGTTTATGTTACTACCATGATGCTATACCACTCTGAGAACATTTGCAATAAGAAAATAAACTGCACAGCATTTGCCTGGCCTTTTCTACTTAAATAATAAAACCCTGATTACTGTGCTAGCCGACTGCATCAGTGCAGACACCCTACAAACAAGGGCCGTATCTCACACTGTGGGCAACTGGCAACTTACCCACTCCATAGTAAATGTGTGAATTGGGCAATTAGTTCACAGTGGAAAAATCGTTCAGCTGCTAATGTAATGCCTGATGATCAGGGTTTTATTATGATTAGACAGGTACCCTTATTGTTATTGCCATTGGATAAGTATAGCAAAGTGTAATAAAGCACAGAGAAAGAATGGTAAAGCATAGCACTGTAAATACCAGCAAAGTATGGTAAAGCATATTAATAAATGCTGTCAAACGCATAGTATAACCATGGGAAAACGACACTTTTTATGAGTGCTGTTGTTTGTTCGTTTTTGTAATTTCATGCTGTTCTAAATGTCACAAACGAGTTCCTGCATCACTGATGTCTTTTTCAGGTCTGCTCTGATTTTGATGAGTCTTCACAACGCTGCCTCATTAGTCAGCACTGCACTCAATACAACTCTAAATCTGCCATTGATTTTACATAGAGAAACAATAAACACATTTCTTTCCATCAGGTTGAGTCAGCAAAAGGAAAATAGCCTTGTTTTCTGCCTGTAGTCACGTACCCATGCATGGCATGTCTTCTAGTCCCTTCTCTAAAATGAACAGTTTATCTGCTAATCCACAGAAGATTACACTGTGGGGAAAGACTGGCAGTACATCTGAAAAGCCCTAAGCTTGGGAGTAAACCTGGATACCTACAACTGATCCGACTTCCTAATTCTATTCAAACCACGTGACAAAATGGCCTTTCAACTTTTCAAATATATATATATATATATATATATATATATATATATATATATATATATATATATATATATATATATATATATAATGAAGAAGAAAAGTCACTGATGAACTGAAAACTCTCTCTCTCTCTCTCTCTCTATATATATATATATATAGTTTATTTAGTCCCTTTATTTCTCATTTCACTGGCATGTAAGCCATGCACGTTTGGCAGCAACAGTCTCTCCAAGTTCCTTTGATGAAGGAGGAAGTTGTTCAGTGCAAAGGACAAGGATATTCAACAGAAACGAAAACATGCAGCCAGATTGGAAGGCTGTCATTTAATTACCAGTAATATATTTGGAATATATAGGAGGCAGGTGAAGGGGTTTATAAATGGCAGCTATACCAGAATTGCTCTTTGACCTTCATGTAATGGGCGATTGCACAGTAGATTGCATTGTGGACGGCTGGCAGCCCCAGTTTAATTTGTGAATGCAATGAGGTTTGCAGGCATGGCAAAGATGGAAAACATGCCATTAGCCAAGACATGCAATATTAATGTTAATTGAATATGACTGCGGGACACTGCAGATATAAGGAAAGGGGTGGAAATGAATTACATTTGGGAAGATTCAAGGTTATAGCCTCAGCAATATAATTTGAATTCTGTTTTATTGAATTTCATGTCTCTTTGTACTGTTGAGGCCGGTTTATTTAATCCTGTATTCCTGTGGAGGTTTGCATTGTTCCTTTCATCGCGGTGGCAGTTTCTTTCTTTTTAAATCAAATCAATACTATATTAAACTATAGAATTATTACATAGACATGTCTGTCAAGCAGAGCAGATAAAGGTATTGAGGCTTTAATGGCTAATTGTTTTTGCCTTGTACAGAAACGGTGCATTACTACTCTATTATTTTCCCTGTCTGGACTTGGTGCACAGAAGTGAACCTTCTACTGAGGCGGGCAGGGGGACAGAATGAAAGAACCGCTAATAAATGGTCAGAGGGGCTCCCTGCCTTGTGTATCAGTGGACCTGATGTATTAGTGACCCGAGGCCCTCCCACCCCTTTAGAGGCTAAAACAGCAGTGATTTGTCTTGTCAAACAGACCCGTACTGTTGCTGAGCTTCACTCAGTAAGTCGTTTGGAATTCAGCCCTGTTAATTCATGTGGATTTAGTTACCTGTATTCATTCCATGTTCCTTTGTAATAAATTATATTGGTCACGTTTAGAAGCACTTCTGCATGCATGAATTAACACTTCTCATAATCCCCTGGTGGGCTTGGAAGAGGCTTTGAATAGTGAAGAATAAACAGTGAATTTATTAGGAACGGATGGACGGGAAAGGGGCTGAATTCAAAACGAATGACTTCAGAACTCAGAGGAAGTGCATTAGATATTCAGGTGTTATTCCTGTGGTATTCAGCTGGAATTCATTGTGAATTTGCAGCTATTATTTTAAAGTGTTACCATATATTTATATGCACAAAAAATGAGCTGTGTATAACAAATAGCAAAGGAAGACTGCAGGGAAACATAATGCTGTTTTTTTAAGTTATTTAGCAAAATCAAAGCACTGCAAAGCAGAATTAGAGAAACGTCCAGAAATACTGGCACTTGTACACTCTATTAGATTAAGAAGTTAGTTCACCCATAGAGTCTGCTTTACAAGTAACCAAGCTATATAAAATGTTGTTCTGTGGTATTGATTTTGGCTGTCCTATATACAGTATCTCTCTTGAGCTTTGTCCCATAAGAAGCATGCTGTCAGGTAGATGGATGGAGCAGCAGCAGGCACAGCCAGCAGCAGCAGCAGGTGCCAGCTTAGGGACAGATGGAGAATCAGAGGACTCCACAGCGGATGCGATTGCAGTAACAGGTGGAGGAACGCGGGACACACCGGCAGGCCTGTTTACTTATTAATCCTGAACTCATAATGTATTGTATATAAAATGAAATATAAAATGTCAGTCAGTGTATTAATTATTCACTTGCCAGGCAGTACCAGCATGCAGCAGTACATGGTGTCACAAGTACAGTGCCTGGGGGTTATTGAAATGGGATTCTTCGGGGGTTATTGAAATGGGATTCTTCAGGTTTATACCAGACTCTCTGCATCTTTGGGAAGGGTTTTCATCTGTAATTGCACAAAGCTGTATTGTTGTAGATCTGGAATGCAAGTTTAATTTAACAAGCTATCCGTACCTAACCCTGCAGTCACACTTTGCACCATTCACACATAATGCTCTTAGGATCTGATTTGAAGTTTCTGCTGCTTTACACATTGTTTCCTATTGATATAAATGAATAAAGTGAAAGTAATTGAACTTGTCTTGTGATAAGAGCTCCTGATTAATTTAACATACTGCTACTGTAAGCTATTGAATTAACGGCATGGATGGTATCTACTGTCCACTTCTTCCATCCACTGTCTACATCCACTGTGTCCCCGTGTTCACTTTTGAAAGAAAAACAGGTTTTACCAGACTTTTGCAGGACTTACTTGCACTTGGTCATTTAATGCCTTCTTTTCTGTAATTACCCAATCAGCTGCTTCCCCCAATGACTGACATGCTTTGGGGTCTATGGCATGCTTTGACCCCGAAGACACAGCTAAGGGATAAAGTCATGCATCCTTATTTCAAAGTGAATGCAAAGGTTATAATTGTATTAAATTACAACCTGTATTAAATTACAAATTAGTGTTCTGGGTCTCGCTGGTTTCTCATATAAAAAAAAGTTTCCCATAGTAAAAGCATTTTGAAGTGTAATAAAGCATAGAGAAAGCATGGTGAAGCATACACAGGTAAGCACTGTAAAGCACAGAGAGAAATGGTAAAGCATATTAAAAAAAACTTGGCAAACCAGGGTCAACTACGGTAAAAGCGTAGTATAACCGCGGGAAAAGCATGGGGGAATCTGTGCAAAAATACTGTGACAAACTTTGCTAAGGGTTTTTAGTTATTTTATTTATTCATTTCTAAAACTCTTCCCTTGCGCTTGTTAAAATGAGGCTCTACTGAAAGGTATTTAAGTGCATTTAATATCATTTTAAAACGTTGGGTTACCATGGGAACATGTGTGCAGCCAGAGCATACCTGAACATTGTGTTCTATATATGAGTCACATCATCATTATAGTGAGGAAATTACAAAACAGAACGTCATTGCCACAGATTCATCTTAATGAGAAAAGCAGCCTAATCAAAGTATCTCTGCTGTACTCGTTGTGTCCTTGCATTGCTATTTCCTGCGGCATTATCTGAGCTGCTGCTATAACAAAAAGTCCATACCTTTAACCAATGTCCTCCTTTTTATCCTTCCAACAGTTTTAGTGCAGCAGACAGTGGCAAACGCATGGGAAAAGGTGACATGACACATGGAAAGCATGGCAAAGCGCAGGCAAGAGTGGGGAATCATCAGGAACAATGGTAAAGCAAGGTCAAAACTATTAATGGTTACCAATGGAAATGCATACTAAATACATTGTGTTACTGGGCAAACATACCACGGTTAAGATTTATAAGGGTAGCCAACAGAAATTTCAAGAGAGATTCAGAGTTTACTTTAATGCTGTATTTTCTACACAATCTGTTCCCACAAAGGAACCTGAAAGTTTTGTAATCATGTTGGCTCGAAACAGCCTCAGACAGCATATGTCTTGGAACAAACCCACCGGCACAACAAGCACTATGAACCGAGCAAGCCAAGAATGCTGCTGAGCTCCGGTGCTGCATGATGTACACTGACAGGCAGGGAAATGGCAATTGAGCTGAAGAACCAATGGATTTATTAAAACAGGAGTCCCAGAGTTACAGATACAGATGCAATTCCTGGCAAGGAATGCCTGCACAATGCCAGTCATGATGGTGAACTGACTTTGAGCAATGGTACCAATCCATTATTTTCTCCCAATGTATTTTGTGGCAGAAGCAGGTACTGAAATTCAAAATGCAAAGAGAGTTATGAAGCTTGACCTTGTTTGCTAAATGAAATTTATAATTAAAGTTCGGGAGGAGGGGCATGCACCAATCTCCACGTCACCAAATTGAATCATTCAATTTACACGTCAGCAATTAACTCCTGCTAGCATTATAAATACCCTTTCCACTTACCCCTTGTATGCGTTTTGATTCATTTGTAACCCACCACCTTCCCCATTGCCACCTCTTAATTAGTTTAATTTTCCTATTGGGGGGGTCTCTGCCTCGTCCTCACGGCCAGGCGTGAGTCCTCAAACCAAGTTAGGTTTGATGCCAAATTAATGTTTTCTACGGAAATGTTTTTTGTTTACAGCTTCGCATACATCGCATTTCTTTTAAATAAATAGTTTAAATCAACTAATTTTGTGTGATTGGTGTTTTGTCCCAAACTACTGAAATAAGGTGTCTAACTAGATCCCTGGAATACTGACTACAGAGCAGTTACATGTAGAGAAGCCAAGGACTGGACACCAATGACTTTCCATTCAGACACTTCCTTACAAACTGAACCTTTCTGTTACTCTCTTTTTGAGAATGACTTCTGCTTTATCTGTTTTTTTTCTTCATATCATTAATAGCTGCCTTATCCTGTATAATTCAACAGGATTACATACATCTACCTACAATTTCACCCATAACTATTCAACTTTCAATAGTGTTGAATTTTGAAATATTCAAATAAATGTAATAAATTCAATGACAAATGTTTTAATCTGAAGACACTGAAAAATACCTAGTCAAATGGTTTGTCAATGAATTTGTTTTAATGGTTCTAAATCACTATAATTTCAGTAAAGTCTCCCACAGAGTGACATTGGAAGTTTCACAATGAACACAGAGATTTGTGTGGAACTTTCCATATGTTTAACTCGATCATGCATAATTAAAAAAAAAAAAAAAAAAAAGAAAAAAAAAAACACCATATTCCACTGCAACTGAAAGAGGAGCCTTGCGAAGGTAAGAAGTTCATAAGGAAAGTGATCTTGAACTGCCTTTCAGAGAAGAGAGGTGTCACACATACTTTCCACTGTTCACAGCATGCTTTTTGACATAGGGAGATAAATGAATGGGTTAAGATGGAACGGCAGAGCTGTAATTGAAGGAGCTCTTGCCAGGACGTCCAGATGGATGAGCAGCTGATGGGTACATCTATCTAAGGGATTTAACACCTTCAAAGTGTCAATTTAACGCATGTAGGAACATTGATTTGTTGCATGACTAGTAAGTGATACCCTACCGGCCTATTCATTTGACATGATGAGTATGATTCAATGAGAATGGGGTAGGATAGGGCCCAGGTGACAATGCTCCTCCACGGTTTAGTATCAGGGGCAATCTGCACTGCGTGACTTCTAAAGGAGAGCGTAATCAAGGCAGTGTTGTAAAAGGCTAGGAAGATTTATTGCTAGTTCTCATAGAACATTTCTGGTTCTAGTTTAATTCCCTTTTTGGAAAATCTTGGATAGCCTAAATTCGGTATGGTTTTTCATTTTGGATCCGGTTTCGTGGACATGAATGGACCATCCAAAACCTAATTCTCAAGTGCATTTGAAAATGGGAACTGGATACATATAGAAATAGCACAGGTGGAGACTGGGTGTGGACTTTGATTTCTATTTTTTCATTTAAAATACAAAACAATTTAGTGCAGGCAATAATCTCTTGCTTGCTGTGTCTACATATCCTTTCAAATATTCCAGCCTCAGTATCTATATGTGGCAAAGTGAAAAGCATGCGATCCACAAAGGTTCAATCAATGAGGTGTATTGAAACGGTACATAAGGGGGATAAAAACAATATATGTGGATCAATAATCTTGAGCAAACAGACTAGACAAAACACTGTATTAAAGTTGCACTGTGCTTCTCCCAGTGCTACCTGAGCTCCAGCATGCAAAGTGTTTAGAACGAACAGAACCAGCTTTCAAAAGGAATACCAAATCCTTTTGTACTTTAAAGAACACGCTTTGTTATTCTGAAAGATGAAGAAACACATTCATCTTGTAATAACTGAAAGTACTCACTGAATTTTTCCAGGTAAGAGATAACATTTTAAGCAATTCAATGTTCACTTACTTATTATGCTTGCTCTCTGATGTATATGGGAAAAAAACACATTTTGTTAGTTTATCAGGTTTAAGGGTGATTTATAATTTCACTTTAGCAGTGTTATGGGTGTGTGGGGATGGATAGAAAACGATTGATAGGTTTTTCATAGCGGGTCTAATTTTCATATATATATATATATAAGTAAAACGTTGCTTGTTTGTTTGTTTGAAACAGTCAGTAGCCCTCCGGACTCTTTCTCACTCACTATGCCATTGCCTTCATTGTTGCTCTCTGTCAGCAGGCCTGGGGTGCAATATGAAGGGGGTGCTTGAGTGCTGAAGACCCCCTCTGCAACTCACAACGTGTATTCAATCAATATTCTTCCTCTTACAGCTGGATGGAGAACAATCCAAGGGTTCTATAAAAAACTCTGTACTAGAACAGTTTGCGGTGGATTGGTTTTTAGCATCCGATTCATTCCAATGTGATGAGTTCAGGTATCGCAATTATTGGACTGTGCTTCTATGAGTTGAAAGGTCTTGCTGCTGTTGGTTTGAAGTGGCATTCGTGCACAGCTGTTGCAATGAGGTGTGTAGTTACAGTGTAGTTACTAAGGGTGTGCTGATACTTGTACTGTCAGTTTACAGCCCTGCTATGGCAGTACAGCAGTAAACACGTCAGATCCCCGGATTGCAGGAAAAGGTGCTTCTAATCAGCTTTTAAAACAATTAATTGCCATTGGGAAGGGGGGCAGGATAGCTGCCCCTCCCCATTAGACGAAGCCAAAAAGCGGGTGGAGGCTGGGGAGGAGGAGGGGAGCGCTGATGCACAACAGGGACGTAATGGAGTGAGGGAAGATAGAAATCCCTTCCTTGCCGATCACTGGCCATTCCACACTCAAGCACTGCTGTCACGGAATAATTTATAGAAAGAGACAAGCTTCATTGCTGAAGCTGGTTTTATTTCCAGGCTGTTAAATTGCTATTAAAAGTAAGAAACAGCCTGCCCCTGGACACCAAATCTCATTTATTAGGTCGTTACTTCATGATACTTTGGTCAATAGCCCAATAAACATGCTAACAGCTTTTGCAGGCTTTTTTGTTCGATCCCCCCCCATATTTTTCCTTGTCCTCCTTATCCTGTTCGTCAAGCTCCTTAGTTACACATTTGACCTTTAAGAAATGATGCTTTGGATATTCATTGTTTTACTAATTATGCCGATCCTATAGTGATATCATATTGTTATGCGCAATGTTATGCTTAAATCAAAAGCATTCAAATTCAGAGTGGAAAGGAATTGCATGTACCCCATTAGTAAACCCTTAGATTGAAACGTGCAACCCTATTTGATAATATAGTGTCACATGACCAAAATAAGTTAGCATTATTGCCCACAAACCGGCCAATAGTCACTTCAGCGGTATGCTATTGCCCTCTGACATCACGTATTTAATAATACAGATATTGACTGCAGTTTTATTGCCGTTAACTAGCAAGTTTGATATGCAGGCTTTTTCACGTCAGCAACACTACCACATCACTGTAGACTGGAATCAGCAGATACCACAGCTGCCCACACCTTTGTCACAGTTGGTTTGATGAATGAGCTCAATTCTGCAATTTTCCTTTATGCAATTTCAACAGTCAACTACTAACAGCGAGCAAGCCGCAGGGTGAACAGGTTTTCATCTTGCTTGTTATTTTATTTTATTTTTTTGCAAAAAGTGGATCACTAGCCTCCAATTGGTGCCATCTGGTGTGTTTGCTGGATGGATTGTACCCAAAGGCCATCCCATTGCATATACTGAATACTTCATTGAATTGCAATTTCATCCATCCCGCATCAGTAAGTGTGTTTTGTATGATAGATTTATTTTTTCGGACTGTAACTGTCCAGGTGCCGAGGGACCCTCACACATTTTCTGCTGTGATTGAAGACACGTCTGAACCATAGAGCTGTGGGTGACGACCAAAAAATATTAACCCTGCACCTGCAGCATGCGTCTAGTGCTTAGGTCCTTACATTGATTACCAGTGAGGAAACAAATGGATTTTTAAGTTACTGTAATAACTTATAAGGTCCTTCATGGATTCGGGCCATCCTGTCTCCAAGATCTACTAACTCTGTATATTACTATTCAGCAATGTAGCAAGGTACTTTACCTAGATTGCTCCAGTAAAAACCCAACTGTATAAATGGGTAATTGTATGCAAAAATAATGTGTAAAAAATAATGTAATTGTATGTAAAAATAATGTGATATCTTGAAACAATTGTAAGTCGCCCTGGGTAAGGGCGTCTGCTAAGAAATAAATAATAATATTAATAATAAAGTAAAGTGTTTCCGTAAATGTATTATCGTTGAGAGACTTTTAATCCAGTGTACTTCTCAATTGTTTATTTGACACAGTTTGTAAGTATCTGGTAATATAGAAACAGCATATTCCCCATTAGGTTTATATGTGTGGGGGCTGGTCAAACTCCAACCTACAATAATACATTGGAAAGAGGATCAGCGTTGCTTGATATATGAAGTGAATTACCCGCATGTGTTTGTGCTCCATCCCTTAATGTCAGAAGTGGCGGCTGCCATGTATTATCAATGGAGTGGTCCTCTTGGAGAATTAAGATGTAGGGCCTTACACCTCTTCACGCTTTCATTAATACATCACTCTGTCAGTTTTCATTCCACCATTGATTTCTACTGACTTCAGCTTAGCAAGGCCAATTAATCAGTTAGGCCTGGTCCTGACACAAGCGATTTTGCTTCATAGGCAAATTTGGTGAAGATAAAATAAAGAGGGTGGGAAGCGATTACAGTAAATAGGAAATAGATAACTTTCTGTTAGCATCTTCGACACCAAGACAAGAGGACAAGCAAGTGTAGATGATTTCATTCATGGGAAGAAATAAACTTAATATCCTCCCTCCAGAACCTGACCTCAGACAGGGATGGGATCAAAGTGCTTCACATGAGAGCATTTCTCTTCTTCGCCCAGAAGCCCATACTAATTACTTCTCACACAAGCAATTGTGCAAGTGTGACAGTTAGAAACTAGTTCCCATTGACCTGTCAGTGCCCTTTGGCCACAGTTCTGATGAGCAAAACCTCCCGCAGACACGTCGAAGGCAAGGTTTCCACAGGGGGGTTTCAGACCAGAATTGTTGGCTCCGAAAGCACTGCTTCTAAAAGCTTTTCCATGTTGAGAGTGAGACAACAAAAAAAGAAGATTTAGCTGCACTTTATCAAACCTTTTCCATCTAACCAATTAAGATTTTAAATACCCATTAGTGTGTTTTAACCAATGAATCAACCCGAATCTCTGATGACCGGCAAGCCATACAGCTGTTGAGACTCAGAATCTTGCCTCAGTCACCTCAGATAGAGTGTACCTGGCTGGGACTGCAAGATTCATAGACAGGTCTACAGGGCTTGACATTTTAAGGCACAGAGGGTTATTGTGATGAGTCGCTGCACTCACCCAAAAAGTATTTCCTTGGCGACCAAGGGACACACTATCTGAGTTTATTATCAGGGAGAGATGAATTAGAAAGTGCTTTTCAATTCTCAAATATCACAGTATAAAATTGAGTGTTTAATTAATTTGGCCTTTGGTATTTTTAGTTTTTTAGTCCAGTAGTATCGATAATACTTTTAAACACTTTATTTAACCATAACTTCAAACCCTGAATTAGAAAACTTAGTCAAGCAGACAATTCTTAAATTCCTGTCATAATGTCATATTCCTGTGGATGATTTTTTTAAACATATTTAGGAAGGCTAAAAGGCCCTATGTTATCAGTAAAACAAAAAAACAAACTGAACAATATAAATAATCATCAAGCTTTATTTATTTTGTTACCTGAATATTCTGCTGTTATTTTACATGTGCAGTATTGCATGTAAACTGATCTAGTTTAGGTTCAGATTCCTCACGATACAACACTCAACCATAACAAGGAACAGATCACTTCGCTGCGCCCCCTTTTGTTCTGTCAATCATGACCCCTTGGTTAACTAGTGCAACGGCTTCTCCAATCCACATCGTTTCCCCGCCCCCTTTCTAGATGACCGACTTCCTTCTAACCCTGGGAATGAATTGTCTGGCCATCCAGTCCAGGGCACTCTGTTCCCTTTACACACCGCCCTCACAGGTCAGGAGAGAGATTTATCAACAAGAATCATTCTGTCTCTGTCACAACCCCCCAAAAAAATCAGACTTGGATTATTAACATTGGATTATTACAACTGGAGGCTAAAATGTGTCTCACTTTACTACTCTTTTACAAAATAACGCAAATGAGAACTTCAGCAGAGCTTAGGCTGACACACTTGAATGAGAGCATGTTCCAGTCAGCTGGTAACTTTTGGCACTCAGGTATAATTATGCTGTCTGGTTTTTTTTTTTTTTTTTTAAACGAGTGAATAGAGGACATACTGTAAAGAATGTAACAAGCCAGACTGAATTTAAAAACCTCAAATTACCGTCACATTGAGAGGTCTCAAGAATCTAAAGACTGTGATATGCAGCAGATTATTTCTGTACGTTGGGTTATAATGAAGCACATTAAGGGGAAGTGAATGGACTTTGGCTTCCAGTCTTTGGCTCGTATCACTCTGTAATAGCACAGCTGACTGCAGTACAGGAGTGTGTTCAGTAATTCAGAGGAATGCTACTGGATGGGTGAGGACTAACTCCTTTGTGTTTTCAGGGTCGAGTTAGTTCTAAGTGGCTTTTCCTTCCGAAGGCGAGAGGGCATTCCAAAAGCAAACTGCAAAATAACACATGCAGCAAGTCAACCAGAGCTACCAGACCGCCAATGGCAGTTTCTCAGTTCCTAAAATTCATGCGGAATTTTGAAAAAAAAAACATTGTTTTTTTTTGTTGCTCCGTGGTCTTGGAATAAACTTCAAGATGAGCTGAAACTTAGTTTTTTTTTTTATATCCTTAAAGGAGTTTAAACAAAAAAGTTGACATCTATGCAGCTGAGACATGTTTTCGATTTGGCCGATGCTACTAAATTGTTTTTGTATTAGATTCTTCTTGACCAGGTCTCTCAATGGGACTTTCCTGATTAAATAAAGGTAAAAAAGCTGTAGGTTATATCGTTTTTTATTAGCCCAGCCAATCAGAGGTAGTTCACTGTGACCTATTGAGCTCACCCAAAGTTGCATCGTTGAACGGTTGTCAATATATAGCTGAAACTGTTACATGCTGAACGTGCTGTACTGTATGAGCACCTCCAGTATATACCTGTCACCAGGTATATATCTATTCCCTGCAGGTGATACAATAATATAAAACACACATTTTCAGATAGTAGAACGCCATGTCTCTTCATAAAATAAAATAAGTATTCTGTACATTTGCAAAAATAAAATCAAGTTAAGGATCCCTGCGCTGCTCTGCAATGCAACATACATCCTTGCATTCTCGGTGGTCCTGTAAAGATGAAAGCTGACGCCTGCTTCAGCTTCAGTTCCTTCTGAAAGGTTTTAAAAGGGCAGGCTGATTGATATCACCTTTCATGCTGTCAGGTATTTCATTACCAACACGCCAACTCTCAGATTAAAAGTCCTTCTGAATTATTTCTTGGTCATGTTTCATAGCTTTTTTTTGTTGCCTTTAATATAGAGAGGAAATTTCAAGCCGGCTCCATTAGAGTGAATGGCACTATTGAGAATGAAACCTCTACTAAAGAACAATCTGAAAAGGAACTTTTCATAAGCTACCAAAAGAATGGAAAATAAATACTTATTCCGATCATATCAGATGATAGTATACTGTGACGCTTGGCATCAAAATAATATATATTTTTAACATCTTATAAAAAATAAGGTTTCATTCAAAAAACGATCAATCTTGTTGTCCCAGGCCCTGTCTGATATCAAACTAAACTTCACAGTGCCATAACACTTACAACCTCTTCCCACACATGCAGTATCACTTATGTGCAACACTTTATTTTGAGTGCAGTAAATGAGTATTTCATTAATATGCAATTAACTGTTTGCTGAAGTTTAGTAAGATGTGCCATTCATGCGTGTATCTCTCATTAGACTGCTGTTTGAGCTCATATTTCATATGTATGTAGAGTATGGTTTTTCTATTTTCGCTGGATGTTTTCATTTTTTATTTTTTTTTACTGGAGCAGGAAACTAGAAATTCTCAAAAAACACTCAACATAAATAGCAAATACGAACTGAAATGGCAGTCTAATGAAAGATGTATGAAACTAAACTTTAGCAACGGCTAATTGCATATTCTTGAAGTACTTATTTATGACACTCGGAATAAAACGTTACCCAATTCGGCAAGCAAGATGAAACATTGACACATTTAAAACCACTGAGCAAAGAGATTTGCTTTAGAGACGTATGGTAAAGCATATTAATAAACATGGTGAACCATGGTAAACTGTGGTAAATGCATAGTACAAACGTGGAAAAAGCATGGTTGAACTGCAAAAACACTGTGCAAAAATACGGGGGTTAACTCATATAAGGGACGGTACACAGATCCACCACTCTCAATAATCCCAATAGCATTGTGCTTAATTTGATATGGCACTGGAGTGCACCGCTGCTCTGCAAAGTGTAATGGAGTGTACTGAAGGCAATGAAAATGACATGTGTGCTTCACTTCATAACCTTTTGAATGGCATCGATGTAATAAAAAACTACCTGAACCTCCAGTGGGATCAAACTAGCTCAGATACTCCGACCTCAGCGATGGCAGCATGTGTAACAATGTCAGGATCAGCATACGAATTCAAATGCAACACCCCAGGAACAGCAGCCAATGCATTAAAAAGAATTGGATGGGGTTGGTCAGGCTGCAGAAATAGATCTTAAACTCAATGCAAAATATTTACTTAACTATTAATATTTAACACTGTGTTTATATATATATATCAGGTCTGCAGCTTTACTGCATGTGTCAATATACAGCTCTGGTGATTGCTAAGAAAGTTTGTAAACAGAAAGATGTTCCTACTGTGTGCAGGTGAAATCCCTTGGCTTCTGATCTCATAAGAAACAGGGCTGGTTGTTGTGCTTGGATCCCGAGAGCTGCAGGTGATCTGCAGCCTACAGCCTAACAGAGGAATCCATTGCAATTGTGCTTAATAATGTATAGGTATAGTGGAGCCCTTTACAGGTCAGCGTTCAGGTCATTACTGGGATGTAATAAAGACACAGAGAAGAAACTCAGACTCACTTGACAGCTATCAAGGCTTCAGCTAAAGGCAATACAAATGCTACGAGACTGAAATACATTCAGACTTTGCTCTGAATACAGTTGCTAACATATCGTTGCTAAATCCACTTTCCCTTTAAGGTGCTATTGCGCATCAGACTGAACGCCAAACTGAATTGGACTAGATATATTTCATACTCTTGTTTCTTTCCACATGATTTTGAGCTCCTTTTATGATAAACCGCTCACTACAGCATCAGAAGATTAATGGGAATGCCTTCAATGTTGGAGGTTCAGCTCATGCTCCTATTTCACAATGTGTTCTGGCTTTGGAAAAATGCCCCACATTTCACAAAGGTGAATTACAAAAATATATATTTTCAATTGAAAATCCTGACCTGCCAGAACCACTTTTATTACAAGACCTAAAGGTTACAACTGCGTTTGTACAAAACATGAATTTTATCTTCAGAGTTAGGCTCGTGCATGATTGCAAAACCTTTCGTTTAATGTGCAACAGAATGACAATTCAAAGCAGCATCACAGTATGAATGGTACAAGTATCCTGACATTTGTTAGTAAAGACAGACCGTGTTTAAGTATTCCTTTTTTACAGTTTGCACTAGATGCCAGCCCGCAGGTTACAGCTTTGCATGCATATTGGTTGTTTTCTTTCTTTAGACTATTTCCCAGAAATAACGATCATGCAAACCATTGCCGCATTTACTCAAGAAACAAATTATTCTTTTTAGTTTCCGTCAAAGAAAACGGAAGGGCCTTGGAGTAGTGGGGCCTGTGGGATTTATTAAAATGATTTGTGAGTTCACTCACAGGTAGAAAAGAGCGATATTTGTGATATTCGCTACAGCACAGAGCGCTCTGGGGAATACTCAAGTTGGAAGCTGGCAATAATTCATAGAATCAGAAGGACTAATGCTTTAAAAAAGGGAAGGTAGTCTTCACAGTATATTATCTTGGCCGAGGTAATAGCCCAGTAAGGTCTCTGGTGCCTGTTTCTCAATTTTACTGCCTTCCGGCCATTGCCTTTATCTGTGCTCGCCGTGTGTCTCTAAGGACAACTTTCATTTACTTTCACTGTGCCTCGTAATACTCACAGCCAAACAAAACAGCAGCCTCGCCTTCAACAGCTAGGCATCGTGTCACGTGTTCTGCAGTGACTACGAGCACCAAACACCCTGTAGGATATCCTGAAACGCACGTCCGCTTCCTTATCGCCGTTTAGATGTAGTGGGAAATCAGCTTTAATCATTGAACTGAACTACAAGACAGCTGTATTAGCATTAATGTTTTGGCATATTGACTAACATGATGTGACTTTTTAAGGGTCAGCTGTTTAAACAAACAAACAAACAAAGATATCATTCTTTTTCTCCAAAGCTAGGTTTAAACACAGGGTAAAGGGGCTGCATCAGTCAAATAGCTACTTACTGTATATCAGAAGGAAAAGCAGCATCCTCTCTGACCCTCTGTAGGCCCAGATGGTATCAGCAGGCAAAGAGTCTCAGAGGCACAGAAACTGCAGTTGAAGCACAGCTGCACAATTTAATAAATAAACAGAAAATAAAAATAAAACAAAACACTACTGCTCACAGAGCAAAAATAACACAGTTAAACAAAAACAAAACTTTCACAATAAACAAGAACAAAATAACCAGCTCAAGGGCCAAAACAAACATTTAAACAAACACCACCAAACAAAGGATTTTCTCTTTTTATACCATGTGGCTGGAGCCTAATTATCAATTATTCAATTAGCTCCAGCCACATTCTCACATGTATTTTGACAGGGATAGGAAATTAACCCCATCTCTGCCAACCACCACCAAATCACCACACAACAACATTATTATTTACAGGCAGGGCCCTGCCCTGTCACACCCTCATTGAAATGTTACATGTAAAAAAAAAAACACTAGGCTATGTGGTATATTTCAATGACAAACACATGTATCTAAGTAACTCCAGTGTTAAAATCTACACTGTATAACTACCTTAATTGTGAAGACCTGTCCACCCAACTGGATTTGGCATCGCCCTGAGTTAGAGAAGCAAATCAAGTTGATCGTTATAGTGGTGTTCCACAATAGCTGCTCCAAGACATTGTCCATCAGAGTGTATCAGCAATGGCAAAAAGAAGGGAAAGTTCTTGTCAAGAGAGACAGCTGTGGCCACAAACAGTTGAAGCAAAGGAGGAAACGGCTAGAGAGGCCTGTCAAGTGTGAAATATTAATAACTGACTGGATTAAGATAACCACAGACGACCTCCAGCAACTTGTGGAGTCAATGCTCTGCTGGGCTGGATTGTCAAAGCTCTTTTTACTCCAAATCGTCATTTTAATTAAGTTACCAAACCTAAAATAAACTCAGGTTATTTTTTTAAAATTTGTTTTAGAATTGTAATTGCAGTTTGTTCCTTCCAGAGAAAAAGTTGTGCTAATGAATGACAATTGGAGTAAATAGCTGTGAGACTCTAGCCCATTGGGTCAAGGCAAGCGATGTCCCAACCTGATATTAGCAAGAGGTCCTCATATGGTGTCTAGGCACTGTACCTTGTTGCTAATAGAAACCCTAAGAAAGTGACTTTGTAGAATAAGAATCCCATTAACAGCCATACAAACCTGCACCTCTCTAATTGAAAAGGCCCTTTATGACCACCACTGGCTGTGCTTATATACGGCAATTCTGTAATTTCCCTTTGTGGAGAGGCACATTTAAAATGAGGAGCACTAACAACAGCAGTTACAGTTTATATAATGAGCTTCAACGAGGCAGTGTGGTCCAGCGGTTAAAGTCCAGGGCTTGTAACCAGAAGGTTGCCAGTTCAAATCCCACCTCTCCCTCTGACTGACTCCCTGTGTGACCCTGAGCAAGACACTTAACCTCCTTGTGCTCCATCCTGCAGATGAGAAGTAAAATCAATGTCATATTGTAAGTGACTCTGCATATACTGTAATGCACAGCCTACCTCCGTAAAGTGCTTTGTGAGGGTGGTCCACTCTGAAAGGCGCTATATAAAGATATTATATATTATTATTATCTTTCGACTGTTGTTTTAGCACCGAGACTTTAATGAACATGCACACTGGTACAGAGTTTAGCAAAGATTATACAAATGTAGAAAGAATGCATTACAATGGAACATTCTTTATTTTCAGTTATCTGAATCTCTTTAGTTCATTTTCTATTTTAGTTTCCTTTCAGAAGCCACACAGATATTTCTGTTACTTACTCTGCCGTCAGTTCTTTTTTTATACCTGGGCTTCAGAGAGTTGAAACTTTAATATTTTTGCAATAACTGAACCAAACAGTAGTTCTTGCTGCTTGCAACTCCCAAGGCAATACATCTTGAGTTGTCTGGGGCTCCAGTGGAATAATAATGACATTGCTCTCCAGATTTCTTGATTTGAAAAATAATGAAATGAACCCAGGTTAGCCCAGAATAATAATGAGTGGAATGTATTTCATTTTATTTCGACAAGCATAGATGGAAATGGTAGTGTCAACAGTATATGCCCTCATTGCAAATAGCTATCAATGGTGCACCAGTGGTAACCGTTTGGTACTGAAGCTTGAACAAACCTAATCCTGCTCTGTAAGACATAAGGCAACTAGACAAACAGGGTAACATTTTATAAGATAACAAAAGCTGCAAGGGTTTTTAATTATGCATGTATAAATTCTTACCTAGACCTCTGCATAGGATTTGTAAAAGTTGAATTCAACATCTACATGCGGGTAATGGAGGATTTGCAATTGGTTTCATGAATCATTACTATCATCCTGTTATATATTATCTGTGGAAATATATATATGTGTATATATCTGTGGAAATTAAAAGGTTTTTTTTTGCATGTATGCAAAAGGTACGAATGATTAAAAAAATATTTCATTTCAGGATGTTTTGGACAAAAGCCCTTCTTCAGCTGTGTAGAAAGAAAAGTAAACACAGCGCAGTAAACTTGTACTCCTTTTGTGTACTTTCTTTAATTTCTGTACACTGCAGTTATACCTCCTTTCAAACCTATATATATATATATATATATATATATATATATATATACATATATCAAACCTGCAATTCCTACTCAGCCCATTGCTGGATGTTTTATTGAAAAAAAACAGATGCCTCAGTTTATTAGATTTACTTCAGAAGAATCACTACGTGTTACTTTGCCTTAGACCAGATAATGATTTTATTGTGATATTAAAAATCAATTCCAGCTAATGAAATGACCACAGGGAGACATGGCTACAGGACTCAGGGTACTTGAAATGACCACAGGGAGACATGGCTACAGGACTCAGGGTACTTGAAATGACCACAGGGAGACATGGCTACAGGACTCAGGGTACTTGAAATGACCACAGGGAGACATGGCTACAGGACTCAGGGTACTTGAAATGACCACAGGGAGACATGGCTACAGGACTCAGGGTACTTGTTCTGATCTCTCAAGACCACACTTGTGATGGAGACGGATTCCTCTGTTATCTGAAAGGATGTAATCAGCGTCTCGTTACTGATGTCCCTTTGAGATACAGGAACTCCGGGTTTCACTGAGAAATCCATCTTCAGCTTTCATTCACTAATATCTTCGAAGCCCTTTCAATATATCTTTGGCGCTGCTTACAGAAGTTCCATTAAACGCTGGCACAAGGCTGGCAGATAGACAAATTGCACAGGCCTTCCTTTCACCCAGGATGGATGGCAGAGCTGGGAGCCCAGGGTTAGCAGTGAGTATCCTGCTGCTGTACACCATTCTGGCCTTCAAATTGTTATTAGGCATTTGGATGTTTAAAATAACCAATCAGATGCAGCTGATGAGAGTTCAAACATTGAGCTGATTGCCAGCCTCCATTAACTTTAAATAGCAACTAGCGGTCCTTGCTGAATTCATCTTCTTGTTATCTACTGGTCCTTGCTGAATTCATCCTCTTGTTGTCTAGCATTCCTTGCTGAATTTATCCTCTTGTTGTCTAGCGTTCCTTGGTTCTTCTAAGCGTGTTTGCCTATCAGTTGTTGCCTTGGGATACAAAGTCATGTGACCTGGTGCTTTCTCAGGGTCAAAAGGGAAATGATAAATATCTTTTGTACTGAGAAAGTGGAAGGAAGTTACTGCAGAACGCATAGTTCTTGAATACAGCAGAGATGTTTGTCTGTTCACTCTGAGTTGTAAATATCTGGAAGACAACATTTGTTTTGTAATGCACATAATTTTCTATTGAATGCCATCCAGGTCCTTTAGGCTACCCCATCGTTTCTAAGTCTTTGAATACTTGCTTCATCTGCTCCAGTACATTCACCAAGCTTATTTCCAGCTGTTTATTATTCTTCTTCTTATTATTTAAATTAATTTTACCATGCTTTACTATACATTACCATGCTATTACCATGACACTGTCAACATTTATGTGAGGGACAATCCGGCACCTTTTCTGCATACAAAAGAAATCAAAATTAAAAAAAAAACAAGCATGTGGGTCAGTACTTAGTTCTCCTCTAAAAGTTTCAAAATGTTAAGAAAGACAATTTGGTTTGAGGCATTGTAACGAGATTATAAAGAGACGCAGGGATGCTACGAGCAAGGGGATTGCAAAATAGATTCCTCTGACTTTGAAAATGAAGTTCTGAATGACTGGTAAGTTCAATAATTCTTCTCCAGAACAAAGTCTCCAGGCTTATTAAAACTCGTTTTTGCAGGTTCAGGGGCTGAGAAAAAAGCTTTTCAACCTTGCACTCGCACATTCTCACATAACAATGATAGCAAAGGCAGGAATACTGTACTATACTGTACATCCTGAATTCAGCAGAAGCTGTAAGCTATGAATGAGCTGTCAGCAGTGACCGGATGCATCTTATATCTTTACATAAAACCCTGAGCTGTATCTATATTCACCATGGACTGCATCGACCATAGGAAACACACTCTCAATTCATAATGCAAAAACGTGAGAATATGGTGACACAAATACCCATTTCTGAAAACGCTGTCTGCCTGTCACCTTTGATTCTCACTAATGATGACAGACAGCTATTAGTTCCATGTCTTATTTATGAATTATTTCATGTCAGCTCTGTAGTAGCCTGGGGTAGACTGCTTGCTTGAACAAAAGGGAAGGCAGCAGATCCGACAAGGTTGACTAACTTTAATTTGGGTTTTATTGAATGATGATGTCTGATCTCTGTAAATAAGAACCAGGAGAGCCCGAGTGGCTTCTGAGAACTGGTCATGAATAAAGCATCACAGCTACTGCAGTTAAACCAGGTGGTCAGGAGACAAAAATAACAAGGGAAAAAGCAACACTGTGTAATGGGCAATGTGGTGCGATGTACTGCCATTATGTATTCTGACTCTTGTCAGCGCGATGAGGGTAAAAGCTCTATAACCATGCATGCAAATGTTATTTTGCAACCAACAGAACAGTCATAAAGCCGTGCCGAATACAATACAGACGGTGATGCCTGCCAAATATGGTCCTGTTCCTGTAAAAACTATTCACTTGGACGACTGCATAAACAGTTTTGTGCTGAATCCCAGTTGCTTGTGCTTGGGAACATTTCACTGAAGTTTTACCACTTGTTTTCAGACCAATGGGTTAGTCTAGCGCATACCAGAGGGTCTGACTCAGCTTTGATCGCTTTCAAAACCTCCCCACAGCTACGCAGGAAAGAAACTTCATTAGTCCCTTTGATTACCCTGCACCCTCCATGCTACAGCACCCTATCAGTCATCACAAGCAGTGCTGATAAGGTTTGACATCAAGGTGAAACATTCACCCACACACTGCAATTCTTACTAATCACAGGACAAACAAAGGACGGGAAGGACTGACTGTACCATCGCTATCCTACAGTAAGGGAGGGTTTGTCCATATGGTGCATGGCAGCACTGCTAATGATGCTGGATGCCTAACATAGCTGTCCTCAATTCACAAAACCCAGCGAGATTATCAGAACAACACCTCCGTGGCGGGCCTCTGATTTGGGGTCGAATTGGTTTTGTCACACGATTAGTAACAGACTGTATTTATCACTTGCTGTTTATGAAGTTCTGACAGCTGGGGCCAGCCTCATGCGCTAAACCAGTTGTAACCACAGGCTATAATAGCACACCCTTGTACAAGTTTACCATAGTAAAAGCATAGGAAAGTGTAATACAGCATAGTGAAAGCATAGCAAAGCATAGGCAAGCATTGTAAAGCCTGGAGCCGTATGGTAAAGCATATTGGCAAATCAGGGTAAACTATGGCAAATACATATTATAAACACAGGAAAAGCACAGGAAATCAGCAAAATTGCTGTGCAGATTTACCATGGTAAACAAGCTTCAGTACAGCCTTAATAACGGTTAACATGGGTCCCCGCGGCTCCCCTGTTAAAAGCATGGCCGCGTGCTGTGCGGGGGGAGTCATGCAGTCATGAGAGCACAGCTTCGCGTCCTGCCTGTGCGAAGTCGCCAGTCTTCACTGGGGATTCTGGAGGGAGCATCGCATTGGTATCTGGTTAGGGAGACAAAGCTGTGAGCTTCTCCTCATCGTGCTGCAGCGGACCCTACCGGCACAGATAAACATCTGCAGGGCTGGCCTTTGCCCTCCAGAGGCTGGTGGAGTAGTGTGGAGTAGTGGTTAGGGCTCTGGACTCTTGACCGGAGGGTCGTGGGTTCAATCCCTGGTAGGGCACACTGCTGCTGTACCCTTGAGCAAGGTACTTTACCTAGATTGCTCCAGTAAAAACCCAACTGTATAAATGGGTAATTGTATGTAAATAATGTGATATCTTGTAACAATTGTAAGTTGCCCTGGATAAGGGCGTCTGCCAAGAAATAAATAATAATAATAATAATAATAATAATAATAATAATAATAGCTCGCTGACCTCCGCTCTCGAGTTCCTGGGTGTAGAAGAAGAAGCTGGCTCGGTCGAGGGATCGGAGGACTCTCACTGAACCTTCAGTTCTCCTGAGCTGTGTGGGGAATGAGGGGAAATAATAATTGGACATTCTAAATTGGAGAGAAAGTTGGGGGTAAAATAATTGGGCACTCTAAATTAAATAAATAAATGCAAAATAATAATGGTTAACACTCCACTCACCGTACCCTAAGATTCCCCACCATATGAATTATATACAGTCTGGCACCAACTTCTAAAACAACACTTTCTGAGATCTGTTCTGTCCTGGAATTTCTGATAATTGAAGTTGAGGTCACATCCTGGAAGAGTGAGAGCGATGGCTTAGCTTTTTTTTTTTTTTTAGTAATTTAAGTTTTTGATGATTTATTTCCGTGTATGTAAATTTATTTGATCTCGTTCTGTGACTGAAATCGTTCATAGATGAGTTAGGATACTGTCGTTTTATTGTAAATGATGAATTACTGTTTACTCTCATGTACTGAAGGTAGTATAGTAGCGCATAAATGATTGATGTAGCAGAATGCATTCCAGCTGTCCCTCGGGACGCTCCTGCAAATGAAATGTGACATCCTGTCGTGTATAATTTAAAATACAAAAATCAATAATTGTGCAAATTGGAAACAACCTAAATTTGATTTAATCACAGCATTAGCTATAACGTATATAAACAGAATCACTGCGAGTGGTGTTGAATAGCCTGGGGCTTGAGTGATGCTGTTTGCTTTTAACCAGTTCCTACCACATTCTCTATATTTATACTCAATAAACAATATGAAGACAAAGACCCGCAATGAGTTCCAGTTAACTCACAGGGCATGTACAGTCATCTCCCATTGCACTGCCAGGACCTGTGGGACAGCTTCCAACATATTATCACCCCTCTAGAAAAGTAGACCTGTCTTGCCCATTGTGACTGAAACTGATTTGCCTTTTTTTTTATTACCAGCATATTACAGACTGAATACCAGGGTTGTCATTTGTGTGACAAATGAATTTGTCGTATGAGGGGCAGTCCTTTTACATATAGTAAGCCTATATAGTTTGCATACATTTTAGTAAATGTTTTTCCCAGTAACTATGGAAGTATTTTTTTATTATGTATTTAATATACTATTAGGAAGTCCATTGGAAAGTGTTCCTTTGCTTATTTTGCTCCATCAAGATGGAATAACCTTCCTGCTGAAATAAGGGCAAGTGTCACTCTCTTTGTTTTTAAGGGTCTGTTATTGTGTAACAGGGTGGAGGCTGGACATGAACCAGCGACCCTGCACACGGCAAGCGAGCGTCTTAACCACTGTGCAAAAGAGCCGGGCTGGTCTGCGTTCGTGGGTTTAGAGCTGTAACAGGACAATCTGTAACACAGTGTATCACACCACACTGCCCGTTACAATTGCGACACTTTAAAAAACCCTGTAAGTGTTTTTAACTGTATTCAGCGCTGGGTGTATGGTTTTAGCGTTCTGCATGTTTATTGTATGAATGAACGTATGTGAATATGCCTGTAGTCCTCTGGGACACCCTTGAAAAACGAGATGTTCAAAGGGTCTGTCCTGGACTGAACATTTTAAATAACTAAAGAAATACATTTTGAAAATGATCCAATGTGAATGCTGTTGTCTGTTTGTTTTCAAGTCTGAAATTGTCATGATTGCGCAAGAGGGTTGAACAAGGAAAGGAAAAATGGCAGACCTTGAATCGAATCCAGAGAACGGCTTCTATGAAATGCTTCAGCTTTCATTACAAGAAGGATATTTAATTCCCCAGCCTGCTCTGACATAC
Organism: Acipenser oxyrinchus oxyrinchus; assembly: GCA_030684275.1. Lineage (NCBI taxonomy): Eukaryota > Metazoa > Chordata > Actinopteri > Acipenseriformes > Acipenseridae > Acipenser > Acipenser oxyrinchus. The sequence goes on from CM060269.1 coordinate 2,851,937, forward strand.
CTTTTAGGCTCTTATACAGATTTGTCTCCGGTGAGCAAACACGGGACAACGAGCTCCATTCTTGAAGGGTTTTTATACGTTTCACCTTGATGGGCACTTTAGAAAATTGCATGATGGAAAATCAAATTGTAGAATTGCTGCTTTTCTGACATCACCCTTTCATGCTATGCACCAGTAACACTGAGTAAAATTTAATTTATTTTCCAAAAAGACCTTGAAAGCGCTAACACAACATGCAAATACAGTATAGTGAGCAGAAGTGGCAGAACATATTACACTTTATTTAAAGAGGTACCTTTTTATTTTAATAACTGTAAATGCTACCTTACTTATATGTTAATAAACTATGGTAACTCTTTACATTGGATCTCTAGTTAATGCTTAAGACTTTAAGCACTGTCAGGCTACAAGTCCAGCATGAAGATGATCCTAAAGTAGTCTGCAGAGATTTGGCTGCCAACAGCACAATTTTGTCATTAGAAAGTATATCTTTTTAATGCTCCATTAACATCATTTGGAATTCACACAGTGCATGCTCCATTGGTGTACTGTTCATGAGAGCTGAATGTGTTTTCTTTTCTAATAAAGGTGATTTTAATAGGATTTTGCCCGGCAAAGGTCAATCCTTGTCAGTCTTTCTCATTGAGGTCCTCTGGCTCTCTCTCGGCAATGAATTCCACGCGAAAAACCCCTTAGCATCCCACGGGGTAATCTCAGGTCTACCAGCCCTTCCTTCCAGTGGTCTGGAGCATGATCTGAGATTCTTGGGAGAAAATCTGTACGAGTACAAATGAATTCAGGTTATATTTAGACAGCAAGTAGATCATTATGTCCAATCTGCAGTGAGCTGTTCTCCTAATCTTCCCACAATGTTGCCATTCACTGTGCTTGTGAACCACGGTGCTCAGGTGAAATAAAAAGAATTTCATGCAAGCACTGCTGGCCATCATTTAGGGTTTGTTTTGATACACAAGTGATGTTTATTAGATTCAGTCGAGCAGATTTTACAAAAACAAAATAAGTTACCTTGTGTATCTGTTTTACTTAAGGCAGTTAAGTGAAGCTTAATTGTAGCTCGATTCTTTCTAGGTGTCCCACGGGTGGGAGTGGCAATTAGTTGCCAGAGCAATCCTCCTTGCTGCAGGTTACATTTTCGATTCTTGCATTTTCAAATCAATAAAGGATTCCAGGGTGAAATGGAGGTGGCAACTTAAATCACTTTCAAATGCACCAAGGAAAACATGTTTCCTTTATTTCTTTGTTGCAAAGTGAGTGACTAAGAGGATTAAATTGACTAAATTCCTAATGTATTTCAGTGATTTATAAAAATAAAAAAACTTGTTGTTAGTGGTACGGAAGAATGTAAATGTAATGCTCTTTGCAAAACGTTTGCTTTTAAATCAAAGTGCAATGATAATTTAAAACAAGGACAGCTTCAAGAGAAGAAACAGCTGAGAAAAAATGATAAATGAAAACGCTTTGGTGTGACGATTTCCGTTTGAATTATAGATTTTTTTAAACCTGTTTTTGATCTGCGTGGGTGTTTTCAGCAAACTGTAGACATGTTTTTATAAAAAATGTTCTCAGCTGAAGTTCAAAAAGGAACTCGAGTTTGATGGATCTTCTAATATCAAAGTTTGTATTAATGTCATATCTTAATTAAGGGCTACAGAGCACACTGCTGCAGTGTTTACAGGAAACACATTGTGCAGTATTTGCTCATGATCGTTTTGATATATTTATTCATGTGTCATGGATCAAAAATCACCTGTGGCATACAGAAATGTGGTACCCATGTGATCAGTGACTCATAATTAGAGCTGTATTTTATTTTCACAGTAAAAAATGGCTAATTTGATGTCATTTCACGGTGTAAAAATAGCTATATCAAGATATTTTACAATTATCGAGAAGATAATGCTGTTCAGTTGGATGTTAACGGCTAAACATTAAAATACTTGCACTACTGTGCAAAGATTATTCTCCAACCAAAACAGTGTTCCCAGGCAGAAAACTCTACCAGCTTTCTTAGTGAGCCCCAGGTCATCATGTTTCAAGGTAAGGGATCTGGATCAGTGCCCCAGGCTGCATGGGCAGTAACCAGCAACACTGTTCATGTGTGAGTGCAGGAGGAGGTGTGAAGATGACTGCTCAAACACAGACCTTGAGCCCCACGCAATCCAGGCGCCTGGCGTGTGGAACAGAGTGGAGCCGTTATTTTTTTTCCACTTGTGCTGGTCTGCTCAGCGTGATTGCCATTTAATTTTCAAGGAGACACACAGACAGGATGAAACTCTCCCCAGCCGAGAAAGGAATCGTTTTTAAAGTGACTGAGACAGTTTGTTGATGATTTCGGGACGCGGTTGTTTATTTTTGTCACAGCTTGCGAATGGCAGATTCTTATCTATTTTTAATATGTCTGGTCGTCCCGCCTGCCAGTTATGTGGAAGATCTTCCAAACACGTGCTAGCTATCTGGTCTATTCCATACACTACACCCCCTTACCTACAGCCTGCTGGCAGTCCAGCATGCTTGTCAACAGCATAATAAAACAAATATTTCCAATTTGATTAAAAATGTTCTGCTTATCAATGTAAAAGCCAAGGTTTTCCTTAACCAGACGCCTGAAAGGTATTTAAAATACAATGAATAATTTATAAAATATAAGGAGAAAATGTGACATTCACGACACAAGTCACAGAACGCATTCATTTTGCACTGCTGTTTGGATGGTTTGTGTAGACTATGTCTTACCCAATTAGTTAGCTATTGCACATTGTGCTGGCATATAAAAATCCCCCCTTCTGACCTCTTAAGTTAAGACAGTTCATGTAAAGCACTAGCTGGCAACAAAAGATCATTGTTTTTGTGAAACCAATGTAGATGATATTAGCTGGTGAAGCAGATATATAATGAAAATGACACATCATAAAACGTCCAGGCATGGAGAAATGTTAATGAAGCTGATAGAATGTAGGAACATGCTAATTAATAGTGAGTCGTTTCTAGTTAGTGCTTTGGGCCCCCTTGCTTGCCTTAGACACGAGTTTCATCAAACAGATGTAGATGTTGTTTTTTCATTAATATACAATATATTACTACAACCAAAAGGTAAAATAAGGGTGAAAACAAACAGCTCTTGATCAAGGTATTGCCTAATGTGTAAATATTTTTGCACAATATAAACCTATCCCTAACCTAACCCTAACCCTAACGCTAACCCTAACCCTAACCCTAACGCTAACCCTAACCCTAACCCTAACCCTAACGCTAACCCTAACCCTAACCCTAACCCTAACCCTAACCCTAACCCTAATCCTAACCCTAACGCTAACCCTAACCCTAACCCCAACCCTAACCCTAACCCTTTTGTGAAACAATTGTGTACTTACATATATCATGCAAACAGATTTACACATTAAGTACATTGTATCTATGCATAATAACATTGTAATGATGTGTCAGTACACATGTCTTTAATAAGCTACTTCTATGTAAATACACAGTATTTACAGACACTTAATGTAAATTGTTACCTTCAATTGTACTGCCAAAAATATATACAGTGCTATTAAGCAGTAGGGACAATCTGAATGATTTACAACAGTAACATATTGATATGGGTGCTTTATGAGGCTTGGCACTTGTATACTACAAGCAGAGAACATTGTATGTTTTCAATTGGATATTAAACTCAAGGTGCGAAGGCTGATATCCCAAGCCACTCCTCAAGAAGTTGCTTAACTAAGATTTCCAGATTGCACTGAACTTCTTGTTTTGCAAACTTCCTCTTGTGTGCAATAACATTTACAAGTGAAGATTAATATTACATAAAAGAAAAAAAAAACAACAACAACACTATTTATGTTGCTAAATAGGAAAAAGAAATTGGAAGCTGTTTACAAAGGTAAAAAAAAAACAGCACCTAAATATACAGTCTCATTGTGAATGCGTGCAGATGTTCTGAACTATTAATCACAGGAGGGTTCAGCAGTTCAAAGGGCTGCGCATCACACACTCTGTGTCTAAACGTGCTGTGCTTTGTATTCAGCTCGGGCTCAGTGAGTTCTGATCCCATGGGGATACTGACATGTCATCTTGCGTGGGACCTCATGTTTCTGATTCGGGTCTTTTGGTTTTTGTTCCCGAATGCTACCCCTGCGTTTTATGTATCTTATCAAAAGGTTGCAGTCAGCACTGTGAGATAAAGGGAAGACTATGATAGATGAGTGTCTTTTCAAAGTGTTGAGTATACTACAGTATGTGCTTTTACACCAGAGACCTGATGAAACATTTCCATTGCTATTCCAAGACATTAGTACCAATACCTCTTGCCCACCAATACAAATCAACAGCACTTTTATTTGTGTTTCTGTACCTTTATACCAGCCACAGAGATTGCTTTGGAAGTGGTTGTTTTTCGACGATCTCATCAAAGCTGAGTGAGTCTGGTAAATCCTTCCATTCTTTTGTTTTTTTGCCCTTGACCCCACTTCATACAGTACATAAAGCATCCCATGCTTGAATCTGCAGCACCATACATTGTACTATGCTTTCACCAGGGTATACCTCACCTAACCCAGATTCACACTGCCCCACAAAAGCTGGAAGGACCCACTTGCTCAATTATGAACGCGTTTTCTCCCTAGCTAGCTCCAGTTCAAGTGACTCTCTATGCACTCCATGCAGCACTGGACCTGCAAGCTGAGTAATTTGGGAGCTCTCCTAATCTCATGGTATTTCTTGCTCTGGTGGTTACAGATCATGCACCTGCTTTATCTCTTTCTATGGGTCTAGTAGCTGAATCTCATCAGAGTCCTAACACAAGGCGAGCTCTGGTGCCTGCATTATCTGCGCTTCTCAAAGTGTCATTCTGGTAAATGCATTGCCTGCTGAGCTACAGTGCAGGTAGGTTTTAAAGCAATGTAACAGACTGTGCTGATAAAACAAAACAAATGCATGTAGCCACAAAACAATCTAACACAAGAACATCTTGAATCCATTAAAATTAGAAAACATGTCAAGATTCAGTGAGTTTTGATTCCGTTTTGATCAAACCATTTCTCCTCTTTCCCAGCTCTGCACTTATTACATCCTGTTCACAGGCTTTAGCCCAGTGAACTCTGTCTTAAAGCCAGGTCAGTGCATTTAGATGGGCAGTGGTGAATGCATTACAAGTGTGTTAGTTAAAGAGAGCCTTGAGGTTCTTGTCATGGATCCCAATAAATGGGGCCGCCCTGTACAGATTTATTCCACACAGATAAACACACCAATCAGGGGGGCGTTGCAGAGTTTCCAGGAGCCAGACAGCCCAGTCGGAACAGAAAGAGCACAGGCTGTGTTTTTAATCAATAAACTGAGTTTCCACCAGGGAGAACACACTTGGTGGTAAAGGCATGTCAGTGTGTACATGGATGGGTGTACATAGGAATATAAATAAAATAGGTTAGCAGCCATTGACATTTTGACTATATAGTCTGCTCTTGACCCTGGGTTTCTGGCTGTTCCAATAGTTGACAAGGCAGTGTTTGATTATATAAATACAATATTGAGATACTTCATTAGTATTGATTACTGGTGACTCAAAATCTCAATCCTACGGGATCCCCGAGTGGCTCATCTGGTAAAAGCACGGCCGCAGGTTAGGGGGCCAAATCAGCAGGGACTGTACTTCCTCATCACGCTACAGCAGACCCTACTGGCCAGGTGCCTGGTAAACTCAGACGGACTCCTGCAGGGCTGGCCATGGTCCTCCAGAGGCCGGTAGCTCGCTGACCTCCGCTCTTGAGTTCCTGGGTGTAGAAGAGGAAGCTGGCTCGGTCGAGGGATCGGAGGACTCCCACTGAACCTTCAGTTCTCCTGAGCTGTGTGGGGAATTGCTACAGTGACCGAACAGAATTGGACATTTGAAATTGGGGAGAAAATTAGGGGTAAGAATTTGACAATCTAAACTAACAAAGAGTCTCAATCCTAAACCAAATCCAACCAAGAAAATCTGATGACGAATACTTAAGATACAAGTCCATTTTCACAAACTTTCATTGCCTGTGCAACAGTCTTCATCTTTTTTTTTTTAAACAAGTACTGTATCACTTAGTCTTGAAAAAGCAAGATTGTGTTGTAAGATTAAAAAGGACATCGATCCACTTGCAGCTGCACCAGTTCAATCCTTGCTATCAAGTATTAAGCAACAAGGACATTAACACAGTGAGCTAATAAGTCAGTCCTCTGACATATGCCTGGGATGCATTTCCCAAAGTGGCAAGGTTTTCAGCAGTGGTTGTAACTGCAGTGCTGCGGGTTTGTGGGTTGAGGCTGGGACAGGGTTAGATGGCGCAAGCAGATCATATGTAAGCTGAGCTCAGGACAGCCCTTGCTGTAATGCTTTGGGCAGCCTTTCCAATACACACGTTATTGGTCCATTGATGCTCCAGGGTTCTAAACGATTCATTGCAGACACAGCAGACCCCGATTCGCTACAGTATTTTAGATGCTCACAGATTTGACAGGTAAAACAACCTGCATTAAAGGCTTGAGAAGAAGAAGCTCCGGTCTATAGCTATGCTCCCTAGAGTACCAATTACTAAAAGATATTTGCCTGTACTGAATGTAAGCATAACCTTTTGAAGAAAAACTATATCTTGCAATATGCAGTGTTTCTGACATTCTCAGTTTATTGTGACTTTGGATGCATTCCAAAAAATGAATGGTTTAATATAGCTTCTGGAAGGATTTCTTTTTACAGGTTGTTACGTTCAAGCGGCAGAACTTCCAAATCTCTCTTGGGAAACCACATGTCCAGCTGATTTATTTTCTCACTGATCTTTTTTTTTTTTTTAACTATTAGTTGCATAGCATGATGTGCTGTAGATTTAATCCAAATGGATTTGGACTTGCAAAAAAATAAACACACAATTTCTTATACTGACATATGATAATGTATAGATTATATAAGGCATGGTAAACATATTCATACCAGTGAGTCAAAGTTGCAAAAGTTGTGTGCTGTCTCCTAAAATGTTCATCAATGCCATTATAGCATCTCACTCAGTTCTAAATGGATTTCTTTATAGGAGTTGTAATGGGTTCTTCCATTCTATTAGTTTGAATTGAATCTGCACATTGTTTATCTCAGCCTCCTTCACAGCTAATGTATTATTAATATGAACAGTAACACGGAGAAACCCATGAATGGTAAACTAAGTGGCTGTCTCTTTGCAAATATCTTTAAGACAGTCGATGAGAAAAATTACAATATTTTTTTATTTATTTTGCTTTTATTGCTGGAATACAAATAAGATGGCAAAATGTACTGGAGATTTGTTTTGTTTTGCAGTAATGTAAAATACTTAAATCAGTGTTGCATTGCAAATACATTACTGATAGGCATCAATGAACTGTACTAGCTAATGTGACTTAGTGGACAGTTTCTTTTATAATGCAAGAGAGACAGACAGAGACAGAAAGCAAGAGAACAATACATCATTTGTACCAGTCTTGCATGTTGTTGTCAGTTGGTGGTTTCCCATGCAGGAAACAGCCTTGCTGTACCTGACTCAGTAGAAGTTAGAGAGTGCTTTGTCTTTAGTGCATTGTTGCAGGGGTTAAGTACACTTACCTTTTTGCCCGATTGTTTCACACCAATTTAGAATGTTCAGATATGTTCCATCATAACAGCAACTCCCCACAGCGGCTCAGGAGAAGTAAAGGTCAGTATGCCAGTGATCCCAGGCTCCTCTGACCCTGCTGTGAAGCCAGTCATCGTTTTACATCCAGTAGCTTTGTGTAATGAATCCCCTCATAGCAGATGAGGAGTTAATAGTACTGACATCAGCATAAGACACCCGCGCTCACTGTACCTCTTGGCTGCAGAGCTTGCTCTTTTGTTGAATTGTATGGTTTGCGGTTCGCGTCCAGTCCTTGCCTTTCTGTTCGGTTCAATGGGCTGAGATACCATTTCATTACAGTGGTGCCCTATGGAAAGAATCATGACCCCTGTGGTTGAAAGCATCTATGCAGGCTTGCGAGACACGTGATTCCGTTCAATGTGTTGAGATTCCAATGCATTACATTTGTCGGTGAACAAAGACATGGACATGTGCTTATCGGGCGCCTGGCCAGTAGGGGCTAATATAGGGGAGGAAACTTTGACAACTTACACTCCCCTGACTGTCTGACGTGCACTGCAAAACCTGGCCAATTCCTATGGATTGCTGATCACAAGTTCTGTGGGATGCTGACTCTGTAAGGACCAGACTTTCTGACCTGACATCAGCATTCTGTCTTAAAAAGAAAATCATTAAAATCACCCTTGAAAGCCTTTCTGAAGGTTGAACACCCCCACCAGAAACACAGAAGAGTTTGCATTACAAACCCATGGCATCGAACACGTGTGCATCGAAATACACCCCGACCCATCCCGGGCCCAACAGGAACAACATGGATCTAATACAGTCAAGGATAATCAGCTTGTCTTGACCTGTTCAGAAAGTTGAAGAATACCTATTCAAATCTAAGCGTAGCTGCACGGCACACCATAGCACCACAATGCATGTTAAAATCAATAACTGAGTGTATTATTGTGTGAGCTAGATTCATTAAGGAATCAATGCACCTTTACTCTGTTAAACCATAAATAGAATGCTCTCTGATCTGGACTGAAACTGCAATCGCTGCTGTATCAAGTTTTATTGTTATTCCATTAAGCAGCATTGCACACTCCAGTGAATTACAGAACACTCTAAATAACATATTAAGCCATTTACCACCCAGCGTTACTCAACGTGCATTATGTTGTAAAGATAGACACATGTGAAGTGTGAACTTTAAGCCCTGCTTCGTGACTTGCTGTTCATCAGCCAGCCAGGTATGTTATTAAACTGGACAACAAAATGCCATTGTATTGGGGAGGAGGGACACTGCCGCTGAAACCGAACACATGTGGGTGAGACTGTGTTTTAGGTCCAGTCAGATAACAAACATACATTAAATCAGCTCTTGTGAAACAAACAAGCACATACATTAATGCATGGATACACAAACCAATACAACATTATATCGAGATATTCATAAAACAAATACATAATGATAGGACATGTATACAAAAGAAAGAAACGAATTAATACATTAAAAATAATCCTGTGCCCAATTTTCCACCTTGGGCAAATTGCCCGTATAACACGTTTACTATGGAGAGGGCAAGTGGCCTGCGATATGCTCCCGTCACTATAAGCACAGAGTGCTGAAAATTTGGACAGCTCCCAGCAAACTGAAAATTTGGACAGGTCCCAGCAAGTGAAATGGGTTGTTATTGCTAATGCACAGTCTGGCTGCTATGGCCAGAGTCGGGAATATGTTAGGAGAGTGGCTGAAGATAAGACACTAGCTAACCAACAGCGCCTGTCATTTACCTTAGCATGAAGTTAAAACGCACATCGAACGACAGTTTCAAACGGACACAGGGAGCACACAGAGCACGCGCTGTTCCTGAAAAAGTGGCTTCGATTTCCTTCAGCTTAATAATTGTCGTGGACAGAAACTATATTGCGAAACTGACCTTGGGAGTCGAATGTAAACATACCTGCGTGTCCGATAAGCGCATACATTCTCATTAGTATAAGAGTTTCTACTGGGAGATGCAGAGGCTCCAAGCCTCTTTTAGTGTACCGGAGCAGCACTTTATCGTTCATTAACTAACCGCGTTCTTCAAAACATCGAGAGAAAAACCAACTGTAGACCCGCTGATAGAAGATTTAGGGGCACATTCTTCAAAATGTAATCAGTGTTATATTTACAAAAAATAATATAATCATTCACGCCATCCGTAAGTAAAATGCTGGCCTGAAATCAATCATTTAAGTCATAGGGTCCATAAGGGTATAGGATTAATTCATCATATGTTAGAGGAACTCAGTTAAAAGCGACATAACATTTTGCAAGGTATTAAATTACATTCATGTTTAAACAGAAGGGTCAGTATATATAAAACTGAATTGACTGAAAACGGAACAGGATAGCCGTTAACTGCGCAAGCGGGTTTACATCAAATATGCTGTCCTCAATAGTTTTTCCCCCCTTCTTTTCTTAATCCTGTTTTATACTTGGGTGGAAAAAAAACCTTACTATACAGACAGTACAGAAAAAAAGAAAAAACCTACACTGATTACTCTAAGCGCCTAACAAGTAGCGTGCTGTGCGCGGAAGCTCTCCTGTGAGTCTTCCCGTCTGTGTTAACATCTTCCAACATTGGTCGGTTTATGCTGGAGGAGCAGGACGCTTAACAATGCCTCGGAGGTGGTCGTCGTAAAAAAACAGAAGACATTATAAAATCTTCAAGGTATGGTTTAACTATTACGTGTACAGCAGCACGGGGGTGAGTGGGTGGGGGGTGGAGGGGGTCTGTGAACACAAAACACGTCCTCCGAATTGGACAGAGTGCATGACGTAGAAAAAACCACCTTAAAAAAAGAGCTCATAGCTTCAGCGCTGATAAACATCTGGAATGTTGCAGCGCACTCCTTCTGTGCCAGCTCGGTTCAATTAAAGAAGCGTGGAGACATTGAGAATCTGCAACTAACAATGTCTGAGAGTCTTAATTAAAAACATCTCGCTGATTTAAGAAGGTCTCGGAGGAAACAGGTGGAGAGAAGTTCATTCAGTGTCTGTCACACACACACACACACACACACACACACACACACACACACACACACACACACACACACACACACACACACACACACACACAATGAACAGAATGGATGTCTATTTCGGTTTGAGAGTGGCTGGATACATCGGAGACTTCTGGTAGGTCTATTAAATATTTATTCTTAGAATGGTCTTTTATGTGGTTTTGTTATGTTATAAACACTATCAGACGCTGTGTATTTTATTCATATTAGCATTGCAATGTAAAAAAAAAAGAAAAAAAAGTGGAGATGTACTTCCACCCAGTTGAAGAAATTATTTCTTACTGTTATCATCTGTCCTTAAAATATCGGTTTTATATAGTAAAACGTTTTATTGTGTAAAACATATTGTATTCTGTAATACTGCAAGAAAATTGAATTTATTTCACACTATAACAACTTGTTGCCAGCGGTTCCATATTTTGGCAGAATGCAACTTTCCTTTATTCTATTCTGTCTCATACTGTTTTGGCACCCAATTAGATTCTATATATATATATATATATATATATATATATATATATATATATATATATATATATATATATATATATATATATATATATATATATATAAAGTCTTGGTTGAAAGTGGTTAAAGTTTAAATGCTGGGATAATTGCTTCAACTTGAATTGAAATTAAAAAGGATTGTCAGGAATACCTATTTAACAATATTCTAAAATAGTCTGCTTCAACAGATAGAAAAATAAAAGCTTGTAAACTTGCCAGACAAATCTGTTCATTTATATTGCATAACTTGATGCTTTCCACTTAACTGTAATACTAATCGTTCAATTCGTCCTTTCTGTATTGTGTTTGTATTGAATGCATACCAGTTCAGTTCACACAAAGCGTTTACAGGCGTCTCGCTCTGGTGTACAGCCCCCTATATTTAAGAGATGACTAGTCGAAACAGTTGCAGAATAGAAATTGTAACAGTATGATCCGGTTCCAGATTGCTAATGTATTATAAAGTATGGACGTGTCTGTTCACGTTTGCCAGTCAAATAATAATAATAATAATAATAATAATAATAATAATAATAATAATAATAATAATAAAACAGAATCCTGAATGTTATGGAAAGCGACTCTTTACGTGTTTGCTGCTGTTTACCGCAGTGCTGTAAAGGCACTAATTTGGGTTTGTCAGAAGGAGGTCAAGCTTGATAATAGCAAGAGCCCAGCTGGTAACTGCACACATGGAAATGTTCAAAGATGGATTTCACCATTGGTGGCAACTTTAAAGTGATCAACTAACTCTGCTAAAAGATCATTAGGCTGCATTCAATGAGAGTAAATGCAATCATTCACTTTTGTGCGTGTGGGGAGGGGCAGTAATGGGTTATTTGTTTTTAACAATGTCTGTTAAAGTAAAATGCTAACCAATGCATTGATTGTCAATGACAGGGCTGGATTCTATTGTTCACATGCAGACATGTTGTAAGGTACATTATCTGTTGTATTCAGCTATTGTAATTGAACAGCTGAAAACAGAACTACCTGTGCCTGAAAATGGTGCCTGGGCAAAAAAAAAAAAAAAAAAACTAAAACTGAAAACAACAAAAATAGATGATATAAATGCCTGACACACGTCCTAATGATAATTGAGGTCTAGGATTGAAAGAGGGCTTCTGTTGTGTAGTGTGGTGTGAAATGGAATTCACCCTTATCACAAAACTAACAAGAATCCCATGCTTTGACTGCAGGCACAAGACTAAGCAAAATCCACATACTGCTGGGAAAAAAAAGAATGCTTCCTAAATTGCACAGAATGATATTCATGGATTGCAGTTTGACAGTATTTTTCTTAGGTCAATTGAAAATGTAATTAACCGTGAAAACTGTTAGGACATATATTATGCATTAATATCATTAAATGTGAGCTTTATTGAGATTCTCGACACCTGGTTTAAAATATAATACCAGATATTAAAAAACACTCGGCCTCACTGGAGAACCCTGTTTCCAATTGTAATCTGTCTGGCCATACACCCCTCTCTACATCACACTTACATTGCACATATCTGCAGAACTGCTTATCCAATTATCATGAAACATGACATTAACATTTGCTTTGTTTATTGAGAATATCAGGTTCTAGAGACACAGTATAGGGGATGTCTGCCTCTCTGCACATCCGTCCGTCTGTATGTCACACATTTTGCATACCGTATATATTATCAAATTGTAACTAAACATTTCATTGCTATTTCTGATTCTGTACGATTTGTTACATACTGTTGTCTTATGTCACGATCATCAACTGACGTATTTGTTCATAGATTAGAACAAGGCACAGAGAAGACATCTGCATTCATGCAAAGTCAATGTTATTATGGTCTTCGTCTAGCCCGTAGACCACATGCATTGGTTATTATACAGTAGCAGAACCACGAACCACAACCCATACGTCTTGAAGATGAACGTCTTACTAAGCTCTGTAGTTGAGAGGTATGCTGATGTCAGTGAAAGATGAATGTCTTACTAAGCTCTGTAGTTGAGATGTAGGCTGATGTGAGTGAAAGGTGAATGTCTTACTAAGCTCTGTAGTTGAGAGGTATGCTGATGTCAGTGTTATTAACTCATCAGCTGCTAGGAGGAGATTAATTACAGATTCATTGAGGATAATAGCAATGCAAATTATAAACAATGGTGAAGACCAGTTACTGGACATTATGTTTCTAAAGGCATCTGATAAGGTAAGGAAAGGAGCCATTCTACCATTTAACTGCCTTCCCTTCAATTATGGAAATGGAACTCCAGCAGCACAGTATTGCATGTTAGATTTAGAAATGTCACATTCTTCCATTTTTGTCAGTTTTTCATTACGTATATAGAAAACTACAAAACGGTATGTAATTCAATATACTGATGTAACATTATTCAGCAGGTTTCATTCGACTTCATGATACAAAATGAGTTAATTCTATAGGGTGATGCAAAACGTTTGGCTGTACTCTAATTTTGTAAACCGCAAAAGATAAGTCAAAAAGTAATGTCTCAAATTACATACATTCAGCTTGCGTTCTGATTTTTTTTAAAGAAAATGAATTTGGTATTTAATGGGTTAATAAAATTATGGTGGTTTTAGTAGGTTGATAGGTAGATAGGTAACAGGTGTTCATTTCCCCATATGCTGGGATGCACATACAGTAATCTCTCCAAGAATAGTTCCAAACTGTGGTCAGAATAAATATTGGATTTCCTGGATTGAAACGGGGAGATGATTAAGAACTTAAACACATCTGTCCTTCAGAGAATGCACTGTCAATATCAGTAGCCTCCAGGATCATTAAAAGAAAACAGGCTGGCTTCTCAAAGCTCTTTACTCCAAATTGTTATTTGATTTTTATCTGAAAAAGAAAGAAACAAATTAAGACTATTTTAAGTTCCTGAGTTGAAAAGCCTTAGTTGTTTATATCTGGTTGGGTAACTTCGTTGGGTGTGCCTCTCCTTTCTGAAAAAAGAGTGCTAATGATGATTTGGAGTAACTGGTTTTGAGAATCCAGTGCTGTGTGTTTTAATGCCCATGTGAAAGAGATTTTACAGGGGTAAAATGTTGCTGATTTTTTTAATGCCAAATTCAGTGCTAAGCACACTAATTCCCCTAATCAGAAATTCGCAAGCACAGTATGTTTCACTGACATGCAAAAGATGCTACATCGTGTATTTAATTGCCTAGAATTGCGAAAGGGACCTGCTTGTCACCTGGAGGATTACAAGAATATTTGCTTGCAGTAAGACTTGTACTAGGATTGAGAAAGCTTCATTTTCTGTGCAAGAAGTGGTTTTATTATCAGATGCCCTTTGAGACAGCACCACACTGAGTTACATTGCATTCAGTTGCTAGTTATTTTTATGCTAATGTATGTCTGTGGAACTGAGGAAGAGGCTATATTTGCTTAGCAGCGTGCTACATTAAGCTGAAAATGAGATCTTTAAAAATACAAACTGTGATTCGTCACTAAGCTCCCCCTGGCATAGTCTTCCCTGCAACCTCCCTTGGCTTCATTTTGCCATCATATAATCCACTAAGGGATATTTTCCATTTAAATTGTACCCGCCCTGCCCGCCCCCCCATTTTTGCTTCCTTGTTATTCTATTTTGAAACCATTACATTGTGCCAACCATTGAGCTTCTTTGCTGCAGAATAACAATTCCAGCTAGGTGATATATGTAGGGAAATCACAGCTGAGTGCGTTTGTGGTCTTCGCTATGCACCACTAAATCTTGAAACATCTGCCACTATTCCATTCATAGGAATGCTAGTCTTTTAGCTGCATGGAACAGATTGGGTGAATCATCATTTAGATTTGGTTTAGTTGTACCTTTTGTTTATTTAAAGAGACAGCGTAGCTTTGTGGTTAAATCTAAAGACTTACAATTGAGGCATCTGACTTCTAGAAGTGAAGTTCTTTACCATAGAAGTAGTATAGAGGCAGTGATCATTAACTTGTCACTGCTATGTGCATCCCAGTGGTTTCAGTTGACTAAAAGAGAGAGTTATTTTTATAGTTAGTTTTACACAAATAAACATGCAAGCTTCACCTGTGATCTTCATCTGTTTAGGAAAGTACAGAGTGAGCAGATTATCTTGATCAATGCTTGCCACTTTGTGCTAGCTGGCTCTGGCTTTAAAAGACAAATTATTTTCAGTTCTGTTTTTCCTTCTCCATTGTAAGAAGCTGTATGTTGCATTGTGTGTGGATCATCTGAATAAAAACATGCTAATGTCAACTGTCTGTATTTCACAGGTCTAGGTGGAGAAAAGGCTGTCTAATTCTGATCAAACTTGCTAATGACCTTCTTAGCACAGGTTACTGGATTATCTGTGGGTGTGTCTGTCACCTCTACATATACAGTATCAAGACTGTCAGGAATTCAGTCAAATGCCTCCAGGCATCGTGTGCATGTCACTCTCTAGAACTTCTTATGAAGACAGAAGATATATAGTTGCAACTAAATATCAGCCCCTGAAGCACATACTGTATCTGTGCCATTGAACAGAATTAGTCTAGATAATGCAGTTCATTGCTACACCATGCCTGCTTGAAAGTAAAACATATGTATTAAATTGTACTCAATAACCCAATTTCTTCCTGCTTCATCTTCACAGCTCCGGGCCTGTTGATCGCTATTAGTCCCTGTCGCATCAATTTGTTACGTCCTGTCTCACTCCCCCCCACCACCCCTTGATCAGCCACAATGGAAAGCCTAAGTGAGCTTCAGAACCCGCTCCTGGACAAAACCAGCAACCACGTCAAGGGCGATTACAGTTACCAGGGAGACTTCCCCAGCAGCCAGTACCAGGAAAACATTTTCAACTACTTTGTGAGCGGCTCTAACAAAGCCAAGGCACAGCAGCTACTGGATGCCACGTCCTTGCACCTCGCTGTGGAAGCCTTCTACCGGCCGAACTTCATTCTGTACAAGGAGGATGCCAACGTCAAAAACAAGGATTACAAGAGCGAATGTTGCGAGACCACCTTCACGGAGAAGAAGGACCCGGCTGCTGAAAGAGCAGAGGACCCCGAGGAGAAGCTCCTGGACCTGGGTGAAAACGATGCTAAAATCCAAACGGTGTCGTACGAGGTGGAGGAAGAAGAGTATCATGAGTATGAGGTAGGTTTTAGTGCACGCGTTTCAATACCCTTTCTGTGGTCTTCTGGCATGCTTTCTTCTTGAAGGTTTCTTACGCACTCTAATGCTGATCGTTGCTCAGTTTTGTTCATTAGTGCTGAATTTTCATCTTTTTTTTAAATTAAAGACTGGAGTAAACTAGATGATTTGATCTCTTATACAGTAAGCACCATCCTATACACAAAGAGGGGTATTCAAGTGGTCTTTACAGTGGCAGAGAGTAATACCACTACCATTCAGATCAATGAAAAAAAAACTGCCTGAAGTTGCATGTCATTACAGAAAAAGACTAAATAAGCTTGCTTGCACTAGGAGAGATGTTAGCTGCCATAAAAGAGTGGCACATGATTTCAGTGGCAATCTGTCAGACTATTAACTTGCAGACCAATCATGGTTCGCAATGCTTCGCCCTGGTTTTATAAGGACCAGGGTGCGGCATTGGAAACAAATGAGTCAACAGTCAACGGATAAAGACGGTTCAAGTAAAAGACAAGATCTGTTTGTTTTCTTATTCACGGAAAAACATTTTGTCCGCTAGCCCGCCAATAGCAAAATTCTTCCAACAAATCTCAGGTACCGTTCAGTACTATTCTAGTATTTGTATCCACCACACTGAAAGGCTTTCTCCTTCCTGTGTCAAAAAAACATGACACCCAGTTTCTGATTGGCATCTTTAACCTATTGTACAGTACCTGTCAGATATGGAATCCCTGGAAGCTGAGCAGGTATTAAAAATTCAGGACTTTGTTACAAAGTTAGTCAGACAACACTGCATTCATTTCAGTGGTCAGAGTGCGATTCTAGACAGCTTGATGTGCTCTGGGGAACCAGTTAGAAGAATGCCATGCAGTATTTATGTCTACAGCTGTTTTTTACATTGTCTGATAAAAAAAAAAATGCTATTGTGACTTAAAATGAATAAAATGAATAAATGAAATGAAATGCTGCAGTTGAGGGTTTGAACAGTAACAGTAACAATACACTGTCCAAATATTTTAGGCATATTTTAAGTACAATTTTCAATACATAATTGATCGCCTAGATATATTTCTATTTCACATAGGACTGATCGCAATCCACAATGCATTAGCTGTCTTATAGAGCTGGTTTTCAGGATTTGCTGTCCCTTCACATTTGTAAGAGGAATGCTGTTCTGTATAGCTTGATCCAACACAGAAATATTTTTCATTTGGAGATAGGGTTACCATACGACCCACATGTACATGATGACAGCTTAGGACAGTTCAGGCTTTTCAACTCACACCCCGGTGCATTCTGGGAAGTGTAGTCTTGCTGTGAAAGGAAAAGGCTCAACTGTCCCAAACTGTCCTAGTGTACATGGAGTCATACGGTAACCCTATTTGGAGATAATTTCCTTTTATGCAAGCGTCCCATAGTAAAAGCATAGCAAAGTGTAATGAAGCACAGTGTGTAATTAATGAACTGATGTATTTATTGTTTTCATTCAAAACTAAAATCAGCTGTGTAGAGCTATTATTTCATTCAATAGGCATTTCCTGGGAAAAGTTTGAACTACAGACATGGAAATAAGACTCCCATTGCATAGAAGCGTGATCCATTCCTGGTTTTACTGTAAGTTTAATAAGACACACCTGAGCTTGTTACCTAAACACTGTGACTAATCAAGCTCGTATTAGCTCTCAGAATGGTTGACACTGCTTTGCAATAGGAGTCTTATTGCCATCCCTTAACTACCTTGGAATGAAGTGGTCAATACCCTGCCTAGGATATACTGAACAATAATATGTGACCAGGAAATGCATGTTAGCGTGAAAGACGACCGCCTCAGACCTATGCTGTTCCAGGCAAGGTGAGTTACTCACACTTGACACCTGTTATTGTGTCAATAGAACATGCTGCTTGTTGAGGCAAAGTGATTGATACTAATACCGGTATCCACAGCGACATGACGTCCTGTAACAAGTGCTTTTGAGTTAGAGAGTCAGAGACTTTCTCTTTTTAATTTGACATTCAAAGCCACCTTTGCTTTCCTATCAGCGAGTGGCAAGATGAAAGGATGGGGAAATCTTTCATCTTCATCTGTGCATGTCATTGAAAAGAGCTGAGTGCACGCCACACTCGTAGTATACAGCGATGTTGTGTTGGAAAAGAAGCCGTTTGTAGATGTTATACCCCAGCCTCCTTCATGCTGTTTAGGGTTCCTGCTGTGATAAACTTGAAGGGATTCAAGTGCTAGAGATCACTCCCTGGACTTGCTGTAGCTGTGTACTACACATCGTTCTGATATTTTAATCAACTAGGAGATAGCTCTCCAAAGTCATTTCACTGCCCACCAGTGCAATCCTCTGAAAAGTCCTCCGCTTTTCAGTCTGAATGTACCAGGGTGGAGGCTGGGCGCAAACCTGCGACCAAACTCTGTGCATGCAAGCGTCTTAAACACTGCATCATACAACACAGCCCATTACATGAGGACGACATTGAGATATTGCAGCACACTGCTTTGTGAATACCTGTCTTCTCGACCGCGCTGCTGTTATCTCAGTCGTTTCAGCAGGAGAAGGAAGAGGGACTTTTATTACAGCAAAGTAATATATGACTTTCTGGAGCCAACCCGTACTAAATAATAAACCTAACAGCATGGCCTCACTTTATATCTTTATCTGCGTCTGAATTTGAGCCTTCGGTAAGCTGTAAATGTGTCTTGACTGTAGCATGCAGAACTGAATCTGCATAGAAGGCATCACCCTGTACCAGGCATTATGCTGTCTTTATAACTATCTCTCTGTGCTCTGCAATAGCAGCTCAGTAATAAGTGTGCTCCGGTTCACAATCTAGAGAGAGCGCTCAGGGAGCCAGTCGGCCCCCTAAACTCTGTTTATCCAGTTTGAGAGAGCACAATTATACATGAGACTTCTCTTTTTGGGGTATAATATATGCTTCGAAGCCAGGATGAATTTATCATATTGCTAATTATAATTATAATTATAGAGGAAAATGGTCTCCCTGTTGCACTGTCATTACCCTTGAAGCTGATCTTCCCAATTAATTCACAGCTGACATTAAGAATTAGTCATGGTACAGTAAGACTTATTATTGCAATACAGACACGGAGGTGGGTACAATTAGAAGGAGGGGGGGGCTTTTAAGGGATGCAAATAGCTGGTAAAATTTTTCCCTGTCCGAACGAATTATTGTTTGCTGATGTCACGGAGCTGTGTGCGATCTTCTTTGAGATCGAGAGTGACCTAGCTTTCTTAACGCATCAGAAGAAATTGCTTGAAATGCAGAGGAATTCTGAGAAATTTAAAATTCACAGGCAACTCATTAAACAAAACAGATGGGCAAGATTAGCCAATGCAGGTGTGCAGTGTTGTACACTGAAGCCAAGCATAATGAAATATAACGTTATAGAATGGAGATTAGGAGCAAGGTTGGTCTTCATTTATAATTCAACAAAAAGCAGAAGAGCGTTATAAGAGAAAAATGCAAAAAAGGTTAGGTGTTACAGAGAGCCGTACTGTGCAAGACACGGTTAATATTCATCGAAACGGCTCTAGCTTTTTCATTATTCTCTTAATAATGGGTGATAACAAGTCCCTCTGTTTTTTTAGCTGATCAGAAACCTGCACGGTTTACAGTTGGAAATAATGAGGTCTTTTGATGGATGTGGCAGGCAAGGGAGTGTGAAACAGAACAAAAGCCTTATTGATAAAGTAAGGTTCTGGGTAACAGGTGAGTCGCAGCATAGAGGTGCTTCTGTACATAATAATGTGATGCATATATTCTTGCTGGAATATGTTAAGAAAAGTCAATTTTATATGAGCTGCTTAAAATAGGAAAGCAGAGGCCAATATATAATAGATATTACCCAATATACAAATGGTATAGAAATGGGAACCTCATAAACAGGCTATTACGGTACAACGGTACATCTGCAAAGAGCACCTGATAGCCCTGACTGTGCCCAGCTTTTATAATGGACTGCTATCCTATACAGCTGCAGCAGCTTTGAATGGAAATCTGTGCGTGAATGGGCTTCTTCAGACCTTGGTATAAATGTCTAATTGGCTGGTGAGCTTTTGAAGCTTTTGCAGTTACTAGTGCTGGGTCTGGCCAGAGAGAATGTTGGAGCCTGACTTTCCTGTTGGCCTCATATCCTTCACACTGACAACATCATTTTCCATTGATCTCCTTCCTAGTGCCTGGGCTTCATTGAGCCAATAGTACCACATTGTGGTAGGTGATTTATTTATCCACACTAGACACTGGTGCAGTACAGTTCTTGCAGCTTTGTTCTTTGGTTATACTCATGAATTGGTTTCTGTGGCCTCTGAGATGCTTCTGCCAAGACTGCCTTTGAAAACTGCAGATCCTATTTACGCTTCGATCCTAATTATTTACCTGGAGCTGAAACAAACAGATGAATGCGTTTCTTTATTTGATATTGTGATGCCCCCTTCCTCTCCCCCCCGTAGCCTCGCAGGGACAAAACATTCAGCTAATAGTGTTTATACCTGTCAGCGTTCTCATGGACGTCGATGGAATACTAATCACCCCATCCAGCAGGGGTACGGCTTCACGCTGGCTGTGAAGACAGGGACATGACAAGGGCAGATTGAGTGGCTTCACAACATCATGTGCTCGCCACGCTTGCTCATTGTCTGTGTCAGATAGCGCAGCTGGGAGAACATATCAAGCTGAGCATCAAGGTGGGGTCGCGTTCTGATCATTTTCAAGTGGGGATGAAACACCTGGTGCAATTCTCTGAGACCCTGTGGCGTGTCTAGATGAGCACGCAAGTGCAACAGGAAACAAAATAATACCGCTCAAAGCAGTCTATTACAAAACAGCAGTGTTCAGATAAAATCATGAAATAGCTTTTCTCTTTTTTCCGAGCATGGTGTTTCTAAAGCAATTACATCGGCATGGGCAGCAGACATTTCTTGTCCTTCTTAAGATTGCAAAGTTTTCCGTTTCCATTTCACTAAGGCCTAGCTGTTTTCTTTTGGTTCTCATGGGGTTTTACCCTTAAACAGAATCTGATTGTTTTTTGTTTTGTTAGAGGTAAACGTTGTATTTTATTTGATTTATTTTACAAATGTGTTCGAACCCTTGGAACAGCCAAATGACCAGAATCCAGAGAATGTAAATTACAGCCAATAACAGTCCTTTCTACAGAGCACTCAGTTAGCACTCA
Source organism: Acipenser oxyrinchus oxyrinchus (assembly GCA_030684275.1). Classification (NCBI taxonomy): domain Eukaryota; kingdom Metazoa; phylum Chordata; class Actinopteri; order Acipenseriformes; family Acipenseridae; genus Acipenser; species Acipenser oxyrinchus. The sequence continues at coordinate 2,873,447 of CM060269.1, forward strand.
GATTTGGAAATGACAGAAGGTCAAGTGACACTCAAAATAAAGTGATTCTTTATATGAACTGAGTAGAAATACAAAGCATGGTGTTGGTATCCAGGCTGGATTATTTAACAAGCTTTATTACAATACAATACAATACAATACAATACAATACAATACAATACAATACAATACAATACAATACAATACAATACAATACAATACAATACAATACAATTTGGTGTTATATGTTACTGAGGCAGTGTGGTCCAGTGGTTAAAGTCTAGGGCTTGTAACCAGAAGGTCATTGGTTCAAATCCCACCTCTGCCACTGACTGACTCACTGTGTGACCCTAAGCAAGTCGCTTAACCTCCTTGTCCTCCATCCTGTGGATAAGATGTTAAATCAATGTCCTCTTGTAAGTGACTCTGCATATAATGCACAGTTCACAGCCCACCTCTGTAAAGTGCTGTGTGATGGTGCTCTATATAAACATAAAGATATGATTATTATATAACCTTTTATGGCAGTCATCACACACTCACAAATAAACAATGTGCCGCATTAAAAAGGTATGACTTTAACCTGCTTTGAAAACACCCACGTGAATGAGCCAGACGGACAGATTCAGGGACTGAATCCCACTATTCAAATAGACTGAATCCCACTATTCAAATAGACTGAATCTCACTATTCAAATAGACTGAATCCCACTATTCAAATAGACTGAATCCCACTGTTCAAATAGACTGAATCTCACTATTCAAATAGACTGAATCCCCCTATTCAAATAGAGTGAATCCCACTATTCAAATAGACTGAATCCCACTGTTCAAATAGACTGAATCCCACTATTCAAATAGACTGAATCTCACTGTTCAAATAGACTGAATCCCACTATTCAAATAGACTGAATCCCACTGTTCAAATAGTCTGAATCCCACTGTTCAAATAAACTGAATCTCAATATTCAAATAGACTGAATCTCACTGTTCAAATAGACTGAATCTCACTATTCAAATAGACGGAATCTCACTATTCAAATAGACTGAATCTCACTATTCAAATAGACTGAATCCCACTATTCAAATAGACTGAATCTCACTGTTCAAATAGACTGAATCCCACTGTTCAAATAGTCTGAATCTCACTGTTCAAATAGACTGAATCTCACTGTTCAAATAGACTGAATCCCACTATTCAAATAGACTGAATCCCACTGTTCAAATAGTCTGAATCCCACTGTTCAAATAAACTGAATCTCAATATTCAAATAGACTGAATCTCACTGTTCAAATAGACTGAATCTCACTATTCAAATAGACTGAATCTCACTATTCAAATAGACTGAATCTCAATATTCAAATAGACTGAATCTCAATATTCAAATAGACTGAATCTCAATATTCAAATAGACTGAATCTCACTATTCAAATAGACTGAATCTCACTATTCAAATAGACTGAATCTCACTATTCAAATAGACTGAATCTCACTATTCAAATAGACTGAATCCCACTGTTCAAATAGTCTGAATCTCACTATTCAAATAGACTGAATCTCACTATTCAAATAGACTGAATCCCACTGTTCAAATAGACTGAATCCCACTATTCAAATAGACTGAATCTCACTATTCAAATAGACTGAATCCCACTGTTCAAATAGACTGAATCCCACTATTCAAATAGACTGAATCCCACTATTCAAATAGACTGAATCTCACTATTCAAATAGACTGAATCCCACTATTCAAATAGACTGAATCCCACTATTCAAATAGACTGAATCTCACTATTCAAATAGACTGAATCCCACTATTCAAATAGACTGAATCTCACTATTCAAATAGACTGAATCTCACTATTCAAATAGACTGAATCCCACTATTCAAATAGACTGAATCCACTGTTCAAATAGACTGAATCCCACTATTCAAATAGACTGAATCCCACTATTCAAATAGACTGAATCCCACTATTCAAATAGACTGAATCCCACTATTCAAATAGAGTGAATCTCACTGTTCAAATAGAGTGAATCCCACTATTCAAATAGACTGAATCCCACTATTCAAATAGAGTGAATCTCACTGTTCAAATAGACTGAATCCCACTATTCAAATAGACTGAATCTCACTATTCAAATAGACTGAATCTCACTATTCAAATAGACTGAATCCCACTATTCAAATAGACTGAATCCCACTGTTCAAATAGACTGAATCCCACTATTCAAATAGACTGAATCCCACTATTCAAATAGACTGAATCCCACTATTCAAATAGACTGAATCCCACTATTCAAATAGAGTGAATCTCACTGTTCAAATAGAGTGAATCCCACTATTCAAATAGACTGAATCCCACTATTCAAATAGAGTGAATCTCACTGTTCAAATAGAGTGAATCCCACTATTTAAATAATTCATCCTGACTGTCTTTTTCGTGTCTAACCCTTTCCCTGTTGAGTAAACACAACAATATTTTTCTAGCGGTACTATTGCAAAAATGGCAACTTTGTTGTATTGTTATTTGTAATAGTTCTGCTTATTACAATGAACAATTAAAATATTCTTACAACCCCCAACTTTAAATGTCTGGAGATATTCAGATTTCAGATTTGATAACGTCAATGGTTGCGCTTATTTTTTGTGTGAAAAATATTTCTAAACTGCAACGGTTTGCTGTAAATAGCTTTGAGAATCTAGTGCTTTGTGTTAGTATTTCATAACTTGTTTTAATGGGTAAAGCTGGATGTGTTTTAATGGGTAAAGCTGGATGTGTTTTAATGGTTAAAGCTGGATGTGTTTTAATGGGTAAAGCTGGATGTGTTTTAATGGGTAAAGCTGGATGTGTTTTAATGGGTAAAGCTGGATATGTTTTAATGGGTAAAGCTGGATGTGTTTTAATGGGTAAAGCTGGATGTGTTTTAATGGGTAAAGCTTGATGTGTTTTAATGGGTAAAGCTGGATGTGTTTTAATGGGTAAAGCTGGATGTGTTTTAATGGGTAAAGCTGGATGTGTTTTAATGGGTAAAGCTGGATGTGTTTTAATGGTTAAAGCTGGATGTGTTTTAATGGGTAAAGCTGGATGTGTTTTAATGGTTAAAGCTGGATGTGTTTTAATGGGTAAAGCTGGATGTGTTTTAATGGGTAAAGCTGGATGTGTTTTAATGGTTAAAGCTGGATGTGTTTTAATGGGTAAAGCTGGATGTGTTTTAATGGTTAAAGCTGGATGTGTTTTAATGGGTAAAGCTGGATGTGTTTTAATGGGTAAAGCTGGATGTGTTTTAATGGGTAAAACTGTATGTGTTTTAATGGGTAAAGCTGGATGTGTTTTAATGGTTAAAGCTGGATGTGTTTTAATGGTTAAAGCTGGATGTGTTTTAATGGGTAAAGCTGGATGTGTTTTAATGGGTAAAGCTGGATGTGTTTTAATGGGTAAAGCTGGATGTGTTTTAATGGTTAAAGCTGGATGTGTTTTAATGGGTAAAGCTGGATGTGTTTTAATGGGTAAAGCTGGATGTGTTTTAATGGTTAAGGCCTTTCCATTCAAATGACACATCCAACTACAGCTCTGGCCAAAAGTTAGAATTAACTAATTGTGCTTCATAATGTCGAATGAAACCTGCTGAATAATGTTACGTTAACATATTGAATTGCATACTGCTTTGTAGTTTTCCATATACTGACAAAAATTGAAAAATGTGGCATTTCGAAATCTAACATGAAATACTGTACCACTACCATATTTTGTAGTTTCTTTGATAACATGATGTTAAATAAAAGATCAAAATTACATTCATATAGTTTATTTTCTTAATTATGTCTCAGTTCTAAAATTCTAGGTGATGCAATACTTTTGCCCATTCTGCACAGCCCTATTTAAACAAGCGTTCTGCACAGCACTATTTAAACGAGTATGAGTAACGAGCATTCTGCACAGCCCTATTTTGCATTGCACTTATATTGTATTGTATGAATTCATATGAACTTCAAATCAAACGGTGCCATAAATAACCCCAGCAGCTCTGTATAATTGCCCTGTGTCTTGTCCCCTTAGAGCGACTGTTCCAGTGACAGCGAAAGCGAGGACGACTTCATCATGATACCCCCGCGGGACCACTTAGGCCTGGCCATCTTCTCAATGCTCTGCTGCTTCTGGCCTCTTGGCATCGCAGCCTTCTACTTCTCCCAGGGGGTAAGGGCTCAACTTGACTTTTATTGTACCCTGGCAGACCTTTCCTCATTGCACAGAGAATAAGAGCATGACAATAATAACTAAACATGTCTTTGTTGCTCTGAGGCTGTTGCAGGCCACTCCAGGCCTGGAGGGTCGTTCTATACTGCGGGTTTAACAGCTTTAATGAAGAAGTTCACTGATTCAGGGCATGGCTGGCGGTTTGAATGGTTCAGTTAAACAATGAACCCCTTAAGTACCAAACACAATTTTCTTTGAAAAAATCTGGACGCAAGCTGTATTCATGTAATTTGATACATTCTATATCAATAGAGAAAACAAATTGAAATCCTTTGTTTTTGGCTGCGTCCTGTTAGACATGCCAGTAATCAGACCAATGAAATCCCATGCCAGCTATGAAGCTCAACATATAGAAAACTGAGCTTTATCATGGCTGGAAAACACCAGGCAGGAAAACACCAAGAAATGGATCATCTGTAGGCTTCAGTTTAAGATTTACACATTCAGTACATTGTAGCTATGCATAATAACATTGTAATGATGTGTAAGACACATGTATTTACTAAGTAAGTACTATGTAAATACACAGTAATTAGAGACACTTCATGTAAAATGTTACTGAATTTCGGATAATTCCAGAATGTGCAATGGAGAAATGAAATCACCCGAAACCCAAAGTTTCAATTTTAAAAAGAAAAGACCATCAAAATAACCTTTTTAAAAAACATGTAGTTCCTGTTCATGTGAACACTTCAGTGAACTCTGCAGCAGCTGATGCAATAGAATGATGTGCTCTGTGTAACACACCTGCGTTGGACACATGTGAAAAAGCCATCTACCCTAAAGTGTCATTAGTAAAGCTGTATTTTTTTCACTGTTATCATGGATTTCCCCATTTCCATGAAATTTACCCATTGCCATGTAATATGTAGCTCCCAGTTAAAATTCCCATTTCTGAAAGAATATTTTAACACTTAAAAATAAATACAGCAAACGTTTGCCTTATTCACGCACTACCTGTTACACTGCATTTAAGAACCTGACAGCCACTTTAGTTTGCTTCTGGTAAATGATTGAACACACACTGCACAGAGCTGCATGATGTCTTTAAAACGTCTTCAACGGAAAAGACACCAACTGCATCAAAGATCGGGAATACTTCTGCAAAAAATCGCTCTGTCCAGTACAAGAAGGGGACATTTCATGTGTATATTTTTATCTATTTATGTTTTTATTTTGTTTGATGATTCACTGATGGTGAAAATAGATGGTGAACATAAAAAAAACAAGATATTCTACAATTTATAGCATTTACTGTTTGTCAGGTAAGCATCACAATATTTAGGAGCATTTGCGGTATAGAGAAAATGATCAACTTTGAATGGGACAGCTTTCTTTGTTTCTGTTTAATGGTGAAATATCTTGAAATACCCTCCACACAGAGGAATATGTGTGACTCAGGGGGAAGTAGGGGGTCCTGATCGTGATGGCTGTACACAGGGGTTTATTTATAAACACAAAGGTACCAGATCGCATCATTAAGGAAGAGGGATGGCATTTTTGTTTCTAGACCTAATGCACTGACCTTGATTTACAGCTAGCTCCCATATATTCTCATTTGCTTGTGTCTTATTGCTGGTGTCCGTAGCTGCATGCAAACCTCCGACCTTTGCTTCGCCGTGTTTTAACGTGATCTTCAGGTTTGAACACTACCAGCAGTGAAGCGTCTAATCTGAGGAACATTGTTGTTGTTAAGAATGCTATGTGTTTATAGAGAGTTCTTTTTTGCAACAATAAAAAACTATCTTTGGTGTTTTTTTTCTTTGATCCGGTTCATCATTTGCAAACTGTTTAAACTGTCAGACAGAAAGGCACAAACGAAGCCCTGGCTGCAATGCACTGCACTGCACCTGTGGACGTGTGTCTCTTGAGATCCATTGTTCTGTCCTTTCAAAGGCTCAGGAGTACCTGACCAATATAAATATATGTGATACAGCTTGCTATATAAAGCCCATGAATCATATTCCCCATTAAGCTCAAAACTGGAGAGTATAACACTGTTTTAATCCTCAGTCAGTTCCCATGGTTACTAATGGCTTCTTCTGTTTTTTTTTCTTTTTGTTCTTCACCTTTGCCTTTTGACCTGCTTCTCGTTTTATATAAAAAGGCCTCTTGAAATTAAAAGACCCAGTTGAGTTGTTTCTATAAATATCTCACAGCTTAGCTGCGAGGGCTCATCAAGTGGATATTTCACTTCATTTGGAGCAGCTGCACCATTCTGTAGGTCCTTCACGTCTTAGGAACTAAAGTGTAGCCAATATAAATCATAAACACAAATCAAAATGTTCCTTGGATGGCAGTCACTTGTATTGAGACTCCATTCTTGAGTCAAACTAAACAAACAGGATTACCTCTAATGCTGTTCAGTAAAATACGTTTCCCAGTTGCAAAAAGTAAAGAAACCACACACACAGGGCGAAAGCAAAGATATGAACACTTTTATCAGATATCTTTGCTGCAGCAAAAGCCTTTTCCATGGTTACACATCACGTTACAGCAGAAAGACTTGCAAAGCAAATATCCCAGTCAGAAAAGTATAGCACAGCCTGCCAGTTTTCATTTATGTGATATACTGTTGCTGTTATGTAAAAGCCAGTAATACCGATGGATGGTCCATTCAGCTCAGTAGTGTCTTGCTAGTTTCATTAGGAACCCTTTCATTTGAGGTTATTTATGGGACACAAAGCCAGAACCTCAAACAGATTGAAATTGTATTTCTGGGGATTCCTCTCCTACATGGAAAATGACATGCATTCGGGGGATGACATACAAACTAACCGCCTATATCAGCCTTCAGGCTGCCCTGCGCCTGGTGGGAACTTCACATGCTACCCTTGTATATTGAATATAGAATATTAACGTTTATTGCATGCATATCTCTTCAATCATTTAATGCTTTAACAGTCTTCCTCTTTCTTTTGCAGACCAGTAAAGCTATTTCCAAGGGAGACTTCCCCCTGGCAAGCTCAGCTTCAAGAAGAGCTCTTTTCTTGGCTGCCCTCTCCATCACCATCGGAACAGGCGTATACGTTGGGGTCATCGTGGCTCTCATCGCTTACATGTCTAAATCAGGACATGTATAGCACCAGGTCTGGGGCTGGAGTGTGTCTTGAAACAGTGTATTATCATCATAAACTACAGCATGTCTTATCGGTTTCTTTACCCCACTGCCTGTCGGTATGGATTAGTGCGGCGTTTGTTCAAATTTCACCTTAACGATTGGAGACATCACAAAGCACTTCTCAAGTCTTGTTAGAGCCAACCCATTGATGTCTTTGAACTTCCTTGTTCTTTTAACGGCTCGAGACTGCAAATAAAAAAAGGGCAAAATAAAAACAATTCAGAAGCTTAGTAAGATTACGTTTTTGTTTTCATGTAGGCACTGCGAATACTGTGCGTCACCTTAAAAAACACGTCATTGCAAATTCACTGCATCATTTACGTGTCAGGTTAAAAACACAGCAGATACCTATATTTTTGTGATTTTGCTGTACTGTACAGTGGACTTCCAAGTAAAATTCAATATAGGAACATCTCTTTCGGCATATTCTAAGTACATGGACCTAAAGCCAAGAACTTTCATAAGTGAAACATTATATATCATTCAGTATGTGAAAAAAAACAAAACATTTCATTCTCAACTGTCCTTTTAAAAGCGTGGGAAGAATTTTCGTTGACACTACTTGAAGATATATTGAAACATACTTTACATTTTATTCTAAATGTTTCTAGCGTTTCAGTGTATTTCAGAGCTTAACTGTTGGGACTTTGATGCAGAAAAACTTTTCATTCAGCTCACAGCTGTTTCCATGAAGGACGATGTTCTCTCCTGTAAAAGTGATGCCAACCTTAATTCACTAGCCCCAAACGTGGCACATACTAAAAGAGAGAGTTGTACGCCAACAAATCTGCTTCCTAATGAGCATCAGCAAGGAGAACAGAAATCGGTTTTGTAGCACATCATCTGGATGCAGTCAGCAATGAAGTTGATGATTCATTCTTAGCATTAGGGAGCTAATAGTGCCAGAAAGTAAATCAAGGAAAGTTGTGTTTCAGCATTTTCAGGGGAATTGAATTTGCATGCTGCAGAGAGACCCTGGAGCTTCACAGTGGCTGCATGTGGACAACAGGGTGAACTGAAATGCATCTGAGCAATTAGGAAGGGACCCTGTTCACTAGAGACAGTGTACAGGAGTGGATTGACTGTAAGTCAAGAAATACGCAGTAAAAACATCATCTTAAAAAACCAGAGATCATTATTACACATTGTATAATGGATGAAGGATCGTCCAATCCAAGGCAGTTAAATCAAAGGGTTTTAATGCAAAATAAACTACGAGACCAAACGGTTCTCAGATTGAATTACTGCCTTTAATTTTGTACAGCCAATCATCACAGCCCTGTACTGTATCATTTATACCTCAATTTCTTTTGTAGATTATGCATTAATCACAGTTGTCATCTTTGCTTTATAATTTGGTTTCAATGATGAGCATCTGTTCTCCTTGAAGTCTCTCCTGTAAAAGCCCAGCAAAAGCTGACGCCCCAATGGAGAGGAAGATATAATGAACACTCACATATTGTAGCATGCCGTGAGCTGGCACCTACAAAAACAGCCCGGAAAACCCCAACATTGACGACACACCTACAATACCGCTAGATCGCTACATTGTACAATTCAAATCCTTCCAAAAGTCTCAATGCTTTTCATTCTAGAAATGTTTGTAATGCTATAAATGCCATGAGTGGGTAGGTCTGTAATGTTCAATATGTGTATATATTAATATGTCAAATAATTGAAGATCGCCATATAATTTTCATTTCAAATAAAGATTTGCTAAAAGGTATTTGTAAGATAATGATTTAAAAAAAAGTTATGGACGTATCATAACATTCATAAGTGCCATGTTATTTTTGCCACTTTGCATAGTGGATACATTCTGATTATCGCTGAAGAAAAGTGTATGTAAAGCAGATAACGATGATTGAATTTCAAACTCAGTCTTGCTTGTTCTTCAGAGAACGTTTCTCCAATAAGCTTTTGGTTTCTGCTTCGGTTTTAATTGGGAATAAACAGTGAAAACTGACATGGCACGAGAACTGTGGATTAAAAGTACTCAAAAAGTATATAATCAGAGTCCAGAGGATCTGTTCACTGTTTTTTTTTTTTTTAAACAGTTCTGGACAAATGCACAGTTTCATTTGAATATAATATAGGTAACACTGGCAAATGCTTAAATCAGGTATATTTTATAAGAATGGTGATCAGTGCTAAATATTATAACCTGTATTGGTCATAACAGTTCTTAAAATAACCCATTGAAATTGTTTATTTTCTATTGAAATAGCTGTAAATGTACCAGCAACATGACCAATGTTTCGTGGGCATTGCCTTCTGTTCTGTTTTAATATGCCTGCCGCCCTGCCTGTTTCACTGGATGAATAAATGAACTGTGACAATATTTTTTTGGGGGGGAGTGGTTTCCAATGTGTAGCCTGTGTACTGTAGATTTTCTTTTGTCAGCAGTTAAGGGCACAAAAGAAAATAAATGGCTGTTATTTGTAAATAAATAAAATGTGAACATTTCATTGTCTGTTGTATTGATTTCACAGTCTAGACTAAACACTGACTTTGGGAGATGATAGAGGCCCCACTAATTAAGGCTTCCTCTGTTTATATACCTAACTATAACTCTGTTACTGTTTAGCTGGATATGTGCATATGGGGTCAATATTGTACTCAATAACCAAAGTTAAGGATCAAGGTCTGGGGTTCATGCACACCCTTACTATTTGATGACTTATACAATACATAACTTCCATATTAGGCTGAAAGAACAGAATCGTTTTAGCCTGGAACAAAGAGGAATGAGTGGGGTATGACTCCTCTTGAAATGACTTGACATAGTTAACCCTAACCAATACTTTAAGCTCAGTATAGAAACTCATCCTCAGGTCCTGCACTCGAAGACTGGTCTCATGGCTTGAAAGCGGCGCCTCAATCTGGTCAGCCTCAATGTTGAAGCGCTGCAGCTCCACCCCCTCCTGCAGACGCCTGTCCCGATTGGCCCACAGCTGGTCCAGCTCTGCCCCTCGTGGTTCAGCTTGCTCAGAGCCTGTCTCACCTCAGAGGCACTGCCAGGACAGCAGCTGGATGCCGATCTATAATCCGTTGATTGTTTTCTTTAAACCGAACGGCAGGAGTTTCACATCCAAGGCTGCATGAAAAATGAAAGGTTCAAAATCTCTTTTTCAGGAGTCGTCAACTTGTCCGTACACAGAGTTTCCAAAGTAATTATATAAACCAGTCATGTTCTGCATACCAGATAAGCTAATTAAAAAGCGTTATATTTTTTCATGTTTCACTTCAGCAAGCAAAGACTTAGCTGCTATGAGATTGCAAGTAACACAACAGGTACAGCTCTGTAACACTGCATGGCCTCTATAAACCACAGCCACGACAAGATGTCATTTATAAATACTGTGTTATCACTTTATAGTTACTTAATAGATTAATACAAATATAACAACCTGATATCATTAGCATATTTTCAAAGTGCTTCCTCCATGCTTTAACCCATAACTTCTATCTGCCAAAAAAAGTTAATGAAGTACCACCCTGGACCCAAATACCCATCTGTGCAGAAACTCAGAGTTGCCAGCCCAGCAAGAACACCACCCTACAACTGGCACCGACCTGAAACTACTCACGCCACCCTACAACTGCCACCGACCTGAAACTACTCACGCCACCCTACAACTGGCACCGACCTGAAACTACTCACGCCACCCTACAACTGGCACCGACCTGAAACTACTCACGCCACCCTACAACTGCCACCGACCTGAAACTACTCACGCCACCCTACAACTGCCACCGACCTGAAACTACTCACGCCACCCTACAACTGCCACCGACCTGAAACTACTCACGCCACCCTACAACTGCCACCGACCTGAAACTACTCACGCCACCCTACAACTGCCACCGACCTGAAACTACTCACGCCACCCTACAACTGCCACCGACCTGAAACTACTCACGCCACCCTACAACTGGCACCGACCTGAAACTACTCACGCCACCCTACAACTGGCACCGACCTGAAACTACTCACGCCACACTACAACTGGCACCGACCTGAAACTACTCACGCCACCCTACAACTGCCACCGACCTGAAACTACTAGAGGGTACTGGATAATAGCTACAGGTTAATTAACTCCTGTTTTTTGAAAGGAGAAACAATCATGTTAATTTTAATGCCAAACAAAATACATTGAGAGTGCTTAAAATGATTTTAAATATACAACTTAGTCGTTTGGTTCTAGTTTTGTAAAATGCAACTGGTGTGTTCCGTCTTTCAAAAAACAGGAGTAAACACTTTGAAGATATGGCCCTGTAAGTCTGGTAGTAATTCCAGTCATGTTGGAGGTATCTGAGTTCACCACACTTTTCTTAAAATATTGGACAGTGGTATTTTAAAGTCATCTCTTTTAAAAGAAGTACTGTAAATGTTGGGTTCCGAAAGGCAAAAAAAACAAACAAACAAACACTGAAGGCTTAATACCTGCCAAAAAGCATTTTTGATGTATTGTATAAGATTACCTTTCCTGTTTCTGCGGGAGATTCATGAATACTTCATTCTTCAGCTTGGCTGGAGAAATGGTTTAGCATTCAGTCTGGTTCAGTACATGCCTTCAGATACTGTGCCTTCAGGTGTGAAACTTGAAGTGATGGATGTTTTTTTATATATAAATGAAGGAGAAAAGGGACATAGGTGTTCTTCCGATTTTAACGTAATGTTATTTTGGGGAGTTCTGATTCAAAGAAACCCAACGAAGACCAGTGACTTTGCACAGCTGGAACATGAAGATGAGCTGCCCTGACTGTATGCCTCACCCAGCTCACATCCGGTACCGCCTTTACCAGGTAAGCCACTCAAGGCCCCTCACTGGTGTCTCATTTTAAGCTGCAGCGTCTCATATTCATTTTGATCACTATACTTAAAATAATGTTCATAGAGATCTGCTTTGCCCTTCTAAAGGAAAAACAGTTACGCTCCTGTTGATATTTCAGAAGCAGAAGCTTAACAAAGTCAGTGAAAATCTCAATTAGTAAAAATGGGATTTTACATGAAGTTGGTGCTGTGCTGAATTTGTACAGGAAATATCAAGCGCTCGTTGTATATCTAGGAAGGGCTCATATTGTAATACTGTGCAGGGCACTGCACCTCTAATTTGAAGTATACTGTGTGAGCACTTGTGTTAACGACTCTAGCAGAGCCATGTCTTTTATCACGGGCACTGACCTGCAGCGCACAAAACTGGAATCGCAAATAAGCTTAACCCGAGAAAAAGACAGAGAGAAAATGAATGGAGGGGCACATACAAATAAAAAGATGCATCACAGAGGACGGTGTGGTTTGAACGAAAGTGCAACTCTGAGTCTTTCGCGGCATAAATAAGCTGGCTCAGGAATCAAGCTTAAATGCTAATTGGCTGAGATGAAGGGTTTTTATTTGTACACAGTGACAGGACACCCCCGGAAGAAACAACAAACTGTAATCAGGAGAAATCGAGTGGGCTTAACAACACCGACAGACTGTAGCCCCCGGGGAACACGTTCTGATTAGGTACACAGCAGCCAATTAAAAAGTGTCATTCAGCTATTACTGTGCAAAAAATGAGGCTGTATTCCCAATACAATAAATAACACTACTACACCCTAGGCCTACCCAGATCTGGTTTACAAGTCAAAATACATGAAGGAGCTGAAAGCTGCTTGCAAAGTAATGCTATGCACTCATTCTAGCACAACACTTCCTTAAAGGCCATTATAAGCAGTTTCTTCATGTAGGGTTTCTTTTTGCCTTGAAGAAACAAAGACCGCTTTATCATCATTTATCCTAAAGCATAATGTGTTAATATTGTTGTCTTCAATTTCCATTTACAATCTTCAAAAAAAGGAAAAAGAATTGGCTTAGGCTATTTAGATCATTCTCAATTGAGCAATGGAGTCTAAATGAAATGTGATATAATGAGATCCATCCATCAGTAACAGTGTTTCCAGTGGGCTTTGAGCAGTTTTCTCCCGGCTTATTGGGCATATTGGTGACACAGAAGACCACCAGACTGTTATGACAATACGTTGATGAGAAATGTCCTACAGGCCCTTTAAATTGAGTATTTTTCTCACCGTTTTGTAATTCACAATACACTGCGGCCCCACAGTCAAGCTCCAGGATCATTTCTATTCTGAGAACAGTCCCACGGAGATCCAGTCACTGAGCTCCGAGATAATGAAACACTTTGTAGCTCTCTTATCCAGTCTCCTCTCTACTGTTCCAAATGTAAATACCGTAACCTTTGAATTTATGGAACGTTTATCTCCCAAATAAAGCCAGGGGACTGTCAAGTTATCATTATAATTAATGGAACAGGAGACATGAAAGGAGGTGGAATAGGCAGAACAGGCTAATAATAAAAGTTCAATTAACTTAAAGTAGTTAAACTCCAGGAACGATTGACACATAGAATTACTCACTAGGGGGCTGAAGCAAACAAACCTAAATGATGTAAAGCCCTTGTTTAAATGGCTGAAATTGTACATGCTAACGGTATGAGCAAGTGTCCACGGCTTCTATGTATTTATTAGAAGCAGCTTGTGTTTCAATGTCAAGACGTTTCATTGTTTTTTCTTTGCATACCACTTTTGATTTGAACCTTTCCTTCAGATTTCAGCAAACATTCGCACATTCCAGCAGACGTTTCCTATGAGCGCTTGAGAGGGGATCATTATCTTTCCCCTCTCCTGGAGATTTATCTTTTCAATAAGCGTTTGCTATGCAGCTTAAGAATATTCCTCTTGTATAACTGTCTATTTAGCTTCGAGCTGTCAGCTATAAAAATATCACAAAAATATTTACAGGTTCATAAGGAGACTCCAGACCGGTTGCTGTAGTTATATTAACCCCTAAGCTTGGACTTTTCATGGAAACAAGTTTACATGTGTAAATGAGGGAGTTACAGACAAACACTGCTGTGTTGTTTTTGTATTACCACCGATGCATGTAACTCAATTCCATTGTAATTGTTAGTTCTACAATTTAATAAGGCAGTGAAGCAAATACAGCTGTAATCTTTCACAAAGAAGATCAAGGCTTAGAGTAACTGTGGCAACACGTGAACTCAAAACAAAGTAGACTCATGGTGACGAGATATATTCTTAATTTTCTATGCAGGACATACCGCTATATCTGAGTTGAAATTGAAAAAAAGCATATGACAAGTGTTTTATTACAAATATCATTTTTGTAGTAGACTGAAGTATTTCAAATTCAATGTCTGAAGGCATTGGATCTTGTTAAGGCCCACATTTGAAGCTTCCCGTGTCTGTGAATGTAATAGGAGTTAACTGGTTCAAGCTTTGTCTAGTACCATGATACTGCTCTGAAGGGGTTAATACAGTTATCTGGGTTCGGGCCTAGGCAACAAGGAAGTAGCTTACTCAGAGTGGAGGAAGTGGAGAGTGGTTGTTAATGGCTGCTCTCTATGAATAGCACTGCATTGAAGTTAATAAACCATTTCATTCAGTTTACCTCTATGTCCTGTTTTATTCCGAGTATAACAATACCTTGACACCTGCCTGCAGGTTCAACTCTAGACTCACCGCTTCGTTCTTCTAGTTACAATGTCTATGGCATTACCAGGGAAGGGATTTCCTTACCACTATGAAAGCATGGCTACCAACCTCTAGTACCCCAATGATAGGCTGCGTCGCCAGGGGGGTTATCCCAGTGAAATAGATTTTAAATGTATTAGTACATTTTATAGGGCAGTGGTCTTTAATAACCAGATGCTGTAGGATCAGGTCTCCAGAGCCCCACTTCTCTGGGCATGGCAACTACACGGCTGGCTGGTAAGACATTCGGTCTGAATACATGTCCTTTTTTATATAGTTCAATCTAAAAAGATAGTTCGGTTTGCTACCTGTTAATGTCAGAAGCTAATGATGATGTGAATATGATTATAATTTTTCAAGACAGTGCCTAAAATGGCCTTTTATTATGTGCATTTTTAAAATTCGGAATCACTAATCAGCACAACGCCATTAAGAATCATTTCATGGATATTATATACATATTCATTTAGTCCTGAGTCTAGCGTTTTGATTATTTATAGTTGACATTTCCGATGGAATTTTGTGGTTGATTTATGTGGGATTTGTCTTCTAATTTGATGCATCGTTAATATTCATGAATATTGTATGTGCATGTTTACCATTTCTTAATTAAGCAGTTGCTAAATTGCTCTTGATTATTATTTGGCTGATGGTTTGGTAAATGGAATAACTTGCATTGAATTTCAGTTTATTTTAGCTGCACTTCCTGATTAGGTTCCTAACCAAGAGCTCTTAACTGATGAGGAAACAAGTGGTTTCAACACCTATCGACTGCTCATCATTTACGCAGTGTGATTCGGGTATAACATTTACCTGTCATCTATTTCACCTTTTACTTCACTTTACTTGTTTTTGCCTTATAGCTCCAACCCCACTCCATTATGTCTTTCTTTTTTGCACAATGCCTATACATGTCCATACAGCTGGTAGCAATCATTTACTTACCATGGGTCACCAACACTGCAGCTTCAACATTATTTCAAAAGGAATGCAATATCTTATCACCAAGGGGTTGAACCAACAGCAGTGCATCACAAACCTCCTCACAGCACACGAAGACGCTGAGCAGCTTGTCTGGCCTTGTCTCGCTTCTTTGAGTTTCTACATCTCTCAGCAAGTGCTGAAAGGCAATAGCCTTCAAGAAGTGCTACAATGGGCAATGTGAAAATAGGTCCAAAGTACCATATATTATTATTTGTTTATTTAGCAGAAGCCTTTATCCAAGGTGACTTACAGAGACTAGGGTGTGTGAACTATGCATCAGCTGCAGAGTCACTTACAACAACATCTCACCCGAAAGACGGAGCACAAGGAGGTGAAGTGACTTGCTCAGGGTCACACAATGAGTCAGTGGCTGAGGTGGGATTTGAACCGGGGACCTCTTGGTTACAAGCCCTTTTCTTTAACCACTGGACCACACAGCCATATAACAGCTGAAATACTTAAACTTGGAATTGAATTGGCGGCACACTGCTGGAAAGATATGACGGCTAGACAAGCCGATCTCAAGAACTGCTGGAGTTCAAAGGCTGGAGATTCATTGCACTGCATCCTGGATCTACACCAGATTGACAGCTCTGCCTTCAAACCCAGACAGTGGATTTCTTCTTTTACCCCTCATTAAAATACCGCCCTCTGACAGTGTGAGCCAATCACATTCTCACTTTGACACTTTATTGACAGTTTGCAGGGAGAAAGGGGGCTTTACGGTGCAGCTCTCAGTGAAACATCAATCTTCCAAGTCTCCTGGGAGTTGCAGGGTTTTCTTTTCTTAGGGCAAAACATATTGATTAAGGATAAAACCCAGTCCTCTTGTTTGCAAAGATAAGATTCATATATTCAGTCACTGTGGCTATAGAATTGATACTGCAGCTGGTGAACAAGTTCTGCAGGTAGAAGCTGCCAAACAGCTGACGTTATACGATACTAAAAACTATACTATTGTCTTTTGGGTTTATTATTATTATTATTATTATTATTATTATTATTATTATTATTATTATTATTATTATTAGACATAGTGATTTAAAAAATATATATCTTTAACAATATAATTATAATGACTTCATTGGAAATTACCTTGGAGAAATTGATGAAACTAAAGAAACTCAAAACAAATTCCACCTGACCCGTTCGACAGGCTGTTATCGTTGTTAAAATGCCGCAACGCATCTGAATATTCAGTTACTGTGCATTCTGACAAATGCACTTATAATACCTTTTGGGGGCTAAAGAACCCCCTTATGGAATTACAGCCTTGTTATCCACGGTTGGGTGTATGTTAGTCTTGGAATTAGCCCTGCAGAGCATGTCATTTCTCATTTGCAGTGAGGTCCTGGTATTATCTCATTGTTTCAGACTGAAACATAAAGTGGTAGAGTGACTGGAGTCTGAATTGTTCAGGGATTTAGACTCAGAGATCCCTAGACTTTTCAGCAAAGCTGTTACCAGCGGTTAATCACTATTCTGGCTGGTAAAACCCATTAATGAGAATCCATTAAAACATTCATTATGCATTTTTGTTTTTTGTTTTTTTTACACACAGGACTTGGGATTACTTGGGACTTGGGATTTCTTTAAACAACCCAAGAGAGGAGCAGTGCTGTCTCATTAGCTGATTTCAAGGGTTCAACACACAAGACCGGGGAGACATTACCTGTACATGGGGAAGACTAAATCTAACCTGTGAAACTCGTGCTGCTTTCTCACATACTCCAATACAAGGGTTATACATTAAAACAACACACCACGTTAATTTCAACCATTAGAACTGTCCAGATTGCTCTTTTGCATTTGTGTCACTTTACATGGAGTCCCCCAACCAGAAACTTTGTAAATTCAATGGGAAATGCTTCATCTTCAATGTTGAAAGTCAGCTACGGTCACACAAGGGCCTTCCTTCCCCTGTTAGGCGGGTCGCTATGAGTTCACTGCGCTTTCGTACGGCACATTTTGGTCACCACGAATTTCAGCATCGGCCAGAGACCTTGTGTGACATCTTCTATATGGTCTAGTGTCGAGTGTTGCCAAGCAGCTTCATCGGAACAGAAATATAAGAACATGGCACTCTTGCATAATATGCTCCCGATGTATTACAAAAACACCCTTAGGTACAAAATGTAAGCAGGTCTCATTCCATTAGAGTCTGGGTTCAATTGTACATATTAACAATGCAGAGTATGTGAATGAGGGTCAAACTCAAGGCAAAGTACAAATGAACTGTAAGGGATAGAGTGGAGGAAACATGTCAGCACACAAGCCCACAGCAACTCAATGGACTTGCACACCCCGACTCTCACCCTTCCGAGAGGAACCCCCAGATCGGTAATCACAAGTGATCCATTCCTGATTAACTTTCTACTACCAGCTGCCTGGCTTTTTTAAAGGATACTTCGGTTGGGAGGATAAATTGAATATTTGAGCAAGGCAGCAGTGTTCAAACTGGCATGCAATTAAACAGGATAAAAGATAATGTGTGTGTGAGGCACTGGGGATGTAACAAGACGAATACTCACAAATCGTCTTGTTTCTCAGCCTTGGATTTCTGCAGCATTGGATTGTCCGCACTCCACATGGTTTTATATGCATTGCTCCTCTGTTATAGGCAAGGTCAAGTTGATTTTATGATGCAATAACTACTATATTCAATACAAACTTTATGAAGTGTTAAACTGGTCAGAGAGTAGAAAATGAGTATTGCTCGCCTGTTCTCATTTTAGGGTCCCGTTTTTTGAAAAGGAGTAAAAAGGACAGGTCTTAAAAGCTTATTCATCTTATACATGTACAAGTGCTGTTTGGAGGAATGTAATTGCTTTTTTTGTATTTCTACTTTAAAAGTAATTTAAGACTGGGACATTGGAGTGACCAGATCTGCCACTGGTTATCCCGCCAACAGGCAAAGACTTTCATTACTGAATTCTATATTCTAGTTGCAGCTGGTAATGCAGATTACAGATATAAGCATATGGGATAAAATATAGATTTTTCTTCTGGGTGTTTTATTTAAAAAGGAAGACTTGTATACATTTAAAAATAGGCTAGCTGTGTAGAGCAACGTTAAGTCTTGAAATGAAGTTATAAATGAACACTCATTTGAATTTTTCATTCATTTTGGGCACTGCATTAGATTTACTGTATTCTGCAGACTGGCTTACACTGTACTGGCATTCTTATTTTTGCATTGAAGTGCAGCCTCTTTGTACTGCAGTTATAATAATTCAATTCCAGCATGATTATAATTCACAGGCATGAAAAATAGCAAGCTATGCTAATTAGGTATTGTACAAAAGTGACCTTAACTTCAAGCCTGTTTACTGTGAAAGACTTTGTCCATTCAGTTAAGATTGCTTCCATCCCTGTGTACCATAGTAAAAGCATAGCAAAGTGCAATAAAGCTCAGTGAATGCATGGTAAAGCATAGGGAAGCACTGTAAAGAATAGGGAGGTATGGGGAAGCACATTAATAAACATAGAAATGCATTGTATAACCACGGGAAAAGCATAGTATAACTGCAAAAAAAAACATGCAAATATATGTGAGCAACTTGTACAAAGGGATGGGCTTAGCAAAGCTTCATGACCTGTATTGTGCCCTTCAAGCATCTGCACACCAGCGGTGATATTCCAGCCTAAGGGAGATGAAACATAGATACATTAATTATACTGGAGGACTACTGTGCTATCATGGTTTCCTAGCCCTGTAATCTTATTTGACCAGCATGACAAGAAATAGAACATTGTTGTAATCCCCCCCCCAAAAAAATGGCCTGATTGGATATTTGCTATCATCACATTTCCATTTATAGATCTCCTATAAGGGAGAAAGCTTAATACCATAAGCAGATAAGACAGCAATTTCCCAGTTTCAGAATTGATTTTTTTTTCACAAAAATGAATGGTGTTTGGTCAGCTAATTCCAACAAGTAGAAGTAGCATCATAAGTAAGCAGGACATACAATACTTACCACATGAGCCAAATCCCAATGCATGTTTACTGAAGAACTACGTATACCATTTAAAGAGGAAGCTTGCAATATTATTGGAACAACAAATGCAAGGTCTTGTTTCATTTGTATGTTTCAATAGTGAATGCCATAGCAACACTGTGTATAAATAGGTCATCGCTACTGCTTGCCTGATGCATTCAATCTAATACAAATATGGTCACACTTTACATTGCGTGTCTCTAATTACTATGTATTTATATAGTAGTTACTGAGTAAATACATGTGTACTTACACATCACATCACAACCCTAACCCCTATAACCTTAACCCTTTTCTGATACAATTGTGTATCGCACATGGAATACACTGACAATCAAACGGGTACTAAAAAACACGCCTGCGGGAAACGAATGCATTGTTTTCTTAACCCAAGTCGCCCTTTGATAAAATAGAAAGGCCTACTACATTGGCAACAGGCTGGGTTTTGTGTATTTTCATTAACTGTAAGGACAATCTGGACACATGACTGCTCAGTGTCTGGATATTGCAATGCAGGTATGAGAGCTCTGATCTATGGGGAACCGCAGAAATGAGTGTGGGCATAACAAGCTTGTCATTATTACAGCAAAAAGCTCCCCATTCATTAAAATCACCGCAGGTTTCAAACGGCAATAGCCAGAGAGTCATTTACATTTCTCCAGCTTGTAAATGTCTTGCGATGCCATATTTAAAACAGCGGCCCTGTAGCTAATTTCAGCAGGGGACTAAAGAATGAAATATCAGCGTCTCCAGATTCATTTTGAAGGAGGAATATTTTATCCAGAGGAAGACAGCCGCTCCTTTTCTGCGGCTAAATTTAAACGCCTTGACCAACAAACTTAACAATGCGATCCAGGTAGGAGCAGGAAATGTGTGTGTGTGTGTGTGTGTGTGTGTGTGTGTGCGTGTGCGTGTGCGTGTGTGTGTGTGTGTGTATGTGCTCAGTTTTGTGTTTATGGTGCTGCAGACCTGTTTGAAGAGGGCATATAAATGATGAATGCATCTCTCCTCCTTTGGTGTGTAATGACTTGATGGAATTGGTCCTATTTAAATTGGCCACACCCCACGCGCGCACACACACACACTCAGAAAAAGATTTTCAATGAAATTTTTATCCTGTTTGTAATTAATTGTGGAGAGACCCTCAGAGAACAGTTTCTTCGCTTCTGGGGACAGAAATAGCTCCACTGGAACACAAAAATACAATAACATCTATCACTGTTGATGAAAAATGTTGTTGGTTTTTTTCTGGTCTTTATACTTTTTTTTGAAGTATTATTGAACTTTGTCGTTCCCCCTATCCCTCACATAGCTGGAATGGATCATTGCCTACATTTGGTCGAATGTGGGATACATTTCTAACCCTACTCAATGCTCTTGACAGTTTACCTAACTTTGCTAATATAGCTTCATTTTCTCTGCCACTCTTAAGGTTTCAAACCACAGCAATAACATTTTTAGAGGTTTAAAGTGAAGTATCAAAAACGTTTCCTGCTGTCCTTGTTGAAGACATCATGGGTGTGTACCATCGAAAAAAGTCCTCTGGCAACAGTATCTACTGTAACAAATAAGGCCCAAACAGAGAAGATCCTACAAGCAGACCTCTTGAAAACAAATGGAACTGTAGCTAAAAGTAAGATAGTATTACAATTGATTTAAAAGCCCTTATTATTGATTTATTTGATAATTAGGTACACAAGCTAGTTTTGTGGGATCCTATTATGCTTTAGAGACAAGTTTTGTAGGAGAGGGCAGAAATGAAAGATCAAAGGGGGAAATGACAAACTATATACTGGAATTATATTTATCATGTCCCATATGCATTTTACAAAAAAAAAATTAAAAAAAATGGGGGTGTATGAACTGTACATACTATCCTTGTAAAATCCTGCCTTGTCAAAAGAAATAGCATTTTCGTGGGTCAGGGAGGTCATCAGTAGGCTATGGTTTGTCACAAGAAAAGCAACAGGCTTTCCATAGCATTCCTATTCAAAATGTGCCCTGAAGCCAAGGCATATTAAAAACACACGCAGCCGGATATCTGATCTGAAAGCTTTTCATTTTCGGCACCCACGTTGTGTATTTTTATCAGCAGCGTGAGGCCGAGGAACTCATTTCTGCCGTGCCTGCCTCCTGAAAGGAGAAACTGCTTTGCTTCTTTGACAGCTGGGGTTGAAAACCTTTTCCGGGAGATTTGTTGACTCCAGGCTACCTAGATTTTAAAATTAGGGACCTTAATGAGTTGCTATGTGCAGCGTTCAGGTTTCTAAACAGAGAGCACAGTCTCCACCAGAGAAAACTGGTTCAGTGAAATGGGATCGTCTGACCTCAGTGTCTCACATACGATATGCCTTTCTCGTTTTGAATGTTTGCAACTATATGCTATAAATAGATTTTGGAGAAGCACTGAATATACTCAGCAACATGGTGTGCAGTGCAAGTACCATACTATAGAATCCAGACTGCATTGTACTTCGACTTGCTGCTATTCAGTGGTGTACACCAGTCGCTGAAAGCTGGGACTTACCTCCTGCCTTCTGTCGTGAAGTTTCTGACCTCTTGCTGCCCCTTTCAGGGGTTGATGCAAAAAGCGGGTGCAGACAGTGCAAATCAGGGTTGTAGTGCAAATCAGGGTTCTCAAATATTATAACGACATGTACTGAAGCTGCCGGTACTTACAATTGCAGCAGTGTAGAGTAGTGGTTAGGGCTCTGGACTCTTGACTGGAGTGTTGTGGGTTCAATCCCAGGTGGGGGACACTGCTGCTGTACCCTTGAGCAAGGTACTTTACCTAGATTGCTCCAGTAAAACCCTAACTGTATAAATGGGTAATTGTATGTAAAAATAATGTGTTATGTTGTAACAATTGTAAGTCGCCCTGGATAAGGGTGTCTGCTAAGAAATAAATAATAATAATAATAATTTGTTAAGAACTTTTGAAAGCATGTCGCAATTAGCAAACCTTTAAAAGGCAGTATGAACAACACTATCCCCTAACCATGACCGCTGTGATTGCAACAAGAAGGAGACATCGTCTTCAGCAAGAACAAGTGATTTGTAGGATGAGAAGAGAAAGGGTATCTCGTACCTGCATTACCTGATTTAAATGGGGCTACTGTGTGATTATGAAAAGCTTTTTGATAGAAAGTAGGGTGAAGGTGGGGCCCCCACTATAGAATCTGACGGGAATAAACTGACTTTAATTATTTATTTGAAAAAAATGTCTCACAACTCTTGCAATGCTAGAGATCTCGCAAAGATGACTCAACAGATATTTGAATTAGTATATTGTGGCTCTCTTCATTAACATGTTATCTCTTAGTACGTACGACAAAATGTATACTTTGTGAATTGTCGCAAAGAAAATGCAAATTGCAGTATGCTTGCGCTGCGACTGCCCCATCTTAGTACCTCTACCCCTAAGCGTGTAATAAAGCAGTTTTATTGCTGAATGATTGAGAACAAAAGAGAGCAGAGCTGTGATTCAACCTTCCCTGAATAATTATAGAGCTGTGATTCAACCTGCACTGAATAATTATCACTCTTCAAAGAAGAATGTTCAGTGCCTGCTCTTAACTGTGTCAGGGACATTGTAACTTGAATCCACAGTCAGGAAGTTTGGAGAGTTTACCATCCCCTTTATAGGGCGTTGAATAGTTTCCTTTTTCTAACGTCATCTTTCATATAAATTGATTTTACAATAAATATACTATATATATATATATATATATATATATATATATATATATATATATATATATATATATATATATATATAGTGCTAAAGATGCAGAAATTCAGTTGATAGATTAGCCAGAACACAGACCACTCTCTTTCCTTGCTGCTATGTTGCTCTCGAGGTGATTTCATAAAGCTGTTCATTTCAGCTCAGATAACAGTACCGGGTGTCTCTTCCCAACTGACAGAGACTGCATTTGAGGTCTTTGTTGTCCATTGAAAGGTCATTGCCTTGAGTCTGTTAATGAGAATGTATTCAACCCAAATGGTGAGACCCTTACATCCTGAGCTCTTCTAGTTACCTCTCAGTTTTTTGCAATGCCTGTTTTTTTGCCATTACGTCGTACACAAATTACAATTCTAAACTGACCCAGGTGTGACTCATACTGTCTCATTATATCAAAGTGGGGCTACAGGGGTCTCTTCCGGATGTGATTCCTGGAACAGGAAATGATATGCAAAGTCATTGTAAAGAAGAGAATCGTTAGTTAAGATAACAGTCCTGTACCTAAGGTAAGGCAGCATTGCTCTGATTTATTAGATTGTTTTAGTTTCGAAACATTATTTGGTAACACTGTATATGAAGGTGCTGCTTATTAATGTTTTATACATGTTTTATAAATGTATATTAGGTGCTTAATAACTATGTTATAGAGTGTTAATAAAGCGCTATAGGTGGTTTATAACCATGCCATAGCCATAGACAGAATTACAGTTTTATAAAGGGGACAGTTACATAATAAAAAGAAATGTAATTGAAATAACAACACTGGAGCAAAAGTAGATTTGATCCAGAACGGTCTGTCTTCAGCCATATAATCAGGCCAGCCATTCATTGTGTGCTTCCACGCTGCTGAGGGAATGGGGTCCTTGAGGCCCTCAGGCTGTGTCCTTCCAGCATACAGCTGGTTCATACTGCCTTAAGGCAATCGCTCTAATCCATATGGCCATGAATCACACACTGGAGGCAGTGGTCTCCAGAGGTCTTTGATGTCCATTGAAAGGCAGTGGTCTCCAGTGTGGTGCTGTAGGCTTGGCTGTTGTTGGCATTTATTAAAAGACTCCGACTCACAGTGTCTCCTGGATAGTTTCTTAATTGCAGCAAGCTAGGTTAGCAAATGCATTAAAGGCACAGCTCAATCAATCTTGAATAATTACACAAAGCAATAATACATGCTTATTATATCACAATTGATTAATTAAATGACCTTTTAATTGCCGCATCTAGTTGAAGCAATTTAGAGAAATGCTGTATCTGCAAGTACTGTACTGTGCTAGGGTAATATAATCCATATCCCCTGAACACTGAACAGCACTGAATTTAGAAATACTGAAACACATTGAAATTAGATATTCATGATCTTTTAGTATCTCTAGATTTATAACTAACATACAACAACAAAACAATCTGGTCTCAGTGTCTCATATATTGTACTCTCAATGTGGGAAAGGAATCTGGAGTGTCTGCATGGATTTCAATTCCAAGTAACCCTGCCATTGGTGTAGCCTGGATCCTGCAGGCGCCATTGAGGACTCATAATAGACCAGGCGGAGAAACGGAAAAGTACTTATAGTCAAATGCAATAAATAAGGCTTACGTTATCCAGGGGCTGTGTGGTTTTTACCGTTTTGTAGTTCCCACAATATTGTGGTCTTTCTTTTAGAGCAGTGGTTTTCAACCCCAGTCCTCAGGCACCCCTGTGTCTGCTGGCTTTCATTCCAACTGAGCTCTCAATTACTTAACTAAACTCTTGAACTCATAGTTTGCTTAATTAGGTCTTTTTAATTGTTTTCAGCTCTTAAACAGTTGGAAATTTCAACGTAACTATAAAATGTTACAAATAACTTGCAATCTGCAACTTTTTTGGAGCTGAGAACAATTAAAATCTCTAAATAAGCTAATTATTAGTCCCATTAAGGGCTTAGTTAAGTAATTGAGAGCTCAGTTGGAATGAAAACCAGAAGACACAGGGGTCCCTGAGGACCGGGGGTTGAAAGCCACTGTTTTAAGGTGTTTACTTGAGATGGACAAGGGAAGCATGCACAGGTCCTCCCTTGTTATCAGCACTACTGCTTCAGTCACTACACTGTGGAATCAGACACTGGCACTGTCTGTTTCTGAGCCACGTTTGAGTAGATGAGGCCTACTGTTTGGAATCGTGCAACACCAAATGCTGTCCCCAGTAACCAAGAAATATTTTGTCCCTGAATGCTGTTGGTAAAATGACTTTGGTAGCAGCTGATTAAGAAATGTCAATAAATCCAGAGCTGTGCCCTGACTGGGATTTGTGAATAAGACACACATAGCGTCATCGAGGGTGTTCTATAATAAGTAACAGACGGACAGAGTGAGGCGCGTTCATTTAAAGCAGGGTCCACACCTGAGCGATCACTTGAAGCTTTTTTAAAGTGTGACGTTTCTGCAAGCAGTTGCACAGCTGGTTGCTTACAGTAGAGACAAGCTCTACGTTCAAGCGATCTGCTGAGTGATTTGTAGTGACGTTTTTTACATCTATTTTAATGGAATATCACAAGTTGCGCTCCTCTGTTGTTGTTTTTTTTAAACTATCCCTCGTTTTGGATGATCTTCGCTTCGCTTCTCAGCACGGTTTGCATCTCTTTAAGACTGTTTACCACAGTGTTGTTTCTCATATTGCAGGCAAGTACAAATTCAGCCTGGCTGTTTTACAGTTTATCAAGTTTAGAGAATAGTGAGGTATAAACAAGCCTGTAAACTGGAGTCAGCATCTCATCTAATAACAGGAGGATCATTGGTTCCCTTATCCTCCCCCTGTTCATTTGCCTTAGGCAGTGTTTGTCTCTTTGGGATCTTGGCCTCTTAATTAGTATGTGGACCTCATCGGTTCAGCTTTCTTTATAAACAGGAATAAAGGTACCATAGTATCTGCTATCGATCCAATCCAAGGATGGTGTTATGGTTTATCTTCTCCGTAATTTAAAATTCTAAAAATCATATTCCCATCTGGAACAAGCTTCCTCCAGAACTAAAACACACCTCCATTTTAAAAACCTTCAAATGAGTGTGAAGAATCTCTTGTAGAGTTTTTTTTTTTATAGGTGTGTAAATGCTAGTATATCTGCAAACTTTGAAAGAACTGTTAGTACAGATATAGGACTACAGTTACGAGTCAGAGTCCATGCCTTTGATAACTGTTTGCTGTTTCAGCTGTTTTTTTTTACTGCAATAAAGTTGCAATTGGTATTAATAAACAATAGCGAGTTCTACCTGTTGTAAATCTGGGCAAGCTGGGCAGAGTCCTACATATACTGAAGTTGCTTAATTCCCACTATTTTCAAATTACTTTGCAAACTGTTGTTAATATGGTGAAGGATGCAGCTTTTCTATTCAGACCCATATGCAGTCTGCATCATTTTTTTATTTGACCCCATTATGTCTAGGCTTACAAGAGGGACAGTATAATGAAGTGAAAGAAATGCTTTGTTTAGTTTCTCGTCTATCCTCTCAATATGAGCTGCTTATCAGTAAATGATACAATATGTTTGAAGATTGAGTAATATATTAAGCTGAATAAACGAACGTGGACAAAATTTGGTGAGCATGTTCATTTTTTTTTTCTTGAAAGCTATAAAGCCTGCCTTTTAAAACCTGTCAATTAGAATACTCTGCAGTATGCGATAAACTGATCTAGCACTAAAGATTTCTGTGTGACATCTCTAAGCAACACTGTTCTGGGAGTCAGCATGCTACAACAATGGTGTTATCTTCCAGTGGATGAATGCATGACAGGAAATTAGATACATATACTGCTGGTTGTATTCACATGGCAGTCTTGCACAAACACAATGCAGAAAATCACAATGTTGCGAGGTAGAAATCTCAGAACTCTTCAAGGCAGAGACAGTTTTATCACTGAGCAACAAAATCCCGTTATCAATTCTGCAATCCTTTAGACAAAAGGTTTTTCATTTCTCTTCCAAATCGCTAATAAAGGTCCAATCAATAATCAGCAAGCTCCAGTAGATAACTGATTTAACCAGACGTTTTAAAGTCATGTTCTTACTTTCTTCTAATTTGCATTCGCAGCATTATCTCTGATCGACGTATCGACGTGTTGAAGATATTTAACACTTCCTGTTCTGCAGGTCAACCTCACCTCCTTCTCCAGTCACTCCCGGGGCTCTGGATAGTGATCTTGTTTGGGTTAGAAACCAACTGCAGTGACATCAACAGGATTCCTGTTGTGTATTCAGTGAGACTGCAATGATATCAATAGGATTCCTATTGTGTATTCAGTGACACTGCAGTGATATCAATAGGGTTCCTGTTGTGCTTTCAGTGAGACTGCAGTGATATCAATAGGATTCCTGTTGTGTATTCAGTGACACTGCAGTGATATCAATAGGGTTCCTGTTGTGTATTCAGTGACACTGCAGTGATATCAATAGGGTTCCTGTTGTGCTTTCAGTGAGACTGCAGTGATATCAATAGGATTCCTGTTGTGTATTCAGTGACACTGCAGTGATATCAATAGGGTTCCTGTTGTGTATTCAGTGACACTGCAGTGATATCAATAGGATTCCTGTTGTGTATTCATCGAAACTCACACGCTGATTGTTCCGTGCATGAGTACTTTATTGCAACATTTGGTAATACATGTACATTCTTAAAAGCCGTGTCTGGTACACAACCTGCTTCGTTCAGCTACTGAACTGGCCTCATGGGCTCACAACAAGAACTGTATATAACCTTGATTCCGTACATGTGTAGCACGCCACTCCCTCACCAACTAACCATCCCAAGAAATGAGTAAGAACGTGCTAATCACACACTATACACGCGCACAGCCAGCACAGCAATTCTGTCTTTGTGTCTAGCTAGGCTGCAATGCAGCAATTCACAAGCAAGTGGAAGCTGTATATTCAT
This sequence comes from Acipenser oxyrinchus oxyrinchus, assembly GCA_030684275.1. Taxonomy (NCBI): domain Eukaryota; kingdom Metazoa; phylum Chordata; class Actinopteri; order Acipenseriformes; family Acipenseridae; genus Acipenser; species Acipenser oxyrinchus. Next base: position 2,901,999 of record CM060269.1, read on the forward strand.
TTCAGATAAATATATATATAAATCCCACTCGCAAAGAAAGACTAATATTCATCATGGCATAAATAAGTAACCCATTTTCTAATGCGTTCAGCAGTCTCTCACAGTGCACATGTGAGCTAGCCTTGTCTGCCACAGATGATGCATACAAACTCCCGGTTACAAAGAAAGAATCATAATAGCCTTGACACTCTTGTGCGTGCCTTCCACACACCATAGTATTGTAAATAACTGGCTGTTTCATCAGTGGTGAGGTTCAATTGACTACTCTGCTTTGGCAGTAATGAGAATCGATTTTTTAAAATCACTGCTTCCCTGAGTTCTCCTGCAAGAAGAAAATATAGCCATCAGTGAGTTTACAGGCCTCTTAATGCTCCTCAGCCCCAGCAACAAGGAATAAATTGATGTCATTAGATCTCCCACTGCTTTTATATGTGTTAACGGGCCATTATGTCTGTAAAGAAGATTAAGGAGGCTGTAAGATTTGCAATTTACAACAGGGGTGGAAGAGAAGAATATGGCTTATGGATTTGAATAAACAAAAACCTGCTATCGGCAAAGAAATAATTACTGTTCAATTACAATGACGGCTTGGAAACCTGGACTACATTTCTCACAGAAAGCCCTGTGCTGATGATAGGAAGCCAACAGCGCCAATAAATCAGGATTGTTTAAAAAAAGGCTGCAATGCCGAAAAGCTGTCTCTGAACCACAAATACGGAACCTTGAGGTGCTTTGGTCCCTCAAGTTATAGCATTGCCTCATTAAAGCTCAAGAGACCAAAGCACTCCTCTCCCTACACGATCACTTGTGGAGGAGAAAACTGCAGTGCTGAGATTGTTCAATTAAGAACATTAAAGGTAGTTTGTTTCATTCAAAGGTAGACTGTCATAATCAATGTTCACATGATAGATCAGGCAGATTACGAGCCCTTAAATCTTGACTGTCCTCAGAATAGGGTGCAGCAGTTTGTAGCCAAAATAAAGGACTGACAATTTTACCTGTGAAGAAATATTGATTTAGAATGCATCAAATCACATAACCCTAACCCTGACCCTAAAGAAAAATGTATTTGGTGCTTAATGCTTTAAGGTCCGGTTGCACATTCTTGTAATTGAAGAAAATTCAGTAAATATCAACTTGCAAGTGGCTCTTGGTCAGAACAGATGACATAAAAGCCATGACTTCATCATTCTGAGTATCTCAGTAGGCTGTGTAGTGAATATAGTGCATTTATAATTATCTAAAACCATCTTGCAAAGCCTATTGGGTTTGTTTATGACAGTTCAGGTCACCGTCATCATTAAAATCAGGTGCAATGAGGGCGTACCTGAATGCATGCACGCCTCATTGACATGTTGACAGGAAGTGGGTGGGTTTATGGCCCTGTTTGTAACGGGATGGCGGTCAAGTGAGGATCTAAGTGGCTCAGGGGACACTTCTGCCCCTTTCTGTCCATGGCATTTAATTGCCTCGCTCTTATTGGTTGTGAGCATGATGACCTCCCAGTGTGTGTAAGATTTCATTTCTAATACAAGGAAAAGGAGGTCAGTAGAATTTGCAGACCAGCAAAACAGGTGTAGAGGATTATAGATCCAGTGCCAAAACAATGAGAGGCAAATAGCTTCATCTTTTTTCTCTCTATATATAAATGTTTGTGTCTGTGATTGTTCCAGAGGCCATGACCTCTATCATACTGAACAGGGAGCAGAGCAACATGCACATTATTGTTCTGAAACTGAGAAAGGAAACACAGCTGACAAGCAGTCCGGACACAGCAAACCCCAACGCGAAGACCAGACATATACTGATAAATAAATACGTTCATGAAGTCTCAATATTAGAGCAACTTGTAACGATTGAATCAGTTTAAAGCCTGATTGGTGTAATAAAGGACACGGCTGTACTGTGCTTCTCCATGATTGCTGTGAATCTCTCTTAAGGACACTTAAGCCTCTGGTCATTGTCCTGCTCAATTGATATCTAAGGGCTTACAGCCCATTTAAAGAAGCACACATAGAAGAATAAAGGTAAAGTTAGGTACTTATAAAGCCCAGGGGCCTCACAGAACAATACAGGAATACGATTTTTATAATAACCTCAATAGCTGTGTGATTTGCTGGTAGTGAAACTTCTGTATAAAGAAATTGCCTGCTGATTCAAAAAAATGTTTGCAGGTATCTGGACCCACTGTAGTGATACATACCTCTTTATTCCTCCTCAGTGGAATGCAGTGATCCTACAGTGGTAATAGAGGAGTCTGTGCTGTGGGCCAATGGTAGCAAAAAGGTGGCTTCAATGGTATTATCCAATGACAGAATGGTACCAGTATGCTACCATAACATGACCACAGCACATCATTTCTATCCATTGTGCTGACAGTATCGATAATGCTGTGATTTGCTGATCGTTTCTGATTGGGGTAATACACTGGCATTACAAAGGTATCACAGTGAGGTTGTGTAGCTTTTCTGTACGGTATACATGAAATCAATTCAAATCTAAGTGGCTCACCACAGCCATCGTTACGGGTTAAAGTTGGGCTCCATCTTCATGCGACAATCAATACCTGGGCATGCATTCATTAACTAAAGGGTCTATTAGTTCCCCGCTGGAGGACTCTGCCCTACAAGCAGGCTGCTTCTGTCAATAAACCCAGCAGAATTCTCTCTGTGGACACAAACAGCATGACAATGTGGAGCCGGACAGCACTTACATTAGTGGAACAAGCACTTCCCTTCCAGATTGCCTTGTCTTTAATTAGGTCTTCTTTCCTTTGACCTTAACAGTATAGGCAACTGGGGAGATATGGAATTGAGTTTTAAAATCTGTGATCAATTAGGCTAATCATGGCTAACAATTACAACTTACCGTATATTTAATTAATATATATATATATATATTTTTTATAATTTGGCATTGGACCTAAAATGTAAGTGCCAATAAAATAATGTGCATCTACAGGTTTTGGCAATTCCAAGGCAGCTTACTGCTGTTATATTTGCAGTAGATATATTATAAATAGTAACAGTTATTAAGCTGGTAAGACAGAGCTCAGGGATTTTAAATGGAGAATTATAGAAAACTGTCAACACTAACATTACACCATGAAAATAAATACCCTCTTATATTCAACTGTATATATCGGTAGTAGAAGAAGAAGAAGAAGAAGAAGAAGAAGAAGAAGAAGAAGAAGAAGAAGAAGAAGAAGAAGAAGAAGAAGAAGAAATATATAACTAACTGTGCTAAACAACATGAACCTGTACATTTTATAGTAGCAGTACCAACACTGCAGGATTTGAAGCTCTCTATGTCATCTAAACAATATGAAAAAACCTTGCGGAGATTTACCATGCATGCCAGCCCCTCGCAAGATGCCACCCAGCACGACAAGCACATTCACAGCAACCTTCCTTGTGGAGATGGACAGGTACCCAGGTTGTCCTTCACAGGATGGCCTTATTACTCATTGGACTAGAACTCAGCGTGACTACAAATCATTAGAATGTGGAGCACAAAGAAACAGCAGCCACATATTAAAATAAATGAGATACTAGAACAATGTAATCTGCTTAAATATGAACATCAATCATCTGTCAAGCGCTCTGGAATCTCAGCCATACAGCTCACTGAATGGGGTTTATCTTTTGTACTAGTCAGAAAACAAATTGAATAGAGTGGTTTTGCTACTAGCAAAGACACATGATCTGAGGACAGGCTACTTGAATTCATATAATTATGGGAGTACAGCCTGATTGGCTGATTTAATTCAATTGCATTCCTAATCTCAGCGCTATTTGTCAGACTGATACAGAAGAATCAGGCGTCATTTCAATTTTTAAATCTGCTTTCCAGTTGCTATGTGTTTTTGTTTTTTGTGGTGCATAGTTCCAGTGCTTTGTTTAAGTTCAGTGTAGAGATCTCAGTATCAATCCAGCCTTACATGGTTAAGATTCTAAGGAATGTAAAGAACAATGAAGCGACACAAGCATTTGTTATGTTACAGCGGATAAGAGTGCTTAATAAACATATAAGAAAGGCAGCTCCCTTCATCAGGTTCTGTCATTTCCATTTCATGCTGCAGGCAGTCTGCGGATCAGGGCTGCATGCCTTCAATTAGGAGGCAGGAGAAATATTGTGAGATGGACAGGAGAAAGCCTGAAGAGAATAACCATTTCAAATCTCTGTCCAACAAGCCCATTAAAACAGATGTTCCTAGAAAAGTATGTGAATTCCCGAGAGGCACGTGCATCAATATGTTATTAATATTAATATTCTCTGCCCTTCACATCTGAATAACACCTTTATTAATTTTACAAGACACAGTACCACTGGAACACAAAGGTCAGGGCTAGATTATTATGTTTGCAACTGACATTAGGGTTAACATGAACCAAAATGACAAGCAAATCAATGTAAAGTTCTGAGGCAGATTTAATTACTTCTGGTTTTATTTTCTGGTTTTTCTTTTACGACGTGGAAATTTAACAGAACTTCAGCAGTAATTCCCCAAATACCTGACTGGGATTTAAAATGCTTTTTAGAAAATATATTAAAATGGCAAACATCAAACTTCTTCTTCAAGCACAGCAAAGTTATTAAGTTCATCATTCTTGGCCCAGTAGGCCTAATCCACTACTAGTAAAACCAGGACAGATGTACCCTGGGTAACAAGGCCGCTGGCTGGCATGTTTGTCAGCTGGGCTAAGTAGTTACAGTCCTGCTTTTTTTTATTGAACATAAAGAATAATGAATACATGCTGGTAACTTAGAGAACATTGTGTAGTCCAGCGTGGTGCATGCTGTCCCTGTACAAGCCTGCAGATTGCAGCTAATCAGAAAGAATGCTTTGTTATTGGCCCATGGCCCTTGGAAGCTGTGAAATCAACAAGGGATGTTTTACTCTTTTATAAACACAGAGAACTGCTGTCCACAGCTGTATGAACTTTACATCCTGTGTGTAGTGCGGTCGCCATGGAGATATGACATCTCACGTCACGTGCCATGCAGTACCAAAGCCATCTCAAGTCCCAGGTAAGCTCTCAGTCCGTTATGAATCAGTGGCTTTAGCTCTGCTTAAAGAGGAGAGGCTTCAGTTTGAAAATAAAACTACAGTGACACATCAATGGAGGCCCTCATTATGGTTGCTATCTATCTTTAACAACTTGGTCACTCAGCAACCTTTCCTGCTGTGAGAATACGACAGCTCTTAGCAGGTAATTTCCAAACAGCTGATTAAGAATGCTGCTTTTTTTTTTTAAATCTCTCTGAGGCAAAAAGGAGTATATATTCTTCTCTAATCCGATATCTGAACAAGGTTTTATATCACTGAGGGAGAAGTTAATGCTGCCTCTAAAGATTAGGTCCTGTTGAGTCAATGCATTTCTATTTGTGATAAGGCATATAAAGGCTTTGAATTTCTATTCCCTGTTTTTTTAATGGGTATGCTACTTTATTTTCATGAAAACTGTAAAAGGAAGGTAAAGGTTAAACCGATACGTGGAGACATTGATAACATCAATCAGGCAGGATATAGAAAACAGCACACATAACTGAGTTCAAAGCAAATAACTGTGTGCACTATGAACACAGACACAGCTAATGAGCAGCTTCTCTTGTGGCGCATGCTGCTTAGGTGTTACAGAGCAGTGTTTGAAATATGGTTAAAAATGCTCCCCCCAAAAAAACAATCTCCTGATGAAGTCTACAAAGGTCAACATTTTTAAAGAAGCAGAATTCTGTATTGTGTATTGATTTACTTATCCTCTTTTAAACAGTTGAGCGTTACAGTGCTTGTAGCTGTGTTCAGTGTCTTCGTACTGGATACGCAATCTGAGCTCAATTAAAACTCACATGAATACACCATGAGAAAACAATGGTAGTTTAACCATAGAAAGAATTTGGAAAAACTTAAAAAAACACATAGCATGCAGAAATACTGTGGTAAACTTTTCTAAGGGTATCCCCAGGTTCTGCACGCCCAAAGGTGTTGTTCTACACGAGGTGAAGCCAAGTGTCGTTAAACAGCCCAGGCCTGCAGACTGTGGACCACATTGGAACACCTTGGAGTGTTTTACTGCGCTTAGAATATTGCATCCATCCCATCCTCCCCCACCCCTCACAAAGCAAACCGGTGCTCAAGTGAATCAGCCAGTCACTCTGAAAATTCCAAACTCTGCTGCCATGGTGACACATCTGCACAGGTTGGAACGCTTGTTAGCCAATCATGTAACCCCTCTATCCCTGCCATTTTAGAATGCAGCCTGAACTCAGTAATCTCCCCAGACCACACATCGGGGCAGGTCTTTTCACAGGACTTCGAGGTGAAGGGAATGTGAAAGCTCTGTGCTGACGTGCTGTTTAAACCGCTTACATTGACACCAAAGGGCACTCACAAGAACACTGTGATAGTCGTTAGCCAAGCCAAGGACAAAAGGTCTGCTAGAACGCTGAACAGCGAGAGCCCATAATGGGAACCCCTTTCACCCAGGCCAATTAGAGTGAACTGTTCAGCTGACTGGCAGACCCCAGGCTTGTCTTTATGCCGGCACGTCTAATTAAACTGGAAATGCTTCACAGTGACCCTTTGACATGCTTTCTGCACACTATAATAACATTTCAAGGTTGTTTTACAAATCTCAAAAGAGCACATTTAACTTTTGTAAGCCCCAAATTAATAATGCAATTGAATTATTCCTTTTAATTGAGCTGTTTATATTCATGATGGTAATATATTAACAATATTATATGAGCTAAACTATTACTGTAATTTAAGCATTTACAGTAAAAATGTTCTTTTAGGGTGTCTTCATAATTAAAGTTGCTGATATAAAGTGTTGAATCCCCAAATACTATTAATACAATTAGGTCTCTCGCCATATGAATTCTATAAGAAGCATTGCTAGCACTTATGCGCCACCTACTGGATGGAGCAGGCATCAGCAAGATGCATAAGATTTGCTGTAAAGTGGGATTGCTTAGGAGGGACGGGCAACCCTGGCTCTTCCAAGCCAGGTATTTGTTCCAGCCGTGTTCTTAATTGTTGAATTCAGGGGTCTTCAAAGCTGGCACTTCCACTCCTGGTCTTTGTTGCAACCCTGTTCTAAACTGTTTCATTGAACCAATGAAACCTCCATCCAGACCCTGAAGTAGTTAATTATCTCATTGTACCTGTTAAACCAGGAGTGAAACGGCCCTCCAGGGCTGTGATTGGATACTCCTGGTTTAATTGAATCAATGAAACCTCCAGTCCGCTCCTAAAGCAGTTCATTATCTCATTATATCTATTAAACCAGGGGCAGAACGTTCAGTAATGGATGTACCTGAATCTTTACTGGATTATTAAGACGATCTGAAAGTGAATGATTATAACGCCTGGTAACTTTATGATAATCAGAGTTCACTTTTCCAGTGTGTTTACTGTTCCCTGACCCTCAGTGTAGTTCTGTTCTGGGCTTGTGCTTCTGTTATGTGTCTGAGAAAGGTTCTGTGCTGACCAGGGGAATAATGTGCAGTCCAGGTGTTTTGAGCAACAGAAGAGACTGTGAACAGAATTTTTAATAAACATATCCTGGGGCATGGATTGTCAGATGATGTATGAATGTGTCAAAAGGCATTTTATTTACCATATTTACTGGTAGCTGACTTTCTATCTATAGCATCATCACACCTGCACCATGAATCATTCTGCTGCTATTGATATGGAAGCTTTGGCAGATACCCTAGGTTGGACTTTTTTTTTTTTTTCTCATGTTTTATAAGGACTAATTTTACAGTCTTCGAATTGACTTTGAGTGTAGTAAGAGCTGTGGTGTTTTAATAAAGGTCTGAACTGATATTGTGGGCGTGCTTCCAGCTCTTGCTGACTAATCTGTGCATACTGACTCCTAATGAGAGTTCATCTGTGCAGAAACAATGCTTGCCACTGTATAATGCACAGTCTGTTCAGAGTGCTTCCACACAAAACAGGCACTCCATGCAAACACCCATTTCTTGAATTTGATTCCCATGAATGTTTTTTTTATTATTATTGTAATCCCACTGAATATATTTAATTGAAAATGCACACCATTCCTGCCCTGATAAATCAATATAAGGATTCAAATTAAAAATGCATCTTCTATTTTCTTTTTTTTTTTTATGAAATCCACTTTTTTTATCCATAGCTCTACACATGCAGGTATGAATATTACAATGCATTTTCTTGTAATGCCTGTAAATAGTGTAAGAGGTTAGCTCAGACCACTGTCCTGCCTTTCTGAAGAATCAACTTCAAACTGAGACACTGCTCAGGACGTAACTGGAATGCTGTCTCCGGCCTAGGAGAACAGAGTCAAAGAAAGCAGAAGAGCGCCCTCTGGTGGCAAATGTAGGCTTTTTTTTTTAACAGTGTTACTTTTCTAACTGTAATCATAACATGCACTGTAGGTCTTTTTCTGTTGAATGTCATCTTATTTTGATTTGCCAACTCTCACTACAGATCACATGTGATCTCTATTCAGCAGCCTAAACAAAACTGCATGCCGATGCTCTATATGTTTTTAATTATTTATATGTATGTAGGAGCACAAGATGTGAAGCGATTCAGCCAGTGGTGCCAGATTGTTTTGCCTCTAAAGATTAGGTCCTGTGAATCGACACTGGACTGGATAATTGGCAATAGCATAATATGATCTCCAAGAAAGCCTGCATACAATCTGAAATAGGACCCTTTTTTAAAGCTTTCTCTTCACAGAACTGTGTTTTATAGCAAGGCTGCAGTACAGCAAAGGAATGGCTCTCCAGAACTGTCAGGTCTCATTATCTTCATGCACTGCTGGGTTAAATCAGGGTGGTTTGTGTGCTTTCTCAACTAATTGTAGCTCCTCGGTAGTATCCAGAGCACGCTCCTAATCACACACTTGAATTCAGCATGATATTACTTCAGCTCATAAACGACACAGCTAAATTGGCTTATTGTTTTATGAGGAAGCTGAGCTCCAGGTGTACACTGAGCGAATGCAGACACCCTGCCTGTAATATTCCAGGCTCTTAGCTGGCACATTCCTCAACACAAGCTACACATCTTTCTAAATTGAAATCAGGGATGGAAACAAGACTCAGTTTCACCCATTCCCCATTTTAATACACGCTTGATTAGCCACAGTGTTTGCTGCGGGTAATGTTAACAGTCAACGCTCAGGGAGACGTTTGTGGGATTTGCTGCAGCTTTCCTTTGTGGAATGACGCATTGCTATGCTTTTTGCTTCAATAATAAATGATAGAGAGGGTTTCTTTTCTTCTGGAACTGCAGTTCAAATTTTAAGCACATTTTAGTCTATGCCACCACCCCTGCAAAATAACCATGACATATTTCAAATGAACCCCTTCCTGCTGTGAATGGCTTTGAAATGACTTCTCCCATCAATGAAGTGCTAAATCCACTAAAGCGAGAATCGTATTGTTGTAATGTAATCCTTACGGGAATGCTTTTATCTTAATGACATGCATTTAACAACATTGTTTTATAACGCAATATTGTGACGGACATGCCAGTTATTTTGTGTTTCATTAATTACATTCTACTAGCTTAGAGGAATGAGATAAGGAAGTGAGAAAACAAAACAAAAAACATTTTAATCACCGAGTATTGGTAAACCATATTGGTTTCCAAGGTGACCAGAAACTTTGCCAAGAAATGGATTTCTATTGTGGACCTGCCAACTGCAAAAGAAAATACAGCAGCTGAGAGACACATCTTACCATCTTCAGCACCCCCTTTAAATATACTTCATTAAGCTGGCAATCATCGTTCATGCATCTTATTCGTTTCCACGTGCAGAGTAAGCATCAGCCCTTATCGTTACAGTAGTAAATTCAGAAGGAAAAAAGGAAACTCAGTCAAGCAGACATCTGAAAACAAAAGATTGTGTGAAACGATTGTCTGCTGTTCTACAAAATCTATTGTATCATGCATTTCCCTGTGAAACTGCTGCTGTGTAACATTAGCAACAATGCAACTGTGCTTAAAACCAATAGTGCTGCTTGTGTTAGCCAGTGAAAGCAGTGCATGTACTGGTGGATTAGTAATGATCGGGGTCTGCTCTAGTGTTATAGTTTCAGCTACTGGGCCTTTCATGAATGATTGCGTTAGTCTGAGAACACTTCTCTCTGTCAGTGTTCAGCTTGGATCACAGGCCGAGTCATCCAGGACACCAGGTCATACTTCACAGCTGATCACTTTCAGCTAAACTTTTTAACCAGTTACTTGCCATACAACTCAACGCTGCAGATGCATGAGGAGTTAGTTAGGTGACCATGCAACAGATCTTACAACACTATGATGTTGGCCCACGCTCAGAGCAAGATGTGATATTTGCTTTATATTTTTGTATCACTTTTGATGATATTTCAGGATTTTTTTCCCCTTGCACAATTTTAACCCTTTGCTGTCCAATATATTTTATGTTGAGAAAATAGGCATGGGAACATACCCAGGGCAGTGGAGGGTTAAATACAGAATTTGAAAGTCACCGCACTGCTGCATTCCACTAGCCTAGCAGGATGGGATCAAGGGTCCATCGCTGTTGGCACTACAGGAATACTGAACAAAGCAAAAACAATGCTTTTTTTAATGGAATCTTAGTTGAGAAACAGCTGCAGGTAATAAAACAGAACCCAAGTCAGAAAGATCAATCCAGGCTGTCAGCACTGAAGTGCTATCCCTTACTGCTCATACCTTCTCTCGAACCATGCACTAGCAATGAAATAGATTATTTTCAATTCGTGTGGTTTTCTTATGAAGTTCAATGCAGTTTTTATTGTATTCTTTAAAGTTTAGCTTACTAGAATAAAAAGTGGTTTTACTCAATTATCTCCAATTAGTTTTATTCAACACTATAACATCAATTCTGGGCATCCAGATATTTAACCCAGACGTACCGAATTCATTCATTAAAATGAAAATAAATCAGAACACGCGCTGTATTTATGTGCTCCGATAGACTCTTCAATCTTATTCACAATATATTCCCAGCGTCCTATTTTAAAGGCAGTCTAGTTAGACGGGTCGTGAAATTTCAAACCGGCTATGAAGCTCAACATAGAAAATTGAGCTTTATCATCACTGTGGGTAGGAAAAAAATAAATAAAAAATACCATCTGAAGGGCTATATCTGCACAGTTACATTTAGGTTTAACTTTTGCAGATAACAAAATTAGAGCAAGTTATCATAACCATATAGTTAGAGAACATTTAAAACAGGTGGAGGGCAGTAAAAACGCTCCAAAAAATGACAAAGTAGTCCGTCCTCAAATGAGGACGATGGCACGTAATGGGTACAAGAAACGACACTATAGATAGACAGCAACATCCTTTAAGGTAATGATAAAGACAACAAGCCAGAAAGAATCAGACAGTGCACGTTTAAAACTGTACTTGGAGAGTAAAATGAAAACGTTTTCACTTCACCTCAGCTACGATACTTCAGTTACAATAAACTCAACAATTTATATTCAGGGTAACAAGAAATCATTGACCTCATTTCAGGTTTAAGTAAGACAGGGAGGTCTAACTAATGCATCCTTCTTAAATTAAAATAAAAAAAACACATGCTTAATCTTTAAATACTGTTGCGAACCACACAACACTACAAATACTGCATAGTGCTTTCTGCGTTTGTTGACGTTGGCTTGCTGATAAATTGGAGAGGCTGTCGTATCTCAGGGACATGCAGTACACAGCCTCTGCATACAGATATCTGGAAGCACACAGACCCTGCAGAACACAAACAAGCTTTGGCTTACCCGAGGTAAACCTCTTGAATCAAAGGCTGTTGGTGCCCGGAAGGAGCTTCATGCTGGTGGTTTCTGGCGTTGGCACAAAATCCACTTTCATTACACAGGCACAGTTCAGCGGTTTCAGCTCATATGGGGGAGCAAATAGCTATAGGGTAGCTCAGAGGCCAGAGATTAGCTGGATACACATTTATGTTCTTTGATTTGTAGCCCAAAACTTTTAAAGTATTCTAAAAAGACACTACATTATAGCAATACAAAAACGAGAAAATAGTCAAATCAGCTTGCTTATTATCTTATCAAATGGAACAACTGGGGTGTCATGCTACGAACTGTGACTCTTTAGGTGCAAAGTAACTATGTAGAACGAACAGGAAAACGGTGGAATGACCCAAAGACAATAGAGACAAAACCGGCTTCATTTACTAAGATTTATTATATTCATGCTTTTCGGTCAGAAAATCAGACAGCTCCAATTTCTCATATAAATACACAAAACCACAAAGACATTAAATGTCAGTTGACCACCTCACCAAAAAAAAACAACACATTGGCACATTAACCTGAGCCAGTTGTGTAATATTGTGGCCATAAACATGTGGATTACTGTAGGACACAGCTGCAGTCAGTATTCAGTGTAGACTGCCTCCGAACAAAATAAAGTGATAATTTTTCTAAACATAATTAGTGACCCCCTGCCTTCAGTGGATTTCAAAACTGTTTGGAATGCATCTGATTACCCCCCCAAACAGAAAACTAACACACACCTTGTCACATCAGTGGTGGTTTTTGTGCCACTTAAAATGAGGCATTGTTCTAGATTTTCACATACACAGGTTGCATCTAGGGACAATATATATATATATATATATATATATATTATATATTATATATATATATATATATTATATATATATATATATATATATATATATATTACCATCAAACCCTGCAGAAAGATCTTTACTCAAAAAACTCGTAACAAATTGTTTTTTTGTGGAAACAAAGCAGAGTCCCAAATGACTCAAAGGTACCAAGGCACTGAAAATAAAATTACAAGACATTATATACAGTATGGGTTTGCCCAAAGAACTATTCAGGGGATATTTTAATTGAAATACTGATCCAAACTGATCCACTGACTCTGCAGCTGATGCATAGTTCACACACCCTAGTCTCTGTAAGTCACCTTGAATAAAGGCGTCTGTTAAATAAACAAATAATAATAATAATAATAATAATAATAATAATAATAATAATAATAATAATAATAAACAAGCAAGTGAGGGGTTGTGTGTTCAAATCCAAGAGCTCAATGCAATAATCTGATTAAACCAAGGAGATGAAAAAAGTGTCCCTGTGCCACTTCACATACAGTATTCCTGAACAGAAAAAGCATGAAAACCCATTTGTAAGCAGACACTGAACAATTGGTTTAACAGCTTGGAAAACAATTTAGCAAGGTAAACCATTTACATGAAAAACAAAGGTCTTACAATAAAATGGATTTACAAGCTAAAGAAAACCTGGACTTCTGTTTTTAGCTGTTACTTTGTCATTTCCTCCCCCTCCCCTCCCCCCAAAAAAAAGGTCATCCATGTACCAAGGTAAGGCCGTGATGCAGAGCCCGTTTCCACATGTAATAGGTGGAGCGTGGCGTGAGGGGGAAATAGGACCTGAACTCCTTGAACGTGGGGAAGGATTTTTCTTCAAAGCGTTGCTGCAGGAAGAGCTTAGCCTTGGCTTTAAAGTTTGCAAGGGCTACAACATCCATGACAAAGACCTGGTCATCCATACTCTTATCAGAAACTGTGTACGCCGAGATCGTTGCATTGTAGGGACTGAAGGGCCTCTCGTCCAAATGTTTGTTACTCTTCTCAAACGACGGCGCAAGCTCACTCTCCAGCGTGGTTTGCTCGCTGAGAACTGGGCGAGTAGAAACTGAAGATTTGGACCAGTCTGCATCCCAGTTAAAGGCTTTCTCCGCTTTCTTAACCGCCACGGTTTTCTTCCAAAACCAAAAGGAGGACGAAGAAATCGTAGGGTACTTGACTTTGAAATGGGAGAAGGCCAGCCCCCACTTCTGAACCCACCTCTTGGCCTCTTCTCTGAGCTTTTTCCGTCTCTCAAAAGAGGAGTAGAAACTCTTTTTATGCCGTTCACCACGGGTCACCTTAGCAAATCGCACAAGGGCTTCCATTTTTACTGGACACTGTGCCTCTGCAAGAGGACTTCTCTCTGCATCCAAGCTATCCTCACTGCTGCCAAAGGCGTCTTTAAAACTGGGGTTGGCCATTATGGCTTCTCTCCTCCAGTTGTAGTAGGTTGACCTAGAAATCCCAGGAAAACTTTTTTTAAAGTTCCTGTATGGAAGTAGGGTGTTTGTTGCAATACAGTTCTGCAAGCACTTTTTGGCTTCCTGCATGAAAGCAAAGTTCTGGGCTCGATCGCCAACCAGCCTCTCATTGTTGGGGCTGATCGGGACGTTGGCGACTGGTACGCTCCCGTAATAATTCTGAAGATGTCTTTCTGGAGGCAACCAACCTTCCTGCTCCAAAACATCTCCAGCACCTCCTACTTCCTGCTTCTTCGTGATCATGAAGGTATCACCACCACCGCCTGCCTGGAGCAGCTCATGCTTCCAAGCATAGTAAGTTGACCTGGAGATTTCAGGAAAGAATTCCTTAAACTGATTAAGAGGTAACAGCTTGCCCTCTGCAAAGCACATCTGGAGGAAGTGCTTGGCCTCGTACCTCGCTGCGGCTTTCTTTCTGTGCTCCTGGGTCTGCCTCTTCCACCGATAGAAAGTACTCTTTGTGATGTTGTACCGGTCTTTGAGGCTGGAGTACGAGAGCTGGGGATCCTGGTTCAAGAGCTCCAAAGTCTTTAAAGGGAGGGCATGTTCTTCATCATCGGGGCTCCCCATCTGAGCATCCTTGGTTCGCATGACCGGCACAAAGTGCTGAGGTTTGAAGACAGACTCGGACTCCAGTTCACCTGACCACATGATATGGAGCGTCATCAGTTCAGAGCCCTGCGACCACGTCCTCGGGCGAATGAGTCGATTGAAGTACGGGCGGATCTTCAGGTTGCGCATGGGGTAAATGGAGTAGATGTTGCACTGAACGACAGACGCGAGGGCGTAGACATGCCACATATTGGCAAACGTTCCAGGGAAGCAAGTGGCTTTCACGTCAGCATCAAAGATAGCCTCCAACACCGCCATGGACAAGTTCATCTGCTCTGCCGACTCCTCTGTACACAGGGAAAACCTGGCTGCCTGCAGCATGACTTTGGAGTCGATCATCCCGTGGAGGTAATACCGCTTGCGAAGCAGCATCTCCACCACCGTCCTGACTTGAAGCTCCAAGCTCAGGCTAGTGTTCCCAACAAGGAGCATGCTGGCGGCATCGAACAGAAGATTTCCATCTCCTTTGCAAGCCAGCGGGACCATGTGGGCAGGAGCGTCTTGTGGGTAAAGGCATCTAGCTGTGGAGTCGATGTCAGCACCTGCTGGATGGCCTTCATTACAGGTGCCAGGCAGGAGAAAACTGGACAGGGCATGTTCCACCTCCAGGGCAGCTCTGACCAGCCTTCCCAAACCAACGCATTCTGTAGCATCCTGCAGCTCCCTCAGCACAGACTGCACTACCTCACGCCTTTGAATCATCTCTGCAAAAACAAACACAGTACAAATGTAATATCACGTTAGAATGGAAGTGGGTGATATATGTCATTAAGCTCAAATCACTCAAACTGTGATCGAATTCGGTTGTGCATTTGATAGTAAAAAGTCTCACCAATGATTGAAGCAAGCTCCTTGTGTAAAAGAAAAAATGAATCAGATTGTAGCTTACCATTACAAAATGGTTTCACAAAGGAACAAACACTTTGGTGCATTATTTTATAAAACAGAGGGGCAAACTACCTTAATATAAAGCCGCCTTTAAAAATGACCAACATGAATTAAATCTCTATATGTATTATCGGTAGCTATTTGGATCAGCTGTAACAATATTTTCATACATTCAAAAGACTTTGTATCGAGTATATTAAGCTTGCGCCATTTGGAAGTTGCACTAAACGAACCCTAAAACAGAAACGTGTTTGCTTAATTGGATAATCGCATCAATGGTGTATATAAAATAAACATACGCTTCTGCAATGGCACACCTAAACTGAGATGGTTGAACAATGCCAATATTCAACTCAAATTTTACGTGAGCCCAGTTTTGAAGACACAGATCGGAACTAAAAAGGATGCTCAATTTCAATGCCACAAGTTTGTACTTTCTTTAATTTTTCATTCATGTACAATCTTCTTTTTCTCCTCGTATATTGTAATACTAATCTGTTTAGTAGAGTTGCACTCAAGAACTTTTAAACGACATAATACTGATCCACGTTGCCTGGGTTTCCGCTATATTTACAACTTAGCTTTTTGGTTTAGCTTTCTACAAAACTAAAAGAAGGTTTCAATATAATAAGATATACAAGCTAATTATTCTTAATGTTTATTCTTCTTATAATAATATTATTATTATTATTATTATTATTATTATTATTATTATTATTATTATTCAAATTCCAGCCTAGTATTACATTTAAATCATTTCTGATATGTGTATTTAAAAAAAAAAAAATGTAACTACTCTTTCCTGCATGGAAATATTAAAAATAGCTGGGCCAAAAAGTCGTTTTCGACACACAGGCCTAATAATATATATATATTTTTTATTAAAAATAAATGCCATTGGTTTAGATGTGGTGGGATGGGATGGGATGGGATGGCATCCTCACACGCGTTCAGCGTGCATCTGCGTCTTCCTGTGTACAGAAAGTTTTCTTTAACCGTCCCCATGGGAGATCGCCAAGCAGGAATGGGTTAAAGGAAAATATATATATGTCCCCAAAACACACTAAAAACAATAGTATCCATTTCTAATATCGTTTTCGACAGGAGTGTCGCCAACATGGTTTGCAAAAACATACTTGAAGTTAAAACGTACCTGCACCGGTGTGAAAGAACCCCTTTCGTAGGCGTCCACTTTCTTTGAATTCTTTTCGCAACGCGCAGTTCTAAATAGTTTTACTGGGAAAGAAAACTCATTGCAAACCCATTCTGCCGGAGCGACTTTTCCAACCTGAGTGTGTACGAACCATACCACCTTGAAATGAAGTGGGTGAAATCTTGAATTGGGGGGTTGAAATGGTACCTCCCTCAAGGAAATTGTCAATCAACAGTTTATTTTTTGTCCATCTGATTTAAAAAAAAAAAAAAAAAGGGGGGGTGGGAAGATGGGGGGGAGGGAATCCTTAATCAAGCCGCGGGTCAATTTCAATCTGACGTGATAATAGCCATTGTCTCGTGTGCTTTGTAAACACTGCCAGGTCTCAAATCCTCTTCTCACTTTGTGTGTTGTTCTACCTGGACTGGTAAATCCACTGTGACCGGTCTGATGCACATCGCTTTGAAGGTTTTGTTTTTGTAAGCACTGAACTGAGTTTACACAAAACCCGCCGATTTATCGATTCTGTTATACATTTTTAGATTTGGTTTAGGAATTGTTAAATGAGCAGATTAGCTACGCGCACCTGTAATGCATACCTTAGTTAATTGTTTAATTATATAGAGCTACGCGGTAATAACTACAAACTACAGGAAGAAAACGATTCCCGTTTAACCCACCCCTTAAACTAGGCAAAATCGACTCAAACATCCTGATATTGGTGGGGCTATTCCAGACCAAAGCCTTCCTGCAACCAGTATATTCATTTGTCGACTTTCTATTTTCTTCAATTACAGTTTTTAATAAAACTAGCCCTATCGAGTAATCTTGTATTTTTTTTTATAAAGGAAAACAAATAGTTTGTTTTTATTATCATTCTTGTATAAGAGGAATAAACTATATTATCTGTTAGGACAACTTTTCACATCAGTTTCATTCTTTTGCAGAGTATTTTCTGTCGATATTTTTATACTCTTCCCTAAAATTGCTCAAAAACAGTGCCTTTTATTGTAAAATGTTATTGAGTTTACATATGAGTTAGAAAGTCACGTTTACACCGGCACAGCAGCCTAATAATTCAATTACCTTAGCACACAGATACCATATCTTAACAAAATCTTATATTGCTTTGAATGGCCCATGGGAACAGCCCAGCAATTATGTTAGAGCTGTGGAGAATGCAGCTCTAGTTTCAATAGAAATGTCCTGACTGGCCCCAGTTTGTTTGCCAGGGGGATCTTGAGTCCAGCAGGGTCTGAGAGCAGCACTGTGTTCTTTAAAGATATCAGACTCCTCTTTATCAGTACATCAAGCTCTTTGCGAGGCTCTCTGCTGGACTCTAGCGGGAGGCACACACAGATCACATCAAAGAGCAGAAGCACCAGCAGCGCAACACATCTGATCCAGAGTGGAGCACCTGACTGGAGGGGCTTTCTGCTGAACCTGCAGGAACTAATGGAGACAAGTGCTGCATTGCATAGAGGACAGCTTTAATGGCAGGTCATGGTCTCAGATAACACAACAGCACTAAAAACACGGTCACGTGAAGGGTTAGGGTTATGCACTTAAACCACAACTGACTGCACCATGCTTTCCAACTGCATCCAATACCTCCATTTAGGTAAGAGTAGACTATACCGATTTTAGCCTTGCATTTAGACTGCTGTGATTATTTGTCTGAACTAAAACTCATGAACTTTTCCATGGGTTACTACTAACAGGCATTCCAAGCAAGTATATTTGAGTTTTCTCTGAATTATTTGTGTTTGTTTGTCTTCTTTGGGTGGTCCTGTGTCATTCAAGTTTTAGTGTGAAATGCAATAAACGCATTACAGAATTCAGACTGGAAGTTAAGTAGATTACCCCAAGGCTGTCAGGCATGCCTCTCACTGGTGCTTTGCTTTGCCTATAATTCTGCAGCAGTCATCTTTATTATGAATCCACCACATATTTAGCTTCTGCTGCTGTGAAATGAACAAACAGGAACAGTGAAAACGCATGGGTTGCTTGTCAGCAGTAACCGGTGTGGATTTAGTGTCCAGACAAGCAGGGGGTTGATACAGTGTGAGAAGCAGCATGTTATATTATTATTCTGATGTGTGTTGCGTTCTCTTTAGCGGAGGGGGGTAGAGGACGCCAGGCACTGTTGTCTTGAAGGGTAACGTTTTCAACACCTCTCTGTGTGTCTTCTGCTCAAAGAGTTCATAATCAAAGTGTTTCTTGTGATCCTGACCCAGCCTCCCACCCCCTGCCACCTGGACCCCTTTGCAGGCTGTCAGGTCCAGCCTGGTGTTTTGTTCACAGCTGGACTCGAAGACAAGCTGGTGCCGGGCTGCTGCCTTCCACGTTATGTGAAGGACGTCACAGAGCAGACTTCAGTGTAATGCTAATGACCAGCACTACAGTGAATGCAGTGCAATGCTATTACAGGACAAGAGTCATTTATAGTACTGTACACGAGTTTGCTTAACAAAAAAGAAAAAAAGAAAAAAGAGATTGTTGTTTTAGATATGCACGTTGATTACATTTCCAAAAGTTTATGAACTGAAAAGCTTACCATGGGAAAGTTGCGTAGTAAATTTGCAGTTTTCCCATGCTGTTCAATAGTTATACTCTGCATTTACCAGTTTACTGTGATTTGTTTTTTTTAATATGCTTTAACATATCTCTCTGGGCCTTACAATGCTTCCCTATACTTTACTCTAATTTCACTAGATTTCAATACCCCTTGCTATGCTTTTAATTAGGGAAGCTTTGATAAGTGTTAGTTTTGCACAGTTTGTTGTTTAATATGCTTTAACATGCAGTACCTCCCTGTGCTTTACAATGCTTTCCTATGCTTTACCTTGCTTTCACTGTGCTTTATTACACTTTACTATGGTTTTACTAGGGGAAACTTGTGTAAGGGTTGGTATAGGCATTCCTTAAAACAATTTCCTGAGGGTCCCAGTGACTTACTCATGCATGACTACTGGCCTGTGATCAGTTGGGCTGCTTATTAAACTTTGTAAGAAGTTGTTTCAGTTGCTGAGGATGTAGTTAATGAAGTTCATGCATGGTCAGGTTCGAGGGGAGAGGGTGGAAACACTTGAGCCAGTTATAAAAGGTTAGGATTGTCACTCAATGGAAGGTATGCTGTGGGTCTAAGTGACAGTACCAGTATCTGTCATCCCAATGGAAACCATTTGAATCTTGTGTAATGTGTCTACTTTCAAAACATTTAGCAGGAAAAGCAATTCATGAGCCTGCGAGTCGGCATCATCCTCCACCTGACAAGGACAACAGGAGCACACTGAGGACAACAGGAGCACACTGAGGACAACAGGAGCACACTGAGGACAACAGGACCACACTGTTAAACTGTGGAGCGCGCTGTGCATCCTGGTCTGGTTCATGTGATTGAATTGAGTGTAAATCGATACAACATTGTCACACTTGAGTCAAAGACAGATGAACTTGCTTTCATGTAAACCGCTTCCCTCAGTGAATCGTGTGCTTGAAACAGAACTGCTAAACTTGTCATTCTTCTGGAGTTTTTCATGGGTGGCCTTTGTTGCTAGTGGCTTCAAGACACGCTTTTGGTGTCAGCAGTGAAAGCTGTTCTGGGGGTTGGGTTCAGGTTTCATCAAATTGACAGGCGTCAAACAACAGGAGTAAATAACAGACTGCAAAAAATAACAGTTAGAGAACAGACCCCGATATCTGGTGTATTGTGACGCTGGCCTGACCCAGGCTCAGGATTTGGAATACTGAGTAACACAGAGACTGCAGCATCCCCCACCACACCTTCACCTTGACCAATTAAACACTTGAAGTGTGCAGATTAACAGGTCTGCCCCACAGATTGAGAAAACAGAGGAGGGCAGTTCCGAGGTGTTAAAAAATGCAAATGGTGCCACATTGAGGATGGCTCCGGCTGTCTGGCACACTGGGGGAGAGGGGGGCTTCAAAGATCTCCAGGCACTGAGGGGGTGGATATGAGAGTGGCTTTGAGATAAGCCTGAACCCTTGTGTTCTTGATGTTGGCATTGTGAGACTCAGGACAAGAGGCCAATGCTCTTTACACTCAATGGAAGTCACGGTGGGGGGGCTGGTAGGACTGTACAGTGTGTTCTACTCTATTGTTTTTTTTTTTTACTGTTTATTTAGATTCTATAAAATGATTCTAGAAAGACAGATTTTTCATTTCCCATAAAAATGTCATGTAGTAAAAACAGCATTTAGAAATGGTAAATGTGTTGTGTTTTTACTCTATATTAGCAGGTTAACGCATTCAATGTAACACATTGCTGTAATCTGATTACATTTTTCACTAAAGTGCACAAAAGACAAAACTATGAAGGAATGTAGTAAATATTTCTTTAAGATCAAATTGAATAACATCATGTATCCTTTATAGATCCATGAATTTATATCTATCTATCGAGAGAGAGAGAGAGAGAGAGAGAGAGAGAGAGAGAGAGAGAGAGAGAGAGAGAGAGAATATATACTATGCTATGTTTTTACCTACGACTGAGCAAATGCCGTAATTAATTTGAAGTGAGTTTCAATGGGCGGTTTGTTAACAAAACACACTTCGGACTACAGCAAAGCTACATAAAAGATATTTGGCCACTAGAGGACAGGCAAACATTAGGTTGCGATTTTATTCAAAGTCGTCTCTCCGTTAGCTTCGGGAAGTAGATTCTTTGATCCTTGATCTTTCAAAACAAAATCATATTTTCAACGGCATGTGCATATAGATAGTTAAGTTGTAAAGTAATTAACTTTGACACTCGTTGTTGTTCTAATTAAAGGCCAATTCAATAAATGTGTTGTTTTTTTTAATCCATTGCTTCGTTTCTTATGCCCAGCAGTAGGCTATATTGCGTAGCCGGTGGTTTTGTTTCCTGTTTTCTCCGCGTGACAGTGTTTTGCGACTCGAGACCTGTCACGTGCTTTCTTTAGACTTTAAACTCGCATTTCTTGACAAGCCATAGAAAAGAAGTTAGTTTCAATCATTCATTGTTAGCTGTGGGACGCGAGCAGTTTCAGACGCCTCCTAGATTTTGACAGTTTATTCGTGCAATTCAGTGCTTTTTTCCTTCGTATAGTAAAATGTTTTCAAAATTAGTACATTTTTGCTAACTGCGTTAATTTGAATTTTCTACCTCAATGCCACAAATTCAGAGTGAAAAACAAGATCAGAAAAAATGCAAAAGGTAGGAGTTTCTTATCAGGTTGTGTTTATGGTGAAAGATTGATGCCAAGCTGAATACAGTACACACAGAATGATTCACAATTGCTTGTTACACTGGCATGGTCGAATCAGGCTTTATTAGGCAAACTTTTTTTAAAATTTTTTTAAGATAAACTTGATAATGCTTCAAAATCGAAATGAACTACAGTAGCTAACGATAAATAACGATGACTGCTTTTCAGTGCACGCCGTTTCTTAGATGGTCTTCCTTAGACAATAGGTACTTAACATTACAGATAAAGTTCATTTCGCTATTCCAGTTTATGGTGCAGTAAACAAAAGAGCAAACAGCTGCAATAATTGCCTCCGACCACCGTCCAGCTACCAGAAAGTGATCCAGCGTTATGCTGATGTGTTGTTGGAGTTTGCTTGTAAATGTCACTGAGTAGGGAGCGGTAAAGCCTCTTCATGTACTGTACTTCCTTACTCAAACCTGACACAGGCTTGTTTTTACTTCCAGACCAAAGCTGGATCTCCAGTTTGTGCGGAGGCTCTGTCGCATTCAGAAAATCCTCTTCCCTTCTTGTTCCTCCCAGAATGTGTTGATGTTTGGGACCCTGCTTTTTGTTACTCTTCTGGGTAAGTGTGGTCTGACAGGAGAAAGCGCCATTTAACAACTTCCGTTCAGGAACTGAGGTTTATTTCCCTTATTTAAACTGCAGTAAAGGAAATACAGACCAAACAAACAAACAAACAAACAAACAAACAAACAAACGGGAAAATGCAAAGCTTGCATTTTTGCTTTTGCATTCAGGCCAAGGAGACTCAAATCATGTTGCACACATTGTAGTAAACTAGTGTTAAAGGGCTTGAGCGATATAAAGAAGAGGTCAGGTGATCATTTTAAGTAACTGTTTTTAATTGATCCTTATGGACAAGGTGGTTTAATTTGTAAATGTTTACCATTCCATAATATGTAAGTTCGCAGTCTGCCCAAGGTTTTGAAGACGACACTGTAAGTGTAAATTGGATTTATTGTTGAGTGCAGTGTTTGTTTTAAATGCTGGTGTTCCTGGATTGTATGCTTGTGCAGTGCAGTGCTAGTCACCCGCTGATTCCTGCTGGCTTGTATAGATTTACACAGCGCCTGACACGGGCAGTTCTTTTTGCTTTACAGCACAGTTGATCATTTACCAGGTGGGTGTCATTCCCAGCAAGTTCTATGAGGTCCTGTCTGACAAGGATCTCACTGGCTTCAAAAACCTCACATTGGTGGCCGTTCTTCTAATCACAATCAACTCCACAGTAAGTCGACAGCAGGGGGGCTGCACTTACACTAGAGAGAATATTAGGACATTAAGAAAGACTTCTAGCTTCTAGCGTGAACTTGGGTCAAGTCATTTTACTAAGTTTCGTTTTTCATTTTACTACATGGAGAAAAGTGTTTCCAGTAATCTATTTTAAAACCTTAAAACAACATAAATATGTTTTATCAGACTTTTATTGTGTTTGTTTTACTAATATATATATATATATATCTATATATATCTTTATCTATATATATATATATATATATATATATATTGAATTAACTGACCAAATCCTGTTTTTTAATTCACTATGACTACATTTCAAAAAGGCTATTCTTCATTTATTTAGCAAGTGATTTGTTTAATGCTGTATTTCTTTTTAAATGGATTCAGTTGGCTCTGATGTGAGGCTGGCGTATTGTAATGCAAGGTGTTTTCTTCCCCAGTTGAAGAGTCTGGACCAGTACATCTCGAGTCTCATGTATGTAAACTGGAGGAAGAGCCTGACAGAACATCTACACCAGTGTTACTTCCAAGGGAGAGTCTATTACACCCTCAACATGCTCAGAGAAGACATTGATAACCCGTAAGCGCCCGGTACCACAAAGCTTGGCTGTCCACAGTGCCCCCTCTTATTACCAGCATTACAGCATTCTCCCATGTTATAACAGGGATGGAAAGAAGACTCCTATTGCATAGCAGATTCACCCATTCCAGGTTTTACTACACACTTGATTATAGTGAATAGGTACCAAGCTCAGGTGAGTCTTATTAAACTCCTAGTAAATGGATCAAAGTGCTATGCAATGCTTAGAGTCTAATTCCCATTCCTGTCATCATGAATACAGTACAGTTTGTTTTCCTGAAACTGTTCCCCTTTTCCACATATCACAACTATAACAAGATCAGACACAGTCTGGAACAGTTTCACGATTATTGAACTGTATTGAATTAGAAAAAAAAGACTATTAGTTCAAGCTTTGTGAATTGGACCAATTACTGTAATATTCTGTGAAATATGAAATGGAATTGTTTGCACAGACTTGTCCAATATCCCAGTTTGATTTTGTGACAGAGACCAGCGAATCAGCCAGGATGCAGAGAGATTCTGTAAGCAGATGAGCACCATGGCCAGCAAACTCCTCATCTCTCCCTTTACTCTGGTGTACTACACTTATCAGTGCTATCACAGGTAAGACATGCTCTGCCGAAGGTAGTTCAAGGAGTTTAATATCAAGCTTTTGCCATCTTACCTATTTCTTTCTCTATTCTCATTGCGTTCACCTGAGAAGCCTTCTGGTATTTCTTTAGATTGTTAGATTATTTATCTTTTTTTTTTTTTGCTCAAACCAGTGTTTGGGCCAGTTCCACTTCCAATTCCAATTCCCATTCCCTTTTAATCAATTCCAATTCCAAATGGCAAAGCAATCAAAGTGCATTGCAATGCTTAGAGTCCCATCCCATCCCATCTCCAATTCCCATCCCTGTCAAATGGAATTGGAATGGAATTGGAATTGGAATGGAATGAGAATTGGAATTGATTTAAGGGGAAAGGGAATTGGAATTGACCACAGCCCTGGCCCTGGCCCAAACCCAGTTCTGATCTTTGTTGGGCGTTCGTTGCTCTCTCCCCAGTCATCGTAACCCTTTTTATCGACAGCACTGGCTGGAAGGGGCCCGTCAGTATCTTCAGCTACTTCATAATCGGGACAGTTGTGAATAAAGTGTTTATGGGACCCATCGTGTCGACTCTGGTTGAACAGGAAAAACTGGAGGGGGATTTCAGGTAAAAACACAGCTTCCTGACCTGTACATTTGAAATCATTGCATCCTAGCAGGGATGGAAATAAGGCTTCTGCTGCATAGCAGTTTCACCCATTCCAGGTTTTATCACGAGCTTGATTAGCCACAGTGTGTAGGTAACAAGCTTGGGTGTGTCTTATTAAACTCATAGCAAAACCAGGAATGGATCAAACTGCTATGCAATGCTGGGAGTCTTATTTCCATCCCTGTTTAGTGCTGTATGGCAGATTATATCTCTATGTAAAATAAACCCTCTGCTGTGGGGAGGTAACATTACTGTAAAACTATTACTGTTGCTGCCAACAACCATATTGCTCAAGTTCCATACACGTGACATCCTGAGACACAGTCATTTTACACAATATCCTGAACACACATATCTGCTTTTGCAGGTTAAATTGTGCATGTTAGAAATATCCTATTAACATACCAGCGATGGGAGTAACACTCCTATTACACTGTATAGCAATTAGAGTTTTGCTAAGATTAATTAACACAAGCCATATAGAGCTAAGAATACTAATTAGTGCTGGTGCTAACTCTCAAGGAGTACGTGTCAGATAATCCTGGTTCTGTGCTCTCTCTGTAGGTTCAAACACATGCAGATCCGGGTCAATGCAGAGTCGGTAGCATTCTACAGGTAAGAGTGCTGAGCCGTGCCCACATTATAACGTCAGCAGTCATTTTTTCACTTTTTTTCCGTCTTATTCTGTTTGTTGAACGACTGCTTCCCCTCTCCTGTCTGCCGGGCAGGGCAGGTAAAGTGGAGCACATGCGGACCAACCAAAGGCTTCACACCCTCCTGACGACCCAGAGGAGCCTCATGAACAAGGAGCTGTGGCTGTACAGTACGTCATTTGAAAGACTTTTCTGTTGTTCTGACACCTCGGGGGTTGCGTGCTGGTTTCAGTACCTCGTGCTGGTCCTTTATACAAAATAAGCTTTACATCTTGACAACAGGAACAATCCTTTGCACTGTCTAACCTCACAGATCCCCATACTGACAACCAAGAAGCTCTTAAAGAGCCAGGCAATCAGAAACACAAATTTACAGACATAGGAGATGCATACATTTCAGAATGCAACTTGAAATAGGTTTAGTGTACTCAAACGAAATCATCTGGTGAAATAGTAGCAGAGAAAGAGGGTTTTCCTAGGTTAAACTAAACCACTGCTTTTAGTTTCTTTTTGCATGTGTTGTATTACAGGGAGGAATATAAGCATTTTGACTGTACCCTCTTGCAAAGACATCCATCCATCCTTGTATTCTATTGTATTATTTTTGAGCCCACTGACCACATGAAATTGACCTCTAGTAAGTCAAAAGAGACACATGGTGGATCTCACCTGATACCCCACCTCTAAATCAAGAGACACATGGTGGATCTCACCTGATACCCCACCTCTAAAATCAAGAGACACATGGTGGATCTCACCTGAGTGTCAGCCTCGTCTCATGCACTCAGTAAAGCGCTGCCCTCCTGTCAGCAGCCCATGCAGTGTAATGCGTCTTCATAACCGAGTGCCTTTCCTTTCCCTCAGTTGGGGTGAACACGTTTGATTACCTGGGCAGCATCCTTAGTTTCATGGTGATCGCCATTCCCATTTTCGCTGGGGTCTACGACAAACTCACTCCTGGAGAACTCAGCGCTCTCATTAGCAAGGTGAGAAAAAGTGCGGGGAAAAGACAAAAATGTAAGTATTACTTTTGAAAACAATGTGCAGTCTGGAGCAGCTCAGTGGTAAGTGCTGAGGCACCCAGTGATTCAGGCTCCAGGTTAAGGGTTAGGCAGTAATAAATCATTCTACAGGTGAATAAAGCATGCATACATTAGAAAACAGTCTTCAGTTTCCACTGTAAATGGGTGCTGGACATCCTTGTAAACAAGGTGCTGCATCTTAGCACAGCTATCTTCAAATAGTATGCACCCAGGCTCCTAGAGGTATTTGGTGTCTATTCAGGGGAAGCCAGATGTGGTCAGCTGCAGTTTAAAGTAGTCTCCACAAGATGTCGCTATCTTCCACAGTAAAAGAACATTTTAAATTACAGCAACCATTCCAGCTTTCAGAAACACCATTCGAACTATAAGCGTCACCTTTCTCAAAATAACGAGAAGCCAAGAGATGCTTCGACTGCTATAAAACAGGCCCCCGGAGGTCATCAGCACTGCATTAGAAACCTACTCAGCAGAACAGGAAATTAGCCATCATTAATAAAGCACTACCCCCTCCCTCCCTCCCCTCCCCTCCACCTCCACCTCCACCTCCACCTCCACCTCCACTCTCTTCCCAGAATGCCTTTGTTTCCATTTACTTGATAAGTTGCTTCAGCCAGCTGATGGATCTGTCTACAACCGTGTCTGATGTGGCTGGCTACACTCACAGGTAGGTTGGTAAGGTACATCTTATATAAAGATGATATATCTTTATCGCCCACAAGGTTTTGAATATCTGTAATGTTACTGAACCAGTAGGAAACAATGCTGGTTAATTAGGGTTAGTGTTTTTCTTATACAGTAATCACTGAGAACTTACATTACTAGGGTTAAAGTGCCCGGCTGCTGTTGTAATCTGCGTTGCTTCTCTCTAGGATCGGAGAGCTGATGGAGGTTATGCAGGAGATTGCCCGAAAGCAGTGTGACTACGATCCCGTTTCAGGGGAATCGTATGACTTTGACAGGTAGGAAATGTCCGGGTGTTCGGTCAGTGTGTAATTTTATTGTTCGGGTTTCAACAGTGCAAAACAGTGCTGTACAAATGCTGCTTTACTTCCAAACAGCGACCTGGAGATGCAGACGTGCTCTGCCGACACAGCGTTCACTCTCAAGCGACTGTCCTACAAATCACCCTTTTCTGATGAGCTGCTAGTCCAAGATCTCAACCTGAAAATCTCCCAGGGAAACAACCTGCTGGTGGTGGGGAACACAGGCACTGGGAAGACATCCCTGCTGCGGGTCCTTAATAGACTCTGGGAGAGCACCAGCGGTAAGGGGGAAAGGGCAGCCTGTTGCCATAGAGATTTAGGATTTTCAAAGCATTAACTCCTATTTTTTCAAAGGAGAACATTCCATGTAAATGATACGAAACTAAAACAAACAGCTAGAATGTATATAAATGAATAGTTGTGGTTAAGTTGCTTGTTTCTAGTTTTATAAAATTAGTAGCTTTTTTTTTTTTCTCTCCAAAAAATAGGAGTTAATTAAAGACTGGAGTAAACGCTTTGAAAATCTTGCCCTTTAGATTTCATCTCCATCCCTGAGTGCCATTCAGCTTGTCCTCTCTGTAAGAGAAGAAAATGTCACCTTACGCACATCTCTTTGACTTTGTAATTTCACTCCTCTGCTCCAGGTAAGGTTTTTCACAGTCAGAAATGTGGCCCTAAAATAGAATGAAGCTTTAAAGCTGGTCAGTTTACAGTGTAGCATTACAGCGCTCGCTGATGGACTGACAGCTGGTCCGATGGGTGTTTGCAGGTTCTGTTGAGATGTGGGCCTGCTTCGGACCTCGTGGGATTCTGTTTCTCCCACAGAAGCCGTACTTCACAGACGGGACGCTACGAGAACAGGTACATTTGCACATTGCTGAGTTTGTATGGTCAACCCTTTCACACTTTCTGTGCTTTTAAGGAGGACTGATACGTACTGTTAACATACATTCTGCAGTGTGAAGGTCGCATCGCTCTGGATTGGTTTCTAGAGGATGAATATTGTTGTATTGATGCGTTGTATGTATCACGGTGCTGATTCGTTTTTAATTAACAGGTGATTTATCCATTGAAGAAGATTTATCCTGTCGCAGGTAAGCTGTATTGCTTTTGGCTAACCTTCTTTAAGATTCGTTTATGCGTTTGCTATTCCTGCTAGCAACAAATCATGAATTGCCTCTGTAGTCTGTGATAAAACACAAAGCCTTTTTTGTCGTTGGACATTGGCAGGTTCTGTGGATGATGAAAGAATAATGAGATTCTTAGAACTTGCTGGAGTGGTAAGTACCTGCTCCCAAGCTTGTAGATTATCAAATTACCTTGAGACTTAAAACACTGATATTCCAAAACCACAAACACAACATTATCAACCATTGGATACCTTTTCAATTATAGGCCAGCCTTTTAAAAAGGACAGGAGGGTTAGATAAGAAGGTTGACTGGAACTGGTAAGCTTCAATGATTTTTTATTATTATTATTATTGTTATTATTGCAGATAGATCACTTTTCTTCTGCTGTTATTACCTGTATAATGACCTGGAAAGAAATCGAAACAGATACACCTAGATAATTGTGTAGAAACTCTTCTGATCAACATCATATCCTATTAGGTTTCATGGCACAGATGAATAAGGTCTCAGGGGTATGTGAACAATAAGTACCAAATCAATCTAAATTACAGTGAAAGCCATACTGCAGCAGGAATGCAAATAAGACTCCCACTGCAAGAGAGAAGCATGCCATCTGTAAATGTGAAACACGGGGCCTTTTCCACAGCTGTAACTATGAAAAAATGAATTAGTTAAAGTTTTGTAGAGCCCACTGTATGTCAGATACGGCCTCTTCAGAAAACAGTGAAAGGATTGGGAAGTGGTGTGGTAGCAGGTGAATGAATTGTTTTTTTTGGGGGGGGGGGTGTATTTCAGGCATGATGTTTTGTCGCCAGGTGAAATGCAGAGGCTTTGTTTCGCTAGACTGTTTTACCTGCAGCCCAAATACGCAGGTTTGTACCGACGGTACGGCAGACTCAGTGCTAACATTGCGGTGTGCTGAGAAACGCATTCTTCAAATGAAGTCAGGCTGCCTGCCTGTCTGCAATGTACTGATCATGCGTTCCCATCCCCCCCATGTAGTTCTAGATGAAGCGACGAGTGCGCTGACTGAGGAGGTACAGGACCAGCTGTACCGAGCCTGCAAACAGCTGGGGATGACCTTAATCAGCTTGGGGCATCGCAGCAGCCTGGTGAAGGTACAGACACGCATTCTCACTCAAACTCCATAGCACTGCCGAGCGAGGAGCCTCAGAGAGTTCTGCAAGGATCCCCTTTAACCGTATTAATATACAATAGAAACGCAGCCAGTACACAACTTTAAGTGATTACTGTACCCACCATTGTCCTAGAAGTACCATAACAGCATAAGCAGTACTAATTCATCTTTGGTTAGAATCCCAGTCAGATTGGCTCAGTCTGCTGTTACTGTTGTTTGACTGGCTTCTTCTGGGTCCCTCCAAATTAGATTCAGATCTCAGTGGGTTCATTTTCTAGAGTGGTAGAGGAACAAATGTTTGATGTTAGTTAACCCAAGACCCTACTGCAGATTTAGCACAGAGAGTAGAACAAGAGGCACAAATGGAAGCTGAGTAAAAGTAAGTTAGAGCCAAAGGTGCACAGAGAGTTATAAATGCATGGAATAGCCAACCAGGTGATCCAGTAGGATCTAAAACACTGGGAACATTTAAAAAGAGACTCGATTTGGTGCTTTTAAATGAGATCCCCCCTAGTTGGGGTGAATGCTATGCTAACAAGGGATGAGCCTTGTCTTCTATTATGTATGATGTCGTCTTCTTTCTTGGTTTCCA
Source organism: Acipenser oxyrinchus oxyrinchus (assembly GCA_030684275.1). Taxonomy (NCBI): domain Eukaryota; kingdom Metazoa; phylum Chordata; class Actinopteri; order Acipenseriformes; family Acipenseridae; genus Acipenser; species Acipenser oxyrinchus. The sequence goes on from CM060269.1 coordinate 2,932,637, forward strand.
GTATCATGACCTGATGCTGAAGCTGTGTGGCAATGGCCGATGGGAACTTATTAAAATGAAAAAAGAGTAACCAAAGCAGTCTTGCAGCGAATCCATCATTGAGAAGAGCGGAGAAACAGCAGAGCACAACACAGGAGTATCAGCATGCAATCACAGATCTGCAGTGGAACAGAAGCATCATCAGGTGTGAACATGGAGCTCAGGACTCTCATGGAAGACCCACAATAAAACAACTGATCCCGGCTGGATTTCGTTTTTAGATGGGCAAGCCATAAGAATGAGCTTTTAATAAACCCAAACACATTTATACAGTAAAATGGGTCTAATCCGGCATTTCTTGGGACTGGAACATTGTGTCGGATTGTACAGTGTGCTGGTTTACAGCCGTATAAATTCACAGTATTCTGTTTTTTTTTGGAGCTGAAAATCATGTGGAAGTGTAGAAGATGCTAGCTTGCTGGTTTAGCAATCCAATATTCTTTATTAAATTCTTTGTTTTAAAATCAATCTTGATTGGTTCCTTGGGTGTTGATGTGTAAGTGGGATTTCGGCATGCTTGTGTGTTTGGTTGAGCAGGCCAGGGGCAGCTCAGCAAACTGGCAGGGTTCTTTCAGTAAACTCAACACTGGAATACAGAAGAGAGATCTCATATCCGGTAGCCAAGAGACTTGCACTGTTGAAACTCTTATTTTTTGTTGTCCTCTCCCCATATCCACAGCAAATAGCCTTGGCTCTACAATGCCAACTGCATGTATTAGTCTGACTCGATACACATCAGGAACATGTAAAACACATAATAACAACGAAATCATTCAACAGTTATGCATTGAATAACTTCGTTGCAGTGTACATATTTGTATAGCAGACCCAGCTCCCTTGACAATCCAAGCAAGAAGAGTGTACAAGCTGAATGTTTGAAAGAAGGTTTTTGCTCATGAGAAACAAGCACTACAAGTGTATTTTGACATTTTGATGTAGGAGGCTAGAAGTGGCTTAATTGGTCAGGGCTTTCGCTTTTCATCTCCACCTGGTTTCGAATTGAACTTGGGTCTCTGAAAGGATGAGTCTGGTGACTCTAAACCTACAGTATGCAGTGTTCAGTATTTATTTAGATTATGTTTCTTTTATCCTGCTCTTGGGAGTACTCAAGTGCAGATTCAGAGTCGCTTTCTTTCCAAGATGATATTTGAAGTTAATTAAAGCAGATGAAATTGTTATCGCAGGCTTTGCGTCATACCGTTGATCCTTAAGATGCCTGTGAAACCTCAGGATGAAGGTACTCTGACAGAGAGATGTTTAATGAATACCTCTGAGATGGAATAGCTTTTAACATCATGATTTCCTGTGGAGATTAGAGCAGAGTTAGGGTTTATGTTCTAATTAATAGACACTGATGAAACGCCCCAAAGCACACAGGAACACTGGTGACCTCTACTGCTTATTTTATTATCACTTACATGGTGCAGTTTAATATACTTTGCTAATACAGAAGCTGTTTTCAGTATGCTTCTCTCTATAAAAAGGCTTTCTAAAAAATAAACCAAGAAAAACAAAGCTGTAGCAATAATGCTGAAACGCACTGCATGACAAAGAAGAATCATGCAGATACTACAGACCCTGCTCAGTGCTACCAGACTGACACCGCCACATTGTCAAAGCAAGTCCAGGGATTTAACTTAAGGTATAATGTGTTTCACCACTGACCTCTACAAATTCTAAATTGTACTGGTATTTTTTTATTTACATTTCTAACCCATTCCCAGCTAATTCTTTTCGATATAACAGAGATTAACAGAGATATTAAAAGTTTTTCCCCATTATGTTTTTTAGGTGGGTTAAAAAAAAAAATGTTAATAGCACTGCAGGAGACAACACAGAAACAGCAAAGCGGCTGGGTGTATTATTTTAGTTTACTGTACCTGTGCTCATAATTAGATTAGTGCAAAACAACATAATCTGAGGATACGAGGAAACAATGACATGAGATGATGTATTATTTATGTTAATTGATTCATTAACACCGCTATGTACACTAGAAGTGCTAAATAAACTGCCTCATATTCTCATTTTCTTTTAAACAGTTTACCAATTTCCTTTGATTAGAAATGGTGTTTGCATTTCCATTTACATGGTCTAAGAGCATCCTGTTATTCCATACTGATGAAAAACCCGATTTATAGGAACACAGAAACAAGCTATCTCAGCAATGTTCTTTTTTTTTTGTGCCCACAGAAAAGCTGTTTGAATCCTTAAGTCAGGGCTATTGTTTGGACATTTGCATCGGGCCGGGGGGTCCTTCGACGCACCCTTACCCAGAAGCGGGATAGCCACCCTCTGAACGTCTGTTGCCCGAGTGTGATAACGTACGGGATGAAGGAGGCGTAGATATCGAAAGCCAACCTCCCGGCTCCTGCCGCAGAGGTGCCGCTCAGGTTGAAGGTCAAGATGGTGTGCAGGATGATGCAGGTGTTGTAAAGGCTTACCAGGGCTACCAGAACCATTGCGGCATCCTTCTCCCTGTCTAGCCGGCAAATGGTCCCTGCAGTCCCTGCGGATGCCCGCCGCTTGAGCAGGAGATGCACGGTCTTGACGTTGAACAGGGTCATGAAAGCTGCCGCTGTGTACTGCAGCACCGTGAGATACAGCGTGGAGTAGGTGACGATGAAACCACTTCCTCTCTCCATGGCGTCGGCCACAGAGCAGTCACAGGCCTGGGTGGAGTTGATATCCAAGGTCTCTGGGATTAGGATAAGGAAGGGCATGAAGATCAGCGCCCAGGCTAGCCAGTGGAACCCCAGGAGCAGGTAGAGCTTGGACGAGCGTTCCAGCTTGCACAGCACCAGGGACGAGCTGTAGGTCTTCTTCAGCTTGCACCAGCGGTACCAGCTGAGGATCACGATGCACCACACACTAACCTTCCTCCCCGTGTGCATGGCGAGGGTCACAGCTTTGCAGGCGAGGCTCATGGGGTAGCAGAGCGAGTAGATCATAGGGGCCGTCAGGGACAGGACTCGGAACAGCAGGTGGACCTTGTTCCCCAGTGAGATGTGCACCACCAGCATGTCTGTGAAGTGCATCCGGCCCGGGCTTCTCTTTATAAGAAAAATGACCATGCTGTTGCCAAATATCCCAAACCCGGCTAGGATGCATGACAAAAGCAAGCCGTACATTGTGTGTGCTAACTGTGTGCGGTCACTTGGCTTTAAGTAAGAATCGCCAATCCTCAAGGGCTATCACAAGCTAATTATTTGCAGTCATTAAAACTGGAAGGTGACAGCTTGGCTTATTTGTTATCTCACTGGAGCTTAAACCGAATACAAAATTAATTAATTGTCAGGATGTTGCTTTGCATATGTGGAAAAGGCAAGCTATCCAAAAAACATGCCTTTTAATAACACTGGCGAAGCAATAGCAAATCAAAATCTATTTTCACCCCCAAAAGATTCAGGTGTGCGATTCTTTAAGATGTATCATTGTATACTGTATAGAATGCAATAGACTAAGTAAAGGGGATGAACAAGTACCTGCATGCATGCATTGCAACAAGATTGATTCAAATGCACTGAACATGAATAATTTGACAGTGTCAGTTCAAAATCAGGTCACTGACCACACATCGTATATTTTGCATGGAAAGCTTGAGCAGCTGCATACGTGTTCTTTTCCTACAGCCTGGCACACACACAGACCCCTCTGCCTTCTGTGCAACGCTGAATCTGTCAGCCTCCATTCGCAGTACACACTCTCCAGCAGCTCACAAAGCAATTAGAGCAACTACGCCCTACACTTGTGTTTAAGGCAGGAACTGTCTGATTTGTCAGTTCATTAGCAGCTTGAGAACCACTCGAGACACAGAAAAGTAGATTAATGGAAGTGCAGTAACCTTTCCTGATAACACGCAAAAGATTATTCTTAATCAGAAACGTTACCAGAACCCTGTGGCTTCACTATTAACTCCATTTATCAGCATTTGGTCCATTAGTTTTGCAGACATCCAGACTGGCTGACTTATCACACACGAAGAACCACAACTCCATGCAAAGTTATTTCATTGAACACAAGTGTACAATAAAAACAGCGTGTGAGCGCAGCGTTGCACTGCTTGTAATGTAGAAGTGTGCGGTGCATCCACTAGGTGTTCTGCCTCTGGCATCTGTAACAGTATTTCTAACAGCAACAGTAATTTGCTGTTTCCTTCTGTTAGATCTGTTAACCCTGTAGTGTTCCCTAACTATGAAACTCTCGATAGTGTTAGGAATGTCACTAAGACAAGACTTCTCGTTTGTCATTGAATTTATTAAGATTATTTCCTGTGCAGTCCACACCATCCTTTACACAATATATTTGCCAGTCACACACCATAGGCCCTTTTCAAAAGAGAATATCCACACAAAAAAAAGATTTCTAAAGCATTTTCTGGTCTACGAGACTTGAACAGCTTCCTACTAAATAAACAAAACAAAACAAAACAAAAAAAAGTCTGAATTTGAGGATATCATCTTTTGAACAGTTCAGCTAGATAAAACAGTATGACAAAATTATTATTATTATTATTATTATTATTATTAAAAACAGTTATTAATATCAGTTTATAAGGATTATAAAGCACTGTTTCTTATAAAATATATGCTATATACATCTCATTGTGTCGTATTGTTATTGTGGTGGGCAGAGCTTTCATGCAAACAGATTATATATATATATATATATATATATATATATATAGTCTGATAATATTTATTGTACTGTACCATATAAGGATGTGCTATGTATACAGACAACCTGGGGTTCACAAGAAAACACACACACAAGACCTTCTAACAGATACATAGATGTGATGCATGTGCTTCTGTCTTCTGGCCTCAGTTTCAAATCAATGCTGCGTGCTTGATACACGGGTCTGTGTGTGATGGAATCTAACTTGTATGTGTTTCAGTGTAGTGTCTGCAGTACCGGCTCTGGTTTCTGCAGTGTGTCTGTGCTCGGCGCTCCGCTCCTCTGGGGCTGGGTTATCGTGGAGTTCCCCGAAGGCGCTTGTGCCCGTCGATGATCTCCTGCACTGCTGTCTGATCATCCATGGTGGAGAGATCCCCCAGCTGGCTCCCCTTCCCCTCCACGATCTTCCGCAGCACGCGACGCATGATCTTCCCCGAGCGGGTCTTGGGCAAGCGTTTAACCACCTGAAAACAACAGCCGTTATTAATGCCAGTCAGGGGTCTGTCAGAGCAGCCGGTGCCTGCGTTTAAAGTTACGGATCACGTCTTTCTCGAGCTCCGCCGTAATCAAGCCTACTGTCAGTGGTGGCTTTCCATCTCAGATTACAGTGGATTTAAACGTCCCTTGAGTTTGTATTGTGGTGCCAGGACCCCCTTGTAAACGAGTCCTTGGTCTCAAAGGGTAGAACAGCCCCAAGCTGAAATGAAACGTCCTTTTGTTGTTTATATCCTGGGCAAGGCGTATGTTTGCACATTACCAGTGCCACTTGGGACATGCATGCCAGGGTACCAATCCATCCTTTTAAAATCACTTCAATTAAATAAGACCAGCTGAGGTCAATTCCATCCACTAACAGAGATGAACAGAATCCCAAATCCTGTACAAGCTACTTAGACCCACTCCACTTATCCAAAATAAATCAGATCATTGTGTACTTAACTAAATAATCTGCTTCTGTCTAAATGTGTCTTCAGGAGCTTGTATTAAACCCTGTGCTTTCCAGGCTGCGGCTCAATCAGTGTAGAGTGTAGAGACGGAGGACGCTAGAGGAGTGAAGAGATTAGCTGGGGCTGTTTTAAGCTATACAGTCGGGTTTAGTAATGTACTACATTTGCTAAACAGAAAGATAGAAAACATTAGAGGAAATGACCTTTCAAGACGTCTGCGTGTTTCTGCTGTATTTGCACCAAATGTAATAAGAAGCCCACGGTGCTCCCCATCGTAACAGTATGGTTTAATAAGTGAAGCCGAACACCTTGACCTCCTGCATTACCATGAGCTGCTGTAACGCTTTGTACTTTTCACGATCGAGTGGCTCGGAGTCAAACAGTGTGAACTCCATGTACTGCGCAAAACCTTCCACACCCAAACCACAGTAAAGAGAGTCAGTCATGCAATGACCAAGAACAGTGACCAGCAGACCTGGGGTCAGTTACAATGACAAATTACAGCAGAAATGTTTGCAAAAGTGCAATGCTACTGTGTTCAATTACAACTGCTGCAGTAATTACAATTACACTAACAAATAACAGAAACAACCCCACGCGTTAACATGTTTATTTATTCTACATAACCAGCAAGAACCGCAGGTACCAATATAGAAACATACCATATCACTTTCATTTTTTCAAAACAAATGGGGTCTCCAAACGCAGCTGAATACACAAGAACAATGATCGAATGACAAATGAATGCGGAACTGAACTGTAATTGATAAATTATACAGTATAATTACAATTACGCAGGTATGCCATGGTTCTACTGTAATTACAATGACATTGCAATTGCAATGAATTACAAATTTCACAATTACCATTAGAACCGATCCCAGGTCTGGCGCCCAGGCAGTATCACTGCATGCTGTATTCATCCACAAAGAATGGATTCAAGGTTCTGGGTCCCACTGCTGGTATATCAAGCAACCCTGACCCGGAAGCACACTGGAACCACCTGGACTGGTAGCGAATGCTGAAGAGCTGCTGCCAGTACCTACCTGTATATAGTCGGGAGCAGCATACTTTGCAATCTTCAGGGAGACAGTGTCCCTCAGCTGCTTCTCTATGAGCTCCTCGGGCTCATCCACTCCATCCTTCAGCACTATGAATGCATAGGCACCTGAGGAGCGCAAGGAAACCTGGAGTTTGAACAGCAGTCGGTGCAGGTGTACAGACAACGTTAATAAAAGTACTTCTGGTGCACATGTAATGGGCAGTCTTGTGTTGATTCTGTCCTGTCCCTTAGCGGCGAGATGAGATGAGGTTAAAAGCTCTAAACCCACGAATGCAGACGAGCATGGCTCTTTTGCACAGTGGTTAAGACGCTAGCTTGCAGTATGCAGCGGTCGCTGGTTCACGCCCAGCCTCCACTCTGTTACACACGGAGGAACTAGGCTCCGGAATCTAAACTGTGGCCTTGTGGAGACCACTAGGGGGCCTAATATGGAGTAGAGGTATAAAGTAGGAGTTCCTGAATCTTTTAAAATAATCTTTAGCAATCCTTTAAAATCATTCCTTTAAACTGTGGCCTTGTGGTTTTAAAATACATGCAACAATCCATAAAGGCTTCATTAAAAACGGCACAGTTATAGGAACCTGACAGGTAGCGCAGGCGAGAGTACCTGAAACCACCCGATACCGTTGCAAACCTGAAGGGCAGCACAGAAACGGAGTTCTCCCCAGAGAGCCGGCAGTCAGGAGGTGCACTGGTGTGAACATGCAAGGTGTCAGATTCACGTTCTGTCTTCTATAAGCAATCTGGTGTTGCTGAGCAACATTAATGAGATGTGCTCTCCAGTCTCTCTTACCTTCCCCCTTTATCTCATGAGGATAACCGACCACAGCGGACTCGACCACAACGCGGTGCTGATTCTGAAACAAGGAAAGAGACGGGGCGATCTGTGCAACTCGGATTGTAAAGAGCAGCTGGACAGGTGTGACAATAACAGGGCTTTTGCAAAGGTGCCAATGCTTTGAGTCATTGTTCATACAGCAGGCACTTCAGTGTCGTCTTTATACTAAAGCCTGCTCTGTTTGTAAATGATGCTCTCGTGGTATGCGACTCCTGTAAGCTCACCACCACTTCTTCAATCTCCGCAGTGCCCAGGCGGTGGCCGCTCACATTGAGCACGTCGTCGAGACGGCCGATGATCTGGTAGTATCCTTCCTTTGACCGGTACGCACCGTCTCCCGTGAAAAAGTGACCTGGCGAAAAAGTCAACGAGGGAGACAGTGGGCTCTATTCACAAAGCTGAAACTCAGGAGTTATTAAAAGAATTATACATATTTTTTTCAAACTTCTTATGAATAAAATGTTTAATCAAATTCAGAGCATCTCAGGGATGAAAAAAAGACTCCTGTTGCATGTAGGTTTGATCCATTCCTGGTTTTACTCTATGTTTAATAAGACACAGCTGAGATTGTTACCTATACGCTGGGGCTAATCAAGCTCATAGCAAAAGATGGAATGGGTGAAACTGCTATGCAATAGGAGTCATATTTCCATCCCTGGATCATCTTATTATTAGTAATTACTACTACTGGTTATCAACAGAAACTACAGGTGCAATGCTGTGTCTAGGTACATACCGGGATAAGGCTGGAAGTAGGTCTCTATGTAGCGCTTGTGGTCATTGTAAATGGTTCTGGCCATCCCAGGCCAGGGCTGTGCGATGCAGAGTGCGCCGGACACATCGTTGGCAGACTGTCTGTTACCCTGAACGTAGCACCAAGAGATTATGAGAGAAGCACACAGGGTGGCACAGGACTTGTTAGTGGGTGTGCATTTAAACTCTAGTATGCGCTATGGAGAAATACCACGACAATGAAAAGGTAAAAACAATCTAGATACAATACTTACAAGACCTTCCATTTGAATCAGGTGTCAGGGAGTATACCAGCATGCAAAGCTTATGTTTCTGGTGAGTCCTATACATGTTGCACAATGAATCTACTGCGTGATGGACCCGAGTCAAACAAATGGAAATAAAGTCTGGCAAACTAAACGATCTCTGGGGGAGAACGGTACTTGCAAGAATGTTGTAATGCTAATGACAGGTGAGAAGAAATCATTTTACAAGCTTACCATAGTATAAGCATAGTAAAGTGTAATAAAGCATAGTAAAAGCATGGTTTCGCATATGCAAGCATTGCAAAACAATAGCGAAGTATGGTAAAGCATATTAATAAAACATGGCAAACCAGGGTAAACTATGGGACATGCACAGTATAGCCATGGGAAAAACTGAAAAAAAATCCAGTTTCTATAAGGGGAATGTGTTTGAATTGATTATTAGCTCTTTAATATCTACAGATAAAGGCTTTACAAAGAGGTCAGTGTATCTACAGGCTGCTGGGAGATTTCCCACAATGAAGTCAGTCTTAGCCATGAAGCAACAGATAATATGAAGACACCTTATCATCCATCAGAGCAGGCTGAATGCCGAAGAAGGGCCTCATCACCATGGCTGGGATGATCTCAGCGTCAGGATCAGAAGGTCTGGGAGCAATACAAATCCCTCCCGTCTCTGCAGACATGAGAAACATTCATTTCCCCGGCAGATGTCAATTAACTAATTACAGTTATGCGAAGTAATAACATAATTGCAAGCTGTCAATTAATGATCTGATCACAAAAGCTGCGCGAACTAAAGACATGATCCGGGATTGAGAGAGAAAGCGTTTCCCCAGAGCCAACAATCTGGTTAGGATTTGGGAGGAGGGCGCTGGAGCATTCTGCATCTCCCACTGTCCCAGTATGGGATCTTTCCAAACAAGCAACGTTTAATCGCTGGTCATCATTATTAATGATGCCATTTACATCTTCCTGCCAAAGCCTGTTACACAGTTTAAAGAATAAACCCTAAAGCTATTATTCAGCATGACAGTGTTTGCCTATTTAGGTCGTATTATACAACCAGATACTAGCTAGCTTAGTCTAACACTAATGTTTAATTATGAACCTCAGCTGCTATATGAAGGCAGTTACAGCTTCAGTACTGTTAAAATGCGTGTCCAGATTTTCCCGAGTATGAATGTTTCAGTACGTATGTTTATGGAGTAAATGTTTGTTTAAAAAGATGAAACTCTAAAGATTAGTTTGCAGCTCGACAGTCCCTTGCAAGGAGTCCTCGTCATTGTTTGGTTGAATGCCCATGTCTTTGTTTTAAATGTACACTTTCCTCTCTGTTGTACTGTGCTTTTTGTAGCGACAGTGATAATGGTGGCGGTTTGTTTAAAAACTAATCTGCTGACCAGGGAGCACCACGACGGAGGAACGTGTATATTATAGGAATATATTGTACGTGCATGAAGATTACAAGGATGTATTGTTTTTAATATAGCGTTCTGTTTCCATGCCAACAGACTATACAAGTATATCTTCCTATAGTACAGTAACCTTGCAGTCTGGATTAGAAGCATTAATAAAGGAATCCACAAGCTGCACAGAGCTCACAGCTATGTCCCTTCCTCCAGCCCCAAAACCAAAACATCTGCTCTCTTTGCCTGGCGCAGGAATGCGGGAGGTTTCAAAACTGCAAGAGCACTGGAGCAGACAGAGCTGGGATTCCATCTCTCAACCCCAGTGGAGCTGCTTATATGAGCAGTGCACTGGCCGTCCACGTCTTCATATTGCCAATTCCATTCCCAGGGGTGGTATGAAAAGCAGCAAAGCACACATTCCTCAGCACGAGCAATGCCTAGGAAAGCACATTGTGTACCAGCGACAGCGGCTACTAAAGGTTACAGATTAACTGTTACTACACGTAGCGATGCAAGTCTTAAACCTGTTCAAGGATCACATTTAAATGCATTTCTCACACAATCCTTCAGGACATTCAATCAAAGAGTCATGTATTTAATGACCTTGTTTTTTAAAACGCGTGCTGTACAGTAGTTTGATGTGTAGAAGCGGTTCTTGATGAATTCAGACTGAAATAGCAGATAATATTTGACTCAAATAACAGATCATATTTGAATGCTTGTGTGACTTATCATTTCTGAACACCTCGTTAGATTGATTTGGAAATGTATAAAATCAGCTTCATAACTGTGACGGAATGAAACAGGTAAGGCTGCAGATATTATCCCCCAGAACACCCCCAAAAACCCACACGCTAACTATTAATAGAGCTGTGAGCAATAACACTGACGTGGCTTGGCATGTTAGGCTAAGACTGGTCTAGTTTTTTACCTGTTTGCCACCAAGTGTCCACCAGAGGGCATCTCCCCTCCCCAACCACTCTGGAGTACCACTCCCACGCCTCCGAGTTTATTGGCTCTCCCACTGAAAAGGATAAAGGTTAAAGGTTACCAGCAATACCCCTTCCAAAACACTGACCCGATGACATCTGAACAGATCTTCTTTAGTATCTGGACAGTGTATCCCCTTCAATCAATGTGTGTGTAACCGTACCATGTTAACTGTCCTATCTACAGCTATGGCCAAAAGTTTTGCATCACCCTCTCGAATGAACTGCTTCATAAAGTCAAATCAAACCTGCGGAATAATGTTACGTTAACATACTGAACTGCATACCGTTTTGTAGTTTTCCATATACTTAACAAAAAACGGACAAAACTGGAAAAAAGTGACATTTGGAAATCTGACATGAAACACTGTACTACTCTTACAGTTAGACCTTTGTGATATTTTTCAAAGCATTGGCAGGGGAACTTCTCCAATGCCACAGAGTTTACACAAACTGGTTTAAAATTTCTAAAAATGAAACTTCAAAAATCGTGACCGAAGGGGATATAATAGTCCGAACAGATTTTTTTTCGCAAACAGACAGCATTAAAAAATATGCTGACAATGTATCACTTCTGCTGTTTTTCTTCCCATGTAGGAAAATGCAAATTCAAAAGAACATGTGGATTCATTATTATCTTGATTCATCACTGATTGATGTGTTAATTAAATGAAAATAAAAAAAGGCTTCAGCTTTGCACCCGCCGTGTCTGGCTTCAGTCCAAAATTAACGAGGGCAGCGTTAGACTTGTTTCCACAGTTATATATTGCATAAACACGTACACACCTTGACCTGTCTAACGTAAGGGTTGAACACAGAGTTCGGTTTAGTATTTGCACTTTTCAGATTTGTGAACAGGAACATGTCGTGCTGGCACACACAGTAACCCAGACCCCTCTCTTTCAACAAGATCAAACTCTCCTTCTGTTTCTCCCAATGTGTTTTGTCAGTTTGTTCCCACACTTCGAGTTCTTTATTAGAACACTCGATCAGAGATAAATCACCTTGTTCTGGGAGGGTCACTGGGTTTATGGTTTGTGAAACTATTCCCCTAGCAACAAAACAAAACTGTCCAAATATAGTTTGTGAAAGTAAAACACAGTTTAGCTATATTGAGGCAAAAAATCTTCCAAATCGGCTTTTCAATGCGCAAGTTAGCTGCCATTGGATGGTACTCAATTGTAAAGGTGAGGGAAGGACAGATTTTCTTGTTTTGAAAGCATCACGGCAATAAATTGGATTTATTGAATACCTGCCGATAAATCCGTCTTCCAGGTAATTCTGGAATTCGAGATCCCGAGATGATTTCTGGGAGCCTGCGCATTCTTACCTACCTGACCCGAGGGTTTTCAGAGATGACCGGTCGTATTTCTTAACCCACTGATTTCCGTATTTCAGAAGAAGTCTGATTGCTGTAGGTGCTCCATAAAACTGATTAATTCTTAGTCTCTCAACAGTCTCCCAGTAGCGCCCTGTGGGGAAGAAAATACCATTACACACAACAGACTTCATGACAGATCCAATACATTGTACATATTGTATGGGTCACTGTATACAGCATCTATACTGAGCATCAAAAGAAACGTATCACTTATATTGGGATAAAATTCACTAGATATGATCGAAAAATGACAAACTCTGTTTTAGAGCAGGTGCAGTTACTTTTTATTGTGCTGATTAACAATTGACATCTTTCAGTTCGTGGCCTGTCATTGACCGAGTGTGTCTGGTTATACCGTCTCGCCAGGTTACAAATTGCTGGCTGTGAGCACCCAAGACGGCGAGCCACAGTACGCTGCCCTAGTCCAGCCAACATGCCGATCGCACGAAGGCGCTGCTCTCTTGACAGATGTGGCATATTGTTTTTTTTTTCTGTGATTTTCTTTATTGCTTTTATTCAAGCTTGCAATTCAACAGCTGAAATCACTCCATATCCAGCGTCCAATCAACTGTCTCACTAATTAGGTGATTAAGTGCACATGCTTCAGTCATAGTCACTCAAGCGTGTGATGCTCAAGGATGAATGATCGAGTGATTAAAAAGAAACCAAAAACATTTTGTCAATGTCCATCATTTATATACCTTATTTTTTTCGAAAATAAATGTGTTATAATAGTGATAAGTTTCTTTTCATGCTCGGTATAAAACAGATTGAACCTGAACCTAACTCTGTATTTTCCTATTTGTACTTTGAGATCAGAAAATGCAGAATTATTAACTGTTCCAAAAAATCATCTTAAAATCAGAGCTTTTTGCTGTTGTGCTCCTCATTTGACATTAGGCTGGTTGAAACATTGGATTATTTTAAGTCCACATTGAAAACATACTTTTTGAATGTGCTTTTCTAGAATTGGTTGTAGCTGGAGTGCATGGTACATGTGAGCTTTGTACAGCGCCCTGGGATGCCATGGGGTGAAGGGTGCTATATAAAAATGAATTTGTATTGTATTGTATTGAATGCCAACTTCAAACTGTCCAGTTCTTTTGAATATCATTGTCCAGGGTCTTCCCAGCCCATACAAGCACTGATAACACTAATCAAAGCTTCTTCCCAAGCACTTCCAGCAATAGCAGCACAATGGCCCTGCAACAAGTATTGCACGGGCGTCCCTGTACATGGGGTGCTGTAACAGATTACCAGCAGTGTGACTGCCATTGGTATGTTCAAATAGGATTCTGTTACCGCTATGGCACCAATGCATTTACAGAACCACTGCATTGCCATTGAAAATAATTTGGAAAAGGAGAATCCAGACATCTTTAAGGTTTAGAACTGGTAAACGGAAATAATTGACACATTTGAACAGGCACAGTTTTGGTTCGTGCCTCGTAGTGTGCAGTATTTCTTTTCAGCGAGGTTTGGGTGCGATGCTCTTACCTGGGTCGGGGTAGACCGGTGTGCTCTCAAACAGAACTGTCGTGCCCCCGTTGCACAGCGGCCCGTACACAGCATAGCTGTGCCCAGTGATCCAGCCGATATCCGCGACACAGCCAAACACATCCCCGTCGTGATAGTTAAACACATACTGCAGAGACAGAGGGAGCACGCTAACCACTTCCACGCAGTAAATACTGAAAATAGCTTTGGACACATCAGAAATCTAGTTTTCATTAAAAAAAAGATTTGTCATTATTATTGCCATTGTGCTTTAAAAAAAGCACATTTAGATGGGATGAGATTAAGATATATAAATCTGGCTAAACCGGTCGAAGTAGTTTGCTTGAACGGGTTCCATGTCCCATAAAAAAATAACAGAGAATGTTCTTGGTGCAGATCAGCACGTTGTGGCACAGTTGTTGTACTGTATATGGTTTTGACAGAACTATCTGTTCTGTAATAATAAAGATCACATTGATTAGTCAGTGCATACCGGGCTGTATTTAAAGAAATCCATGTAATAACTCATTATGGAACACAGCACGCTATGGTCTGCAAACCCAATGGAGCGTGTGTAGTACAGAAATATCTGCACAACCCAGGGAGTTACTGCACTTATAAAACAGCCAAGTAATGCAAAGGAGGTCAGGAGATCCAACCAGTCAGGCTGCAAAGGGATTTGGGTCTCAGCCAATCAGTGCGCTCTGATTATCAAAGCTATTCTATAAATGTATAGAAATGAAATACCCTGTGGTCATTTTAGATGGTCCCTCTTAAGTGACTGTTACAACCAGGTTGTGCCATTATCACTTTTCAGCGTTTTCCTCCATATGCCCTTTCCAGCATTACTCTGTCACAGCAATCCCACCCACTTTCACGACACGAGAGATCAAAACCGCTGACTTCAACGGATTACAGTTCTAACCCCTTCCAGGAGCTGGGTGCCTGAATGAGAAATGCCACAGAGCTCTAATCTTCATCCCTTACAGACAGCGCTGCTTTCACATTGCACAAGACCTTTCACAGAGCAAGCCAGATGTTTGTGAAAACGGGGCTGCTGTGGATTTAACAAGGTTGCAGAATCCAAGCATCTCATCCTGGCTTAGCTGGAGCTCTGTGTTCAGCTTTAGACAGCGTGTCTGACAACACAGAAGCAGACATGAGCACTGCTTTCACTCAACAAACAGGCACAACAGACAGGTTTCAGCTACTAGCCCCTCACTGTGCATATTACATTAACAGCATAATGCAGAAACTCATTTGAAATGAGTATTTTTAAAACGGCAGAAACGCAAGCACAGCCGCGTTTAATTGGCGATTATTACAATTTGTTAATGTGTTTGTTCTTAAAAGGGAAAGAGTTAAGATTACAATAAAACAATACACTCAAGTGTAGATTATTTTACAATCAATTATTTTGCAACAATCCTATTACAAAAACGGACCCTAGTGAAAGTTCCTCATTAAACCCTCCTGGAGATTGAGCTCAAAGCCGGTATGCATCCATTTCACTTCTTTTTATAAAAGTATTCCATCACAATCACCACCCCTCCTTGGATTCTTAAACAATTCAATACCGAAGAATCAAAAGGAGCACATCTCATGTCCCATAATGCTTACAAGGGATGCTTTCAAATCAGGAAACACAGCATGATCCGACAGAGAACGATTCGGCACAACCACAACTCTACAACGAACAGGGAGCAGAATGGATCTGTAAGGTGCCTGATTCCAGCTCAAGTGGACCACTCGCTGTCAAGCAACCACTAGTACTATCAGAGCCAGGCTCTGTAGTATGGGAAGAGATCCAGAGAAGCAGACTGATACAGTGGTGAAGTACATCTCAAGTGTGTAACCTTTCTGGAGCACTTCTAAGAAGCCTCTCTTTCAGAGTGAGGCCAGGAAGATTACTTTGTTTCTCAGTCTGATCCAGACAGCCTCCGCAGCTGGCTCCTGGCCAGGACCTCCTTCTCTTCTCTTATAAGCAACGCTGTAGACCTCAAACTGAACATACCGGAAAGCCATACAATATAGATTTTTATAAACAACAATTATTATACAAATTCACATTCTATTTGTATACTAACATATATAATAGGTAATGCATTCATCTAATTTCTACAAAGTGTCTTTCTCCATCTTGTCAGAATGCTTTACTTTACATACGTGTGCGTGCGTGCGTGCGTGCGTGCGTGCGTGCGTGCGTGCATGTGTGTGTGTGTGCATGTGTGTGCGTGCGTGCGTGCGTGCGTCAGTGACACAACGATCTGAGCTGGGTTTTGGCACAGAGGAGAGGATTCCGATGCGCTGCTGTTGCTGTCGTCTTCTGGTGCAGTCTGGACTGCACCACTGTTTATATGAAATGCTGAAAACCAGTCCCTCACTGCAGATTCATCTCCACACAAATACTGCACTGACACTTGTTTACAAATACTGAAAATACGATCCAACACACGCACATGTTCCCACGGCTGATTTCACACAAAACAACCTAATAATGCAACAGATGAATATTATGAAGTGTAGTTGGTTTTGAATTTATTTCCCTCCATTATAGCAGAGACATGCAGCACTGAGACAACCCACTGGAGGGTGCAGGGGGGACCTCAATAGATACAACAGTAAATGTGATAAATGATTAATACTGTACACTCAACACTGCCGATGCGGATTCCACTAATCCATAACCCGTCAACCTCTATCGTTCTAACTTGCCCAAATCCATTTGATTTCGAATTGTGTCATACACCGTTCCCATGTGTCTGATATTATCACCTACTGCATGTTGCAAGAACTTCAATACAATATTTTGTAGCATGCCTATCATTGCTACAGCAAGCAATAGAGAGGGGTTTTAATTTGCATGTGGGATTGAACAAGTACGTAGACCTGAAGTCTTTAGGTTCAAAAAAGAAAACAGAAACCTTCAACTCCCATTGATCCATTCCTGGATTTATTAGGAGTTTAATAAGAACGGAGCTGGTTATCTATACACACTGCGGCTAATCAAACTCACAGTAAAACCTGGAATGGGTGAAACTGCTGTGCAATAGGAGTCTTATTTCCATCCCTGCATAAAACAGAGAAGATGGCATTGAAGGAGTAGATATTCAAATAGAAAAGTTAACTCACCCTGTGTGTCAAAGAGGTATAGAGCAGGTAGCCTGCGTGGGTGTGCACAAGGCCTTTGGGCTTCCCTGTGCTGCCTGACGTATACAGCAAAAACAACATGTCCTCACTCTCCATGGCAACGGGGTCACAGGTCACATCTTCCTTCATCATTTCCTGTGGAATCAACGTCATGCTCTATGAATATTTGGTTTATTAACTAACAAGTGAAACCTGTGCTTAATCAAGATCTATTAAACTTATTTAAACACTTCCACTGAAACGTAAACATGCCTGGAAAAAAAAAACAGGAGAATGGAATGTGTGCAACATGTCCTTCAAATAAATCCATGTGTCCCTACAGCAGATCTCCTCTCACCACTTTCACGCAATCCCCTGAGCAGAGACAAGCAGCAGGTTTGACTGCGTGAACATTAAATAGTTGAAGGGAGGTGAGCTCTGACTGCGGCCCCTTTTCTCAATGCACTGACGGGCGCGAGATGGCTTGACGTACCTCCTCCAGCGGGATGTCTTTGTCAGTCATTTGGACCTGGTTCTCAGTTCTCATGGCAACAAGGACCCGCGTGATGGACGGGCAGTCCTTCACAGCCTGGTCTACAGTCTTCTTCAGCTCTATGGTCCTCCCTCCCCTCAGTGCCTGGTTCGCGGTGATCACCAGCTTTGACTGGGCTTAAACAACGACAAGATGGGTGGGTTTGTCAATACTGGCACTTCCATGGAACTTACTCGCCAGATTCTAAAGATACAGGGATAGCTATAAGACACCTGTTGCATAGCAGTTTCACCCATCCCAGGTTTTATCATGAGCTTGATCAGCCACAGTGTATAGGTAACAAGCTCAGGTGCGTCTTATTAAATTCATAGTAAATAAAACCAGGAACCGATCAAACTGCTATGCAATGGGAGTCTTATTTCCATCCTGGAAATATGCTAAAAAATACTTTTGGGATTCCCGAGGGACTGTTATTTCATCCACAGCACCAAACGGGTCCTGGACGATAACTGAATTGAATAACTGGAAGTGAAGCAGCACTGTATGTTTCACAGCCCCCTACCATCTCGTATCCTGTCAGCCAGCGCCTCTGAGCTGAAACCTGCAAACACCACAGTGTGGACCGCGCCAATCCGGGCGCATGCCAGCATGGCAGCCACTGCCAGGGGGCATGGAGGCATGTAGATGGTGACTCGATCTCCCTTCCTGACTCCCTGGCGCTTCAGGACGTTCCCCAGACGGCATGTCAGCTCCAGAAGCTGTCTGCGCAACCGACAAATATAAAAGCATAAGGGACACCTTCAATTCTTCTTACTGCTCAACAGGCAAACAGACTGGGAGTTTATCACAAGGAAAGGGTGTGAAAACAAGGCATACTGTGCGACTATTTAAAACCCTTTTTTATCCATCGTTAGCAGAACACAGGAATGGAAATAAGACTCCTTTTGCATAGCGGTTTCACCCTTTCCAGGTTTTACTACAAGCTTGATTAGCCACAGTGTGCAGGTAACAAGCTCAGGTGTGTCTTATTAAACTCATAGCAAAACCAGCAATGGATCAAAACTGATTTCCATCCCTGTGACATTCGCACGTTTCTAAAGTTTTCCAAACTTTATTTCAGTTTTATACTGCCAGCACACTATAAATCCACTTCCTGTACAGTCAGCATTAGCCCGGTTAGCTGAGGTCCTAATACGCTCAGCACAGGAAGTATGATAGGATCTGTAGTGTGGTGGCTACATGAACTAACTTCACTTGAGTCCAAGAGACAATCTGGAAAACAGCAGCTAAATAATAACGCAGGTGTGCGAATGATTTACCCAGTGTAAAATGTGCTGCTTTCTACTCACCTGTAAGTGACTGTCACTTCTGTGCCTGGCTCATCTTTCTCCCAGATGAGCGCCACTCGCTCGGGGCAGGTGTGGATGTGTCGATCCAGACAGTTCACTGAGAGCGGAGAGAGAGAGAGAGAGAGAGAGAGAGAGAGCGCTAGCGGGTCAGTCCACAGGAGAGACCCCAAAACAGCGTTATACTTTTTAATGAACGCAGTATTATGAATCAGTACCACGATACTGTAAATCAAATATTGATATAAACTGGTGTTCACACAACACGGGAAAGTGAGCCCCATTCATATAACACTTGACAGCCAGTATAATGAAAAGAAATACACAGCACTCACTGGTACAGTTCAGTCTTCATGAATTCAACCCCGTGACCCTAAAAAACTGCTTACGGCAAAAAAGCCACTTTAACAGAAAGGCAAAGCTTCCTTGTCTGCAACCAACACTCTAAACACAATGGTGTAGCCGGACTGTGTTGGCAGACGGTGTAAACTAAACTGAATTCATTATTCGCTGAAATGGACGCATTTTCACTTACACAAAAATAAATCGTTTTATTAAAAAAGTCTAATTTTTAGGATATGTTTTTTGCACTTATGATGTGTAAAATGCATATATAAATAAATAAATAAATAAATAATAAAATAAAAACAGGCATTTTACCTGATGCGTTCAGCTGCCCTCCTTCAAACCAGCGGATTTTGCCTTCCCTCAGTTTACAGTCCTGCACGGTGTGGAAAGGGGTGATCCAGGACAGCCTCTGCCTCCCCACGGCACCCCAAAACCGCTCTCCCTCGTTGACGGAGTAGTCATACAATCCGCTGTGGTCTCCGACTCCAAGGAAGGCTGCAGCCTCGGGCATGCAAGCTGCTATATTGTAATTTCTGCTGGAAGTGGTCTTCCGCTTTGCAAAACTTCTCCATAAAGCTGTAGTGAGTTTTCTACCAAAACAATGGTTTACAAATGTGTTCCGGCACGCAAGAAAAGACATCGCCATTGATGAGTTTCGCGCATCAATCTATTGCTATGATCACCACGCATGAAGCCAGGCTTCAGCAAGTTTCAAAGTAATTTACAATAATAAACCTCTTAACGTTAATGAAACACGAAAGCTCCAATATATCGGAGGACTAATGCTAAAAACAGTGCAATTGAGATGAAATGTCCAGTTTTTTTAATTGCATTTCAGACTGTGTCTTATGGAACTAAGAACTGATCAACACTCCCCTAAACAACACAGCCAAAAAGTTTCTCTTAAAGGCAAGTAGGATTGAAGACGCTAAAGAGCGAGTGGGCCGACAGAATTCCACTCTAGCTGAATAAATTAAGGTAATTGCACTTAAAACGGTATTTCATTTGACTAACAAAGGTGCTGTCCTTCCAAAGGTACCACCAAATGTTCCTGTCAGGACACTGCGCTCTGATTGGTTATCATATTACGGTTACTAAAACAATGAATAATCCTCTCCCAACACCGAAACCCTAAACCTAAGGTCAGTATCCTATACCGCAGCCATTACATATCTAAAGTAGTTCATGTTTGGCAGTGAATAAGCGTTTTCGTTACTTTAAAAAAAACAAACAAAAAAAACAAGCGACCGGAGGTGCTGACATTCTCAGTTGTCCTCACAGGAACATTTAGGGGTTTTTTTTCCAGTTCTGGCAGGGCACTCTGCTAATTCCCCGCATTAGTCCTTATCAGCAGCGACGCAGAACCTTTTTACTAGATTAAAACAAACGGTCAGCCTTGAAATGGGACAGGAGTTGGACAGTCATAATCAAATAAGACCATATGGAAAGCAGCTGTCTAAATAAACGCTACACTGTTTATTGAATGTATTTTTTTTATCGTACAAGAAAAAAACTGGAACAGAAACCACAGATTATTATTATTTTTTTTTATCTTTTAACTACATTACAGTACATTTTAATGTGAAACACTCCGGAAGTAATGTGTTATTTGTTTTCCTTTATTTATTTACAATATTTACATTCTAATACTGCTAGGTAACTACTGTTTGTCTTTTACAGAAATAAAGAACATGATTTCATGACAAGGAAGCGAGGAGATAGGGAGAGTGGAGAGAAGGACCCATGAGAAGCACTCCTAACAATATTTCAAAGTGCTCTTTAGAGGAGAGGCTGACACCCATGAACACGACTAATTCATTCGTTGCCAAGCGCTATGACTGTAGCCAAGACTAGAATGTTTTCTGTTCTCCAAGGTAGTTCAAAACTGTTGATTCTGTAACATTTGATTTCTGACCTTAAACACATGTGCACAAACATCTACCTCGTATTCCAGCTGTGAGTTTCTAGAACTGCTGCTAAAGCAGGTTTTAGCTGATCTGGGTGAGCTACCTTCCTGTCACTGCAAGTAAAGAAGCCAGGTGTAGCGGAATCTATTTGTATAGCTTCAAAGCTGCCAGTGAATCCATTGGGGCTCAAAAGTATTGACACCTCCTATCTTATCAACGCAAATACTCCAAATCGATGTCATTGGCGTATTAGGATGTGCAGATATCTATGTATCTGCTACTTATGAGAAGTCTTCTCTTTACATGATCATTCTTGTCATCACTACACTAAGAACAAGAAAGTGAAAATGTAAAAGATTGCTATCCTTCAGTTTCCAGTTTATTTGGTTAATAAGCAACAATTGTTTAAAACAAGTTGTTTTCCAAATTCAGATGTTTGATCTAAATTTCTTAATGTGTAGAACAATGTTAACATGAACTACTGTAGAGTATTTTGCATTTAAAAGAGGCACGTGAATTACTTTTTTTTGTATTGATGAGTTTGAAATTAACCAATCAAATAAGTGCAAAATAAAGGGGTCAATACCCCACTGTAAGGATGTGCAAGAAACTGAATACTGTGGCTAAAATTGCCTCCCCTTTAAAAAAAAAAGATGATCAATTGGCACCACCTAGAGGCATGTTAAAATATCACATTTTCTCTTAAAGGGAAAGTCAAATCTGTATTTTCCTTACACCTCTACTCCACAATATTGAGTTACTGAAATATACCAGCTGGACTGAATCAACAATGAAGTGAATTGGAGGGGAACAAAACAAACTGATATCATATTGAACATATCAAAGCAAGCACATAGAGTTTTTATGAGTCTGATAACAAAGTTCAAAGTTAGATTTCAAATACTGCCAGGTTCTAAATGATAAGCCTTTAAAGAACTAAAAGTCTTCTTTTTCATTCTTTTTATAAAAAGGTAACATTTATTCCTCTTCTGGTGGATTTAACTGATCTCTGCTTTTCTCCTCTGCTTCCTCTGTCTCCATTTTGCGCCCTGGTGCGTCACTTGAAACAGTCCCCAGCACTTTAGCGCTGTGCTCCTGTGCTTTTGCCCTGAGTGCAGCGATGCTGTTCTCCCGCAGTTCCTCTTTGGAAATGGGTGACTTGGCGTCTGTCCTCCTCTCCTCCGCCTCCCGCTCCTCTTGTTTCTGATTGGTCGGCTGTGGAGCCTCTTCGGCTTTCCCTGCGGGCGGGGTCTCCACCGTCTCCATCGACTTTTTGTGCATTCCTAAAAAGAATTGTGGGTATTCGGATTTAGAAAAGCGTCTGGTCATTGGAAAGCCATCTTGAACTGTAAACAGTAAGCAAAGAAAGAGTCCAGATTAAGCTACAGCATCCACCTTTGCCTTGAAAAGTTTGTAGGTTTTTTTTTTTTTTAAATCTTATTTGATTTTATTAGATGTCTGTATTGATATTGATCAGTTTTATGGAGAGAGAGTTGACTTTATGCTTTGCTGCTGTTTCACTCTTTGTCATTCCCCTCAGAGAAGCAATAGATGCCTATTAGATCCTTTACTTTCACAGCTACGTATTACAGCCCATGAGCTCTTCTTTGTATATCCCTTATTAAACGATCGTCAATAGAAATGCTGTAGCCTGGCAAAGGCAATGAAATACTACAGGGCAGCTACAATGGGATCACTTAGTGATAACAAACCACAGTATCCCGATGATGCACACGAATCAATGCACACTGGAAGCACATTGCAACACTGTGCTGTTATATGAGTGTTGTGCTGTATACAGAAGACCGCTGTGCAGTGATGTGTTGCCACGTGCATGCTGTGATCTGCTATTGCCTAGCTATGGTTCCTTCACAGTAATACACTGGTATTCTATTAATATCCCAAGAGTGCTTGTCAAGCTTTTCCATTAGGTTATTTAGTAGAACTACAATGGAAATAGCATGCTGTGATGAGACCTCATTTGTGAGTGCAGGTGTGGTGTAAGTAACAGTGTTTTTAATGTGTTTTATTCCTTTCCTTTACCCATGGTTCTGAACACAATCGTTATCAAATGGAAGCTCAGAGGAGAACGCTGTATCAGGGACACAGCAGTCCTGTTCACACAGCTCAGTGTTAATGTGCCATTCCACGCTGTTTCCCTTCAGATAAGGTTTTCATGACTGCTGTGCCTGTCTTTATTAGCACATGCGAACAGTGAACCTGTCCTGTGTCGACTGTCATGGGACTTGGGGATGCATTCCTTTTTATTTTATAATAACAGGGATGGATATAAGACTCCCACTGCGTAGCGGATTGATCCATTCCTGGTTTTGCTGAGAGTTTAAAAAGACACACCTGAGCTTGCTACCTGTATACTATGGCTAATCAAGCTTGTTTAAAAACTGCTATGCAATAGGAGTCTTATTTCCATTACTGAATAACAATATATTCCAACTCTGGAGCTGCACTGATATAATGGCATATCTGTCGAACGGCACTTTTTTTCATCAGTAATAATTGGCATGTAGGTTAGTATCACAGCCTGCCTTTCGGTTAAGGTACAGAGGAGGAGTTCTGCTATTGTAACTACACTGCTCTGAAGACTCTCTATAATCAGGAGCTACAGGGCATTCCCACGATAACATTCTAATGCTGTCCACTAATTAAGGCATATGCAAAATAATTAAGGAATAAATTACTGATTTCATTGATTAATTTGTAAATTAAATTCCTGGTTTACAAATTCTTAAAAAAATAAATAAATCAATGATTCACTTTACAACTAATGAACTAATCAGTGCGTTCACTACTTAATGAACTCGTCCAATTTTAAATGTTATTTAGGAAAGTCAGAGAAATACATGTGCTTTATATGTTTAATGTAATGGGAAAAAAACAATGGATCTGGGATCAGATACGGGGTCGAAGAAAGTGGAAATGAGCCAGAAAGTGATCCTGATTCGCATAATCCGCTCAGAAGTAAACGATCTGGGGTCAAAATAATTATTTTCTGTTTGCAAAAATTGTATTCAGCACCGCCCCCTCCTGGAGTAAAGCAGTAATATACTGTACACATGGATGTGTGAATGGATGGTGCGTAAACTATAGCACTGATTATATCGTTAAATAACATCCTAATGCAGCTTAATGTGTTCGGTCACTGACTAGCAGATGCACGGGCCGGTCTATTTCATAACATAAGCCCAACAAACATGTCAAAGTCAGGTGGTTTAAACGATTGGGACAGGAATTCAGTTGCATGGAGGGTTTGCATTGAGGAATGACAGACCAGCCAGATAGCCGCAGCTGGACTGGATCAGAGAGAGAGAGAGAGAGAGCAGTGAGCGTGAAGAGAGATTCCTTACCGAGCAGCCAGGGGGCGCAGGAGTCCATGACGCCGTCCTTGGCAGACTTGAGGATGGATTCGGGCAGCGGTATGGAGTGCCGCACCATGGCTCCGTACAGCCCGTACTCTGCCATCACGCTGCTCCGCCCCCAGCACTTCTCGCGCTTCCTCCACTTGGCGCGCCGGTTCTGGAACCAGACCTGAACGGGAGCCAGAAGCGCGACATAATCACGAAGATCCAGCTGAGGTACCGCCAGCAGGACTGTCTCACAGCGAGGGGCAAATTAAAAACTGTGTGTTTGAAAATCCGATTGCACTATCATTTTTACTGGGTTATTTAAAAAAAAAAAAAAAAAATTACCAGCTTTAAGCCATAAAAAAACAGCAAATTAATATGGTTTGAATAATCATTTCGAAATCGTATTGTTTTGCCCCTTTACTTTCAAACAAGTTTTTAACATCTGAGTCTCAATCAGATTCTGAGACAATTTTGCCGAACAGTGACACCTTCTGGTTAAAAGTATAACAGCAGTTTCTGCGTGTCCACCTGGCTCCCCAGCCGTTTCACTGCTGTTAAGGTTGATTTGTGTCCCCCCTTATTTTAATGTACATTGGACTTTCGCATAGCAAACATCAGCGGACAAATATTAGATTTGCAGCAAAGATCTTACAGAACCCTCTGCCAGAAAATAAAACAGACGCGAATGTGTGTTTATATATTTATTCATTTGTATTTGTTACTTTGTAATGTTTCACTACTTCGTTATATTGTATAATTATTTCTGTTTCAACCGATATGTAAAGCACTTTGAGATAAGGCGCTATATAAATAAAATAAATGTAATTGAATTGAAATGTGTTGCTTATGTAGCACTGATAGAAAAAACCAATGCAGCTTCCTACCAGGGCTCATTATGTGACCGAGACATACAATGAATTGATTGCCGGTGTCAGGTCAAGACATTTAACCTAAACAGCACTGCGTGCCAGGCACTGTATCTAACTGGTGATGCCTGAGGCTATCCTCCGCTTAAGGCACGTCTAAATTGATTTCCACAGAGCAGGCTTGGAGTGTTTAATAGCTGCCTCCCTGTGTGTGCTTGTGTCTGCGGCGTATGGATTGCTGGGGAGGAATGGGGGGGAGTGTGTGAGTGCGCGGGGGGGGCAGAGTGGAGAGTGTGTGTGGGGGGGCAGACAATAAATTAAAAATGATCAAAGCCGTTTTTTGAAACCTTTTTTTGTAATTCTGATGATAACCTTTATCTCATACGAGAGATGGGCTTTTTTTGATGAAAAATTGCTTCTCTCGACATTCAAAGAAAACCGGAGAGGGAAGCGAGAGGAGAAACGACCCCAGGGGCAGCGAAGGCTGATTGAAAAATAAGTTAATTTCAAGCTCAATCGATGGTCGACAGGCGCTCAAATATCACGGGAAATTAAACTAGCGTGTCCCGGGAGAGCACAGCCATTGACCCGTGCTAATTAATTCAATGTAGTTATCATTTCATTTTAACTCCTAATCTCTCGCGCGGCTCCCTCCCCCCCCCCGGGACCGCCGCGTGCTCATCTGATTTAACTAATTACACTCGATGAGAAAATTGGGTGTTAATTTTGTTTAGGGGCGGAATTTCTTTCTTTATTTATTTCTTTATTACCCAGAAGGCGCTGTCATGGAAATGAAATTAAAAGGCTTCCCTGGCAGATGGATGGCCCGGGTCACACTGCAATCTTCTCCCGTCTTGATTGTCTGATTAGGTCGTTAGCGCTTTACTGGAAAAAAAGAAATTGCTTCACATCCAGCTGCGCATAAGGAGAGGGACGAGGCGGGATCGCGGGTCATTTATCTTTAAGAGCCTCAGCTAGCTGGTATACAGGGCAGGCTTTGACACCTGCGTTTAGCATCAAGTGAGACAGTTGCCACGTCCCCTTTCTGTTCCTAAGGATGTACCACACAGTAACAGGAATGCACCTGTCCGCGGTTTGAAATGCTTTCAATTAGATTATTGCCCCAATGCAGCCCTTTGGACACCACTGGCCAGAATGGGTTCAATGAAACTGTTTATAACTGGCATAATAAGACTGAACCCAGAGACTAATACACAGCAATGAACGTCTGCATCGAAGCTGTTAAATAATCACCTGGATCCGGTCTTCAGGTAGTTCTGTTTTCATTGCTAGCATCTCTCTGGCGTACACGTCGGGGTAGTGGGCTTCGTTGAAGGCTTTTTCTAACTCCTCCAGTTGATAAGAGGTGAAAATGGTTCTGCAGAAATAAGAAATGCAACCATTTACTACACTGCGGTCTTAAGATAAATCGGAGCAATTTTACACGTGGAAAAAAAAGGTAAAATTCAACATTAAGTAGAGAATAATCAGTTTTATTATATATTGCGTTGCACACAGTGCCACCGGTGGCCATAACATGTAACTGCAAAGCAAACAAAGAGGCCATGTGTAATGTCATTATTTTTTGCTTGTAAACCTATTGCTTGAAAATTCAAATTTGTGTGTATACATTTCTCATTTACAACACCAATTATGGTTTCCCTGCGTAACCATGCCGACGCCAAAATACAGCATTCTGCACTGAACTGGGGCTAACAGAGCTGGTTTTGTCTTTTCTGTTACTCAAAATATATTTCCTGGGCTGAGTTCATCTGTAATCTATGAAGACAGCAGCTGATTTCTCAATGCACTTGGTGAAATGAGTAGCGGTGGACAAAAGAATGCCTCTGCATATGCCTCTGGAGGACAGAATCTCGCCAGTGTCATCTCCACTATCACTCTCCTACTGCCATCCTACTGCTAGCAATCAGTGCATAGATCTGAGTTCTGCTATCCAGCAGGAGCACAATTCCCATTTAAAGAAGTTTTATAGACAGTCACTTGAGCACATCAGCACCTTCACGACCAGCATCACCCATTTAGTTCTGCTCTGATGTTACATTTAAGGCAAATGAACGCGGTTTAAAAGAATTGACATATGAAGTATTTGCAGATAGTGTCATGGTATATTTGTAACTTCAAAAGTGTCAGTACAAGAGAGTGCGTTGTGCATTACTGCAGGCTAGCAGTTGGAAAGAAAATGCATACTAACCGTACTGTAGACACATGTTTACAAATGAAGCATACGTCTTACGCAGCAGATTTGAAACGCCTTTTACTGTGCGTCAACGCATATTCTGAGACGAGTCAACTGAACACTAATGCGTTACAATTCCTTTACATAAGATTCATTGTTAAACACTTTTTTTTTTTACAGTGCACAGAGTTCAGTACTTTCCATTAAATGAATAGTCAGTAAATCTATCCTTAGTGTTATTATTCAGTGGAATCCCCCAAAAACGTCATCTGTTTTATACTTGTGGGAAAAATAGATAGACAGACAGACAGACAGACAGATAGATAGATAGATAGATAGATAGATAGATAGATAGATAGATAGATAGATAGATAGATAGATAGATAATAAAATGTATTTTGTACATCCATACGCTTTCAAATGGCTGCTCATTATTAGTGAGGAATGTAGCTCTCTGGCCGGTTGTGAACACACAGTTAGGTAACTGAAGAGGGTTGAATGTCACTCGGGGTTATTTGTATTTGTATAATCCACTGGATATACAGTATCTGATCTCTTTGATGTTCCCGCTAGATGAATCTGATGGGCGCATTTCCTAGCAGAAGTCTTCATTTCTTTGGTGATAAAGCTGGCTGATGTTTATTCCAGTATTTGCTGGACTCCATTTATATTTTCTGCATAATGAGCTGACAAGGAGATCTTCATGTAGAGCAGACTGTGATTAATCTTAAACGCGGACGACTTATCTGAATCTATATGCATTATTAATGGGATTATTAAAATAGAATTATAAACACAAATCTTCAGTGACAGATCATACACACCTTTTATTATTTATATACCTTACACTTTAGGGTTCATTTTGGTGGGTTCTTTTTTTGTGCATCTAAAGTCTAAAACAATTAAGAACACACTCCAATGTGTTGAGAATCTGTTCCATAAGATTCATAAGATAAACATTTGACTCTACAGGAAGCTGTTTATTTTTTTAATGAGTCTAATCTGATGTTCTTAACTAAACACAATTACATTTGAAACCGCATATCCTTTAAGTGTAAAATGTATACACAACAGCGGTACAGCTATTGGATTTAAAAGCGCAGCAAAACTACTACTACTACTAAAATAATAATAATAATAATAATAATAATAATAATAATAATAATAATAATAATAATAATATGTTACCAGTAGGCCTAGTAAAACACAATATAGTGTAACAAAATATAACACAATCGCTTCTATGTATGAAGCAACACTAAACAAACAGTTTATAATGTAATTGATGTATTTGAGATACTTTACAACTATTTTCATATTTCTTTTAAATCGTTGAGAGAAATCTATCTATCTATGTTTCTGTGTGTGTGTGTGTGTGTATATATATATATATATATATATGTATAATTGCAACCCTAGTTCTTATTCACTTTGTTTGTTTTGCATTGGGGTTGGATTGCGGTTGTACACAGTGAGTGATCTTTAATCGATGATAATGGGTCCAGTTTGTACACATGTCACAGTAATTGGATTAAATTGGCTGCTGTCTTACCTGTGTCGCCTCTTCTTTCTTTTCTTGCTCTGACTCATAGAAGATTTAGACAGTTTTCTTTCATTTGAGGAAACATCTTCCGAATCTGTAAATAATAATAATAATAATAATAATAATAATAATAATAATAATAATAATAATAATGAACCTCAACCGCTACCTTTTAGGCATTTTAAGGCTGAATATATAGATAGATAGATAGATAGATAGATAGATAGATAGATAGATAGATAGATAGATAGATAGATAGTGTGTGTGTTTAGAATTCAGAAGAAATAAAACTTTCGAACTAAGAAAATTGATTACATTTTGTTTAAGCTTATACAAACATATACACTGTAAAAAAAATCCGTAAATTTAACGGTCAAATTACCCTAAAAAAACTGTTGAGACCGTGTAAACTAAATTACAGTTAATGACGTCAATTCAATATATATATATATATATATATATATATATATATATATATATATATATATATATATATATATATATATATATATATATATTAGTGTTTTAGACGCTCTTAGTTTCAGCTGAATGTTAGCTCAAAAGCACAGCGTAGAGTGATAGCTTTTATATATATATATATATAATTTTGAAGTTTATTTAGCTAATTAGTTAAACTTCATAACGCACACATATATCTATCGGTTTGATTACTTTTTCTAAGGTAGGTTTCATTAATGGGCTGTTGCTTACAAAATACCTGTGTAATTAACGTGTTCTCTCTATTTTACAAAAAAAAAAAGAAAACATTAATAGGAAATTGTCAGAATAAACACATCATCGTCGGCCAATTATAACCAGTTTCAATAGTAAATAAAACAAAAAAATAAAATAAAATAAATTCTAAATAATTTCAGAGTAAAACAACTTCAATGCGTTTATTAACAAATATATATATATATATATATATATATATATATATATATATATATATATATATATATATATATATATATATATATATATATATATATAATAAAGAAAGACGATGTTTAGTTTAGCTATAAAATCTAAGGGAGGTAGCGCTCCATTTATGGTAATTATAAAATACAGTTTTAATAAAACAAATGGTAACTAAAATCGTCTCGTTTTGATGGCCTAATAAAATATTTTTCCCCCGTGTACAGTGCATGTAATCCTTTAAAATCCACCATTTCTATACCCATTTTATAAACGGCATGACAGCGGAACGGATTAATTATCCAATCTTTATTAAAGCTTTAGTATCCAGAAAGGTTACTTAATCAAAAGTGAAATATATCCGATTTTGTTTGTAAGCATAACCTTGTAAAAACATACTTATAAAATGTACAATTCATTTGGAATACTGGGTGGAAATGAATGTAATACAGACACTATCCTACAATTAATATTCGACGTGAGCCATATGATTTTAGTTTTAGTCTCTATAGCAAGTCAAGTGTACACTTAACAAAATGGTTCTTTAGTTCAAGATGGTTCCAAATATGAAGCGTTCCAAAGAACCTTTAAAGGTTATATATAGAACAATGTGTATATATCTGTTTGGTGTCATTGTAAGCAAAAGTGTCAGGTGTGTGGCTATAACATATACGAGCACGTATTGGCGGACTTTATAATAATATCCAATTGTCCATATTAAAATTTCAGCAAATACCTGACATAACATACAGCACTGAAATGACAACCCTCCGTTATTATATGTTATAATACTGCGTCACTTGTTACTGGCTGAGCTTTTATTTAATGCTGGTTGGTGTGCAGGAAACGCATCAACTGATATATAACCATAGACAATACCTGAACTGGCTGTCTGGCTGGCGTTCAAAGGAGCTGTCCTGTTCAAGGACTGCAGGTGGATATTTTGCTGGTCTGACAGGACTTCCAAAAAAGCAGGCTGGCTGTAAAAAGAGGGGATACCTCCAGTTCCGATTAATCCCATCCCCATCCCCACCCCAGCGGGGCTCAGCACTGACCTGGCCGCCAGCAGGTGAGCCCCAGGTGGCAGGGACTCCAGGACAGTCCTGGGGACGGAGGGGGGCTCTTTATTCAACCCCAATATTTCTTGGATCCCAAATCCTGTACACCTGGGAGCGTGTGCAGAATTGATCTTGGGCTGGTGGTTAGTCCCCACATTCTGAGCGGGCGATGCGGTTCTGGGTTTGTTTAAGCTTTCTGATAATACGACCCCTTCCTTTCCTGGCATGATTTTCTATGATTATATTCCCTGACTATTTTTTTTCCCAACTTGGTCCCAAGTGCACTCTCCAATGTGCAATGCTCCTGATCCCTGTAGAAATTCCCTTTTTATCCAACAGGTCCAGCACACCAGGGGTCAGAGCTGAGCAGCCAATCAGCGCACAGAAGTCATTTGGAATTACAGGGAAATACTTTGTCCACCTGACACAGTGATTTTGCCACAACAGACAACAATTAAAACGTTTTTCTTTATCTTTTTTTTTTCAAAAGCTTCGTTTAATGACATTTTTTTTGTATTTCACACAGTCGATAGAAAATAAATAAATAAATAAATAGATTTATTGTTTACTTTTTGTGGTGGTGTGTTATTGTAAAACATTTTTTTAAATGTTTTAAAAGAACATTTAGATGCTAACATTAACACAGAAACGGAAACTATCCATATTGATATGTAAGGTCATGTTTTGTTTCTGTTATTTAATTTAACTTTTATATTTCTTAATAGAACGAGGATGATGATGAAATAGATACAGAACCGCGTCTCAGTGTTGAGCGCATCTCCTCTCCTTCACCTCGATGTCGTTGTAATAACCACCCTGCTCAGCCGCTTGTTTTTATAGTACAAGTAAAAATCAAATGTTGCCATGTTGCCCGTGATAAAATGTTACTAAAACGTGGTTAAACGTGTCTGGTATTGTCACATTTAACAACTCGGTTTCCATTGTAATACATTTCCATTACGTTGACGCGAATGCGAAAGATCGATTTATCGATATAAAGTGAAACAAAACTGGTAAACAATATCACAGTGCCAATGCAGACAGTATTTTAACAGTATATTATTTATATACAGGCCCCGTGCTCCTGGTGAAATAGAAAGTATGCAAATTCATGCGATCTGTATGCACAACAAACAACTCCATATGTATTCTAGTTTAAAAAGTCTAAATTAGAAAACAATAAAATAATAAATAGTAGTCTTAAAAATATATATTGAAACTATTTCATCGCACGTATCATATGCAATAAACGATATTTAGTATTATAGTGTGTAATGTATTATTGTAAATATGTAGCTTAGTGCAAAGCATGACGTCGCGAATAAGGTTTTGTTCTGACCTAATCCCCATTTTCGAATTTCGGGTTCCAGATAAATGTATAATTGATCTCAAAATGTCCCAGAAATTAATCATTATCAGAAAATCTAAGTGCTTCCAAAACGGACAGCTGCGGAGAGCGCGTGGATTTCTATTTTCAGCTGTACTGAGAGCTCATTTTACCCACCTCTCACCGACGTGTGAAAAACACAAAACGAAAGGCTTACATTTTAATAAGAGATATGGTTTCCCAATCAGAAAAAGCAATTGCATTAGTGATCGTAAAGTCTGCAATTGCTCGATATTGCGGAGATAATACTAGCTTGCGGGGCAAAGCATTGCGTCACCGGTTTGTTCGTTTACAAACAAAACAGCAGTGGGCTACAGCATATGTCATTGCGAGGTGGCTTGTAAAAGGCGTCCCAGCGATCTAGTAAACGCGGCAATGAGTTTGACAACACCAGTGACGTTATTCAGTTTTACTTTTTACAAGTTTGATTCTTGTTTAAGTGCGATCGGTATGGTTTGCAGGAGCAAAGCATCCCTCTGGAACTAAAGCAACAGATCCAATTGATTTTCATAACGTCAACAACAGCAACCTGTGCATATTCATCACAGTAACTCTGCACTCATTCACAATCTAATAGAACAATACAACATGTATACAATCTGACTTGCATACAAACCTTGTGTGGAATAGCAGGCAACACAACATAGACCTGCTGAAAGGCAATATTCACAAAGCAGGTATTCACCTCAACTTTGCATTTTTTCATTCCAACGCACAAAACAGCTACATGTAGAACAGCTCTTTAATTAACTTCCCGACTTCTGAAAGGATCTTCAAAACAAAGAAACAGAACAGTAAAACAATGCAATGTTAAGTGCTGAGTTCCTGTATAGTACATTATTCATATCTTATAAACACCGTACACTGCGTTATAAAAGCTCAATCTGTAAAATACATTTTCTAAGAACATCATTCATTTATTATTACCCTTGCAGATTTTCTTGTCGTTACTAATGGATTTTTTTTTTTTTTTCCATTTCGGTTTTCAATCCGTTAGTGAAATCTGAAGCAATTATTCTCTCAAAAGGCTTTGGGGTATTTATTTATTTATTTATTTATTTATTTATGTAATTATGTATTTATTTATTTCGTATAAATGTCGCTTATTTTGGATAAAGAAAAACGATTATGTTTAGTTTTAATATTTTAATGGCATGGCTTGGATTGTTGGTTTAAATGCCTGATTTCAGTAAAAAAAAAAAAAAAAAAAAGCATTTGAATGACTAAGTGTATGCATTACAATGAAGCGGCGGCATTTACGCGCATTTATGAGTGAGCTGCATTTTTATTATAGTGACTGACATTAAAATAATCAATTATGCGTGCGGTATAATAAATGAATTATCGAATTTTGACTCAAAAGTTTGACATAAGAAGCCAACAATATATATATATATATATATATATATATATATATATATATATATATATATATATATATATATATATATATATATATATATAGTTAGATACAGAAAGCCTGCAGGAGCTGATCTATTGATAACCCCGTTAAGCTCGTGGTAAAAGGCATGTCTGAGGAGAGTATTTCATTGGCAGATCGGGTCAGAACCTGTAATGGAATAACATGAGTAGAAAGTAAAAGTCGATGCGAATTACAGCCCCGTACTTGTACCGCATGTATCTCATACCCAGTCAGTATCTGCCTATCTGAATTACAGCCCCGTACTTGTACCGCATGTATCTCATACCCAGTCAGTATCTGCCTATCTGCCTTGCCTGTCTGGCTTTTCATGCACTAATCCCAACCCCATCAATTTAGACAAATCAGATCTCGTTTTGTGGCAAATCTGCTTAATTCGGAGCAATTTGGAGCAGGAGTTTGTTGGATTTGAATATCAAATTATCCTTACATTATTCATGGAAGCAATATGGAGATTTTTAAAAAATCTATCTCTGTCTCTCGCTCTCCTATCACAATGTAGAGAAATTGTGCCGGGGAATAATAATAATAATAATAATAATAATAATAATAATAATAATAATAATAATAATTACAGTTTAAATCTTGTATTTAGGGAGAGATTTTCTAGTGTGCAAGGATGCCTGTTTTTCTGGACTGCTGTAAAGGAAGATATCACACTTACTAATTCTGGCCCATCAGAGGGAGATTAAAGCGGCATAGGTCAACGATAATTTCCAGCATTTTAGGGCCCCGTACTGTATAGTATTTCTCTGTCTCATGCGCAATCGGGATTAGTGAATTTCGCTGACTGGTCAGTCGACCAAGGCGAACACCAGGGCTGCTGTAATAGAAACGCGCTGCTGTAATAGGACTGCGCTGCTGTAATAGGAACGCGCTGCTGTAATAGGAACGCGCTGCTGTAATAGGAACGCGCTGCTGTAATAGGAACGCGCTGCTGTAATAGGACTGCGCTGCTGTAATAGGACTGCGCTGCTGTAATAGGAACCCCCTGCTGTAATAGGACTGCGCTGCTGTAATAGGAACACGCTGCTGTAATAGGAACCCCCTGCTGTAATAGGAACGCGCTGCTGTAATAGGACTGCGCTGCTGTAATAGGAACCCCCTGCTGTAATAGGAACGCGCTGCTGTAATAGGAACGCGCTGCTGTAATAGGAACCCCCTGCTGTAATAGGAACGCGCTGCTGTAATAGGAACGCTCTGCTGTAATAGGAACGCGCTGCTGTAATAGGAACGCGCTGCTGTAATAGGAACCCCCTGCTGTAATAGGAACGCGCTGCTGTAATAGGAACGCGCTGCTGTAATAGGAACCCCCTGCTGTAATAGGAACGCGCTGCTGTAATAGGAACGCGCTGCTGTAATAGGAACGCGCTGCTGTAATAGGAACGCGCTGCTGTAATAGGAACGCGCTGCTGTAATAGGAACGCGCTGCTGTAATAGGAACGCGCTGCTGTAATAGGAACGCGCTGCTGTAATAGGAACGCGCTGCTGTAATAGGAACCCCCTGCTGTAATAGGAACGCTCTGCTGTAATAGGAACGCGCTGCTGTAATAGGAACGCGCTGCTGTAATAGGACTGCGCTGCTGTAATAGGAACGCGCTGCTGTAATAGGAACGCGCTGCTGTAATAGGAACGCGCTGCTGTAATAGGAACGCGCTGCTGTAATAGGAACGCGCTGCTGTAATAGGAACGCGCTGCTGTAATAGGAACGCGCTGCTGTAATAGGAACGCGCTGCTGTAATAGGAACGCGCTGCTGTAATAGGAACGCGCTGCTGTAATAGGAACGCGCTGCTGTAATAGGAACGCGCTGCTGTAATAGGAACCGCTGCTGTAATAGGAACCGCTGCTGTAATAGGAACGCGCTGCTGTAATAGGAACGCGCTGCTGTAATAGGAACACGCTGCTGTAATAGGAACGCGCTGCTGTAATAGGAACACGCTGCTGTAATAGGAACACGCTGCTGTAATAGGAACGCGCTGCTGTAATAGGAACGCGCTGCTGTAATAGGAACCCCCTGCTGTAATAGGAACGCGCTGCTGTAATAGGAACACGCTGCTGTAATAGGAACACGCTGCTGTAATAGGAACGCGCTGCTGTAATAGGAACCCCCTGCTGTAATAGGAACACGCTGCTGTAATAGGAACGCGCTGCTGTAATAGGAACGCGCTGCTGTAATAGGAACCCCCTGCTGTAATAGGAACGCGCTGCTGTAATAGGAACACGCTGCTGTAATAGGAACACGCTGCTGTAATAGGACTGCGCTGCTGTAATAGGAACCCCCTGCTGTAATAGGAACACGCTGCTGTAATAGGAACCCCCTGCTGTAATAGGAACACGCTGCTGTAATAGGAACGCGCTGCTGTAATAGGAACTCGCTGCTGTAATAGGAACACGCTGCTGTAATAGGAACACGCTGCTGTAATAGGAACACGCTGCTGTAATAGGAACACGCTGCTGTAATAGGAACACGCTGCTGTAATAGGAACACGCTGCTGTAATAGGAACTCCCTGCTGTAATAGGAACCCCCTGCTGTAATAGGAACACGCTGCTGTAATAGGAACCGCTGCTGTAATAGGAACCGCTGCTGTAATAGGAACGCGCTGCTGTAATAGGAACCGCTGCTGTAATAGGAACCGCTGCTGTAATAGGAACGCGCTGCTGTAATAGGAACCGCTGCTGTAATAGGACTGCGCTGCTGTAATAGGAACGCGCTGCTGTAATAGGAACACGCTGCTGTAATAGGAACACGCTGCTGTAATAGGACTGCGCTGCTGTAATAGGAACACGCTGCTGTAATAGGAACACGCTGCTGTAATAGGAACGCGCTGCTGTAATAGGAACACGCTGCTGTAATAGGAACGCGCTGCTGTAATAGGAACGCGCTGCTGTAATAGGAACCCCCTGCTGTAATAGGAACACGCTGCTGTAATAGGAACCCCTGCTGTAATAGGAACACGCTGCTGTAATAGGAACGCGCTGCTGTAATAGGAACCCCCTGCTGTAATAGGAACGCGCTGCTGTAATAGGAACGCGCTGCTGTAATAGGAACACGCTGCTGTAATAGGAACGCGCTGCTGTAATAGGAAAGCGCTGCTGTAATAGGAACGCGCTGCTGTAATAGGAACGCGCTGCTGTAATAGGAACACGCTGCTGTAATAGGAACCGCTGCTGTAATAGGAACGCGCTGCTGTAATAGGAACTCGCTGCTGTAATAGGAACACGCTGCTGTAATAGGAACTCGCTGCTGTAATAGGAACTCGCTGCTGTAATAGGAACCCCCTGCTGTAATAGGAACACGCTGCTGTAATAGGAACACGCTGCTGTAATAGGAACCCCCTGCTGTAATAGGAACACGCTGCTGTAATAGGAACGCGCTGCTGTAATAGGAACCCCCTGCTGTAATAGGAACACGCTGCTGTAATAGGAACGCGCTGCTGTAATAGGAACACGCTGCTGTAATAGGAACGCGCTGCTGTAATAGGAACACGCTGCTGTAATAGGAACACGCTGCTGTAATAGGAACGCGCTGCTGTAATAGGAACCCCCTGCTGTAATAGGAACACGCTGCTGTAATAGGAACACGCTGCTGTAATAGGAACGCTCTGCTGTAATAGGAACCCCCTGCTGTAATAGGAACACGCTGCTGTAATAGGAACGCGCTGCTGTAATAGGAACCCCCTGCTGTAATAGGAACGCGCTGCTGTAATAGGAACACGCTGCTGTAATAGGAACACGCTGCTGTAATAGGAACGCGCTGCTGTAATAGGAACGCGCTGCTGTAATAGGAACGCGCTGCTGTAATAGGAACGCGCTGCTGTAATAGGAACGCGCTGCTGTAATAGGAACGCGCTGCTGTAATAGGAACACGCTGCTGTAATAGGAACGCGCTGCTGTAATAGGAACACGCTGCTGTAATAGGAACGCTCTGCTGTAATAGGAACCCCCTGCTGTAATAGGAACGCGCTGCTGTAATAGGAACACGCTGCTGTAATAGGAACGCGCTGCTGTAATAGGAACACGCTGCTGTAATAGGAAAGCGCTGCTGTAATAGGAACACGCTGCTGTAATAGGAACGCGCTGCTGTAATAGGAACGCTCTGCTGTAATAGGAACGCTCTGCTGTAATAGGAACGCTGTGCTGCCTTATCAGCACTAGTTCTTTCATAAATTCTGCATCACATCTGTTGCGCAATTTGCTGAATATTTTCAACGCGTTTCCCTCGGTTCTTAATTAACTCCTCATTTTACAAAACTAGAACCAGCTCAGTTGTGTAATCCGATGTCTCTTAGACAATTCCAAGTTGTGTTTGTTTATCAGTTTTGTAACATAAATAGGGAATGCTCTTCTTCACAATGTGTTAATTAAGACTAGAGATCTGAGGTAGCTATTCGAAAGATGTGAGATTCAAAGCATACTTTATTTATGAGGATATTGTTTCTTATGGAAAAGGGTCCTCCTAATTTTGAAAAACAAGGAAGCTACATTTTAAGGGCCCTATTCAAATATTATACTCAACATTTTTCTAAACGAGATATAAAGTATAATAATTATAAGCCTATAATGAATGAAGAGAACATGCTCTAAGGGAGCCGTCTTAAATCAGGCAGTAGAAAGCATGTGCGCTGCTGAGCATTTCTGTGACGTCACGCAATCATTTGAAAGGCCCATGGAAGTTATTATGCCAATAATAGGCTACTGTAGCCTATATCACACTGTTTTAATGACAAAGAACATCTTAATTGATACATTCGCCAATAAATAAATAGTATAAACGAACACTTTCTGTAACCGGATACATGTAACAAGTAACTGCATTGCCCCCTATAGATGACACCCTCACAAACCCTTCAGTGACGCGGCGCTGTGTTTTTCTTACTGTGTTTACAGAGCACCAGTGTAGACCCCAGGAGGGACCATGTCTTCAGCCGGCCATTATGAGGTGGAGGGTGGTTGTGGAGGCCGCTGGTTATTGTTAGATTGGTTAAAGGCGCTGGAACTAGGGGTGCTGGAGGTGCGGCAGCACCCCAGGCTTTGCATGGCTTCCATCATATACAGGGGTTACAGCTTTGTTCAATGGCTTTCAGCACCCCCATAAAAAAAATAAAAATGTTCCAGCGCCTGTGATTGGTTATCTTTTTTTTTTGTAATTCCACACTACATTTTGCATTGCTCTTAGCAATATAACACCTTTTTTGAGATTATAACATTTCCAAAGACCCCTTTGATCTTAAACGATGCCGTTATTCCTCCACACAGTGTGCACACAGCTATCTTGTGCATACATACATATTTGTCCTTTCCATCCAGCTGGCTGGATAAGCCCATTGGAAGCCAATGATAGGCGTATAGTGAAATGATCGACGGTCCCGGTTAAGGTGGCTATTAAATGAAAACCCATGGAATGCTCCACAAATGCAGTTCCACACCAGAGCTGCTGTAGCTGATGTACCCTGTACAGGCGCGAGGCATATACATTCTCATTGGGGTCTTTGCATTCTATTATATTCCTATAAAAAACATGTTTTTTTTTTTATAATGCGTTGCGGTGATGTCATTTCCATGTGATGCTATGTGCGCGCGCGATGAAATATGAATTTGTTGTGTCACTCATAACAGTGACGACCACGCATTATATAATCTACATAGAAACGTGGCTGTCCGATTCATGGGGTGCTTTACAGCAAAAGACACGGAATATAAAGACAGGGGCTCACAAGCAAATGTCAATTCTCTTGTACTTTACTTTACACTATGGCAAGCCACATTATCATGCATAGATATCTCTAAATATTTTAAGATATCTAAATTTCTGAAAAGTATTTCCAGATATCAGTAAATTGAACTTTAAATGAGATATCTACAATGCATTTTCAGATACCTTTAAATCATTCTCAGATATCTGAAATTCAATTTAAAATATCTCGAAATGACGCCCTGTTCATTTAGAGATATCTCTAAATCATTCGAAGATATCTTGAAATGAACATTAATTTCGAGATATATTTAAATGATTTAGGGATATCTTTAAAAACCTTTATTTAAAGATATATTTAAATTGTAATTTTAAGATATCTCTATGACAGTTTGACCTACCACACTAGCAAAATGCACATGGTCTACCGATACCCCCATATTATTTACAGATATCTGTAACTACATTTGAGATATCTTTCTTTCATTTTTAGATATCTCTAATTGATTTATAGCTATCTTAAAATGTATTTGAAATATCTTCAAAACTGCACAATTAAATATATCTACAATTCAATTCGAGATATCTCAAAATGTTTTTGATATTTTTTAATATATTTGCTTGGTGCTTATCTGGAGCCGCGGATAGATTTCCTTCCCCTCTGATGGCGGGCCGGGTATACAGCAAAGGGAAGATCCAACCTAATTACACAACATTGGTCAGGATAGAGGGGGACATATTGCGTTATTTATTTATTTTTTAAATATATAACGAGTTCTAATCATTTGCTAAACAGCTATTATTAAATTATACGGGAGTTTCATTCATTAAGAGATCATTTGTGGCACACTTTGGACATCTGGACGGATAATTATTCCGAGATAATTTATGGAAATGAAGAAAAAGCCTTAGATGGAGACGGAGATAACAAACCCTGAACAAACTGCCGTGCACTATTGAATAAATAAATACATTGATTTATCGGAAGCGGTTGGTAATCATCGCTGCACTCCAGCAGCCCTCAGAGTAGACATTTCACATGACAGCAGAACCTACCCCTACCACCACATACACGTAACAGGTTTTGGAAATGTAATCCCCCAACATGCATTGCTGTAAAACCTGTTTCACTCGGATTTCAGCCGCGCATCATTACTTATACAGTGTGCGCGTGCCATCAGAGCCAAACTTGGCTTCACTTTAGGAAATAACAGAATGCACACAGATAATTGCTCAATCAATCCATCCAAAGAAAAGCGTAATTGATACATTCGCCAAGCAATAAAACACGTAAACTGGGTCACAAGCTGCCTCTTCTGATCTGAAAGCATGCAATATTTAGCCACGGTGTCCTTGTAAAGTCCTATTGGGATCATACCTTTAAGGGAATGTGATTTTAGCAACAATGTTCCTTTTTTCCCTGTGGTAGCTGGGATCTATGTGACTGGCCTCAGTCCTGTTCCTCAGACATCACAAACTGTCCATCAAAATTGGTGTCAATTGATAACTAATTAGTTGGCAACAAATTCGCAAGCAGCCTAGTTGTAAAAAAAAAAAATGCAAAGGGCAACTAAATATTTAGCTATAGCTCTACATGTGCAGATTTTATTACGCACCATTTAAAACAAAAGAAAACGTTCAAGAGACGTTGCAATTACCTTATCACCACTTGAAACTAATTGAAAGTCGTTAACTGGAAATTTCATTAGACCTATGGGTAATGAAGAAATCAATGTATCATGATATGATAATGCCAAAGATTTCACCCGGACAGGACACACCCATTTATACAAATGTGGCCTGGGCTGGTTTAAGAAATCAGAGTCTCGCTCCCAGTCCTATGCTGGCAGGTTCTGTTTGCGAGGCGCGGCGCTTAACCCCGCTCTGCAGAAGGTTCTATTGTTATCTGGGGCTGTTTTGTTGTTTATTGTGAGCGCCCCACTCCAAAAGCTTCTTAAAACTCATCTGCATATGAAAATGAGCGCAGACTTGATTTACATGCATGAGAAGGATATACCAGTAAGGATGTAGATTATGAAAAGATTTAGTTCAGTCGTTCGTGTAGATTGGCCGTCCCATCAAAGGCCAGAAGATCTGACGATTGCAGATTAAAAGACAAACAGCTGTTGCCAAAATGTGTTTATTTGTGGTTCTGTTTTTTAATACCATGGATTTGGGTACTCATTAATGCTGCTGATCGTTTCCAAGCTGGTGTCTTCCGCAGTTATTAGGGGTCCAAACTATTTACAAACAGCTGACCTGCAGATTTAGTGAAGGCGCAGCTATCGAGTCCTATTTTAAAACTGCGTGAAAGAAGTATTCACTTTAAAAACAGGGTTGTATTTTACAGTGTAGGAGGCATACAAACAACTACCCCAGTGTGATCAAATGGACAGTTTTAGAAAACTATATCCAACAACAGCATTCCATTATAAATCGGAATTGCAGGTAAAACCCAAATGTTCTAAAAATATGTAATATGTGGCGAGGAGTCCCTTTATTCGCGCGATGGTTATTCAGTGAAATAAGGACGGATTAATCCTCATTCACATTCTATTCATTAACAATTATGGATTATTATAATTATACTATTCGTTTTATAAAGCACTGAACAGTTTGTGTTTGCTTTATTATTTTTTTCTTCATGCAGCCTGTAACTCATTTAACCTCGTTATTACCTGCCATTCCAGCACTTCTGTGACAGTGTGAGCGCCTTTGTGCTTGTGTGAATAGAGATGTGAGATATAGTTATCACTTGTTGACCCGAGAGTCACATCGTGGGCACTTTTTTTTTTGTCCTGACTTCTGAGTCTGACAATCAGTTGCATCACTGTTTCTATATCCACGCTCCGGGAATGTGATTGCGTCATACACCTGCAACAGAAAACAGCTGAGATAATTGATATTAGTATTAAAAAACAAACACACACACACACAAACACACACACACACACAAATCCAGTAATGCTTACAGTGCCCGCTTTCTGTATCATAACAGCTGTATGATTAGCCAGCTCAGTCATTTCATATATTGAAATACTTTTCACTTCAAAGGACACCATTCAACAGGATTATGAGATCTTATATTAGTTACCTCTATTACATTAGCCTCTCCTCAGATTGCGAAATCTGTTTCAAATACAACTTCACTAATATTTAAATTATAATAAATAACAATAAGACTTTTTCAATATAGTCTAAATGCACACGAGAGTGGTGTGGTATTATGCTTGAACCCCAAGTGTGCTAATCAATCACAGAACCTCCTCTTCACTAACACAGCATGGAAGTTGTACAGTATCTGCTGATTCTACTGCATATCTGTGCTTCCTAAACTGCCCATATATACAGTATATATATATATATATATATATATATATATATATATATATATAATATATATATATATATATCTATCTATCTATCTATCTATCTATCTATCTATCTATCTATCTATATATATATATATATATATATATATATATATATATATATATATATAAAGGGTAAAATACAAATTAAAAAAATTTGGCAACCTCTGTCTATATAATATTTTATTTCAATCATTCATATTTGTGACAGAATATAGATTGAATAAAACACACACAAGAACTTTGTATACGTCTCTAAAAAAAAGAAGAAAAAGAAAGAACGCGTTTCCCAAACCCTGCCGAGGTGGGGGGGATGCACTGCTGACACAAAGCGAGTTTGCTAGCTCAACTTTTCTCATGGATGTTCCACAATGGAGCGCTTCTGGCCCGCCCGTCGCCATTGCTTAATTAGGCGAGGACTTGATTCATTTGTG
Organism: Acipenser oxyrinchus oxyrinchus; assembly: GCA_030684275.1. NCBI lineage: Eukaryota > Metazoa > Chordata > Actinopteri > Acipenseriformes > Acipenseridae > Acipenser > Acipenser oxyrinchus. The sequence continues at coordinate 2,975,975 of CM060269.1, forward strand.
GTAATTGAAAGCTACTTACAGGGCTGAGGACACATCGCATTGACGTATGTCTCGGTGGTGCAGCTCCAAAAGTCAGGGAGATGTGTTGCTGACGGCTGGTTTAAGGGCCCCCCCCCCATCGGAAGTGAACCCCAACATCAGCAACAAGTCTCGACAGGCTTCACATGTCATATCCATCCCCAAAATATGAGACAGACGTTATAACTGCAGTGTACAAAAACGAAATGTTTTTGATATTTAGGCTGCATTTTCCAATTCAACTAGAGTTTACATCTTATTAAAACACTGGCTGATTACCAAATGCAATTAACACATAAAACTAGTAATAAACACCTTTAGTATTACCTTTCCCAGTTCCTCGTGTCATTTTGTTTTAAAAATGTATCCTAAGCATGCTTCACAGTGATGCAAGTTATATTGCCATTAGAACCTAGGAGTGGCAACCATGCTTTAAATTCAGCTGGAGGTGTCCTTCCTCTGGCAATCGGTGTGCGGCAAACGCATATGAATTCATAAAGTTGCCAAGAGATCACATTACACACATGCCACTTAGAATTCATATTAAATGTGTCTCCCCCCATGTCATTCTGTATAAAATGACTTTTTCTATGCTGTTGTAATACTGGTTGCATCTACACTTTGTACAACACCAATCGTTGGGCTACATGGATCCCACCAGTCCAGGATTGATCTACACATTCTGGACAGGCAGCCAGTATTCAGTACACAACTCATTTCAGATTTGTGGAGTTCTTTTTTTTGGTGGAGTTAACCACAGGTGGGATCGACATCATGATGCCCTACAACTTTAAAGGTTCTATCAAACAGCGAGGCTGTAACAATAACACCAAACCAACAAGGAGACCATATGAGAAGGTTGCAGGTCTGCAAACAATTTCAGGTAAAGCTGCTCAGGAGGTAAAACAGAGGCTTTTTGCAGTGGCGGTCCGAGTCGTGTGAATCGGAAAGACAATTAGGGGCTTATTAGCTGCCTGTGGAGATGTGTAACTTGTGTAGTATCCACTTGCCAAAACGGCCAAAGTTTTAGCGACATCTCCAGCCGAGAACAGACCGAGGCCCTGTCTCACTTAATTACACTGAATGGGCCTCTTTTTGTTTCCCCAATCGGCATGCTTGTCCGGTTCCCTTTTTGTCTGGCCGCTAGCTCGGTCCACGCTGGAAGTGTGCTAATTAGAAAAGAAATGGTCCTAGTAATTATGTCAACCCTTGTTACAAGGAACGACAATGCACAATATTATTTTTACGTAATGCTTTGTGCAAGACCTCAGCTTCCAATTCTCATTAAGAGAAAAAACATCCCTTACAAAGGACCTGTCCTAATGTCAGAGCTACTTATATTTCCAGACCTAAAAGGAGCGGTTTAATACAGAATGGCTGTGAAATGGAGGGGGCTCGAAGTTATTGCCCTAATTAATCATTTGTGGTACAGCAAAGGGTTTCACCCATTGTAGTTACAGCTAGAACGTTCTTGTTCAATAAGACTTGCCCAACTGTCTCTTTTACCTGTCTTCCCAGCTTCTGTTGGTATGTTTTGCCAGTTTCCATACTGGCACACAGGAGACTGAATTGAAACGCACAGGAGTCCAGACAAACTAAACCAATTCCAAAGTGGGGCTTACCAGTGCTGTAGTCTTCTCTGAGGAGTCAGGGGCACATCAAAGTGAAATGGATGTTAATGGGTATCTTTGCCAGTTTGATGATAATCCACACAAACCTTGGATTAGAAATGAAAGGAATCGTCCTCGCATGCATCAGCTGAAAGTGGGTCCGCTGTAAAGCCACGAAGCTGCTGAAATGTGAATCCTAGAGATAGCATCTCGTCATTGTGGGCACTACTGTGCTTTTGTATATGGGATGGCTGCAACAAGCCTAGGCACATGGTCTATCAGAGGAGTGTGTGTGTGTGTGTGTGTGTGTGTGTGTGTGTGTGTGTGGTACTCCCACATACCCCCGGAACATAACTGTGCTGTGAGAGCTGACAGATACACTTAGGAAACTGAGGACTGTTCACACTTAAACAAAAACTGCAGCTGCATACGCCAGAACCACATTGTATCATCTTCTCGATGTATTTGATGCATACATACAGCTTAACACAGATTTTATTTAAAGACAATACAAAAAAACAATATAATTATATTAATAATAACAACAATAATAATAATAATAATAGTTGAACTGCATACATGTACATTAACCGAATGTGCAACAAAAGAAAGAGGTTCCAAATGGTTTCCTTTAAATAAAGATGACTTGGCTCATACAAGCTTGCAAAATTATTAAATGAAAATGCTCAATGTACACTAAACTATCAGAGGCAGGACCACACAAAAATGCTGCAACAAGTCCCTTGGAATGATGGCTGATTGCCTCTCGGATTGATTTTGATTGATTTTGGCATCTATTTGTTCAGGACTCCTTTTTTTCTTCACTCCAGGGATTGAAAAGCTGCAACGATGGCCGACATTTTATACTCGTTTTTTAAAACTAAATCTAGTCTATAAAAAGTTCAAAAGGTAAAAAGGTCTGACTATAAAACTAGTGCAAACATTTTGGTTAACTCTTTATCTTAACAACCTAATTCACAATGAAGCAATTCTTTGATAATAATTCAAACAATTTTACTGACGAAATACTTAAGGCAGAGAGTTTCAGGCTGCTAGGGTTAACCTGTTTTCCTCATGCATTAAAATAACAAAAATAATAACAAATAACCCAACCTGTACATACAGTATGCAACAGGGCTTCTGTGCTCACTCCCCCCACCCCCATGGTTTCCCCTCAAACTTGTATTTACATTTCTAACATGTTGTTTAACCCTGATGAGCCACTGTCTCTACTTCTGGATGTGTTTAACCCCTTGAAATTGAACGGTTGTTCAAATGGTTTCTTATTCAAATGAATCTGCGACTGGCTCATGAGGAAACCTGAATTTAAATGACCAGATCCAGCCCGGCGATGCATTTTAAACCCCACATGTCCCTTGTACCTTAAAGGGTTAATCAGGACTCTTCTTCCTTCACTCTCATTATTTCTTGGGTTTCTCCAGGATGTTGAGGAATTTCCCTCTGGTCATTTCTCTGGCTGATGATGATGATGATGATGATGATGATGATGATGATGATGAAGACGAAGACGAAGATGAAGATGATGAAGAAGAAGAAATTATAAAAGGAGAAAAAAAAACATTTCTAAATACTGCAAACAAACCAAAACACAAGTTATTAATAAAATGCTTCGATACAAAGATCATCTTAAAAAAGAAAGCAGCTGAAAATCACTTTCCAAACCTGCTGCGGACACATTTCATTCTTTGAGGGTTTAGGTCTTGTTTTCTTCCCCTGCTCTCAATCACAAGACTTCCCAAACCGCATGGCTAACCTGTCACAACCACAGCAAGCCTTCGATTGCTACACTCAGCCTACTGGCTTCGTGCTACAGCATGCTTGTGCGTAGGTACACTACATATGTCTTCTAATAAATAAAAGAAGATCCATACAACTACCTCCACCATACACATCCCTGGAGAGGGAGAGCTCATTACCATAGTTAAAGATTTGTTTGAAATAGGTCCTGAGCATTGATATTTGTTACCAGAAACCCCTTGTATCCCTATGCAGGCATGGGAAAGTAAAAGCTTGCTGTAGAGAATGTGTCTGGTGCACAGCGGTCCTGTGTTATAGGATGTCAGCACAGCAGTTACTGTCTTGGTATTACTGCACATATCATCTGCTGATTTTCAACAAGCAATTTGCTACGTAAAAAAAAAAAAGCCCAGGCAAATGTAAACTGGATACCCTTTTAGAGAAGAGAGATTAAAAACGATAATTATACAACTACATGCAAAAATACATATTAATGAATGGAATCTGGAGCTCAGTGTTTCTGTGTCACTGGTGCATTAACAGCCCTTAATGGGAAGCCTGTGTAGATGGATTAGTCCATCCAGGCTGTGAGCGATTCGCCAGGATCAGGCTCTCAGAATTTTGTTTTTAGCTGTGTGATTTATTTGATTTTCACATCGAAGTAATTATTATTTTTTACACCCTCTCCTGTATACAGCTTGCGTCACCGTTCAATCACACAGATGTGAGATACACAATATTAAATGTACAAAAAAAAGAAATAAAAACAGACTAGATATGGTGGTAGAGCACCAGTTTCCGTCAGACACAATTTTTTTTTTTTAATTACATTTTTAGAAATTTTATAATTATTTTTGTTGTTCTGGTTTATATTGTGTAGTAATTGGCAATTGTTGTTTCAACTAAATCATTCATAATGACAGGGCTTTATGCAACCCCCTGTGCCATTAAAATAAATACATAAAAAAATGTATAATTTATATATATATACTGTATATATATATATATATATATATATATATATATATATATATATATATATATATATATATATATATATATATATATATATATATATATATATATATATATATATATATATATATATATATATATATATATATATATATATATATATATATATATATATATATATATATATATATATATACACAAACACCAAGGATGCAATCTCCTCTACACACTGCACGTACAATACATAATGTGTGAAGCATAGCTTTAATACTCAATAGTATTAGTACTTTAGTACTTTAATGATGGTTAGGAGAGTGCTCGCAGCGGATGCATTTCCTTCATTCAGAATAGAAATTTCAAAAGTCACAGCCACTATAATTAATACGCAGCCTGGAGTGAAATATTTATTCCATATTCAACCACACTAGTTCATTAAGTGAATTGTTTCCCTTTGGCATTACATACCACAGATGAATTATTAATATTTGGGGAATTAAGTGATTATTCACCAGTAATGAATTGTAGTTACTGAGTCCATACATATTCAAACACCGTACTACTTGTTACAGCTTAACATGGCTTGACTGTAGAATTAATATCCCCTCCTCTCCCTTAAAAATGTTTAGCAATGCAAACTGCATATTTAATTTGCAAGACATCAGACAGGGAGGGCATTTATACAAACATCTGTTCATTTTCGACTTACAAAACAACATCACACACGGCACGCTCATACCAAATTGACAGAGCACATGTCGACCTGCCTGGTGGTGGCAGGGCTGTGTGTGTGTGCGTGCGTGCGTGCGTGCGTTAAGTAGCACAGTCCAGCTCCCGTACTGTTAAGTAGCACAGTCCAGCTCCTGCACTGTTAAGTAGCACAGTCCAGCTCCTGTTCTGTCCTGAATGTGTAAGCATGCAAGTACAGTTTATAGATCAGGTCTTTAGAATCTGTACTATTTTGGCAGAAAATTATGCCTCGACATATGTGTCACTTATTTGAATGTCCATTACAATGTAAATACTAACATTTCAGGTTAGCTCCCTAGTAGTTTTATACATTAGTTAGTAGAGATACAGATTGCTTTATCACATCACCAAACTATGTGATATTGATATGATAGGTAAAATGGTTTACAAAAGAAAAAAAAGGTTAATTTGCGATTTCTTTACCGTGAAAGATAATTAAAACCATTTACGCTGATATTACCTGATTAAGCTTTCTAGAAAGTTTAGCAGTGAATATGCGTTCCTGAACACAGGTCTGTGAAAGGGTTACCCGTCTACTCCTCTGAAGCTAATGAAAAAGCACACTGGATTGTAATTTAGATGAGACGAGCTGCTCTGAATAATAATGTAGGAAAAGCTCCGTGGCTGTTTCACCTTGAGGTGTCCATCATCAGGTTAAACATGATGCTAATTGGATTCAGATTGATTAATTTCTCTCAGTGCTGTCTATTCGAATAACGTTTAACAAAATAATCACAGCGCCCAACACTGAAGCCTTTCCTTAAAAGGAATAAAACCATCAGAAATCAGGAGCTATGAAATAAATGAGGATGACCCGTAATTACAGCCGTGGTGATATCGTTTTCATATTAGAAGAAATTACAGGAGGAGAGGAGTGAGGAGAGATCTTTTCCAACTTCATTTACTTTTTAAAGTGCTCATTACGATAAGGTGGGGGTGGGGGACGGAGGGCTTGATCTTTCTGATGATTTCTTCAGGCTTGCTTAGCATTCACTAACAGGGCACTTGCCTTGTAGTTTACAATGGTAAATTTGCACCTTAGTTTTGCGGTTTACAATGCTCTCCCCGTACTGTGCGTTTGCTTTGTTTTACCTTTGTTTACCATGTTTTTTTTTTAATGCTTTAATATGCTTCAGCGATTTAGCTTCCTTGCCTGTGTTTAACAGTCCTTTAAGGTTGAATACCAGTTATTCAGATCTTGAGACGTTTTCAGGAGCGCTCTCTTAACGGAGAGCTGCTCTCCGGATAAGCTGGTCAGGAGGAGGGAACTAAATGGTATAGCAGCAAACCCTGATTTATGGATTTCCCAAACTGATGAATTCACTATTTATGAAGAAATATGTGAATTCACTATGTGAATGGCAATTTCTACAGGGATGCTCAAATGAACCTGATAAACTTGAGCACTGGTAGATGATGCTTTCACCGGAATCTAAACAGAACCTGCTGGCCTCAAGGCAATCGTTCAACCTACAGTCCTGACCATCAACACCCAGCTTAAACTAATTCTTAAACCAAGATTTGACTCGCTTACATTTATCAATGTTTATTAAAATAACCCACATGCTTCTTTAGAGAATTTTGTAATTTTTTTTTACAGCTGTTCTTGGTGTCGCGATTCCTCTGTAGCCGAGCACGACACAATGAAGAAGTGAAGCCTGCTGTCTCCTGCAAGACTTCCAGCGATTGCTCTTCTGCTCCGGTCATTCATTCGTTTTCAATTCATCCCAAGTTTCCTCCTTGCATGAAAGTAAAATGATTTGCATTGTGAAGTCAGATTGAAAAGTGTGATAAGAAGGTCTACAGGATAACCTGCGGTCCTGTTCTCCACCTGCCACACACACACGCACACGCACACGCACACGCACACACCCAGCCTCAAGATCAATACCGATTAATGGAAAGTGACCTTTCTAATCAACTAAACAAATCTCCAATTACAAATTCTGTACTTCGTTAATCAGCAACTTTTTAAGGTTGCTATTTACACTGAATGAATGACACCTTTTGTTTTGTTTTTTAATAACTCTTGTCTGTCTTCAGCAAAGAACGCGTTTTAATATCTAATAGTTTAATAAAGATTATTATCCCAATTCATTTTCAACTGGCACACCTTTTCCTGATTTCAAACTTTGTAACTCAATGCTGCTAGCCATGTATCCTTTAGGTTAGTAAAACAACCTGCCGGCAGTGTACAGCATCAGTTGGTGAAAAATACCAGTGCTTCAAGCTGGCTAAAAAAAAAAAACTGCTGTGCTTAAGGGATTGCTGTGCTGTGATTATGACTTGAATTTAAAGGCTGCTTTTCAATAATCTCCCTGTAGAAATGGGAGCATGACAGATCTTGATGATGCAGTGCTTTAGACTGCAATCCAATTTAAAATGGTAGCGGCCATTCACAGGGTCTCCAAATAACACGAGGCACTTCTTATTGTATCTCTTTTGCCCTTAATAATTACAATAGGAATAAAAATAATATCCCTAAAACCACGCTGGGTCTGGTAATCAGCCTGAGCGGTTATCAAAATCAACTGGTTGTTTGGCCAGAAGTAACAGGAGTTGAATTAAGATGGCTCCTCTTGGCTCCTCAGTCAGATGACCACCTAGGTTAACTAGTGTCCTTTTTCCTCCACTCTGCCCTAATACAGTTTCATTAAGCCACAAACAGACTGTAATCCTACCCCTTTGCTCCTCTTAAACTGCCACACTGAGCCATTACAGAGTGTAATCTTTATTTAATGGATTTATCATCCATCCTCGCTGCCATGATTCCCTGGGGCCTCGGAGAGCAAAGAGGAGATGACAAGTCCTCCCCACACCCCCCCACCCCAACCCCCAACCCGGCGCTCATGTTTGTGTTCAAAATTCAATTACCCACTTATTGATACTTCACAGGCATATTTAAGATGCGGACACGAGGCATGATTTCCCAGGGGGGCTCTGGGCTCCTCTTTATATCCATGCCCATCTCCCCACCCCCTTCCTCCCAAGCCCCGCACACTCACTCACTCACTCACACACACACACTGGGCCCAATTCCTAAGGCGTCCCTATTAATAGGAAATCAGTCGTAATTCATTCATTAAAATACCCAGAAAGGTTTTCTTTCGCACCCGTGATTAGCTGAAAAAAACAAAAAAAACCCCTATGAATTCTTAATTTATTTATGTAAATTACGTGTCATTTCGAATCTGCTCATGATGGAACAGCCAAGACAGAAGGTGCAGTGTGCTAAACTTTCTCTGCGTGTACTGGACTAGTCTTGCTGCTAGACTCCAGGAGGGATTAATGGCTAATGAGGTTTCTGTTTGTTTTTAATTAATTTCCATTCCCTTAAGACTGTGGATGGCACACTGTTCATTTTATTGAGTTCAACATAATCTGTCGGTAGTCAGTTACTAAACCCTTATGGGCAATATTTTATTTGAACTGTTTTAACACACAGAATAGGCACACATGTAGCTGTACAGTTATGGCCAATTGCATCACCCTCTAAAATTAACTAATTTTGCTTCATAAAGTCGAATGAAACCTGCTGAATAATGTTACGTTAACATACTGAATTACATACCGCTTTGTAGTTTTCCATATACTTAACAAAAAACTTGACAATTTGACATTTCAAAATTTAACATGAAATATTTTACTGCTATTAAAAAACACACACACACACACACACACACACACACACACACACACACACACACACACACACACACACACACACACACACACACACACACACACACACACACACACACACACACACACACACACACACACACACACACACACACACACACACACACACACACACACACACACACACACACACACACACACACACACTTCCGAAAAGGTTTCACAGTAATGGAGAAGAGCACATGATAGAAAATCTTCTCCCGAACATGCAGGCAGAGAGACCACTAATATAGTAAGGCAAAGGAAGGCAAGCATTTTTAAAAGCAGATCACACAACGAACGCTACCCCAAAAATGACATGGGACGCTTGTTTTGGCAGAATTTCCAACATTCTGCTGCTGTCATTCTGGCAGGCATTTTGAGCAGAAGAGTTCTTGTTGCACCTATTTATCTGAAACGCAGCGTGTACTTCACTTTGAACCTGTCAGCGGCACCACTTCATAACCGTTACTCTGTCTTAGTGGCACACTGATGGATAGGTAAGACATTCCCAGGATAGGGCAAAAATGCAATCATATTCAGTAATACACTTCTTTTAATAAGGCAAAAATTGATCTTCTCAGAATCTCTTGAAATGGTCTCAGAAAATGGGATCCCATTAAGAATTGTCACATTTGCCCTTCAGAGTTGTCTACGGGTACAAAGCATAGCTTAGGCCATGCTCTCTTCACAGTATGTGCTGCAGTCGGTGGCTGGAAATACTGAGGCTCCGAATTAACACTTTAAGTTGTTAAAAAAAAAAAAAATTTAATTGGGAAACTCATTCAAACTGGTTGTTTATCCTTTCAATAAAAAGTGAGAAATGGATCAAATCTTTGCAATGGACTGACTTGTCAGGGGGCTACTGTAGCTTGGGTTACTGTGGTTTCCTTGACAAATTCCCAGTTATCTTCAGAATCATAGAATTAAATCACCTGGAAAATGAAAGGACGGCATTGTGTAATTGTTTAGGTGAGAGCTGACGGGAGCTGACCAGCTCTGAAGGAAAGGTGAGTCTGGTGCCTTTCACCTGAATAATGAGGACAGGACAGTTCTCTCAGAGGAAAGCCAATGTGAGAGCATGCTGGCTAAATGAAATAAAAGAACATCCCACTATTCACAGCAGCCTTAGCGGCTAATGAAAAGAAAACAGATTTACTAACATTTGAATGAAGAGGGAGCGGTATGGAGGACCAAAAGCCACGGCTTTTTAATATTTTATAACTCCCAGAGAGAACGCACATACCGGCAGATTTCTTTAGAAACAAAAAGGATAATCTCTTTGGTCTTGCAAAGCTTCAGACACCATCCACTATTGCTTATTAATGGTAAAGATGCATGAATAAGGGATATACAGTATGAATTGGGTTTGTTTTGAGTAAAAGAGAGAACAAGAGAGACACGGTTTACATATGACTGTCAGTTCTGGCAATGCCTAGGACAAAAAAAACAACAAAAAAACCAGCTATTTTGTGAACACAACATGCACAGCTGCCAGAGATGTCTAAGTTCTCTATCACATGTCCAGTAATGAGAGCCGTATAGTAATGCAAATATTACATTTGGACGTGCACTTGTTTATGGGATGTGAAATAAGAGCGTTTTTAATAACAGGCTTGAATGTGGTCTTTGGTAATTGATTGCACCAGCTCACAACTGCACTATTCCAACTGTCTTGCCTGGATCTCAGCGCGGGCACATTTAAAACCGAGCAATAAGAGGTGACGATTAAAAAAAGCAGCAGGGACAAAAAAGAATCCTGAAGGAAACAGTTAACCAACACCCAACAAGTGTTTAAAGTACCAAAGCCCCAAAGCGTCAGGGTCTTCCCAAAGGAACAATCTCAATTCAATTACCATCAATAACATTAGTTATCAGTCTTGTTTCGTATCCCCCCCTGGGAAGCAGGCTCTAATGACAATACTTAGTGTTCCGTGGTAAAGCTATTCATTAGGCAAGAAGCGAGCAGCTGGGTCTGCCACGTGCTCCCTTTCAAGGAGCCGGACCCACTGGGAATTAGGGGACGGATATCATTTCCAGAAGCTGGTGGGTGCCTCCGGTGCAGAGGCAGCTGTGGGGCTCCCCAGGAGACAGGGCTCCCATGACACTCCAGTGTGAACTTGAACGCGTCACCTTTCACTAATTATCTTGAATAAATGATGGATTTGGAGTGATGGTTCAACAGAACCCACACATCTACATCAACATGCATGCCCACATCTACAATACACCACCAGCTAATCCAGACACAATATTACACGTATATAAGCCTATAGCGTTGTAATTACTTATTCAAAGCATGCTTGTGTCACAGTAAAACATGGAGACAATCGTCTAAGAAATGCAGAACCCAGTGCCAACAGAAATGCCCACTGCCTCATCCATGACTCCATGCAATAGTACAGACCCATATCCCCATTGCTGTTGTAATGCAAGGCTGCACAGTTATTTTACTACACCCCAGCATGTTATATAAATGATTGGTGCACCAAGTCATTAGTGACTTGGAGAACTGTTTTAATAAGCCGTGCGTTTATCTGGATAATAAATCTCAACTCTACCCAGCTCCGCTTTCCTGTCTAATTCTAAGGTTGTAAAAAAGGAAGCCATAATGAAAAAGTGTCCAAGATTTACAGGGTTTGCAGAGACACACAACAAGCAGCAGATTAAACCACAGCGCTCGGAAACCTACATTAAAAACACACTATTAATAAACACAGTATTGAAGACCTAATTATAATTTTGACATGAAACCATTTAAAATAACAGCTCTAAGTTAGTCACCTGGTCAAGATTGTGAGAACATCAGCATCATTTGGCATACAAGTTTAGTGATGACATTTCTTTCCATTTCTTAATAAAATGAGACATTGACAAAGACATCTCCTCATAACATTGGTCTAATTTGAATTACAATGACCTGAACAGCAACATTTTTGGTCTGGATTACTGCTCAAAGCTGGGAGGAACAATTGCTTTGATGAACACAGTTAACACGTTATCTGCGGTCAATTCTTTGAATGATGTGTGTGTGTGTTTGTGTGTGTGTGTGTGTGTGTGTGTGTGTGTGTGTGTGCGTGCGTGCGTGCGTGCGTGCGGTACTTCAGGCAGTTCAATAAACCTACATTTCATGGGCAGTACCTTTTGACAGCTCTGTGTTCTACAGGTCAATATTAAAACTGTAACTGTGTGCACCAGACACCAATGGTTTAATTTTCTTCTGAACTAAGGCTCATCTGTAGTGCCACCTATTCCCCAAGCTCCCCTTTTAGCATTCCTTATAAAAAACAACCTCCTTCAATGTACTAAATAAACAGTTTAGCAATGCAAGCACTACAACAAGGCATTCATCTTGCTATACGTTAATTATACCAGATTTCAAGAATATTTTGCTCAGCTAATAGAGAAGCAAATTACAGCTGCACATGCATAACCTTGCACAGTAACATTGTGACAAAATGTATATTTGAATCCTCATGGTCTAGCTGCTGTCGTTTGTACTGTATAATATCTGTCGGGGATTTCACCGGTGCGAATCACAATACAAATAAGAAGGAAAAATAATTTTACAATGATCACTAATGTTAGTTACTCTAGCAGGTTAGTTTCATTTACATATATTAAGCAGTAAAATAAATAAGTTTAGTTGAATCTACAGTAATTTTATATACAGTACATCATATATTTACAGCCTTCTGAATTATGAGAAGGACATTACAGCTCCCACATAATATCTGTTAATGACTATATGCCACATGTCATAAGGATTAAAAAAAAAATAATAATAATTTAAATGCACCAATACATAAGTAACCATCTTGTTCTTAACAAATAAAACAATTTAGACCATTTGTGATGATAATCCATTCTATATTAATATAGCCTTATTATTTGAGCTTGCAATGTTGAGATTTACAAAATACTACATCATAAATGTATTTAAACAAAACAAAAAAGAAAACAGAATGACTCTTTGTTAAAAACGATGAACTCCATTTGTTGCAAACCATCAGGTGAGATTGTAACTCGGAGAGCAGTTACTCAGCTCACTTTTGATATAGACAGTGCAGAGAGTTCCAGCCACAGTTAACATAAGCCTACAGAAAGGAAGTAATTAAAATGGAAAGTATTGTTAAGTGAAATATATTGGCACCAGTATGCATAATTCTAAACGATTAGTTTGTGACAAACGCAGTACCGATATTCAAAATTAGATTTATATGGAGTGATAATGTTGAGAAAAGAGTACCTTATCCGGTTTCTACTGTTTCTTTATTGAATGCATTCATAAATCGAGGCTGCTATTTGAAAAGTAGGGCAATCTCCCTTCTGGCTTAGGCTTCTATGAAAGCATACAAAACCAACACATTGCAAGCAGAGCTCTGAATAATGAACACAGCTGATTGAGCAGGAAAAGCTGGACAGCACCACCCAGTGGTGAGCAAAAGAATATCTTTACTGCTTAACTACTGTATGACTATACCAGAAAGAACGCTGTCACAAGAAAACATTGTTAAAACATCCAAGATGACAAACTGAAGCAGAAAGCTCTATCATCATAAGGTAGTATGATGGGCAATACGTTGGAAGATTATCTGGCCTCAGTGAACAACCTTTTGAAATGAACAAATCAGGACCATTAGGGGCTCGATACGAGATAAAGCAAGAGTTTAAAAAGGACACTTACACTCTTCCAGGCCAAGCTGATAAGCCAGATTCTGGAGTCCCTTCACCTTCTCCATCAGATTTGCAGTTGTTAGACTCCCCAGTTCTGCAAACAGACCACTGAATCAGTCAGCCCCCCATTGTGGATCATGCCATTTTCACAATAAAAAGAGAGAATATCTCTGTACAATATATCCAGTGGTTGAGATAGGTCCACACAGTAGCAGGACATACTGTAAAACATTAGTAATGTTGTTTTATATGAAGAACCTAGAAATACCAAAATGCAAGGATATCAGAGCATTTTTTTGAGCAACCTTTTCTACCACATGGTCACAATACTCAATAATAAATGCTGCTTTCAGGCAACACTTTAATTTGAACATCTTACCAACGGCATCAGAAACCATGTAACATAAAAGATCATATAAATGAACAATACAATAGAACATTTAACAATAAAGGGTTAAGGTTCCAAGGCAGCTGGTTGTTTGACCCTGTCAAATCTTTACTCTAATCGACACTACTTTCTAAATCTTACTGCATTGTTACACACCAGGTCAATAAACAACTGCTCTAGTGTGTTGGGTTGAAAAGCCACTGCCAACATATATTTTTTTTTCATCCCAGGACAAGAACAGTTTACTGTACCAGCCACCGAAAAGTGTTGCATCTCAATATACTTAATTTGTACATGTGCTGGACTTCCTTTGAAACCAGAAATGAAGGCAAAATAAATGAATGTTGTGTTGATGTTAAATGGCAGAAAGAACTATGGACAAAAAGTGGAAAAAGACATAATACTATACCTTTTAACATTTCAATGTCATCGTTCTCCAGTTCTGCCATCCATTTGGGAGGGGAATTGGTTATGGGCTAAAAGACAAAGCAGAATCAGAGTTTACCAAGTAGAATTTGTAATACAATAGAATTAGTAATGCAAGATTGTCTTTCTTTTAAATATATATAAAAGCATTAAACCAAAAGGTGAAATAGTCAATAGCTATACAAGGCAATGTTTTGTGTTTCAGACAACTGCAATGCTGAAAGTAATCAAAACATACATATTTTAGTTTAGGTAAGAGAAACCGATACAACTAATGGACATTAAAAATGTAAGTGTATATATATATATATATATATATATATATATATATATATATATATATATATATATATATATATATAAAGTGATACTCACACTTTTAAAAGAGGCTGCAAATTCTGCTACTCCCGGCACTGTAATAAATTAAACAACATGTAACTGAAAACTAAACGCTGTTCAGAAATGATGAGCCAAAGTGCTGGCTGACTGTTATCATAACTAATTGCATTGTTCATGTCTGCGTGTCAGGGGAGTACTCCGCTTTATGCTTTATATAACACATTGTACGCGAATCAGAGTCAAACAGTTCGTGAGCAAGGTATCACCTTGGTATATTTAGAAACAGCAAAGAACCCTGCACTCAGATTTCTTGATTGAAATCACAGAGTAGAGATTAAAAAAAAAAAAAAAAAAGCAATGGTTAGAGGGTGCAGACCATCTAGTGACCAAATTCTGCAATGACGTGCTATTTGGAAATACAAAGTATTCAGGAGAATTGAAAACACTGAATTGCTTATTGGAATGTAAACAACATTCCCAAGTCTTTGAGCGACTTATTATTGGAATATTAATTTGGCGTTTGCGTCATTACTTCAACAAATGTATTAAACATATTTCATTTGGAAAGTCATGGTGTAAATTAACATGTGTATGTACTGCATGTTTGCTTAATTAAAACATAACGTTTTTTTTAAAAAAAAAGAAACAAAACCAAAACGAGAACTTACATTGTTCTGGCCACAGATCTGGAGATGCACGATCTAACTTTTCAAAACTCAGCAGAGAAGTTTCAAAATCTTCACCTGGGAAAATGAAATGCAGAACAGACAGTCGCAATGCAGTTAGATGTGCTGGGAAAAAAACCGCTTTGATTAACAAAGTCTTCGTTATAAAACAACCGCACTTCATGAAAATGTTTTACAGTGAAGTGATCTATGTTTTATTGCCATCCAAACTGCTGGGAGTGACAAACGATTATTCAATACAAAACACAGACAAGCCTGATTGATTTCCCGAATTCCACTGAATGCCGGTATAGGCAATTGTTCAATTTCGCATATTACCACATTGTATTTTATTATCGTAACACGGGTATTCTTTACATTTAAAGTTAGTTGTGTAACTGCAAAAGCGTTATTAAAAAAAACCCAAAACACTGTCAATTCTGAAATTAAAATTTACCTCCACTGGGAGAAGCCATCTTAACAACAATACCACGTGATCAACGGACTTCCTGTTGTATATGAGAAAAACACATATTACAAGAGTTCTAGTATTTTTATTAATTTCATTGACAGCATTTTAATGACACGGTAAAACCAGAATCGACTTTTTGTGAAAACAAAGATCAATCCATAAGTCATAAGGGCTCGGTACAGTTCATGTTCCTTTCAAGATTGATTTTGAGAGTAACCAATCAAAAACCGAAAAAAAAATGGACCGCAGATCGATAGACCAATAGGAATTCGATTAGTGGGCGGTGCCTGCTCTGGAAATTCATTCGCGTCCCTGAGAAGTCGGGCTTAACCGTGAATCAATGGACGCGGATGTTATTATCCTATCAAAGCTGACGTTTGGTGGGAGTTTTCTTTTCTGGCGAATGAATGGCGGGTAGGCGGATGTTATTTTCTCGTTCCTCCCAGCAGACTCTGAAGGAGTCTTCGCCAGCTGAACTTTCAAAGGGGGAGGTCGGGAGAGTTAGGTAATAATAGCGAAGGAAAAAGACATTCAAAATTATCCTTTTCACCATGGCAACTACAATCATGAGGTGTGTTTGGAAGAATAGGGTAAGGCAATCTTTTCATTTAATCGTACCGCGTGTACCGTTTGTGTAGAAAGACATGTCGTACGTCCATTTGCAGTTCTCTTTGTACTTATGATCTTGTAACCGAGTGCCAAATACACATTGCTCTCTCTTATTTAGACGCTGCTGGTATTGTGTATGCTGTTAACACACACATTTTATATGAATGATGTAATATAACATTCTTCCCCCATTTAATTAAAACGTGTTCCTATATACGAGTTACAATGTCAAGAAATACCGTAATGATACTTCACTCGCTAGCCTATGTCTGTGTCTTTAACCGTGTTTTATAATATTACCTCAGTTAAGAGCAATACTGCATATGATTTTTGCCCATGCATTTGATTTAGTAGCCATGGGTTAGGTTGAGTTTGGTAATTAGGTAGTAAGCAATACGGTGGCAGAAGGCGAAGAAGTCTTAATATAGTTCTGTGTACAGCATGTCTCTCCACAAAACTGGGTATGTTTACTGGCACTAGGGCAGCTGAGTCCGCTGCTGCCAGTAGCTGCACAAAACACATTCTGAATATAACCACCCATTGCACTTTCTCTAAACATAAAGTCAATGCAATATAATCATTTCTCTGTCTTCAGCCCTGATGTGAAGTCTTTTTTGGTGCGTCTTACTGGCAGTAGAATCTATACTGTTAATAGGAACCTCCCCAAAAGACTGCGTGCAGTAGCTTTTCTAGTGGTTCAAACCGCTCCGATCTTGTATAGATCATCCAGTAGTCTTTATTTGTTCATCAGTGCCCTACCTCCTCATCTTTCTCAATCTGTTCCAACACCCATGCATCTGCTGGTCATATTTTTTCGCATCTCCCTCCAGGTTCTTGCCAAGGTAAAGGATAGCGTGCAACCTGACTTTTAATGCTGTTGGAATTTGAACTGGGACCTAGGATCTCTGGGAGTGATTGGAAATCCAATCTTGCTGTGTGAGACTGCTGCTTTGGTTTTGCGTACTTTTCAAAACTAAGATCACGTTTTGGATAATGCTGCCAGGGTACACACATTGTATTTCAAAGCTGACCCCTACATTGTTTTAGAGGTCATAAACTAAACGCTGTAGAAGTTCCAGTGTTGCCAGTCTTTTGGTATGGGACATGCATAATAAGCTCTGGTAGCATGTCTATTAATCTTCTGCACCATTGCAAACTTCATTGTGCACAGCAACCCGTTCACTGCTGGGGCTGAACCCTGTGTTTATTGAGCGGGTTTTCTTGGTTTCAGGTACCTGTACAAGTGGGGCGGATGTGCTACTCCTCCTCAGTGGTGAGTTCATACATGTTATTATCTAATACTCAAGGAAGATGGTCATATTTAACTGAGAAAAGTTCATTCATCTAAATCATCAGTCTTCTTCATTTTATTCATTGATTTATCTTTTATTCTAGCTATCTCAAACTGATTTGTAAAAATACCGAACCAGCCTGTAAGTGTTACTGTAAAATGTTTATGAAAGTTTTTAATTCTCTACAATTTGCCTCTCTCTCGCACAGCCTACAACCAAGCTGTTTATTGATGGAAAGTTTGTTGAATCCAAGAGCTCAGAGTGGATTGACATCCACAACCCAGTAAGTAGTGATTTACACCCCCTACATCTAGTGTTGCCGGGCTTGTACAGTACTGTAGGTTGTACTACTGTAGCAAGGCTCCATATGTTTTCTGATATCACATGTGTGTAATATTTTGTTACTGTAGTTTATTATGTGTGCAAGAAACACAGTTCTGGTCATTTCTGTTGTTTTATAGGTCATTAATCTGCCAGTATTAATGTTCGCTTGTTACAAACATGCCTTTTGACAGGGAAGCTTTTCTTTGTTGTATCCTAGTGCAGCTCTTTGAGTAAAAGCTTTCAGTAAAATAAATTAATTAAAATAAACGTCAGTCGATGCATTCAGCAAATCTTTCCAGTCTACACAATGTTTTAGAAGTTACCAAGCTAGTGTATGGATTGAAACACTGTGCAACACTGTGCTAAGTTGCTTCACTATCTCTTTGTAGTTTTGTTTGGTATATTAACTTTTACATTGTATTTTTCCAAAGGCCACCAATGAAGTTATCGGACGTGTTCCAAAGGCCACCCAGGAGGAGATGCTGGCCGCCGTGCAGTCCTGTAAAACAGCCTTCCAGAGCTGGTCTGGGACCTCCATCCTGAGCCGGCAGCAGGTCTTCCTCCGATACCAGCAGCTGATCAAGGACAACCTGGTAAGAGCGCCTCCTTTTCATGTTTATGACAACCGCAACTCATTTTCTATTCAGGTCTAGGAACACAAAGAGCTCTTCTCAGCCTGTTCATGCAGACTAGGAGAAATAACTGCACTGAACACAGCAGGGTATGCTCCTGTGTCATTTTTGTATGACTGCGTTCTGTATAATATGCTTGAATGTTTTAATTGGGTATTGTAAGGTTGCCTCTTTTTGTAAAGTTTAAACAAGTGATCTGTTTTTTTTATTGTATCCTGGACATTAATACGAATTTTCATTTGCAGAAAGAAATAGCCAAGATAATCACCCGGGAGCAGGGGAAGACCCTGGCAGATGCAGAAGGAGACGTGTTCCGAGGACTGCGTAAGTCTGCATAAGAGTCTTCAAGATGCCTTTCCTGACACTCTCTCTGCTATTCCCTTCTCTTCAGTTCAGAATGAGAGTTTCCAACCGGTAATACTGAAAGCAATTCACTGTCTGTAGTCTCAGACTGGTTTTACCCTGATTTCAGTTTTCAGCTGTGTTGTGCAAACAGCATGACTGCAGATCCAGTGTAGCAGTGTCTAAAGATCAAGAAACAGCGCAAAGCGAGCTGAGTCTGCCTCGGTGTTAAATAAATAAGGAGCTTGTGTTTAAATCAAACACAGCTGCAGGAACGCACTTTAATCTAGACTTTAGAGAATGGGGTACTCTTGGTCTTGACTGGAAGTTAGTTCCATAAATAGGGGATGGTAAGTAACCAGTGAAGACCCTAACCTTCCAAACGGTTTTTAGGCTGCATTTAGGAATCATTAGCAGATAACCATGGGCTGGAAGAATAGTGAGTCAGCAAATTCTGGAGATAAGAAGGCCCTGTACCATGAAGGCCATTAATAATGTATTACAAAAGATTAAAAGCTTAATCCTTACACTTTTTATACAATATAGATTTGTGGTGTTTCCCTACAGCCAGAGTTGGACAATAAAGACCCTCTGACACGCAAGTCCTGTTTTCAGAGGTGAACTACGGTCAAACTGGACTTTGAAACAAGGATATTATGTCAGTCTAATGCTCCAAGTTAACCATTAGACTTCATTGGCAAGATGCAATTACATAGGGAGCAAAATCTGCAGCAAAGTCTGTTCTTCATGCTGGACCAGAAAGTCCCCCTTTCAAAGTATTTATTAATTTTGGCATACAGAAGCCTTTACAACAGAGCGTCTACTTCCAGCCCTGTCAAAGTGTCTGTTAGTTATGCTGTCTTGCCAGTCATGACAAGCTGAGATATATATCTATCGGGGATTTCCTTTGCATAACAAATAAGCCATGTTAGGGACACCCGTTTACACAACAGTGTACAATATACTGGATATCAGGTGTTTTTGTTTTCTTTTTGTGCAGCCCTTGTACAACGCCCATGTTATTTAAATACCTTCTTGATTTTACCTTCAGAGGTGGTCGAGCACACCTGCAGCATTACGTCTCTAATGCTGGGGGAGACTCTGCCCTCCATCACCAAGGACATGGACTCCTACACCTACCGGCTTCCCCTGGGGGTGTGTGCTGGCATCGCACCCTTCAACTTCCCTGCCATGATCCCGCTCTGGATGTACCCGATGGGCTTGGTGTGTGGAAACACCTACCTGATGAAGCCCTCGGAGCGAGTGCCTGGGGCCACCATGCTGCTCGCCAAGCTGCTGCAGGACTCGGGCGCCCCCGATGGCACTCTGAACATTATTCACGGGCAACATGATGGTAAGGGCAACTCCGTTTATTTTGGAAATAAGCATGGGAAAAAATCCCATTGCATAGGAGTTTGATCCAGTCCTGGTTTTGGTTACTGTTAGTTTAATAGAACACACCTGAGCTGGTTACCGATACACTGTGGCTTATCAAGCTTGTAGTAAGGGTGAAACTGTTATGCAATAGGAGTCTTATTTCCATCCCTGATTTATTTATTGGAATTTGAATTGATTACTAATGTTATTATCTTTTTACCCTTAGCTGTGAATTTTATCTGTGATCATCCTGCTATCAAGGCCATCAGCTTTGTGGGATCAAACCAGGCTGGGGAGTACATCTACGAGAGAGGGTCCAAGAATGGCAAGAGGGTGCAGTCCAATATGGTACAGTGAAGCCTAGTTTATTCCAATGACAATGATTGTAGCTTTGTTTGCAAATCTCACATGATAAAGGCTCAGATGTATTTTTGTGTGATTGGTAGCAGCGATTTACTAAAAGAACATTTATTACAGTAAAGTTAATATTTCAAATGAAAGTCAGCCAAATGAAGCATCTGTTTGTGTGTGTGTGTGTGTGTGTGTGTGTGTGTGAAAGCAATTAATACTGTACTATGAACTGTACCAGGTCTAGAGTTGCCCTTGTCTGGATTACATAATGCTTGCTTGCTGGCTCAGTTTACCCCTTTCAAAAGCCATGCTATTTTAGGTTTTGGTCAGCAGATGGCACCAAACAGTAAAAAAACAGATTAGTGTTAACATTTATATGAGGGACTACATGGCTGGTGTACCACTCCCTAACCTCCTGCGCTGTTCCCTGGCTGTTTCACATCAAGTTGTGAAGCAGATTCTTGTCAAATGGCAAACCAGTTGTCTGTGTTTTTCAGGGAGCCAAGAACCACGGAGTAGTGATGCCCGATGCTAACAAGGAGAACACGCTGAACCAGCTTGTGGGGGCAGCGTTCGGAGCTGCAGGCCAGCGCTGCATGGCCCTCTCCACAGCAATCCTAGTGGGGGAGGCAAAGAAGTGGCTGCCAGAGCTGGTGGACAAGTCCAAAAAACTCAAAGTCAATGCAGGTAGGCGCTTGGGCAGAAAGTGAGGGCTTGTCTGGAGACCTTGTGTTGGGTACTGCGTTTCAGTTACATTCGACAGGAGAGACCTTACATGTCCATTTAGGAATGGGCAGATATTCTTACCAGTTACCACTGTATTTGTTAACAGGCCTAGGAAAGACTGCTCCACTGCAAACTGGTCTTCGTGCAATTCCTACTTCTACAGACTGCTATTATAGCAAAGGCAATAAATGGGGTCTACAGTATATTTTACTGGTTTATAGTATATACCACTTTTTTATTTCTCAGTATAAGACACTTTAATACTATTTACTTAGTAATCCTAGGGTTATCTTTCTGTAAAGTGTTTTAATGCTGAAAAAGTTGAAAGGTGATGGTGTTAATTCTCTTTGGTGTTATCAACTTGCACACTTTATTAGAGCAGAGATGGCATTGAAAGGTTTGCAGTCAGTGCCGTTCTTGGCAGAGTTCTGGTTCTGTTATTGACCCTTGACCCCTCGAATCTCCCAGGTGACCAGCCAGGGGCAGACGTGGGTCCCCTGATCTCCCCGCAGGCCAGAAACCGCGTGACCGAGCTCATCCAGAGCGGAGTGGACGAGGGCGCATCCCTGCTCCTGGACGGCAGGAGCGTGCAGGTGAAGGGCTATGAAAGTGGCAACTTTGTGGGACCCACCATTCTGGCTAACGTCAAGGTAAGGAAGGACAGGTACAGGAATTGATGCAGAAGACTGAAGTGTCCTGAAATTATTTGTGCTATGAACACATTGTTCCTTCCTTTTGTGGTTTAGAATCTCTTCTTTATTATTATGACAGGTGAAAATAGTTTAATTATCATTTGTGTTTCATGCTCACCATAAGTATAAAAGCTACCGAGCACAATCTGAACGCACTGCCTGGTTTCTGTTCCCTTCCCTGCAGCTTCACATGAAGTGCTACACTGAGGAGATCTTTGGGCCGGTGCTGGTAGTTCTAGAGGCAGACAGTCTCGACCAAGCCATCGACATAGTGAACAATAACCGCTATGGCAATGGAACAGCCATCTTCACCACTAATGGAGCTACAGCACGCAAGTACACACATGGAGTCGACGTTGGGCAGGTAAGGGGCTGCGTTATAACTAGGGAGCAATGTATTTGAAAAGGAAGTGGTGACAGTTTTAACAGCAAAGATGAGAAAGAAAAGTAAAACAGCTTAACTGTTTTGCATTGAGATTATCATGGGTATGCTGAAGTGCCCTTCCCCCCCAGTTTATCAGATGTTTTCTTTGTTTTAGATTGGTGTCAATGTACCGATTCCCGTCCCTCTGCCCATGTTCTCTTTCACTGGCTCTCGAGACTCGTTCAGAGGAGATACCAACTTCTATGGGAAACAGGTAAGTGGAATTGACCAGGTTCATGGCTGAATAGCAAACAAGGCAAGTGTGATCCAACAAAAAGTTCATGAGTGACCAGATGTTGCTGATTGGTTTCTTCTCCACCTTAAAATGAATACCTCTGCTGCTTTCATTAAAATTGCACAACTGTTAACATGAAAACCACAACATGGTGCAATAAATAAATAAATACATACATGTTAATCTGGGCTTTTAAACTGTAAAGGGTCAGCTCAAAGGCAGTTTTTGGAACCTTTGTCTACTAAATACATTAAGCTTAATTCAGTTTACTTACTTCATTGAACAGTTCACTGGAGTTTGCTCATTTAAAGTGCTAGTGCTGGTACAGTTTTGAGTGTGTATTTTGTGGTTTTTCCCCAACCCCCAGGGAATTCAGTTTTACACCCAGATCAAGACTGTCACATCCCAGTGGAAGGAGGAAGATTCCACTTTGGGAAGCCCTGCTGTTGTTATGCCCACGATGGGACGCTAAACACAGCAGCTATGAGAGGATCCCCCTGCCAGACAGACACAAACACGCATAATACGGCCATAGAATCTCTGGAGGAAGAAAATCGCAAGAAAACAAAAATAATTAGCCTTAATGTCTAGATTGTATCAAGGGGTGATCATGATTGTTTAGGGGTTTAATCCATCTGTGTAAAGTTCAGTGCCAGTGTAACATCTGGGCCTGTTTTCAGTGGGTGGCTGTGTTTGGTGCTTATCTGTGATTGTAGTATGTATTGAAGTTGTGAAATCACCTCGACATTTAGACACGTATTGACCTCAAAGCGAGGACACATGGATTCAGTAACGCAATGAAAACAAATCTGTTTCATACTTGTTTCAAGTCAGGATGATTATACAGTAGCCCTTGCTTGTAGAATGCATTTGGCTTGCAGACTCGAGCCAATGAAGAACTTTCACTGAATAGCATGTATACAGTTGGTTCCTAGTAACAGTTTTGTTTGATTAACTAGCACCCTTGAATAATATAAAATGACAAACCTTTATTAAAGTAATTTAGTTCTACTTTTCACACTCTATTAAACAAATGAAAGAATTACAGTATGCTATTGTTTCTCAGGGTGGGTCTTTACGGATCATTGCATAGAACCCAAGGCACTGGGTGAATCATTACTTAGCTACATTACAGAAAAGTTATTGCCCTGTTTCATAGTCTGTTTGCTTTAAACCTCGCATCATATGGGAGTTTAATTGCACTTGGGTTTGGTTTTAAACTGCAAAAAGCTAATCTGTGAAAGACATCATAAAGTCCAGCAGCATTAGGTATTGTGATTTGTCCTCAAGCCAAGCACTTACACAGCTCATCTGTTTTGTAAATGTTTTTTTTCTTCCTATAACATTTTTACTTTGCATATTGAGAAATAGCGACACTATCTCACACTTTAAACAAATGGTTTGTTTGGTGCACAGGTTTTGGTCCCCAGAACATTGCAATACTACTGACCAAAATTAAAAATGATTTCTAAAAATAAAAACATTGTATCTGTGTTGTGACATTTGAGAAAGGTTTATAAACTGCTTGTTGTATACAAAATACATGTTCTAATTACTGGTATATTTTAAATATATTTGTGTAGACAAACGTAAAACTATAGTTTTATTTGTTTTTATAAAAAAAAAGGGGTTAAAATAGAACACTTCATGAAGAATTGCACAAGTCTATTTTCCAGTACTAGAATATTTAAAGGTTATGTGTATTTTTTTAGTACAGTTCAGGAGTTTTCAGTCGAATAGGGCCGAGGTATATAAGCCTTCTTGACAGTGTCAGGTAGCCTGAATATCTGGGAGAATACTTGCGTGAGAAGGGATCCCAGGCAGTGGAGCCTGGGTTATGAAAGTCAGACTTGGGTTGTTATCCTGAGTCAGAGACCTGAAAAACAAACAATATTTTATTGTCAATCCACACCCAACTTCGTTGACTTCAAAGTCTTACCTTTGAGCGTTTTAAGGAGAATAGGCTTTAAACACAAGCCATGTCACCTGAGATGAGAGGGTTACAATCTCCTTACCCAGGATCTTCTTTGTCTTTAATGCTTCTTTCAGTTGGTGCCGATAAAGACAGGTCTCGTGTTGGTTTCCTTAAAAAAAAAAGAAAGATTATTATGTGTATTATGCCGATGAGACACAGCAGATAACATTTTTAAATGATGGCACATTGATAGGGTGTTTTTTGGGGTTTGGAGTCAGTACAGTATCTAGAAGTAAGGTTTCGGGGTACAGAAACTATGTCAATTCTAGATTAACAGGATACCTTGTTTTGAGTCCGTTCATTTTAGCAAAGACTACCCGCAGTACTTTCTCTTTCTGCTCCCATGTCAGTTCAGAAATGTCCACCCTGTTGCTCTGCACGTTTGCCCTGCAAAAAATATAAATGCAAACGCTTATTGAACAAAACACAACTCAAACTACGATGTAATAAAAACATAATAAAAAATAAAAACAAAATAATGCTAAAACATCTGAATATAACCACATATAAATATAAAGTGATAACATGATTCATTTTATGATTTGCACGTGTGACCATTTCCATATCAATCACATTTAAATATGCTTGTATCTTTTACACCCAGACCAGGAAGAACCAAGAAGCTGCTGTTGTATCTCCTATTTATCTGTATAGTAAATTTGTTTGAATGTAAAAACAAAACAAAAAACAACTGATGACAACAGATAAGACCCCCTTTGGATATGGTTAGGCCATTTCAGGCTATACTATGCTAATTAAGCTCTAGTCTAACCGGTTATGCGCTTAAGGAGTCATCTTGTTCTGCAACAGTGAATGCTAACTGAAACCAAAACATACCAGTTCTCTGCTTCCCTCAGGTCTTGGTACACGCTGTTAGTGCTGTGTTCATTCTTGGTGAAAGTCCTGATTTTAGGATGCTCTTCTTTTCCTGCAGAAGCCTCCTGCATCTTCCTCTGATAGGCTACCTGGGCTGCCTGCTTGTATTGTGCCCTGCTGCTTATGACCTCCTGCTTTGCATGGTCCAGTGCCTCCAGAAAGAAGCGCTCCACCTCTGTGCGTTGGTCCACAATGTTTTTCGCCAGTTTCTTTACCCTGTTCATCTCCCGGTCCTTCATGTCAAGGAGTTTCTGGAGTTTGTCAATCTCCACTTTACCAGCCTTCGTCGAGATGAGGGCCTTCTGCAGCATCATGTTCGTCTCGGCTTCAAACTCACAGGCCATGTGGCCCAGGCCCTGCTCCAGACACGTCACTTTCCTCTGCAGCTCCACAACCTCTTTTTTCAGCTGTACCACTTGAGAGACTTTCTCCTCAACAAGCAGCTCTCTGGTTACCTTGAAAAAGACACAACATTGTCAAGCCTGCAGCTTGAAATGCAGTGCACAGGTTTTGTTTGTATACTTTTGTTTTTCAGTCACAGGAAGGTTTTTATTCCAAAGTTTGTATTTAAGGTTTTTCTTTGTTTTTTCAGTTTCACAAATGCATGCTTTCTAGGCATTATGGTAATGGTAATAATTACTGCTTTCCAAAATGTGGCTTTTTTGATTACAGTTTGACATTAAGGAGCTCTGAGTAGGTTATAATGGTTCCTGACTCCTCTGCAGCAAGACGGGAGGCAGCAGCTTGCACATTCACGTTTATGTATTGGGTTGTCTGTCCTCTATGATTATAGAAACCTCATTATTTGCCCTCTTTACTACTTCATGGTATTCTGCAGTGGTGCAAAGCAATGCAATCATGGAGGAGGACGGATAAACCAATCAAAACAGTGAACTCACTGCCTGGCTGCACAGAGGGTCATTACGACTGCCATGTGAAACTGGGAGCACAGGAATACCGTGACAATACCAAACAATTAATAATTGTCGAGCTCTTTGCACTTAAGTTAAAATCTTTGCATCATTCGGTTATTTCCATGAGTACCTGTTTCTGTATAAGGTCATTGTTTTCCTCTGCTAGTTTCACTGTCATTTTCTTCAGTTCCTCTGCTTCTTTCATGTGGTAGCTCAGTGCTTCATTAAGTCTGACGTTCTCCTTGAAGACAGAGCGAGCAGCATCATCCAGCTGGCTGTGTAGGATGGAACAGGAATGCGAACTCTGATTTACTGTGCAAATCTGGAAAAGTTTCACTACTCGTGAGTCTGAAACAATCACCTTTTTTATTTTGTATTTATTTGTTTCTTTTAACAATGTAATTTTGAGCTAAAAAAAAAAGTCTATACCAAAAAATATATTTAAAAGTAGCAGTAAATGATTTAGGTCATTCTCTGTATATAAGAGTGTAATCGAAGCAAGAAACTGCTCCAATATATTCCCTAATTCCCTATTTCTATTGATATTGCACTTGGTTCAGTATGGTATACTTCTATTAAACAATTCACTTTCCACAATCCATTTTAGGACAATTCCTGTGTTACTATAGAACAGAAGGTTGTACCAGTCCTGAGGTTAGTGTTATCCCTCTAACGGCGATCCCAAATAAATGAAAACCAGGATTCAATCTGATCAGAGATGCAATACTTTAGGATCATGCTCTATATGCTAACATGCCACTGTAAACACCAGGGGGCTCTTTAGCACAGCCGATCTGTCTGAAATGTTGTGTATAGTGTATGAACGAGGACAGGCCTGAGGAGTACAGGTGACGTATCTGCAGCCAAACCAATTTAGTTCAGATAATAAGATACTTTATACTTATAAATAAGGGGTTTTAAAATGTGTTCCTGTTTCTTTAAATTATATTTAGAACATGTAATTTCACCGAAGAAAGAAACTTACACAATAGCTTCATTGTGGGCTCTCTCAGCCAGCTGTGCTATTTTCTTTTCTGCCTCTTTCTCCAGCCGAAGCTATGAAAATAAATAAAAAAAGAAAACCGTGCTTAAAATCCATCCTCATGTACACTCGCTATTATTATAGATTAATATTGTTTACTTCAGAAAAACCTACGCAAATGCATGTAATACTCTATTTCCAGCTTGCCTGACTCACACTCAGTTACATGCATACAAATATCAGCTTTGACATAGCAACATCTTGGGGCTTTCATGATGGGAGCTTGTCAGCAGAAGCGTATGTAAATAAATCCAGATCCTAAATGTTTAACATCTCTTGTTTAATTGTCATTTTAAGAGAGGCAGTCAGTTTGAGTTTTTCTTACTTTTTCTCCGAAGAACTTGTGCTCCATTCTTGCCACGATTTCCTTGTGTTCCTTCTTTGCAATGTATAAATTATCTTTTATCTGCAGATGTAATGAAGACATTATCACTAAGAGTAGGTTCAAAGTCTAAAAGGACCAGTACTGGTTCAGAAAACCCAAAGCAACGAGCAACAAAGCAACTGAAGATTCCAACCGATGTCAACTGAATGCTGTTGTTAAAATGTTACATTGCCTTACATGGCATGAGGGTATCTGCTCACTGAACCTTAAAGATGCTTCAGACAGCTTTGCCTTTTCATTCCCTGACAGGCGAGCACTTAGAAAACTATGGATGAATGTCTTCATATTGCAAACTAACTATATTTCAGTATTTCCATAAATATGTTACTGATGACATGCGACATACTGAAATTGCCTCAAACCCACTTGGTTTGAAGGTGCAGCACCTGGCCTGCTGGAGGAGGTAGACCTCCCCCCACCCCAGAACAGATAGTACCGAGGGGTAGCTACAAGGGTGGAACTGGGGGAAACAGAAGGATGTGAATGAATCAAACATTAAAGGGATAAGTTACAGTCTGCTTATATTGCTCTGATAGGCCAGATTTGGGTGGTGTAATGTGTGTAGAGGACAGTCCTTCCTCCTGAAGCTAAGATTTTAAACTTCATTTCACACATGGGTATAAACTTTTGTGTTTGAATGATTTTTCAGTGTTGTTTGCGTTTGTTTATGTGTTGTTTTGCCCACAGGAACAGGGCCTGCGAGCAGAACTCACGTCATCAAGCTCCTTCTCCATCTGAGCCTTTTTCTTCCGGAACTCCTTGATCGTCTTCATCTCGCTCTGGACCATTCGCAACTCATTCGACTTTTTCTTGAACTTCTCATCCAGTTCATTCAGCTGTTGTGTGTAATCGCTGACCTAAAGCAAAAGAAAAAATGTACTCATCTCAACTCAGTAGTAATAAATACAGTGAAAAACATATACAGTTAGTAATTGGGAGCTTTTCAATTACAGTCCTCTCTCTTTACTTGGCTATCTGACGTATATATTCTGTCTACTTTGGGTGAAAGGCCCACACACCACTCCCAGCTCCAACTTGCCGTGCAGGATTTGAACCACGCTGTGTGACTCACCCTGTACTCCAACCACCAGTGCTTTTTCAAGAGATAATTATCTCAACATATTAATGTTCTGTTGTTGTCGTCTAAAATCTGAATTATAAACTATGAACAAATCCCTTAGAGTACCACTTAAATTTGGTAGAAAACAAGGAATAATTATATATATATATATATATATATATATATATATATATATATATATATATATATATATATATATATATAAAAAATCACTCCACCCTGGTAATAATACTGGCATTTCAAGCTAAACATTTTGCACATTTCAACACAGTGTTAATTATAATTAAGGTAATTAAGATTTAATGTAGTTCAGAGCTTATCTCATGTATCAGAGATGTGAGATTTAGCTCATCCTTGTCTTGGAACAAACCTAGTGAATCACCCCTATCTGCCAACAGATTTAATTGAGCTAGCCCATTTTATTTGCTTAATTAAAACAGGCAACTTTCCTGCAACATTTAGTGGTTAAGATACGTACATACAATAACATACAATTTGAAATCTTAATCATTAAAAACATGCAGAATTATAATGCAAGAGCGTTTAAAACATTATGTATAGGTCTTTACATGTATAATGAACCTTACATTTCCACATTCTGGTCTACAAGCCAAAAGAGCAAAACACAGTATTTAATAGGACTTCAGTATTTCCAATAATTCTTTCTGTCTTCTAAAGGTGTGTATAGTATAATCCCTATGGAGAATCTTTCAAAGTTATATTTTGGTCTTACTTTTGTATTGAACTCAGTCTTTTTTACCTGACATGCTATATGGGAATAATTATTTAATTTGTGTGTGTGTGTGTTTTACACTTTCAAACCATTCATATATCTTTAAAATAGATCACTTATCTTCTCTTACGTTTGTACAACTAGAAAGTGTGTTTATTAGATTTTTTGTTCTCCTATCTTTGTCCTGTCGCTCCCTATGGAAGTTTTGCTCTCATGTGTTGGATGGCTTTGAAGCTGGCGAGTTCATTCACCATCACTTCCCCCTTCTGATTCTTTGATGTGAATATTTTCCATTACTGATGTCACTGATCGCCAATTTGTTTTATCGCCACTGCCTGAAATAGAACATGGTCATGTGTAGAATAGGCAATGGCACTATATATATTTTTTCAGGTCAAGCCACAACAATACTTTCCAGAGTGAACAGAACAGGGGCCAGTGGGATAGGGCCAGCGTCTTCTTAATGGCAATGTTTTAAGTTGGTCCAGACCAATCTCTATTTTCCAGTGTAACAAGGCTGTTTTTACCATGATGAAGCAATAGAACACAGTGGAAAGCAACTGGCCACCAGAGCTCTTGATCCACAAATTTAAGTTTTGCATGTCCTGGTGATTGTCCAACTGGGTCATTATATCAGTGATGCAAATGATTGAGAGATGTGCTCAAAAGAGCCAACTTCCCAACGTTTCAGTATGTTTAACATGCCTTTGTCAAAGGGAAAGTGTGTTTGAAAACAAACAGTGTAGGTACTTATAGGCTTTTGATGCCCTGGTTAACTACACTCACTTATTTCTGTTTAAATCGATTAATGTGTTTGTGATGTCATTTAATACAGTTAAACTTTCAGATATCATGGTATTGAGTCTATGTGTCCATTTATTGACCTTTATTCTTCTGTATTGAACATTATCCAATTTTATTTATTCTAAAACTACAAATTGTATATATGTACATTATGTATATTATCACAGCAATGGTGATTTTCTGTTGCAAAGCAGTGCTTTGTTCCAAAAATGCTGATCAAACGTGCCAAAACAGAATGATATACAGCACACTCTAGTAATTTAGAAGAGAAAATCATACAACACAATGTCGTGCAATAAGGGGGGAAATTACAGTATATGCCAAAATGAGTTCACATGTTTCAGGTTCATACCGGTCGAAATTATGTGTATTTAGTGTCAGATTAGGGTAATTTTTGTGTAATTGAAATATGTACTATTTTTTTTTTCACTTGAAAATGTATGTAATTAAAAAATTCTGGCCCACCTTCAAAGACCACAGAACTGTTGCCGTTTATGTTTTTTTTAATGTTTTTTTTTTTAAAGGAGATGTGATACCTTTTATTGGACTAATTAAACAATAATTGATAACAAGCTTTCAAGATCTCAAAGGATAAAGTGGGAAACAGAAATATATATATTAAAACAAAAGAAAGTCTGTTTGGGCTTACGCTCACTTCTCAAATCAATCCACCAACCTTGATTTATAGATTGAAGTCCAAAAGACCAATACTATATAATATATACTCATATATATATTAAAGATTACCTGTATTTTTTCAGCCCTAAATGTTAATTAAGACCTCTTCACAGAAAGCCATCACATAAACATTTCAGCCTAAATTGGACCCAAGGTGCGTTAAGTAAGTGAGCGGCTCAGAGTGAGAATTGCTCCGCTCACTCGGATCTCTGATGACACCTGCTCTGTAGCGCTCCGAGCTGCTCAGGAGGAGCGGAACTAAGCATGACGTGAAGCGGGTTCTTTCACCGAGTTGCTCTGAGCGGCTCGCTTATTTAACTCACCCAGTGAGTTCAGTAAAGACTCTGCAACTTACCAGCTCCTCCTTTTCTTCTCTTGTCTGCCTTTTGAGATCTCTCAACTGTTGTTGCAATTTTGCAATCTGAAAGAATAGTTAAGAAAACATGTACAAATAACCAATGAATGGAGTCAGTACCATGAAGAAGTGCCTGCAAACCATAGTAGTTTGCCAGATTTCATCATTTTATTTCACTCATAGCAGCATGGCACAGTGATATCATTGCTTGGTACAAATATATGCTGTTCTGTTTATATGTGCTTGTATATTCCGTTTGTCAAGTTATATATTAGTTAACTGTT
The DNA here is from genome assembly GCA_030684275.1 of Acipenser oxyrinchus oxyrinchus. Classification (NCBI taxonomy): domain Eukaryota; kingdom Metazoa; phylum Chordata; class Actinopteri; order Acipenseriformes; family Acipenseridae; genus Acipenser; species Acipenser oxyrinchus. Next base: position 3,007,862 of record CM060269.1, read on the forward strand.
TATAGAAAGCAGGATTTCAACCAAACGTGATTGAATCATATATACAATGTCAATGGTCAGTCAACTGTAATTAAAAGTACATTAGTATAAGTTTAATTCTACTGCAGTTCGGACAAGACACACAGTCATCATCTTGTATTAATAGGCAATCAATTATACGAAGTAAGCTTGTCTGAATGATGAAAGATTATTTTGCTTGTCCTTACAGGAACATGGCTAATCTTTTGCAGTTTCAGGGATTCCTCATTGCTAACAAAGTGTTTATTACATATTGCGAAAGCGAAAAAATACAATTAAGTTTACAATATACACCATCACTCTTGAAAGCCTTGACATTTTATGTAATGTTTCTATTTTTATACTTTATAATCTGCCACTTAATACCTGCAAATTTAATGAATATTTTACTAAAAAGAACCCATAATTCAACACAGCTCAAATTCCTGTCCCTTTAGTTAATAAATATGAATTCAGTGCTTATATGCTTGGTGTGCTCTATAAGCGTCTAGCAGAAGATCACTAAAGGAATGCTTCAGAAGAAAAGGGTTATCGGTCTGAGAGTTGGATGAAATGGCAGTTTGTAGACTGACTGCACCATTGATTTAAGGCCTCTCGTTTTCTGCTCTTCTACAAGAGAACAATGGAGTGAGGAAGCTGACTGAACCGTCCATCCAGGAAGGGAGGAACCCAGCGCACCTTATACCAATAGCATGCCAATATTAAAACAACAGGTTACATTGGACTGCAACCTGGTGATCAGGTACTTGGACCAAGGTCGAAATGGCTATTGTCTTGAGTCAGGGCAGAACGTCTGAAGACTTTCAGGTTTTCTCTCCTCTTCTTCGACTTACCTGTTCGTCTTTTTCAGCCTCCTTCTTCTTCAAAAAGGCAATGATCTCCACAGTGTCCTTCTCCACCCGGTACTGCTGGCTGGTGAGCTCCTCATTGGCTCTGGCCAGTTTCCTCGCAGCCTCCCTGTATTCCACTCTGGACTGTTCCGTTATATCAAGCCTGGCCTCCCAAAGGGCAGCATTTGCCTTTGCTTTCTCAGCATCGGACTCCTCTGCAATTTTAGACTCTGGCTTCCCCCCTTTCTTTCCTTTGCTGCAGAGAGAACAGAAAATATAAGTTTACTGAACAGAACCCCCACCCACCAGCATTACAGTACAGAGGTCTTTTGAAAGTTTGCAGGTATAACATTTACCCTGTGGGCACATGCCATTTAAATTGTGCATTACAATGCCTACATTCTTTAAAATTCTGGATTGCAATGTCTAAATACTCCTGTTAGGCTGCACCTGTTATTCTTGTCAGAGCCTCTGGTAGTGTCAGTGACAACAAGGACCTCTCCATGAATGCTAAACTATTTAATAAAAGTAGGCAAATCCTAAACATAACATTTAATGAGAAATACAAAATAGCAAGTCTGCCTAACCCCTTCGTACCGTCTGCCTTCCAGCCACCTCGCCTTCAACCACTAAGAAATATACCCAAGTATTTTAAGTACCAAAAGCGTTACTTACAAATACAAAACAATGCATGCAACACGCATACCGTAAAACTTCAATCAAACCCCTCCGGCGTTTATTTACAATATCCGCGTATTGGAGACAGGCGATTATTTGAGACCCGGCGATTATTTGAGGTTTTACGGTAGTTTATTAGCGTAAACCAAGGGAATCTTCATATATTTATGACATTGCTGCTAATTAAATTAACCAAACGTGTTACCCTTTCCCTTTCTTTCCTTTCTTCTTAGGCATTGTAAATAAGCAATGCAAAACAAAGTATTTTCGGCAGAGCTCAACAATTCCCCGCGCTGTGTGTGTACACCTGCATTGAGGTTGACACCATGGAAACAGCTTCGTGCAGCTCAAAACGGCGCTGCTGTTGCCTGGGAGACAAATATCAAACATTGGCGCGCAGAAGACGTGTGACGTTTCCCCGCAACAACCGAGTACGTTCTACTCAAGGACTGAATCCGTGACGTCAAACAGAGGCAGCGCTGTCTGTCGGTAGATTGAATTCTTCGAAACAGAACTGAAATTGGAGTGAGAGTAGTTTAAATTAGGCTCACTAGTAATTTAAATGTTGTTTTTACTTACCTTCCGTTTTCCAGAAATTACAAATTACCCCCAGACATATACAAAGTTCAGGTGTGCTGGGGTTATTTATACAACCTGACATTGCCTTAAATTAATTTGTAATTAGTCTAAGTTAGAACGACGCTTATTTGCGGACTGTTGCTTTAACGTTGATTACTAATGACGTAATTGAAGTTACTGTGAAGCAGGTTATACTGTATTTCTATTGTATTATTTATTTATTTATTTATTTGTTATTTATTTATTTGTAAAAACTGCTTAAAGCTAAAGTGCGTTGTCGTTTGTTCTAGTTTTTTTTTTTTTCATTTCATTGTCTTACGCTATTAAAGACTATTAACTTTAGGGAAGAAAAATCAAGCACTTAAGGACTGCTAACAGTAAGGTGAGTTTCAGAGCTATTTGTTTCTGTCATTTACTTGCTGGAGGGAGGTGAAGGTTGCTATTGAGCACCACCCGGACATGTGACTTGTTCCCTTTGAAATATCCAATTATCCAATTTAAAATAAAATGTGTGTAGTTTTTTAATTCAGCTATTGAACTCAAAAACAGCTTTTCCAGTCGCTAAGATGTATAATTTGGTACCGTGAAAACCACATTAACAAAAAAAAAACAACACCATAATATTCAAATATCACCCCCGCATCTGTAAACCCTAACTCTTAATTCCACAATGTCAGGAATATCTAGGCCCACTGTTCTATCTGATTATAAAAGACCATCATTTTGCATGTTCCTTGTGTAAAGTGAAACTGACTAATTAACGTATACAACAGTCCTGAGATTACAAGAACTATTTTAAAACAGTAAATGTTAACCCAGAATCCCTTGGATTGACTGAGGCAGTGGTAGCTGTTTTGCCCAGGGAGTTAACATTGTGGTTTCTGTTTTGCCCAGGGAGTTTAACATTGTGCTGCGCTTTTGTGCAGCAGTGCGTTAGAAACACAAGGACTGAGACCTTGGAAACTCTGCATCCTTGGAAAACCGTTGCTGTGCTGCACGATGTGATCTCCTCTCTTCAACATTGTTGTGTGGGTACAGGCAGGGCACCGTAATAAACAAACAGGTATACCAGTAATGACTGGGCTGACCTGTGTAAATAAACTACCGTGAAATCGGTTCTAAGAACCGACTTTCTCCATTTAAGCTATGCATTACATAAGTCATGCAAAAAAAAAAAAAAAAAAGTTGACTTGACAGTTGTAGCAAATATAGGTTCCAGTATAGTTGGGGTTTATTCATATTTCTGAAGTGCTGCCATTTCACTGGGCACGCAGTTTCAGAAACACGTACAAGCAACATTGTAATAAATATGATCAAAAAGCTTTTTGGAAGCTGGTGAAAGGACATTCCATGAAAAAAAAAAACAGAGAGAGAAAATGTTAGGGTGTAACTACTGTATACTTAAGCTTGTAGTGTGTAGTTCTGGCAACATATACACAGTTTACAACTAAATTTAAAACTAATTGCTATGACAGAAAAACTAAATAACACACTATTTATTTAAACTGTGATTATCATTGTCATTATAATGTCACATTTTGGGCTGTGTAATGGAAATTCTGGGCAGGACACCCACAATCTGTTTTCTGAGGGTACTGAAGTTGAAGTTAATAACGAAATAAAGTAGTATGACTGGGCAGATTGTCTTCTGCTGAAGAAAGCTTTGCAAACGAACTTATTTGTTGATCTGACTATATGGTCTCCCAAATATTTATTTGAAGGCGCACAGATTTAAATAAATAAATAAAAATAAAATAAAATCCCTGTACTTTTGAAAAGTAAAATTTCATAAGCCTTTTTTTTTTTTGTAAAAACGATTTCATAGGAAAGAGCCAGTATATTATATACCGGAAAGGCCTGTTTTGTCTTGGCCTGCATTTGACCATTTTACCAGTGTTATAGATAATGTTATTTAAGCAGATCTAGGAGCAGAATTCTTTTTTTTTTTTAAACTCAAGTAAACCAGTCCTCATGTAATTGATGTGATACATGTATATTATCTAAAGGTATAATTAACCATGCATTTTAATTTTACTGTACAACGTTACAACATATTTCCGCAGTCATTTGAAACAATTACCTGCTAACACAGTGCAGAGGCATCACTCCTACTTATGGCTTAGCTAAATTATAAACTCTGTAGTTTGTTTGCTGTTGTTCAACTTAAGCATGAATTGATTGTTGCAATAATAAGTGGCTTTCTACTTTAAATAAGATTTCAGTAAAACAAAGTGTGCCTGTGTTAAGAGTGGAAGTGTCGAGACCAGCCAGGGATTTAGGAATTCAAATGTAAATCCCTGCTACTAGTATCTGGGACATAGCCAGCAGTCTAATAGCCAAACACTGTGTACAAAACAGTGTGAATTAACAACAGTGCAAGATTGTCTTTAATTCGGTGAGGGAAGAGCAGCATCTGTTTTACATATTTATAGAAGGTTCAGATGTTATACAGTATAAGGTTTGGATATTGCCCACAGACTTGAGCAGAGTAGGGCATACAGTCGTTGCAAAATTGATCTACTGTAAAAAATAAGAGGTTCTTTTGTTGGCAAGCAGATTTTCTGCTGGTACATTAAAACAATGAGAAATAGCTGCAGCTGATTGTGTGCTTTCCAGCTGGTATTCCTATGAATGTGTTCTTCTAAGGCTTTAGATGTGGCCTGCAATACGATTGCAGAAGATAATTTAAAGCATTTTGAAAATGGTACTTTTGCTCAAACCTGGGAATTTATAGATGAATGGTTTCAGTTCTGCAAAGGATCTTTATGTATTTTATTTTTCTTTATCGCTGAAATTGCAAATGCTGCTGCATGCATGCAGAACACATTTTCTTTTCTTTTTTTTCTCATGGTATACCATAAGATTTAAAAAAAAAACATTTGATACCTTATTTTTAGTACAAATTACAGTGTAGGAGCACAGTGCTGGAAAGTGAAGTGTTCTGGGACTGAAATTGCGTGAGTGGAGAGAGACCGTGCCAGGCTCCTCCTTCACTGTCCTTTCATTTCACCCCTGTGGGAGCCATTTAAAACCCATTCCCTTTGCCCCAGGTCAGTGTCCTATTGAGCAGAGACTGACAGATAAGATGGTCATCATGATTATTGATGACTCTGTGATTACGGTATGCCCCCCTTGTCTAACATGTGTTTCTTTATACCATCAGATACATATGTGTTTAATGTCACCACAATGTAGGCTGGTATCAGACCCGGTTGATCCTACTTGTTGGTAACAGATGACCAACTCTGTACAGTAGCCCTCAATTTACTACTCAAGTGGGCTTAATTTCCTTCCTAAATAAAAATACAAGTTGTGTTTCTTCGGACGCCAATGTAAATGAATGAGAAATCCTGCAGTTGGTTTAAAGGTGCATTTAGGGTTTTCTTGCCAGTCTGTTTAGAAGTAAGCTTTCTGCTCATGGCTTGCAATTGCAACACTGCATATATTGCTGATAACTATATATATATATATATATATATATATATATATATACACATATATATACAGTACTGTGCAAAAGTTTTAGGCAGGTGTGCAAAAATGCTGTAAAGTAAGAGTGCTTTCAAAAATAGACATGTTAATAGATTATATTTATCAATTAACTAAATGCAAAGTGAGTGAACAGAAGAAAAATCTAAATCAAATACATATTTGGTGTGACCACCCTTTGCCTTCAAAACAGCATCAATTCTTCTAGGTACACTTGCACAAAGTCAAGGATTTTGTAGGCATATAGTCAGGTGTATGATTAAACAATTATACCAAACAGGTGCTAATGATCATCAATTCAATATGTAGGTTGAAACACAATCATTAACTGAAACAGAAACAGCTGTGTAGGAGGAATAAAACTGGGTGAGGAACAGCCAAACTCAGCTAACAAGGTGAGGTTGCTGAAGACAGTTTACTGTCAAAAGTCATACACCATGGCAAGACTGAGCACAGCAACAAGACACGAGGTAGTTATACTGCATCAGCAAGGTCTCTCCCAGGCAGAAATTTCAAGGCAGACAGGGGTTTCCAGATGTGCTGTCCAAGCTCTTTTGAAGAAGCACAAAGAAATGGGCAACGTTGAGGACCGTGAGCGCAGTGGTCGGCCAAGGAAACTTACTGCAGTAGATGAAAGACACATCATGCTTACTTCCCTTCGCAATCGCAAGATGTCCAGCAGTGCCATCAGCTCAGAACTGGCAGTAAACAGTGGGACCCTGGTACACCCATCTACTGTCCGGAGAAGTCTGGTCAGAAGTGGCCTTCATGGAAGACTTGCGGCCAAAAGCCATACCTCCGGCGTGGAAACAAGGCCAAGCGACTCAACTATGCACGAAAACACAGGAACTGGGGTGCAGAAAAATGGCAGCAGGTGCTCTGGACTGATGAGTCAAAATTTGAAATATCTGGCTGTAGCAGAAGGCAGTTTGTTCGCGAAGGGCTGGATAGCGTACGAATGAGTGTCTGCAGGCAACAGTGAAGCATGGTGGAGGTTCCTTGCAAGTTTGGGGCTGCATTTCTGCAAATGGAGTTGGGGATTTGGTCAGAATTAATGGTCTCCTCAATGCTTAGAAGTACAGGCAGATACTTATCCATCATGCAATACCATCAGGGAGGCATCTGATTGGCCCCAAATTTATTCTGCAGCATGACAACAACCCCAAACATACAGCGAAAGTCATTAAGAACTATCTTCAGCGTAAAGAAGAACAAGGAGTCCTGGAAGTGATGGTATGGCCCCCACAGAGCCCTGATCTCAACATCACCGAGTCTGTCTGGGATTACATGAAGAGAGAGAAGCAACTGAGGCTGCCTAAATCCACAGAAGAACTGTGGTTAGTTCTCAAAGATGTTTGGGCCAACCTACCTGCCGAGTTCCTTCAAAAACTGTGTGCAAGTGTACCTAGAAGAATTGATGCTTGATGCTGTTTTGAAGGCAAAGGGTGGTCACACCAAATATGGATTTGATTTAGATTTTTCTTCTGTTCACTCACTTTGCATGTAGTTAATTGATAAATATAATCTATTAACATGTCTATTTTTGAACGCATTCTTACTTTACAGCACTTTTTCACACCTGCCTAAAACTTTTGCACAGTACTGTATATATATATATATATATATAGCTGTGAATTCCAAATATTCCCCCCCTGCTGTAAAGTGTATTTTCTGCAGTGGGTGCAAAATAAGTGACATATTTTGCATCTTCTCTGTCTCCTGCACACAAACTGTAGATAAAGCATTTATTATTCTTATTCTTATTCTTAAAGTCAAGTGATCCTGTACCGGCAAAAAAAATAAAATAATAATGATTAGATTTTAATTTCTACTTTAGACCGTACTCTACATGTTTTTATCATTTTGTGGTGTGTTTTATTCATCTACCACAGGGTCATGTTGTTAATTAGACAATGTCTAGGTTGCTTAATTAATGAAGAACAAAAAATAAGTTTAAATCACATAAAATAAATAGTGTGTTTTAAGACTTTAATTTGCAGTTACTGTATAAAGTAACTTCAGGCGTATATATAGTAGTCATCTATTCTTAATTGGCCAGATCCCTGACATCACTGCCATTTTAGGAAATTGGATACATTTAAGTAAATTGAACTTTGTAAGTTTGAGCCAAGACACTTGTAGCACTAACAATTCTAAACAGACTTTAAAAAGCATGGAACCCTGTAAGTTTGAATTAAGTACACCCATAAACTTTATTTTAAGTCCCAAGCTTTGTCCACTGCAAGCCAACTGTTTTGATGTCCCAATATAAATTTGTTTTAGGGGGCTTTTTGCATCCAGCATGCCCACTTAAGTTGGAAAGTACTAAATTATTGCCAGTTCCAACATCTGAAAAATCATCTAGCTGTAGGCAGGTATTTGATATCCAGCTCTTTCGTAAGATCAAGGTTGGCTTAAAAAAAAAGGGATGGAACTAAAGGGGATTGGTTGATTGCTTGGGTTGCTGTGGCAGTTTGCCAAGCCCTTATGTCTTTATATACAGTAAACGGATGACAAGACGAGTGTGCTTTAATACCACTCTCTCTCTCTCTCTCTCTCTCTCTCTCTCTCTCTCTCTCTCTGCCCTTCTGTCTCTCTTTCTCTCTCTCATTCTAGGCTGGTGTCGTGAATAAAATCCAGGCGGAACTTTCTGTTTCCATCAGCAATCTAAAGATAATCTGCAGTAGAATCCCTGTGAAGATGATGCTGCCAAGGTCCGTCCTGCTCGTGACGTTGCTCTGCTCCCTGGCTGGACCTCTCCTGGCTGAAGTCGGATTCTTGACCCATGATTTTTCGACCAGCTTGGAAAACATCCTTCCAACCATGACCCGACCAGTGAACACCAGCCGCAGCTTCTATGGCATCATGTTCGACGCAGGGAGCACAGGGACCCGAATCCACATCTACAAGTTCATTCAAAAAGCTCCAGGTACTGTCCGTTCTCTGTAAATGTCAGGCAATGTCCTTCATGTACTGTTGGTCTGGAAGGCTACAGTTAGCTCATTCAGAAATCCACCCACGTCATGTGGTTAAGAAATAGCTTTTTTTTTTTTTTTAAATATAATTTAGTCTCTTCAAAGCTACAGTATACAGCCTAATGCTGCAGAGGTACAGTGTGGCTTCAATTTCAGTTCCTTCTGCTTACTGTTCTTGTCTCTGTTCCAGTGTTGAGCAATTTTATATGAAATTGTAATGATGTCACTGCCTCAAGCCAGGGATACACAATTACGTTTATTTCTCTTTTTTTTATAGTAATGATTGAAATTACAAGCAGTTGTATAGGGTGTGTAGGGTACAGTACAAGATAATAAAAATGTAAGTACAGAATTGTATTAAATATTTGTAAACGGTATTTTGTATAGAAAATCTAAATCATTAGTGTTGTGCTGTATAGTGGTTTTTAAATATCTGATGCAAATGTGTAGATATTCTGGGTTTTTTAGTTTAATACCCTGGAAAGCAAGAAATATATGAAGTTGCTGAATCACATGCACATTACACAGTTAAAAACAGTTCACGGGTATATCAGCTATGGGAGGGAGTTGTTCTCTGTCATATTTAGTTATTTTTTCTTTTTGTTTTAAAGCTGAACTTCCCCTTTTGGACAATGAGATTTTCCATTCTGTGAAACCAGGGCTGTCAGCCTATGCAGACGCTCCAGAGATGGTATGATTCTTATTGGTTAATAATGATGTATTTTCCATTGCTTTGCAATTACTGGTGTTCTAAAATAAAGTAAATACAAAATATATGCATGTTGATATGAAATGTTTCTTTCATTATGTATGTAGAAATTGAGTCCTGAATTACCAGCAAGAAGATGCCAGTAATTTGCATGTACATGGTTTACATGCATTTCTGATCTGAAAAAACTACAAATCTGCTTTCAACTGCAGTTGTTATTTCTGTTCATAATAAGGAAAAACACTTTTGTATGCAGATATGCAAGAAATTTAAATCCTTGTCATAAATCCTTTTTTTTTTTCTTAGTTTTATTATAAGTTCTACTGGTTATTGTTCCTGTCTGGGTGTTGTTTTTTTTCTTGCTTATTTCAGATTGGTTACAGTGCATTTATTTTATTGTTTTTTCAGGGTGGAGATACAGTGAGACAGCTGCTGAAGATTGCAAAACACTCAGTGCCTAAAAAACAGTGGAAGAAGACCCCAGTGGTTTTAAAGGCTACAGCAGGACTCCGGCTACTTCCAAATGAGAAGGCACAGGCTCTGCTTGAAGAGGTACTTTTATAGTATGGTCATTTTTATAGAAAATAGAAAAATAGGGTCTAGATGCCAGAAGCAAAGCATCTGTCTCTTTCTGAACATAAAGTATCGATCAACCACCAAGTACTTGCTACTGTTGTAAAAACCTGTAGCAACTTTAACTATAGAACCGACTGTGCATGCTTTGAAGCAGGCTGATGTATTTTAAATACATTGTCTTGCCATTGCTGTCAGCCTTGCCACTAAAAGGTTATCTAACAGAAGAGAGCGTCCTGGTGCAGTGACTGTTTCTCGTGACTAATGCAATGTATTTTTGTATGCATTGCGCTTTGTGTGTAACCCTTAAGCTGAGGTTTAGGATAGGCTCTTAGTTAGCATGTGGTTAGGTTAGGGGTTTCAGACTGGGGTTTGGCACCCTGTGTTTTTGAAGTCTTTATATTTCTTCAGGTTTAGCATGAAAAGCATCATACACACTCTACATGAACACCACATATCTGCAATTAGTGGGAAGTACAGAAGTTCTTCGGTGTTTTATTTTAACCATTAACACATGCCTTTATTTCCAGGTTCAGGAGGTCTTTGAAGAATCACCATTTCTTGTACCAAACAACAGCGTTAGTATAATGGATGGAACAAATGAGGGTAAGGGAAGATTAGACCAGGTAAAGCTGATAGGTGGATGTTACTGAGTGGTGAGGCAGCAATGTAGGTGTTCCTAAGGGAAACGTGAAGAATCATTTTAGCATATCTTTCCGATTACAATCTTTAGGATATAATAACCTGTTATTACTTTATGTAGTCAACCCAGTTTGTGAGCACTTCCACCCACAATTGCTGTAAAATGTACTTCCACACCTCTCATTTTAAGTCATTGTGTATTCCTGCAGGGTTAGATGTGTAATACTGCTGTCATTTTATAAGTCCCAGACGTGCACTCATAGTCAGTGTGAACTAATTGGATGGGTTTTTTATGTTGTGTGTGGGGTTTTTTATTATTTTTTTAAGTCAATTTACTTAAGGCAGAATGACAGACTGACATTGGTCACTTAATAATAATAATAATAATAATAATAATAATAATAATAATAATAATAATAATAATAATAATAATAGTGGTGTCTGAAAAATGGTTCTGCCAATGTCCTTTAGCTCCACTCAATACAGCAGTCCTGGAAACCTAATATATATATATATTATATATTATCTATTATCTATATATGTATTATCATTATTTTTATTAAGAAACTGTTTAATTAGCCTTAATGCTAAAAAAGAAAAGGAAATAACAATCCAGAGAGACAGGTTTGCACAGGGCAGGATACCACAACAGAACATTGATGCAGAATGCCAGGAAACACGGCAGGCACAAGTCTTTACACTGCCAAAGCAAGCGCCAGATAACAGAGCTGCTGCTAACATTTTAACACCACATGAAATTCCCTTGAAGTGTCTTCTACAAAATTACATTCATGGCAGCATGTCGCAATTTGTGCTCAAGAAATAACAATGTGTCTGTTTTTTAATCAAATATAGCAGAAATGTGAGATTTTTACAAATTGTTGTAAGACAATTGTGCCAAAGGAAAGAGCAGCTTCTTGATTTCGTCTTTTTTTTTTTTTTTTAGGAATTTTAGCTTGGGTAACCGTAAACTTCTTAACAGGTAAAGTACTGACAATTTTGTAGCATGTTGCATAGTATGTATTTATTGAGATTACACTGCATGCATCTTAAAGTCTGGAACTGTTATTTCTGTACATCTGATTAATAGAAGGCAGGAAATAATTAGACTCTCGGTATATAGGAGTGTGGGCCTTTACAGCTTTTAATGCGAGACACACCCTGCATCTTGTGTACAGCTCATTTACAATTTTACAAATTGCATGGCTTGCAGGTAAGTTTCTTCTCTTCAGCTGCTCCCTATGCAAATTTGAAGCACAAAGCAAACATTGCACCAAAATATTGATTTATTGGAAGTAACCCATTTGAACAAAATGGGTTACTTCCATTTAAGAGACCGGTATTTCCTTTCAGGTCATCTTTACCTTAAAAGCTACAGGACTGTTGGAACCTTGGACTTGGGTGGAGGTTCAACTCAGATCACGTTTCTGCCAAAAACAAAGGTGAGAATGACATTTAAACTCTAGTTAGTGATTGTATATCTGGCTTTAAAAAAAAAAAAAAAATTATATTATGCTTTTTTTACATTTTATTTTAGAAAACCCTTTTATCAGCCCCCCAGGATTACATTGCAAAATTGGAGATGTTTAACACAACTTACCAACTGTACACTCACAGGTAAGTGTACAGAATTACTTGTAGTTGTGCTGTACTGGTAGGTGAATTACTGTAACTGGAATGTGGTTGAATACACTGTACAAAACACTAAATATCAGATGGCTTTTACATTATTGTGTACATTCTTTACAGCTTATTGGTCTGCTGCATTATTAGCTCATTTAATGCACAAGGTTCCCTAGGGGGTTTATTGCATGTGTTTGTATCTTGAATAGTGTGTTTGTCTTCATGGGGCAAGTGACACTTTGGAGGGTTTAGTGAATTTCCCACCAAGAGTAGCCAGCAGTGTGTGTTAAACTGTTTTGATTTTGTAAACCTATCAATGAATACAGCTCTCCTGAGAACTGATGTAGATAATGCTGTTGTTTTTACCATATGTAGAGGGAAGTTTTTATATTGTTGTCTTTGTTTGTCATTTTATTTTATTGGTATATTACTTGACTTTTTTGAAAGGATTTTAAAGGACGCTGCGTTTTATTTTATTTTATTTTTTTTCAGCTACCTGGGTTGTGGATTGTATGCTGCTAGACTGGCAACTCTTGGAGCACTTGGAAATCACGGTAATTTATTTGTTTTTTATTTAGCAGACGCCTTTATCCAAGGCGACTTACAGAGACTAGGGTGTGTGAACTATGCATCAGCTGCCGAGTCACTTACAACTACGTCTCACCCAAAAGACGGAGCACAAGGAGGTTAAGGGACTTGCTCAGGGTCACACAATAAGTCAGTGGCTGAGGTGGGGTTTGAACCGGGGAACCATGGTTACAAGCCCTTTTCTTTAACCACTGGACCATACATTACACGTTAAAACCCCCTGTTAAATCAATGTGTTTTCTTGCGTTTCTGGGTAATGGTTTTTGAAATGCTAGTTGTTAAGTGATTCAGTCCATCCCACACTGTTAGTCTCTCTGTGTTCCACAGAATTGTTCTTTTGTTTCACTAGTATTACATATTCAACTCCAGCACTCAGAGTGGTTTTGAGATATCTTTAAAGTTATAATGAAACATTTTAACAAAAAGAAAAACAACTCCATTTTCTTTCTCTCTCTCTCGCTTTAGCACAAAATAAAGTATACACAAGCACATGTTTTCCAAAGAGGTTTAAAGATGATTGGACTTTTGGTGGAATAACATACAAAGTTAGCGGGAATCCGGATGGTAAGTGAAACTTTGATAACACTAAATGCTGTACATGGTAGCTTCTTCAGGCTGAGCTGTTGAAGAGAAGTATATAAATGCAATAAACATGTTTTGCTCAAGACAGTTTGGAATTATCTATCTTAGCTTAAACCTTTTAATGGTGGTGATGTTACTAACTGTATATTAAACTGCAATGAAAATGTCAGTCAGCGTCTAAAATAACACGGTAGCTTGCACCACAATCAAGAGCTCTGGGCTATTTACTGTGTGATTATTTTTTAGGCAATCCCTGGTTTCAGTTTTACCACTCCCAGTCATGTGGTATAAGTAGAAGCCCCGAGGGGTATGTAGAATTCTTTGCTGGTGTAACCATTTAGAATGTGCTTAGAAATGTGCCCTTCATGTGACCTTCACCAGGGCAGGGCAATCTGTAGTTTGGGGGCTTTTTTTGTAGAATCTACATAAATATATATATATATATATATATATATATATATATATATATATATATATTGTTAATGAAACCTGTATGTAGGAGAAAGGAAGGTATGCATTCATCATTTAGATATGAACAAACACATCTTTTTTTGTTTTCTAAATTGATTGTCATTACAATAACTTACAAGGATAAAAGGGGTGGGGGTCAAGGCACTGTTTTCTTTAGGGAAGTTCTTCACTTACATTTCCCTTCTGTTCTAGGCTACACAGGATATAAACACTGCTACCAGGAAGTAGTGAAAGTGGTCAAGGGAACTGTCCATCAGCCAATGGAGGTGAAGGCCAGCTCTTCCTTTTACGCCTTCTCATACTACTTCGACCGAGCTGTGGAATCAGGACTGATCGGTGAGTCACACAAAAAGAGCTTAAGATTAAACAAAGCCCTCTTTGAACCTGTGATTACCAGTCGGCTCTCGAAATAAACCCACAGACTTTCGGAGAGGTTATTTAAAACTGCTGACACGCTTGGTCTGGTAGGAAATCAAAGGTGTTATTTTCATATTATTTGTAATTTCAATATACAGCCTGTCTGCAACGCTGTTCAAAGACATCCACTACGCAGCATGTCTTGGTGCTTTATTTTTTTATATTTCGCATGAATATTTGTTAAACTTTTCTTTTTAGGCAACCAAAATAATCCAAACAGAGTACAATGCATCATCTGGTTATGAATCAAGATAAAGTTTGGCAGCATTAAAAGCAATCTTCAAAGCTTATGTTTTGTAATATCCTGTGATCTTACTCTTCTTTTGCAGATGGACAGAAAGGGGGTATTATAGAAGTCCGAGACTTTAAAAAGAAAGCCAAAGAAGGTAAGGTTCTGGATTTTCAATCTCAAGTCAGGTAGGCTCCTGGCCTCCACATTCCCCTGGCCTGCCTTAACAGTGCTTTGTGTCCTAGAAGCAAGCAAACCATGCCCATGCCCAAGCATGTCAGCGGTTTTGTGTGGGCTTTCATTGCAATGCATTGGGATCAGATGAGTAAGAAGTTAGGCAGATTTTCTGGTATTAAGCCTGTAGGTGAATTGGCCTTAAAATAAACCACACTGTTATAGTTGTTATGCCTTGGTGCATTAGCAGGTCCTTAGGGAGATAGCTTCAGTTTGTTTGTCAACTACCAAATTGCTGATGAATAAGAGGTGAGAGACAGGCTTTCGGGTGTCTTTCATTGGGACCTGGACTAGATAGATACAGTACAGGCACCAGTAAGGTTATGAAGGGCATAACTAGTAAGAGCTGTGCTCCACCAGGGTCAGGAAAGTAGATAACAGCCTCCGATCTAAGCTGTCTGTTTCCAGTGTAGCAGGATAGAATTCAGGGCACCTGGCTGCTAATTGGCAGGCAGATTGTTTCATTGGCACATTACCAAGTACTGTACATGTGCTTCTGGCACTGTCTTTGCTGTACTGTGTTGTATGTGTAGAACCTGTATGCAGTGTATGACGATTTGCGTAAGATGTAGTCTGTACTGTAACTTTTAGCAATTTAGTTTGTCTGTTTTTCATTAAAAAATAAAATAACCATATCTGCCAAGGAGCCAGGATCTCATTCAAAATTTCTATTATTAGTGCTTCATGGGCTGGTTTTATAGACAACAATTAGCACTAATCTTGGACTACTTTGCTTAGGGTAAGGTAGTTCAAGATTGTTGCTAATCAAGGTATTTGAAACACGCCTTTATGTTGTTGTGTTTTTTGTTTTTTTTTGTCTGCATGCTACTTTTAAATCAGCCATGAGAAGTTAAACCTCATACCAAATGTTATCCTCCCTGCTTTAGTGTGCAATAAAATGACAAAGTACCGTCCAATAAGTCCATACCTGTGTATGGATATGACTTACATCACTGCCTTACTGAAGGATGGATTTGGATTCAAGGAGAGCACAGTTTTACAGGTAAGCAATCCCTGAAGCATTGGTAGCTTAACAGGAAAAAGAACATAAGACTTGAAGCAGTTTGAGCTGTTTCATGCTTTTTGTTAGGATTTGCATTACTTCATCCAGAACGCTAAACCATATATATAATAATAATAATGAATGTACTAAAAAAAAAAAGAATGAAGGCATTGAAAAAAAAATCTTACTGAGATGTTTTATCTAGTTACCTTTTTATTAGTACGCTTTGGGGATTTCAAGTTCGCATGCAGCAGAATATGTTATTCCTTTCTTGTAAGTGTGTTTTATTGTGAAGACACAGCGAGTATGCCAGGTAACACCAAGTATGTTCCATGTATCCAGCAATGAATAAAGGCTTGGAAAGTGTAGTTTTATGTGTTATGTAAATGTATAAGGCGGCATTTCTGCTGTTGTTCACAGCTGACCAAAAAGGTGAATAACGTTGAGACAAGCTGGGCTTTGGGAGCCGCTTTCCACCTGCTGCAGTCACTGAAGATGCCCTGAAGGCAGAATGCAAAGACAGTGGCTTACAGATATGGACCATTCCAGCCGGCATGACCAACTTTGAATAACAAAAATAAAAGCCCAGGTCTATTCAACACTGCCATACGTGGTTTTATGTTGACTGGTTAATTTAGGGTTGAAAGAAAGACTTGCATTGCATGGCAGTTGTGAGCCATTTCATGTTTTACTATGTGCTTAATTAGACACAGCCTCTTGATTTTAAAGATGGTCACTGTAAAATCTGGAATTCATCAAACTTCTATGCAGAGGGCTTGTTATTCACATCCCTGTTTCTTGTAATATCAATTTGGTTTTTAACATCTGTAAATATTTTTTGTATCTTTTAACCCATAAATATCAAGCAAAAGCGTTTTTATATGTGCAACCGTTTTACATTTAACTTTCTATAGAGCAAAAGTGCTGTCTTAATTACAAACTTGCAGGGATATTTTCTTCTCTAGGGGAGCATAATTTAGGAAAGCTGAGACCCTTTGCAAATCCATAACTGACCATGTTGAATTCCAAACTAGCTTGTCGATAATTTTACTCAATTGGGAACTATTTATTGCTTTTATTGCATAAAACACTTTAATTACAGGTACTGTAAGTGAGATCGCTGTGATCACTTGTTAAGTGAGTATCAGTTCTACAGATTATATTTTTATTGGTGAGTCTATATAAATGCCACTACAGCTCAGGGTGCTGAAAAAAAAACACGCTCACGGCAAGTGCAGTACCAGCCACTGAAGGGTCAGCTTTAATATTAGACACAGCCATAGTACTTCTATTTGTAGCAGAACTTGAGCTAGCAAATTATTACATAGTATTTATAGCAGCTTGGCCACATTGGCTGTCATACAGCTAACTGCCTGGTGATGGTTTGCCAGCGACAGCTTGCTGAATATGCAAACCGTTTACAGTGCATTGCTAATTGCATCTATAGTCTGTGTTTGCAATGGTTAAACACGCCCTACCGTTCAATTTTACAAACCTATTTCAACCCTTTGACGTATTGGAGTAGGTCATGCAGTAAGGGTTGACTCCTAGAAATGATGCACAACGTGCAAAAAGGAATTACAATTGTTAAGGTGTTTTACTAGTGCTTTGGACATCATTTTACATCATGCTAAAAAAATCAAAAAATGTGATTGTCCACAAAAGCATGGTGCTATAATAATATTATTAACTTAAAACAGAACATACATGGATTTCATAAGAAGCAAATATGCAACCAGGAGAAGGACACAGCTGGCACTTAAGTGACTTGCACAGCTCATATTTATTATATACAAGTAGGTGCAACCCAGTTTTAAAGCTAGTTCACGGTTTATGTACAGAATTTGGAAAAGTAGGACCGATGGCAAGCTTCCATGTTTTTATTTTCTTTGACAGCCAAGATAAAGAGACATTTTAAAAATGTTAATCATTTTAATATTTTATGTATTTAAATAATAATAATACTATTTAACCTGAAACCTTATTGAACTGGATTGATTAATTCTTGCTTTTTTGCTGTTAAGGGGACAATGTATTTCAATTGTGCTTTGTTGGTTGTTCCAAATAAAATTGTAAACTTTTACATTTTTACAAACTGTACTAAAAAACAATGCTCTTATTATTCATTGATATATGAATTAACCAGTACAGGTGCCTCTTTTGTTTTAATGTCATTGTGTCTTTGTGTTAGGAACAAGCAGGTTCGTTTCTTTATTGATAATGGCAATGATGTGGAAATGCTGTTGATTCTCAGTAATACAAAACTGTTTCAATTGTAATTTATATATATATTTTTTTTCTCTGTTATTAAAATACTTAAGATTTTTATAAGTTGTGTCTTGCTTGTTTGTAACATCAATTAATTGTTCGTCCAGTCTGTCATTGGATTTGAATAAATGCAAGATATATTCCAATATGAGCTCCACTTAAACGATCCCTCCGCAGTGCTGAATATCAATATTACTCAGTGCTTGAACACTCACTGCTTGTTGTATAAAGGACATTGTAATTATTGCTAGTGAGTCAAGAAAAAATATTTGTTTTATGAAAAATGCAAGCAAGAATGTAAAGGGATACTAATGCTTTAAAATAAATGATCATTTTTGTAGGTATTATACATTATTTTCATTTTGAGTTGGGTGAAGCCCATTTATCCTGCCACAGCACTATAGTTTAATGCCATGTTTCCATCTCCACCATGAAGCAAGGCTGTAGAACCTCAATCCAGTATCAAATTAGGGCTACCACATATTTACAGCTACAATCTACAAACCAGTATGTAACAGGACAGTACCCAGTATGTATCACTGGGTCTTAGTTTCACAGGTTTGCCATTAATTCAACTTCCTCAAATATTTCATTATAAATAACTCGGCTCTACAGTCTACGTAAGCGTTTTTTTAAACCCGCCTCACGCTTCCTTCACAACGGAAAATATGGGCAAAGCTTACCTTTAGCTGTGAGATTTCCTCCAGGATGGTCTTGTGACAAGTTGGTGTCATTTCCCAGTAAACATTTACATAAATTATGTTCTCCTCTTAGGCCCAGCTATTTCTTCTCCACTCCCAATACCTTCCTTTGCTCCTCGCATTGTCTCTTCAGGCTCCGGTTCTCTCGCTGTTATGCAGACTCTCCCAGCCACATCCATTGGCCATGCGTGTTACCGAGCTTCACACCCAATACTCCCCTGCACAAGATGGAAGCACTTGCAATGTTCCCGGTGCTCTTTGCCAAACCTAACTGGTAGTTTTATTTCATTTCGCTGGTGGTGTGTCTTTCCTCGTGATTGACAGTTTTCTATGTATGCTAAAGAGAATCCATCTAACACTGTACTCTTGACTACCTTCTGTACCAAGAAAAGAGTTAAGCAATGTATTTTTTTTTTACATTTTACACAGCATGCAACACTAAAGCAAGTAGTGAAACCAGGTCAAATTTACGCTGCCTTCCTTTTTTCATTAAACTTCCATGTTTTTGCTTCTCTACAGTAGCACTTGCATGACTTTGTGCACTGATGATGATGATGTGTTAGCTGCTGAGAGCTGCTCTTCTTGCAATGCTACAGATGTGCTGTTTCTACTAGCGACTTTATAATGCCCTTTCTAGTGAAGCTGGTTATGGTAAAACCAGGCAAGATCCAAAGGTAATAAATAATAGAGTTGAAAATTGTATGTGTTCTGGCTGCACATAGAAAATGCATTGGATACAGTCCACAGACAAGAAATTAATGTGACAACTGAACTGAAATATACAAAATACTGTACTGGCAACTGGAAAACATGAAGAGAAGGCAAGATGGGCAACTCGTAGTTTCAGTTATATTTACTGACGGGTTGAGATTAAACAGCTCACAACTGTAATATTAAGACTAATAAGAACTATCCAGGTCATAAGAAAAGCACCATCTGGGTGAAAACATCACATGTACTCTTTGAGCCAGTCCAACTCCATTCTTCAAATGAACAGATTCTTATAAAAGCAACTCTAAAAACCACACATCTCAAAATATAACTTTATTAATTTACAAGCAGTACATTCAACTGTGCACAGCCCACAGACGATGTGTTTCATTAACAGCAGCAGCAAACATTCAGCAGCCCTGGACTTCTTCTGAACCGCTGCAGTGCCTGGATGCTGACCGAAGATTTGAGGGCTTTCACTTACTGGCAAAGGCCATGATCTGTTCCTGAACGGACAAGCAAAGTGCATTATTAATCTCAACTGGATAAGCAAGATGCAGAGGTTAATAATGTTTTTCCTTAAGCTGTTCACCCTGCTAGTGTTGTTAACCTTAGTTATCTTAAAGCGGAATTCACACAAACATATAACTCCCCGTGTAGTACAGCCCATATTGTAGACAGAGCGGGTCAGAAACTCAGGAAGAGAGTCAGCAATTATAAAAAATAGATGAATTTGGGGCACAGAGGTTCTCAAAATCTTTAAGGACTGATCTGGATTATAATAGGGCATTCGGTTTGGAACGAAAACAATTTTATACCAAAAAAATTAAAAAAAACATGATAAAATCGTAAACTGAAGCATTCGGAGAGGACTACAAAAGCATGCATGGGGTGTAACTGTGGTGGAAACTTGCACTTCACCACCGTCCCAGCCGTACCTTGGGGTCATTCTGCCTTCCAGTTCACACAAGCCACTTTCGGGAATTCATCATCAAAGTTAGAAATACCACAGTTCATAACCCCGTGGTGGCCTAGCAAATTACATACAATTTTTTACGATTCAAGGGCTTTAAAAGAAACCATGTAATCACACACAACCGCAACTTACTTTTAAAGGAGGAACAGCACTGGTGGCTTGCAGTCCGAGTGTTCTGAGGAGGACAAAGGGAGCCATCTTGGTGGAGTAGAGTCGCTTCAGGATGTCAATGGCAGCCATCATGGGCAGGTTGTGTCTCTGGCGCTCGGTCTCATATTCCAGCAGGTGACGTGTGGCTCCTAGGGAAGGAAAAACAGAGTCAGAAAGCCAGACATCACGTCATCACGAGACCAACTTGGCTTTAATGCACCTTAATTCAAGAGCTCCTACGAGCCCAGACTGAGCTCACTTTGAACTCGTTAACTTACCCAGGTCTCTTCCGTCGAAGGCTGCATGGCTCAAGTGTCGAGTGAGGCATGCCACATCCCCGAAGCCCAGGTTCACTCCTTGGCCTGCCAAAGGGTGCACCCTGTGGGCAGCGTCCCTGCATAAAGGCCCAGGCAACTTTGTTAATTTGCAAGCCACCCGTCACCTGACTGCATCATGAATACCCTTGTGCGCATAACCACAGTACATGTGGGGATCTGCTGTCACATGCAAACACATATCTAACTAAGAAAATTTAAAAAAAAAAAAAGACAGAATAGACAGAAAAATAAATCTGCATAGGTTTCCTAATACTTTCCTCTTTTAAAATTCTATTCTCGTAATGTTCACAAAGTATTTCATTGCTCTCATTAGCACCCTGTATAAAATGACATACTTCTGTATTTTTACACCCTTTAAATGACTTCAAATAACTATGAAAAAAAAATAGAACAGGCACGTGTGCAATTAACAATGAAACCATTATTATTATTACTTGATAAATAACAAACTCTTTATGGGTCCTTAAATTAAACTTTTGGGTAGTTTGCTACTAGTTTTGCAAAAAATATGCCGATTGCATTCTGGTTTCAATGCCTGGCTTTGCCTGCTCATGCACAGCATGGCTACGAGTGCATTTCGGATCATTTTATTTTCTTATAATGCAATTTCATGGCGCAATAAATGGTATCAGTTGTCATGAATATGAATCTCACTGAAAATGAGACTGCAATATAAAATGTATGGTTGTTTTTATTGGAGTTCTTTCATGTGAACGATTGTGGGAAGCCAAGAGCAGCATGTGGTGCAGTTCAGTTTTAGCCCTGCATACACACTGTTCTCAGGGCCGCCACAATAATTCCAAAACAGAAGGCCAATAAAAATAACCATGAACTAATTAGAAATCTTGCACGTCTCTTTAAATATGCCTCAAGAGTCTTTCCACACACCAGAACTCTACCATGGGCTACCCGACCCCCTCGTTTGAACTTCCTCCTCAAAATTAACGTGGATATTCTTCTCTCGCAATGCAAAGCTCTAGGCCGAGCAATCATTGCTCGTACTGCCTGCTTCAGCAACACAGTTTGACAACACTACTGCAGTGATAGGGTGATAAAATGATAGGGTGACAGAGTGAGCTCCTGCATTTAGTAGTACTGCCTACCCAATGAGAGCCACTCTGTGCCGAATGTACTCGGAGGCATGCCCCAGGCCCAGGGGGAACATGGCTTTGCTTTTGGGGTCGACGCGAGAGACGCTAGGAGGCAGCTGGCGTGGTGAGGTACCGGAGGGCATGAGCAGGGACAAGGCAGATCTGAACACGGTGCCCGCTGTGTGAATCAGCTCAGAGTGGTTCTCATTGCTCCACTGTGAAAAGAGAAAAGCTTTCTGTCAATTACTGCACAACAGCGTGCACGTTTAATACAACACCCCACTGCTTCTGTTGTTTTGATTTGTTGTGCATATGAAATCAAACCACTAAAATTGTAAAAATTGTAAAAATAGGCAAGTTACTGATTGTCTAATTTAATTGAGGACTTTAATAGGCCACACATGCAATTTATTTTAAACAGTAAGAGAAAAGGAACACAGAGCCACAAATGGTAAAATGCAGGAGACTTTGTTTAAGATGCCTAATCAAAAGCACAAAGTGGTCTAACAGTTTCACACAAGTGTCTATTGTTTATATATCACTGAGTAATGATCGAAAACTGAAATTCTCAGACCCAGAGGTTTTCATGCAGGTAGATATATACAAGGATATAAATGACAAATGTTGAGGTGTTCTAATAAAATGTACACACTACTGTATGTAAATTCCAGTTAATAAATACAGGCGCATACAGTACAGGGATGATTATTATTATTTTTCTTTCTGCAAATTCACAAGGTTTCTATGGATACCCTGGTTTGTCAGCAAAAGGCAAGTTTTAATTATTTCTATTTAGTTCAAACACATACAGCGTAGCTGCCAAATGAAGGGCAGCGTCAACCGCAGCACACATTTAATAACCCAGCGCTGCACACAAGAGCACATTCTCATTCTCCAGCTGCTTTCAGAGCAGCCTTCGCCTGTCACACAAGCAGCTCGTATTTTAAGCAAGAGGAAAACCACCAGCACTAAATTATACGAACAGCATTCACTTTGATTGGGATTCCAGGTCCTGTTACCCTGCCAGGGCACAACATGGATAAAATAAAATGAATTAAAAAAAATGCCACAGCAATGGGGTTGAAGTCAGACGGAGAAAGAAAGCAGCAATGTTACCGACTTCTTCATTGAAATCCAAGACCTTAAATTGAATGTAGCCAACAATAATAATAAAAAAATAAAAACATCCAGAGAGCACTCATTTTCATTTTTCAAACCCGGCACCTGGCACTACATTAGGTCAGAGAGTTGGTTTCCAGTGCCTTCTGGGCACGGTTTCCAGTGCCTTCTGGGCATGCCAGTCAACAGGGGAAGCAGCTGGTTGGTTAATGACAGGAAAGAAGCCGTTGAGGGTGAAATGACCAAGGCTTGCACACAGTGATTTCTTTAACCTGGTGTAGTATATTACGGTTTTAAAAAAAACCCCACAATGTGTCCATACAGAACCATACGTGCACAACAGACCAGATTGATGGAGTTCTTTCATTAGCTCCCATTTAGCTGTGATTTATTCATGCTGTATAATATCCACTCATACACTCTATGCACCCCCCAGTGATCGCTAATTCAGCCAAGTTTACACAAGCCAAGTTAAAGGGATAATTATCTACATTTTCCTTATATTTAATGTCTTAGCCGTTTCATAAACAATGTGTGTTCTGTATGATTATCTATGATCTTTTCTGCTTTGCTGACTATTTGCAAAAAAAACATTATAGAATGAAAAACTCCTCAACACTGACAAGCTTCTTCAACACACTTTAGAAACTCCGCCTCAAGGAGTCTATTGGGAGGCAATTTTTTACAGAGACTGTACATAAGCATGACAAAGAACAATCTAAACAGGAACAGCAATAGAGAATTATTCAGATCACATAGAAGGATATGAAACAGGATATTAAGACTTTGGAACATGTTAAAAATGGTATAAAAAGAAGTGGATTCAATTTGCCCAAATGAGGTGACCCACGCCTTCCACTTCTTGTGACTGAAAACCACAAAGCTCTTGTGAACTCGGTCTCTAGCATTAGTTCATATCTCAACCCTGCTGCCACAACTCTACTATGACCTCTTTAATCATTCGAATTCAAGACACCGGCAACACTTATTAAATCACCACAATGGCTCACCCACGATGAGTCGACAGTATAGACTTACAAATGCAGAGTTGATTGCATCAACAAAGCTCTCATCGTCCAAAGCGAGCAGGTCCGTCGCGTGCTGATGGGTGGTGGACCACACCAGCGAGCTTGCGCTGTCTGATAACTTTCGCAGACGGGGAGAAAAAGAAATTAAACAATTCCACAGGCAAATCTTTTAATGACCCACTGTTGCATACAAACCAGGTTTAATAGATACCACAGCCTTCCATTGTCTGATACATTTTACAGATGGAGAGGGATCAAAGCTAGACACTAGCACAGATCACGGCTGACAACTATAATGATGCTCTCTGTTGCATAGAAACATGTACAAATATTTATGTGTTCTGACAAATTATTACTATGTAACTCTTGGAAAACCTTGTTAAAATGCATACATATTAAATACTGTTATTGCAATGGATTAGATTAATTGGGAGCAGTAAATCCTATAGTAAATGCCTTGAAATTTGAAAATCTTGAACTAACAGGAGCTTAGTTAAAATAAGCAGCCTAATGCAATACAAGCAATAATAATAATAATAATAATAATAATAATAATAATACATATAAATAAATTGTCTTACTGGAAGCAATGCAATTGGTCCAGTGGGCAGGAACCTTTGCCAAGCAACATTGTTTTCTGTTGGCTACAAATAAATCAACAGGAAAAAAAAAAAAAATACATATTATAAAAATATCACTACAACCAAGGCACGGAAATAGGGGAGGAATTAATAACAACAACAAAAACAATACAGTGCACATGGCTACAATTACACACTATGAATGGTTTGCTCAAGGCTCTTACCTCGAACATAAACAAACCTCTGTGTTACCACTGAAAAACAAACTGGTGCTTGTGGTTCAAATCGTAACACACTGCCCACGAAAAACCTGGACTTCCTCCACCTACCAGCATCGAGTGTGGCACTGCTAGCTGTAAGCAGTGATATTGTTCTCCGAGATGCAACACCAATTTCATCCTTTAGATGTCCTGGGTAAATTCTCTCCAGAGAAGCACAGGGCAGCTCTTTCATACCATTGCTACATTCTTATTACTCTTCTACATTTTGAAGTGTGCTCTGTTACGTGCTTATAGACACCTTCACAATTGTGTTAGCAACACAAGCAAAATACTGCATACAATCGGGGTTCTTCAGACAATGTTTTGGTCTGTAGGAATGTACCTCAGACAGGTGAAGCACCGCGACCACGGCGCTCTGCTCGTAATTCCACTGGACTGTCTGCATTCCGGCTGCTTTTCGTACCGTGGAGTTGGGTCCATCAGCCCCAATCTGCAAAAAAAACCAAAATATATTAAAAAAATTTAAATGAATACAATCTGGTATAGCAACCTACATTTCGTTTGCTGCTTTGGAAGTTGGACTGGAGTCCCAAAAATCATAGGACAATGAGGCGCCAATGTATTTTCAGTTTTTAGAAACTGTTATATCACTAATATGGAATACCATTATAAAAAAAGAAAAAAATGAAAGCAAAACTACTACTTTTTTCCAATTTTTAATAGGTGTACTTACAACAAAATGATATTATCAGGAAAAATGACCCCCCTCACATACTGGTGCTCTATGTGGATGCAGTAAACAGTGTTACCACTGGACAGTTAACGACACAGACAATATTAAATGCATCTCTGGTTTGAATGGGAATGGATTCGCTGTTGTTCTAATGCTGACCAGCAGTTTGGTTTGCAGTTGCTGCCCACTCGCCAGCTCCACCTGCACCCAGGGATTGGACTCGGCAGTCTGGTAGGGGAGAGGCCAGGTGTACCTCACCGCTCTGCTTCTGTACTGAACCTTCACTTGATCTGTGAACACAGCACATTGCCTATTAAAGTGTGCGCACCGACACATGCTCTGAAATCACGCCACACATTTAGAAGGACATGGACGCCAGGGCTTGGCTGCGACTAATTCAGAGCACAACTGCCACAACCACAGAAGTACCACTAATTTTACCAACTAACAGAGATTGACAATTTTGAAACAGGCTTGGGTAACCACACCTGGCAACACTAATAGCGCTTAGCTATCAGTCATCCGTGACATGCCATCTTGGTGCCAGCACTGCACGGTTTTACTCCACTTTCCATGCACCGTGCCAGAAGCTTTAAGCATGACCGGCTGAGTACACTGAATCCACTGCGTGCTGCCTGTCAAACACAGTCTAGTCCAGCATGTAATATTCTTTCTTTTTTTGTTTTGTTGCTTTGCTCCAAAAATTATTTTGTATACTATATTAAGGTTATGTGCACACCAGAATTATGGACTGGAAAAATAAAACCAACTATACAGTAATCATAACAGTAATACAACACCAATGTTTTGATGCACTATCCCAGAGAAATGATTGAGATCTTTTATTTAAAGAAACTTAACAAGCATGTGGTAGCATAACGTCGGGCAGTGGCGCCTTGCTATTGAACAGAAGCACAATACACTGGCGCGGCCCTCGGAAATGAGAGGCTGTGCACACGACAGCAAAACAGCTGTGACCCCATAGCCAAAGTACTGAGTCCTAAATGTTGTCACATTTGGTTGTCTTTCTTATTATTTATCTTGGATTTTATATCCGGTGTTGCAGGGTACAGTCACCTTATCAGGGAACTATTCTGAAATGATGTTGCTGTGTAAATGCTACAGGAAGGATCTGGACTGTGTGACATGCCATGTGATTGGTTGTGCAGTATAGAAGGCCTGGAGCAGATTGGGGTGATTTAGTTGGCTGGAATGTGTGTATCTGACAAGTCAGAGCGCTTGTACCCAGAGTTTTTGAAATGTTTCACATGGTGCTTTGCTCTACTAGTTGATTGATTGCACAGACTGGTAGCCCCTGAAAGCAGCCGGGCGTACCGCACCTACCTGAAACCGCATCGAGCTGTTTTGTCAAGGCAGCCATTACAACATCGTTCTCTACAACGTAACCCATTTCATCTTCCAGGTTCTCCTTATCAAAAGTGATCATCGCGTCGGAACAGGCATCCCAGACCTGGGCAAAAATGATCAGCGGTTTAGTATCCACAACTATTAAGAATGGCAAGACATTAATATCAGTCTAATGACAGACATTTCATTATCAAAATGGCTCCGGCTTGCTAGTAATTTGACACTAACCAACGTTACATTTTCAGAGAATGGCCCGAGAGCTGTGGAAACCGGGCCTTTATAAAACAGGAGCCTTGACTGCTAAACGACCTGTTTTCACCGAAACTCATTTCCAGACCTTACTGTTCCGGTCATTGGCTAGACCCCCCGAAAGAAGTTTATTTTTTTCTATATATCGAAATACGATAACATGTTAGGTTTTTTGTTTATTTTAACCGCAGGAATGTGTAAAAACAGACTCTGGTACTGCTGACAGAACATTCTAGAAACATGACTTATTTGCAATCTCGCAATGTTGAGGTTAACTGGCACAGTGCACTGGGGTGATTACTGTATGGTTACTGCACTGCCCCAATGTTTAAAATCTCCTGCCAGAGTATCACAGCATGCCATCATTAAACTAACCGCTGTAAGTTATGGGAGAGGTATATCACGATACCTCATTTACCATGGCATCCCTAACCCCAACAGCGACCACAGCGTTTCTTATTTGGTACAAAAAGGCCACATCTTAACGTGAAGGCCACATTACAGCCGCAGCTGTAAACCATGGGCACTTTGCTGCTGACGTCGGCAGTCCACTTCACTTTAATCTTTTTTTTCACATGGATTTATAGCTAGCAGAAAGAGGTGGGGGGGGGACTCTTATTTTAGACCTTTTATTTGTTTCCTCTTTTTCTTCACATTGGATCCTGATTTAAACACTTGTGTTTTTACGGACAGATCAGAGAATGTGCCTGGCCTGTAATAGTCCAAACTACCGCTACAGTTTAAATGCATCTCGCTCCAGAGCTGATATCCAGACGGGCACTCAGCTTCTGATGCCATTATAAATATATACCACAGAACGTACTGAATGTTCAGCTCAACCACAAACCAGTCGCTCTTTCATATGAGGAGTTTCACGTCCTTCAGAAAATGATACAGTGGGTTAGGATTACACATATAGAATGAAAAGAAAATATGATTCAGGTTAACGTTATTCCTTATTAAATATGGCACTCCTGGCATTGAAGCCAGCAGAACACAAGGTACATACCCTACACTGTTGTAGTGGTGGAATATGCACAGTACAAACAGATTGATTCAAGTGTAGAGTTTGGGTTTCAAGTTGATACATTTTGACATGAATCTGTAGGGCTCTGCAGATTTGATCTTTCCCAGCTAGTCTTGTAAACCTATTAGAAGAAACCCACCAGGTTTTCATTTCAGATTGATGCAGTGCGGACACACTGTATGCACTGAGCAATGGTTCTCTATTCACAAAACTGGACTGCTATTCCTAAAACCAAAAGCAGTGTTTCAAAACCATACAAAAACAAAAAAAACACAATGCACCTTGTAACCAAGAAATATTGCATCTTGAACGAGTGTTAAGAATGTGATCAGAAAATCAGCATGCCAGCTCCCTGAACTTTAAAACTGAAGAGGTCTTACCTGCATCCTATTGAAAGGCTTGCATCTCATGTTGAGAATGTGATCCCAGGCACCAATACCTACAAATAAATCATGTACATATTAGACAACCGCATTTACATTGGAATCCTGGTCTCTGCGGCAGCACAGCTTATTACTTGTAGCTTGTGGAGGCTGTGTGGTCCAGTTTTTTAAAGAAAAGGACTTGTAACCAGGAAGTCCCCGGTTCAAATCCCACCTCAGCCCGACTCATTGTGTGACCCTGAGCAAGTCACTTAACCTCCTTGTGCTCCGTCTTTCGGGTGAGACGTAATTGTAAGTGACTCTGCAGCTGATGCATAGTTCACACACCCTAGTCTCTGTAAGTCGCCTTGGATAAAGGTGTCTGCTAAATAAACAAATCATATTACAGATTCACTATCAATTCAGCCATCAAGTGTACAGATAATGGGAGTAGAAGTGTGCAGGCAGCATTCTCTTTGTGCAGTCAGTGCAGTGTCTCTTGGGCAGTCCTGTAGCTGTACACACCGCTGAGAAGAGTCGCAGATCCAGGGTTGATAGAGCTGACTCTGGTGCTGTAACTCTCTGGCACTTCAAACTCTTTCTTGTTACCAGCTTCTAACAAGAGGATCTTCTTTCCTTGTAAATTTGGATCGAAACCTGTGGAAGAGGAAAAACTAACCAATAAATGCTCCCCAACAACTTCATACTATAATCCCCAAAATGAACGTTTCTTAGCAAGCTGCACTGTGTAGATGTATATCATACATCTGCTGATTTGGCATGGAAACCCCCTATTTAGCTTTAAATGATGATACTCTACTAGTTTATGCGCATGAGGATTCATGAATAATGTGTTTCAATGTTAAAATGTTTTTGTTTTTTTCCTGATTTAGTTGCCCTCTAGATTTAAAACACTTTAAATTTGACATGCTTTTGTTATTATTATTATTATTATTATTATTATTATTATTATTTCATTTATTTTTACAAAAAAAACAGAAATGAAGCACAGTGTACACAAAGTGCATATTTCAATCTATTTAAACATTTTCAGAACAATTTAAGATGCATCCCCAACCAGCAAATCTATAATTTGTGTTATTTAAGTGGTTTTTATTTGTTTTCAGTAATTCTGCTGTTTTTTTCACGTAAGTATATACTCACTGTCAGTTTAAAGGTTAAAGTTGCCCCAGAGCATAGTGCGGGTGTAGCTTGTAGTAAATGTAATTACAGTCAAGCATTCTTTCAGTGAAAAACATGAAACCTCGTGTAGTTTCGTGTTTATTCATAGCTGTGCAATCTCAGAGTTAAAACCAAACAAACACCGAGGTTAAAGTATTTAAAACCAGCGGTACTGTAACGCTATTGCAAAGTAGGTAGCAACACGTCGCTATTATATTTATAACTTACCCAAAGAGCATGCCATGGCTGTGCCAACCATTCCCCCTCCTGAAACAATGACATCATAAACATTGTCAGTATTACTGCTCGCTGCAGTTGTGCCCTCTTCGTTCCCCGAGCTGCTGAACCCCCTTAATGTCCTAACCCCCCTGAAACAGGGTACAGCAACACACCTCCTTCCCCCACCACACACCCCCAACCTGACTCCTGTCAGAGAGTACATGATGCAAAAACGTGTTGCTTTTTTTAAATATCGATTTGCACCGCTGTTGCTGTATTTAATCTTGGTAAGTAAATTATATGGCGATTAGTTGTTTTTTCACAGAACACTTTTTCGCTTATGTCCAACTACAGCGGGTATTGTCACATCTCTTCCATATTGTGTTGCTACACGCAAAGGTCAAATATAACTTTTAGAAACACTTCCTGCTCAACACCAGCCAATCAGGAAGGAAGATGGCTGTAGGAAGATTATTAGTTTAAAGGGACAGTCTCGTTTTAAAAACAAAACAAAACTGACGTATGGTTATAAAGTCATGTTCCTTAACCAGAGATGCAATGATTAATTCAACGGACAGAAGGTGATAACGTGTCGAAATTTAACAATAACCAATCTTCTGAAACTGAACACTACAGTTCGCGTGGACATAATCACAGCTGAGCAAGCTTTTCAGAAGCATACTTTAAACCAATGCATTTGGGCTGAACAATAAATACAATGCATGCATGCTTCCTCCAAACTGCTGCACAGGAGTAATTTCTCTAACAAACCTGCTCCCAAATCAAGGCGGAGTTAGTGAATCTGACATTCCTCAAAACGAATCACAGCGGGCAGTAAAACACTGTTCTAGCCAATAAGACGATCCAATAGGCGGGATGTTCAGCTGTGCGATCAATGGGTGACGAAAGCGCTTTCAATTTAAAGAGACTGCGGAAACGTAATAATAATATTAAGGATTGATTAATGAATTTGATCGCGGTTTAACAATGCCCGTTTCCCATTGCATGCCAGTTTTCAGCAAATCAAAAGTAGCATTTTCTCAAGAGGTCCACTCGGATAGGAAAAACGGAGATGGTTCGGAAGAGGATTTTTCAAGCTACCAGCATCAGGTGATTTTAACTTTTATATTAACTTAAATAGTTTGTCTCGTTAGTACCGATGCACTGTTCTAACATGTAAGAAAGCTATTTTTTTAATATCATGTTTTTTTTCTTGTGGCGTTTTCAATTTTCTCCGGGCCTGCGCAGCTTGTTTGATGTTGCTATGGCAACACAGCTCTGACGCGAGTCATCTGGCATTGACACTCAGCTGCAGACTTTTGAGTAGTTTTTGAGGTTTGAGTACTCACACACAGTCCTGCTAAGTGTCTTTCTTTTTTGCATAAAAAAAAGTTATTTCGATTTTTGTGTATAAATTAATAGCTTTGTTGTTGTTTTGTTAAAGTATGCATATATAATGTTAAATATTGTTGATATGAATATGTAAATATTAAATGTGTAACTTCAGATTTTTTTTTAAATGTTAAATAATCATGTATTTATTCTTCATTTATTTACAAGTGAATATGCCAGTTTCCCAGTTTGCAGAAAGCACACAGAGCAATGAAACGTAGCAGGTGGAGGCACCAGATGATGGGCAACAAACTTCTCCAGAAATAACACCATCACTTTAATCATAAAGGGCCCTGTAGACTTGATGAATAATGTCCATTTAGCAGTAAATGCCATGCAGGTATACAACACTCAACAACTATGATGCATACTGTATAATTCCATGGCATTAACTGATAATGTGGACATCATTCATCTCTGAATAGTCTTCAGGATTTTCAGAGAGTCAACACCTTTTGACTTTTTTGCAGAATTGTAAAGTGACCGACTGACCACTGCATATATGCTAAAAACACCCACTATAACAATAACCGAAATACATGTTTATTATTTCAGGGATTTCATCCCAAAGACTCATCAGAATCTGAAGAAGAGGTGTCCAGTTCCAGGGCGAACCAAATCGGTGGAGGTGGGCTGCTGGAATTTCTTCACCAGGAGGATGGAAGTGCTCTGTCAGACCAGCAGTTCTACCAGAGGCTCCAGATCTTAAAGGAAGCACACCGGGAGAAGCTGATGGAGACAAGCAAGCTCTTTCAGGGACATCTGGAGCAAAGGATACTGGAGGACTCCCTGCTCTCTGTGGAGACTGCAGGGAATGTGAGGAAGACAACGTTAAATAAGGACGTGGAGCAGTTCTTCTCGTCCAGTGGGAGACAGCACCTCAAAGCCAATCCAAGCAAGATGTCAGCTTCTAGGTAAAATATATTCTTCATGCAAAAAACAACTAGTTTGATCCTAACAATTCATTTTAGAAGATTAAGGTGTGAATATATTGTAGTGTAAGTGGTACTGTACATATCAATGGTGTTTTAATTCATTACCAGATTTTCTGATGTCCCAGCTAAGCATCATCTAATATTGGAGGCAGATCTTTTAGCAGAATTTCAATATGGAATAAACCAAAGCTTGTTCTTTGCACTGTTTTATATGTTGAATTTTCCCTAGGAATGGAAGCCTAAGGAAATCTTCCTCTCTGAGTGAGCTGAGCTCAAGAGATAGCCAAGCTGACAGAGAATCTCCTCCATTCAAAGGGACACAGAGACCTGTGAGCAGTTCATCAGCCTGGGCTTCAGGTACGACAGCCCCGCAGCCCTTCAACATGACCCTCCGGGAAGCGCAAAAGAAAACTCAGCTTCCGAAATCCAGAACGTCCCTGGATCTGGAGAAACAGCTGGTGGAGAAGAGGGAGGCAGAGGAGGCTGAGTGTCAGAAACAGTTCAGAGCAGTGCCCATCCCAGCACACGTTTACCTGCCCCTGTTTGATGAGATCAATGAGAGCAGGGAGAAGCAGAGGAGCCTCAACCTGGACAGGAGGAAGGAAATCCTGCTCTCCATGCAGAAGCCATTCAGCTTTGCAGAGAGAGAAGAAAAAAAGAAGGAGCAAACAAGACAGATGCTGAGAACAGTCCCCCCGAGCACGCTGAGCGGAAGCATTAAACCCAAAGTGAAAAACAAAATCCCCAAATCAGTCCAGGATCCAACAATCAGTGACCATTTAAAAGGTAGTGAAACTCTGAACGACAAACTAACCAGTCACTGTTGATAATTAGATTGGGTGATCTCATTGATTTAATGATCTTTTTAATGTTTAACGTGTATACATTGTTTTTTAGCCCTAGATATCAGTCAAATTGCAACAGTATGTCCAATTTCCCATTTAACTAAACTCTGAGTTTCTGTCTTGGGATCAGAAACTGTACTTGCTGTAATCCTGACCTCCCATGTGTGTAGTGTTGATAAAGTGCTGGTAATGCACAGCAGATGGCAGTGGTGACTAGAACAAACAAAAGTACAATAATCAGTTCTTCCACCAGAGGAGGTACGATTTGCAATGTTCTGTAATAAGTTGGGGGGAAAAGAAAACAAACACTTAAACTATTACTGTATCTATCACCATGTATTTATTTTCCCCTTCAACAGAGTATGAACTGTACAGGAAGATCAGGATTCAGATGAGGGCAACAGATTTGCTTAAAACATCCTCAGCACCCATTCAAGTACAGACACAGAAGAGGGAAATGGATAAGAGCAGCGCTCTGAAAACTAAAAAGAAGACCCTGGGATATCTGGATAAGGAACCCACGTTTCAGCCACGAACAAATCCAGAGGTTCCCAACTTCGAGAGATTATACAGAGCATTCCAGAAGGAGGCCATGCGAAGGAAAGAACAGACAGAGTCGACTAAATGTAAACCATTCCAGCTTCGCACTTCCAATTTGCCACCAAGACAGAGCAGATCCACTGAGGATGCAAAGCAAGTAAGCCACCTTTCTTATTCATGGTATACATGCAGCACCACAGATATCATTGATGACAAAATGCCAGGGGGCAAAACTAGTGACATGCTTATGCGTGAGACCGCTTTGAACCATTTTATTACAAGAGAAAACTGTTTTGGGAACAGATTCTGGGTTAAAAACATTCTGTCGCCAGCAGGTGCCATATTGCAGCATGGGAATGGCACACCGACATTGCAGACTGCATATCATGTCATCTCATCTTTGCAAGACATTGTTGACGTGGATTGAGGTCACATTGAGCAAGATACATGGGCCCTATGGTGGCAACACCATTTTCCCCATAGAATCCTGTTCCGGTGAATGTATTGTAAAATTACATTTGCAAAACATCTCTCTGCATTAAGATCACAACAAAAGATTCATTTAATTCTTAACACTGTTGAAGTTACTGTTAAAGCTAGTAGGGGATACCTACTTCTGGACAAGTTAGTCTAAAACACTGTCATTCTTTCCAATTATTCTGTTTTAAAATTCAACTTCAGGAGTCAAGTCCTGTGATCAAGACACGCTTAAAGAGAAGCCAGTCCTTCAATGGGATTCTCTCCCTTTCAACTGACACCCTCCCCACCTACATCACAGACGCTGCAAGGAAACGTCAAGCTGCTATCAGGTACCTAGCCCAGGGCATTACAGGGTACAATGTTTAGGCCCATACAGCATATGAAAAAAATATATATTTCTGCTTTTTCAATTTCCTTATTAAATTAATGACAAAAAGAAGAAATGAGAATTGCAATATCTTGCATCTTCACAGAAATCTATTAAAGGATACTTGTAAGATAAAGTTTTTAAAAACCCTAAAATATTTCAGAATAGCCTTGACCCTTTAAAGTTCTCTTCATCAGAAGCTCACTGGAACAGAAGAATAACAAGGAACAAGAGAGTGCTAAATGGATGAAGCAGTACAGATTGAAATCGGAAACAATGAATAAAGCAGTAACTACACGGGCGAAAGCAATGGATACACATAGGAGTCTAAAGGATGTGTACAAGGAAAAATTAAAGCAACACAGGTGAGGTTAAAAGCAGTATCAAATGACTGAATTTAACCAAATGGTCTTAAGTTTGCAAAGTTAACATAACAAAAACAGTAGTACAGGTTATTCCAAGAGCAAGTTCAAAGCTTTTTAGTTGGGAAAATAATATTGTTCACAACATGTTTTGCCGACCCTGAGTTTTGTAAGGCGGGGGGGGGGGGGCATTTAGCTGTTCTGTACGCTGCTTTGCACGACCCTTTGCCCTGAATCAACTCTTTGTGATGCAGGCAGACTGACCAGCACAGGATGAGGGAGTATAAGAAGGAGCTGGAGGAGATGAAGAACAGAATACATGACAGGCCCTACCTGTTTGAACAGGTCACAAAGGTACAGAGAAAACAAATAGCATGGCTGGAACTAGGTCTGAAATCTGTTTGAAATGGCCAAACCAAACACAGGTAGTTTGTTTTAAATGTGCTGATGAAGGTTTAGTAACAAACTGCACTACAGAAATAAAAAGTAAATGTGCTTATAATCAAGACTGTGTTCCCTTTTAGAGAAACGCAAAGACAGAGGCAGAGCGTCGGTACCGAGACACACTGAAGCAGGTGGGGCTGAATGAAGACTTTGTGAGGAGTAAAGGGAGGAATGCTGGGGGAACGTCACTGTGTGTATCTGACAGTGAAGAAGACCAGAGCAGTGACAGCAAGACCCGACACAGGTATCCCCTTTCATGACATCTCCCACTCACACAGCACATGCACTGCTCTATGTGCATCAGGTCAGGTGTCAGAAATAACTAAATCAGGCTTCCCTACCCTACCCTACAACTTCACTGCAGCTAAACACACAGATAAGTCTTTTATCAAATGATTGCTACTAAGTTTATAAATACTGTATAATTAACTGCAAATTTGGTCTCTCTTCAGTAGGTCTGAGAGTGTGATAAGTTCAGCGGAAAACCAAACAAAAGAAGATACAGAGAAAACCAATGAGGAAGAAATGATATAACTATAAT
Source organism: Acipenser oxyrinchus oxyrinchus (assembly GCA_030684275.1). NCBI lineage: Eukaryota > Metazoa > Chordata > Actinopteri > Acipenseriformes > Acipenseridae > Acipenser > Acipenser oxyrinchus. The sequence continues at coordinate 3,043,732 of CM060269.1, forward strand.
TACAGCCATGAGCACTTTGTATATTTCTTTGTTTATATGCAGTAATGTTTGCATATTATAAAGCTGCTATTGTTTATAGACAGTGTATACATACACTACATTGAATCGGTCTTAATTTAAGAAATGGAACCATTCTGGACAATGTGCGTGAATTCTGATTTATGACAAAAGGGTTAATTTGTTATTCTGATTAGTACAAACAAATTAAGGTTGACTTGACTTTTCTTTTCAAATAGGTGTGTGAGCTCCTGGAAATATTTATAATTTAATATTTTGTATTAAGTGTTTGCATCTGAATTAAAACAAGTTTGTATTAATAATGCTGCATCAGTACTGTGAGTACTATTTTTGGCACATGGCTTTATGTCAATTTATATTTTGCAATATGCCATTCTTAGAAAATAAAAGTTTGATGCTTATAAATCCATACTGATCATGTTGTTTTGGATTAAAACTGAAAATGTAATTTTGGCATCTCTGCCATGTGAGGTTCTGTAACCACATCTGGGGCTATTGCTGACAAAGTGATGCACTATTGACCTGCCTTTGAAGGAGTGGACTAAATTAACGTCTTTCATTGACATCCATGCTGTTGGCAGTGGATGAAAGTGAAAGGTCTTGGCAGACGCTGGCGTAGGTTAAACCTGCCCGCAATTACTGTACAGATTGGATAAATAGGAAGCTAAATAGATATGGCCTGGTGTGCCCCATCATTATGGTGTAGAATATTACAGATAAGTGTGGTCACAGCTTAGAGCATTGGGATTGCATTTAGAGAATAACGTTTTTCATGATCTCGCTTACACATGCAGTTGGATCTCTACATGGCAGATTATGGATCTCTATACATAGACTGCAACATAGCAATTTCACTTCACTGAAGCATAAGCATAAGCCTTGGTGTGACAGGGCAGAGGCCCGGCACATTAAAATGTTTCTGTGGTTGGCAGCCACCTTGGCTCAAGAATAGGGGAACAGCCTAGAGCCAAGATGGCCACCCTTTGCACAGCCGGGTGGTTTTAAATGAGGTAACTGGTTCGGTGCGGTGTCTCTCTCGGGAGGCTGACTGTCTGATTGATCAGCCCGAGAATGCCAGGCATGCAGTTCTTGGCTGGCTGATCAATCAGTCAATTACAGTAGCTACTCGGAGAAGACACCACACCATTTAAAAAGAACAAAGAAATGTTTCTTGGGGCTGAGGAAGAGAGTTAGTTTAGGAGAAGTGCTGAGAGCAGCAGGTTGTGCTTTCTGCCCTGTCTATGCACCAAGATAGCCGTAGCTGGGGTGTGGTTTTTTGTGGTTTTCTGTTCCCAAACAAATGAAGTCTCCATAAATAAATGTTTCCTTTTACAAATGTCTTAAGAGGCTTAAATAAAATAAAAATGACAATTAAAATAACATCCTGGAAAGGTAATAACTAAAATATAAGAGTGGACGTAATCTTTTTTTATTTTTTATTATTTGTAGCCTGTAACAACATGCAGCATTTACTTTCCTCACATAAACTCCTCCTGACTAACAGGTAGCTATGGAAGAATTCAAAAGCGGACTCATTTTCTGTCTTCTGATTCAGCCCAGTGCTTCCATCTTTGGGGATTTCTGTTCTCCAGACCAATGGAACACGTATGCAGGAGGCAGGAAGGTTCTCTTAATGTCTTCTCAGATGCTATGAAAACAGTAACATATTAACTGCCACTGCCTATTGAGAAATTCAGTAACAACTGTAATGGTGAAATAATTTTAATAAAGTTAGGAAGTACAGCAATTATTCTCTTACCTTAACATTAAAAAAATGTTTTTATTGCAATAAAGCCACAACATCATCCCCATAGGTATGTCCTCCTGTAGCCATGGAAACTAGGTCATGTGGTTGTGATAGGACGACCATGGATGCAGAAGGAATGTTTCTATGGACATCGGAGTCTATGGACATGGCATAAAGAACAAGAAAATTAAGTGAATTCATAGAAATTGTACACGTATGAAGGGTAAAATAAATAGTGCAGATAGTGAAGTGGGTTCGGCTGCCCGCAGCAGAATAAATATGACATTGCCTGTGATGTCGGAGTTTTTTTTTTCTTTTGGCACTTGATGTCACAAGACCAAACTAGAAATGAGGGTTTTTGTGATGAAAGCATCCACCAGGAGAAAAAGTTTCATGGATATGGACACAGCGTAATACAATGTCAGTGAAATAGGTCATTTGTACTGGCCAGCACCTGTAATTGAACTTTATCTAGAGAGTCAAAGAAAACACTTCGTGAAGACACTTTCCATAACACTGAAAATAAGAAGTCAGCATCTCAAATGGCTCATATGATTAGCAGTTGAAAAGGACGTAGATTTGTCACACCAGAGAAGGTTTCCTTACAGGGATGCTTAACAATAACACAGTCATCGGCCCAACTATTACAAGATACCACCGTTAAGACTGCACTGTGTAACTTACCTTCCGGTCCTCTGAGCATGCTGTGATGCAGATTGATCCTTTCCACTTCCAAAGAGCATTGCGTTGCCATGGAAACCACATTCTCACTCGCGATCCCCTGGTCCTCCAGCAAGCTGCTGTGTGTCAGAGCATCCCCTGAGAGAAGGTAAAGAAAAAGTAACAATAATGAGACCGTATAACTGTTGTTATATCAAAAAGAGGCTGGGTAATCTTTCAGCTATTCTCTCCATGTCAAAAATAAGAAGCGCTGATGGGGGTGCTTTGTCTGTGCTTTGTCTGTGAAAAATCATACAACACCTTTCCTAAACATACATAAAACCTATATAAAATTACTGTTTTTTTACCAGCCTCTCCCCTTGTGTCACTGGCAGGAGCAGCAGCGTTGTGACGCTTCCTCATGTGAACGTTTCTGCTGCCACTCTGAGAAAAGGTTTTCCCACAGACGGTGCAATGATGCGGCTTCTCTCCTGAAACACAGCACAGCACACTTCTCATAGAAGATACTTGAAAAGTTGAAATATTGATCAGCGTTCCTTACAAATACAATGTGTGTGACTATTGCATTGCAAAATAAAGGAAAAGCATCCCTGGTAGCATAATCTAAGGTGTCACATAGAGATGCTCAGATATGTTGCTTTACCTGAATGCACAAGCATGTGTTTCCGCAGACTGGAGTACTCAGCAAAGGAGCGCCCGCAACCTTCTGCTTCACACAAGAAGGGCTTTTCACCTGAAAAGACACATTTAACATTTTGAAATTAAAAACTCTCAACAGTGAGAAAAGACCCATTGTTCATAAAGCCATATACAAAACACTTAAAACCTCTTTCTTCAACAGTAGTTTATTAGTTGCCCCTTCACAATAAATCTCCCCTCACCGGTATGTGTTCTTTTGTGGTTCTTCAAGTTTCCAGCTGTTGTAAATCTCTTCCCGCAGTCTTTCTCATTGCAGATAAAGGGTTTCTCTCCATTGTGTGTCCTCATATGGACCTGCAGTCTTTGCAACACATAGAAACTCTTACCACAGCCTTCGGCACGACACGTAAACGTCCGATCGTTCCTGTCAGCGAGACAACGAAGCCCTGAATTTAGGGCAGGGTATGCCATACATTTATTCATACCTCTGCACAATTTCAAATTCAGACCACTAACAGCAACTATGGATTGGTATTTAAAAAATTGTCCTTGCCTTCTTTATATACTTAATAAACACTGTTAAATGACAGAAAAGAAGGCTTAAAACTCTCGTTTATAGATTCAAAATAGCTGGTCAAGTCGCTACTTACTTGTGTGTTTTTAAATGGTATTTGAGGTGAGCCGGCCATGTGAAAGTCCTCCGACACCCTTCAAATGTGCACTTCAGGCTCTTTTCATTCCGTGGGCGCTCCCCTGAGGGGTTCACCTCTTTCTTTGGTCCCTCAGATTGGTAACAATGCAAGTGGTCGCCTACCAGTGTGACACCAAAACAGAATGCTGTTATGCCATGTCTGAGACCAAGAGAAGCATGAAACACAGCTGTCTGCTAATCCTGAAGATAAATAATAACCTTGCATATTAATGGAGGATTTTAAAGCTGTTATAAATGTCCTATTATTTCACCAAAGAACACTGAAGACTGGGGTATAACTTAAGCCTGAAGAGTTCATGTTTTTAAAATCTCAGGTATAAAATAGTTACCACTGTTGCTTGCTTTGGCATCCTTTGCCAGCTGTGCCCGTGTAGCAGCAATCAGACTGTCGTGTGCCAGCTCTTGGACTCGGAGGTACCAGGGTGTGCTGCCATCTGCATTCTCACTGGTAGAAAACTCATTCTCGGGATCATAGACTTCATCCTGGACAAACACCAAGGGCTCTGCAGAGGCGGCCAGCCCTACATTAGAGACGGTCTTTATTCAAACCAACAATCCTTACATTATTGACGATAATTAAAGTCTCTAAAAGCAAGGAATTAATATTGAAAATGTGTATTTGTTCTTTTCCCCCTGCAGGAGTCATTTCTACTGCCATCTGCTGTCTTTAGTTAATACTGCAGTCTGTGATATTGGCCTTGACAAGGACACTAATAGCTGGTAGTGGTCAGTGTTTATTAGAAAAGTGTGCTGGGAGTTATGCAGAATGGAGTTATATTACATATCAAAACACATTTCCTAATAAGCAGTGTGACCAACGATACCTTTGGCTAGGTTCAGAAGTATGAAGGATGTGCTGTCCGTTTGCTGTAGATCATGCAAGATTGATGGAGAGCTGGGAGTGGGGGAGATATTCACAGATCTGTGAGGCTGCAGCTGCACCATTAGTGACTCTCTCTCATTTTCATAATCAGATAAGGCTGGAGAAGCTTGATGGCTTAGCCCAGTACCTGGAAATAATAATAAAAAAAAATATAATACATTAGCATCCTTACTGGAACAAGGGTTTATATATTTATGGTTCTAGTGATAAGCACCATCAAGCTACTGTTGAATGCACTAGGACTGTGTACTCAAAACATGACAGAACTGCAAACTGGGTGATGTAACGGAGGACCAGATTGTGTTGCTCATGCTTAATTGGGTGTTAAGCAATGCTCACCCCTACACTTAGGTGCATCAATACATTTTTGGTAACATGCAGTAGTCATAATATTCTGCTCTTTGTTAGGGACTTTTAACAACGAGAAGTTGCTTTATAAGAGGGAAGAGTGCAGCTGTAAATAGGCAATATAATTTACCTGCTACCTGTAGCTGGCTACATACTGAGTTTTCAGAGCATGGAAGCAGGGATAAACATGTCCCCTTGGGGTCACACTCTTCCAGACCTTGCCCCAAAGGGATTGATGCGTTCTGAACAAACTCAACCAGCAGCTGTGAAGAGAGAACAGTTATACAGTGGTGCACATACAAAAAACATATAGACAGCATCAACCAGGGATGGAATAAGGCTCCCAATGCATAGCAGTTTGATCCAATCTTGGTTTTACTATGAGTTTAATAAGACAAACCTAAGCTTGCTACACACTGTGGCTAATCAGGCTTGTAGTAAAATCTGGAATGGGTGAAACTGCTTTGCAATAGGAGTCTTATTTCCTTCCTTGTCTACACCCATATTTACAATCAATAACTTGTAAAAGCAGGTTTCTGTGACTGTGAATGTACATGCAGATACTTGCCTCTAATATACTCCCAGCGGGGAATTACAATGACTCACACAAAAAGCATTAACAGTATGGTTTCTGTGGGCCAGTGACATTTGTTTACGAGGCAGCACAGGTGAGAATGGAGTGTTTCTCGACAGCTACTTTAAAACACACCTCAGGTTTGGAGTCCAGTTCATCTGAGAGCATGGATTCAACCTTTGAGACCTGAAGATAAACAGACATGCATCTTGAATATTCAGCAAGTTAGCCAAATTTTCTTCAAAAGTTACACTACTGTACATTTGCTACTGAATATTGTTTGTGATTTAAAGTGCCTACCTTGGGTTACAAGTGATTTTTTCAGGATGGTCATTGACTGTTGCTCCAAGCATTCATCTGATCAGTTTCAGCTTCTCATTTTCATAACTAAAAGGTGGGTAATACAGTATTGCTATGTGAGAGGAAAGCCAACATGTTCCACACCAGGTCATTTAAAGAAAAATATTAACCATTTCTGATCATTTCAAATGGTTCACAATCAAGTGTTCATATGATGGAGTGGCCATCAGAACAGAGAATTCCACTATATAAAGACTACCTGTTTGAAGGTACTACACTACAACAACAACTAATCATTATGTACTGAAAGTGTGGGTGCCATAATTATTTTAAAATACAGTATATAAGATTCTGTTAAAATTAAACATGGGGAAATAAATAACTTAAGTATTTAACAACCTCATTAGCATTTATTAAATAAAATGGGAGCAATCTTTGCGCAGCTAGTAAACACACTATGGCAAGACTGTGTGCAGAACAGTAAATAAGGGTCTTAAAGCATTCCACAATTTTCCGAACAGATAGAATATAAACCCGTGCATTCTGTGCGAAGTTCCGACTTCAAGAGGAAATGAAATGCAAGTAAACGTATCGTCACTTGTCTTACTACCACCCCTAACTTTTTATAAAACAGTAACGGACAGTATTTTTTTTATTTTACCCCAGTCGTGTCAGGACCTAGTCTGTCCCAAAAGCACGGTGATAATTATCTCTACCGGGGCTTGAGGTTCGTCGTCTTAAGGGAATTCGAGATCTTGCACATTTTAATTGTCTATATTCAGACACACATTAACATGTTAACTTAAACTCTTTCTAAAACAGCTAGTATCAGAACTATGTATAATGTAAATGACCACTGTACCGGCATTTCAATAATCCGAATGATAAGCACGATTCACGTGTAGTTAGCTCAGTCGATAAACTGCCAAAAGAAAAGTCAAAATTGTAATTGTGTAATACTGATACATTTTCTATATGAAAATTATAAGCTAAATGGATTATTATATTTGATGTATATTTGTAAAAACGAATTTCAAACCGACCCACGGCATGCACCTCCGTTGTTATGCCAACATATATAGACAGTTCAACTTTCATTTGTTTGACTTAAACAAACCGCTTAATTAAATGTACTTACAGACACTTCTATACCTTAATTTCATCTCTAACGTGACTGATAGACATTTCTGAAGTTTATTTCCATTTGTATTGTAAGTACTCTTTCCTTCTCTGTTTACAAAAATGAACGTCTAAATAATTTCCTCTCTACGGAGCAGCTGTTGGGACAAAATATTCGTCTTCAGCTACGTTTGTTTTAACGCGTTTTTCAAAACTCCAGGGCTAGGCTATGGGGACGGTAAAAAAAAAATGACGAACCAGCTAAAACCGATAGCTATCTGTATGCTTAATTTTTAATGATTCAAATCTTAATATCACATTGTTGAATACTGCTGTGTTAAGTACATTGAAGCTGAAGTAACATATACGCTGCTAAGAAGGATGTACAGTTATACATATCAGACAGTAAATATGAGCACTAAAGATTAAGAAGATGGGCCAGTTTCACAAAGTATTGCCACTTAGCAGGTGCTAGGAATCTATGGAAGTGGATTGGGTATAGCAGACTGCTACCTAGACCTGCTTTGTGAAACTAGTCCCATTACTCTATTATACACTGAAACCTTAATTCAAAAGGGCTAAACTGTGGTTGCACATAATGGCATCCTGTGGTGCTCTGGTCATGGTCTGTAAATTCCAAATCAGAGTAGGTCATCATGAACCACATTGACTGGATCTGAATATAAAAATGTGTGTCAGATACAGTAAGTTTCTGAACACTTTAATACATTGTGCTTGAGAAGGTTCGTACCCAGTTTCTGCAGAATTGGATTAGCAGCTATATCTTCTATTGCTGGTTAACACTGAGAGGTAAATAATAAGAGGTAAGACAATAGAACCTGTATTATATCTTCTATTGCTGGTTAACACTGAGAGGTAACAATTAGATGTTGCAAACCTACTGAACCCTTGTCTGACTCCACATGGCCGTTCCTCTAGGTGAGACGCTGGGAACACCTATCCTGAGGTGTTGTGTTTTGTATTGAATCTCCCCCTTTGTGATGTACACACAGCTGAATTCAGGTTGAATATGTTTGCCATGCCTCTCTATTTGGGTTTATAATGCTTATCTATGCTAGTTTACAATGTTTTCACAATCTTCTGTTACACGTTGCTATGCTTTTACTTTCATAGACCAATATAAGGGGTAATACCCCTTATAAACTTTTATAAAGTGATATTACAAATCACTTAATCCATCTCACCTGTTTGTAAACATTTCACTAAATCTTGCTTAGCCATAATTATTCTGATACAATTCTAGTACAGACGCAACTTATTATTCAAAGGAGTGGTACCAGTATATTCTTATAGAATAAAACTTAAAACTGGTACCAAAATCTAGAGTGCCTGCTCTTGTGTAAAGATGATTTTAATAAACGCTGTTGTCCACAGCAAGAATCTGTGGACCACGATTCACAGTTCTCCAGCCCACCTGCAGTGTTCTAGACAAGGTAGTTCAGACACATTAGCTTTGTAATGCAGTATATAACAGAGTAATGATGAGGTAGGTATACGTCCCACTTAATTAATACCCTGTAGATACTGTACTCTCCAGCTCTGCTGTAAAGTAACTGTACCCAATGTATTGCGGTATTGCTGCAGCATATCGTTTTGTAGACATTTCCAAGATGACTATAAGCAGCTGTCACTGTGGGAGGCTATGTTGAAAAGTGGATTCAAACACAAGCATCAGGGAGATGTATCCGATCAGGTTTGTCTTTCTCAGGACTGTGAATGATGCCTCTCCTGGTATGTGGAGAGCAGGAGGGGCTGCCTGGGTTGTTAAGGCCACCGCTGTGTCACCTGCAGGAGGAGCTACAGACAGGGAGATCCTACGGGGAAGAGAATCTGCTTTTGAAGAAGGAACAAAGACAGAGGGAAGTAGAGGCAGACAACAGTCAGCCCGGCAGACACCACTGGGGCTGCGTTCTACACGCTTGCTAAGGATGGGAGCTGAGCCATAGGGGGACAGGCAGCAGAAGCAGCCCTCAGAGGATGTATTAACATTCGCAAAAACAGAAAAAAATAACAGACCAGAAAACGAGCAGCAATAAAGGCACACCAGGGAACTGAAATTCTGCTTACATGTATCATGCTGACAGGGCATGTTGACGTGAATCATAATATTGGATAGCTTGTCTTTTTCTCAGAGGTCAGGGAGACGATTTCAGTGAAGATTGCTGCTGGAATATTATTGGCGTCGGGGTTGTGAGGCCCTCTCCGATTCAGTAGCAATTAAAAGAAAACTGAACTAAGACAAAGTGAACTGGTGAAATAAAAAAGACTGGAAGATGGAGCAGGGAGAAGAGAGGCTGACAGCGAACGACAAGGGTCTCATCAGGGACAGCTGGGAGAGACTGGGGAAGAACAAACTCCCACATGGGACTGTCATGTTTGCCAGGTGCAGTGCCTTCTGCTTCTCTTTTTAACTGCTGTTATTTCTCTTGTGTAGAAACTGAGTCAGTGCTATAAATGGCAGGGCTAAGGGAAATCTCTCAAGAATCAGTTGAGAGCACATACCTGATATTACTTCAGTGTGAATGAAGCAGACCAGGACTTTTGAAAAGTTGAAACTTAACCCAGCAGACTGTATAGAAAGATAGCACAGACTCCAAATAATAAAGGCATGCAACAATGGAAACTGTTGTTTCTGAAATATAAAAAAGCATGCCACAATATGAGATTAAAGTAACTCATTGTGATGTCTGTCAAAATATGTGGTACCTGTCTACCAGTAACTTAAACCATGGTAACTGGCAATGCGCTACCATTGTCCCATTGCATTGCCATTGTAGTGCCACAGAATTGATGCTGAAGATCATTTGGTAAGGAAAGCAGCTACATTTGAGAAGTAGGGAGAAAATGAGATTAGCCAGGTAATCCCGGCCTCCTCTGTGCACAAGTCTCTGTCCAGGTGCTAAAAAAGAAAATTGACGTCAGAGCTGTCTTCTGATTTGGCATTCATGGGCTCACTGCATGTTCCACAATAGCAGCTAAACTGTTTGATGTGATGTAAGTTGCCATGATATTCTTAAACCTTATAATTATATAAACACCTCTCTCTCTCTCTCTCTCTCTCTCTCTCTCTCTCTCTCTCTCTCTCTCTCTCTCTCTCTCTCTCTATATATATATATATATATATATATATATTCTCATTATAATTTAAATTGCATCCAAATTGCTGCAGGGCCCTTTTAAAATGTTCTTATCTTGGGTTTTAATAATTGTTTGGCCTGGCAGGGTGAATGATCAGAGTCCTCATTAGTATGGAATTAAATGACATGAAAAAGGAGACTGCCATCTCCCTCAGGTGCTGCTGAGATACATGTGGAGTACAGCAGGGAGGCAGCTGAGTGGAATTAACCCTGTTTCCAATCCATCCGAACCACAAAGACATCAGTGAAGGAAAGCCACCCTGACAAGAGAAAGCGCTCATGTGCTTTGTGTCTGCTCTTTCACTGACAGATTGTTCGAGCTGGAGCCAGAGCTGCTGAAGCTCTTTCACTACAACACTGCCTTCAGCAGTGTGCAGGAGTGCCTCTCCAGCCCGGAATTCATTGATCACATTAGTAAGGTTTGGAACGACATCATTACTTACACAATTTACAAGGTACTGAATCCACAGTGGGGCTCATGGTGCTTTGAAAGCTTGTATCTCACTCTCAAACCAGCATGTTTTCTATAACTTTACCAGGTATTTTCTATGATATAAATGTGATATAAAAATGCTTTGAAAATGAGCCCCAAAGCAAAATGTATGTATTTGCAGTTTAATACATGCATAGTCCCATTAACCCAAGCTTCAAAGGAGATCCTGTTTAAGCGCTGGTCGATAAATCCACCCGCTTTCTGGGATTCTTTCTTTTGATGCGAAATGTAAACATGGAAACACATAACTCAGCGGCAGGGCCCTGACTCTCTCTTCTAAATCTTCTCTTTCTATTTGATGTTGACCTGGGTGTCCTGTATTTCACAGCTCTAGGTAGTGTGGTTGTTGTCTGAGGAGGAAATAAGGAGGCACAGTTGTTGCAGAAGTTTCAACTCCAGTAAAAGTCTCCTTTTGTGCTCGTCGCAGGTGATGCTGGTGATAGATGCTGCAGTTAGCCATCTTGATGACCTGCATTGCCTGGTCCAATACCTTGTGAACTTGGGTCGGAAGCACCAGGCTGTCGGGGTGAAAACCCAGTCATTCAATGTAAGTAATTCATTATGTTCTATAATATTAACAAAGTCAGTTCTGGGGCAGGGGCGGGGCATATTTTAACTGTGTTTATTACCATTAAACCTTCAACCTAATGTCAATGGCCAGCAATACCCTGATACTTCCGGTAGACTTTGATTACATGGTGTTAAGTAAAAGATCTAAATTATGTTCATCTAGTTTTTTTTTTATTTTTTAATGATGTCTCAATCCTGAAATTCTAGGTGATGCAAAACTTTTGGCCAGAGCTGTAGAATAGAATCTATTGTTTTTAAATATTACCTGACAATTGCTGCAGTTTAACAGTCCTAATATGGTCATGCAACATGCATCACTTGGTACACCATTTCATATGGATTTTAAAGCTGTTCCTGTTTCTGCATTCAGGTTCCTCAATGCTGAGCTGAATTAGCTCACAATATCAATAACCATACCATTGCATTGCACCCTTTTCAACAGGCATGCCTCTCCTAAACATTAGTACCTACCCTGAGCTGGATTTATGAAACAGCAACCCATCCATACACTTTTATTGAATTGTAGGAAAGTGATTGTGTATCTCAGCTTGTGGTGATTTACAACCAGTGCTTAGGGGTGAAAGCTAAAGATTAGCAAATGTACGTTTACTATGGTGAATGCTTAGAAAGGTGTTAGCAGTTGGCTTGTTTAGTTGCTGGTTGCTTAGGTGATTTTGCAGCCACTAAGGCATTGGTTTTAGTAAAACGGAAAAAAAGCATGTGTCACTTGTTGCAGTCTCTAATAAGAATAAACCATTATTCAGGATTATTCTGCTAAAGTGTTTGGCTTAAATTCAATGCCCTTGTTTTCTGTCAAGGCTGTTGGTAAGTCCCTGCTCTATATGCTGGAATGCAGTCTGGGACCAGGGTACAGCACGGAGCTCCGAGACGCCTGGGTTACCCTCTATGCCATCGTGGTGGAGACAATGAGCAGCGGCTGGACAGAAAACGGAGAGAACAAGAGCGACTGAAGGGAGGAGAGAACGAGAGCGACTGAAGGGAGGAGAGAATGAGCGACTGAAGGGAGGAGAGAATGAGCGACTGAAGGGAGGAGAGAACGAGCGACTGAAGGGAAGAGAGAACGAGCGACTGAAGGGAGGAGAGAATGAGAGCGACTGAAGGGAGGAGAGAATGAGAGTGACTGAAGGGAGGAGAGAACGAGCGACTGAAGGGAGGAGAGCTGAGTCATGTACACATTGGACTCTGTGTCCCAAGGGGGGTGTTGTTTATGTCGCTGTTCTCGGCTCCCTGTGTTATCAGGGCTCTTGCATTGGCTGTGCATGAGAGAGAAGGAAGAGGGATATTATGAATTATTTAACTTTGTTTAATTATTTTCTCAAAGGTAATGCTGCAGGGACAGGATATGCGCGGTGATCATAGTCAGAGCCGCCACATTCTGACGAGGGAGTGTTGCTGGGAAGCCTTCATTGTGGTTTTAGTTTGTTTGTATATAAGAGGCCGGCCTGTATCTAATAGCTTGGCCCATGCTAGGTGAGCAAACTTTTATGCTGTTCCTTAACAGACCAGCGATCCCAGTTCATGGGGCTGGGATTGCAGAGTACACTTTATATAAATAGCTTTTACAGTTTAAGAATTTAATGTTAGGGCTGCAGCTATTAGAAATATGATCAGGAATTGTGAACTGTGTTGCACAGCTGACACAGAGTTCAAAATTAGACTAAGTTATACCAGACTGTTATAAAAAAAAAATAAGAATTGTGACTTAATGCTTTTTTACTCTTGTCTTTTTTATTATTTAGAGTAGGCTGTATTCGACAACCGTATTTTTGAACACTGATGATTGAAAACGCGTATCTCAGTTTGTTGTGCGTAGAGAATTGGTAATAGCATGCCATTCCTTTTTTTCTCTGTACCTCAGCTTGTACGAGGGTGTAGCTCCAGTGTCTGTGTGGTTGTCTCGTGTTAATGAAGGCACAATGTCGAGCTGTGTGGAACAGTTACACAGTAGCCCCTTCTCTGTGCAGTGTACTGCATTTTCTCCAACACAATGCTGATTATTCTCGTTAAAGATTCCGTTTTGCGTCATTAACCACTTGTGCTAAAGGTACTACATTTAGTGTATAGCATAACACCCAGATTCCTTCCTTTCTCTGCCCTGCAGCTGTGGACAACAGTTTTGTATCACCCTATAGAATTAACTCATTTTGCTTCATAAAGTCGAATTAATAATGTTACGATTAACATATTGAATTACATACCGCTTTGTAGTTTTTTCATAAAAATTGAAAAATGTGACATTCTGATATCTAACATGAAATACTGTACTAGAGTCATGGCTTCCCGTAGACTTTGATTACATGATGTTAAATAAAAGATCTAAATTATGTTCATCTAGTTTTTTTTTTTTTTTAATGATGTCTCAATCCTGAAATTCTAGGTGATTTTGGCCAGAGCTGTAGAGTAGAATCTATTGTTTTTAAAATATTACCTGACAATTGCTGCAGTTTAACAGTCCTAATATGGTCATGCAACATGCATCACTTGGTACACCATTTCATATGGATTTTAAAGCTGTTCCTGTTTCTGCATTCAGGTTCCTCAATGCTGAGCTGAATTAGCTCACAATATCAATAACCTTACCATTGCATTGCACCCTTTTGAACAGGCATGCCTCTCCTAAACATTAGTCCCTGTCCTGAGCTGGATTTATGAAACAGCAACCCATCCATACACTTTTATTGAATTGTATCTCGGCTTGTGGTGATTTACAACCAGTGGTTAGGGGTGTAAGCTAAAGATTAGCAGTACTTCATCCATTGTGAGATCAAGATCACACTGTGCATTTTAATGAGTTGCTGTCAGAAGAAATCTCTACAGATTTTCAGCGACCGTTTTTTTGAAGATGGTCTCTATCCCTACACTGGGTTGGTAAAATGCTGACTTCTCCTGAATGATTTAACACATTCTCCAGATCCAATGCTTTCTTGACTTGGTGTTTATCATAGTCTTACTGTATGTTGCTGTACTTTACTGTTCAAAGCACACTCAACTGAATAGCCAGGTGTTTGTTTTTCTTCAATTACCAGCAGCTATGACAAATGAATACCAACCCCAGTAATTATCTGTCCTGGGTTTTCGGTTGTGTAAATTAGTCTCATGTGAATTATAGACGAAATCTTTGTACTGCACAGATTCAACGATACAGAAACGATGCCAAGGTATTTTTTGTAACTATCTACACCTATGCTAATGTGGCTTAGTGTTTTATAAAGTGTTGTATACTATGCTTATTGTTATCTTTGAAAGGGTGATGTGCATCTTTGTCTTGAGCATGCTTATCCAAAGAAAACAGCAGTGGAATTGCAGATAGAGACCAGGCCTTCCCTTTACTGCATACTGTGACTGTATCTGTCCTACAGCTCACAGTATCACTACACTTTACACTGTGTATTTACACCATGGTTACTTACTAAATGCATGTGTCCTCGCACCTTGTTACAATGTTATTATGCATAGTTACAATATACTTCATGTGTCCCTCTTTCTACACCTTATAACCCTATCCCTTTTCTGATACAATTCTGCATATATGAAGCACATTGTAGCTATGCCTAATAACATTGTAATGATGTGTAAGTACATGTGTATTTGCTAAGTAACTACTCTGTAAATACACAGTAATTACAGACACTTCCTGTAAAGTGTTTCGCTTCCGAGAGCCATCAGCCCACGTATTTCACAGCTGTAATCACAGGCTCATTCAGTGTAAAGAGATATCTGTGTGCTGCCTGGATTTCTGACTTTTGGTCTTGTGTTTGTGTTTACAGTCTGTGTTTTCGCAGTGTGCTCAAGCCCTTGATAAAGCCAATCCCACTGCTCTCGGCACTTTCCTAAGCATGCCCAGTCGACAGGATGCAAGACTCTCCATTGTGATATAGAAGTGTTCAACTTTCTGCCTTGTCTTAATGTCTACCTCATCTGTTTTGAACACACATTGGTCTTCGCCTGAACATTTTTGTACCAAAAGCATTACTATTTAATGACCTTTGACTATTCAAATTATTAGCTCCTGGTTCCAAACTTGTTCAGCTTGGTAAAGAAACCTGTTGCATTTTTAAATGTTCTGTAGTGTACGAAACTGTTTCTTCGCAAATAAAGATAATTTCATGTATTCTACATGTATGCAGTTTGTGAACTCAAAAATGCACAACATATCCCCTGTACACACTTTTGTTTTTTTTAATAGAGTTTTGCTCTCTTATGTTATGTAACCAGAACTCCGTGATGGAATTACTGCATTATTACAGTATGTGCAGTTGTGTGTACATTTTTCCTGATATACAGTAACACACCACAAAAATAATCTGTGCAATTATTGTTTGTGCAATAAAAAGCTAATTAGTGAAAAGCATATTGGTTTTGCAGGGGAAAAGATCAATCATCTAAAGGAGGATTCTGACATTTGTGATTAAAGTCATTGTGCTTTTGCAACCTGTTCCCTAGGGACTGGTTTCGGGATATGAAACTTTTGAAAAAGAAGCTATAGCTTTCTGCACTCTCCAAATTGTTTTACATGACAGCACTCAGGAGACCCATGGGAGAGATCTGTGAGGTTATTGTTTCACTTGTACTTACCAAAGAAGGAAACTGATTGCCGCCTGAGAGAAAGAGAGAGAGGGAGGAGAATTATTTTTCATGTAATACAAACCAATGTATTTTATTTAGAAATAATACTGTACCGTGACTGATCTCAATCGGATTTACAGTTACTCTCCTAAAATGTCATGCCCCTAATTACCATTTTACAGTTACATTTTGCTTACTACTTAACGTTGGTAGCTTCTGCTCCTGATTGCACCTTGAGATCAGCGGATTCTGAACTTCTGGCAGTTCCTCAAAATCATCTAAAATTAGGAGGGGTGAGGGGTGAGGGATGCTGGCACAGTCGAGTCGTCTAAATCAAATCTGAAAACATATAGGATTGCGGTAGCTTATTCTTGAGCTGGATTGGTTGGCCAGTGGCTTTTTTCTTTAATTTCTTTAAGTTTTTATTGTAAAGCTCTTGGGATGCTCTGCATGGAGAGAGCTATATACAAGCAAACTGCATTGCATTGTAACGTGCACGGGGGAGGTTCGCCGCAGCACTGAATTGTAAAAATGGTTTACCTTGCTAGATCTTTGTCTAGAAGCTGCATTTTATTCCCCTGGCAATCCTTTTCAGGTATTTTTTTCAGCCTCTCTCCATTTTAAAAGGATTCCTCTTTCCTTTTGAGGTTGTGCTAAGGGCAGCTGCCAGGCTGTGCATTGTGCACTTGTGTTTCTAATAGCCAAGGTCTTGGAGAAGAGGGTTGTTGTCATGGATACGCAGTGTAGAATGTTATAGCATGCCTCTGCTCATTAACTAGTCTTTATGCCAAAAACCTTAGAAGGACACTTCACACTAGAGACCTTGCAGCTGCAGCTTAAAAAGAGATCATTTTATCAGAATCAAAAACGGTGGAGTGTTTATCGTCAGCTGTTCTTTAGTTATTAATTCTGCGACACGGGTCTGTTCGGATGCTGTTTAAAAGACGCCGAGACGTATTATTTCAGATATAAAAGCTGCATATCCCTGTTGCAGGGTTGAAGTTGCACAGTTGAAAAGAAAAAACTTTGTAAGAGAAAATCAGTTTGGTGTTTAGAGCCTTGATGATGAGGAGTGATTACACAGGCTTCCAGAGCAACTGGGGAAATCAGTATGAGTTGTGTTCAGCTGCGCACTGGCCTCTCTCTCAAGCTCTCTGAAACCCCAAGATGGTTTAGCTCAAAAGCCTGCTTCATTTCTCAACGTGAAGATGGAGATATTAGTTTGAAATGCATTAGGCCCCGAGGGGGAATAGCATTGATTATTTTTAGAAGAACATTATGTGTTTTGGGATTTAGGGTTACCGTGACATCATATTTATTGAGAGTAGAGTAAGATTGTGTTCAACTGAATGCTTATGTTGTGCTGCCTATACCTTTAGGAGGTTACTGGCGGCAGGGAGGAAAAATAAATCACCCAGCAATTCATTTTACATTTGAAATCGAGCACTGTCAAACCGTGAGATAACGTTTTTCAGGAGGGGAAATGAGCACTGTTGTACCACCTTTGTTGTCATTTACTTTTTATAATGAACTCATAATTAAATATTTTTTACTGCACAACAGATTAAACATTGCAATAGAAAACACCAAAAAATTAAAATTAAAAAAATAATGTTAATAGCTCAACCAATGAAGGCCTAAGATAATGCAGTACACCACATACAAAATGCTAAGACCTTTCAAAGGCCAGAACCTTTAAATGTCATCGTTTTCAGCCTTGAATTCATTTCAGCTCAACTTCTTAATGAGCTCCCTCTTCCTGTCACATGACCTGGCTATTATTTCTCTTCCTCTTGCATCATCATCGATGTCACTGTGGGAGTCATTGTGGGAAAGACGGTGTGCTAGTGGTTCTCTAAGAAGTAGACATGCACCTACAGGTATTGCTTCGATAGAGGTATAGGGCCCATTTTCCAAACTTCATTAGGGATGGGCTTCCCATTCCAAAGCCTTCAGAAAAATGCTTATTACAGTGATTTCCAGGGGTGGCCCAGTAGAATCTTTACATGTATCATTATGCAATTGTTTTTTAAGAACTCGGACTGGGAAAAGCCGGCAGCACAGCATTATACTGCACATCCAAGGGAGCTTATTGTTTAAAACAGCCAAAGCCTTTACATTGTTCTACAGTTCAATCTGAGCCAAGAACAAGTGCTGACGACATGTACCTTTCACAGTGCCGAGCAGGCTACAAGGTCATACTGCCACTTGAGGAAAATGTTAGCTGCTTTACCAGTTTTACAAAGAGCAAATTTCAGCGTTTTTGTAAAGCTAACCAAAAGGCAATATATCTTTGTCCCAGAGGCTGGATGAAAGACGCTATCCTTATACCCTTGGTAACTTGCACTGTTTACATTGGCAGCTTCCAAACAATTCAAAATAGCAGTTTGTTTAGACCGCTTAAAAAGATCCACTGAGAATCCCATGAGACCAGCCCTGGCTTCACGGGTGGGCGGAGTTTCATTGGATACAGTCCAATGGCAGCGCCTAGCTTCACGGGTGGGCGGTGTTTCATTGGATAGAGTCCAATGGCAGCACCTGGCTTCACGGGTGGGCTGGGTTTCATCAGACACAGTCCAATGGCAGCGCCTGGCTTCACGAGTGGGTGGGGTTTCATCTGTTACAGTCCAATGGCAGCGGCTGCAGAATCCTGGTTTTGGTGGAACACAATCAAGAGAACAATTTTTCTTATCTGGAAACAATTACTAAAAAGAGGAAACGAAGTACAATTTTCATTGCTCTTCATTTAAGAAGACATTATGGTTTACCTAAGAATTTCTATTTACTGTTAAGAGTCACTTCCCCCCCCCCCCAATTGTAACATTCCTATGATCATCAATATATTAAAAAGGAGTCAGGATAGACAGTCACTAAGCTATCCTTCTTCATAATGAACTGGCTTTTATTTTCCACGATGACTGCTATGATTAACAAGGCACTTCATCATTGGATGTGTGCATGACTTTCAGGCTTTGTTTTGTATTATCAATAGATTATTTAGGGTTATTCCACTCACTAATGTGCTTGAATCTTCACCATCCTTCCAGGGCAGAGAGGGAGAGGATTCGTAAGTAAATGAGGCATTCAGTATGCAATGAGACCACAGTCAGGCTTTTAGTATGCACACGCACAGTTTCACAAGAGGAGGCTAATAAAGTCATGGGGAGAAAAACTGCATCTGCATAAGTTTAAGAAATTATTACCCATGAAAATAAATCGAACCTTGCCGCGAGCCTCAACTCTTTCTGATGTATTCCAAAGCTGTTGCTTTCGTCTGGTTGAGGTTATTAAAATCCTGCAGCAAGCTCAGCACGTGCTTTGAGTGTACCGCGAGCGCTGCAACATGAGAACCTGCATTGTATTGTGTTGCAAAGCGTCATGTTTCAAAAAGATATAGGCTTGTCATTGCAGATTAGGAATGCATGTCAGCGGCATGAATACACAAGTCACCACGCCTTACATCAACAGCTTGTAGAAAAGAACAGCATCTTCAGACACATTCTAGTGCAATGCTTCATCGCTCTGGGAGGTTTGATTGAATGCAATCATAGAGCAGGGAAATTCTGTGGATCATAAAACTGTGCATCACTTTTTACTCATATACTCCTGATTCCGAGTTTCAATCCATGCAATGCTTCATCGCTCGTCTCTAACACAACTGCCGCTGAAACTGAATGTAAACGGCAGTCATGTCATGTCATGATTCAATGTGTTTGTAATGCCTCTTATTGAATGTAAAGGGTCCTAGAAAATACTTGAACAGAAGACACAAAGCACACAAACTGTTAAGATTTTAATGAAATATACAGTATTGTTTAGAGACTCTTAAACCCAACCCACTCATTAAAAGACAATATACATTTCAGCTCAAAATAGGTCAATTCAACTCAAACTTATTTTAAAGCTGCGTATACATTCTGGAAAAATACACTGTAGCCAGCAGGATAATAACAGACTGTATTCTGTTCAACCTAGTAATACATCTTCTAAAATGAAACTTGGGAGGTCATCTGTGAATTTTTGAAAGACAATCACACTTTTAGGGTCTACCTGTAACACTATATTAGAAAGGCAGTCGGGTTTCTTCAGGATATTCCTTTTATGCAGGTTTTTATTTTAGCGGCCCCCTTTCATGGCTGGTTTCACAGACCCCAATTTGCACTAAGCTTGGACTGCCCTAATGTTATCTTAGGTAAGGTAATCCAAGACTAGTGTTAACCAGGTTCTGTGAAACCAGCCGTCCAAGTTTGGGGTTATTATTTTGTGGTGTAGTCAGAAGTGCATGATGAATATTAGTAGTGCAGAGTTTACGATGGCATATTTTAGAATACATTCATTAATAAAAACAGAAACAAACCAACAAAGCTGCTTCGTGACCTGCATCAATCCCCTGTTTTATGTTAATATTTAACCAGACATGCTGTATGAGGCCACGACCCCAGTACATCTCTGTGACAGCAGAAATGCAGAGGAAGCTCCTAATTAAGCATTAATGTTGGATGCAGGAGCCATTACCTGCTACATAACGGACTGGAGTGACAGTTGCTGTATACAAGGATATTAACGCTTATAGAAAACTGAACAAATGTTTTTCTGTGTATGAGGACACTTGTAACCATTGCTGCCCAGTGTCCAATATATTTGGCATTGAGAAAATAGGCATTCAAAATAGGTGTGGGAAGATACCCAGGGCAGTAAAGGTTAACGTTGCTTTCAGGCTTCAGACTGTTATTTAAAGCGAGTTACAGGCTTTAGAGGGCATCTAGCTGTGGCATGACGAACGCTCTACTCAGAACACGACTGGCACTAGGAGTTTACAACTGGGAGGTTTGATTGAATGCAGTCATAGAGCAGGGAAACGATGCAGATCATAAAACTGTGCATCATTTTTTACCCATATAGTCCTGATTCCGAGTTTCAATCCATGCAGCATATCCCAGGCCATGCTGGATTGTCAGTAAAGGAGATTATTCCAAGGCACAGCAACAGCGTACAGGAAACATTATTAAACAACACCTTTTCTTTTTTTCGTACACATCCGAACGAGAAGGAAAACCTCCACTCCTGTAATATAAAGAGATCACGAAACGCTACAGGAAAAAGTGGCAGCATTCAATATTCAGGACAGATAAAAAAGAGGAGGGAAAAGACAGGTACACTATGGAATTTTAAACAAGGATCGCAACATACACACTCTCTACTCCGTGCCTGTTTCGACAGCAAAGTATACACCTTGAAACTGAACAGCTGAAAAGCATGTAAACCTGCTATATATAAAGCCTATGTACAGGGACACCTCCATAGATAGATATCTACAGCACTCCCTCTTTCTAGTCCTGTCTAGAGCAAATCACTGTTTCAAGCCTTGCCATAAAACCTAACCAAAGAACCCCATGCTTTATTCTCACATAACATGCATTTAGGGATACACTGCATCTGCATGGGGGTTGCATGTTACTAAGCTCTTAAAAGGTATCACTGTATATAAGCTACATAATATTATGAACATTTTGTACAAAAAAAAAAAAAATCACCTTGAAGCAAGACAGACAGTAATCAATATGGACAGTAATCAAGACAGACAGTAATCAAAGATTCCATGAATTACACTGTTCTCTAGTTTATCTGTCATAGATAGTGTCTTTTACAAAGGAGCTAATCTCTAACTGAATCAAGTTTAGCCCTGTAATCTTAATTGCAACCTCTTTAGAGGTGAGAGATAGGAATTCTCCACCACTGCCTGCACAAAACGGTAGTGAATATTTAAAAAAATAAACAAAATCCAAAACTCATTCTATATAAATACTGTCCTTCATCAAATCTGCATTGAGTGTATTTTTTTTTTCTCACTTCAGCCAGAGGTCGGAACACTATGAACAAAAGGATCAAAATGATTTCCACGTGCAATGGGCTGTCCATTTTAGAAGCCTGTGTCAGAAGAAGGCAGAAGGAATGACAGTAGGTGGTCAGTTCCGGGTGGAGGAGCAGTGGATCTGGAGTTGCCTTACCAATGGAGCAATGGCAAGTCCCCTGACACACCCGACTGGTGTCCTGTATTAAAAACACAGCCTTTCTAATGGACTGGAGCTCGCCTGTGTCAAAACACACATCAGCCTGTCTACAAAACAGAGTTGGGAAGCTGTAAATAATACAGATCAATGCCAAGCCATAACAGAAAATATCACTTCAAAATGAAATGCCAGTTTGGTCTGACTGTAAATTAACCAGAAATACCCAACGGGAAATTACAGAATACCTAAGTAGCATTGCCTTGGTCTTACAGAACAGCTACTGTAAGTAGCATATTAGTTATTCTCCAAATTTGATAATTAACACCTGCATCCCTTTGTCTGTGCATCCTGCTTAAGTGACCTTTACACATCGAAGCACATCACAAGCTGTGTGCTGAACATACAGGAGAAAGGGACTGTCATGCAAACTGCTTCTGCTTCTGCTTCTGCTGCAGCACTGGTGACAATAGCAAGGGTGTAGATGCTGAAACCAGGCGAAGGCTTTCCTCTAAGCTTTGGGTAAATGCAGCACAATTCTTTAGTGATATGAATTCTGGATCCTTGTGGAGATCCCTCTTAATGGTATCCAATATCGCTGTCGACCAGGGGTCCGCTGGAGAAGTACTGCCGGTTCTCAAGGTCCGATTCAAAGGCCTCTGGGTGGGTCTCCTCTTCGTTCCTGGGCGTCTCCATCCTGTTCTCCATGGTGCCGTAGCTCTGGTGTGCCGGCGATGGCATGGGCGTCAGTCCCAGCTCAGGTTCCTGAAGCACTGAGGCCACAAAAACCTTTGCAGGGAGGAGAAACACATGCACATATTAAACTTACTGGTGTAGGAATGCCTTACAGTGGAAAAAGGTTGCGTGGTCATCTAGGAAAAACTGAACTGCAGAGATGAACATCAGGAATGATGAAATGAACCACTCCGACATATTACTTCAAAGAAACTGGTGGCAGCAGTGAGATTCTACCAACCCAGTCCATTTACAAAAACTAAACAACTACTTTATTTTAACTAGCTTAAACTATTGTTCATGTTCACAAGACAGAAGGTTCAAATGAAGACATTGTCCTAAAAATACATTTCTTCCAAAACGGTAGTTCAAGTTTGTGCAAATTCAATCAAATGGAGGAAAGAGAACGCGACAGAAAAAGAAAGGACTTGAGGAGACAGTGTTGTTTCACGTACGTTGGAGTTTGGGGTGGAGGACACGCTGCTTCTTTCGTTGTCACTGAAAACCCCTTCGGTGTGCTGATCTGACATCTGAAACAAACACAAATAGAATTTCAGTCCAGGGGGAAATGCTGCAGGATTGAGTTAATAAGCTGCCAAAGAAGCAGCCCACTGGTCACAGCTCTCTGCCTTCAATGAAATGAGTCTTGACAGTGCAACAAACATCATGCCCTCTTCTTTAATAAATATATTTTCTTTTTAATACTTTTTTTATAGATAATGATGTCGTTG
This sequence comes from Acipenser oxyrinchus oxyrinchus, assembly GCA_030684275.1. Classification (NCBI taxonomy): domain Eukaryota; kingdom Metazoa; phylum Chordata; class Actinopteri; order Acipenseriformes; family Acipenseridae; genus Acipenser; species Acipenser oxyrinchus. The sequence goes on from CM060269.1 coordinate 3,067,035, forward strand.
TGAATAAGCTTACAGATATATATGTAAAAGTTATAACAGGCTGTTACATTCTATGAAAGAAATCACATTGCAGTCTCATTGGAGATGCAATACGTATAACGCAGTCCGGCTCAGGAAAGATGAAATCATACAGACATCAGCCGTATATTTCTATATGACGTACAAATTAGACTTCTGTTTAAACAACCTCCTTTACAGAACATTGGTTTTGTTAGGACTGGCAGGTCTCCCTCCATGTTGTCTTTCTTGCCATACCTCACTTACCTGGTAGCTTGTGGGTTTCTTTGGATGGAGTCTCTTCAAGCAGAACCCAAAGACAGAGAAGAGAATACAAAACAGCAGAGCCACGAAGGTGAACAGTGTGATGGGGCGAACTGGGCCTGCAAAGAAAGGAACAGGACAATGGATTGTACATTACAATAAAACATGAGCGATCTGAACCATGTACGAGTGTCTAATTCCACGCTACGCCTTTAAGAGGGACACCCATCCCTAGAGGGAGAGAAGTGCCACTTGTGGAGGTGAACAGCAGTGCTACAGAATCTTATGAACTAGCAAGTGGCATGAGAACACCTGCGCTCTGCATGTGCTCGTGTACTCGACAGTTCAATTCAATATGAAGCCAAACCTACCTAATCTGAGCACGGAGAAGAACAGCAGCCAGAACATACAGAGGATTGGAGCTATGATGACCTGGCTGATGGCTGCAGAGTGAATGCGCTGGTTTAGCTTTGTTGGGACGTAAGCATAGTAGATGTTGTAGCGATCCACCAGGTGCTTCAGGATCATGTAGAGGAGTCCTAGGGGGAGAAAACAAGAAGACAGTTTGTGATCACATTTTAGGAGTAGGGGGATGAAAACCAGCCCCTAACGAAGCCCACAATCTGGATTTACACAAAAGACGAGGGGGTGCCAAGTAACAGGAAGTTACCACGATTGTAACGTTGGAAAGCAGGTACAGAAGCAAGAATCCTCATTTGTTTTGTGAAACTATCACCTGCAGCTGCATAAAGTTAACTTTTAAATGTGCAGAGTCCCAAAGCTGATGCAGCCTTGTCATTGTCTACCCTTATCAGTAACAACACTCAGAAACATGACCTGCCAAGTTCATTTCTGTAACACGGGGAACAAAAAATGACAGAAGGGAAGCGGTGTAAGGTTCCCCTGGATGTCTAGTGGCTCGCCACACTTCCAATCAGCCAGCAGCAGATTTACACAAAGCCATCAGAGTAATGGGTGTCTGCAGGGCTATCCGAGAAGCCATCAAGCAGGGAGATTAAGGGACTGGAAATGTCAGGGCGGGGAGGGAGCAGCCTGGCCTGGGAGCCTGTCTGCGCATTGCTGTGCAATTAAGGTGATTCATCGTGACCTTCTCCATGACTCTCCATGACATTAATACCAAGGTTGTTCTGACAGAATGACAAGCCGCTGACTACATCTTCAGCCGAAATTACCAGGGGACTGTCTAAATCTTTTCCTGTGTCAGTGTCAGCGCGTCCTGCCAGGTGCAAGAGAATCAGGGGAATGGGGAGAGCATGTCAAGAGCACCGCTTCTGGAGTCTTCATAGACAGTTTATATACAGGAGGTAAACATGCCAGACCAGGCAACAGCAATAGCTCTATTATGCTGTCCTGCTCTTATGTAAGGGATGCTGATGAGGGCCTCATGCTGTTGAAAGTTGCGTCCATCAGCAAAACTAAAGCAAATAGCATTTAGGAATACACACGGCAAGCAATGCACTAAGAAAGCACACTGGTCATTTTTTTTTTTTATTAATAGAAATTAGAGAGAAAAAAAAATTCACTATTTGTTAAGTAAATATTTTAACATCTACCTCTCTTCAGAGCTATAGAAAGAGGAGATTCTAAACATTTATATATTTAAATTTGTCAATGAGAGTTTTTTTTTTTAAATATATAAGCCAGTAGGCCACCTTGCAATGCTGCTTTATAAAACATTTCCCACAGAGCACGAATACATGGCAGTAGGAGATGCCAAATGCTGGTCATAAAGAGCTTTGCAGTTGATGTCTAAAAGTTATGCATTTTAGCATTGCAAAAGTAGCCCTCTAACCATCCAATATGTTAACAACAATACCACTAGTATTATTCCACAATGGTCAACACTCAGGTTGATAGTAACTCTAAGTGACTAACAAGCTTGAAAAAACTGAAAGCACATTGATTTTTTCTCTGGCTTTTCTGCTTTTGCCCTATGGAGAACAATCTTCGACATTGCGTCATGGTTTTGGTAGAGCAGCGTGTCGGGAAAATGAGCAACAGGAACAGGCCAATTGAACAGCTCCTCTATTTAAAGGGGGGGTTGCATAATGTTTTGAAGCTGTGCTCTTCAGTCTTGGTTGGATTAGCATGAAGTGCAACATCAACACAAACCTCTACTTAGAATTCAAACACTGGCACACGGAAAACAGCACTTACACTTCCCAGAGGCAAGGGATAAAAAGCCATTCCGCTGCTTTTAGAGCTGTGATAATCATGCATGCTGTATCGCGCTAAACAATTTGAAAATGTTCTTGTATTCAACCATGCGGAGACAGACACGCCTGAGAAAACAGCACCAGCTGGGTAGAAGCAGCAGCTTTCTTAGCTAAGGGAGCCCAGCTAGTTGTGATAAACTACATGCCCTTGTTTCTGAGTGACCAGTTACGAAACAAGAAGAGGAAAGCCTCACCAAAGGGAACGATGATGGGGCAGGTGATGCTGTAGGTCATGCTTACTGCGAAAATGCACATTGTCCAGGCGTACTCCAAGCCAAACTGAAACTCATAGGCTTGGTTCTGAGAGAAGAAGCAACAGAAACAGCATTGGGGTTAGAGACTGTTTATACTGTACATCACCACCAATAAAAAAGATGAGGAAGTCACTTTGGGGAGGTCAGTTAACCCTTTCATATATGGTGACCTCATATGGGAATTAATAAAAATAAAAAAAATTAAACTTTCTTCTAGTCTTTATATAGAAGACCCAAATGCATGATGACCTCATATGAAAAATCGATTTTCTTATCTGTCCAAAACTATTTTCAATATTTCAAGACTGGCAATAACAACATGGATTAGGTTGTAGTTCTGTTACTTTGTACATTCATTTCAGACAGCCTTGGGTTACATTTCCTAAACCGATGGACCCTTCATGATGTTCATTTTGAATGAACTGGCCTTACCCTTTTCACGTGAATGCGCTCAGCTTCAGACTTGGCGAAACACAGCCGAGTAGCGTACACAACAAGCCCTGGGACCCTCAGCAGCTCCATGGCTGTGCCAATCAGACTCGATGTGATCACATAGTTCACAAAGAAAGCACCGTTATCAGGCAGGAACACACACCTGGGGGGCGGGTTGAAAAAACAGTTCAAAAGCTTAAATGCACGAAACTCGCCGTCTACATTTCGCCTTGCAATAGTTGCAATGGTTGTGGAAGATCGTGATCAAACAATCGCATGCTGTATAGCGAAGCAGTTGTTTAAAACGGGAAAGGAAATACTTACTGAAATTTGATGTCAGCTTCATCTAGAAAGTGAATGTCAAAGAGCCATCGAAAAAACAAATCCAAGCTACAAAAAGACACAAGTAGAAAAATGTCACGGAAACGGAGACCTGCTTGACGTTATTTGTCTCAGATATATTGTTATATTGTCACCCCAATAACTAATCAGAAAGATGCAGGCTGCCTCCAAGGACCTGAGCTCCAGTGACCTGAATACATGTATACAGTGTAAATGCGTAACCATGAAATAGGAAAATCAGATCACTATAATGACATTACATATACAAGATAGGAACCTGCAACTATGTTCACTGTAACCTGTTGGCATAGCAGAGCATTCCTGAGTGAATTTCTATGTGGATAATTATGAGTCTGGTGATAAGACGTAACAGATACAGGTACTATATAAAATGACTTTACTTTACCTGGATAGACCAAGCGAAGGCAAGATGATCACCATAAACACCAAGAAGAAATAGCACTTATGCATTGTCAACTGATTTTCGCTTGATCTGTAAAAAACAAAATATTGTTATTGGCACTGTGTTTAAAGGCATCATTATTGGGATCATATAGGGCCAAGAACACATTCTGTACATTCTGTAAATGAGGCATGGCATTTTATGGTCTCTCTAGCTGAAGAGGACTCATTATACAATCATGGAACCACAGAATCAGTTTTACTGCTTGTGTTTGATAAACAATCTCTGAGCTTGCGGCGATACATTGCAACGCTGGCTGGCTTGAAACACTGAACAGTGAAAATCCTATAGTGAAAATCACAGCTCACTGTGATTCAATTAGAAACACCTTGTTACAGCACGGCTCCTGACTCAACACTGTGTTTAAAAAGTTACCAATGTCTTCCCTCTGCAAAGGGGTAGCCGTACAGAGCAGACTGAATGACATCGTTTTTCTGTCCAGGGGATATAAAGCCCTGAAGCCGACTCTAATTTCACTTCAGTCTTGCATGGAAAGCAAACTGATCACTATGACAACATGACTCGAGTGGCAATTCACTGCAGGAATCTAGTTTGCCGCGGAACATTTGCACTGTTAGTAGAATAGGCAGGAATAAGAATTCATTACTGTGTGAAGGGCTGCATTTCCAGAAAGTACCAGGCGTCAAGCTGTTTGATCTAAAGCACTGATTTATAAAGGCTGTGATGATCACTTCCTTTCTGTGTACACTACAGGTGTCTTGATATCTTGCCCCAGTAGCAAGAGGGCTCTATTCACAAAGCTTTATTACATTTTTTATTGATTAGTTTGATATTAACGGTTGTTAAGGAAACCAGCAGTATAGATGGATTCCATGAATACGAGACAAAAATAGCATTAAAAATGACATTTCAACTCATATGAAGATATGTCAGGCGTTCTGAGTGGGCTCTTGAGCTCTTGAGCTCAGGGTGTTGTCAAGACGACGCAGGTGAGATGAAGATGATAGAGCGCCATGCCTGGACAAGCCTGAGAATTGTACAATTAAAAGGGAAGTGAAGCGGGCTCCCCTGGGTTCTGTTACCTGGTCCAGTGAGATTCGAAGAAAGCAGAGTAGTATACAATGAACGGGAGGAAGACGGAGAACGCCCACAGCAGCAGTGTGGGAAAGAACTGGGTCACCACCGGGTTCTGTGAACAGGGGACAGTACTTCAAAAGTGAGAAGACACAACACATCAACGAGACGAGGAAGAAAAACAGGCTGGCTTTTACTTTTACAGAATTCCTCATTAAATAGAAGGTCTTGCCTCTATCAATGTTTAACATTTACTGCCATCTGTTGGACACTTGAAATACTGAACCACTAACTGATGAAGTTAAAACTGAGCAAAGGTTGTTTCTTTGGTTAGTAATTTAAACCGAGCCAACCCCCCACCCCCGAGATGCAGTTACCTACAGATTCAATTTACAAGCTGGACTGTTGAGTGGATTGCTCGAGACAAGTACACTTAATTCCATCTGCGGAAGGTGAGATTGGATTCCAGAGATGATCATCAAGTGATGATGAGGATGGTGGTGTTTACTACTGTCATTTCCAGTAAAGAAAACAAAGCAAACAGATGACCCACCCTGAGGCTCTCGACGGGCCGGGTCACGTTGAACTTGTCCATGGTGTTGACGATGATGGCCGGAGTGGTGAGGAAGAAGAGCAGGATGAAGAGGCAGATGTTGAGGATGATGCAGCGCACCCACCACTTGGAGCCTCGCACTGACAGATTCTCCCTATGGGAAGCAAACGCAGGGCCCAGTCACTCAACTGCAATCACTGGCATTTTTAAAAAGACCATTTTGATGTCTAACCCTTTCAGTCCCATCTTATCTTAGCGCCATTTAGAATTCTTAAAGTGCTGCGGGGACTTGAAAGTTCCATTTATCAAAATATATGGAAAAACAAAATGTGTGTCCTGTTCTTACGTATACTCAATGTAGGAGGTCTTTCTTGAATTATATACCGGTAACTTAAATTTGGCATTCTTCAGCTCGAAAAAAAAAAAAAAAAAAGAAATACAAAATGAGGACTGAAAGGGTTAAACTGTTATTTGTGAAACGTTTTCAGTACAACTGTGTGTGGTTCTGACAATGTACGCAGGTTACGATAGCAACAACACAATACAATGTAATCCCAGAGCTAGTGCTCGCTCTTGTGTACACTGGATATAAACCCTACCTCATTAAAATAATACAATGTAATCCCAGTGCTAGTGCCCCCCTTGGACTTGAAACCACCATCTGCTTACCAAATGATGTCAGTGGGTGCTGGGGCATATTGTACCCCCCACTTGTGGGACTTGACAACGGTGGTTATGCTGGACTGCTGCAACTGCCTGTGACACGGGGTCCGGCCATAATCCTTTACAATGCTGAAATCAGAGACGGGGAGAGACTGCAGCACTCAGACATTCACAAAGCGATTCATGAACGGCTTGCATGCACAAATCACGTAAGCACTCAGACTGGCCTCAGCTCCTTTCTTTACCTTGTCTGAGCAAGCGAGATCACAGCCATGAGTATTAACCAATCTGGATACCAACAGTGCTCTGTATAATACATGACTAACTATCAGTATGTACACATTACTGTTAACTATTCATATTTCTGTGCCCTTTTAAAGGGAGCTGCACATGGGTGCCTAATGTGTAGATTATGGATGCAGGGTGGGTATTTGTGTATCTGTACCAGACCATGCTTTGCTGGCTTGACATCTAGTTACATAAAGTCTGACAAAAGATGGAAAAAAAACCCCAAGTATGCTTTTGAGAATTGTTAAACTGCATTATTTAATTTCCTATGCAAACTGCAAACCTAATAAGGACGTAGCCACTTAAAATTGCACCTTCTCCATCCAAGAGTGCGCTCACTAGAACAAAAGGTTTGCAATAACCCCCAAGTGGATGCATAAGCCTGTTCTGAGTTTAGGAGCCGTTACAAGACAAGCATAGGTCCATCTATCTGTCAAACCTGATTTCCTCAAGCACTCTTACCCGTGGAAACGTTCTTCATGAGTTTGCGGTTCACCCAGCTTCTCCCAGGTTTGTGCACTGCTACGTATTTGCCATACCTGCCTGTGCTTTAACCATGCTTTTTTTACACACTGTGCTTTTGTATACCGCAGGAACACTTAATAAGCATTTTCAATAGTAAAAGCACAGCAGTAGCATAGTGAAAGCATGGTAAAGCATAGGTAAGCATTGTAAAGCATGGCGAGGGAATGGGGGTGCCAATGTAAACACTCACACTGCAGTCATCCTCTCGTCCTGAAAGGTGACGAAGGCCATGTCCAGTCTTTTAAGGGCAATGCGGTTCTTCTCAGCATTGAACTCATCAGTAAGCTTCTCTTCCAGCTCGCTGTAGTACTGCTCTGCATCCACCTGAAGAACAGGTACACGGATTCTTTTTTGCAGTACATATTATTATTATTATTTGTTTATTTAGCAGACGCCTTTATCCAAGGCGACTTACAGAGACTAGGGTGTGTGAACTATGCATCAGCTGCAGAGTCACTTACAATTACATCTCACCCGAAAGACGGAGCACAAGGAGGTTAAGTGACTTGCTCAGGGTCACACAATGAGTCAGTGGTTGAGGTGGGATTTGAACCAGGGACCTTCTGGTTACAAGCCCCTTTCTTTAACCACTGGACCACACAGCCTTCAATATTCACTTAGTGGATTTGTATTTTCTATACACAAGGAGGGATGCAGAGTGCTGCACTGCAGCTGCAGTTCAGTGCTGTAAACATGAGCAGAGCCACGATACCTGTTCAAACCCGCAGGCGTCACAGCAGAATATCTGAGCACAGGGGTGGCTTTTGATCATAACCTTCCCTTCTTTCTGAGCCTTCCCTGTGAAGTACAGCCGTCCCTTCATCGCCTTGCGCCTGAAACACACAACCCCACAAAACCTCCTAATTTAGCAGGGAGAGCATTTCCCGATCGGGCATTTTGGACTGTGCATGCAAAGGAAACACAGGGATGGAAATAAGACTCCAGTTGCACAGCAGTTTGATGCAATCCTGGCTCTGCTACGTGTTTAATACAACACCTGAGCTTGTTACCTCCACACTGTGGCTAATCAAGCTTGTATTAAAACCCGGAATGTGTGAAACGGCTGTGCAATACCCCTGAAACTTAATTCGCTTTATACTTTTCACACCAAAGAAACTTAAAGAATACATTAAAAAGGAAACTTAGCATCCTGGGACAATATTTCAAACTTCATTTGAAAGCCTTTCATTTACCTTTCAGCATCAAGCTTCATCAGCTTCCGAACATCATAACAGAACTGCACATCGTTCACTGTGCAGCTTGGGTAAGCTTCGCTGAAAAGGGACAATGACAAGGAAGGATTTTACTGCAGAGTAACAAGTACTTCCACTGAAAAAAGCATTGGCCTTAATGTCTGTCTGCTTGTATGAAAATGTGTCTTAATGAGGGTGGTTATTATAAGCCATGAGATATCCATGTTAAACTCTGTGTTGATAGCCATGTTAAACTCTGTGTTGATAGCCATGTTAAACTCTGTGTTGATATCCATGTTAAACTCTGTGTTGATATCCATGTTACACTCTGTGTTGATATCCATGTTACACTGTGTTGATATCCATGTTACACTCTGTGTTGATATCCATGCTAAACTCTGTGTTGATATCCATGTTAAACTCTGTGCTGATATCCATGTTAAACTCTGTGTTGATAGCCATGTTAAACTCTGTGTTGATATCCATGTTACACTCTGTGTTGATATCCATGTTACACTCTGTGTTGATAGCCATGTTAAACTCTGTGTTGATATCCATGTTAAACTCTGTGTTGATAGCCATGTTAAACTCTGTGTTGATATCCATGTTAAACTCTGTGTTGATATCCATGTTAAACTCTGTGTTGATATCCATGTTAAACTCTGTGTTGATAGCCATGTTAAACTCTGTGTTGATAGCCATGTTACACTCTGTGCTGATATCCATGTTACACTCTGTGCTGATAGCCATGTTAAACTCTGTGTTGATAGCCATGTTAAACTCTGTGTTGATAGCCATGTTAAACTCTGTGTTGATATCCATGTTAAGCTCTGTGTTCATAGCCATGTTAAACTCTTGTGTTGATATCCATGTTAAACTCTGTGTTGATAGCCATGTTAAACTCTGTGTTGATAGCCATGTTAAACTCTGTGTTGATATCCATGTTAAGCTCTGTGTTCATAGCCATGTTAAACTCTTGTGTTGATATCCATGTTAAACTCTGTGTTGATATCCATGTTAAACTCTGTGTTGATATCCATGTTAAACTCTGTGTTGATAGCCATGTTAAACTCTGTGTTGATAGCCATTTTAAACTCTTCAAGAGGCTTGACAGGCAGCAAACACCACTACAGATATATGGACCATATTTTCAAAGTGTTTACTCCAGTCTTTAACGCCTTTTTTTTGAAAGACGTAAAACGCCTGTTAGTTTTACGAAACTAAAACCGAACTACTAAAGTTATGCATTTCAAGCTCTCTTCAGCACTCGCAGTGTGCCTGGGGTCTCATTTTGTAACACAAATGTGCTTTTTTTCTTCTTTAAAAAAAAATTTAAGAATGGAGGAAACGCTTTGAAAATAAGGCCCTATGTCTCTGTTGATCTCTATTTAATGATTTTATTTATATAGCACCTTTTATTACAGAGTAGGTTAAAGTGCTTCATGTGTCGGTTCAAACAGAAAGAAGTATGCAGCATCAGGCAGCAAAAATGACAAAATAACAAGAATTATAATAATAATAATAAAATAATAATAATAAAAATAATAATAATAATAATAATAATAATAATAATAATAATAATAATAATAATAATAATAATATCAATAAGTAACAATAAAAAATCTAAATAAAATAGAAGAATAAATTAATAAGAATGAAATAAAAAAAAATATCACAACAATAATCAAATAAAATCAATAAAAAACAATGGAAGTCAGGCTAAAGTGATAAAAGTAAGTGTTTAGTGTTGCCTGACGCAGCGTCTCTAACAGAAGAGGGCAGCGAGAGCCACACTGCGCTGCACTGTAGTGAAGCACACTGCACTCACTGGAAGTGCTTCACGATGAGCCCCGTGTCGGAGATCTCCTTGGGAATTGACGTGATCATCAGCGTTCTCGCCACCTTCTCATCCTCTTTGTACTCCAGCTGCACGGAGTGGTGCGCCATGCAGAGAACAGTGATAATAAAATACAGCAGCGCGAAAACACTGTGCAGCCACAGGAAGCGATCCCTGCGAGAGAGAAGTACCAGGAGAGGCGCTGATAAGGAGTGCGCAGAACCACACAATATTTCACGTCAGAGTCAATCACATTGTTATTCAGAACTTCTGCACATAGTACTACTTACACTAGGGTTAAATCAAGATTTGTCATCTATATCCTTTATGTCCCTACCTGCATGAGACTGATATCACTAATCTGTGATATAGAAACAATAGACAACTTTGTGCTTTAATTCGGCATCTTAAAACAACTTCTAAAAAGTCTCATTCATTTGACCATTTGTGGCCGTGTGTTCCTTTTCTCTTACTATTTTAAATGACTTGCAAGTGTGGCCTATTATTAAAGCCTTCAATTCAATTAGACAATCACTAATTTGCCTATTTTGACCATTTTCCACGAATTTTACAGTGGTTTAATTTCATATGCACAACAAATCAAAACAGAAGCAATGGGGTGATCTAATACATTTGCACACTGCTTTATATGTAGAGATTGCAACATGAGTGGGTGCAATAACAATGTAATAATAAAATAACTCGTTTTATAGGGTCAAAACTGCCACTCCTGTTCCATAACGATGAGCTCACTGGCTTACAATACATGCTGTGATGTATTCAAAGAGTTTCAGCATTGAAACGCTGGTTTCCACCGTCACAAGACAAGCTCAAACAGGAGCACTGATGTTATATAACCCACAGGAAGTAGTTTCCATAGCAATGCACTTCTCCCGCTAATAGAACTATTCATTTTAAAACAAAGAGAGGTCTCCCCCTTGGCATAAAGGTCACTTTTTCCATCAAACGTTGAATGTATTTATTTAATGAACGCTGAAAGAGGTTTGGACATACTGTGCAGGAACATTAGCTATAGTCGTCCTTCCAAAATGCTGAGGGCTGTCTCCTGCAATGAAAAAAAATAAACAAACCTGATGGTTACCGTTTAACAACACCACCGTCTGTCTTCATAGACTGTATCTGAAATTGACTGGGTGATGAAAGGCGAGGGGCTGTCTGTGCCTTGCTTGAGACTGGCCTACGGTGGTTCTTTTCCACCAGCAGCACAGCAAGTTCCATGGAAGGGTACAGTACAGACCCACGTGACTCAATTATATGAGCCTCCTAGTCTGTGTCACTCACCAAGCAGGTTCCCGGAGAAGTTTACAGGCAGGATGATGGAGATGGAGAGGACACAGACAATAATCATGAGGACCAGGATGTGCCGCTGGAACGAGAGGTAGATAGTGGCATCTATCCCGCATTTACTCTGAATCTCTTCATCTCTGAAACAAACCAAAGGGAAATGCATGGGTACACATGGAAGCCTTGTACAGTGTTCGACAAAGAAAACAGCACAGGCAGCAAGGCACCCTGGACTTACAGCACTGAGCAGTTCTGACAGCTTACGCAACGCCTTAGTAATAATTACAGTTTGACCTGTCTAGAACGCTTTCCCCAGATGAGAAATAGTGGAGCTGAATATTTCTGTTTACTTGTTATAATTTATTTGAGAACTACTGATGGAGAACTTACTGCCGTGCCACTATACATATTTATAATCAATCAATCAATCAATTTGATATAGCACCTTTCATGGCGAGCCATCTCAAAGAGCTTCACAATCAAATCAAATAAAAAGGCCCATGCAACAAGACCAAGCAATAAAAAGACAAGACCAAACAATGCACATGTATAATTGCAAGCCCTAATAATCCTGATCAAGGCGGACTCATTAGCATACTCCATGCGACCGATCTGTTTTTGGAAGCAGAGATATTTCACTCTTCACCAGTTTGCTGCACTATCAGTTGTTATTCCCATTGCCTGAGTTTTGCTGTTTGTATACAGAGGGACGATGAGCAGTTAATCTGCGGACCTGCAAACCACACCCTGTACTGACCTCATGTGATAGATCGATGAAAGCCAAGAACAGAAGCCCTGAAAATAAAAAAAAGAGAAACAAATGAACTGGAAGAAACAGTAAATGAATAAAAAAGAATTAAACAGGACAGCCCCCCTTCTGGATAACATCACTCTGACAATAGGGGATTGCTGTAACCCGCAAGTAATAATTCTTTATTAGCAAACCTTTAATAGGTCTAGTCTGTTTTATTTGATATCTTGCAATTCTTTTATTATTTCCTGTGACATCAGTGTTACTCCCTGTAATAATAAATGAGCACAGAAGTCGAGGTTAGAGTATATTGGGTGATGTGAGCAGTGGGACAAGCTGTTTGCAGTCTGTTATCATTGGGCTTCACAAGCAATAGGCGGCTTTTCACTGGTCAGACTCACCACATCTTTAGTCTCCATGTCAGAGGGACTGGATTCAGAGGGGGGAGGCGACTTCTCCTTCTCGCTCGTCTCTCCATAGAACAGAGATGTGAGGCTAAGGGGCAATTACAAGAGATTTCGTATAGTGTAAGAGTCTCCATCATATCAGAAATGCAAGAGGAGCCCCATAGCGTTCTGAAACACTGATTCACTATCCCTGGCTGTCCCTTCATGTGACTCGTCACCTCTTACATCCCTCCCATTGCCATGCTGTTGCCGAGACCTCCATTTAATCCAGGTGTTAGAACCTCCCCAATGTATTGGTTTAAACTTGTATACAACTGTACAGAAAGGGATTCCTCAGAGTCCACCTTGATTATCTACAGGTCTGGCATTTTCCATCACCATCTTATCCAACCCCCCCAAAAAATAAAAAAATTAATTATTATTAGGCAAAGTTAGAAAAAGGTATATGGGGGCCATCATTTGCTTATGTTAATAGAAAGAAAATCATCCATGAAAAATCAGTATGCTCAGCAATGATTAACCCACGGTGGACACCAACAAATAAGGGAGAAACGGAGAGTGTTAATGGCTGGAACACCCACTGACAAGACTAGCATAAGCTCGAGGGAAACAGAGAAGTGATACATGGATTGGATGGATTACTGAAAAGCCCGCTTTGTTCCTTTGTGGTTCCTTAAGCTTCCCATCAATATTTTAAATCATAGCAATTGAATTGAGCCATTTGAATTATTAATCTCTCTCCTATTCATCCCACTGAAAACACAATGTGAACGCTCAGGGGAACAGGGAGCATCAGTGCTCAGCCAAGCAGAAACAAGCTGAACTGAACCCCTGCTGCACAGAGCGCTGCTGCAGCTCCAAACCTCCACCCCAGCATGCAAACAGGTTACATCCAGAGGAACGGGAGGAATCTCACTGCTTGAATGTGTACAGTATGGATGCTGCACGGTCAATGCCTTCATTCTCAACCCTGCCACTGTACGCTGTCGGACTCAGTGCTGCGTAACCTGGGTGTCGTCACCTCTGAACAGCACGACTATGGGGACTGAGCCGAGACCACTTACAATATATTCAATATCTGCAAAGCAAATAAGTCCTTTAGTGGCAAACAGCAAAGCTGAAGACCACAGCATGGGACCTTCACTATTCAGCAGTTCACTGAGAAAGTGTGAGCAATATGATCAACAGTGCTCAAGATTAATACAGGACTACTATTAGCACATTGGAAGCATTCCGATCCATGTAAAATGTACAGGATGAGAAGAGCATTTGGACTAACAATAATAAAAAATAAAAACACATGACAGTGGTCAGAGAATACGGTTTCAGTTTGCTCCCAGGAAAACGTCACTTCTCATGGTATTAGACTGTGACAGAACCGGCTTCCCCAGCCACAGTAGGATGGAACCTGTTTGCACAGTTTAATCCCGATTTCCCAAATGTACCGCCAACCCCCAAAATAAACAGACTGGTTACTCGTAAGAGTTCCAATGGCGCCGGGCTACATATCTAGTGAGGAATAAAAAAAAACAGAAATGAGGTGAATTTGTTAATTACAAAATCAAAGCATTTGAATCAAGTATGTTTTACAATGTATTGTGTATTTTATAAACATACAAAGGAGACTCATTTGAAGTGAGAAATTTGGTTAACATGGCACCTCCTAGTGGATTGTCGTGGAATAGCCAAAGTAAATTCACTGAAATACAAATCAATAAGAAATACATATATATATAAAATATAATATATACCGGTAAGAAATAAATATATATGTATTATTGATTTGTATCACAGCGTAATTACTTTGAGTGTTTAACACTAAAAATAAAATACTATCTATCAGCAAATATTCCCTTCAATATTAAACATTATATATATATATATATATATATATATATATATATATATATATATATATATATATATATATATATATATATATATATATAAAATCTGTTCTGTATCACCGAGGGATTTAACATACAATGTCAATTCGGGTTTGTTCTGTGTTATTTCACATGGTTAGGTCAGGCGCGTCACTTATCTGACAGCTGTATTTGCACAGAGCCTTTTTGCCTAGCGATGGTACAGTAATATTAGAAAGGGCCTGTGTATATGGAACACACCATCTGCTCTGACAAAACCAGCATCAAAACACTTACGGAAATGTATGTGCTGTCACACGGAAATTCTGTCTCGGGTAAAACCAAACCATGGACTGAACTTGCCGATTCCATTCCCCAGCTCTCTATAGAGACCAGTTAGTCATATAAACGGATGACTTGTATCACTCCATGTGGAGCTACAGAAGTATCTCTGTACATGCAGTATTTAAAATGTCACAAAACCAGTAAATGGGTTTTTCAAAAGGTCATCACACAATGGATTCTGCAACAAGACCTTTAAGAAAGCAATTCAATGATTGCGTGGAATAGCAATGGGTATGCCGGTACTTTCTCATAATGATCCATTGGATTTTCTTTTGTCAAATAAGGATGTGCCTTTGAACTATATTCAAACCAAGTAAGAATTCAACTAAGAAAAAAAAAAGACTGATTTAAAACCTTCAGAGGGGATAAAAAAGACAACAACTGACGAATACATTTCTGTAACCTGGTATTCAGACGCGATGGTAGACCACAAATTATAGACTGAAAACAATTTAAAACTAAAGGGGAATCTAACGTTGCAGAAAACCACGAACCATTACTTCAAAGCTAAACATTATTGAATTTGCTTGTAATGAATGTTCTATCCAGAAGGTGGTGCTGTTGCACTTACTTTACTGAGGGATGCTGCCATTGCTTTCTGCCTGTTAGACAGTGTGAAGACGACATGGGACAAATATAGTTGTATTTGATATTTTATTTGTAAATTAACTTAATAGAGATTTCACGACTAGATCCACAGACATCACCAGTAGAATAATCCTGGATAGGGAATTCTTCCAGCTGAGCAGGTACATATATATATATATATATATATATATACATTTATATATATATATATATATATATATACATTTATATATATATATATAAATCCTTTTAATACTGCACACATAGCTCCGTCCTTTACCTGTCATTGTCCATTATCAATGCCAACCGTCCATAATCCCATGCTGCTTTCCGCAGGCACGAGAACACTAAGAGCAGCACCTGCAAAACACAATGCAAGGGTTCAGTCAACCACTCCTGCTCTTTACACAACAAAGACTATCTGTTTGCTCACATGATGTACAGATGCATGCAGCTCTTGCCCATCACTTCATGTCACTCCTCTCCTGCAGCCCCCCTCTCTCTCTGGGGGCTTTAATAGGAATCAAAGTGAAACTTAGGGCTGGAAACCAAAAAGATCAACAGCAAAAAAAAACAACCAAAAAGGCACAGTATAGCCTTGGTTAGTCCACCTTCAAGCTAAACCATCATTCAGTACATTTTTAAATACTTCCTTTCAACTGCTTTTAACGTCTGTATTATTTTAAAAGCTAAACCCATTTGGACTGACCTTCAGCTCAGACAAAGCAAACACATGGACACATACAGAGAAGCTTCAAAGAAATAAAAGCATCTTCCAGCTCGATCAGTAGGAGACACTTTGTTCAAATCTATTTATAGGCAAGAAGTACCTAGAGAAAAAAAAAATAGCGTGTGGGCATTCTAGTGCTTATACCTCCTAGCAGCTGTCTGGGATGTGCGCGATTGATTTGTGAATGATCTGCATACTGGGATTGTGTTTTCTGTTTCTATCAATATGTACCTTGACAATAATGATATATTTCTATCCTGCCCAAGATAGGAAAAGCTTTTAGAACATAATAGGTTTGGGAACAAGACAAGGCCATGCAGCCCATCAAGGCTCATCCCTTGTTAGCACAGCATTCACCCCGACTAGGGGGGATCTCATTTAAAAGCACAGAATCGAATCTCTTTTTAAATGTTCCCAGTGTTTTAGATCCTACTCCATCACCTGGTTGGCTATTCCATGCATTTATAACTCCTTCTGTTCTAAACTTACTTTTACTCGGCTTCCATTTGTGCCTCTTGTTCTACTCTCTGTGCTAAATCTGCAGTAGTGTCTAGTGATCAGTCTAGTTGCCCTTCTCTGTTCCGTCTCAAGTGCAATGATGTCTTTTTTATAACGTGACCAAAACTGCACACAGTATTCCAGGTGGGGGCTTTTATGCATCACAACATGAACAGAGGTCTCAAGAAATGCAATCCCTGTTAGATAGCAGTTGGACATCATTTCAACCAAATGATATTATTAAATCAATAACACAGCCATGCTACAGCCTGGTCCACTGTGCAATGACTGCTGTTGTTGCTGTGAAGCACAGCCAGCACAACGAGCCAGTAGGGTATCTTGGTTCACTGGCCTGCTGTTCCTAGCAGCATGCACCGCCAGCGCGGCTTCCAATGCCTGCTCCAGACAATCCCTATCACAGCCTCACCAGCCAGAGGATGAAGTTGATGGCGAGGACGGTGGGCACGCCCCCGAACGGCAGGCCCTGCAGCACGGTGCTGTGGGAGCGGGTGCTGTAACATCGCTCCACCGTCCCATTGTCCGGCCCCAAGGTGTCCAGGAAACTCAAGACGTCCAGGCTTGTGTCACGCTCACTCCCAGCAGCCGGGACAGCAGAGAAGTAAGAGCCCTCCATGTGTCCTCCTGCTCTGTCTGAGCCGGGTCATGCAGGCATCACTCTGGAAAGCAAGATCAGTATTGGTTACTGTTCACTTGGGCAACTTCTTTGTCCCCTTATACAGACTTAGAAGAGAGTCTTTTTTTTATCCATCCCCATATGAGGTAGCCACTCATGAAAGGGTTAATGGACAGAGAATGAATCTCCAAATCGCTGTTCTTTATTAAAATGACCTAGGGGCAGAATTATAATCATTTCAATACTGATAAATACCACTGCTCTGTAACTCTCAATGTTATCCCCCCCACCCGCCCCCTGCACTGCATTGCTCTGCATTGTTTTCTGGCCACCTAAACACACACAGACAATCCACACAGACAAACCCATTTAATTAATTTGGTTTGCAAGTGCAATTCCAAAGGGAGATAACAGCACACACTGAACAGCATGTTTTTTTCTTTTTCTTTTTGCCGATCCACAGATATTTGGACGTATTTGCTCCTCTTCAGGACAGTAGATGAGAAAGGTCGATGAGGTTAAAGTCTTGACCAGCTGTGGGACTGTTTTTTCCTTACTTTTACTTGCACTGAACTGAAGCTGCTTATATCATATTTAAAAAAGGACAGTGTTCTGATGTGTAATCTTTAAATACCCTTAGAGAATAAAATAACACCATTATAAAACTCAATTTCAAAGTAACTAAATGAAAAAAAAGACACATGCCTTTTATGTTATGCTTCTCTTAATGGAAGGGTTCCACTTAGCTTCTGGGAAGAACCCTTCCATTTCTCTGTAATGCCAGGCTGCGGGTGAATCACTCCATTAAAAAAGCAGACTCATGCTCACTGCAGTTATTGCTTTAAAACACAAGAGATGCTACAGCTAGTTGAGGCCAGCGTTGGTAGTGGATGTTTTATAATCACAACGTTTCTGGACACACTCCTGCGGTAGCAATTGTGAAAACATTTACCCCCATATAATAAACCTTCTAAGGCTTCCACACATACAACCATGGCAACACAAAACCACGACACGGAATATACTGGAGATTGGATTTCCCCAGCAGCGATACAAAGAGATAAATCAATTACAGCATCACTGGGCCTGAATTCATCACGCAAGGTCATCCCATCTTACAAGATATACATTTCGGGCTCAACACAGCACCAGGACGATCAGAGTATCGGAAATTTGACACCCACAAGATTAACTGGAAAAATGCTTGTCTTGAGATTAGCTCAGCAAATCAATCAATACACATCAAAACAGAAACACTGCTTACAGCAGTTACTGCAAGACTACGCTACAAAGTACTTTAGAAAGTGGATTTTAAAATAAGGCAAATTGCTATATGGCCAGCGCTACAGTAACGTGGCAGCTGTGTGCCCTCTCTGGAGATACGCTGTCATTCTGATCTACTGGATTCAGACCAGCTCTGCTGTCATATCCTGCCAAAAAAAAAAAAAAAAGCATTTCGATATAAATATGTCACAGCTCAAGATGGATTGCTGACGCAGTGAAGATTATATTATATTGATCCTTCACTACTTTATGTAGTGAAAGAAAATACATTTAGAAAATGAGTTAACCCTTTAGCCCTATCCAGTGTCTCCTACCAGCCACTTATCCCCAGGAACGCCCTGTTGTGGCTCTATATCCAAATAAGCATTACAAATACACATGATGGACTGAATGCAAAACGGGTTCGCTGCTATGGGACTGGAGTAAAACACTTGTTAACCCATTCCTGCTACACACAATTACAAAAATAATAATTCATTATCTGGCATTGCTGTTGAAATTGTCCCTGCGGTATGTACTACTCAAACAGCTTTAAAAATGTTCATGGATTTCATATTTTCATCATTTTGCCTCATATTAAATCATGAAGTTTCAGTGTATTGGAGATTGCTCTGTAGTCCAATGACAGATGGATGGATGGACACAAGCCAAGGCCCTCTCCTGAACCCGCATGGTAATCTGAAAGCCAGCAGCACCAGCTTTCAGCAGGTTAAACCAGTACTGGTCAATCTTGTTAGACTCAAATTGGGCATTTCATTTCATTTCTTTAAAACATCGATATCATTGATATGCTAATGTACTAAAATGACAACCTCCATCCTCACAAACCTGATATGCAACAGAAACCCACAAGCAAAGCTGTGTTATAGGGGATACACCCTGTACACCGCTAGGGGATACACCCTGTACACCGCTAGGGGATACACCCTGTACACCGCTAGGGGATACACCCTGTACACCGCTAGGAGATACACCCTGTACACCGCTAGGGGATACACCCTGTACACCGCTAGGGGATACACCCTGTACACCGCTAGGGGATACACCCTGTACACCGCTAGGGGATACACCCTGTACACCGCTAGGAGATACACCCTGTACACCGCTAGGGGATACACCCTGTACACCGCTAGGGGATACACCCTGTACACCGCTAGGGGATACACCCTGTACACCGCTAGGGGATACACCCTGTACACCGCTAGGGGATACACCCTGTACACCGCTAGGGGATACACCCTGTACACCGCTAGGAGATACACCCTGTACACCGCTAGGGGATACACCCTGTACACCGCTAGGAGATACACCCTGTACACCGCTCCACCACAACATCAATAAAATCACCAAACGACAAGCTGCTGCAAGGTCATACAGCAAGTCACTGAACACAAAGATCACCGTGTAATGTGCAGTCTGTCTCTATCTGAAAACGCACACTTTGTAAACTCTGTGTCGGGAGTTACATAACCACACACAGGGAACAATAGGAGAGCATTTGTATAAGGCAACGTTTGTTACTTTCAGTACAGTGGTGATTGTGCGTACAGGATTAGGAGGGATAAAGAATTCAGGATCAATGATCCTGCAATACGGTCTGCGATACAGTTCCCACTGTATTAACAACACAGGGAGAGTCATGCAGGCTAGCACAGAGGAAGCCCTGGGCTTGGGTGTAGAATTATGATCCGAGGGGAGCAATGATACTCATTCATAACATCATTCATAACATCATCAGCCTTACTGTGAAATCAGCGTCATTACAAAATAATGAAGCGGAACGCATTGAAAGCCAGTTCCCCTACACACTCTCAGTCCAGGGTATTCATCAGGCTCAGAGCAAATTCAAATGTAGATTTCAGCTGCTGTGGTGCTTTGAGCAGGGCGTGCATGCCGGCACAGGGCTGGGAGTCCCTGAACTCGTTGGAAGTCTATCGTTTCTTCAGCTCTCTGTGTCTTGTTGGATGATTTGTCTGCTGGATCAGTGAATTCTCTCCAGCACACTGCAATAGAAATGTGCTCTTCAGTCAGAGCATGTCCAAGGCCACTCTCTGTGAACACAACTGCAATTTCTGCACTGCGTTTACTGGACCTAGAGTGCTCACTAATTAAATCGGACAGCTTTTTTTTTTTGTGGAATTTGCAATTGCTAGATTTCCGCTCATATGTTGTCTATTTGGAGGCAAATGGAAGAATTAGATTGTCGAGACAGCTAAGGGGAAGCATGGTGTCTGTGTTTATAAAAAGGATTTTCTCTATTTATAGTTAATTCTTCTCCAAATCTTGAATATTTTTGCCATCTATTTTATATTTGTAAATACTGCTGTATGAGACAAATATATAGATGTGTAATCATTTTTAAAATACAAAAGACTTCAATATTTTGTTAACGCATCCCCATATTGAATAATCATAGCTTTTGATGCTCACAATACCTGGTATCTGACAAGTACACATATACTGTGGGCTGCAGGCTGTATGGTTTGATAAAGCTCGTAACCACAGCAAATAAGAAGACAGAGTCAAATGCAGTACCCTGAAGGATTTTTTTATATTGTAACCTTAACAGCAGCAATGTCACCTTCCTTCCCACATCTCTATTAATAACACAGATCAGATGAAACGCAAGCACTTTAGATTTCCTTTGAACCTTTACATAAGGGTCCTGTATTTGTAAAGGTGACAACGATACATTTTAATTGGATTACACTGTATAGCAGCAGAGGCGACATATATAGATTTTTTAATATAATTAGAGGCTTACATCCTAAAAGGATGCTTTACAATGAATAAAATCTTTGGATGGGTCACCAGCGATGCTGCAGCAAATGCCAATTCAGACATAAATCCAATTTTTACAGCAAAGGA
Source organism: Acipenser oxyrinchus oxyrinchus (assembly GCA_030684275.1). Lineage (NCBI taxonomy): Eukaryota > Metazoa > Chordata > Actinopteri > Acipenseriformes > Acipenseridae > Acipenser > Acipenser oxyrinchus. The sequence goes on from CM060269.1 coordinate 3,088,393, forward strand.
AACAAATGATCCAGCTGCGTCCTGAGCACAGCTTTCAACAGGTTCACTCCTGCTATCCAAACCACATCCTCAGCACACAGCAGTAACACCTGTAGTGATACTGTGCTAAAAGAAACTGAAGTCCAAGCGTTTGTCAAAAAAGATCAACCAAGTCTGTTTTAGTATTGCAACATATTATACCACCAAGTGTTTTATCTGGCCTTTAATTGCTCTGCTCCCTGCCTTTGAGCTCCCTGCCTTTGAACTCCACAGCTGGATAGATTGGCCAATGTCTTCAGATGCTATTACAATACAATACAATTGTATTTTTATATAGCGCCTTTCACGCAACGGCATCCCAGAGCGTTGTACAAAGTTAAAAACAAAACTAGGAGAGTTCATATATACAATACACTCCAGCTACAACCAAATAAGCACATTCAAAAAAGAATATTTTCAAATTTAGACTTAAAAGAAATCTCTGGAAGTGTCTATCTGTAGCTCCGACAGGTAAATCCACCTGGGTTATTGACGGCTCCTAGACATGCAAACCATTGAGCTCTTTTAGAAGGTACACTTCCCGCTTATCGGCAGCTCTACAGTTGAACCACAAAAGGACAAAAGCAGCAGCTGCTTTTTAAACACAGGAGTATGAATATGACTCCCAGGCTTGTGAAATAAACCATATTAAAATGTCAAGGTCTGCCAGCATCTTGCTAATCCACACTATCCTGTTTGCCCTTTCTGTCTGCTATTTATATCGGTTTAATAATTCATCTGCTTAATGCTGGGTGTAAAAAGGGCCATTTTCTACATTGCCACAGTGAAGGAAGCGCACACTGCCGCGCTGAAAGGGGTCCTTCTGCTACAGTATTACTGTTGCCACTGACAACGACAGGCCATACTATACTTCAGCATCTGCTTGCAGCTCAGAACACAGGTCAATATATCCTCTAGGTCTATGTGATTTTGTGAGGTTGAGCAGGTTGAAAGGCCTGCAATGTGACTTAACCACTGCTCCACATCCCACCCCACTGCTGTATCGAAATATACATAAAAATACCATTTCTTTTGATCTCTTTCAAAAATTGTCAGCTGCATTAAGTGTTTAGTAATAGTGAGCATCCCTAAAATAATGGTCAGGCCCTTCCCAGAATCCCATGCAGCAGCCAGTTCAAGCTTTCAAGGAGGAAAGTGAAGAGCCATTACGCTCTGTTGCGGAGAGAATCCACTCATTGACATCTTCCTCTCTGACTCGTTGACTTCCAGAGAAAAATAACCAGCTTTCACACTTATTGTTCCAGGGCTGGCCTCATTTGTCAAATGGGTGTTTCCTCTTTTGAAAAGTGCAATGCTTTTAAAAAAAAAAAGGTGTCTGTGGCAAATTAAAATGCACACCTTGTTAAATGGGAACTGGAAGCCGTGACTGACAGCGATGAGTCTTTCAGAACCCCTGGGAGCGAGGGAGCGAGGGAGCTCACGGTGTAATTACTGTACTGTCTGAACTCCTTCAGGCTGGGTTCAGAGGCATGGGTTGGGACAGATCAAGCACAAGAAATACAACACCTGCTATCTGAAGTACATGTGACATGCATTGTATAATCCGTGCAATGTGAACTTACAAAACTGCACAGGTGATGCATCTTTTCACCTGGAGAGCACTTTCAAAACTGGTGAACGACCCTCCCATCCCACCCCAGAACCCAGGAGATACATAATGTTAAATAAAAGAACCGAGTTGTTTTACTCTGCATCCAATAAGTAACGTTAAAAAAGAAAAAAACATTTCAACAAACTATAAATCTGAAATTGTATTTCAGCGTCTTTACTTTTTAAATAGGGATAAACCAGTCTGTTTTTTCTGCCTACCTTGCCTTTTCCTCTCCCTGTCCTGTTCGGGTTCTACATTTCCATTCTCCGCCCTGATAAGCTCTGCTGTCCACTATCCCCAGTGCTGTGAATGGACTCACTCCACCTTGTTAGCCTGCTGATTCTTCACTTCAGAATCAATCAGGGCTGTCTTACAGCACTGCAGTCATGCATCACATCCCATGAGTCAGCAATATCACATTAACCTTGCCTGTGCTGAAATCCAAAAGCCTCTCTACACTCACAGTCAAGCACACAGATTTATAACCCTGTTACTGGTTCTGTCACATTAACGCTGATGCATCGTTTAAGTCAGAAAACATTTCCTATTTACTTTCTCCTTCCCCAGAATAAGTCAGAGATAGTTGCAATGGTGTATTATTGAAGAAAGTTAATTAACACATTCAGTAAAGCTTATTAATCTTCTGTGGCTGCACAGAGTGTATCAGAACCTGCAGAAATCGCATCACACATCAGTAATGAACTGCTCTCCCGTTTTAATGAGTTTAATCTAAATAATAACCTTATAAAAGTCTGCCCCCCTTATTTATAAATGTGTTTTTTGTGACAGGCTTGGGACAAAGACACTATTTTTGCCTTCCCCAAGTTACGTGTCACATATTAACAAGCCACTCTCGTTTCCTGTATATTCCAGGTATGGCAGTCAATCAATAGTAAGCATGTGGACATTGGGAAGGGTAAGGGAAGGGTAAGGGAAAGACTTAGGGTTTGGGTTTGGGGTAGATTTGTAAACACAAGATGGGCCAGACATTATAAAGTAACATCTTTGAGAAACAAAGTTTAGCAGATACACCTTTTGGCTTGTGCCTTCATCAGCCTAATCTCAGTCAGCGAAACCAGTCGGTAGCATGTACAGCCGTTTTATGAAGCTAGCCACTGGAGTCTGAAGAGCAGGGTTAAGGATATTCTTACTTTACCATGCTGGCAACACAATTTGACATGTAAACTGGATGCAGTGAAAGGTTAAAAGAAACCTCCACTGTAGCACAGAGATAACTGTTTTATAATGCACTGGTATCAGCAGGGAGAATCGCTCATCAGGGAAGGAGTGCAGCTCCCTGAGAATCAGAGAATGACAGAGAGCTCAACTACTCTTCAACCTCTCTGCTCTCTTCTGCTGCTGAATCCTTCAAAAGGACACTTCATTCCCGGAGGAGTGCCTCTTACAGCTATTGATCGTAATGGCTGGGATCTGCTATCCCAGCTGCAGAAATACAATCTTTGTTTTCCCCCCCAAAAGTGATGCTGTTCTTGGTGTTGACCTACAAGGCTGATGTGCACATCTATAAAAAAAATCTGCAACCACGTACGCTGCGTCCTCTAAAACAACTCTAGGAGACGTTCTGAGCCACTGATCTCTCAAAGTAGTTTGATTGAGAATAACCTGCTTGACAACTTGATCACTTTTGAATGACCTGGATTTAAAACAGCATTTTCTTTACAGTAAGTGCTCTTGCACAGGGTCTCAATGGTAATCTCTCGTTAAATCCTAAATTATATTAAACTCTTGCAGCAGGTTCATAGCAGGGGTGTCTAATCACAGTCCTGGAGGGACATTTCCCTCCAGGTTTAACAGGTAAAATGACATAATTAATTACTTTAGGGTCTGGATGCAATTTGAATCGATTCCATTAAACAATTTAGGACTGAGTTGGAAGAAAGACCAGGAGTGGAAGGGCCACCTTTGGCCCCCCCCTGGCTTATAGGATTATGTATGTTATTGTATATTCATAGCTTTGGTACTCATCATGCACCGAAAAAAAAAAACTGCACTCTAATAAAAGTATACTTCATATTCCAGGGTGTTATCAGGGTACAGAACTGCGTCAGTATCTATAATTTGTATTGGATACTCTTACTCTACAGCCGGAAACTATGAAGTGCAGACTCAACCATCTGGTCATAACAGCATGGAACACAGTCACCGTTCAAGGACTGTTTGCATGCAAAAAGAAAATGCTCCCTGTTATAGTATCTGTTCCCAGCAAGGTTGGAGATGGGAGAATTGGAAGGGTACAGAAATGAAGGCGAATGTGTCCCAGTGCTTGCTGTAGGGTAGTCTGCAATTCTGAAAGTTCTCAAATTAAGTCGAATAGCAAGCCTGTATTCACACCAAGATAAGCAGATCAGGAGGAAACTGCTGTAAAGGAGTGTCTAGCAGGGCTGTTTTACCAGTCCTCAGTCTCACCCCTGACCTCATACAGTACAGTACAAAACCCTCTGTCAGGATGAGAAATGGCTTAAAACCAGCTCATAAGCAACCCTTCTTGAAACATGCTAAACTGACATTTCAACAGCTAGCTTCCAGAAACTTTCAATTGCAATCACTTACATCAAGTGATTTGAATTAACAGCTAGACCAGCTTTTCAGTTAGATTAAAAAGTTCAAGTTCAAAGTAGTTGGTTGAACTTGGCCAGCCAGCCCAGTGTAGGCCTGCTGGGTGAAATTGAATCTTGACATCATTACACATCAGTTTGCACTATTTTTGGGCCCTTTAATATAGACAACAGAAATAGGAAAATGAACTGGAAACATTGGAAACCTTTCAAACCTTGACCATTTGTTTCCCTATTAGTGGGCCAATGCAATCCCCCTGTGACGAGGAGACAGTCTCGTTACCCCAAACACCCAAAGCTGGCTGGCTGGCAGGACCTTGGCAAAAATAAAACAAACAACTTAGTCCTAGACAATTCGAGAAAGAAGCCTGCTGACATACAGATCTCCCACACCATTTCTATTCGTTTTTGCCAGACATCCTAGGGGGTTAAATCACACACTGATACAGTTGCAAACATCAATATCTTTTCAATTAGCCGAGAAACTATTTTAAGGACACTTTAACCACTGAGGTCGGGACATCCAGGTTACAGTGAGTGTGTTTCCTTGTTCTCACCAGCTTTTCCCTTCACTTATTTTGCGTTGCAATACTGGAAGGGAAATGCTTTTGGGATTGTTTTGGTGCCAGTGATCACAAATCAAGCCTACCAAAGTGCATTTGACAGCTGTTTTATTTAATTAAAATGCATACCAACGCTGAAAGCATTCTGTTTATTGGTTTAAGGCTGTACTCCTCTTGGTAAGTCTCTGCATGGTAATATCATTGATTTTTATTTTGCTCCTGACAGTTGCAAGCACAGGCAAATAAACATTTTTCAGAGGTTGTACTGCATGGGTATTCATTTCATGCAGCTTGCATGTTCAATGTAAGAGCATCATTACTCTGCAAAAACTATGCAAGTGCCCAATTATTTTACCCCTGATTTCCTCCCAATTTAGAATGTCCAATTATTATTTCCCCTCATTCCCCACACAGCTCAGGAGAACTGAAGGTTCAGTGGGAGTCCTCCGATCCCTCGACCGAGCCAGCTTCCTCTTCTACACCCAGGAACTCGAGAGCGGAGGTCAGCGAGCTACCGACCTCTGGAGGACAAAGGCCAGCCCTGCAGGCGTCCACCAAGCTGACCGGGCGCCTGGCCGACAGAGTCCGCTGTAGCACGATGATGAGAAACAGTCCCTTCCGGTTTTGAATCCCTAATCCGCAGGAGCGCCAAGGCCAATGCGACATTCCCTCTGGAATCCTCCACATGAAACATTTAAAACGCTGATTCAAAGGCTGGTCTTTTCTTTTAACCCAGTCTCATTGGTTTAATAAAATGGTTCAAATCAGTAATGTTCTACAACCATCTAAAAGGTTCCCCTACAGGTTTAGAGACATTAGGAGTAATTACTGCATAAAAGAGGTGGAGAGCAACAGTAACTACTAAAACCGTTTCTTAGGCACTGGTGCATTTGCTCAATACATCAATTAAACTCCTCTCGCCCCCTCTCCAAACCAATCATAGTCTCAATACACCCACCAGTAACCCACCCTATGCAGTTTGCATGGCCTGTCACCTAAATGAAGGTTTCCCTCAGTTACACTGTCATTTCAAATGAAATGCTTCACAATTCCCCTGGCCGCTTTCTCTCTGCTACTCTGCCATCTACTGTATAATGCCTCCTCTCTCATCATTTTGTATGAGACAGAACACAGTACTGGACACTGTCTGTAGTGTTGCTATTGTTACATACAGTGCAGCATGTTCTACATTTTTTAGAGTGTTCAATATAAGTCAGAAGTGGATTCTTGTATTGAATGTAGCAGGTTTCTGGCAGTGCAGTGGCATATTCTCAGATAATTCACAATCGTTAATCACGTGCACTCACACATGCTTTGTCATTGTGGGATCTCTGGCTACCTGACTGCACAGTCTCCAATTCCAGCCTGTTTCTTCATATACAGTAAGTGATGCACTGAAAGGAATGGATTGAGTAGTATCATTATAAAGGCATAAGGATGATCCAATTCTCATATTACAGGAGGAAACGCTTTTTATTTCATTCGATTATCACTTCATTGAGGTGCTTATCTAGGACAGCCAATGCATAGATGCAGAAACCCTGGCTGAAATATTTTGTTCATATTTTTTTCTTATTTATTTATTTATTTTTTTGCCAGCGGAGAGTTAGATCCTTGGCATCTTACTAGGTTTGTCTCATTTTTCTGAAAAAAAAACAAACCTTTTCACGATTAGGTTATGAAACACAAAACAGGGATCGGCATATTATGAACAAATCTTCGGAAACAGTGAACGAAAAACGTTTGCATTAGAGCAATAATACCCGACACAGAAGTGATCACCATTTATTGCAGACTGGGTTTATTGGCCAATAAACTGGTCACAGCAGATGCGGAGTGTATTTATGCACTCATATGCTCATGAGGATATGAAGTATTTATTGCAGCTTCATTGGAAACCAGCATTTCCTTTGTTGTGTATTCTACGCCTCTTAGCTCAAATTCAACTTGGACTAAACGGCGATTAACTCTAACTGCTGTTAATGATGAATATTTGAAAATGCTGTCACTTAAAACTGGGATTGATTTCAGCTCAAGGAGACATGACTCCACTCTACAAGCTATCTCAGAGCTGCACAGTAATTAAAAATGAATGCTCCTGAAACAGAGCCCGCTGCAAAGTAACCTGTGCGAATCGGCCTTGAAAGAAGTTGTGCGCAGATTGACAGATTGAATTTGGGTAGAAGAAATGTACGTGTGTGACAGGACGAGCCTTTATCAGGATCTTTGAGAGCTCCCTAACGAATCCCTCTTCTTTCAGCCGGCAGGCAGGCAGTCCGACCCGGAACATCACTGCTGTGCGCATGGGCGCTGTTCGACTAGAATGTCAGGCCAGTGGTGCTGAAACGGTGTTCTCTGCAGGCACTCTCAGGGGCACTGAGGCAGACAGGTCAGCTCATACAGTAAAATATACTGAACCTAGGAGTCACCTGTGGAGTAACAATTACAGTTCCACGACAAGTGGCAAAACAGCTCTATAAACGGTTCTAGAATATGCATGTGTAAGTTCTGCTTGTAAAATGTCCTTTGAATTCTTGCTCCCTTCTCAAGAAACTTCTTGCTAAATATTTTACAGAATTTGATATGTGCAAAAATATTTGAATTATATATGTATATATATATATATATATATATATATATATATATATATATATATATATATATATATATATATATATATATATATATATATATATATAATTTGTAAGCTTTAGTGACTTTTCAAACAATTTCAAAGCTGAAAGCTCTTGTAGATAAACCATACATGAAAATACCATTAGAGTTTCTACACGGTCGTCAACTATTATTAAAATGACATACTGTACGTTATATTAATATGACTGATTCTTGATTATGGATTAAATGTTTCAAAGACATTCCGCAGAATCCTTAAATCCCTTTGGTAAAACCAAGCAGAGCCACACCTGGAGGCATACGGGATCGTACTTTCAGCCTTGATCCCTCCTCCAGCAATGCTAATCAATTCCACAGGACGCTTGCTGCAAGATCATAATTACTAGTGCTGTTCATGATCACAAACCAAGGATCCCGTTACTTTAAGACATTGCTTGGCAGTAGTGTTGAATGTTGTAATATACAGGGCTGGTACATTCACACATACTGTTGTTTATACAGCTGGTGTAGTGTTGCATTGCAATGGTAGCACACCATCAGCCAAAGGGAACACAAAGACACAGTAAAAGAAAATCCCATATCGCATGGCTAATCAACACTGGGTGTAAACATCACCCTGTGATACAGTGTGGAATATAATGAAAGTACGTGACTTTCCCTTTCTAGATTAGATCTTACTTTCCAAATAATTTAACATCAATATGCCACTCCTAAGCCTAATGGACTTCATTGGAATCCTGAAACCACAAAACAAGTTTGTCAAGAAATACCAGCGTCCCACTCTCTTCAGCTCCAAGCGAGAATCAACCTGCTGTGCAGAACACATTCTCTACTGCAGACAACAGAAAGATACCAATCCTTCAAACTTCAGCACACTGCATGCGAGGCCCCCATTGAGTAGACTGGAATCCCTGTACACACAGCAAAAGGATGGATCCTAATGTAATCATAACAGATAATTACATAGGAAACTACATATATTGTTATTATTATAACATTTCTGAAGTAGCTACTTATTATAACAGCAATGCCAGCGCGTTTTGCACCCCCGCGACCTTGCCCATCATATCTTGCCAGTGTGTTTCCAGTCGTCTCCCTCACTAGAATCCCTGCACCTTATTCACTGCGTTGGGACAGTCCGAGTCCGCTTCTCTTTGCAGAGGAACCTCGTGCTGTTTTGCCTCTCCAGCTTATGTAATGCACTAATTATAGAATGAATAAATGCGCCATTGCAGCTTCCCTTAAGCCACACAATACGCTTCTATACCTTCATTTACTAAACCTGCTGCTTACAAACATGTTAACCAACAGGCGCTGCCGTGTTACGCCTGCCAGGAACTGGTAACTAAATTATGAACAGTGCGCATCATACAACAAAGTGGGGATGCCGCGTAAGCAGATGAGCTCAGCGTTGCAGTCAAAGCACTGCAAACGCCAAGTGTTGATCTCTTAAACGTGCATAACGATACAAAAAAAATACCATACACCACAGTAATAACAGAACACGGTTAAATAATAATAATAACAGTAATCACACGTTTCATTCTTTATAATTGTACCCCTTATAATGGGATGAGCCACTTCTTTTAATAAAATCACTGTTTGGATATAATCTACTGTACAATTTCCTATTCTATTTAATCTTAGTACTCGGTAATTATGTTTTTCACTCGTTTCTCATAAGTCATGTGCCTGTTTTTGTTTCAGTCATACAACAGCTGCTGCACTTTAAATCCGGCCTCTGTAGCTGTATAACTTCAACACACTGCTAAAAGCGCCTTCGAGTCTGATATGTATTCTCTACGCCTATGTAACAGCGACACGGGTACGGGTATCGAAGCTGGCAGTGCTATTAGATTGAAATATCTCACCTGCTGCAGTTCTCCCCAGTACTGGTTGCTTTCTGATTCAGAGCCCCCCTGTCTTTTCTGGAAGAGCAACAAACAGAAACGCCCACCTGCTCAGGGAGCGTCTATAAACTAAACACCTGCATCGTGAACGCATTTTTCGTCCCGCAGTCTAGCATTCTCTGTAGACGTGGGCGTCTATTCTATTAACTGAAGATAAATAATGTGCTGTGTCATATCTTTCTGTGACTTTTTTTTTTTAATGCTGCTGCAGTCAAAAGAATACCAACTCGCTATAGCTATAACAATCGTAATGTAATGAATCTACTAACAATGTTTCGCCTCCATCAATAACAATATCAATATATATATGAATGACATCAGCAAGGAGATTAGCATTTTTAATAAGCCAACGGTTTACAATGTTAATGTATATATAACATTATCTAGGTTTAATAAAGCTTAGCAGATTGTAAGACTGTATGGTCTTTTAAAAAAAAAACAGAGACACCTGGTGGTGGAAAATCGTTACAGCAGAAAGCAGTTTTAAGAGCTGCCGAAATAGCTCGATTTTATTAATTTTTTTCTCTCTATGATCGCAAGAACTCCTATTTCTGTAAATGCTATTCACAGCACAACAATGTATCTTATAATTTACACCCTAGGACTCGGGTTAGGGTTTGGGTTTGGGTATCGGGGTTTCCTAGTAATAACTCACTGTTTACACACAGCCCCAGTGTAAGTAATATCGGTTGCTGGTTTTTGTTTTATTAGAGGAAAAATAAAATCTCACATTGTGCATCAGTTTAGTGTGTTATGATAACGACCCGATTTTGCGATTTGCATTGTTGTTTTGCTTCCCTGTTGCACAGGTGAAATTTTGCAGGTAACATACGTCATGTCTGTTTATATACCATATTCCACGATGTGCGATTACCACATTCCAGAATGCAAAACTATTCATTAGTGTAGAAGAGCTTGGAGTCGTGCTTCCTCTGCACTAGCCAAAACATTCAAGGAGCAATGGCATTTCACTGTAAAAAGGAACCTGATCTGTTGGGCTATGCGCGCACCCTTTGAGCACCTTGCTGCTTCTCCCTGTTCGCTGTTTATTTCCAGCTGGGAAATAGCACAGATGTAACAAAGAACTGAACCGCAGCCACACGCCGATAGGTGGCGGTAGAACACCCAGCTTTATAGCGCAGCTGTAGCATTTGGCAGCACCCGTATCTTCTTGGTCTCTCATGACGTAAGCTCCTTTTTTATTATCGGTTGTCAATGTGGGTGAGAGGATGTGGTGGTGTGGGTGCTGAGAGAGCAGCTCTGCGTTCGGAAGGAAGTCGGCGGCAGGTACAGTTCCATGTAGAACCTTCGGGTTAAACGTATTGTCTTTGTACGTTCTGACAGTATAAGGTTGAGACCAGAACGCGTAGAAAATGATAATGTCGCGGCTGGGTATGCAATTCTGAGTACCGAACCGAACGGCATTTTTAATCACTGTAACCGTGTGTTATGTGTTAGTAATCCTACTGTTACACAACACAAAGCCAGCATTATAAGCAAGTATTAAAATAGCCCTCTATTTAACACATCATTCTGTCCACGACCAGGGCTATATTGAATAAATCAATTCGATTATTTGAAAGTTCACCCATGTCTCACAAATTGGTTATGTAGTCTTCCAATCTTTAATTGTGTTATAATTAGAAGTTTTTCATATTTTAAATATTACTAAGAATAACTAAATAATACGCTTAAAACGAAACATTTTGAACGACTACGATGTTGGTGTTTTTTTTTAGTGCTAAATTATGAATTTAACACGACATTTTAAAAGCCCAACCGTCACTGCAGATGACAGCTATACAAATTAAAAAAAAAAAAAAAAAAAAAATCTTGCAAAAAATTCAGGAACATGAATTGAACATGCGATTACATTCATTTTTATTATTATTTAAAATAAATATTTCTTAATTTGCTCATGAAATTAAAATAAATAAATAAATAAATAAAACAACGTAGTGCTCAAGCGGAGCAGTGTAAATCATGGTGCTGACGTCAATGTGGGAATGAGGTGATCTGATTTTTAAAACAATAGGGAGCATCTTTTTATTTTTTTAACGATATGCTCATAATTGAGTGTTTTGATTTGACAGCATGTAATGAAAGATGCTATCTCTGTCTGGTTGTGTATTTCTAGCAGGAATGTATTTAAAGATGCTCAAACTACGACTCCTCAACGCCATCGCTCCTGCCTACTTCTTAACAGCCACCACGGTGACCTTTGCCCTGCAATTTTACTTTTTCATTCCGGCCATCTTCGAGAACGCCGACGCCCGGATCAACTCCTCCACCTTGCTCCACGGCGCCTTCTTCCTCTTCCTCATCCTCAATGCTCTGGGTAACTACGTCATGACGATCCGCTTCCCTGCCGCCAGCGTGCAGGACGCCGGTCCCCTCGTCTGCTCTCCGCTCTGCACTGACCGAGTGGACGCCCACTACCTGCTCAACGGCCGCCACTTCTGTAAGCTCTGCAAGAAAGTGATCCTGAGGCGGGACCACCACTGCTTCTTCACTGGCAACTGCATTGGGAACAGGAACATGCGCTACTTCATTATGTTCTGTGTCTACACCTCCACCACTTGCCTTTACTGTCTGGTGCTGGGGGTGGCCTATCTCACTGTGGAGTACTCCATTTCCTTTGAGAACCCTCTCACTTTCCTCACCCTGCTGCCTCTCTCTGTTGGCTACTTCTTCCTGGGTGGGTGTCGCTGCTGCTTGTGACGATCAGTCAAAATGAAGTCCGAAATGACCAGTGTGTATTAATGGGATTTGTGTTCACCTTGCAGGTGCAGTCCCAGGGCTGCAGTTCTTCATTGTGCTCATGCTGTACGTCTGGCTGGGGATCGGTCTGACCTGCGCAGGGTTTTGCTGTCAGCAGATCCTGCTTGTGGCCCGTGGGCAGACCTGGTGCCAGCTCAGGAAGGGGCAGGTGGTTCAGACACGCAGCCCCTGGAGGAGCAATCTGAGCGATGTGTTCGGGAGGCAGTGGGTTCTGGGGCTCTTCCTTCCTGTGCAGACCGTGGGGCGGCTGCAAGACCACGCTGCTGATAAAAAAGACAGCTGAACACGCCAATGCCATGTATGCAAGGTTTCTATTCATTTACAACACTTCTTGTTTTCCGGCACAATTGCGGCTCCAACATAATCAGGATCATGTGCAGCTCTGGCCAAAAGTTTCGCACCACTCTATAGAAAAATTGACAAAATTGACATTTCGAAATATAACATGAAATACTGTGCTACTATTATGGCTTCCGGTGGACTTTTGCAATGTAATTTGTAGTTTCTTTGATTATGTGATGTTAAATAAAAGAGCTAAATTTTGTTCATATTGTTTTTGTTTTTAAACAATGTCTTAATCTTAAAATTCTAGGTGATGCTAAACTTTTGGCCATACCGTAGCTGTTCAGTATAGCAAGGTTGTGACCCAGACAGTGGTGTTTTTAAACTGTTTCCTCTAAAAGATTTCAGGGATTTTGTCTTTTCCTGGGATATTCAGTTGAAGGCAGAAGGGCTACAAAGTGCAAGAGGAGGGGGAAAAAAAAGCTTTTCCATTTGAAAGCAGGCAAATGGTGTATTTTGGTATTCTTTGTAATGTAGATGTGTAGCACACAACATCCTAGAAAAAGACAGAAATGCCTTATAAAGCAGCGGCTTGATCTTTGCATTTGCAATGAGTGTTTTGCAGTACTGATTGTAAATCTCCAGCTTATCCTTTGAATGCAAATGGGAATGGAATTTTTCTATGACTTTCTATATGAAGCCTTTGAAACGGAAGCCTATATGTATCTATATGTGTGGTTTAAAGTTAAAGGTGAATTGCATATCTCTGCAGTGCAACCGTCAATTGCTTTTATGTGCAAGGTAGCATCAGCTTGGAAAAACTAACTGGCAGTGCCACTACAATTTTTTTTTTTTAATAATATTGTCTATTATTAATTGAAGAAAATGTTTGGCTTGTTTCACTAGGCTTTTACAGCATCCAATGTTGTCCTCAAAACATGCAATTAGGTGAATTTGGAGTAAGTGGTTCACTTACAGTGTTGTGGTGTGACAAATAGGCTTTGTCGGCAAAATAAAACCCAAAGCATTCTGCATTTAAGGCCGTTACATATTCGAAGGGAATGCAACCTCAGCTAACAACTCAAATGGCTCCTGCTGCTAAAAAGAGAAAATCAGAAAATGATCTAATTTCATGCGCTGATACTTACACCCTTCTTTTAGTTTTCTTCCTTCACATTATGCATTTATACAGTCTAATTAGACAAGGTGTTAGGAGTACATTATTTGGGATTATTATATGATTACCTGAAAGTGCAACATCAGTTTCAACAAAAGGTTACAGCAAGGAATGTATCATTCCAGAACCATAAGTTGGAGCTAGCATTCCAGCAGTTTCAGTGCTGTTTTGTCGATTGACTTGTATAGTGTTGGTGCTGAACCATATTTTAAGTACATTTTAACAGTATTCAAAACATTTTCCTACAGTATATGGATGTTTTCAATTAATAACATTATGTATTCTCAGCAGAATCTGTTGTGTTATATAGCTTATTGTGGTCATAAAATTACAGTGAAAATGTGGGCTGTTTTTTTCAATACTCAGCTTCTGAATAATGCAGTTAATGTTTTTTTCCTATGAAACAAAATAAAAATAGTATATATATATATATATATATATATATATATATATATATATATATATATATATATATATATATATATATATATAATCATGAAATAATAATGTAAAGAATATCAAATAAAAAACAATCTTCAGTGGGATCTGGAACCGCGTTTTGCTGTTGTCACATTATCAACCCTGGTTGCTTTTCCAGTTTTGACACCTAGATTAAAGCTACATGGTATCAATCTTTAAACTCAAACGAATATCTGTTTTGATCGAATAATTAAGTGATCAGCAGAATACACAACTATGAAACGCAATATTAAAAGACTACAAGGTATAACATATTTTGCTTTTAGAAATTAGTTGAATAAGCTTTGAAATGATGTATTTTTTGTATGTAAACCTGAATCCCTATTGTAATTTTTCATTCGTCAGATCAGGTATGTATTGTATATGTGGCACAGTGAAACATATCAAGAGTATACATAAATACTGTACTAGAAACAAATGTATATTTAAAAAAAAAAAAAAATTGTGATACTTGGCCGTATTGAACTTTGTATTCAAACTATTGTTATCTTTATTAGTTATTTTAATAAAATACTGTACTTTCATGATGTTTATTGGGGAGTTGTTTGTAAATTAAGAGAAGGAGCACTGGTTTTGGTTTCATACCATACAGACACGATAGACTTCAGTACAACAGTCACGTGAATGGGCATTTGTGTAGATCTGTGAGTAACAACATACCAAGAATGAAACAATAAAATAACAAAGCAACTTCTTTTAGAAAAAAAAAAAAACACATTTGTTTATGAAGCAAACATTTCAATGCAAACACAGTCCATTAAACTCAAAAGTACAAAAAAAGTTAAATAAATAATAAAAAGTTAGTGTAGTACTGTACATTTCGTAACATACTCCAATTGTATGCCTCAGGGTTGCATAGTTTTTAAACTCCCAATGAGGGTTGAAGGTAAATGCCTTAAAAGACAGTAGACAAATATTTAACCGAAAAAAAACAAACATTCAGATTCAATATTAAATTAAAGGCTGGTTCTAAAATCACTATTGCTTTTGGATGTCAAACACAGTGCTACCAAATTACTGTTGGTGCCAAAGCTCAAAAGAAAAAACAAACTACTACACACTATCCTTTAATATATTGGCATCACTTAACTTCCGGTAGTGAATAGTGCAGTCTAATAACTTACGCATTTAAATCAGAGAAAGAGAAAGGAGACCGAAGACAGCAGTGTCACTCAACAATAACCAAGTTCATGGCATCATGTGCGCTAGTCATGATTACAAACACACACCTTTGGCTTTTTGTTGTTCAGTACTTTGAAACTGAATTTCCAGGATGAAGGTGCTGAATATGGGATATAAACATTCCCTGGGACCAAGCTGAGATCATCTCTTAATTTGTGCGTCACCCTAGCTAAACTTGATCCAGAGTGCATACAAGAGCTTTAGAAAAATGACATCACTCAGTGTCATAACGTGATATATATACATATCATTCACCTCATTGTACGTCAAATTACGTAAACATGTATGCTGCTGATTTTCATACACACAAGAGGTGAACAAAAAAAAAACAACAACCTTTCAAAATTATTAAATTCTGCAACAAAAATAAGATACCGTGGCTCACATGAACAATATTGCTAAGTCCAAGGAAAAGAGCTGGGCGTTAACATTATGCCTCACAGCAATTAAATTAAATTAAAAAAGAAAAAAAGGTTTGCGAGGTAGTCACTGGAATCTAAGAATTTCCATAAGACACAGAATATTGTATGATGATATATTGATCCCCACAAGGCATTTTGTGTAAGAAGAAAGATAGGAAATGATCCATTTTGCCACAATAGCAAGACTTCAGAAAAATGTGATGTTTTTAAATTGGGGATGCAGAATTATTCCAAAAGTGATGAGAAGTCTGACGGTTCACATGGTTGTGCGATGGAGTTGGGAGCTTTTCTTGCTTAAGGTTGGTTCATACTTCAGGCAGGCTGGAATTACGTCATCCACACTCTTGCAAAGTGTGTTTTTTTTTTTGAAAGTCGTACAGCATTTTCTCATGCGTCTGCGACCTGAAATCGGTATAGGGTCGGAAGACGTCAACATTTGCTGCATGGTCAGAGTGAAGCGGCACAGCTTTTATAGCTGTCTGCTCCTGACTATAGCCTATTCATCTGCGACAGAAGTATGAACCAGCCCTTAAACTTCAGCAAGTCACCACAGGCACTAGGTGGCACATGTGATACAGCAAAACAAACTGGAAAGAGTGCTCAGATCTGGCTACAACTGACTTAATTCATTCTCACAAACACACATACAGCAGCGGTTAATGCAAATTAAAGTGAGCCTTTCAATTCATATATATAGTGATGGAGTATACAGTTCAGGCAGATATGAAAGTATTTTGCTTCAATAGTTTCTGTACAGTTTTGTCACCAAAGCAGTAGATGCTTTCAGAATCTTTGTTCAAATTTATTAAATAAAATAAACTTGCCGTTTTATTTTTTTTAAATCACTGACCTGTTTCAAATTCTACAAAGTTATTTGAATCTATAAAATTATTATATATTACCGGTAATTGCATTTTCATTTTGGCGATTTTCAAGACATGCAGTATATTGTATGATGCACTTCTGAAAACCAAGACAAAGAAAATGTGTTTATAACTTTGCATGTGTAGCAACCAAATAAATAAATAAAATAAACATCCTGCATCAGAAGAAATATGACCATTCAAATATACTGTGATCTGCAAGAAAAGGAAATGCAGGTTTGAAAAAAACTGAAGAATAGCAGTGGCCCTTTTCAATAGTCTTAGACACACTGACAAATATTGAAATTAATGGATCTATCATGCTAACCCACCTCCCACCAAGAAACAACAGTGTACCACAATGGACATTAAAACAAAACAAAAACACAGAAACAAATACTCTTTAAACAGCTACCTCAAATATTTATGATCATAAACTGCTACAAAAAGATGTACCTTGATTAAAAAATAGCTGCAAGCACTTTCCAATTGCAATAACACAAGTGGAGATCATGGTTTAAAGTGCATTTGCCCCACAGAATAAAATGTAAAGCAAATGGAAGGCTAATAGGACACCCAGAGTGTGAATAAGCAACCTGCAGGATGCAGTGCAGAGGGAGTGCTCCCTCTTGCTCAGTCCAGAGCTAAATCATTTTGATTTGTTTTGTCAGCGTTGCTTTCCTTGGTAACGCATGCAGGGGGGCCACTCTCGAACATGCTCAGTTGGAGCTTGGACCAGACCTGTGGGTGACCGCTTTTGATTGCTTCAACAAAAAGGTTGGTTTGTTCCTTCAGGCGATCTAACTCGCTCTGCATTTTTCGATTCTGTCTAATCAACTCCTTTGTCCTCAGCGCAATACCCAGCAGCCCTGACTTGCAGAGGATGTTGTAGGTGTTGCAGAAGCGCTTACTCTTGCTTTTCTTGTCCCACTGATTGCTGACCGAACTGTCCCGTTTGCTCTCTGCATCCAGATGATCACTAGCAGGCAAAGCAGAGGATGGATAATTTGCTTTTAGTGCAGGTGAGGGGCATGGTGGGGCTGCAGGGCATACAGTGGACAGTTCATCTTGAGAGTTCAGAACCGACTCTGATCCACTTTCTAATGAACTGCCGGAGGCATCTCCTTGACTTTGCTGAGTGCTTGAGCCTGTGCTCAAAGTTGAGGACTGGCTACATGATGCTGTGCTTTTCCATCCCGTCTGTGTTTTTTCCCCGCTATGCCTGTGTTTGGTTGCTGCTGCCCGGTCCTCACAAGCAGAGCTGGAACTGCTCTTCTCCGTACAGCTTTCTCCCGGGTGCGGGGCTATTTTGGGATAAGATTTCAAGATAGGCAGATAGTTTCCTGATCTTTGTTTCTTCTCCTTGAGGAGTTCTTGTTGGGTGGTGGCATTTGAGACAACAGGCTGGAGAAACACAACCTGGGGCTGGAAAGCCCAAGGTTTATTTTGGGGAACAGCATTATTTGGCTGTATGATAAAAAAAAAAAAAACATTCAAGATGAATGATATTTAACATGAAAACATAACATCTCTATTTAAAACTAATACCACACAATGAGTTTGTAGATCGACTGCAAAATCTTAGTTTCAAACAAGTATTACATAATAAGAATTGTGCCATTTAGAAAGGGTTCTATAAACAGTGAGCTGCCCCCTGGTGCTATTTACCTGTTTAAGTAGAACATTGTTCATGACAATCACAGGGGAAAGTCCAGGGAAAGCACCTCCTAGCACAGCCACTTGTGCTGGCTGTGGCATGGATCCCACACTCTGGGACAAGGTTTTTGGCCCATCCTCACTATCTGTGTTCTCTACAGCACTTAGATACCCTGAACTGGAATCTGTGATAAAAAAAATAAATAAATACATACATAAATAAATAAATAAACAATAAATGGTGCAGGTATTCACAGACGAAAAACCCAATACATACTTTTACATTTAATAGTATGCAGACTCACTTAAAACATTTAAGTACAATGATAAATAAGACCTTTCAGATGTTCACGGTTCCTCAAGAGCTCAGCCAATCACGTGCGAGAAGTCATACACTTGACCTACGATCACAGCATGCTAGTACAGCCCTACAGAATACCTGATAATAAATAAGCGTGTGCATTTTAAAACGTAGCTGTTAGTCACTGTTCCATGACCTATATCCTGCCCCCCTTCATGAAGGTGCCAAGGTTACGTTTGTTGATACCAAGTTAATCGCATTTCGATGAGCAGCTCTGCAATAGCGACAGGGGATAACATCACAATTGCCTTTATTAAAGGTTAAATTGCTGAATACAGACCCGAAAATCCAGAATCCTTGTCAGAATCTCTCTTCGCATTACTGGGTTGCAGGTGTCTCCGCTTGCTCATAATCTCGCTGTGTAATCTACTGGGTCTCTTGTGACCTACACCTTTAGAAGGACTGCTCATTGTTATTTCTATGGGTTTCTTTAGATGAATATAATTTCTCCCAGAGTGAAGCCTAGAGTGACAAAGGAAAGCATCCATCATCGTTAATTTCCTCTGATATTCATCATTCTGTAAATATAAGCAGTTGGGGTTGAAAGCAACATGTCTGCATGTTATTAAAAACTTAAAATCTGTAGATTCAAATGTAAAATGTGCATTTCTTTATTTGTAATTCTTTTCAAGTTATACACGTTTTGTAAAGTTGTCATTATGACTTTAAAATAACAACTGGATTTCCACATGACACTGTACATGTGTTTGGTTGGTGTCCATGGCTATGATGCTGAATGCATGGACTCAAACTCCCAGCAGCCAGTGACGTCAAGCAGACTAATGTGGCCTTGACATCACTGCACGAAACTAAAGCAAGCTTTAAAATGATTATAACCTGAATATTTACGCAAGCCTATTGCATTTAAAATCACGATTGGTCATGCTAAACTGTGACAATGTTAAACTGTTTGAATACAATAAGCAAAAGTGATTAGTTTCGGTCCTGTTGTTAAAAAAGCAGTTCACGGGAAAACAACGAATGACCAGTTCACGTGAGGCGATTGCCTATTTCCGTCCTTGACCAACTTTTACTGCAAAAATACTAAACAAACGACAAAACAAACACCACAAAGAATGTAAGAAATAATAATTCAGTTTTCCAAAATAACGCCACATGCATACCGTCACTCAGACACCTAGTTCACCGTAGTACTATTGTGTGTGTAATAATTTATATACCTGGGGAATAGGAGTTGCTCACTAATAGAATGTCTATGTGTTTCAACATATACATTTATCTACACGGTACAAATAAAAAGACATCGAAAACGTTGTTTGCTGTCTCCCTCTAATTCTGCTTACACATATTCGGCTTAATCGTGGCCTGTGACCAAAATATCGCAGAAACACAATACTGACCCAGAAACACATACCTCTTTGTATTCGCACTGCCCCAGTGAAAGCTGTTGATGCCCCTTCGATATGCTTATTGAGGGCACATTATTCTACTCCTAAACTCGTCTTCGCAAAGAAAAAACAAACAAACAACAACAAATTATCAAAGCCTTCAACTTGCGACATTCTCCTGTCGGTTTACGACGCGGACGAAACCAAAAGTTGCCGTAGAAACCAGACAGACGTAGCCAGCCAGCAGGGTAAGCCCGCCCTTTTGTTGCTTTTTAGCGCTCCGATTGGTTACAATCTTGACATCTAAAAACTTGAGGTACATGCAGCATGATAACATGCACTCGCTCCTCTTTAGGATGTTCTGGTCTCGATTTGAACCAGCGCCACTGACAAAAGAAAGGGAAAGACAGTCATTAAAAGAAAATACCCCCTCGTCATGTCAACGGCAATATGTGTTCCAAGGACGCGCTCCCTCCAAGTTGTTACTTGCTTGGCTCCAGTCTGCACTTTCGTTGCCAATTGGTTCCTGGCCAAGTGTCAGGATATTCCCTTAGCTGCACTGTAACGAGCTGCTTCATTGAGAGATATATCCTACAATAACAACGTGCTTTCCTAAGCATTTACTGCATGTACCAGCTAGAACACTACATTAAAAAAAAGCCACATCACTAGCTGTGTATATTGAGGGTGGATTGTGAAATGGTAATGTTCTGGAATGGAGGAAGTCAGAAAGCACCTCCAGCTATACCCGCTACAGTACATGTTGCTGTCACCCTAATGTTGCTTCTGTTTGTCCTGTAAGATACCTATGCAGGTGTCACTTTTATTCTGTATCCTTCCTGGATTTGTAAAATGTGTACTTTGTCACACATATCTTATCTGGCCAAATATGACAATGATGTGACGACAGCACTGATTCCCTGTTCAGAATGACTCAAAAACCCTCAAAACAGATTAAATATATTGTATTTTTATTAACAGTAATGCATTTATACACAATATACATTATAGACACAGACTTTCCAGGTAGTCAGTTATTTACAATAGTTATTCTTCCATAGGTCAGAATGTCACAAGTTTACCTGCTTGTAAATAGTTCCTGCAAAACCATTTCAATCTCCTGTGCAATTCGTCAAAAAAAAACAAACAACAACAACAAAAAAAACAATTGTAAAAAGATGTTTACAATGTGTAATGATTTCCCGTCCCTTTACCGCACATGAAGTTAATCTGCAGCTCACTGCAGTTTCAAGCACATTGTTTTAGTGTTTTAGTTGCAAAAAGTGTGGTCCAGTGCCTTTATTGGTCCACACACTCACTGCTTTTCTTCAATAAAAAAACCTAAAATTTAAAATATAAATTACAGTTCTAGGTGTGACTAATATATGTTTAACAAGTTACAATAGTTAAAAAATACATTTAGTGTAATTCATTGGCATGATTTTACATTTTAGCATAAATATTTCATGACTTCAGAGTGAAGATGCCTTTCAATACTTCCTTTGCATAATAACATTTCTGGCAACGTTAGGCTGGTTTCACAACCTAATTCACAACCGCACAATAATCTTCAGTGAGCTCTTCCCTTCGATTTCTGTTCCATCATTTCAAGGGAGAACTTGTCTAAGCGGCAACTGATGTAAAATCAGTTTTATAATTGGTATGCCTGCATGAGAAATTGTCCTTCGATATGCATACCCTGCCAATGTTAGCAATGCTGGGATTCTCTATTGTCAAGCAGCAGAAGTGAATGAATGCTGCTGGTAGATCAGTCATGCAGCTTTGGAGACAGACTACAGATGGTAAGACTGGACCCCTTACAGACCAGGAATCTTTTTTTTTTACTTGTTAAAAATGGAAATCTGTCCAATCCAACATCTGCAAATTAAAATGCAGTACATAAAACAAAACAAACAAACACTGTAGACATGCAAACCAAGTCTTGACAAGGTTGTCATGGATACCAAACATCAACATTGTGCTGTCATCCTGCATCGTGCTGGGTAAAAAATCATATCAAGCATTTGTTAAAAAATACAAAAGTTACCTCCATTAAGTAAAAATATTGAAAATATTCTGGGTTTGCCTGTAGCCAAAAACAACAACAACAACAACATTCATTTATAGTTTTGTTTACAGGAAGTAGAAGATTTAATTAAAAAAAAACTTCATAAATACAGATGCATCTTTTTGGATTGCTTTTCATTTGACACACGGGATCCATTCCAGAACTACCTAGATTGAAAATGTATAGCTACCTAGAAACATCCAGCTGAGACCAGCCCCTGCTCCTCAATCCTTACCTGAATACAGTGTTTTATATGTAAAATAAAAAAAACAACAACTGGTCTGTTTTTTTTTTGACAGAGACTGGCTGATTGCAGGTCCCCAGCCTCAGTGGTACATGAGTACCACTAGATGGCGCCACCCCTTTGGAATTTTAAAAGGGAGTTTGTCATCTTGATCAAGCTTAGCTATTCACTCTATCAATCATTGTAGACTAGGTCATCTCCTTGTTCTTTTTATTCTGTTTTTTTTTTAAAGTTGATTTGGGTCACTGCTACTATAAAGTTTTGGCATAAAGTAACCCTTAGCTGGGATGGAAATGAGACTCCCATTGCATAGCAGTTTGATCCATTCCTGGTTTTACTATCTGTTTAATAAGACGCACCTGAGCTTGTTACCAATACACTGTGGCTAATCAAGTTTGTATTAAAACCTGGAATGGGTGAAGCTGCTATGCAATAGGCGTCTTATTACCATCTCTGCTTAGCAATACAGACTGTTGTCGTATTTGTAGCACAAACCAAACAGAGCTCACCCTGTTGATCCTAGTGATCCTACTCACTCATGAATGAAATTTGCACTTCTCTGCAGTACAGCTTTGCAGCTGGTTTATCAATTTGATGGGAAATGACAGAGAAACACCAATTGATGTATATAAATCCCATGCGAGAATTATACCCGGGAACATTAAGATCTAAGTGTACAGTAAGTATCCAGTAACAGCTGAGGGGCATGTTATTGTATTCACCTTTAACCCAGTGGCCTCATGACAGAATGCACATGTTTTTAGTTTTTTTTTTTTTTAACAACCAAGTACAGATTTACATGTTTGTAAAGCCTTTCAAATGAAAATAAGTATAATGATACTGCGTCTTTTCAATAAAAGAAATGCACAAAATCATAAATTCTCTATCTAGGTGTGTTTTTTTTTTATATATTACAAAACATAAAAAAAGAATAGACTTTTGCAGTTTTCACAAAGGTTGGGGAATTGAAAACTTGCTTGGAAAGAACCGGAGGAGAATTGATCAAGGTGAGTAGAAAGAAGCAGAAAGGCTCTCAGTTAATGTCCAGTCTGAAGAATGAAAATGTCTGTGCATAGGCTCCTTGCCTACTGCTTATCATATATCGATTTTACATTACTGGAATCTAAATATTAGCAATAAATATTTAGTTTAGAAAGAGAAAGTTTTCAGTCATCTCAAATATTCCTTTTCTAACTTCCAAGCTCGGTCTCTCGCGATGTGTAGCACATCTTCCCGGGCAAGTCAATGGGTGTCCATTGCAGTGGAGGGGGTCGGAACTTTCTTAAACTTATCTGCTTGTGAAAAGTTATTCAGTCCTTCATCCGCTATAGCATTCCTGCAGCTCAGGACTCAACGAGGAATGCACCATTTCTTAAAAGTGCTGAGAAGATTGCCAACATCGTTACTCTGACTGGAAAATAAATACTGGAGAAAAGATGCTTTGTGTCCCCCTGGTGGCACTTCAGTTACCTGCGCGGAGGTTGACACCTGTGGGGGAGGGGGACACAACACATTAGAATGAAGGTTGCTTTTCTGTGTTATTAGAACAGATATGAATGGAGTTTGTGTGCAGTGACTGTACACTTACGTGTCGCAGTCTTTTGTTTTCTGTTTTTCATTTCTTCTCCTCCCCTTCTTCGATTTTCTCCTGTAATTAAACAAGGCGTGTTAGTACCAGACAAATCCCTCACCACAGATTTAAATAGCACACCACAGGAGTCAGTACTATAACATTTCTAACAGCATCTCATAACAAATATCCGCGCGTGGTTTCATCAAAATCGGATAAGTGGTTCCCAAGATATAGCTTAGGCAATCAAGTGTGACACTACCATGTGAGCAGCATGCACAGTATGGGGAAAGGTGAGTTGAAACTCATCTGGTGGTTCCCAGGATGTGTTAGACCTGTGTACATTTTATCCTAGTTGCCAGGACATTAACCTTATTAATTCTCATATGAAAATCCCATTATAAACCCACAACATAAAGAACTCCTGTATGAAAAATAGAAAAGAAATCTATTTACCTTTCATTTTTAAACATGTCCTTTCTGGGTCTGGGAACAAGAACAAAAAATATACCAGTGAAAATATTAGATGGCTATTAGACTACAGGGATTATTATTATTATTATTATTATTATTATTATTATTATTATTATTATTATTATTATTAACCACAAAGCAATAGGAAAAAAAGAGTTTCTTACCTACATTCACATCTCTGATGCGCAATAAATGTCATTTCAACATACTCCCGTCGCTCAGCTGGCTTGATTTTCAAGAGCTGATAAGAAAGAAAGAGAAATCAGAATTGCTCAGCTCATGTGACTTCACCCCATTCGAACCCTTACCAAAGTGGAGCCTGTGATATGGACAGGGCTGACAGAAGCCTCATTTCAAGATAGGTAAAGTCTCTCCACCCTCACCACCAGGATCACACACACTGTATTACCGCACACTTCCTTGAGAGCGGAGATCCTTTTAGCGTGACACAATCGAATTCAACAGAGCGCTCACCTCTTAATAAACCCCAGATCACACCACAGGATCACACACTGTCCCCTTGCACAGCGTTCGGTGTGTGCATTTCATTTATGCAACATTCTTATTAAATAAGACAAACACTACATCTTGTACTGCAGCATGCTCTACTATATCATTAAAACAGAACTGGATTCTGCAATAGGATTCCCTGCACTGTGACGTGTCCAGAGCCACTCATGTCATACTGCTATCAGCAGCTGCGGGTCTTTGTTCCAGAGGAATGTTAAACATCTTTTTAATTCTGGGAAAATATGTTGAGGACTGAGCAGAGCGAATCTGACTTTGTTAATACAGATTCCATACCCCCCCACAGAAGTTTAATTAAAGTTTCCTACACATAGAAGTGCTATTGTTTGGAAAGTTTGAAAATACTGAAGCATTCATGAGTCTAACCTGTTTGGATCCTGTGCTAACTGCAGTGTGATGCAATGTGTCTAAATGGGCTTTCTATAATCCAAATGGCAGCAGTACTGCATCCCATCCTGTAATGTCAAGTAAATCCACCTGATTTTAATACTGACATTGAGGTTTTAGGGTTAGTGTTAATTTGAAGAGCAGAAAAAAAACATCCCTAAAAACAGTGTCAGGAACCCCAAACAAAAGCAGAGTGGCGCGCTATTGCAGGCCGAGCGGGCGTGTCTTACTTGCATGGTAACGTTGTAGGTATCTGTGGGCACGCACTCCAAGTTCTCGTCCCCGCAGCACCCGGCACAGCGCCACAGCGGCACGCAGGCAGGGCTGAAGATGTGCTCCACTTCAGCAGGGTACTCCTGCACCACCTCCACCAGCTTCTCAATGGTGCGGCAGAAACTCCGACCCCACACCTCCCCGAAGAGCATCACTGCAACACACACGCAGCAGCGGGGTTACCATAGGACTCCAGGTACACTGGCACAGGTCAGGCTTTTTAACTGACTCACACCCCAATGCATTCTGGTAAGTGCAGTCCTTCTGTGAAATGTAACTGAGACAGGTAAAACGTACCAGAGTGCACTGCGATGTGAGTTGAAAAGCCTGAACTGTCCCGCTGAACATGGAGTCATACGGTCACCCTAAACCACAGTGCTTCAGATATTGAAACACAAGCATATCGACAGATATCTAGTCTGTTAGCTGCCCTTTTAAAAGTTTCCCACAGTATTTATGTACGGTATTTGTGAAGTTTTGCCATGCCTTTCCCATGGTTATATTATGCATTTACCATAGTTTACCCTGGTGTGCCATCCTTATTAATATGGTTTACCAAACCTCGCTACTCTTTACAAGGCTTACCTATGTTTTTAGTTAATGAATAACAAACCTACAAGAAATAAGAATGCATGTTACTATGTGATCTCTGCCCATGACTGAGCTGGGTATGGACTGCAAACAGCATCTGTGACTGTGTGGGACCTCAGGCTTGTACTGTCCTTCAGTGAAAGCATGGTAAATCATAGGTAAGCATTGGAAAGAATAGTGAGGCATGGTAAATCACATTCATAAACATGGCAAACCAGGGTAAACTATGGGAAATGGGGAAAGCATGGGGGGGGAAACTGGAAAACTGAAGCGCAACAAAACCACGGTAAACTTGTATAAGGGTCCCAGGGTTTACTGTATCACTTCTACACCGACCCAACTGCGCAAGATAGCTTATGCAACACATTTGTTTTTAAGGTCTGAAGAGGTTAAGGTCAGACCCATGTATATCCTGTTTTGCAGAATAAACCTATTTGGGCAATTGGAGCATTTCCTGTTTTCTGTTATGCATGAAAGTATTACTGATAATATCAATGTGACTCCCGGTATAAACATCAGCATAACCCAAAGAGGTTAAGCCAGCAGTCCCCCTGGAATTGCAGTTTCACAATGAGTTTGAAAACACTGCGGCGGGATGGAGTGATACTCTACTAGGTTTGCGTCTACAGAACTGGACAGTGGGAGTGCGATGAAGGTGAAACTTTGTTAGTGGTTTCCAATCCAGACAACTAGGTGAGAGAATGGAGCTCAATATCCAGGGGGGGCAGTGACCCCCCCTAAGCTTTAAATCCTCGTGACGCCACACTGGATGAAGTACAAAAGACGTATAGAGCGAGTTTTAGACAGCAGCGGTCAGGCCAGGAAGGACGTTTTTAATGTCTAAGAAAACAGCGTCTGCTTTGCTTATTAGTAAAATCTTTGCATGTCAAAGCAGTCTGCCAGGGCTGTTTTTTTTTTTTTTTTTACATTAAGCTTCACTGTACAGTATTTACATTCTTCATTTCATACACTCGGCTTGAGACCCAGAATCTAATAAATCCTGACCTCCAGCTTTGACACTTCAAACACTTCTTTATTTATCAGTATTACTTTTACTGACTGGCATCCAACAGCATTCTAGTAGCGTGCTGGCATGCCTGGCATTAAAATATTAATATAGCATTTCATTAGGACTTAAAAAAAAAAAAAAGAATAATGGAAATGGCTCTATTCTTAATCTAAAGTACCATTAACAATGAAGTACTATTTCTCCTTATAAAAAATGATCACAGTACATTTGCAAGGTCATTTTACAGTTTTGCATGGATTTCCCATTGTTAACTATTATTATTAATGTTTTACTATAAACATCTGTGATTCACTTTACTACACTTGTCTGTACATTTACCATGGTATACCACAGTAAACTTTGTTTTTTTAAATAGTGGGTTTAGATGTAGGCAGTATTAAATGAAGTGCTCTTGGGATAAACTGACTGTACATTTCTTTCAATACAAGCACTGTATGCTACACCTTTTGGTTTCTTGTTGTGGGAGTGAAAACGTCTCTGTTATGTGCAATGAAAGACCACTGTGGACAAGCTTAAACATTCTCAAACAAGGCCTTCTGATACCCTGTTTTGTTTGGAACATTGACCCACTGTAAATAGATACAGACCTGCACTCTTATCACACATAATACAATGAACTTGTGCCATGTATTTGAAATGAACTTACCTTCAGAAGTACCGTTTGCTCCAGAAGAAGTCTGTAACAAGAAAAAACAAACAAAAAAAACAAGAGTAAATGATAACCACATTCTCTTACTGGAAGCCCATTGTGATAGGCGCCCTCTAGTGGCACTAAAGCATAAAACATTTTGATAGCAGTTAGAATTGGACTGGATCCCTTGAAATCAGCCAGGTTCAGACAGGTTCACGCATATTTTATTTAACAAGCCCCCCCTTTTAGGTTAAAAAGCTTTTTTTATTGTATATATTTTTATGGGTTTATTTCCTCTTATGCAATGTTCTTTTCCTTTGCAAACTCCCACGGCAGCGTTATAAATAATAAAACAGAAAGGAAATACATATGACCTCTATAAACTCGAGGGCTGATTGGCACGAAGGTAGTGCACATTTCCTCTTCCCAGAGCTTCCATAAAAAGCTGCCACTTTCCACTTTGCCATATTTCATTGCACTTGTGTGCTTATTGCCCATACTTGGCTTCCTTGAGCCATGAGTAATCCTCGTTCTTATTACACAGTTTTTCATGGTGAACCTGAATGGAAATGTTGCAGCTGTACCCACACACATAGAGTGCTGCACTATGTATACTGGGATTGGCTGAGATTAGCCATGATCTCCAATGCTTGCATGCCATTTTATTCTCCTTGCTTGCCAGTGCTCCCTCATGCTTTCACGTTGTTACGATTTTTGCAATAGTATCTCTCAGTAAACATTTACAGAAGTGATCATTAGCAGGTGGTCAGTAGTTAGGGTTAGGGTTAGGGTTAGGGTTAGGGGCGCAAGAGAAAATCTGTTGTCCCTCTCAGTGCACAGGCTACACACTCTTATTAACTCTATTTTTTCAAAAGAATTATCTTTGAGTCACTTTTTCTATGTTGATCGATATGATGAAAAAATTATTTTTAAAAATGAGTGAAGGTAAGGAAAAGGGATTTATTTCAAGGGAATCATATTTGTATTTTACAGAGGGTTGATTGAAATATAGTTCAAATGAAAGAGGCTTGTAATAAGACCCAGATTACGAGTGTAGTGTATAAAACTGGTAAGCTGTAATTAAAAAAAGAGGACATTTAAAAGGGCACAGAAATGTATACTTTGACTTGAAGCAGTCCTATGGTAACCCTGCTGCTGAAAAGCATTTTTTTCGGTCAACTCTTACAGGATTTCCAACGAGCAGAAAGGTTGCATACATCTTAAATCATTCTGGGGATAGTCATGACTAGAATTCAATTGAAAGCATTTCAAATGTTCCCTTTCATTAAAGGGTGACTTGCAGTCACTGTCTGGTTGCTATCTCCCTCCTTCCCTGACCTTTTCCAGGGCAGCCTGGTGAATTCCAGTCAGATTAGCTGGCTGGCACAACCCTTTATATCTGAAAGTGACTCAAGGAGTAGATCAGACTACACAGCAGATAAACGGGGAGCGTGGGAAGATAACAAACAGCTAGCGACGAATAACATGCGAAGAAGACTTTGCAGTGTGGAGACCACCAGCATGAGGAAAGCTTATCTGAGTACATACATCAGGTAGAAATGTTAAGAGGGGCTGATTCAGCAATGCATTAAAATAACAGGGTGAAGGATCTCCAGATTTCGTTAAGGGTACCACAGCTCTCATTGCTATCTAAAGCCGGTGCTTTCACAAGCTAGGGGCTGCTCACCAAGTGTTTGGATTGCACTTAAATGTCAAGGATTTTATTTGACATGAATCTGCTGTTCCCACAGTGCCACTTTCATTCTTTACACAACTGATCTTCAACCTACTTCTGTCTCGTCTCCGAGAGGATATATACAATAGATTTTTTTGCAGTGATAGTATATTGAAACAGAAAACGAATCTATGTGTTGCCTGGGCTTGATGCACTAGTCTTTCGTCTCTGTGGGTTCAGTCACAAGGTGGACTCGTTTTAGCCCGAAGTACTCAATAGCACAAAAAGCACCAAACAGTTCAGCACAGTAGCCAGTGGACACCTTTGGGGGCAGAAAAGAAGACGAGCAAACGGTATGGAGAAGAAGGAGGACCCTGCAGGGCAGACTGAAGGCAGGACTGCAGGGATTGTGGGATCGGGAATATAGAGAAGACATCAGCACCAAGCCTCATCGGAATAAGCACAAACAAATGCAAATGAAAAGAGAGGCAGCTTTAAATCCACACATACCAGCATGCAGTCTGGATTGAATCACTGGCTCGGTGATGGCAGTTCATCCAAACAGCCTTGTTTGCATAGCTACACCAAAGGAAAGCCATCCCATTGGTTCTCTTGCTCTGATAACAGTGGGAGAACATTCCAGATTATTTGTGACACACTGGGTGCATTAAGTAACGGAGGGGCTCAGAGTGAGAATTGCTCCGCTCACTCGGATCACTGATGACACCTGCTCTGTAGCGCTCCGAGCTGCTCAGGAGAAGCGGAACTAATCATGACGTGAAGTGGGTTCTTTATCGTTTTAATCTCTACTTTTGCTCTTTTGTTCTTAAGAGCCAGTTTCTTAATGTTTTGGGATTGTTCCATACCTTTCTCAAGAGAATTTCTGTTTGAAACCAAACAGTGGAAAAAGGCCAAAGTTTCCACTGGCTGCCAGGCAGTCACAAACATCACAACCACTCCACCCCCCTACTTCCCTGCCTTACTGTCTCTAACAGCGTGTCTGACCTCGCCAACAAGGACATATTCCCACCAGTCTCCCAAGTGGAGTTAAGCTTTCTTATACACAGGATGGCTCATAAAACAACCGGTTTTAAAAATGTTGTGCAGAGCCTTTCAGGAATTCCTACAGACCGTACAACTGACTTTGGAAAGCTTTGAAGATACTCACAGGACAGACTTGCACGACTGCATGTGTTGCACTCTACAGTACCAGGCACAGCTTTGTATGTACTTGCATATATCCCAGTAAATCAATATGAAATCAATCGTTAAGAATACAAAAACAACTCGTTGACTGACTCCAGTGCTATCACTCCTGAACTACTGGCACCTCTGCTGTCTAAGACAATATCCATGCCACAGAATGTGTTGTTCCTGGTCTGACACCAGTATAGATTAGGAGAACAGAAACAGATAAAGCCGATTTAAGATACCCATCCAAAACACATTAATAGAGGATCATACCTCCAAGTTCATGCACAGCCTTTTCTAATTCCCTTAACTTTACACATATTTCTTCACACATACCGGTGGTGACTCTGGGTATGTCTGCAATGCAGTTAGAATGGCTTCCAGAGCAGGGGAGGAACAGGTTAACAGCGCGTCCCTTTTTGAAAGAGCCGTCAGCGATGAGCCTGGTAAGGTCTGTGGGTTCTGTACACTTTCCAGGGAGCCTGTTTTGTTGAAGGTTCCCTGGCAGATTTATGCACCATGACCCCTTTAATAAAACGAGCTTACATAACTGTGTAAACAGGGAGCCCTAAGACAGATAAACAGTCTGCATATTCTGATAACATGATGCGTCAGTGGATTGAAAAGTCAGTACAAAGCTACGTTATGATGACTGATAACATAGCTTATGAACTGTACTCATTACTGTGTGAGAGGGTATTTTGCATGCCCGCTTTTATCTGGCTAGCTTTAGAATAAACACAGTTATTAATGCTGTGCTAGTCAACAAGGTCACCAAGGCAGCTAATTACTAATGAGCACGCTACATTTCTTTGTGTAAATAAATCAAGGTGCCGACAACCAGCATGTAGGAAAGAAAACCCAACCTGCGCTGGTAGCTCAGAAAAAGGCAGACACTGAATATACAATGTGTTTGTTTATCTGGCTGCTAGTTTAACATGCAAACTATGAGGGTCAGAGGGGAATTCTGGGAATTTTGTGCATAGGCACTTTTTTACTTTCCATGCAGCATTCAACATACAGTGGGTGGGAAATAGTGGTTAACCACTGAGTGGGTTTGTGATGACAGACTGTGCTATTAGGTTGTACAATGTGAACACACTCATGAGCGCTGTGACCCAGCATAATGAAAGTACAGTACGTCTTTACAGGACTCACTGACTACATTTGGCTTGGAGGGACACCGGAATTGCCCACCCCTGGGCTAGAGGATCTTCAGTTCATTCAGGATCAGTGTGTGAGTCACAAACGAACGGTCTGGCTGCAGCCTGGGTGTAAAAAATGTGCTTAGACAGTTCCATTAAAATGGGTTCCATACCAGCAATTGTTATGAATACAAAGTCTGTATGCAGAACAATGAATAATACATAAGTATTTGGAAAATTGCTGTTCATTTCCTCCAATTTTCTGTTATGACGAAGATAAAAATCCATCGTCCATTCCCTTTATTTCTTACGAATGGTGCAGACACAAAGCAAATTTTAATGGACCGCTAGGACTGGATAGGGTATGAAGAGATAAGACATTTAAATTGTATATCGATTTATGTTTATCTTATACTAACATATTCGTATATTTTACCGGATATGGCCCATAGTTTATCACCTTCTTTGGTACTGGTACATTGCCAGATGTTTTGTCATCAAATCTGGAATATTAAGAGGTCAGGACTCTGTCAGTCTTTCAGTATGAACAACTAGGGCTAAACTGACACCCCAATGAGAAACTCTGTACATCCTGACCTGTCCTGGGATCTCCACCTTATAAGTAACACTGTATTATTTTCATACAAACTGATACTACAGAGCCTGGAATAAAAGGTCCTCTTTTTCAGACTTTTTCAGTCTTCAAACCAGTTGATTTCCTTTGATTTCAATGCAAAGACTTTCTCTCTAGTTCCTGAAAGAGAGACAGTCTGCAGCCGCAGCGCGGTGGGGGTCAGTTTCAGCAACAAAGCACACAAAGCTCTGCTGACGTCCGAGGGCGCCCGGCTTTCTTGTTTTTCCAGAAAGCCCTCGGGACTGCGACAACCAGCATTTTCTGTGTCTTCCAGAAGTACGTGGCACTTATCACAAAACGATCAAGGGTTGGGAATACCTGGGAACCTCAACACAACTCCAACAAAGGCTCTGTTCATTGAGATCACAAACTAGTCCAAATGATGTAATCTAGTGCTAGTTAACTCTTAATGCTCGTACAGTGGAGAAACTGCCAATACACAACAAATAAAATAGAGAATGGGATTTTATTTTTGCATTTGCATATGAACTGGTTTTACAGAGATCTAAAGTCTTATTAGACAAATTCAGATTCACTAGAACTTACAGGAGGTTTTCAAGCTGCTACAGCTAACCTATGCTTATGAAGTTGGCACATCCAGCTTGTTTTCAGGGGGGATCCAGGAAACAAAGTAGACAAACATAAATTCTCACGCACGTTTCTCTCTAATCAGTGATTGCTTATAATTTGATCAAAAAAGTAATTGTGAATAATTTGTCTGACTTTACCCAGTGAAGCTGCATTTCGAATGTCACGCGGTAACTGATTACAGAATTCAGGAGCTCTGCACATAAAAGATGTGTGGCCTGGCTTTGTCCTCAGAAAGGAATATATTAAGTTTACATTCAGCGTCCCTTCAAATAGAACTCCACTTGCTAACATGGATTGTAAGTATCTTGGACCATCACAATGTCTACATTGGTAAAGCAGAGAGGCAAAATGAGTCTTCTAAACTGCAGTGGTAACAGACCCATGTTAGCATATATCATAGAGTGAGGAATTGAATCACCACAGCCCAAGTCAAACTATTAAACACAGTGCCCAAGCGATTTTATGATTTTACATTTTTCTTCTTCTTCTTCTTCTTCTTTTCTTCTTCTTTCTTGTTATGCAAGAAAAAAGTCATGCTGTGACATTTCGTCACCCCACTTTTACAGTATAAAGAGCCATCTGTAACACCATGTCAAACATATCCTTCTAAAACTGTGTGGAATTCTACGAGGAAGCTGGAGAGACCCAAGGGAAATCGTGCAGATGTGTAGTTTTATAGTCTGGAATTGGTGCCAGGTCTTTGATGTGTCAGGGCATATAAACAAAGCTTCTAGAAAAACTACCAAGGGGATTTCAAATTTAAATATCTAGAGTCACAGTAGTGGCTGCAGCCAAGGATATATACCCTATAGAGAGGAGAATAGCTATCAGTGCCATCTAGTGGAAAACACCGGGAAATCTTTATTGTGAGAAAGATATCAATTGTTGAAATAACTTCGTTTTGTTCTCCATTTTAAAACTCTACCATGGCAAGAGACTGAGACTGCCTCTGTTCCACCTCCTCACTCGGAGAACTTTAAACTGGAATGGTAGAAACGATTTCAGCTGCCAGCGCTCTCATGTCCCATCTCACGTCATGAACATTAATACACTGTCCAGCACAAATCTAAAATGGCAAGTTTTGATTTTGAAAGATCGTTTTTTTGGCTTCCAGTTCTCAGACCCATTTCAGACCAGGAGATGAATGCCAAACGTTAGATTAAAAATCATATTGTTGAAATAAAGCAGTTTCCTGACTGACAGATACTCTGTCAACAAACTGTCTCCAGCCCTCAAAGACTCGGCACTGTTTTACGTTTGCTTGTCTTACACCCCTTGGTTTTGGGATTAAAACTAGCCATTGGCGGTCAGGTTCATTTGTTATTGTATCTTCATGAAGCCAAGTCCTGCTGTCCCAGCCGGGAGGATCACTCACACCCTTAACAAAACATGCAATATCTGAGAAAACACATACCCCTATAAGGTGGGGCAGACAATAATGAAATGCCATTGGAGTCCCAGATGGAAATGGTTACCACTCATATAAAATAACATTCAATGTCTTTGATTTTCCTCACTATCCTTAACCATCTGTTACTAGCGAGGTATTGCTTCAGATTGTTTCACATTATACATACAGTACCAGTGCCAGAGACAGAGAGTTCATACGGTGCATGAAGAGGTAATCTGCTAAACCAAGCCTCTTACCAAGCCTCTTGTTGTACCGAGGTGTTTAATCCCAGGATGCATTGGACATCACTCTTCACTGCTGAATCATGTGCTAGCACAGCTCTCCTGAGAGTCACTCTCTGTATTTAGTTTCTCCTGATGCTTCTGATTCAATAAGCGAGTGTCTTGGTTTTGGACTTCTAATTTCCAGGTCTGGCACTATTCTTGTTACTGGAAAATGTAACACACTGCCAGTCGTGTAAAACAGGACACTAGATTATGTGAATTCATTTTTGGGCACAGATTTTTTATTTATTTTGTATTTGCTGCAATAGTGTGATTCCAGGGTTTCCTTGATTTATTTATCATATCGTGGTCTTTGGATTGATATGTGTCATGTTTTGACCCAACCTATTTTTATTTTTCATCTCATTACCAAGTAAATCTGTCCAACAGACCAAAATAATTTTTTAAGCTATTCTCACTTGTGCAGATTCTCATGGGTGTCATTTGAAAGTATGTGAGGAGTGTTAAACAGCTCCCACTACACACTCCAGAGTGACACGACAACAGTGACTGTCTACATATCTAATTGTTCCACCTTAGGAAATCAGGCAGAGGCTGTCCGTCCATTATTAAACTGGGGGCCCTAATTAAACAGCCACTTGAGAAGACCAAAGCGTCAGCATGAGAACGGCTGGACGAATTGTGATCGTTGCCAGGTGATGACATCACTCAGCCCAGCTGGCAGGACAGTCTAGGCTCTCAAGGGCCTCCCCCTCTGTGAAGTCTCCTCACTCCACTGCTCCAATGCTCACGCTGCCAGACACTGACAGCACCCCTTTTGTGGTGTACTGGAGCACAGCTCCACATGGGGAGAGTGTGACAGGGTTGGAGGGGGTCACTTGCGGCAGTGGTAGGGTTAGTCTTGGATTCCTACATTTTTTTAATTTAAAATGTTGCAAATAAACAACAAATACACACTAACTTTAATACATAATACCCCCCGTTATTGCAGCTTGTGAACAATTCCTTTGCATTGCAAGCAGAGAGATTGGTGGCGGATTCTATACCGGTGTTGTTTGGTATGGTTCTACAAATCAAGTTTCGCACAATTTAGTTTTTGTCAGCAGCAATGCTTCTCCCTAGAAGAACATGCAAATCTGTCTATCCTCATAAAAGGACAGTGGCCACTAATGAGTTCGTGGAACGAAACGATTTCCAGAATTGGGGAATTAAATGTTTAATAATTGCTTTTCTTAATGAATATCCTGAAAAAATCAAAAGGGAGGACTGAAAGGTATCAGTCTTTAACCCAATTCATTAAGTGCCATTTGCGTTCTTCCAGCTCATTTCCCCCCATGCTCAAAGAAATCCTGCGATAAGGTCTGAGTAATTGTCGGCCCTATTACAGTAAATGCTATACTCCCTGTGTAAACCACAGTAAATTACCAACAGATGGGAGATTAAAGGGTTTCAGACTGCAGCCCTGAACACCGCACCTCCGTGCGGGAAAGAACAATTCCTATTTCCTGATTGCAATTGCACCCTCTCCCAGAGGAGCGAGTATTACAGCCTTCCTTCAGAGCTGCACAGACTGCTCTCCCAGAGGAGCGAGTATCACAGCCTTCCTTCAGAGCTGCACAGGCTGCTCTCCCAGAGGAGCGAGTATTACAGCCTTCCTTCAGAGCTGCACAGGCTGCTCTCCCAGAGCAGCGAGTATCACAGCCTTCCTTCAGAGCTGCACAGGCTGCTCTCCCAGAGCAGCGAGTATCACAGCCTTCCTTCAGAGCTGCACAGGCTGCTCTCCCAGAGGAGCGAGTATCACAGCCTTCCTTCAGAGCTGCACAGGCTGCACTCCCAGAGGAGTGAGTATCACAGCCTTCCTTCAGAGCTGCACAGGCTGCTCTCCCAGAGGAGCGAGTATCACAGCCTTCCTTCAGAGCTGCACAGGCTGCTCTCCCTGAGCAGCGAGTATCACAGCCTTCCTTCAGAGCTGCAGAGGCTGCTCTCCCAGAGGAGCGAGTATCACAGCCTTCCTTCAGAGCTGCACAGACTGCTCTCCCTGAGCAGCGAGTATCACAGCCTTCCTTCAGAGCTGCACAGGCTGCTCTCCCAGAGGAGTGAGTATTACAGCCTTCCTTCAGAGCTGCACAGACTGCTCTCCCAGAGCAGCGAGTATCACAGCCTTCCTTCAGAGCTGCACAGGCTGCACTCCCAGAGGAGTGAGTATCACAGCCTTCCTTCAGAGCTGCACAGGCTGCTCTCCCAGAGGAGTGAGTATCACAGCCTTCCTTCAGAGCTGCACAGGCTGCTCTCCCAGAGGAGTGAGTATTACAGCCTTCCTTCAGAGCTGCACAGGCCGGGGCTCAGGATGTGCTGCATCTCACCCCTCTCCTGCCACGTCATTTATATTCTGAGCTTGGCATCTGCATTCTGCTTGCCTTTACCTTTAAGAGTTTAATGCACCGAACTGTTGCTTCACTTGTTAATTTGCCATTCCTAAAAATCACATACACAAAATAAAAGATATTGGAGTCAGGCAAATTAAAGAAACCTTCAAACCTTGAAAATGTGCAATATAAAAGCAATGGCATTGCTGCCTATTTAATCAGTGTTAGAGCGAGACGCTCAGATTTGCAATTGAGGTTTCTATGCTTTTTAAAATCCTATCTGGCGCCACAGACATAATATGAAACAGTGTCAGTGTAACATTCCCCAAGGAATAAATATCACAATAGCAGGGTCTGTATCATGGAAAAGTAGGTCATCATTCATGACCAATATCCACAGCATATGCACAGTAACATATTACGACAAGAAAATATTTGGGGTAACTCTAGGTTCTCCATTTCAAATATACCACGACTGTACGTGATTAAAACTACACAACAACATCCATTTCAATAGGTTGTACACAATGTAGTGCTACTTCTTGTTTTCAAAAAGGAAAAGAAAAATGTTGCTCGCGAGCAGCTTTCTCTGCAAGAAGCTACAGCGTGACAAGCGAGTTTGCACTGCAGTGACTGGAATCTTGTCAGTACGGGAAATGTAAATGAAAGTCACGCAGTATAAGCAGAAGCTTTGTCGGTGAATCTGTAATGTGATCATTGCGTGACATGGGATTGGTAGGCATGTCCCGGCGGTTATCTTCTTTCCCAGTATTTGCAGGGGAGAATTGCAGGCGAGATTAACACCTGTTACTCCGGGTAGTCACATGCACTCACTTGTATGAGCTCAGACTGACAAGAGCTATATATGTCTCTAATGGAGACATATACACACAGCAGTCAGGGAATGCAGTCCTAGGCAATTACAGTAACCGTATCAATAACTTTTAATCAGATTATTATTATTTACAGTAAAACGTGTTCTGTATACAGGCTTTATAAGTGTAGATGAAAATAGAGTGTATCAGAAATTAGTGATGGTTAGCAATGAAAGGAAAAAGAAAATCAAATGCCCCTTTGTATATGTGTGTGTGTGTGTGTGTGTGTGTGTGTGTGTGTGTGTGTGTGTGTGTGTGTGTGTGTGTTTTAGTACAGGGTATTAATTCAATTCTTCTTGACTCAAACCGGTTTTCCAGTTTCCAAGATATCCTCAATTGAAAAGCACTGTGTCATCAGTGGCGCTCACCTGCAGGAACTGGCTGCTTTGTCGAAGGCACTGTAATGCTGTTAATTATAAATAGTTCATCCTAGTAGTAAGGGATAATAGCATGTGGAAGTTGCAGAAGGTCGTTTTAAAGTTTTGTTTTCTGAATGGCTGAACCTAAAGGAAGCACCTGTACTTGAATCACAGCTCCAACACATTAGCAGTGCTATTACGCAATACGACCAGTACTTTTCACGCCACAGACGCGTCTGTATGGAAGCACAAGCACTGCCATCAGTTAAAAGGGATGCCAACCCTGTGGCAAAACTGGAACGTTGCAGCTTCCAGGCAAATGATTGGATGAGCATGGAGAATGAACTGCTCCCTCACCCCATAAAACAGTGAATCCATCCAGGCCAGGACTGAGGCATGTCTGCAAAATATCTGTCTACTTGTCTTAAAATTCAGGATTGCATGTTCTAGTAGCAATGCAAGTTATAAGATGAACCACCAACCGCATTGCAAGGCCATCTCAAAACC
Source organism: Acipenser oxyrinchus oxyrinchus (assembly GCA_030684275.1). Lineage (NCBI taxonomy): Eukaryota > Metazoa > Chordata > Actinopteri > Acipenseriformes > Acipenseridae > Acipenser > Acipenser oxyrinchus. The sequence continues at coordinate 3,127,033 of CM060269.1, forward strand.
AAAAAAATACATTTTCTGCTTTACCTCAGTATTCATGTTTAGATGTTAAAGAACCTGCAAAATTGAAATTGTGTGGTCTTAATTGCCTCAGCATTCTGTATCTGTCTCACAAATAAATTGCTTCGCCTAAACAGATGGGCATAGGCATTCAAGTATAATTAGGAATATAGCGTCAGACAACCTTGGATAAGCATTATCACCCATTGCATAGATTTCCACAGTGCTTCTTCAGTTTACTGGACTGTAAATAATGCATTAGGGACCGTACTTAACTGGACTTAATCCGATACACTCCTACAGGCTCTTATTCTTAGTTTCATTTAGCAATGGGGAAGTAACATTGCTGTTTCTCTCCCTTGACAATAAGATGAGTAAATGAATGAAGGAGACGCAGCTTGCTTTTGCAATGTCTTTTAAAGAGAAGATGCACCTGTCATTTGGCGACTTGGATTTACGTGCGAATCGGAAAGTCTGCATTGTTTTCAAACGGAAGATGGCCAGCGTTGATACTGGTGTTGTTCCAGAGCAGACAAACAGGTGCTTCCTATCATTTTTTTGGATTAATAACCAGAGAAATGACAGACAGCGGCTCCCTATAACCTGGAACTGGTCACGCTGTTTTTATCAGCACAAGGCCAAACAGGTGCACCATAACAGGCCTGTTAGACAATATACCCCTGGGAAAAGTTTGTTATTGGGGACTCTCAAATTAAGTAGTCATACACGCAAGTCAACAGAATCCTTGGGAAAAAAAACAAACTAGAGTGATACTGAATAGCCGGAAAGAAATCTAACGATAACCACTATTCTAGTAAGTGGTATAATGTCCCCCTTTAGTATTCTTTCTCGCATCAGTACGGTTTTGACAGTGAACTTACATGCACACCAGAGCAATGGTAAGTGGCGGTGGAAATGAACTGTACAGGATCTGTACCGAGGATGAGTGGTACTAGGTAGGGTACAACCCCAGGGGGGCACCAAAGTGTAAGGGCATAGTCGATAGCAGTTAATAGTGTGTACAATAAAACAAAAATTAAAAAGCCAATCATTTACAGTTTTTACTGGCTCACAAAACAATGCTATTCTCAAGCTGTTCAGATACGTCATTTTATTACTGACACTACGCCAATAGCATTTTGCCAGGATTCCAGACACAACAGCAGTCCTGGAAGTTGGAAACTGACTCATACAGTATTTGCAAACTTATGAAGACACATCTGTGAGTTGGATAAGTTCTCAAAGAGCCAGCTGGTTGCACATGTGTAATGCTTGTTTCCTTTCATAATGAATACAGCTCTCTTTTAAACCAGGGGCTACAAACATGCATCCATTCTTCAGTCTGGTCCTTGAACCCATTTAACAGGGATTTAAATCCCACCAGGTAGCAGCCCTTTATGACCCCCTTTGACAAGCTGCACCTCTACAGCTTCTTGTGGCCGCGCATAGCGTATCCAAACATGGCCAATGAAGAGCTGCTCCTGTGTTATTCAACCCCCAACAGCTGTTATTCCTATGGGGAGCTTTCCTTAACTGCGGCGGTCACTGAGGGGGGCAGAGGTGGGGCTTTTAAGTGAGCGTTTTAATGCTGAAGCCATGTCAATTGGCCCCCAGCGTGCTGGCCTGAGTGGGTGGTCTGCAGTGTCAAACACGTGACCCCTTTCCTGCAAAGCACTTCCTCCATACCTTGCTGCAGTAACACATCAGTTACTGTATTTATCTCCCTGAATAACCATGCAAAGGGTACACATTCAAAGAGGATTGTCTGCAGGATTTGTTGCAGTTATGATTATGTGTACATAAGATTGGGATCAAAAGCACCGCTTACAGGAACAAGCGAAGCATATTGTACTTATTCTGAAAGTCATGAGCTGACTGGGAATTGTGCCCAAAGATCCACCCTTAGTTCTATATTATTAAGGCAACAAAACTTTCACCATCCCTTTAGAACCTCCAGAATACTGTATCCCTGCAACCTTGCATTATGCATGAGTCCTGCATTATGCATGAGGTAGTTTCCCAGTATTTGTCAGCTCACATGAATAAGGGCTGGAAGAAAGCTATTCTCTATGTACATCTGCATAAGATACTAGCTCCGCCTGTGTGTAGATCTCGTTTAATCATAATGGCAGGGCGTGAACTGCCTAGACCTGCTCTGGTGGTACTTCCTTACTAGTGTTAGTACTGTACTGTCTGGAACATGAGAAGAGTATTAAGAGTATCTGCTGCATTGCCAACTCCTGCCATATAAATAAGGCAAGGGCTTAAAGTTAACAATACCAGCAAACTGAACAGTGCATTTGTTTGTATTCTTCGCCATGCTCAGCAGCTATTGCAACAGCTTACTGCCCTCAAACTAAATAAAATACACAATAAGCTCATCAATGCCATGTTTGTACTATGCACCTGGTCCAAAACCAGTATTACTGATCACAATGGTTGGCTGCTTAAAAAGTGTAGAATGCGCTCTTGACAGTTCTGGGAGAAAGATAACCTGGCAGATTAAAATTTTGGAAAGCCAAAACGAGGTCACTCCAATGACTGGCACATCTCCCAATAACTGAGGTGCCTATATAAAAAGAAGAGCGAATACTGAGCAGGTAGGATACGCAGCATCAAATACTGCAGGGATTTATTTCCACATAAACAACACGATCTGAAATTATTAGGCAGGTTTCCGAACATCGGGGTGATAATCTCTCATTTTACAGACAGATCACCACTCTATAAATAGCTTATGAAACCAGATCAAGTGTGCCTTGGTTTTATACAGCATGTATATTGGGATAACTACAGTAAAGAGGTAAAGCGATGCGATTGTTTAATGCGCCTGTGCAAAGCACCAGTGTTGATAACGCATGGCGTGAGCACCGCGCGCTATACAACTGGCTTTGATCAAAATGCAAAGTAATGCAAAACTGCACGTTCCACCTGATGACTCAGTAACTTGTGTTACAGAAGCCCTTCCACTGCTGCAGGGTAACAGGAGAGTCTGCAGAGAGGAGTAACTGAGCAACTCAAGGGCGCTTTTACAGATTAGTGCCATATATATATATATATATATATATATATATATATATATATATATATATATATATATATATATATATATATATATTATCTAGGAGATCATTCGTTATGTGCAGTCGTGTTAAAAGACGTGCACTATATATTTTAAAATACCGGTCAAAATTAATATTTTTATATTCACGAAAAGTCATATCAGACAACAGCTATTACCAATTGCTCAATACAAATAGTCGGCTTGTAGCCAAAATGTTGTAAAAATAGACCAAATAAATTATTGGCGCAGTTTATTCAAATAAAATAAGCCAATTTTCACCACAAAACGTGAAACATCATCTTTGCCTTTGTGTTGTACAGAGTAAGCCATTCATAAAAAAAAAAAAAAAGTGCATTGTTTGGGGTTCTCGAATTTCAAACGCAAGGTCGGCCACGTTACTGCTTTAAAAAACTGGTCACGAGACACGACACAGTCTGTACGAGAAGCAGCTTATCAGTGAAACGAGCGCCTGCCAGTTGGGTTTATACAGAAGTAGCGTATATAACCCAATGCGAATATCAATCATAACCAGCACAAAGAAATATTGTCAATTTAACAACTGCATACAACATATAATATAATAACATATAATGTCAAAAAATAAAGAGTTTCTTTACCTGAGCAGGTGAAAATTGAATAAGGAGAGCAGCTATCAACTGGATGATGTTCGTAAAAATTCTCATTGCGAGTTTCACATCCGAGGAAAGGTGACGGAATCGCTTGAAATCCACCAGCTGCAGTTGTGAGGTTAACCGCTGCAGACACGATACATTTAAATACAACTACGTGAATTTGCTGTGCAAGTCAGTTTTTCCTATATCTCCATTCAATAAACTTGTGGTGGGAAAGCAACGGGCACATCCTCACGTCCTACATGAAGCTCCCAGTCAGCTGTAAAAAAGGATGATTCAGAACACGTCCAGTCAAATTTAAATAAGAATACAGAAACACACCCTGCTCACAAATCTGTTTTTATTTCCCTTTAAAAAAACGACTTGTTTTAACCTCTCGTTTTAAATCCTTTAGATCTCTTATTAGTTTTGTTTTCTTGTGAAATATCCTTTCTAAACAATAAAAATAAATCGGAATATTTCAACGTGCAATGTCGATCCTTCGATGACACACGGGGAATCAGATCAATTATAAACTGCAAAAAAGTAACCCATTTATTGTAATCAGTTACTTCTTACTGCACGGTTTCTTCTTAAAAAAATGGATATATTGCAATTTAAAAAAAAAGCATGTCCTTGGAGAAAATAAAAGAGAAATGCAATTTAACAGCAAACACTCAGTTGTGTTTGGCGGGGTCCACTGTCTAATTGATGTGGATATTCCCTCTGCTTATCCTTCCTTGTGTTCACGGCTTTGTAATTCCTTAGCGCTGTTGCATGCCACTAATTTGACTACTTCTCCAACTTGAGTAAACTCCTCCCCTCTCTCTCTCTCTCTCTCTCTCTCTCTCTCTCTCTCTCTCTCTCTCTCTCTCTCTCTCTCTCTCTCTCTCTCTGCTTCTGGTTTGTCGAGCAGGCTGACAGACACCCAAGTCTCGCGCCAGGTACAGTAAGTATTCTAGTCTGGTCCTTGCTTCTTGTGAGCACAGTGTTACATGAGGCGAGCACCTACAACGAGTTTCTCTGCAGATGTACACTGGGCGGAAATAGGTTCACTCACATCATTATACTACGTTAACTTAATCTGCTAAACATTAGGCGTGATTGTCTATTGTTTTACATTAGTTTACAACTGTTGTCAAAAAAGCTGCTGACCAGAATCGGGAGTCTAAGGTAACACGGGTTATAATATGTTGCAAACATCTTGCTAACCAGATACGACTAATAATACAGTAGGGAAATACTGTTAGCAGGGCAGTTAGTTAGGCGTGATGTCATATACAGTACTACAGTATACAGTACTACAGTATACGGTACTACAGTCGTTTTTATATTCACTTCAACCCATGGATTTGTTTTTCCACAAGTGAATACAGACTTGCTATTGAATTGAGAGAAACATGTAATATTAAAAGGCATTTTTAGCTATATGTAAATCTTTTTGTTTTCAATCCCTCCAGTCCTGCACTGTATAATGTATAAGATTTTCCAGTGCAATGCATGCTTTGATATGAATGAATTATGTCGGTTCGGCTTAGCGAGTGCAAGCCTCATATGATAGCACCGTGTCACTTTAAAGTGACCGAGCACGTTCAGGCGTCAATCAGGGCTTTTGAAAAGGCCCTCACTGGCAGTCGCGCATGCGCTAGTCCTCGCCACAGGAATGTCTGTCACGCTGTTGGTAACGCTGTGGAAAGTGGGCATCGGCTGATGAAAGGCACACCTGTCAGTTTCCATCATGCCGCATTCTCATGCCCCCTCTCGATTCTACTGTAGTTAAGGGTGTGGGTGGCTTGTTCTATTATTATTATTATTATTATTATTATTATTATTATTATTATTATTATTATTTATTAGCAGACACCCTTATCCAGGGCAACTTACAAATGTTACACAATATCACAGTACAAAGTATCACATTACAAAATATCACATTTGTAAATGATCACATTTCAGAATATCACATTACAGATAAGAGCTGTAAAGTACAATAAAATCAGTAGCAAAAAATAGAGAACACAGTAAATAATTACATGTAGAGCGGGTTCGACTAAGAGCAGTTAACTTCTGTTCAAACTATTTGCTTATATGAGTAAAGTCCAGTATGAGCACGTAGTAAGTATGATGAATGGATGATAATGATTTCAGATAAGAGCAATTACAAAACACATGAACACAGATACCTGTAAGAGTAAAGTCAAATACGAGATACAGGAAGTAGTTACAATTAAGAGCATTAGTAGAATACGGCAAGGTATGGAGCAGTTCAGTGCAAGTGCAAGCTGATGCAAGTACTGGTACAATTGAGTGCCATATAGTCCAGTATAGTCGTGAGGTTTACTGATGCTGTCTGAACAGGTGTGTCTTGAGGAGGCGCCGGTAGATGGTCAGGGTAAGAATAAAGAAGCAAAACCAACTCTTTATCAATTGAGTCCATATGTAGAGAGTATCTAGGCCAGTTGGCCACTGCACAGCTGTTGTGGAACATCATTGCCACCGTGAAGCAGGTGCCACACAAGACTACTACCACTAGTCAGAGAGAATAAAGACACCAACGCTTATAATTGTTCTTGCCTTACTCACTTACAGTAATATGGCTCCCATTCGTGAACAAGCAAGACACAGTATGTATACCCTGTTTAAACACATTTTGAGTGAAATCCCGGTTCAGGAATCAAAGTGATGCAAGCCTTTCACAATCGAGTTACATAAAGCAGAGATCCCAGCATCAGTTAAGTAAAGGCACTGCTGAGTTTATCTGGTGCAGGCCACTTTCTGTTTGCAGTAGCACAGGAATGCGAGTAGAGCATTCCTCCCTAACATCGTCCGCATTCTTTCTTTGGTGTCAAATGATACTGAAGTCATCCATTCTGCAGAGACCGCACTTAGGGTGGGGGTGTTTATAAACATCTCTATGAACAGGCACCACCCCACCCCACCCCCTGCCCTAGGATTCACTCTGGGTCACGAGTAATTGGAAATAGGTGCTATGCTGAGCTTTGCTTTGATTGTCTAGGCTGTGCTTTGCAGGGATAAGCTTGAGCAGCCTGTCTAGGGGTTATGCTAAGGCTAATTCTGTTACTCGTGAATTATGATCAAAATGAACCCCTAGCCTTGAATTTATTATGAACTATTTCACCTCCTACACATATGACAAGGAAAATACCAAGTGCAGAAAACCCTGAGTACTGCATTTTGAATCCTGCTCTGTGGAACTCTGTTCCTGCAGATTTCAAACCCACCCGCCAGCTGATGCAACGTGAAGTGTCAGCCGAAATAACTGTTTGAATCCCTCTGTAACACACATAGTTTGAAATTAGAATGTACAATTCAGGTAGCGTTCCGGAACCAGTGGAACAAGAACACCAATTGAAACATGCGCTTCTATTTTTTTTAAAATTCTGTGCTGCTGGTAGTTAGACTCACACACTCATACTCTGGTGTGATAATACAAGGATCGAGGTTTCTCTCAGTGTTACCCCACCCCCCTCTTTCACCCCATAGAACAACAAGAAAAAGAAACTACTTAATGAGTCTGAAAACGTGCTGAGGAAATGAAGGGCAACACATGCTGTGTGCAACACATAAACTCAAGTCTATCAGCGAACTCCGTGGGAATGTTTATTTATCATTCCTCACTTTACAGACCCAGACACTGGCTGCACTCGCACATGCTGGCTAATGAAGAGGCACCGGCTATTTAACACCACATATATTTACTTATTCAATACGGAAATGTTTACCCTGCAATTAATACTGTGGCCGAATGATTTCAGTGTGTGTGTTATATTTCCTGAGGTACATACAAATGAAGAGAGTATTAAGATTCTTTACAAAACAATTTATTGAGTCTGACGTTTATAAGACCCCTGTTGCCTGTGAATGTAGTCGACTGAAAAATAATAAAAAGGGAACCAAAAGTAAAACTGAGTGAGGCTTAATTTGTCTGACACTCAAAGCAAATCTGCTTTTGTTAAGAGTGTGTTTTATCGTCTAAGTGAGGGGAACTACAGCAGTGTGCAAATGTATTAGAACATCGCATTGCTTCTGTTTTGATTTGTTGTGCATATGAAATCAAACTACAGTTTTAAAAATAGGCAAATTAGGGGTTTACACATGAGCGCTTATTGCTTCTATATCACTGATTACTGACCGAAAATGTAAATTCTCACACCCAGGGATATAAATGACAAATCTTGAGGTGTTCTATTACATTTTCAAACTACTCTATAAAATCAGTAGCATTTTTTTTTTTTTTTTGTGCAAATGCTAGCAAAACTACAGTAAAATAAAAGCAAATGCCAGAAAGGGCTAAACCAACAGCAGTCAGTCCCAATAACAACACAAGCATAGGGATTGTTTATTCAGAGAGCCAGACACCCTGCACAGAGCTCTGTTACTGTTCCTTTCCCAATGGCTGAGTGATATATGCCTGTTTTTAAAGGTGCAATGTATGATATGAAGCAATTCGGTCACTCGTTTGTTTTCAGTACAAACATCTACTGACAAGGTAAGCGAGCCTGGAAGAACACAACGCAGTCATCAGCTGCATCTCTTGGCTGGTTGCCACTGGTATCAACAGTACTGATGTTCAGACTGAGGGTGCAATGGGACTTCGTCTCCCCACTTACATCCCCTACTCCTCTTTCATATTTAAAAACATACCAGATACTTAATGCTAGGCAATTATATGACATGACTGCAGTGACATTAACCCAATCCTTGCAAAAACATGTCAGAATATATTTTGCATCAATCAAAACTTTGATGTATGCAGATAGTGTTCACAGAATAATAAAATCGGAATTAGTGCACATGACTTGGCACAGCATCAGAGCACTGTATGCATGCAGTACATTCTGTTTGAAATTGTGTACTAGATGTTCTTTCAGTACAATAAATTGAGTGTAATGGTGACATTGTATTATGGTGGGTAACAGAGGCAAGGCTACGTCTAGATCACTTAGGCTGTTGTTTTAGATCGCCATGGTGACTAATTTCAATGTGTTTTTTTTTTTCTGCTGCTGAGGTAAATGCATCAGTTGTTTTTCAGGTAAGCATCACTGCTCATCTGGAACAGTTACCCTCTTTGAATCAGATTCTATTGCTTGCAACACACACACAGCGCCTCCGAATCCTAGATCCAAGATTCTGCAAGAGAAGCTGTTCCAACCTTATCATGTAACATTCTCAGAAATACGAATGCATAGTAACTGGTTAGTGGCCGCTGATAAGTCGGCAGTTGTTGGTTTATCCCAGGGTAAAAGCATAGCTTAGTGTTTGTGTAAAACAAAATGATTGTATGGTAAGGCATATTCAAATCCATGGCAGACCATGGTAAACTGTGTAAAAGCATAGCATAACCACAGACACACATCAAACTGAAAAATGACCATGGTAAACGAAGTTACCATTGTAAAGTTCTGTTCCACTCTACAATTGAAATGCTGCATTACACTACTGACCCTGCTCTTCAGATACATGAAAAAGAACGTCAGTGAGAAAGCTGTCTCATAAGAGTAGTTTTCCGAGGAATGCGGGTGTTAATAAGATCTTGAGAAGACCATTGCTGCTTCCAGATAAATAGCATGGTAATTAAAAAAAAAGCATGCAGTGCAAAAGGTCAGAGGGTTGAAAATGAAGAACCGATTCCTGTACGTATTGTATATCAGCCACATAAGTGTGGCTAATGGGTAGCTATCAGCATTAAGGTGCCAAAAATAAGCACATTTTCCACCCAGTGACTTCCCTTATTTTCCAAGATTACTGGAAATAAGGTAAACAGCTGAATAGCATTAATGGCACCCATTCATCAGTGTTAGGCAGCAGCAGCCAGATCTGACATGGTCCATGTAAGCCCAGCCACTGCTTCAGCACATCAAGATAATGGCAATAGCTCTGGGAAGTGCCTGCCAACTACAAGGGTCTCTCTCATTTGTGATTCTAATGGGAGAGTTCTGTGTATTTGACACACTTAGCTAGGTTTGGCTTGCATTAGCGTGATATGTGTGGGCAAAGGCATGGTGTGTCCTGAAATAGTACAGCCTGATGATGGTATACAACTTTACCAGCCATAACGACACACTTCCCATCAGAAAAGGAGATGAAAAAGACTTCAGTGAGAAGAAACCATGATGTCTTCTTCCAGCATTCATTCTGCTAGTTGCCAGGCACTAGCGCTTGCTTTGTGGTGAGTTCCTGGATCTAGATCTTTCAAGGTTTTCAGAATGGTGGTCGATGATCATAGTGGTGTATTTTTGGGCCTGTCAGATGACTTCACAGCGTGGTGCCAAAGCCTTTTCTTAGGAACGTCATTGAGAAAAACGTTAAATATTGTCACAGCTTCTCCCAATAAAGCTGTCTTAATTACTGGGGCGATACATATTTTCTAAAATACTTGTTTGCATGTAATGAATGTTAATATTGATTAAAAAACACAAAACACATAATAGATAGTTATTGTTTGGATAACAGAGGTGTTTGTAAAATAGAATTGTGGATATTGAAGGTTTCACCCGTTTTATCCGACTTGACCCTAACTAAGCATAATTCTGTGCATGTTAATATTTCAAGCACTGGCACTGGCAAACCAGAACATTAAGACGCTTTTAATGGTGTTGTTTTCTCCGCTGTGCCCGTGACCTTAACTACTGTATGGAGCTGTGGTCTTTTAAGATGTTGTACCTGACTGCCCTATCCATTTCGGCAGGCCTTCTTGTAGTTGTATGAAGACAGACGACATGACTCCCCACCTCAAACCTATGGGTGACGTGTGTTTTGACTCTCCGTGCTCTGTCTAGCTCTCTTGGGCTCTCGCTTCTGGCTGCCCACCTGGACACTTTCTTATGGGGGGTCCGACATTCTTTAGCCCTGAGGCTTCAGTTCCTGTTATTGTTTTGACATGCTTTCCTTCTGATGGCATCCGAAACACAATGAAAAGGGGGAAATTCTCCAGGTCTGACTAGATGCCCTTTAACTATTTAAAAAAGGTTGGTGACGATATTTAAATCTTGTTTTTTTTTTTTGATGGCGTCAAATCCTGTTGTCTTGCTCCCCGCCACACACATGTTCACACAATGCTTTTTGAGTATTTATACTACTGCGGAAGGCAAGAGTCAGACAACAGGAAGTGGCAGGTGTGAGGATGTGTGTCTGAATGTACACCTGTGTCCTTTCTGAGCATGGATTCTCAAACCAGCCAGTGGTTTCGGAAGTATATCCCAGCAATGTTTGTTATGTGTTTTATTTTCCTACATGTATATTTAGTTTTCTCAATGAGTTCCTTCCAAAAAAAAAAAAGTGATCTCATTTTTGAGTTACACTTTACTGTTAAGTGTCTCAAATTGCACCTAATTGCGCTCCATTTAAACAGATGGCTGCATAGTAACTATGCAGCTGCATAATCACAAAATTCACGTTTTAGGAAGTTGCTAACACTTTTTGTAATTACCGTACATAGTAATTACAGAAGACTGTTAAAGGAGCGATAACCTTTAAATCTCATTGCTTCCTTGCCTTATCACTGCTCCTCATTTTCTTGCCTTGACGTTCATTTTCTTCTTTGCATGCCTTTTAGACTTTAATTATTATTAGCTCTATGTACTTTAACTCACATTACTACACATGAATAAACTCATTGTTTCTTTATAATTTGTCTGGCTACGATTATCTGAGAAAGTTATTTAGTTTGTGAGTAAAGGGAAACCATGGTCCAAAAGAATACATCAGATTGGAATGCTTTTGGTTTTATTAATGATTCATCTAGATCTGTTACAGTGATAAACGATGGTGAATGAAGCTAAATGGCTGGAGATGTTTGTAAGAATAATCCCTGCGTTTCTGGTTGTGTCTGGTTGTGGCTGGATCAGAATGAGTCAGCTGTGTTTTCAGGCCTGTCCATAAAGGGGAACAATAAGAGATGGATGTTCAATGGTACATTTCACTTTCTAATGGAATTGGCATAACGTTTTCACTGGTGTATACTGTAAGTGCACTTTTATTAATTGGCAATTAGTAAGCAAGGGCCATATTTTCATAGAGTTTACTCCGGTCTAAAATGAACTCTTAATTTTATAAAACTAAAAACAAACTAATAATATGTTTCAAGTTCTCTTAAGCACCCTTAGTGTGTTTTGTATCTAATTTTGTAACATTAACATGTTTTTTTTTGTTCTCCTTTCAAAAAAACAGGAGTTAAGTAAAGAATGGAGGAAACGCTTTGAAAACGAGGCCCCTTAAGTAGTGAAGTGCATTTCTTTTTGGTAATTTTTCAACCACGGTTCTAGAAAAGCAGCAAACTCTGACACAAATAAGTGACTGCTGATTGATTTTGCTTCCAGTCGGTTTGAGGTGGTCCTGTGGTCTGAAGTTGGTGGGCCTCCACAGACAGCACTGAAAGGTTTAAAGTTCTCGAATGTTTACACTTTCTAGTTGTTGTTTCAGTTACTTGAGAAGGGTCCTGACAGCCTAACACGTGTTAGACGCTGAGGGCAACAAACCAGGAAATACCCATGCTGACAGACTGCTTACACACACAGCTCTCAGAGGAGAAGCAATTAATTATTTTATTTTCAGATTATGAAACATTTGAGCTGCCAGAAATGGTTTTAGAAGTACTGTAGTGGTGCAAAGTTATGAGAACACCCCAGTGCTTCTGTAGTTTTGATTTACTGTGAATGTGAAATCAAACCACAGTTACTGAAAATCTTGGAAACTTGTCAAAATAGGCAAATTAATGATTGTCTAATTTAATTGATGACTTTAATAGGCCACACATGCAATTCATTTAAAATAGTAAGAGAAAAGGAACACACGGCCACAAATGGTCAAATGCACTTTTTAGAAATGGTTTAAGATGCCTCATGAAAGCACAAAGTGTTTTTTCACACGAGTTTCTATATCACTGATTACTGAACACAAAGGATATAAATGACAAATCTTGAGGTGTGGTAGTACATTCACACACTACTGTAGTTGCTGTATTTGATGGTATATTTTACCTCAAGGTATTTTTTTGCTTCTTAAATGATGGCAGTTCTTATAGATAGTATTAATAACCTCATACTGCTGAAAGTACTAGCGGACCCATGCATATCAACCATGGCAAACTAGGTTTTAAATAAATGTTTTCAAAAATGAAAATAACCGGATGATTTTAGTGGAAACTAACATTTTCAAAAACCATAAATTTGCATGTACCTGTATGGATTTATAGAGAGAGAGAGAGAGTTAAGCATTTAATTCCTGTTAATTCTCAACCTACACACAAAACACAGCCACTGATTTTTAGTCTTGTAGCTGTGACTGCTTTGGCAAGGGCTGTGAAAGAAGGATGATAAGATGAATACGTGCATGGCCAGTATTGTTCCAGTGTTAGCATTGTTCACTATTTGGTTTGGCTTAAAGCTAGACCTACAGAGCTATTATTTGCTATCTGAGGACAGCCAGAGCTAAGTGCTGAGTAAATTGTGTGTTTTAAAACCACTGGACCTACTGAACAGGCAGGTCTATTGCACATGGCCATGCGCACTCAAAAAATCCAAATCAGGTGACCCACCCAAGCCTTCAATGATTTAATAAAATGGCTGTCTTGAATATCGACAGTGTCAGACTCCGATAGCACTTTCTCTCAAATTACAAACCCCCCAAAGAAAGCAAACACAAATGTAAGTACGCATAGAGCCAACTTCCCAACGTTTCAGTATGTTATATATATATATATATATATATATATATATATATATATATATATATATATATATATATATATATATATATATCCTTGCTATAAAAAATGCCTGTTTTCTTTTTTTTAAGAAAAAAAATGGTACTCTGAAGAGAGATTCTACTCATAGTCAAACACATGGAGATTGTCCACTCAGAAAACCACCACTGGCATTTTTGATTTATTAGACCTCTAGACAGTTCATAAAAGCAGTTTATTTTTTCTAGTCCTGAAAGTAGCCTTGTATTACTCTAATCAGTTTAAAAGTCCCAAAGGATTTAATGTCAGGGGGTTTCAAATGTTTATAAAACAAGTACACATCAGTGACATCCAAAATAAACAGACACAGATCTGTTGATGCCTACCAGCACTAAATGCTGCGCTTATTTTATAAGGGACTTCCTTTCCATTTGTAATAATATGTTTCAGATTTGAAACTGTTTTGATACTGCAGAGGTTCAGTTTGGTCATTTGAAAGCTGTTATGAATCCGACACGGGGGTTGTACTGTTTGGAGTGCAGAGCAATTCATGCGACATGGTTTGAATCCAGTCCGCATCGAGTTCATGCTCTTGTTAGGGGGCGGGGGTGCTCCTTTGGTCTTTTCAGTGCACTCTATGAAGTTTAGAAAGTAAAGTTCAGGAAAATCCCAAAACACGTTACATACCAGATATATAACCCGGTGTGTCTCATCCTTTGTGTTTCATTCCTTTCACCCGCCCCCCACCCCCCTGTCTACATCCATCCTTGCAGCTACCCCTTGACTTGGCCAGGCAATTGTCCCACAGTTAAATTGTTTTTAAGTCTAAAATGTTTGTTTATTAAAATAAGAAAAAAAAAACTTGTCAATAAAATCAATTTAGTTCAAAGTTGTGGGGGGTGTTCTTGAACTTATGAACAAGGGTTACTGAGGAAAGTCAGCTGGACTATAGAGTTCACCTCATTGTGCTACAGCGACCCCTAGTGGCCAGAAGGAGATGTGCCATGTCGTGCCTTGGTTTCAAAAGTGTGCGTGTCGGGGGGACAGTTTCTGTAGCTGGGGAATGCATGAAGATTATTCTGTCTGAAATAATATAATATGTTACAAACAAGTATAACAAAACATTGCATCCCTTGTATGTCTAATTAAAAGATCCAAAGAAATTCCTGATGCAATTATTCAAAGCAATAAATTGTTGGCACAGTGTTGTCATGGGTGAGGAGTGTGGCACATAGTTATATTATTCAGTCGCTTCTGTGTCATGGAATTAGGAAGCCATGGCTTTAGTCTTGGAAGAGCACTGAAGCTCCTCTCAGATCGGAGCCTGGATCCAGGATCGGATCCCTTTAGTACAGCCGGGCCCTGAGACAGCGTTGAGTGCTTGACTGGCATAAAGCAGATTTAATGAGAGGGATGAGAATTGCCCTTGAAATATATTTCTAGAAATGTTGAGGTTTCCCCACAATTGAAATATTTAAGATACATACAGTTTTGCTATCAAAATGATGCTAGTACTGTATTGGTATAAGAAAAGGGTGTTTTTAAAAAAGTATTTTCAGCTTCCATCCACTTAAAAAATGCAGATGTAGCTTGAACCTCAAACCACATTACTGTGATCTCAGGCTGTATACAAATTTGTCAGCAGGGGTCTTTAAACTACGCACCATGTATGTTCACTTCTCATTGGTCAGTTTCCGTAGTTAAGGCACGTGCAGCTCCAGGATTGGATCAGCATTACGGGTCAGTGGAGCCTGATTCAGATCCTAATAGTAAAACTCATGATCTTTCTCCAGTGATCCCATTTTTCTTCCCATTGACTTCTATACTGACTAGTAGTGATTATACCAATTCATTATCGTGAAATAAAAGTTTAAGTACTCCTGCAATGTGAGGGGGACATTTCCGCATCGTTGAAAAAGTGAGGGGGGCATGTCCCCCGCTTCCCCTTTGTAAATTACACCTATGCATCCAGGGTTTAGTAGTTTAAGAGTTGAAAATAATAAAGAAAACCTAGTCTAACTGAGTTACCTTATTTAAATGTAATTGTGTTCAGGACTTTTAAACATTGTCACGACAGATGTGTGAAGCTGGCACGCAGTTTGAAACTAGTAATGGAAGCCATCACAATGCAAGTTCTAGAGAAGTCCCACTTAAGGGCGCATTCAATCAAAGAATACAGCATCGGCTTTATTCCCCCGTTCTCTAGCAACATTCAGTCCAACCTTTCAGAGTTGTACATGTTTTAAAAGCTTATTGGATGTTAATGCGTCCAATGTTAATGTTTGCTTACACAGTGACATGTTTGAGATGTTCCCATTCCCCTAGAGCAGGAATGCAGCAGGCAGGACATGTTCGGTAAACTCAGCTGTGCTCTCAGACCCCCGTCCCTGTCCTTCCTGTCCGCCTGTATGCCGCACATGTTGTTTTTCTTTTCCATGTCGTTTGTGCTCTGCTGTTTTTACAGCATGTGCTAAGATACAAGCAGACAGACACGCAGTAGCCTGCTTGTCAGAGACTACAGCATTACACAGGGGCATAGATCACCTATCATTAACGATGACACCTGGCTGCAGGAAAGGGGCCTGGAAAATAAAAGAAATACCCTTCATTAAACCGTGTTGTGTAAAGAGCTGGTGATAAATCAGGCCATGCTGCACCCTGTCTGTGTGTGTTGAATTCCTGTACCATTAGCCAGTGCATGGAGATTTCCATCAAGATTGGTCTTCTGTTTACCATGGTAAAAAGTATGGTACAGAAAAGGAAGCAATGCAAATTAAATGAGTCTTAGCAGATTACACACAGTCTGTAAAATCTCTATTCGTTACATAACAGTAACATAAGCCCAAACCAAATCAGGCAGCACAGTTTGGGCAGTGCAAAATGAACGGGCATTTGGAGTACTACTGGGGTAAAAATTAAATAAAGAATCTTTAAATTATGTGCTGAGATTTATTAAAGGCAAATTCATGTTCCATGTGGGTCAGGCTGGAGGTTAATGTGCTTGTTTAAACACATTCAAAATCCATGCATGCCCACAAAATGCAATACAACTGGAAGAGTAAGTGCCTTTGACACAGTTAAGATTCTCTCCAGGATGTGAGCTGTAATTAACCCTGGAAGGTCCCTGGTAAAAGTTTATTGATACAATAAAATCATGGCAACATGTAGTGAAGCACAGTAATAATGCACGTCCAAGCACGAGAAAAGTGTGGATGAGCATAGAAATAAAGGGTGCAACATGGCCAAGGGGAAAGCACGGTAAAGTGTGCGGAAGTTATCATGGCAAATTTTCAGAATTCAAAAATAAACTTTTGTTTAAAAAATAGCAGCATTTAACCCCATTTAACTTGGTGTCTGATTACATCAGGGGGGGTGGGGCTCGTGTAATAGTTAAGGGGTTAATAATGCAGTATATAATGACTGATGTTAAATCTTTCTACAGATGAATGAACGGCTTCCCCTTCAGGCTACCGTGCGCTTGCTTGATGGCGGGTTTGATTACTTGATGTCGTCTGTTTGTTGTTACTCCTGGTATTTAATGGGCTCTAACCCTTGCTGTCTAGGAGATGGCAGTGGCAGCTCTTCCCAGATGGGAGGAGGGCTGTGCAGGACCACCAGTGTAGATAAAGCCCAGGCTAGTGAGTGTGATAAACACATGCTAGAGATGAACCAGCTCGGGTCTGGGTGCACTGTGTACGCAGACAGTTAGATACAGACACCGATATCTGGAATGTGAAAAGCATCCCTGCAAAACAACTGAGCTTTCAGAACATCAGTTTAATGCTTGAGCATCCACTGATATTCCATTTTACATTCACTAACAAAAATAAATAAACAAAATAAATAAATAAATCTTGGTACCATTTAACATGATATTAATCATGCACCATCAGTATATTTAGTATTTGTATATAATGAGTACCGCCTTATGTTTAGGTAACACTAAATAAGTGATTCTTTAAGAATTTGAATAACTACGTACAGTACATAAGTGCCTACAAAAGACATTTTAATACAGAGGGAGGGTGCTCCATAAGTGAGGCATCATATGCATAATTGTTAATATTTGTTGTTTCTCTGTTTCTTCCAGGTATGCAATGTTTTTAACTCACATCCCAATGTATTCAGGTGCCCTTCCCCTGTCTCCATTCCTTATGAGATACAGGACTACAGGTACCAGAATGCAGTGCGATGGGAGTTAGAAAAAAACGGAACTGTCCTGCTGCAGATGTAGCCATACGGTCACCCTGCTGCAATGGTATGGCATGTGTTCCTCTTGCAGGTAAACAAGCCCTTGCAAGAACTAAAGCATGACAGCACTGTACTGCACTCCACGCAGCTTAAGATGCTGCACTGCCTCCATCAGTACCAGCCCGGCCACAGATTGACATCTATTCCTCTGCTATGGCAGTAGGACATGCTTACCTACTGAACCAGCTGGGCAAGGTGCAAATTAGAATCATCTGCAAGTGGTTTAACAGTAGGGTAAATGTTAAATCTGTTTTTCTGGTTTAATAGTTCATTCCCAAGCGACGTGCCCGGCCCTGTTCAGAGTATTCCAGATTAGTCATTGCGTATTTGCTTATGCTTTCAGCTGCTTGTTTTTTCTCCTGCAGAGATCCGTTCTCCAGTCCCTCAGTGGGCACTCTTGGTTTTAGTAATGGTTACTCCCTGTTTATCTTAATGGCTGCTGGAACAGGACTGTGAGAAAAGCAGCCGTGGTACCTGCCCTGCCCACGTATGGATAAGCAGCATGTCTTGACTGAGGTCTGAGAAACAGGATAGCTCTGTCTATGAGCTGGCAGCAGCAGCTTGCTGCCACACATACTGCATCAGCACCGAATACAGAGGCCTGTGCCAAATCACTGCTGGGTTCAAAGCTCAGAGCAAGACTTCTGGAGCACTTGTTAAATTTTTTACTGGGTGTGCACAACTTTACTTTCCATTTTAACAAACAATAGTGCACCACAATTACAAGATGCATCCGCTACTGATTAGACATCATTTAAATGAAAGGCGTTTATGACCCCGCTATGTCAGCTAGACTGCAGATATGACAACAGGAGTGTTCATTGTATTATTTTATTAGCCTGAGAAACTTGCTGAGACTAACCGCTTCATTTTTCAAGTAGATGAGGCAGAGCAGAATTTGCTTTCTCTGTTAATTACAGTGGCTCATTGAGGACATGAAAAAAAAAACATTGTGAGAATTACTGAGATAATTGTATCCTATTACTTAAAAGTAATACTTAAAGCCCCTTATGTACATAGAATTATACACGGAGATTCAATGCAAACAGAAACCGAATCACAAGGGACAAGTTGGAATAAGTTGGCCACTGGATGGCCCATCTTCATATACATCTGTGTAGAGGTATAGTCGGTGAGTTTCTGGGTTGAAGGTTTTGACAAGAGCAGCGTGATGCAATGGTTGTCAGGGGGTTCCGGATTAGAGGAGCTTCTGCTAAGTAGGGTCCACAGGAGCCCCCCACCCTGAAACACTTTCTCAGCTGTTTATTCCCCAGCTATGGCTATAGGGCTCACGTTTCAATGACATCATAATCAGAGCGCGCTGTAAAGGTGTATATTGCAACACTGTGGGCAGCCGTGGCCATACTGAACTAACACTTGAGTTGCAATACAACACCATAGTTAACCAATACTATTTAATTTATATACAAATGTATCTGGTAAAAGTGCAGTGATGCACGCCAAATGAATGTTCATTTTAAATATTGTAAAGGGCCTTTGTTAGTATCCCTGACGTAAATATGACACCAAAGCTGATTGGTAATGATCTCTTTGGGTTATTGTTTTATTTCTTGATCTATATATGTTTATATTCTGTGTACATATCCTGATAGGGTGTTTTTAATTCACACCATACTATGGTGTTAGATTCATCAATGTGGAATAGCTCTATTTATTTGATTGCTGCTTTATGATGACTATACCACAAGCCACTCCAAAAACTGTTTTATGAAGCACGTTACAATATAGTAAAGGTCTTATTCCCTTTAGTCCGGGGTTACTATGAAACATAGTGAATTAGATTCCAGGGAGATGGCTGTGAATGTCAAGCCCAGAAGGAGCCAGGCTGCTGGAAATGAAGGAGCCCTGTAATCTGCAGGATCATGGAAATTTTCCCAGCAAGATGAGAAGCAGATGTCTCTTCCTGCGCAGCTGAACTCCATAGCCCAGGGGACACACAAGGGGAACATGAGCACCATGGGAAGGGTGGTTGTCCCTGGACCCAGTCATGTGACCCAAGAGCCATAAGTGGGAGGGATGTGCAAGGTAGCTGTGCGCACATGGAACAGAGCCAAGATCCCCACTTTCTCATGGAAAAATCAAACACGTTTGTTATCTCAGACGCCATGTTTTGTAGATTCCCACTTGAATAAACTTTGGCCACTTTTAGGTAGAAGGGGTTCCCAAAAAACCTCTATGCAGTTTATTGTTTTGCCTCTATGTTGATCTACCAAAGGAACCTTAAGCTTTTCTTTTTTATTTGGCTGCAGGCAGAGGGTCTACAGCAGTGTGTAGTAGCTGACCCCGTTAACAGAGCTCCCCTAAACCACTGCCCATGCACAGCATGAGGCTCCTCTTCTACTGCATCTGCAGACCAAACCCTCGGCCAAACTGTGTCTCATCCTGTCCCACTTGGATATCTGGACTTCGAACCTCTGGTTACTCAGCTCCACTGACATTCATACTTGGCTAATAATATAAGCATATTTATTTAACAAGAGTCGCCTTTTATGAAGTGGTTCTGGGATTTAACTTCTTAACATAAAACTGAATTACTTCTGCAGAGGTATATATTTATCATTAGACACTACCAGGAACATTTATTGTGAGTACCACTTCAACAATTACTTTTAAACAAAAAGCATCTTTCCTTGTTCTAACTGTTTAGTAACCCAAAAGATCATTTCATTAAGTTTTTAAAAAAAAATAATTTAGTAGTCCCCAATTGTTTTTTTTAAATAATTTTTCTCACCAATTTCAAATAGCCAATTATTTTTAGGCTCAGCTCACTGCTACCCCCCCTGAGCTGACTTGGGAGGGTGAAGACGAACACACGCTGTTCTCTAAAGCGTGTGCGGTCAGCCAACCACTTCTTTTACATGCTGCAGGTCCACCATGCAGCCACCTCAGAGCTACAGCGTCGGAGGACAACGCAGCTCTGGGCAGCTTACAGGCAAGCCCGCAGGCACCTGGCCAGACCACAGGGGTCGCTGGTGTGCGGTGAGCTGAGGACACCCTGGCCGACCTAAGCCCCCCCCCCCCCCCGGCGGCGTTCGGCCAATTGTGCGGCGCCCCCAGGGAGCTCCCGTCCACGGTCGGCAGTGGAATAGCCTGGACTCGAACCGGCGACGTCCAGGCTATAGGGCACATCCTGCACTCTACACAGAGCGCCTCTATAGGATGCGCCACTCAGGAGCTGTTTCATTAATTTTTAACTTAATTTTTTAAGATCTGAGGCTACTGCTCCTACCTCAGCAGCCTTACAAGTAGATTGCAAAATATGCACATCGAACCTCTGCAGAATTCCACGAGTACTCCATATATCTGGACTCCTCCAGTCTAGGAACACATGATCATGCAGTGCATTGCAGGGCACGCACTCTGGTTCCTTAGCGGGTTCCATTTTGAGTTGAGCTCCTTTTGTGATCTTTACTGCTAGCCTGGCCACCTGATCAGCCAGCTGTTTTATCTCTGCTGTGGAACATGTGGTTCCTATTAACAATCCATCTCTATCCAAGCAGCAACACCATGCAGTAATCCCATGCATTTTCCTAAGCTAGCAGGTGCACCTGGCAATAACTTATCATTATTCATGGTTGTAACAGGACAGTAAAGACATTATAGCAGTATTTAGCTCTGGTGCTTAAACCCTTCGGTGTTTCTAAGCGGAGGTTCATAGTCTCTTCTTAGGTCACAGCCTTTCTATCCAGTCTTTTCTCTTTTATAGGGGGTGGGAGAGCTGTAGGTTTAGGATGGGGAGGTGTAAGCCTACGTATCACTTAGTCCTGTAAAAACCAGGCACGTACAGCATCTGTATTCTGTCCTCTCGTGATTTTGACAGAATACATTTTTATTTATTTATTTATTTATTTTTTATTTCCACGTCCTCAATGAGCCCCCTGGGTTTGTCAACAGACTTGGCTGGTGCCGATATTTCCATATCAAATGGGATTATTTAAACAACTTCAATATTAAGCATTTCAATGACCTGGCAAGTTTTGATGCAGAGAAAAGGATCCAACTAGACCATTGCTTCTGTGTCTTTGCCCCAGATTATCTAGACTATGATACCCTGCAGTGCTCCTCAGTCTGGGCTCAGTGCCCAGTTCAGAGAACTCAACGGGAGCTAACTTCTTGGTATGCTATGTGCAGTTAGAACTGAGCAAAGCCCAAACCAAGGCTGAAAGCAGCCAGGGCTTGACATCGTAAGGATAGTCTGGTTTCGGGTTCCTACATATGTAAATGTTTATGCTTAAGTGATATTGTTTACAGTGTGTAGACTGACAGATTAGTAGCATTAAGATGCTAAACAATTTAGAGTTACTGGTACTTGCCGACCGATGTTATTTTGCTTGAGATCACCCACAAGACAATTCACTAAGCTATGTTAATATGTACAGTAATTGTAAGCATTCATAGTCACCGCATAAACACTAATTAATTTAATATTTAAAATGGTAAAAACTCCACTTAACCGAGCAGCGAGCAGTCAACCTACACTTCTGGCCTTTGTCTGAGGTGTGTTTTTCATTTTAACAGAAAAATAGTTTATTTAAAAAGAAAAAGAAACACCCAATTTCCTGAATTGGGGGTTGTGGTTTGTAATTGAATACTTAAATAAATCATACAGAGTTTAACAACACGTAAGTCTGTTAGATAATGAACAGCTGTATAGACAAATGGTATAATTTAAACAAGCTGTGACTCTGGGATTACATACTATGCTGGTAAAGATGCTATCTGTACAACCTCTCTAAAGACATTACATTTATATAATCCTCAGTAAACCCACTGTAAGGGAAATGACTCCCTATGCACAACATAGGTGTCCTTCTGAGAGTAATGGTAAGAATATTTTACTTCACTGGCTGTTTCCAGTAGCTCCCTTTAAATCCCTCACAATAGAAATTCATCACTAGCTTTTAGTCCGTGCTAAACGTAGAGTGAAATCTAGGAGGATAAGTTGACAGCTTAGCTGTACTTTTTAAAAGCAGCTATCGTTATGTTATTATGATGCATAGGACTTTTGAGTAGTGCAACAATGTATTTTACACAGTACAGTAGGCCCCATGAGTCTGGAAGGCGGTATTTTACGGTATAACCCTAATCCTAACCCTTTTCTGATACAATTGTGTACTTACATATATCATGCAAACAGATTTACATGTTAAGTACCTTGTAACTATGCATAATAACATTGTAATTATGTGTAAATACACATGTATTAGAGACACTTAATGTAAAGTGTTACTGAAGTTATAAAAGGTTAGAGTAGGAAAACTACAGTTTTGCCCAAATACTGGATTATTTTCTTTAAATAAACGTGATTTCTTGTGATATACTTAATATATAGTTTATTCACACAACAGACACCGAGCGCCACCAGACCCCATCAACATCGTTAACAGCATCCAGAATCCTGCACTTTAACATTGTTCACTTTAAAATGGAAACCAACATGTGGCATAATAATTACAACGAAAACCTGCCATGAATAAAGCATGTGCGCTGACCACCCCTTCAGGCACTGGAATATTCTCACACAAAGCATGTGCGCTGACCACCCCTTCAGGCACTGGAATATTCTCACACAAAGCATGTGCGCTGACCACCCCTTCAGGCACTGGAATAGTCTCACACAAAGCATGTGCGCTGACCACCCCTTCAGGCACTGGAATATTCTCACACAAAGCATGCGCTGCGCTGACCACCCCTTCAGGCACTGGAATATTCTCACACAAAGCATGTGCGCTGACCACCCCTTCAGGCACTGGAATATTCTCACACAAAGCATGTGCGCTGACCACCCCTTCAGGCACTGGAATATTCTCACACAAAGCATATGCGCTGACCACCCCTTCAGGCACTGGAATATTCTCACACAAAGCATATGCGCTGACCACCCCTTCAGGCACTGGAATATTCTCACACAAAGCATGTGCGCTGACCACCCCTTCAGGCACTGGAATATTCTCACACAAAGCATATGCGCTGACCACCCCTTCAGTCACTGGAATATTCTCACACAAAGCATGTGCGCTGACCACCCCTTCAGTCACTGGAATAGTCTCACACAAAGCATGTGCGCTGACCACCCCTTCAGGCACTGGAATAGTCTCACACAAAGCATGTGCGCTGACCACCCCTTCAGGCACTGGAATATTCTCACACAAAGCATGTGCGCTGACCACCCCTTCAGGCACTGGAATATTCTCACACAAAGCATATGCGCTGACCACCCCTTCAGGCACTGGAATATTCTCACACAAAGCATATGCGCTGACCACCCCTTCAGGCACTGGAATATTCTCACACAAAGCATATGCGCTGACCACCCCTTCAGGCACTGGAATATTCTCACACAAAGCATATGCGCTGACCACCCCTTCAGGCACTGGAATATTCTCACACAAAGCATGTGCGCTGACCACCCCTTCAGGCACTGGAATAGTCTCACACAAAGCATATGCGCTGACCACCCCTTCAGGCACTGGAATAGTCTCACACAAAGCATATGCGCTGACCACCCCTTCAGTCACTGGAATAGTCTCACACAAAGCAAGTGTTTATTTCCTCGAATGCTCCTGACGGATGAATTTTGTCAATTCATGATAATGATTTACTTGAGCTCACATTC
This sequence comes from Acipenser oxyrinchus oxyrinchus, assembly GCA_030684275.1. Lineage (NCBI taxonomy): Eukaryota > Metazoa > Chordata > Actinopteri > Acipenseriformes > Acipenseridae > Acipenser > Acipenser oxyrinchus. The sequence continues at coordinate 3,151,296 of CM060269.1, forward strand.
GGACAAGCACAGGCTATGGCGTGGCAAAAAGATTTAAAATAAATCCCATTGGCAGGTTATAAAAACTGGCAATTTCCATGAAAAATGTCAAACATGTTCTGTGAAACAATAAATTAGCACATTTCCTTAAGACTTAACACCCCCCCCCCCCCACTCCCCAAAAGAAAACACATTTCAAATATAACAAATCTAAAGCTTATATCGAGCACGCAAAACACCAGGCACAGTCGTTGCTGTGGAATTCACACTGAATATTCTGTTCTTCACCTCTGGCTGTAAAGTGATTACGCAGAGTAACAGCTGGTGAATTTCAGGACCAAGCAATTCCCCTCAGGAATGTACGAATGGTGTCTTAATCACCTTTACAGACAGAGAGTTCCAGAACACAGAGGGTCTTCCATGAAGAGAGTTCAACTCCCCCATTGAAAGAAGCACCATCCAGAAGAGATCTTTCAGGAGAGATGAATGGGTTGCTGCGGAATACAGAGAGACTCCCAGTAAGTTCCAGTTGAATGGGGCTAAATGTTGCATGAGCCACAAAATTCAAGATGCTGCCATCACTTCTGGTGGTCTCACGCCGGGTGCGAGTGGAAAAAAGTCAGCATTGGTAACCACCCCTAGAGTTGGCATGAAAAAGGATTCATTGTAGCTGACCATTTCAAAACCAACTCAAGGGTCAAAAGCAATGAGGAGCATGGATCAGATATGGATCAGTGGTGGATGAGATATTGCTTGAGTTAATGGTGTATTCGTATAGACAATGCCCTACTCTACATAACACTGTCCCATAACACTGGACAGCAGCTTCTCCTGTTTTCAGATTGCGGCTGGTGATCTCCAGTGGCATCTTTTAAACCTGAAGTCATCTGTGGACATGGGTGGTCATTTGACCCTGGCTGTTAGTCAATGTATAGCAGGGGTGGCCAAAGTTGGCCCCAGCCCTTGTTTAAATTGTTCAATTGAACCAATTTACCTCCATCCAAATCCTAAAGAAGCTATTATCTAATTGTACTTGTTAAAGCTGGAGTGGACTGCCCCTCCAGGGTTAGGGATTGGACACCCCTGATGTATGGTGTACCATTAAGGACTTGCATGGAGCTACGAAAACATGAGTGTTCAAGAAGCCTGCACCATCGCCATCCTTGTCACTTGTGTACAGCACTGATGCCATTGTAGATTACCAGCTGCAATCTGAAAAAGATCAAAAAGATGTTGCAGGAATACTGTTCACCACCACCTCCTTTGCAGATGGATCTCCCCTCCAAGAAGTTGTTGATCCACCTTCACCCAGCTTGGGCTGACCTCTGGTCAACCGCAGACATCATACCTCAACTTAGGTCTTAACAAAAATGTGTTCTATAAGCTATGCAGAAACTATGTACCCTTATGTAGGTATTTGCAAGACATTCTTTGTATGTATGCAATAAATAATCATGTTTTCAACTGTTGTCAATGTATGGCTCCAGAAGCAGTACACAAACATCTGTTCTCTCTGATTAGCATGTGCATTTTAAGCACTCGGAGTAATCTGTCCAGCGGGACAGGATCTTGTAAGATTACTCATATCTGGAAGATGGTTAATAGCTGTGCTGTCATCCACTGCTGCTATCAAGATGCTAGATGACATAAACACATCATCACGCACCTTTGGCCTACTGGTCTTGATGGAACCTGAAAAATGGGCCAACAAGTCTTCCAATATGCTTCGCAGTCAAAAGCCAGGAGTATTTTGTTTTATTATGGTACTGAAGATATCCCACTGTGGTGAAAGGTTATTGCACTGATTTCCAATGTTGTTTGTACAATTCTTACTTTCCAGCCTCACATAAGGAAAACAACAGTTATTGTACTGTAATGACTATAATTGTTTTGCAGGTTGAAGTTAAATAATACCTTTTTCAGTATGTGTGGCAGTAAGACTGCAGCTGATTGTCAGATAAACCATTAACATGTGTAGGCACTTGTACTTGCATTACTATTACAAACAAAATGATGTTGTTCCTGGAAGCAGACCTCACGAATCCTGTGCAATGCAAATGAGCATTGTACTTTTTATAAAGCAAACCTATTACTTACTGTCTATTTACTAATGTTTTAATTTTGCGTGGCAAAGTTACATGTTAATAAACTGTAATCTTCAAAAATATGTAAATGACAAGATATCAATAACATCTTAATAAACTACTCAGCATACATATGTCATATATGAGCACACAATTCCAAGGTAGCCTAACAGTGGATACTCACACATGCATCCTTGTTGCATTTCTATTAACTGTTCAGTAGCTTGTAACTGAACTGGATTGAATTAATTACAGTACTTATTTATACCACAGAAAATAATGCATTATTGGTTATTATACATGCTTCACAACGTCATATACTTTCTTAAAAAAATAACAATTACAATTTTAAACAGAATAAAATTGTCTTTACTGTGTTACAGTGATTTGTAGCCAACAATAACTAAAACTTTTCTAGACTACAGGGACATACTAACTAGGTGAAGAGGTGGTAATGCTAAGTTGTCCAAAGTTAAATCTGGACATTGTTTTCAATAATAGATACTGCAATAGAGTAATACGTTGGGTTCACAAGAGGTCGAGGAGCATTAAGAGGAAACTAGAGTTATTAACCTAAATCAGACTTTGCTTTTATTTAGACAGACAACCCTGTACCCAGCTCATCCATCAATGTCAATTGTGTTCCTCATAATTGACCACTATTCTACCCAATTTAGGGGTTTCACCAGTTATTTCATCCTGACCACAATTACCGGTACTTAAACCCACTGAAGTCTAGTACAGCACCGGGTAACGATGGATGAAGTCAGTCCTCACAAAAGTGGCTGCTTTAGCAATCTATTCAGAATCTCTGTAAACCGTTTCCTGCTTCTTGACGCGTTGACCTAGAATATAATTGAGCATTACATCACAGTGAGATTTCCATTCACCCAGTCAATTTTGTGTGTAATGCTGTTCATTAAATGTCAAAGGCAGCATTTTTATTTCACTCCTCTCAGGTTTCCATTGATGTAATAGTCTACTGTTGCAATATGATATACTGTAAAGTTCTTTAATGGCCTGGATTATGAAGGATGCCAGGCAATATTGCCAAGCTACCGTCCTTCCTAAAATGGCAATAACAGTGGCTTTCAAGAAATTATATTGGACACGCAATGCTGGTTTTTCACAATTGGAAAAAGCAAGGTTTCTCTGCTAATGTTAATTTAATATGAGGAAATTCAATTTAAACTCATAAAGGCATTCTAGAAGACAAACATCGCCTTTTCATCATACCACTTTACCCAATAGTTTATTCTTAACTCATTCGTGCATTTCATTTCTGTTCTACTTCCCATGCCTTTCAATTTGACTTGCTACTGCTTCTGCTAATGCAACTCAAGGGTGGGGAGCAACTTCGTAGTCCACATAAGGCATCCATTTAGGTCCCAGGCTACAATTAGCTTTCACAGACTTGACCACTCTGCTTTTGGGGTCACACGATCGTAGGGTTTTACTTGATTGTTTCAGGAACTGTTGCTTGTTTCCTGTTTTTTCCTCCAACAACCACGCTAGTCTGGAATCCATCCTGACCAACCACCTCTCATGAAAGCTGCCACTTTAATTCAGAGATAATCAGGTATTTGGTTCCTCTTGACTAACTTTAGTCCCTCCCTGCTTTATCCCCACTTTGATTTAATAGATAATGGCAACAAATGAGTGCTTGCCATGTATAAGGATGCATGTGAGATCTTTAGAACTCTTAATTATGCTGACTGAGTTCCTCAGAGATGTCTCTTATCTATCAGGACCTGACAGATAACAGTGGTGAGAAAGCACCGGAGGAAATCGTTTGGATTCCTCCTTAACCCAAGGAGACCAGAGAGTGGTACTTATGGGCTTTCCAATGCGACAGGAAAGGACTAATTACATCTTATGCCATCTCCTAAAGTCACTCCATTAGGTCTATGAGCACTTGGGACCCCACTGAGCCAGGTCCACAGTTTCAGAGTTTAGTCTTGTGAAGAGCAGTGGGAGGAAGCACAGAAGGGTTTTAAACAGAGCAGTGCTGAAGCGCGGAAAACCTGAGTAATTCTCTTTAACATGTTTTAAGTTGTTAGGTTACATGGAATACAAAACTTGTCAATTACATAAAACAAAACAATATGTTCCCTCATTTAATGCTTGTCTACATAATTATGGAATACACTCTGTTTGTTTCCTTAGAAATGTGTCATCTCTGCAATGGATTGTGGGATTGTAGTCCTGGGCAAGATTTAACCTCTGACAATTTGACAAGGAAATACATATCACAGTATACAGTATACAGTCCAACACAGATAGCTCTTAAGGTAGGGCTAAGGAGAAAAGGTCACGTGACGAATGATTGGCATAGTTTTGCAACACGTTTTCAAGTCTCAGGTTACAGACTCGTTATGACAGCAAAAATGTCAGCGTCCCAGGTGAAAGTAATGTTTTTTGTTTTGTGAAATGATCCAATTGCATGTACAAATGATGACGGTATTGTACTGTATATAAAGAATATTACAAGGAGATTTCAGCAGTATTTTCAACAAGCCCCGATTGTATCAAACAGAAAATGCCTTAAGGCTAAAAGGGAAGCAGATCAGGATGAAACTCCACCAACAATTTAAAGAGATTCCCATGCTCAAGCTGCTGGAAACTGTCACAGATGTTATGCAATATTTTTTTGTTGTTGTTGTTGTTGCTTGTTTTGGCTCAAGTTTAATGCAGTAAGCAAAACATAACATCAAAATGAACATAAACAGAAGCCTGAAAACACAACCTGACTCCAGAGGTTTCAATCATAATAACCAACTTCATTTCTCACCCATCCTGGATCACATACGGTTTCTTGCCTGTTCCTGTACATGTCTGTTTGTTCAATTCTAGTAAGCCCTTCATAGTTTGATCCGGCTGCTTATCCTGCAATAGTTTTCTAAAGCAACACAACTAATAAAACAACTGCATCGGGAACAATAGTCTGTCTTTGTATGGTTTTGTAACAGTTAACAGGTTTCAAATTAAACATATTATTGCTAAATCTCATGGAACTTGAATTATTGGCGTTAGTTACGCAGTAATGTGTTTTAAACTGATGGCACTTTACTAATGATTTAAGGAATATACATTTTCAGTACCACAGATACCCCCTATATGCAATGGAATTATATGCTGACCTTTGAACTTTGCTAGTCCCACCAGCTGAACGATCACAGCATCAAGTGTTTTTCTTTTTTTTTTGTGGAATCAGGATTCACAGAAAAAGCTGAAACAACACGGAATAAATTAAGTTACATTTGATTTATATTTCATGTGTTCTAGTTTAATTTGCTTCTCGGTTACCAGTACTACCTGAAGCATAGTTTCAGAAAAAAAGAGTACCTAAGCAAAACTATATATTAGTTTTTTTTATTAAATGTACACATGCTTGTTACACACATGTTTAATGAACATATTGGCACAATTATTTGCACCTGCTGTGATCTATCACATTGTTCAAAGGATTGCTTTTCCTGAAAAGTTTCTTTCTGTTAGACATGTTGTACTGTTTCAGTCTGTTGTCAGAGTGTTTAACTCATGTCCCATAGTAAGTGCTGAGAACAATCATGTTTGTATTGGCTGAAGATTGAAGGAACTGTACACGGCTATATGAATCCATTGCCTGAAGCCACTTATTCCAAGTTTATTTAGCTGTTGATAGCACATAATACGTTTTTAACTAAACGTTCACAGAGTATTATTAAAACCTCTAACATATGAACCGAAGTTATTGTAAACACACTGAATCAGTGTGTGGTCAGAAGGTTACAAACACATTACTTGTAGAAACATCGTGGTTTAGTATCATACAGTATATGGGGCTCTCTAGTTGAATCCCTGAAATGCAAAAGTAAGACTAATATATCCAATAGGTGCTGGACTGCATGTAAGATTAAAGTGCTAATTCAGTGAGAAACGCATTGCGTTACCTTTGCTGGGTCCCGTGCCCTCCCCATCACATTTTTAAACATATTGCCAATTCTTTTTACATTTTTCATCACACATCATGTTTCATAATCAACTGAGGAATATATTTCTCAACATTTACTCAAGCGTGTTCACCAAGAGAAATAATAATAAAAAAAAAAAAATCAAAAGGATTCCAGATCATACTCCCTCCTGCAACAATACTGGTTTTCTGTCCCCACAATACGCCTCTCATCTCAATCAGAGCACCAGCATTGCTGAAGGAAGGAGAGTGAACTTCGGTCATACTGTTGAACCAAAAGGGTTGAGATCAGCTGTGTCATTATCCACAGGAAGTCATATATCAATAATATTGACTCTGCAGTGATAGTGGGTGAGAACTCCTCAAGTCTGTAACAGAGGATCAGGGTGATAATAAAAGTACTGATCTGATCAAATGGTTTTGGCTGTTTACAGTTTGTTGGTCTTCAATATGAACTGTGAATTGCTGATTGGTGATCAAAGTATGCATGTACTGCATGTACTGCAGCCAGGTTGTGCTTCCTGTGTAATGGGACTGTCATGCCCACCCTCCCACGCTCCAGCCCCCTATCACAGATTCAACTGAGGGCAGTACGGCTGCAGATAGCTTCCTGTTATATGGCCTTCTTCTTAGCAGACACAACAAGTTAAATGCGGCTCTTCTGGTTTATTTAATTATAAGGCAGACTAGATTCAGAGTTTTCATGCATTCATTTGGTTACATTCATAGATGTTCTGAAAAATGTCTGGATTCCAATTTGCCAATTTGCCTGTAAAAGCATCGCTGTAATACTTGTATTATGGTTATATATATATATATATATATATATATATATATATATATATATATATATATATAACAACCCAACAGAGACAAAGGCTGCCTCCCAAACCACATTTCTGGAGACAGGGTGGCCAATTTGATGCTTAACTAACGACTGGCTTTGCATCCAGTCTGATTTTTCTTTGCTACACTACTGTGTGACATCCTTTTTCTTGTGGGTGTAAAATCCATTCCAACAAGGTCAAAACTCGAAGCCAAAGCTATAATCCTTTGCTATTGTGAAGTATTTATGACATCATCGCAAGCCAAAGGGCAGATCCTCAGTGCGGCTTCTTTGAAGCTTAAATGAAATTAACAAAGTGACACGGGCTGAAAACCTTTGAAAAATTATTATGCAACTGCTCGTTTATCCTGGCAGGCTCCCAGAGAACCTTGCATAGCCAGTACTGCCAAAGAATGGAACATTAAAAGTAGTTTTGCCTTAGGAAGAGACTCCAAACCGCAACCTGTTTCCCAGAGGTTAAGCCAATACACGTCCAGCTGTGGTTTCTGCTTATAACAGTTCCCATACAGTACCAGCCCTCGTTCAGCTTTAAGGAGTGGGGTAGAGATGATTTATGTGGCTCAAAATGGAAAATGTGCCTCTGACTTCATTTTTTTAAAAAGATATATTTTGGGTGCAGTAGGAGGTTTTCATTGGCGTTCATTTGTTAAATGGAATTGCATTACGCTGTCGTCTTTCACCCACAAAAGATCACAAACACAATGGTCACCCACACAACAGATAACATTTTTCTTTGCTTGGTTGTTTTTTTGTCACAAATTATTATTGTAGGTGGGTTTTTTTATGGAAAGTGGATGGAGTGGAAATCCATCTGCAATAAATTAGGCTGAAAAAAGTCAAACTCATTTCACCAAAGTACCAGAGGTGAAAGGCTGGTGCATTCAATACTGCATGAATGCATGCCTTATACATGCGATCAAGATCATGTGTTACAAATGAACATGGAATGAATAGAGGTAATTAAATCCACATGAATTAACAGGGCTGAATTCAAAATGAATTACTTCCGAACGGATGCGCATTAGATATTCAGGTGCTCTTCCTGTGGTATTCAGTCAGAATTCATTATGAATTTGCAGCCATTATTTTAAAGTGTTACCCTTTAATGTTTTTTTTTTTTTAATTTCCTGTGCAACTAATATTGGTACAAGACAGGCAAGACAGGAACTAACCATTTCTTATGAGGAAGGAGAGAGAGAGAGAGAGAGAGAGAGAGAGAGAGAGAGAGAGAGAGAGAGAGATAGAGAGAGAGAGAGACCAGTCTGGGATTTCCTGGAATATGGAAAAGGAATTCAAGCTCTTTGAAGCGCTGGATTTACTCCCTGACTTATTCTCCATCAGGGTCGGGGTTCAGGGTCTTCTTACATTAAGCAATCCTCTACATCCTGTAGCCCTGGAGAGTAATGTAGTAGCAGTGCTAGAATTGCAAACCCTCGAGCTGAACCTTTCCTCCCACTGCAAACATGCTACCTTGTCTCATGCAGAAGAGTAAGTCATATTCTGAAAAGAATGGACTTTTGTCTTTCACCTGTTAAAGTGACTCATTGGAGCCACAAGTTCTTGATGTTACAGATTCAGTGTGCTCTACTCATTCTTTCCCTGTGTTCTGTCACCCATAGATATCAAAGCAGTGATCAAAACTGTCTGTCCTTGCAATGAACTTGTGATCCAGTGGAGCAATGGGTGAGTTCATGCCGCAGTACCAGTGCCTTATAAACAAATGGTTAAGAATAAAACTCCACCCTGATCGTTCCTGGACCTCCAAACCCATACCAACGTGTAAAAGGGCATTACATTTCATCAACTCGTTTATGAGTCACTGCATTCAGAGAGTAGCCATGGTTTACTATAGAGTGAGTGAATAGATGTAACCACAGAAGGTGGTTTTATATTCCTTATGCTTAAGATGATCAAAATGAAGAGGGGTCATTAAAGACAGATTTGGCGTCCCTTTCAATTGGAATGACACTTGCTTTTGGTGGATCTTTGGCAAGTTATTAAATACAAAAGAAATATATTATAAATAGGGTGTGTTCTGGATGATTTAATAAAACAATAACATCTGTGTGTGGCCGCATAGACTCCTGCAGGACTTGACAGATATCATATGCTTTCACAATGTGCACAAAATGTTTTCAACTTATGAAAGCCCATGCTGCATTATTTTGCAATAACAGGAACGTACTCGACAGAGGTAATAAACGTCAAAGCTGCTGTCACTGATTATAAACTGTTATTTAATAGCCCACAGCAGACCCACCAATCACAATCACAAATCTCATCCAAACTGTAAGGAAAGCCAAAATCAACCTCCTGCTTTGTTTTGGTCACTGTCAACCAGTAATTTGTTTTCAAGAGCAGAGAAATCAATGTGACCAGCTAAAAAAATAACAAACGCATGTACAGTACCGGTAATGAAAAACAGAAACTCAAACTTTATTCCCCTGAATGCATGTCAGTCATGAAACACCAAAGGGCCTTATATTGGAACAATCTATCCAGCAAAAAAAGAAAAGATATCAAATGAAATCTAGAGCTACCAGGTAAGGACATGTGCAGCGGTTATTCAATTGAGAAAATCGGGTTTTGGAATTCCAGGTCCCTGCTTACACTCCAGTCAGTCTTTGTAAAGCATTCATCGTTGAAACAAGAGTCAGAGGAAAACATTTGATCGGGCAAGTTAGGAAAAGGCATGTTCTGCCATTGATAAAGTGAGGATGTGTGGGCTGCTTAGGACACTAGAAGCACAACATTGTTGATAAGTATGTTTACTATGCAAAGCCTGTTCCTGACAATAAGAAAAAGTTTAACATATTACTGTAACAAGAACAACAGCACAGATAGACTCATTGTCTGCGGAAAATATGAATTTGGCGAACTTGTGCCAATTTTTTGCGCCTTTTGTTAGCTGAACAGGCCATTTGCAGTACTTCTATTGGCAATGCAGTATTTTGAGTTATTAGATTATTTATAAATTCAATCTTGGAATGTTGCTACGCCATGCTGAACGAGTTGTTGTTGTGGGAAAGGGTCTGCTGAACATTCTAAAAAAAAGGCATGTCAAATGTTGGCAAACTACCCTTTTTCAATTTACTTTCAAATGTTTTGTTTCCAGTCAAACATCTATTGTAAAACTACTTTCCAGATTGGAAAGCATTGATACAACAGAAACTGAAATACCCAGAAAACGGAAAAGGTCACCGTAATCCATCTTTCTTGAATCAGCTTTTAACAAATACCCTTTGCCTGGCTTTCAGTACAGAAGGCTCTCCCGTTATTTATTTGAAAATGTTTGGGCCAATGCAAGGGGCTGAAAGAAAGAGCGGAACTCTAGTAATTCATGTAGGAGGGGATTGTCTGAAACAACACAGCTCGCTTTATCAGAGGATGTTATTGCTTGAGGAGTTAATGAGTCGTAGGCAGGAAAACAATGTTTTTTTAATTAAAGCTTAAATTGTATCATTAGAAAACAAACCGAGTGGGAGCTTTCAAGACGCATGCGAGAGGTTCTGGTGGCCTCAGCAGGACTTTGGGTAAATGATAAACTGATGTGATTTATTCTCCTTGTAACGGAACTGGTTGCCCCTTTATCCTTAAAGCCAGCTTCAGAATTTCAGCTGCAAGCTTCCACCAAAGACCTTAGTCGCATTAACAGGTATTATAACACAGTGTAGGACTGGAATTAAGAAAATACACTTTTGTTAAAATAGGGGAGTATTGAAGCCATTTATTTACTACTTTCTAATAATTGGTGTGCTGAGCCAGATGAAAGATAGACATATCCAATTACATACACCAGAATGATATATTACAGTGTATCTAAAATCTGTTAAATACCAGTATATTATAAAAAAAAAATCATATTATAAACATAAGCAACCCATTCCATCTCCTCACCACTCTCTGTGTGAAGAAGAGTCTCCAACAACATGACTAGATAAGCCATTCCATCCCCTCACCACTCTCTGTGTGAAGAAGAGTCTCCAACAACATGACTAGATAACCCATTCCATCCCCTCACCACTCTCTGTGTGAAGAAGAGTCTCCAACAACATGACTAGATAACCCATTCCATCCCCTCACCACTCTCTGTGTGAAGAAGAGTCTCCAACAACATGACTAGATAAGCCATTCCATCCCCTCACCACTGTCTGTGTGAAGAAGAGCCTCTTTTCCCCTGTCCTAAATCCTAATTTTTCCACTTAATTTCCAACTGTGTCCTCTGGTCCTGGTTTCTGTACTGCGCTTACAAAAATTGGTTAGGGTTAACTATGTCAGCTCCTTTTAAGATTTCATTCATGTTCCCCCTAATTCTTCTCTCGGTCTAGTACATATGTAATAAGATGTTGTTTTTAAATCGCAAGAGTTTCCCTGGCTGAATACTTATGACATTCCTCAACACGCTCATGGGAAGGGTATATATATATATATATATATATATATATATATATATATATATATATATATATATATATATATATATATATATATATATATATATATATATATACTTATATTATCAGGCAGCTTGACAGGTAGTTTAATAAAAACAGATACAGTGGAATAGGTTAGCGCAGCAAGTAGGAAAACATTGGGCTGTATATGTTTTCCCCGACCTTTTACAGTCAGTTCTACAAACAAATCTGCTGCTATATATAATATAGACGGTCTTCTCGTTGGCTAGTTCTGCTAGTTCTACTCGTTATTTGGCACCCAACTTTTAAGTCAATAAGTGTATTCCAACATTTTATAAAACGCCCAGCCTTTTCCTGACTCCTTCCAGGAATTCCAGCTAAGTCTGATGTATACATTCATAGGCAGATGTTATTTTTGCTTTAGAAGATAGAGATACTAAAAACCAAAGTAATCCCACAGCTAATAAGTAAAAAAGGGTTGTGTATGAACACCTAAAAAAAGCAATCTTAAAAGGTTAATTTATCCAGGAAATGACAGCTGGGGAGTGCGTACCTCTCCCAGGGTGCAGGGATTGAAAGTCTTCACTTGTGATCGATTGGTTGCAGATGAAAGAAATTAGGAAATTAGGCCCCCTCCAACAAAACGTGTTTAACTGCTTTGATTTCAGTCTTTTTGTGCTGCATCCTACTTCAGACTGCTTCAATGGCTCAATTACTACTTCCTATTTCAACACAGAACTGTGGCTCCTAAATCAGGCCTCATTTCACACTCCTGGGTCATATTCACTTTAACTTTCACTCTTGAGTTACTTTTTTTCCAATTCTTTTTGCAGGAACAATGATATTAAAGAAACACTACAAGAAACTAAAATTGGGTGGCAACCGATTTGAACCAGAAGTCTTTTCCAATGTCAGTGAACACCATTTGAAGATATTGAAAAAAAAAACTTCTAGTCGAAGCTTTTGACTTTAGATTCTTTGAGTATTTCTTAACTATTGAGTGTTTAATAGTTGTGGATGAACAGTGATATTAATGAAACTGTTGCAGAGCGCTGTTGACCGTAAACAGCAGCCGAGAGCGGCTTCACGAAGATCAAACTTCATGAACAAAAAGAGAACAGAACTTTGAAATAACTCACGTCCTCATCGTGGAGAGTAAACAACATTTACCATATAACACACCCATGACTGACGAATGCAAATGTCATTGGGTGAGTTCCTCTTTCGATTTACATTGCAGTCAGTTCTTGTAAATTGCACCATAGCTTTTCATCTAAATTAATGATGCAATTGTTTTACAATCAGAGGAGCGATTGTGAACCACGTCCCAAATACTGAAGCTGATTTCAGGTTGCAAACCCCCTGATGGATCTACATTTGAAATAACTGTTGGCTTGTTACACTGGTTATGGATGCTTTGGGTTTCTGCGCTGCCTGATGGTACTAACAGGCACCCGGATGGAGTTGTTTTAAATTCCTAAGCATTGCCTTGGTTCACAGCATCCTGGTACTGAATTGATCTATCATCATAAAACCATGGCAACTGGGAAATGTCTCAGAATATAAAGCAGGTGCTCAGTAGCCCTTAATTCATCACCGCTAAAGATCATTTGGAATGGTAATCCAGGGGTTTCATAAATAACAGTGAGTCTGCACCCTTATAAAGGTACATTTGCATGGTCGTTTAGCTTTTTCCCCATGCTTTCCCCTGAGCTATATCATGCATCTACCATAGTTTAGCCTGGTTTGCCATGTTTTATAATATGCTTTACCATGGGCTTTACAATGCTTACCTATGTTTTTCCATGATGTCACTTTTCTTTATCACACTTAGCTTTGCTTTTACAAGGGCGCACACCAGAGTACCTCAATATTTCAATGTGGTGTGTAGGTCATCCAAGGTGAGGTGGCTGTATCTCTCAAGTTTCTCAGGGAACAAAAAGCTGCTGAACAAACACCTGTTTCCAATGAGCCGGTACAGTATGTGTTTGCTTCACTGCCTTTTTTTCACGGCAGTCACATGCTTTTATCTGATAGATATTTTTTTGCAAAGGTTAATGTCAAAGTGTATAAAATACATGTGTTTGATCTCCAGTTAATACTTCATTCCTAGCAGCCTGCTGTATGACAGCCCTCTACTCCCCGATAAATCTTCATACGCCTTTGTTTCAGATAGAACTCTGACACTGCCTCTCCCTCGTGTGTGCCTTGATGCAGCAGTACTATTCTGATAGGAATATCTGGATTGTTGAAATGTGTAAACACTGAACAAAGTCTGAATTCACACACACACACACACACACACACACACACACACACACACACACACACACACACACACACACACACACACACACACACTGTTTTTAATTGCAAACTGTTTTTCACTGAAATGTTTTGTTGGTGTTCCTGCTTGCCTCAATGGAACAACAAGAGGGATAATTTTGTTCTGACTCAATGAGTGGAAAGGGAACTCTTGTCACAGGAATGTGGATTCGCACAATCAACAAGACTGGAGTGCAAAGCACTGTGGAACTCTTAGGACAAAATACATCTAGGCAATTTTTTATTGTGTGTATTTTTTTCTCTCCTTCACAACAGTCAGTTTTACAACTGTTAGGAACGGCTAAACACCTTTCTCCAGTACGTTTGTGGAGGAGCTTTTATAAATGTTTACAGTGCTGTACTGTAGTGAAATACAGCAATATTCATAGTGGAAACCTGATAAGCTGTAACCCTAATGTGCAGATTTACAGATGTACAGAACAGAATAGAACAGCAAAGAACGACAGCTCGCTGAGTTTCTTTAAAATGTTGGGCAGTTGGCTCTACACCTACCATAGCTCCTAAATAAAGCCAACTATGCTGAAAAAACATACTGCAAAATATTTTTAATTGGAAATCTATCCAAAGATATACAAATAATACAGTGCTATTATAATGTGACTAATTTCGCCTTGACAGCCTATTTACTAGTTACAAAAATAAAATAAAAGAGAATTTAAGTCGAAAATGTCGATAAACTGATTTACTATCAAAGTTCAGGACGTTTTGCGCTATGTGTCGTTCTTCAACTAGTTGCAGTGCAATTTTTAATAGGCGTCGATTTTAATATTGGCTCTGCTCTGGTGCCCCCTGGTGGTTATATTAGCCAATGACACAAGCTTAAAAGAGATGGGGGAAATATGGAAATGCTATAAAGGCAAATTAAATTCAGGCCTTTCTAACAATTCCTCTTGTTCAAAAACAGCTGCAACATTTAGTTCACACAGCAGAACAAGAGCATATCCAAAGCCAAGGCTTTTATAGTTCCTCATCCCCTGAGACTATGTATGCGTATGTAATAAATTGCTATTGGCTAGGGCACGCGTTATTAACAAGTTGAGATGCAGTAACTCGAGAACAACACCTCGATTGTCTGAAAAGGAAGTTGTGTATTTTTTTTTTTTAAAGTACTATGGCATGTGACGGTGTTGACCGGTTTTTAATTCCATATTATTTTAAAAATCAACACAGAAACCATGCATGGCATTTAATTTGTCGCCCGTACTTCTTTCATCACCCGTACGTTAAGCATGGTAAATGCATTAAGAAATACATGTCATCATGCATGATGAATTTAACGTAAGTTAGTGTAAATAGCAGTGCAAAAGTAGATCAGACTTCATGCAAGATACTTTGAATAACTGTTTTCTATTTTATATACAAATATATCGTTATTTTATTGACTCCATTTCCAAGTCGTATAACATGCTCATTTTACACACATTTATTTACAACTCAACGTCACTTTCAGGCTACAGCTGCTGAACTGTTTTTTTCGTTGCCTAGCTACCAGCAGCGTCACCCTCTAAACAACTGAGCTGAGCGAGAGTCCACACAGAAAATTGGTAAACACTGCAACTAACTTACCTATGAAAAGTGTAAGTACAGCTTTATAAAACGTGGAATGCGTTGTATTCTATCATAAATATCTTTTTTTTGTGTTTGTTTGTTTTATATGTCGCATTATTACGCTTGAATATGAAATAGTTCATTGTGAAATAAACTAAATGTGGCGTTGGGCCATCCATAATATAGCTGTTACGAAGTTTTAAGCAAACAAACTTATTCTTGATCATTTCTATTTTAATTTAAAAAAAAAAAAACATCTGGACGAGGAATAAGTTAGACATGGAGATCAAGCTGTGCGACCTAGGTCTGATTCCGACCCAGTTCCCGGGATAAGATAAAACCGCTACAAACCCGCAACAAAGTATACTACAACACTTTAGCAATACAATCCTTTTTTATTTTTAACCTTAGAGGTAACTTATTTCACTTAAGATAACCAAAGTACGAAAAAGAGGCAGTTTTACCCTTATGGAACAAACATATATATTTTAATATATGGTAGAAAAGCATACTTTTCATATATAGAAATTGCCCCCTTTTTTAATAAATTGAAAATATATTTTAGTCTGTCATCCATATATTTATTTTATATGGGTTACAGACTAATGAAAGGTGCACCATATATTTTCAACATGTAAAATAAATATATGTATTACAGACTAAAATATATTTTAAATATATCCCATATATTTTAAATATATATAAAAGGGGACAATTTCTATATATGAAAAATATAAGATCACACTTTTCTACCATAAAAAAAATTCCATAAGGGAAATAATTTTATATATATAAGTTTAATTCAAACCCTCTTAAAAAAGAAAGAAAGAAAGGAAGAAACACGTTTTATTATATTCCCCACTCATTATCTAACGGTTAGTGAGTTTTACTGAACAGCCCTGGTATGATACCATTCACCATGAATTTATGCCAAACAGCTTAGAACCAGCTAGGCATTGTAGAGAACTGTCGATCGGTAAGATACGCTGTGAAGTAATGCAATACCTGAAGCGTATTTCATTTCAGTCAGTGGATGCGTTAAGTAACTGAGCGGCTCAGAGCGAGATTTTTTTTTTCCACGCACCCGGATCACCGATGAAAGGTGCTCTGTAGCGCGCTCAGCCGCTCGGGGGGAGCGGAACTGCGCATGCGCTTAAGTGGGTTCTGTCACTGAGCTGCTCTGAGTGGCTCACTTACTTAACGCACCCACTGGCTGTTTTTATTGAAAGATTGGAGCACTTGTACCAGGACGATGGCAGTGGGACGAGGAGACACAAAACCTTCAATTCTTCAGGTAACACATGCATGTATAAATACGAAGTTAAATACATAACTAAATGAAAATGCACATTTATGAGAAAGCTTGGGTTATGGTAATCTTTAGGCACTGTGCTGTATGAATTTTAAAATTCAAAAGCTGGAACTTTTTAGCCCATGTTTTTACTTGCCGTGTATCTATTATTTTCACTGCGAGCAGACATGCAGACTTAAGCAGCCCAATAAAAATTAATACTGGAATTAATGAAGTTTGAACTGGGACTACAGTAGCAAGAAATACTCAGCCGTCCAGTTTATTGTCATATTTTGAAGTCATATTGCTCACCCTTCAGCCTTCATGCTAAAAAACAGAGGCACCTCCTTATTCTTGACGTTTTTACTGCTTGTTTACCACCTGCCGATAAATACTTCTTAAAGGCAATTACGAGAACGAGCAGGACCATCAGCATATCTCAGAAATAATATTTGTTTTGCATTTTGATTATTTTACTAACATTTTTTTTAAAAATGTTATTTCACTAGATCTTCTGTACACTTTTAGTTTCAGTCAATCCATAGATACGAAAGATAAAAGGAAGAAGAAAGCAATCAATTTTCAGGAAACTGGCAGTAAGCGTGCAGACAGGTATCTGTTATTTATTTATTTATTTATTTATTTATTTATTTATTCATTCAAATAATTACAGTAACTTTAATTTATTATTTTATTTTATTTTATTTTTTTTTACATTTTGACCACTTTTTTAAACTTTTAAATTCCTTGCATCAAGATGGCTTCACATGTACCTGCTTGGACCTCTCAGAACTACATTTCCCATCATCCTCCTATTTTTGCTTTCCCTTTAATAGATTGCCAGGATCCTCGCCTGTTACCACACGAGGCTTTGGAGGTGCAAGAATCCCTGTGGATAAAAAAATGATGGGGAAACCCCAGGGGATAATGCGGGGGTCCCCTCGACCTGGCTTAAAGCAAGGGCAGCGGGAGCACATCACTGTAGAGGATGTTAAGAGTCAGTACCCCATGGCTCTTCTTCGATGTATTACATTTCTAGCAACGCTGGACTTGATCAAATGCTGAATTACATTGTTTATGGTGTGTCTGTAGAAATGTATAGCTTTTTTTTTTTTTTTTCAGGTGTGGCGTTTAACTTGCTCCAGGAAAATGAATCCCTTAGCATACCTCTGTGTTTTACCACTTTAATGAGGTATGTGTGCAGTATATGATTTTCTTTATAAACAGTTAGCTTGAACTCTGGTCCCTAAAGTAATGTGTTAAATACCTGAATAATCTTGCTTGTTGATTACTGATTTATATCAGTAATTTAGGCTGTACAGTATATTGACAAAGTCATTATAAACTGTATTTTCCACAGAAGCCAGCAACTCAATAACTTTCTGTCTGCCCTACTGCTGTATGTATCCTGTTACTTTGAAAAAGAAGCATTGGAAAGGAAACCTAAACCTCTAATGGCGTAAGTAGATTAGTACGAGAAATGTGGAAGTTGTTTTGCTGTAAAAAGAAGACTGATGTAGCTTGAATGATGTAGCATTACAATACTGACATCTAGCGTGAGGGAGAACTAAAGGCAGTCAAAGTAATTGACTAAATATGTTGACTGTAATTTAACTTTTAAATTATATATATATATATGAAAAAATGATAAACATATTTTTCAAATGTTATTTCTTTTAGTGAACAAAGTGTAACAGAAAGGAAAGCAGTAGCTGAAGCATGTGCCAAAGTCGAAATAGCAAGAAAAGAGCTTGCCTTGAAGTACTCCATTCTTGTCCTTGGACTTGGGATGTCTCAGCAGCACCATATGGCATGTGGGAAGTACGTACAACTACAAATCAATACAAATCTATATCTATATCTATCTATAACAGAGTCACTTCACATTTATTATGTTAAATATACAGTATCAGGGAGTAAATATTGGCATATTTACTTTTATGTTAACAGGAGCAGAGTGTCATCAACTTACAAAGACAGACAGTTGTTTGAGGTATGTACAAAAGCTTTGTTGTACTTAACTTAGGTAGTGGTGCTTATTTTTGTTGCACTTTTCTGTAATGATAAAGCATGATTTGTTATTATAAGTTCAACAAATGATGCAATAATCACTCTTTCCCTTAAAGAATGCATCAACAAAACTTAATAAAGTAGATTTTTTTAAAATAAAAGGTATAGATATATATATTTATATACAAATTATAACCATAAGGTTACTGGATAGCTCTAGTAAAGCATTGTGAATGCATAAGCAAGCATGATAAAGCACAATAAATGCAAATGTCTAGTTTCATAGACCTGGATTAGCACTAATCTAGGACTCCCTAATGTTAGTATGGTAGTCCAAAACTAGTGCTAACCGAGGTCTGTGAAACTAGCCGATAGTTTAGAGTACTGCTTCTCACACAGCACATTTCTCTGCGTTTGCTAGTGCCTGTACAACTTCTGCGCTTACGTGGCCTGGGTGACATTTAGGTGTAAGGATCTGAAAGGGATTCAGGAAGAAGTGGGCAGGCTCCTTCGTTCAGATACCTTCAATCCTGCAATCAGAGTAAGACAGGCTTCCGAGGAGCAATCGAAAAAGAAAACCACTGTAAAAGGAAAGGTCTGCCCTCCGGAGAGAAGGTACGTCAAATCTTCATGAAGCTTCATTTCACACTAAAATGTATTATTATTATTTATTTCTTAGCAGACGCCCTTATCCAGGGCCACTTACAATTATTACAAGATATCACATTATTTTTACATACAATCACCCATTTGTACAGTTGAGTTTTTTTTACTGGAGCAATCTAGGTAAAATACGTTGCTCAAGGGTACAGCAGCAGTGTCCCCACCTGGGATTGAACCCACAACCCTCCGGTCAAGAGTCCAGAGCCCTGACCACTACTCCACACTGCTGCCCTAAAAGTAGTGTAGTTCATTGTTTCCTGTTTACTACATTGTTCTGTAGTTTAGCATTCAGTATCGCTCAGCCTTATCAGAAAGCAATAACCCTTTTCAATATGTAAAAATCACTGAACTGATAAACGTCCAACTATAATCGTTTAATGTCACGTTAATCACTTGTATCTGTTATGCTATTGTGTACTGTATACAGGGCAATGGATATGAATTATGTGAAGCTATTTACTTATTTGTTTTCTAGGAAGCGTAATCCAAAACGACCAGCAATAAAAAGCATAATTAACCAGAGGTCCCCTGTGATTGTGTCTCTCCTGCCATCCCCGAAAGAGAAATCCCAGTATCTCTTCAAACCCCACCAACTAGACCAAGACAAAACCATTGACAGCTGTGACATTGAAGCTCTGGTAGATGAACTCTCTGCTGCTTTATCATCTAAGTAAGTTTAAAAAAAGTTTAAAAAAAAACCTTTAAGAGATGTTATCGTGTTATCTCGATGTATATTTAAAATAAATAAAGCATAAATGATTGTGCTCAGGAACTACAATTAAGCATAACAAAATGCGTTTTAGCTTACGCGCATCTGTACACATGTAGTAATGTACTGGAGTTCGTAACAGTGATTGGTTAATTTTTTATACAGTACATGATTTATCATAACACAGCCATTATGCTTTACCTGTTTATTTATTTATTCATGTAGTATTTGCTTTTATGTATTTATGCAGTATTTGTAGAAAGTCATATAATTCCAGTCACCCAATGGTCTCCAAATTCTACATACTGCAATTAACTTAATCAGTCAGGGGTCAAAAAAGATGCTCCATGGGGGTAAAACTGAGCACCTGTTGTTTTGTGCTTTTTGGAAAGCTTTGGAATTATTGGGGAGCCTCTGAGCCAGTACAGCATGCAAACCCTCGTGCCTTGTGGTGCTGACCCTGAAGATGAAGAAGAGGACGAGCAAGAAAGCAAGCTAACAAGCAAAATGTCGCTGGGATCCCGGGGCTTATCGTCTTCTCAAAATGAGTCGCAGGGAAATGTGAGCCGACCACGTACTGTTGTGTCAAGAACAACTACAGAGGGGTTCTGTTCTGACACTGAATAATAAAAAAAACACCCTACTCTCTATACTGCCTCATATGTCTTTATTTATATTAACAGTGATAATTACATTCATCCTTTAGTATATGCAGTGCTGCTCAGAGCACTGAATTTACAGTGTAATTGAATGTAGTTGTCCTGCTCAAGAAGGTGTAGCCTATTCATAGCAGCTAAAACATATGTATTAAACAAAAGCTAGTGCAAATAAGAACCTACCTTAGATATCAGATGGGCTGAATAACGGCCTGCATACTTCTGTAATGCTACATACAGCAGGTGGAAGAGGCGTTTCATATGTATTAGAATTAGAATCCTCAGTGGGTGTGACCATCAGGGCTACTCACCGTGTAATTAAGTAAACCACAAGCATCTTGAATGAATCATGCAGTGCCAGCATTCATAATGTACATAATTTATATGCCAAAGGTCTTACAACTCATATTGTAGCTCTGGTAACCTGCATGACTCCTCATTGGAAGATGGTATTAACATTTGCATGCAACACTGGAACAAAAGGGGAAGCGAGCATACAATGAGATACTGTTTAATAGGACTAACAGCCTGTGTATCAGGAGTAACAGACCACAATGGCACAGTACTCCCTTATACAGGTGTCCTACAGTAAATGCACAGCAAGGCATAGGTGAGCATTGCAAAGCAGAGGTATGGTAAAGTATGTTAAAGCACAGTGAATGCTTGGTAAGGCATAGGTAAGCACTGTAAGGAGAAGTATGGTAAAGTATATTATTTTTTAAAAAAAGAAGTACTGTAGTGTATAACCACGGCAAAAGCACAGCAAAAGTGCAAAAATACTTATATATATAAGGGCTGCTATTGTTTGTGCCTAATATCTACCGTAGCAGTGCAATGTTCCAGACACGTGAAGATATTCCTAAAAACATACTCTACAAACAGGTGATTTATTTCATGTATAATGCAGTCATGTGCCAGGACCTTGGGTTTAGGTAGATCTTGAGACTGGTACGAACAAAACCAATTCCCAAAAATATATATTTTACACAGACATTAGAACAGAACTAATTAGAAACTTATCAAAATGGGAAAACAAATGCCAGATTGACTCGCAATGTAACGCGTTATAAATAATATACTTTCAGATAATATTTCACAAACACCCACCTCCTCCAACCTCCTCCAACCTCCAGCTTCAACTAATCACAGGAGTGTTGATACGATTGACTAGGAACACAGTAAACGAGAGGGGAGGCTGTAAAAAAATATCTATAAAAAAAAACAACACATCTGCAATTTTTAGAAACACATTGAAGAGAAAAATCTATGAAAATTAATACACAGTAGTTTCCTTTTTATTAACACGCATGCTTTACGTGCCTCCGACTTAAAGTCACATTTCCATAACGATCATGTCCCCCTCCCGTATGATGTGTGATGAGAAGGTCCTTGTACTCTGTGTTAGGTCCATATGAATAGGAGAAAAGGGTTTTTTTTTGTGTTGCTGCTTTTGGTAAATGAATTACTGTGCGTTTATTGAGAAACGTCTTCAAGGGAATATAATAACATTTAAAATAAATCTATTGTAACTAATATACGGAAACACACATAAACGGTATACTCTGTTAGGGCCTTGCACGGCTTTAAAGCCTGGGAGTTTCCTGCTAGGTTACTGACAACAGTAATCTGTCAGTATCCCTAACAACAGTGCTAATATAGATTTGGCGTGACCGGAACGGTGAGTTATTATTAATTCCTATTGTTTTGACGTGTATGGGATTAGAGGAAAACAAATAAACCAGCAGTAGCATTATATACGAGAATGTGTCTTAAGTGATCGGTATTCAAATAGATAGTGTAGTATTTAAAACACGTGAGTTTATCAGGGCCCAGTGATGATCATGTTTACATCAGAAGCAGTCGTTAAGAAGTATTAATACTAGCAGCAATGATAAGTTAGCCGTGATTGTAATGTGGGCAACGCTTTTTGTATTAACATGATTTCGGCAAATGACAGAGAATATAAACATATTGTTTGTGTTAAAAAACATTTAAAGCTGTGTTATTAAGTTACTATATAGCAATAGTCAGTGCTATGTTGTCGTGAAGTCCTTTAACAGTTAATCTGAGTAATTGTTCATTCCGTGCTAGCATACAGGAATACAATACCAAAATTCAGAGGGGGAGACAATTGCACACCAGCCTGCCGTTTCGTGCTTGATATGTATTCAGTAGTTAAAATGTATAATGAAATACAGCTGGTAGGACCACACCGTTGTCAGTTTCGTGTTGATGCTGTGTTTGTTGTACAGTACTAGTTGGTCAATTCGTTAACGTGTTTTGTTCTACAGCTTCTTGGACAAAACTTTGTATTTAAAAATCGTGTGTTTTAAGGAAGTGAACAGAGAGAGTGTTGTGCATCCGGGTTTCGTATTTATTTCAGTGCCCGTTTACCAGAACCCAGGGGTGGCAACATGGTCACTACTCTGTTGCAGTTTGATTTCAGCTTTTACCTTGATCTTCAGATTTTCTCATTTGACTCAGAATTATTATCACCTTCTGTGCTAGAGGTTAGATACAGTATGCCTGAGCTTGTAAACTTTTATATTTTGAAGTTGAAAGTAAATTCATTGGATGATGTCTGTTGCACAACTCGTGGTTTGTCACTGTCCACAGGCAAACCTGCCGGTCATTTTAGTGGTTTTAACGTCCAAAACGTTGATGCGGCTCCCAGGCTGGTTAGTCCATATAGTTCTCTTTACCCCCCCCCCCCCTAATGTGACGGAGATAGGAGGCTGCATTATTACTTTTAAATGGGTTACACTGGTGTGTATGGCAGTGTTGCTGTTGGCACTTCCAAGCAGTGCACTCTGTACCACCCCTAGTTAGCATCATTGTGTTTGGGGGGCATGTGACCCTTGTACCTTAAAGGGTTAATCAGGCCATACTATCATTTTGTTTAATGTGTTTTGTATTATTATTTAGGAGAACCAGGAAAAAATCTGCTCTTTATGACACAGCTCTTATTTCCAGTGAGCCTGCAAGTCAATAATAAAGCAATAAAACAAAGAAAAACACCGAGCAGACACTGCAGAGATACACCGGCAGGTCTCTGAGATGTTAGATAAATCCTTATCTAGTCTTCCAGCTAAAGTACTGTCACACACACTTTCATTGCCCTTTCGTAACCCTGTGGGCGCAGACATGAGTCAGCAGCCTTTGAAAAACGTCTTGTTTCGTGTGATTTGTGTGGATTTACACTAGCGCTGCCCATTGCTACAAAAGCAACGCATCACTCCAACCTGCTTCTTTTTCTTTCTTTCTTTGACTCTTAATCTGATTTCCAGTGATGGTGATTTGCTGCATCATTATAGAAATGCATTCCCGTACACTTCAGCACTTGGTAATCCTAGACCAAGTGGCCCACACAAGGAACATGAAGGGTTTCCCGGGTCTCTGAAGATGATGTGAATGAAAGATCAGAGTTTAAATTAGAAACAACACTGTATTTTTTGGCATTTCCCCCTAACGGATAGCCAGTTACTGTAATGTAGTGATCACTGATACTGCAGTGAATAAGAAGTGATTCTGTGTGCTCTGGTGTTTCTTCCAACTGACTTGCCTGCACAATCACTGTGGCTTTGAGGTTATACCTTTGTCTTGATGTTCAACTTAACAGAGCAAATGCAACCACGTTGGATGGATATTTTGTAGGAACTGTAACATCATATTTACAGAAACACTTGATGTCAGTGTCACATGAGTGTTACTTCCAATATTACAAAAACAGTATTTTTATTTATTTATTTATTTATTTATTTATTTAATTAATTAATTAATTTATTTTTGTTGCCAGTTAATTGTCAGGCAGCTTTTTAAGCAATTTTTTAAAAAACTTTTTAAGTCAATATTTTACCTGAAAAATGTTTATTGCTCAATAAAACTGAACTTACTAAACCGTACATTAAGTTTGCAAGTCAAATTCCTCTGTTTGGTTACTTAAAAGTTCAGGACGGTAGCTTTGTAACATGAGTGTTAAACAGATTAAAGTCTAATTGTCTTTCTTTGGAGTAACAGTATTTTTCTGTGCCCCTCCCCAGGTGCCTCCTCTTCTGCCCCTTGTAAAAGGAGCCTGGTTCTCTGTGGCAGGGTGGTTTAGCAGCTCCTGAAGATGAGTTCCCGGGTGTGTAAGAACTGTGGGGGCACAGACATCGATATCGACCAGGCGCGAGGGGATGCTGTGTGTATGGGCTGTGGCTCCGTGCTGGAGGATAACATCATCGTCTCCGAGGTTCAGTTTATGGATAACGGGGGCGGAGGATCCTCTGCTGTGGGCCAGTTCGTCTCCTCGGATTGTAAGTTTCGAGAAAAAATAAATAAATACAGTCCTGTATGTTCCTACATGCTTTACAATGCATTATCGCAGGGATGGAAGATCTGAACGTACTGTACATACAGTCATTGCCCCTTATATCGCCTTGCCTTAAAGCACAGAGCCCAATTTAAAGCAACTAATGTCATTCAGAGCTGCTTTTGGGTAACTGAATCTGGGCGAATGATACACAAGATGGCGCTGTTGTGCTGTGTTAGATCTTTTTTTTTTTTTTTTTAAATAGTCTCAGACACCTTCTAGGCAGGCAGGGGATCATTTAAAAGGTACAGTGGCCCATTTAGATGTCGAGTTTAATATTACTTTAATGTTTAAATAATAAAAAAAAGTCCTCAGTCCATTAGAAGTGCTGACTGACGCTTTATTGTTACAACTGAATTAAATTGGCCTTTATGCTGTGAACCTGCAGTGACCTAGCCCTGTTTATTAGTAATATAAATATCTACAAAATATTAAATAAAACTGAGTATCCATTATACTATATAGTGTTATTACAGTTACATTTCTCCTTTCCCTGCATACGGGGGGGATTATTCCTGCCACCACTGAGTTGTCTCTTCAAACAATGGGCAGCACACAATATGCAGGCACATTACGCAGAATGAAATTGAATTATACAGCACAGTGTTTAGAGAATGCAAGTCATGTGGAATTTCAGAGGAAGCGAGGTGCTTCTGAGTTGAGTTATTAAGAGTGCATAATGTGGTGGTGTGGCTGGAGCCACACCTATTAGGAACACTGGAAACCCATTAGCAGAAGAATTAGAGAATAATAAAAAAATTTAAAAAATCATGCGTGGTGGGATCATCAAAATTCAAAGCTTCAAGTTGGTTTGCGTCTTTCTGTTTAAAGAATCAAGTGGCCACGCATACTTTAGTAGGTTGCTCAATGTTACGTGGCAGGGTGGGGTCAAAGTGCGATTTTTATTATTTTTATTTTTTTTGATGCTCTTAAAACATATTTTTGTTTATATGCCTAAAACGAGCTGAGCAATTAGTTGTCGATTTTGTGTTTTCAATCAAAAGAGACTTCCACTGTTGAAAGGGTCCGCCAGAAATACGCAGTTGCGAAGTCATCGTGTTATAAAAGCTGCATGAAGTATGCCCATTAATCATGCAAGTGCACTCTGTAGCACTGGCACCTAGTAATAAAGCTGTCTATAAGCGGCGTGCAGCTGCTAATATCAGAATTCCATTGACATTAAAGTCTATGGGACAGGATTGGTTCCTGGGAAAATGTTGTTAATAACTGAAAGTTGTCTTATGAGTGTTGCTAATAACTGGCATCTACTGTATTTTTTCCCTTAAGATGAATCATATGCATCATGCCAATTAAAAGCTTTATATAATATGTGTAAGTGGTGAGCAGATTACAATCCATCTAGTTACTGTTTTATATATTTATTTTAAAAGGCGACTACTGTATGAGCGATTTAGCAAAACCAGAGATACACCGAGCCACTTTCGAGCCCTACATCAATTTCCTATTCTTGACAAGCTGTCAAACAGCTTTTTTATTGTTTGATAGACTACAAAATCCCTGATTAGCACCAAACTTGGATTACTTTGCCAAAGGTAACATTAGTTAGTCCAGTATATTGTTGCTAATCTGGGTGTGTGTGTTTTAAAGTTATGGATTAAATATGATTACTTTGCTCCAGTAGGGTCCAACTTCATTCTTTTTATAAAGCTAAAGGCCACTTTGTTTGACAGAGCTATATATTCAGTATGCAGACCCTTCTGATATGCAGACAGGAATGTAAATCTTGTGCATCTGTCTATTTAGGTGGAGTCCTTCCTATCGGATGTGATTGGGGTGGTTCAGTCCCTTTCCTTTCTGTTCTTTTCCACTTTTCCACGCCACTTTTCACATTCAAGCCAAGGCAATGTGAATATGAATTGCTGGTGCTAATGCTGTATTCAGTTTTGAATTGGTGCAAGGCTGCAAACGGAGAGTAAACACAGCATGAGAAAAGGAAGTAATCTTCTTGGAATGAGACATGACAAACAGTCAGGCATGCAGTGTTGTGCTTCTCCTGCGCTTGAGAAGAGATACTGTGGTCAGATTGAGGAGGGAAGCTCTGACACTCTCTGTCTGTGTATCCTGTGGGAGGAACAGGCTGAAGGCACTAAAGAATTTGGGATGTGTTCCGAGACACTAAATGGAACGCTATGGAACCGTGAAGGATACAGCAATGTTTAGTCTGTCTGTATCTGGTCTCTTCATTCTGGAACAGATTGAAGGCGCACTTTAAAGTAAAATAAAGAAAGAATGAATTTCCATCGGCTTGAAATCACTTCCAGTGCCATAAAATAAATGCATACAACGGTTGAGTTACGTGCACATCATTAGACGTCAACTTTTTTGTTTATGAGACTATGCTATTTTCAGAATACAGTATTATTAATTGGGTCAGTAGACCTATATTTTTTTGTCTTGCTGACTTATGCTTTATTAGTGTGTGCTGGGTTTTAGTAGGTCTGAAGTGTATTGGCCGATCGGTGATCCAAATTCATGATCCACTTCCTAACATGCATACTGTATGCATTCATATACTGTATTCAGGGAATGCTTTCAGATTTGTACATAACATTTTGAATAAATGCGACATGTACTGTATTACTAAAAACATTTGCAGTGCCACTAACACAGAGAATCGTATCATTTGATTTAAGCACATACAAGCCATCGCCCTAGATGCAGATTAAATGACTGAGTTCATACTTGCATCTAAAACCCTGATTCCTTGCTAGTGAGGAGACAGCCATGGGAATATCATCGTGGCTATCGGATGGAAGTGAGTCACAGCACCACATCAAACCTATCTGTTATATTTTTAACCCTGCCTGCAGATTAATCTCCATGCAATTTTTTTTTTTTCAACAAGGTTGTTACAAAGTGGATAACAATTTTCTTCTAACTAGTGGGTGTCTGAAGTGACGCAATGTGAAACCCTATATCACTGCATTATCAGGATCCCGGGTAGTTTCGTTTCAATTACTATAGCCCTGAGGCTTTTCTGCACAAAAAGAATTATATTGAGATTCGCTTGGGTGTGGGTCTCTCATTATTTCTCTCGATGAATGAGTGCTGCTGATCATGTATTGATCACGTTTGCTATAAAGATGCTGCAGGTAAAATTGAAACTATAGTTCAGTGATGGGATGGCTAGAAAGCAGAGTTCTAGCCATATTGCCATGCTTTCAGTGATTTGTGTTTGAGTTACTCCTCTCATTGAACTACCTGCACTATCTCTTTCTGTTTAATTTATTTTCTAGTTTCGGTAACTTTGTTAACTGCTTGTATGCTTTCATTTTGCCCGTATTTCAAACAGAACGCAGCGTCTGAGACTTCACAATGAATGCACACATACACAACCCTCTTCAGTCCTAATTCTGTATGCAAAAAAAACATGAGAGATTGTACAGCTCACTACCACTTATAAAACGGATAGCACTAGGACGTTTTAACACTATGTAAGACCTAGGGCTGTTTTTATTTAAAAAAGGAACATAATGGATGAAAAATTAGGTTGTTACTTTGCTTCTGGAAGTAGGTAGTTACTGTACTTCTGAAAGTTATAATTTAAGAAAACAAACAATTATTACTTAAAAGAAAGCTTTTTAAAAATGTTTTATTATGACACCAGGTTTTTTCAGAGAATACATAATTTATATGTAATTATTAAAATAGTAAATTATGCATAGGTACAGTATAAGTGGATAACGGATGAACAGAGCTGATTTTAATGACCCCCCTGCGGTCATTCAATAACATTCAAAAAAATAACAGAAGCTCTGTGATTATTAACTTTGAGGGAATCCAGTATAATATTACTGTATAAGCAAATGACCCCACTTAGAAGCTTTCATGCATGAAATCACAGAACAGAATTGCCAAATTTATAGCACAAGCAGTGTTGCAGTGTAGGGGTGAGTTACACTCCTGAACAGGGTTCAGTGACAGCATTCTACCACAATGTATATGAAAGTCTTGAAGTTTGTTTCACCACGCTGCAAATGTAACATCTTGTTTTACCAGTAAGCTGTTCTCTACAGTATGTGGAATGTGTGCATCTATAAGTTTAAAAAGCAACTGAAATAAATAGTGCAGGGGATAAAACTTTTTTTTTAACATGTGATTGCACCAGGTATGCTTTTGTTTTCCAGATCATTCAAAGTTAAAGAATATCCGTAAAAATATTGGTAAAAAAAAGGTCTTTAGAGAAAAAGAAACCCGATGATACCCTGTCATGTTACCTGTAAAAGAAAAGAGGAGAACCACTCTTCTGTACAATGGAGTGGGTGTCATTTATTTAAAAAGTCATTGATGCTTTAGTTTTAGTTTGCATGAAATCTTTGACGCAATCGTTTATAATTCTGTTGCATGAATAAATACCAACATGCTTATTTAGATATTGTGTGTGTTGTGTGTGTGTGTGTGTGTGTGTGTGTGTGTGTAAAATATGATCTAAAAAGTAACAGCAGTCAGCCTGCAACAAGGCAGGGTGGATTTGAATCTGTTTTCCTTGTGAAATGCCAGTTTTCCTTTAACTTGCCTCCAGTTATGGAAGAATATTGGCAATCAAGACATTTTTTACACTGTTGGTTGGTGTGATACAAATTCAAACCTGTTAACGCGACAGATGGATGACTTTGCAAGTGTAAAAAAAGAGAATAAACAAAGATTATAGTTGGAATGAGGTCTTCTTCTAATGAGGTGCTAACAGCCACCATAAATGCATAAAACAGCTGAAGGCAGCGATTACAGAAAAAGACATGTAAAGGAGTAAAGGAAACCGTTTTTAACAGTTGCATCATACACTGTTCCCCAAAGATTTCAGTGAGGTATGTACAGTACACACGGCTGTTGGGTTTGTTGAAAACACTGTACAGTACACCTCTGTTTCACGTTTCAATTACTTGAAAGTTATCAACCCTTCATTCTTATTAAATTATTACATTTTTTTTTCTTCCATACTGTCGTACCCTGCCCCTACAGTTTCCAGATAAAGTACCTGGACCATTCATTGTGCATTCAGATCCACCCAAAGGTGTATTGGGAAGCTTTGTACCCCAAATTCTCTGAGTTTTCACCAGTTTATATATATTTTTTTGGAAATCCTTACTTTCATCCCAGTTTGGAGTTTTCATGGCTTACTGGTGCTTTTTTATTATTGTTTACAGTAGTTTCTATTTTACATGCTTACATGTAATATCCTAAAATGTATAACATTAAACAATTTACTGTATAATCAAAGCAATTATGAAAATTCTGTACTTAGTAGTGAAACATATTCTCTATTTTTCTAGGCTTAAGTGAGTTTATGGTTGAGCACTCAAGTAAAGTCAA
Source organism: Acipenser oxyrinchus oxyrinchus (assembly GCA_030684275.1). Classification (NCBI taxonomy): domain Eukaryota; kingdom Metazoa; phylum Chordata; class Actinopteri; order Acipenseriformes; family Acipenseridae; genus Acipenser; species Acipenser oxyrinchus. The sequence continues at coordinate 3,181,478 of CM060269.1, forward strand.
TCTGAAATGAAGTTTATGCTCCACTTAAGCAGCTAAATGAATTACCAGAAGAAATAGAGAAGTTCTTGGAAGGTCACGTACCTCAATAAATTGACTCTTAAAATGTTTGAGATGTTTTAATATATGTTTTCTGATGAGATGAAATCCAAGCTTTTTAACCATTTAAACAACATCACCTTTCACTGGCGGACACAGTTTAGAAGTTCGAAGATATTTATTTAGTTTCTAAATCATATTTATGAAATAAGGTTTAAAAAAAAAATTGAAAGCGAAAAAAAAGGTATTTTCAGCTAGCAAGTCGTTGTGAAACCACAGTGAATGGAAGCCTGGATGACAATGCCATGAGTCTGACATACTTTCCACACACCTCTTGTGTTTGGGCAGGTTCGGGAAAAGGGCCAGTGCTGGGAACAGGATTTCATACCAGTTTAGGGAAGGAATCCCGAGCGCAGACTTTACTGAATGGTGAGTGGAAACTTTTTAAAATGTCATTATTTGTATTCTTGCCACTCGTATCCACCCATGTTGCTTACTCTACACAACACGTTCCTGCAACCAACTATCGGATGCACAGTGATGATATCTGATGTCAAAGAATTATTTTGTATTCAGTTTAAGTTTTAACCATTAACTCTTGGCGCTTAAGCAGGGAAGTACAATATTGGCATACAGGCTTTTTCTGATTTGAAAGCAATGCATAACAGCATTGTGCGCTATGTTAGGTATTGCATTCCAATGTGTCCAGTCTAAATAAATACTTGCATAAATACATAATAAAAAGGAGAATTCTAGGCCATCTGTGAAGCCTTGTAAGTGGCATGTCTTGTCTAGGAAAGAAGAATGGGTGGGTGGCTAGGGAATGGCTAGTCTGAATGAATGCGTCCTGTTTAAACATAGCTGGACACAAGGGGTGGGGGAGGCACTTGTGCCTGGTCTGTCCAATCTGAAATCTGTCAGACAGGCACTTTTTAAAAGTAGATTTTTGGAGTTTTGTGAACAGCAAGGGATTATTTGTTTAAGCTTTTTTTCCTCCATATGTGTACAGGATTTCTCAGAGCGATGTTGGTTCTGACTTTACTACTGGGATTAAAAATGCTACAAAGCTAGGTTTATTTTAAGTTAAAAATGGATGATTTACCATGATAACAAGATTGTCCTTATCAGATATGGTTTTTTTTTTTTTATAAATGAGAATGGACTGTAAATTAGTAGGAGTACTTTTTATGAGCACCACAGTGGCAAATTAGGTATGAAATCTATCAATATGCATGGGAAACTGGCTGTGTATGAAACTGAATTAATACAGAATGCATTAATAAAGAAGTTCAGCATTTAATCATGACCCCTTGGATCATGCACTTGAAAAAGCTGTACAACTTATCAACTGGTAACTAATTTCCATTGCCGTGTAGAACAATCTGTTACTTTTGCACACTGACACCTCACCATAACTTAAAATAATGCATTGGATTTGTTTTATTACAGGACAGAACCATACACTGTTCATATGTAAAAAAAAATAATAAGTCTTCGTTTAGAACAAGAAATATATATGATTTCGTTTTTCTGCTAAACCAGCCAATTGGCCACATGATTTGGACAAAACGCTGATATTTTTTGGTAGTGGCCTGGCTTGACTGTAACATGCTGTATACCTCAGACAGTATTTCTCAAATACCAGTTTATCCTTGCAACAGCTCAAGGACATAGCTTTGAACGGAAATGTTTACAGGTCAAATTAATGAAGCTCCTTTTAATGATCTTTTTGATAAAGTAAAGAGTTATTCAAGTGTTGCAGACTTTCATAAATAATATGAAGATGGGATTACTTATCTCCTCTGTGATATATTACTGAAGGGTCTATCTATAAACATCATAACGAGCTCTTGGGTTGTGAAGCACGAAGAGACTAATAGGCAATTACAGGAGCATTAATGGAAATACATTTTTGATTTAGTTAGCCCAGTGTCAAAGTAACTTCCTAGGAATCGTTGCATTTTCTAAGGACCACACATTTACCGTAAAAGCTGTTCACTGGTATCTCACTGTTCTCACTAGTATCAGGCAAGGCAGCATCCATTAGCAGTGTGTGACTCCAGCATTTCTCTAGTGCAAGCAGTCACTGTTTATGATGTACAGGACTGAGGGTTATAGGTCATACTGTATGTATTCTTGAGGAATATGTTCTGCACCTTTAGGACTACAGAGATGGGCATCTGTTGTCCATGCCTTGTACCAGATATGTTCTATGGATTCATGTTGGTGATCTACAATAAGTAACATCAACCATTTGAGAATTGGCAGAATCATCATAATAAAACTAACAGCATTTGTGTTGCGCACTCCCTTAAGCATTTGCATCCGCGAGAAGAGGCTTTAGTCCAACAGTTCTGCTATGATAGTGTAATGATGGAGATGACTTGTGACAGTTAGACAGTGATGCAGTACTGTGTGCTTGCAGTTTCTGCCAGAGCTCCAGCCATGTCTTTGCTTTCCCTCTACTGAACGCCTGAGCCTTCGGGAATATTGACTAACTTGTTCCACCTAGACGGTGGCTGTGCTTGTTTTTCCACTTGTATGCTGGCACACGACACGATTAACAAGTGAGATAAATTGCGTTTATTTGGGTACTTTGCTCAGACTTTCGCCAGCTTGTCCATTAATCCATCCTTGATGAAGGTCAGTCTGCTAGATTCTCGTCATTTGCAGTATCTGAAGTGCCCAGTCAGGTTGCATAGTTCTAAGTGGTTTGTTATTAATAATTTATTTTTAAAATGTAATGGTGCTTATTGCTTCTTTTAAGTGGGCCAATAAGTTTTTTTCCCTCGGATCCCTAAAAAAGAATTGTCAGAGAGCGATATTGCCGGGAGTCGTCTGTTTTAATGACATTTAGTTGCCCTCTGCATTTCAATCCCTGTGGCTGATTGTTAGAATATGTGATGTCGTGAAGGTGATGTGTTTTATATATTTCGTTCAGTATATGTCTGCAGTAAGACCTATTGTAGGTAGCCTGCAGACTTCTCAGCTCCCTCTAGGATTTTTCATCATCTTTTTATAGTGTTGAGTTACAGTTTAGTAGAAGGAAAAATAGAGAATACATCTTGAACATGGTTCACCCCCTCCACCCCTAAAGCAATGTGAAAATGCTGCAATGAAATAGGATTTTTTTTTTTTCCACTGTAGTTGATTTCTGTAACAGTATCCTTAGTGGTTAAACCTTGAAAAAAGCTGTTCCTTTCTCTTGTCTATTGACATAATGTACAGTACCTCTCAATAGACTGGGCCACTCTTTACAGCATCATCTTACAGAACTGAGGTGATTTGTTGCAATCTGATATTGACAGGGATTCAGGTATTGTTTTGTGATGTCTATAACCCTTTCAGTCCTGAATTATTTTTGTCAAGCTGAAGAATAAACTCTCCTTTATTGAGTATACAGGACAAACATTATATATTTTTTTGCATATTTTTCTACTCTACCTCAGACTGGGATTTGGTTGTTTCTGACAGCATGTGTTAACATGCGGCGCGAAGATAAGGCAGAACTTTGAGGTCCAGCCAGGACTGAAAGGGTGAAGGTATAAACAGAGCGCCTTAGGGCTGTGTAGGGAGATGGGTTCGAAAACTGATATAGAGAGAAAGGAAAGTTGAGACCAGTAATTAAAATCTTCACCACAGTATTAACATTGGGAGGCGTAATAAACACAAGAGTCTAAAATAAAATAGCAGGGGGCAAGAAATCAAATATTTTGGATGGTCTGAGCAAGGAATTTTGAAATGAGAAATGCTGCTTTATTTATATAAATAGATTCCGTTTCGGGTACAAAACACAATTTGTTTTCCCTGTCCAGCAACGCATAATGAAAAATTCTGGCTTGTGAGGCTGGATTTAAAAAATAAAACAAAATAAATAAATAAATAAATAGAAGGGTGGCTAAGCATTGTCACATGTGATACAGAAATGAGCATTGCAGAGTTAATCAAGATTTAAGCCCTACCTGTGTGTTTTTTTTAATTGCACAGGAATTGTTTTGGCTAGAAAGTGTGAATCACAACATTGTTTCTTTTTTAATGAATTTATTTTTGTTGTTTAGCACTGTCAAGAACAAGAGATGAAGTGAGGTCTTGCATTCCAGAGTGCAACGGAGACGTGTCATTTTCAGTCTGATTTTAGAGTCTGAGGCGGAGAGAATATAAATGCCTATTCTTTGGTTGAATAGGGTGATGTAAAGGCTAGTTTACACCCACAGTCTGGTTTGTGGTTTTCACAAAAAAAAAAAAAAAAAGCAGTGAGTAAGTTATATCTGTCTCGTTATTGTAATTATGTGTGGTTACCTGGCCCTTCTCCTAGAGTTCAGTTTCTTTTGAAGTCTTTGTACCAGCTCTCCAATAATATATGTCCAGCTGCAAAAGCCATTCACTGTGCCTGTATAGAAATGATTTAGTGACCACAGGTAAAGTAATAATGTGCCCTGAGTATTGTAAAGACCTTACTGCAAGTACAAACATTCCTAAGAGGCTCTGTTTTGGGGGTTTATTTTCTTTCATCGCCTGCCTTTAATTTTAAATATTCCTTTGCTAAAAGGAAGGGCGTCCACTGTGTATTATTGAAAGTTATTGAGCTTCACTTGTCCAATGCTTTGCACAATGTACACTAGATTGCTTGGGGAAAGAACTCTAGCCACATTTAACGTTCCATGTTTCAGTTATTTTTAAATAAAACCAGTGTTAGGAAGCAGTGCAAGCTGAACTCGCAGACAGATTCATTATGCTCTTCTGTGTTTTTCTTGGGCTGTCGCTGGTCTCCTCTTGCAGTAAACACTGCCAGACTCTTCCTTTAGCTCGAAGCTCTTCCTGTGTGTTCCACACAGGTGCCTGTACTTTACTGCAGATGTCTCTCCGACGTTAGTTCCAAGCTGAGATCTCCCGATTGTGCCACACTGATCATATGGTGTGTCTGAGACATTAAACCTGTGCTTCTTAAAACTGTTATCTTGTACTCCAATTCTCTCTTAATCTCAACTCAATAAATAAGCAGCGTGAGTGAAACCAATTATTAATAAGCAGATCAATGCAGATAACTGAGCATCCTTCCCATGAAGGGAGCTTATATGTAATTGTAAATCCACTGCTACTCAGACTGCATGCAGTGTCTCGTGTGCCGTTTCTTACATTAAGAAACAACGGATCAGATCACCCTTTCCTTGTGGCCTGAAGAATTGAAAAAGCTGCGCAGGTAACATTCCAAAGGCTTTGCTGTACTGTACCAGTCGCTGATTCGCCCGCTACTGGCTTTGTGTGGAAATGTTTTAATATCTTTTGTTTTAGGAAAACGTCAAGTAAACCACCTGGGCCACCAGCTGCAGCTGAATAAGCATTGCCTGGATACAGCCTTCAACTTCTTTAAAATGGCGGTGAGCAAACAGCTGACTCGGGGGAGGAAGATGAGTCACGTTATTGCTGCCTGCCTCTACCTCGTCTGCAGAACAGAGGGGACTCCTCGTATCCTTTTCATGGGTTAATGCAGTAAGTGTGTAGGAAATGTAAACCCCCCCTGGTGAGCAAGGGCGACAGCACATCAACAGAGGACAAAGGCAAGATCTGTCCACCCAGATTGTACAATTTGTTAGAACTTGAATTAATGCATCATCATTCTGTTTTAATCCTTCCAGTCCTTTTATTGTGTTTAATGAACAAGCCTTTTGCCCCAATGTGAGTGACTCATATTTATTATAGTAGTGAGTAATTGGTTTAAAGAGAAGGGTAGTCGGGACTCGAGAGAATTTCAGTTACAAGAGGTTAAGTAATTCTGACTGTGCAATGTCTGCCGTCTCCTCCTTTTATTGTATTCAGCATTTCCTTTCATCTTACCCCGATGTTTACTTTAAGTGTCTCAAAAGCAGATACATATATTGGTCTGAGCAAGGAGCTTTAAATGCAAAGTAGATGTGTAATTTTCCATTCAGCGTGCGTGCGAGCGAGTGAGTGAGTGAACTGGCCCTGAATCATATTGTATTACTGATCTTCAAGTTGTTGATGACAGAACAGGCCCCCAGCTACTCCTTTTTAGCAGTTGCAAGTCTACTTTTTTTTTTGGGGGATACCTAGAAATTGACTAAAAAAGCCTGTCTGTACAGCTGTCAATAAATACGCATCAAAAGTCTGATCATAGCAATTTAGAGTAACCAAAATTATACCTCAATTTTCTTTTTTGTTTGTTTTTCACAAGGTTTTTCAAGGTAACGTACAGTACACTTGATTTTTGCGAAATCCTTTCAAAAGCCACCTTATATTTCTTAGCCTTGTTACTCTAGAGTTCGTTCTCACTTATTTATTGATTTATATATTTTCATTTGTTTATTTTGGTTTAGTCATGTTTTAAAGCCCTCTATTTTGTGGTTGATAAAGGTCTAACCCTAAATTGGTTGTTGAATATCACTGATGCATTCACCTGACTTACTATACTGAGGTGTGGTACTTTTCTACACCTTACTAACTGAAAAGCATTCCTTTCTTTATGCTTGTGAGATTGGATGGGATGAGGGGTTTTGCTACTCAGTGCCTATTGCTTTGTTTGCCAAAAATGACAAACAAACAAAAAAAAGAAAAAAGTCTTAGTAGTCAACCAGGAATTACAAAGGAGCCACACAGAACCCTGCATGTCAGCTCTACCCGTTGTGGAGCTGTCAGCGGTTTGGGTTTTGTTTTGTTGCTATTGTGTTTAAAGGGCAAAATGTTACGCAAACCAATGCAGGTTAACGACTTTGCTTTGCTGCACAATCATCAGTTTATTGTGAAAGGGCAGAACCGTAACGTTAGCTTTCAATGATTTTTTTTTTTTTTTTTAACATTTTGAAGAAAATGTTAAGTTACATATAGATGGCTGTGTTGTGATAAGCAGCTTGAAGGCGAAGTACAGGAACCCAATACAAGGATAATTAGAAAGCAGCTTGATACCCAATGTGTGTGACACGACGTGTGAGTCCAAGCCGCTGTATAATTGTGTAAGGCCTGTTAAGAGCTGCTTTGCGACTGTGGGATGAACGCTCTCAGAATGGAGGCATTCAGTCTGACTTCCACCTGTTTAAGTCAAGTCAAAGTTTTTTTTTCCCCCTAAACTAGGCCAATATTTACATTAAAAAACCCCCCAAAGATTTATCAACTTTGAATTGCTTTTCATTTCAAAGACACGACAAAACAGGCATGCAGTTTTTCTTTTGTGTTCTCTCTCTTTCTGTTCACTGAAAACAAAAGTTTATTTTGTCTGTGAATGTTCTCAATGGGAGTAGTGTTGCACGTATGCATGTGTGGGTGGTAGTCTGAAGGTCTGACTTCCAGTTAGTTAGTACTTTTACAATATCTGCATTGAACACTGGCCCTGTAATCTTTTCTTTTTTGGAAGCATACCACAGTGTCCTTTTTTTCTAGAATTGATTTAAAATGCACTGCAGTACACGGCCGTCTTCCATCTGGGAAAAATACCAACCAGTTTTGGAATTTAGAGGTGGAAGTTTACAATGTGGAATAATGCAAGAATGACTTTTTTTTTAGGCATTTCTGTTATTGGAACGGATTTGGTATAACATTAGACACCAGGAGGGGGGCAGTGCAGTAGGTAGTGGACTGCAAGGAACGCGCTGATCATTTTGGATACAATCATTACCATTAAACGTGTTTTTAGTCAAGCAAAAGCATATTTTCAGTAAAATTTAAATCATGAGTAACATTGAACGCTACTGTAGTACATTGACATTTTCTTAAATGAATCAAATGAAGTTATAACAAATCTATTCAGCATTAAAACTCTTTTGAGAAGGCAGTGACAAGACACACGGCTAGTTTCTGCAGCAGGAGGGGAGAATGGCATTTCTCCATTGATTTGCAGTGTTCGGCCTCTGACAGTGGTGAACGATCACTGCCAGCTAGTATTCATAAAGGAAGGACATGAGAAACATCTATTTTATGTCTATTTTCTAAATGCATGTTTTTGCCACTTGTTGATAAATGATTAAGTAAAACAGAACGAGAAGTGCATCATGAACGCTGTACTTGCTCACCCTTGGCTTTCTTACTGAGACTTGTTGCAGGGTAGCTTTGGAAATGAGACCGCCATAATAGCAACAAAGGCTGAAAGTACGATTTAAAAGAGAATAAAACAACCCTGAGTGAATTGTTGCCTGTGCTCTCTGCTGCTTTTGTGCCAACACATACTGTATTTGCAGCTTAATTGTTCATTGTTCAAACTGGAATTAATTTACATGAGCTGTTCAATGCATTTGTAAAAAAAAAAAATGAAAAGCTAAATTCAGGCCCCATGTAATAAAATATGTAAATCATTGTGCCACCTTTTCTGAACTCCTAGTCAGTAATGGTGTTCAATGCATTTATCAGCAAAGCTTCAGTATATTCAAGTATTGTTCCAGTAGAAAACTAGCAACAAACTCATCAAACGCCATACAAATCCTGGTCTGGAGTGATCCTAATCATATTTGCAATTTTCATACACAGTCATTTGAATTATTTTCATAAATATGATCTAAATGTTTTTGATAAGTGGTTTATTGTCTTTTAGATCCAGTAATTTCTTGCTGGGTTTTTAAGTTCAAAATAAATCCTGAATAATTATACAGTTTTCAAAGCTTCTTGCTGCAGTGCTTTGTTGAGGATTTGGAGGGGCATGTTTTCATGTACTTCACATTTCTGATGTTTAAATATTGTTGAACCCCCCACTTGCAGAGTGATTTTCTTTGACCTGCGCTGGAGATCAAAACTGCATTTATATTATTGCAAACCAAAATGTCCCTAAAGCTTTACCCAAAATGGTCTGAGGAACTGCTGGGTCTCATGATCCTTTTTATCTTACCATTAATTTTAGTTTCTGGGGTAGGAGGAGAGGAAGAAACCAGACCAAGGTTATGAAGGAGTTTCCAGTAAGTGAGGATACTTATCTGGTGGTAATGTTTGTTTAATCTGTGTTTGGACAAATGACTCCACATCCTCGTGATAAATTGCAAGGCTGTGTTTCTGTGTCTCCTGACGCTACTGTAGCCTTGTTCTTTACTCGGTAGCAGAATGTTAAAAGCTGAGATTTGTATCTGTGCTCCCGCTAGGATATTGAGTATGCAAGAGCTGGCTCTGTGCTTTCGAGAGATGACCAGTAATCGCATGCAGAAATCTTAATTGGTAGGATTAGGAGCTGTAAACATCCGCCTAAGAAACATGCAGTTTGAATCGTAATTCTTCTTAAGTCAGTGATATTTATAAGGACCCGGCAACAGTAAATCTGCTGCAGTATAGATTAAACACCAAATAAATTAATAAATAAACAAGACTTTATGCAATGTAGTGCAGTGAAATACAGAGAATGGAGAAAACAAATGGAAACATCTGCCGAAAGTAGCACATGCTTTTTTTTTGTTAACGGGCTGTCCCTCACACGACTGATCAATCTTTGTTTTGTATTGGCATCCCCGTCCTGCATTCTGTAATTAATACAAGCTGCAGGTCAGGAGAGACGGGAGATCTGATGGACTTTGATTTGAGGGCTGCAGGCACTTGATTGGCAGTTTTCCATCCAAAATTGCACAGATTACTAGGAGAGGAGTCATATGTAACGTTTGTGGAATGTTCATCTTCTAATTTGAGGAGATGCCCTCTAGTTAACACTGTATTATTACTTACAGGGTGTTCTCATGTATTAAACACAAACCTACAGTAGCCAGTATGTTTCTTCCTAATATTTTCCCCAGTCAATTACAGGAGAGAATGTACCCTTTTTATTCCCTGTATTCTGTTGTGTCTTCTCCGATATCTTTCCAGCTCGTCTTTATGGTAAATATGGAAACCATCCCAGAAATGACATCACCTATCAGCAGACTCTGGTGCAACTTGGAAGAGTTCCCAGCGCATTTGTTTTTGTTGTGTGCTTCTCAGTGGAAACAGATACCAAATGCCTTAGTCTCTAAAAGGTGTGTATGGGAGTAGAGACTGAGCAGCCTCTGACACAGTGTTCTGTCTCATTCTGTGCTCTTACTGGAAGCCAATGCTCAATCATGCTTTTGGCCTGGATTGTTTTGAAGAGCCACATGAACTTCTTACAATAGCAGCATCAGATGACTCATCTGGTGGGAAGTGAATTCTCTAAGTTTTTTTTTTTTTATCAACCAGTCACCGGTCCCTTCTACTATATACCTAATGGAATGAACTCTATTTTAAACTGACTGAGGCATCCCTGTACTGTACTGTACTGTACTGTACTGTTCAGAAACAAACATTTGAAAGGAAAGTAAAAGTTTGAAATCGAACTGTTGCAAAGCTAGTTACAAACAACTTGGGCATGTGTTTGACTCCTTAAAGTGCCCTTGTGGGTTGCTAGTTAGCTGTTTAGTCACGCAGTGTACAACGTACAGGCATCGGATAATAAATATTTGCTTGCACATAGAAGTGTTCTTATCCCTCCCTGTTAAATACATATGACACGTAGAGGGCACATTCTGACAGTGTGAAAGTGTAGTTCAGTCTCCATACTGTAGTTGTTTGACAGGAGATCTCTTGAGCAGACTGCCCTGATTAGCTGAGAGATGCAGAAACGTCCACTTGCCCTCCTCCACCACACTGCAGGATTTAACCCTGGGTTCTGAAGGTCAAATAACGGAATGGAGTCCACTCTGCCACCTGATCCCTTAGCGGGGCTAATTAGGTTCCTGGAAATCTTGTTTCCCTACAAACGCATAAGATTAAATATTCAGACCTCTGTGAAGTGGTTTCAAATAGTTACATTTGCATTTTAGGAAATGCAGTTTCTTTTTAATGTTTGAGAAAAGTACATTTTGTTGCTCATGGTTTAAGCTGCAGTGTGATGTCAATCACAGTACAATTGCTTAGCAACCATCTTGTCAATGGACAGGGAAACCCGCTGTGTTCGGGGGCGCGTATAAGCTCTGTTGATTGTCGTTGCTGCAGATTGCTAATAATGACTTTGTCATACAGACAAAATGAGGGCAGATGGAGGTCCGGAGCTCATTGCCTTATTGTAAAATAAATAGAAAAATAAAAAAAATACACTACAGGCTTTGTGTCCTGCTGTGTTGTGAGGAGCAATGCAGGGGGTGTGGGTACATGCTGGCAGTTTAAACACTGCCACTTTTATTCTAAAGAAATACAAATGCAGTGAAACAGGATGCAGCACATGCTTTTAACCACTCAAATTAATCATTTTTCTTTCCTAATTTTGCTGAAGCTGCGGTAGTGAATTGCATTCATCTTGACCTGTTTTTAATATCCCTTTTCATGTGTGATCGTTGTTTACCAGGCTTACTAATGAATGTAACTTTTTTCAACCATGTGGGCTAGTTCTGAAAAGACTCTTAAAAGCTCAGGTTTTAGAAATGACCAATAGAGGCAGGATTTGGTGTGTAGAGGTTTTCTGTTTACTTAACTAAGTAAAATGTGCAATGAATTTTTATGTTGGATGGATATATATATATATATATATATATATATATATATATATATATAATCTTTAAGGCAGTGGACATCCAAACAGCAAAATACTATAAATATATGGTAATTATCATGCAATAACTGTAAAACATATTTAAAATCTCAAATTACAAAAACGCTATGCAACTTAATACTGTCACCTTACCTAGAGGTATAATTCCATGTGGTTTGTTTTAAGATAATTTAACCTCTTTTTCCTGTTTTAGTATATTTAAGTGGGAGAGATTCATGGTAGAGGTTTAAAAATAATATACTGTGAATAATATAATGTATCAACTTTTTTTTATTTTTAAATGTCACACTGTACTGGAAGACCTTGCACTTCATCAATCTGTGTGACTTCTGTTGCACTCTGTGATTGCCCTCTACTAAAATATTTCGGGAGGCTGGTGCTTGTGAAGTGAGTGCTCTTGAAAGATGAGACCCCCCTGTGAGAGCACACCTCTTCTGTATGCTTTGTGGGAAGGTTTTTTTTTTTCAATGCTTAACACTGTGTTTTGTAAAATTGATTTCAGGGTTTATGCTTAAGATGGGCCCATACATCCACAGTAAGCAGCTTCTTGTAATAATAAGTATTATGACTTGAGCTACTTGTGTGTTGTTCATGTGGCAGAAAGAAGTAGTTATGCCGACGACTTCTACGGTACTTTACTAAAGCGAAATTGAGAAGACGCTTCTGGGACTTGCCTTGTAGCCTTGACTCTGGTTTGATATCTTCCTTTATCAAAGAAGGATGCAACTTTTCTTCCTCCTTTGTTCTAGGGGGGAGGGGGTGGAGGTCTTGCCTGCAGAATAAAGTCTGGGTGTGTGAATGCTAATTGTAAATGGATGTTTTGAAGTCAAGATTTGCACACTCTTATGTTGCTGGGATTTGCTCGTTTGGGTGGTCCCCAGCTCAAAATCATTGCCCTCTTCCACCTATTACAGGATTTTAGATCTGCCATGAGGTACTTGTCTCGTATTGGTGTAGTATTACTGGCTTTTTAGCTTTTCCCCATTCAGATGTGCCAGAGCTAAGCAGATGGAAATAATGTATCAGAATATGATCAAAAAAAGTTAGAAAAAAGAAGACCATTTATTTTTTAATGTAAGACCTGTTTCAACTGGCCCTTAAGAAAATGATTTGCATTGCAGAGTTTTGTTTTTTTTGCAGTTGACACCATTATCCTGCTATTACTCTGCAAAGATGTACATTTGTGCCAGCCTGCATTTACAGTACTAGTCTTTGTGGTTAACTGTTTCTTTAATGTTCGCGAGTGGAACAGGCCCTTTTCTGATCCCTTTTAATGTTTTCTTTAAGAGCTCTCTTCCACCCTTCTACTTCTGACGAGTGGGAGGAACAAAGGCACTCATTTGCAGTTCTTTCTGTTCCCAAGAGGCTGAGACATGGAAGAATAAAATGTTTATTATTAATACTGACTCTGGCCCTTCAATGGCATTGCATTTATTCTCACAAGAGTTTTTATATTGTGTGCAATGACAGTCAGAATGTATTCTATCATTTTGTAAACCACAGCAAAAAAAAGTGTTTATGCAAGATTTGCAAACACAGTGATTTATAAATTACTATACAGACTTGGAAAGGGATGAGATTCATATCTATATTATTGGATTTATAAGTGTTCCTTTTTTATTTTTATTTTTTTATAAAAATCAGATGGCAGCTGTTCAGGAAGTAGTCATGGACCAGATGTTTTTGCATAAAGAAGACCATGGAATGGTTCATATTTTAAACCTTTTATCTGTGTAGAAAGTCCTGTGCACCGTACTGGTTTGTTTGTTTGCTGGCTGTTTGTTTTTGTACTTCTGGTAAATAACAAGATTATTTGACAGCTTTGCTCAATACAGTCGTTTGCCAAGACTTTAGTTATAAACTTTGCTAATGTATTGATTGTGCCAGGCTTTTTACTCGATGGTTAAGCTACTATGGAAAATGATGTTCACTGACCTTTCAGCTCTTTAAGCAAGAACATTGTAAGATCCAGGCTTTTATGCTGTTGAGTTTTAATATTTCATGAACCCCTGTTGATTTTTTTTTTTTTTTGGAGGGGTTCTGGTGTTTGCGGTGGATGCTTTGTAGGAGGGAAATGGTTAAGGGATATAGAAAACAATTCTTTTTCTTTAAACATGCATATTGCTCTTCGGAAGTCTGCTGAACTTGAGGTCCCCTTAAATTATGTATAAGCAAGCCATTACAGTAGGGCTGCAGTATTTTCTGCAGAAACCTTAATCTGTAGTTAAATCTGAGTTACTTGGTATGCATGATTTTAAAATCTCTGTTTTCTCTTCTGCACAACAATTTCCCCTCAAGAAGATTTTACTTAGAATTTGTTAAGCTAATAGGCAAAATATTACGGCAAATCTAAATGCATTTTAATGATGTCACTCGTTGCTGCTTCAGTTCATAATGATCACGAAATAAGGTTGTTCAGAAAATTAGCTGGATTCTATACAGATCTCTGCTCATGACCATTAAATAGCCATAGATTTCTCCCTGATATGTAAACATCCAGTAATTTGTTGTTCTATTGGCAAAAAAAAAATCTTTTAAATAACCATTATCTTTTTAAACCAGCTTCATTTTCCATTGACGGACGTGACTAATTAATTATACAGCTCATTCCGAACATGCACAATGTGTTCTGAGCATTTCTTATGCAAACTGATATGTTACCAACTACTGAGCATCATTTACTGGAAAAAACTGAAGAAATATTACGGCCAAGCAGTTTTATATGGGGGGGGGTGGAAGTAACCCTTTCCCAGCACATTGTTAGCTGGCCTTGATTCCAGATTTTGTTATATATCTATATTTATATCTATATCTATCTCTTCATTGCCCCTCTCATCGAGACGCCTTTTATCCAAGAGGTCATAACTTCAAGCAGAGAATACTTCAAAACATTCATACAGTACCAAATACCGCTGACAGGGTGTAATCTGTCTGGAAGCAGCGTTCGCATCTCTCGTTTTCCACAACAAAAGTCGTGGGGGGTTTCAATCCGCCAAAAAATAGTGTTTGGGTCACTTACTCAATTCATATTTCAATAAAGGAAGAATATGAATATTAGCTCCGGCTATTCAACTGAAAGATCCCCGGGGAGGGTGGATATAATGATTAATGCACAAAGTAAAATGAGGGCTGATTCAGGGGGAGTAATGGTGTGTGGTGGGGAATTAACAGTACTCCTCAACTTGCATCAAAAACATGCGGTATAAGGCTGCTTCTGCCAATTCACAGACCAACCTAATAAACATGTGGTACGAAACACACTGCAGGACAATACTCTGTGTTGTAAAAAGAGGGATTTCATGTATAGATAGCTCTGTACACTGGTTTATAAAGTAAGGTCAGCTTTAACAGTATTGTGCCTACGGGGATCCCCCTCCCCCTCCCTTTTTGATTGAAATACTAAAGTTCACATGATCTAATATAAGGAGGCTCCTTAGGCAGATCTGGGAGATTCAAGTAAATGGGATTTTGGATCAGTGCAGAAAAATCATTGATTTAAAAAAAAATATATATATCCTCCTCATTGTAACCTGGCTTTTGCTATTCTGTTACTTAGTGGAGTGAAAACATTTTGTAATTCTGTAATCCTAAGTAACATTTTGCATGAAAGGCAGTTTGCAATAAGTGTGTAATGTATGATAAATGACTGATTTTAATTATTTGCAAACAATACTAAAGTAGCTAATGTGTCAATTGAATTCCTGTCCAGTAACTGATAACTGTACATTACAGCTACAGTACGCTATGCTTTTAATGTAACCTGTCATGCATGATTCCTTTTTAACAACTTTTTAAGGAGAAAAGGTAGGGGTCTAGCTAAATATTAGGCTGGATTAGCAGAATCTGACAGCATTTCCAATAGGATTTAGGTTTTGCTGAGCAAATCTGAATCAATATTTCTGAAACTGAGCTATTAGGTTTTGTTAATTGCTGTTTTTTTATGTAGTGTTGTTGATGGGCGGCACATTTTGACCTTTCCTAATGTGTTAATAACTTGCCCAATGGGGGACAAGTGAATCACCTCTCTGGGCTGACGATCTCTCATTGTTTTCCCTGGGGGGAAAAAAAGCTATCCTTGCTAAGCAATCCTTTTTTTCCCCCCATGTGTATCGAATCCTGTGTAATCCCATTTGTGCATTTCTACTCCGTATTAAGGTAATTTTCCTACTTTGCATTCATTTTAATGTGATTAATGTGAGCACCAACATTAATCGATATTATAATTTATTGTTATCACATCATAATACAAAATAACACATTGAAGCTGTTTTAAAGATGGTGCTCCCTCAAAACAGTTCACACAAAGTAATATGAATGACCTTAAAACGAGCAGAATTGCATAAGTAGGCCTACATACCGTACAGTAGGATTTGAGACACATGGAAATAATGAAGCCATAAGCAAGTTCATTTCTGTAAAGATTTTTTTCTCTGCTGACATTCCCATGTCTCTGTACTGCATCTGGCCCTTTATTTCTAGACAGGGCTCTGTACGAGGGTTTTAATGATAAACTGGGATTAGCGTTGAATATGACCTTGCGTTGTAATGTTTTTGAATGTATTCAGAGCACCTCTAATGCCTCAACTATTGTTAGGTTTGAGCTTTCATTAACTTATGAGCATGCTTAAATAATGTGGCTGTCATCCTGTTGTTGAGTTATGAAAAGGTGTTTTGTGATAATAAAAAATGTGGAGAGAAAGATGTGATTTGTATAAATTAACATGATAAATAGGCTGAAATATAAAAGTCAGATGGCTTTGCAAACTGATAAATTAGGCGGTGGAAATGTGGACCAGTGGAATTTTTGATCAGCACAGTAGAACGAACCCTGTTCTTTGCCACATGCTGTACTTCTTCATCAAGCAGGGTTGTTATTCTGTGTTTAAATATAAGATTGTTTGGGCTGTTGAAATATTTGCACAGTGATTCTTTTTTGAAGCGTGAATTCGTTTTGGGACTGCAGGTATCTAAAATGCATACACTATTTATTAAAACGGCTGGTTTTCTAGAAATAAGAACAGGATGTTAAAGTGCTTTGTGCTTGTCATGCTGCAAGATAGGTAAACTGCATTTACAATCCTTACCCTTATAAAAGTGGACCGTGGTATTTTTGCATGGTGTTATACTGTACATTTACCACAGTTTACCCTTGTTTGCCATGTTAATTAAAATGCTTTACCATACCATATCATACCATACCTTCACTATGCTTTGTTACACTTCGCTATGTTTTAACCATGGTACACTTTTATAAGGGGGTTGGGCCAGCTGGTGAAAGAATCTAGGGTAATTAGTGATGGGATTGGGGTTTTATTTTTCATCTTGATACACGAATCTTGTTGTATTAATGAAAAACTGCACTAGACTTTCAAAACTGGGACAAACTGTTTAAGATATCAGCAACCACAGAATAGGGTGCTGCTTCGCTATATAATCAACCAATGAAATATCTTTTCTTGAGTTTTTAAAGCCCCCAAATAAAAATGTGCTTTGGATGTCTTTTTAAAGTATATCATTTTTACAGTGACTTCAGATCTTATGTGGAATTTAGCAACCAGCAGATACTGTACAAAAGACCAGACATTTAAGTCCCTGATATGATTTCTATAGCTATGTGCCACTTTCATTAGAGTTTAGATTGGAGGGGGAATACAGTGTGAAAAGAACGTCTGTTGAGCAGCCTCTATAAGAATGGCTACGACTTTATTGAAATTGAGGGCACCTATTTTCTCTGTTTTAAAAACCACGAACATGGCAGCTCATTTGAAACTGCAGTCTTTACATGTGAATACAAGTTGAGGGTTATTCACTTTATTAGAAAATATCAGTGTATTACATTTTAATACAGATATTTTCTAGTGGTGCTGTTCTGTAAAGGTACTTTTAATAGTGCTGAATACCAGGTCAAACCCGAAATAATCTTGCACCAGGCACTGCTACTCATTCAGTTCTTAGGATAAAAGCTATGATAGTGCTAAACAATGCTGTTTTCTTTAACCACAGCAGATATGCTTCTTGATCTGAGTGACCTTTTACAGGTAGGTGTTTTTTTTGTTTATTTTCTTTTTGTTTCTTTATTTTCTTAAAATATTCTGTAAAATTGGGTTATTAAACTTACATATTTATAAATACAGTTCCAGGATTTCAATGGCCTTTGTGATAAAGATGGGTGTAGCCCCCTTGGGGTAAAAAGATATATTTGGTCTTGTTAAGCCAGCACCTGCTGTAGAACCATTCATACTGTAGGAATTAACAAGTGGCAGAAAGGAAGAGTTTCTGCCTGTCATTGAAGAAATTGCCAGTAGAGTCGATAACAGTTTTGAGGAGCACCAAGATAGGGTAAAGTATGGGGAAATGCCATCAATATTGTCTTTTGTTATAAACCTTAATGTTATAAACCTTGATTTTAATGTGAAACACATTCGATGCCCAGTATACTGAATTTAACAAATAAATATGCAAATGCATTTCATAGCTAAATTAAGTCAGCCTGCTCATGAAAGTTTGATATTGATACAAGCCAAGTAGAATAATGTAATGTAACAGGTAAAGTATAATAACAGTGACCTTCCATGTATGGGGTAAGGTGTAGTTTTGGGCATCTGATCCAATTACTATGAACCAGTTCAAACTGCTGCTAAACCCTCTCCCCTTTCGAAGATCAACCCCTCTCTCAATACTCCCCTTTCGAAGATCAACCCCTCTCTCAATACTCCCCTTTCGAAGATCAACCCCTCTCTCAATACTCCCCTTTCGAAGATCAACCCCTCTCTCAATACTCCCCTTTCGAAGATCAACCCCTCTCTCAATACTCCCCTTTCGAAGATCAACCCCTCTCTCAATACTCCCCTTTAGAAGATCAACCCCTCTCTCAATACTCCCCTTTGAAGATCAACCCTCTCTCAATACTCCCCTTTCAAGATCAACCCTCTCTCAATACTCCCCTTTCAAGATCAACCCCTCTCTCAATACTCCCCTTTGAAGATCAACCCCTCTCTCAATACTCCCCTTTGAAGATCAACCCTCTCTCAATACTCCCCTTTCGAAGATCAACCCCTCTCTCAATACTCCCCTTTCGAAGATCAACCCCTCTCTCAATACTCCCCTTTCGAAGATCAACCCCTCTCTCAATACTCCCCTTTCGAAGATCAACCCCTCTCTCAATACTCCCCTTTCGAAGATCAACCCCTCTCTCAATACTCCCCTTTCGAAGATCAACCCCTCTCTCAATACTCCCCTTTCGAAGATCAACCCCTCTCTCAATACTCCCCTTTCGAAGATCAACCCCTCTCTCAATACTCCCCTTTCGAAGATCAACCCCTCTCTCAATACTCCCCTTTCGAAGATCAACCCCTCTCTCAATACTCCCCTTTCGAAGATCAACCCCTCTCTCAATACTCCCCTTTCGAAGATCAACCCCTCTTATTACTCCGACTCTGTCCAAACATACTGCTCAGCTCAGCCTGATCTACGTCGGCTCTTGCACTGAAATCTCAAGTTTCCATATTGCTAGCGCTCTGCCCTTTCTCTACTATGCATGTTATGTAGATTTGGGTCATTCAAATGAGCGAAAACTTAAAGGCCAAAGAACACTATTCTTTTCCTAAGATGGTGAGATTCAGTGTCTTTTTTTATTATTTATGTTTATAACAGCTGTGGCTGGATAAAATTAACTTTTGCATTGGTCTGCAATTTTTAGTCTCAATAATTAAGCAGTAGGACATTTTTTTCAATGCAGCTGGTGCACAGTTTATTTTTATACTCCCAGCTATCCCTTTGAGAGCGACGCCCTTCTAATTTTAGTATTTGATTTGAGCCACATACTTGGGCTTAGCCTAGGAACGCAGACCTCATTTAATAGACTACCAAATATTTCATGAATCCCTAGTAAGTAGCAGTGCATCAGCCAGATAGGCTGTTGTCCAGTCTCTGGCATGGTAGCTTAAAGACCTTGGTATGCTTGGGTTGTGATCTTCTGCACCCAAAGGTCATGAGATGGCTCTGAAGCCCTGTCAGGTTAGAATGTTAGATCCCCTAAACCTGTAGATTCCTCTGCCTTGGCTTGACCAGAAAAGAGCCCTCCCTTTGATAATATGGTGGGAATAGTCACTGGACAGAAGACCTCTTGCTCTTTAAATTAGTCCAAGGAATGCCTTGCCAGGAAAAAAAAAAGTAGTTTTTGCATAATAAAGAAAAAAAATTGGCTGAAGTACCCATTTCTTTTTTGTTTGTATACATAAAGAAACCGTGCATAAATATGTCCCCACGCTCCCTTGCTTCGTAGAGATGCAACACAAATCTTGACGTGTCAACGACTCCTTTCCCAGAGTGGAATATTAATCTGATCCGTGAACCTTCCAGCTTCTGAGCAGCTCACTGCTCTGCATCGTGCAAGAACACAGTGCTGCCGCTGTGCTTGCTTTCTAACATGTTGTCTCTACTTCCTTTTGACAGGTCAATGTGTATGTTTTGGGAAAAACATTTCTTCTCTTGGCTAGAGAGCTCTGCATTAATGCTCCTGCAATAGGTAATGATGTATTTCTGACATTTCTACTAAGTATTGTTTTTCAGTGTGGGTTCACAAGTATTTGATTTTTAGCTTTTGCCAGGGTAAAGCATTCTGTTGGAATATGAAGGATAAAATAACCTGTGTTACATTATCTGTGACATTCAAGCATATGATTTCAATTTATGTTTATGGAAAAAAAAAACAGTACTGCAATTGTACGAATCTGTTTATGTTTAAGGGAATGTATTTCAGTGACTACTAATGCGGCTACCATTTCATCTATCTGTGACTATTTGAAAAATAAGTTTAGGCTCCAAGTTTAATTTCTTACCCAGTAATTTAAACTCAATAAACCCTGCAGTAATCTTGCTTTGATACATATATGCATGATAAATAAACACCACATACATAGTTTAAACATTGTGGATATTGGGGGGTTATTAAATCAGTAAATGTAACAGCCCTATCCTTTTACCTTGAAGACTGAGTGAGTGGTTGGGGGAGGGGGAGAATGTAAAAGGGAGTTCTCCTACACTCAACTGTAGTTCACTTCAAAACGCCTAGAGGGCACTGTGCTACTAAAAACTTTATACATGAATATTTATGTGTTCCTTTTAGCATAGTCAGCTACTGCTTAGATGGGGCTGTGGGGGCTGTTAGTGCTGCTTGAAAAATATATGTATTGGCCACTACAGTTCTAAACATTCAAAATTCTTCAAGTAGATAGTAAATCCATTCTTTCATTGTTTTTCTAATGTAATTATTGGATTTTTAAATGCAAACCTACAACATAGATCATTGGAAGGCATACTGCAGTCCAAGCTTATCAGTGCATCTGCATTTGTTTTTAAAGTTTTGTCTAAAAATGATTAAGAAAGTACACTCCAGCGTTTAGTCACATGAAAACGTTTATAATTTGCAGGTTCATAAGCTGCCCTCTAATACAGAACATTCTGTTTTGTCAATCAGCCTCAAGCTGTAAACAAATGAGCAATATTTTATATACAAAACACTACAGGGAATCTCCCACTAGAAGTGCAATACAGCTTTTTACATCTTACTGTTGTTTTTAATAATTAAATCAAATAACATTACATTATTTTTTAAATAAATAAAATAAGATTAAATTCAAGAGCATTCCTTCACTTAAAGTTTTGATAGCTGTTTTTTTGAAATGGTAACAGGTTTGCAGTGTGACATCCTCTTACTGCTACAATATTCAGAAGGCTTTTTTTTTTTCTTAATGTGCTTTACTAGCAGCAGTGGAATGCAGCAGGAGTTGTATGCAATTGTCCGCATCATGCATAGAAAATGAGTTCAGGTATTTGCCCTCCTTGTACACCTGTCCCATTGGTACTGTCCGACGAGCACTGGAACTGAAACGTCACTTTTCCACACTGAACTTCGGTCATCCCTTCCTGACCAAAGTAACTGAGTTCATTGCCATCCAGGATGCAGCTCACTGTGTAAAAGGTGTCCTGCTCCACCTGCACTGGGTGCTCAAACCACACCGAGAAAGTGCTGCTAGAGCCATCGGAAATAAATGTAGTCAAATTTTGGGCAAGGACTGTCCCTTGGCGTTTCAGTTCAATTTTGACGCTGTACTCCGCCTTGCCACCGCTCGAGCCGTACAGTCCGAGTCCTGCGATAAAGATGCGCTTGTCAACAGCAAACTGGATGCTGTCGCAGCGGCCCCGGTATCTCCACTGATTGCTGCGGTATGCCGACGACTGGAACCTGTGGCACTTCTGAGGTGCCAGCCCTTTCCTCTGTGCCAGGGGAAACTCCAGTGTGGGCTTATTTGAGGCTGTGTACCATAAGAAAATATTGTGCGTTTCTTCAAGAGTCAGGATGTCTGATTGAGCTGCTCCGTTTGCAAACTCCTCCAGTGTCATGGTTGGTATTCGAACCAGGTACAGGGCTTTCCCCAGAACATTGCGCTTGTTCCTTGTCGTGACCACCAGCCCTTGCCTTTTGCACTCCGCCACTGCCCAGTTCAAAACTGCGTCGAACACAACCACCTCTTTAGTGTTGAGCGTTTCTCGCGTCAGGATGATCTCCAGAGTCTGTTGGTCTATCTCACAAAAGCCCTCTGATTTGAGAGAGAGCTCTGCCTGGGCATCGATCACCTCCCAGCAACGCTGGCTGAGCTCCGGCTCCTCAAAGAGCCTGCTCTGAGACAGCAACACACAGGCGTTCTTTGCCTCCAGGCTGGTCTCCAGGAAATTCACGCAAGCTTTTGCCAAAGCAGGCACAATATATTTTTTGGCAGCATACAAAGTGGCCAGCACTGTGTCCGCTTCCAGATCAATTTCATCGCTGTACATATACCTGAAAAACAAATGAGGGGGAAAAAAATAAATAACTTTTTTTTTTTTTTAAAGCAACAGATTGAATAACTTGTGCATTTTACAGTCCAAAAAGTAATTGCTATTTTATTAAGTTTGTAAAAAAAAAAAAGTAAGCTGTTGTATGGGGGGGGGGGGGAATTTGATCCAGAAGTCTTTTGATGGTAGGTCAGCTTTAAAAATGCAAACTTACTTTAAAAGTATCAAGAAAGCAGCATGTTCCACATCTGGAATATGGATTTCTGATTTGTCCTCTGCTAGATCCCCATAAAACATGGCACAGAAAACTGAGCTGCCCACTGCCAGAACATACTGCAAGGTAAAGAGAACCACATTAGACATACAAGAACAAATTCTCCTTCAGCACAATGAAATGTTTTCAGCACATGTGGATAACTACATCTGCCACAAATTACATGTAAAGCTAGATAAATAAATAAGTAACCGCTCATTAGCAGTACGGTTTCTAGCTGTAAAAAAGATCTGGAAGGACACCTTATTTCTTACAAAACGTACCTTGTGTGCTGGCACTTTCTCAGAGCTACCGGGTGGACCCACAATAAAATGTATATCGGCCATGAGTTCGTTATTGAACATTAAGGCATTCCTAGAAATCAGAATAAAACAGTACCTCATGATCATGCATTTGTAAACGTGCTTTAGGTTAGCTACACATAGCAATCTATAATGCCAAACAACTTCCCATTAACGTGATTAAACTGGAATGCTTGTCATCATATTAGGGAACGCGTTAGCTGCCAAAATAAATCAAAGTACAGTGAGATGAGAGGAGATATATTTTTTTCTAATCCTTAATGTAATTTCAATGAATTGCAAAATAATTATGAAACAATCTTTTGCTACTGGGAAGTTATTATACTTTAAAACTCGTTACAGCAGTTCTAAAAATTCAGAGGAAAAAAAAAACGAGAGACTGGAGTTTAGGGGGTAATGCATGCACTATTTTCGGATTTCTCCGAGTTAGAGCGGCGCAATACTGTATTAAACCCAGCCTACCTTTCCCTTAAGGTGGGGTGGGAAGATTGCCAGTTCGCAGTCTCGACGTTGTTGTTGTTGATGTTTTGCTGTGCCGCAGCTGTGGTGCAGGGTGTAACAGTGTGGTTAACTGGGACGATGCTCTTCTTGGTGTTTGTAGTCACTGTAGTGCCGTTGCTGTTGGGGAGATTGGTGTTTGTGCTAGCAGGGTACAGTTCTGCAGCCATCTTCTTCTTCAGAGACAGAGTTACAATCTCATAGCATACTGGCAGCGTGCTGTTGTGTTTAACACCCTTTTTGGACTTTTTCAAGGTTTCTGGAAGTAGAAGGAAAAAAGTCAAACACTTCATGATCCTGTCATGAAGGCAATCTGGAGGCACTGACATCAGCAACAACTCCGTGAAAACCAAAAAAATACAGACGTGTTAGTAGGCTATTTATTAATTTAACAAAAAACTTTTAAAAATAACTCCCTTTTACATCATTGCCAATAGAAGCAACATTTAGAACAGCATGGTTAAAATCCCTTTCTCGAAGAGCGGTGTTTTAAAAAAAATGTATTTTAAAGAATTGTGGAGAAAAGGAAAACATTTACCAACCCTGTATGAATTTAAACAGCAGCATTAATATATCCTCCCGAAATTATGCAGCGATGTTTAGGAACTGCTCCTTGAATGAAGAACGTAAATATCGCATATTTTACTCCGCGAAAGAAATCTCGGTGATGTATCGGTAACAAATGTCATTGATTTCCCACTAAATAAGGATCCCAGCATGGGTAGCTCGCGTTGTTTAATTCCTAGTGTTTCTGCTAAAGACTGTATATCCAAAATAAGAACCCGTTTCACTCCAGTTGGCGTCCTGAAGAAATGATTGAAGTTACAATAACATACGCTTCGTTTCTCTTCGGTGGCTGGTGCTGCTGCTCGGTTATTTCTGTTTAATCCGCGAGGACGTCCAGCTTTTTGTTAACAAATCAGCTTGAAACCGCCTTTACGTCAGAAGCCTGAATCCTCCCACCCTTATCTCGCTCCTCTTTTCACAAACACAATACGCTGCAAGCGATCTCAAAACAAACCCCTTTGTAGCTTTCTTTAAAATGCAATGGTTTGTACGTCATCGCACCTGCAGCCACCAATGACAAAAACCGAAAGTTTTATAAATGTGAATTAAAATCGTAGCGGGGGTCTAATTTGCGTGTCAATCTGTCAACCCCCCTCACTCCCATATGAAATAAATAAATAAAACCACTTCCGTTCCCCTGTATTTTTTGTTCTAGGTTTTTAAAAAAAATGTTGCATTCAAGAAAGAAGGAAAACAGAGTAAAGTTCGATTCCTCAGTGCTTGTAAAATAACCCCCCCCCCCCAAAGCAAACAACTTTTACACCAGTTTTAAATCTGTCCCAGAATCTTGACGATTTTCAGTATTAATGCCTTAATCTTTTTTTGTTTTTGTTTGTATTATTCCTTGACTGTTTTAAAAGCATTACTCCAGGTTGTTGCTCTGAATGGCTCAATAAACAGACGCGGTTTTAATTAGATTTCATGAAGTAAACCTCTTCTGCTGTGAACCAGACACGTAATCACTGTACGCTTCTTTAAACCATAAGAATGTCTTCTTTCTTTCTCCTTTTTTTAAAAGGCATTCGTTTACCATACATAACGTTGTTTTAATACAATAATACATCAAAAGTAACAGATTACAATAAAAAAAAAAAAACAGTTAACGAGACGAAGCGTATTCTAGCATACATCAACACAGAACGCTTATATCCCTACTGACTTCCTGCTGTGGTCGGGATAACGCACCAACATCACCGTTTCATTCAATCGGATATTAATTAAAAATAAATAAACAAACACACAGCACACCGCGAATTGATGTAATGTTGTACCTGTTTGTTTTAATAGGCGTCCTTTCACAGAATTATAGACGTTAAAGTTTGCATTTGAAAATCCTCCGTGGAGCCAGAAGCCATGATACAAGTGGAACTAGGAATGAGAGACGGAGGGGGTTGGGCTGACACATATCATGTTTCAATGCTGAATTTCTTGCTTTCCAACAGAGGGCCCCGGTGCTACAAAATGAAGTGTTTGCGTAGGTTTAAAGGAATCGTACACCATTTAAGCGGCTCAGGGTTTTCCAGCGGAAGGACACCGAGATTAGATGTATCATTTCCTTTTAGGCTATTCGTTGCCATAATTACAAACTCCTAATGAACGAATAGCTTTTAATATAGTTGCAGTGTTGGAGTTACACAGGGATATGATCAATACATTGCATTTATTCAGGACCAGATACATCTCGGTTGATTCAGACAAGGAGAAATAAACAACATACTGTTGCACATGAATATAAGTTCTGTAAGAAATAAATTAATAATACCCCTCCTCATGGGCCGTCACATTAGATACAAACTATATGGAGGTCCATATTTTTTATCAGCATTTTGCATGGTTTTAATTGTAAGGTGACCATATGGCTCTGTGTTCAACAGGACAGTTTGGAATAATTCAGGCTTTTCAACTCACAACCTAATGAATTCTGGTAAGTGTAGTCCTGCTTCTCTTAAAGGTAAGAATGGTACCTGAGACAGGTAAAACGTACCAGAATGCATTGGGTTACGAGTTGAAAAGCCTGAACTATCCCAAACTGTAGCACTGAACACAGAGCCATATGGTCTCCTTATTTAATTGGGATCATTTTCAGTGGAATTTTAAGTGTTATATATATATATATTGCATTATTTTACAGCCCCTTTTTAAATATCTACAGAAATCAACCACTCCCCCGACACCCACAGTCAGTATTACTGGACAATGACCGTCTGCATCAGAATAGATGTAACTCATCGATACCTGTTCTTTTGTATGTCTTTTATTAAATGGTAATTTAAGTTGTACACCCTGTCTTGTATTTTATTTGGTCTATACTAGCACATAAGCAGTATTTTTATGGTGTCTTTGTTTTAGCTAATCTTAAAGCCTACTGAACTGACCTATTTCAAATATATTGTTTCTATACTGGTCCACTTCTCAGGACAGCTAACTGTGGTGAAAGGCAAGTCCTATCTCAAACCACAGTGTAGTGCTACTGACATTTTGGGTTTGTGGGTCAAAAGTTAATGTCGTTAACCGCCCAGTGCGGGACTATGACAGTTCACATTATAGCACTACATTCAATTATTTTAATTTTAAGTTTAAAATGACAGAATGGAATGAGCCATTAAAAAATACAATCAAATACTGCTGCCCTGTATTTTAATTCAGCGTGTAAGTAACTAGTAGGAAATGAGAAATGTTGTGTTAATGTGCAGGAGGTTTTGTGGTAGGTGTTCCATTTCGCTGACCCCCTAATCCTCCCGATTGTCCAGGAAGGACAGGCTGGTGTATAGCTGAGTGAAAGCCTGGGGGCTTGCAAGTGAAGCTCCCAAAAGTCTCCTCTCGAACAGCAACCAGCTGCTGCATGGAAAAAAAAAAAAGGAAAAAATGCCGATAAAGTTTTTCCATCCTCCACCCAAAAGAATCAGTAGGGAGGGGGAATCTTTGCTTCAACTATGATCTGAATCTCTGTCGCATCTCTTTGTAGAGTTCCAGTTCCCAGGCTTGTGGCCAGATTTGGAATTGTATCTCATGACCTCAACAGAGGATTACAATTTGCGCATCAGCAAGCTGAGCCAGTGCACCAGCTGAATCTTGGCAGCACAGTAAATGCATTGAGTAAGAGACGGCCAGCACTTAGTGCAGCTTGCTCTTTAAAGCAGATGAGATGTTCTAGTTTGGCACCCCTGTCCAGGCACCCACGTACTGTGTGCTTGGGAGTCTACTGCTTTTGCCTCGTTCCACTGCTTTTGCCTTGTTCCACATAGCTGTCATACTGGGTGCAGAATCGCAAATGCAAAAGAGGTATTGTGTCCAATTTGGTTTATCCTATAAGAAAACTATTTATAACAGAAAAAGCTGAACCGATTTACTTAAGCATGAACTAATGATCCTAAAGTTTTTGTTTTCTTTAATCCCAAATAAATGTACAGTGAAGCATTCAAACTTAACGAAGTTTACCAGCTAGAATAATGTATCTTTTGTGTGATGCTTCAGAGGAGAGGAATAAGTATGCTATCCTCCATTAGGATCCTTTCATCTTGTTTATCAAGATAGAGAATACTGGCTTTTGTTGTGCAGCTGGGACCATCTGGGTATTCATTTGATTAGTAGTTTGAACAGGAAACCCTTCCACACGTTGTGAGTTTGCCAAGGAAATTGAGTTGAGCCTAGGAACCTGTTCTTGCACATCCTCGGTTAAGTGATAAAGAAATCGGAGGAAGTTCTGAAAATGAGGACAAGAGGATGGGGCTCTCCTCTGAGGGCTTGCTTTTATAGGTTGGTTTTGTTAATCATGATGCTGAGCAAACAGAGTAGAAGTTAATATGGAAACTAATCATCCAGATGTGTGTTTCGGTGGTTTCAGATTATTCTCTGCAAAACACACATTTTTCAGAACGATGTTAAAAAAGCAACTTTGAGTGAGTGTCATTAGTTTTAGTTGTGTTAATACTTTAATAACAAGTGCATTTAATGTGATATTTAATAAGAACACAACATTCTTAATGACAATTTACAAATCGTAAGGTACACAATTCAGTATTTTTATGAAGGAACTATTTTTTTTCCAATTGGTTCTGTAGTTGGGTTATTGGACTTGGTTATTTATATACATATTTTTTGTAAATGGAAATTAAAATTGGATTTGGAATGTTTTTGTATTTATAAGTTATTTCTTTTTATTGACCCCCAATGTTGTCTTTTAAACTAGAATACATGTTTTAGGCTTGAGCCGTGAAAATCTGAAACATCAGAGCTGGATAACTAGTATTTCATATTTCTTTAAAGTCTCCTGTGTAGTTTTTATGTTAGTTCTGATTAGTATTCATCCTCATGACTGCTGTTTTCAGCATTTCCTTTGTACAAGTTTAGCCATGTCCCGAATATAGAACTAGACTTTCATTATTCGTGTGGTCTTTCAGATGTTTGCATGAGTCTTTAACCTTCATATATGAAACCTTCTTTCAATTGGATTCCCACAATACAAATGTTTAGATTTTTCTCTTTTCCTTCCCTTGTTTGTGCCCGTAGACCCATGTCTGTATATCCCTCGCTTTGCACACATGCTGGAGTTTGGAGATAAGAACCACGAGGTGTCAATGACTGCTCTGAGGTTATTGCAGAGGATGAAGAGAGATTGGATGCACACGGGACGCAGGCCATCAGGACTCTGTGGAGCAGGTATCCCACAGAGGGGTCATTACTGCAGCCTTTAACCTTTGCACACCAGGAATGGGGTTTTCTGAATGGGATTCCTGAGTCTCTTGCTGAAGCCTAACATATATTGTAGATGCATGAAACATAAATGCTTCATTTTTGTAGAA
Source organism: Acipenser oxyrinchus oxyrinchus (assembly GCA_030684275.1). Classification (NCBI taxonomy): domain Eukaryota; kingdom Metazoa; phylum Chordata; class Actinopteri; order Acipenseriformes; family Acipenseridae; genus Acipenser; species Acipenser oxyrinchus. Next base: position 3,210,272 of record CM060269.1, read on the forward strand.
ATACAGTATTATGATGACGGGTGAAATAACATTTTTGACATTTTTCCATGATGCCCCTGTTGGTCATATCCAGTTATGCTTGTGTTTTCTCAATATATTTCCATTTATAGTCCTGTGCTGTAGTTACGCAGCACTTGCACGAAGTTTCCTGCCAAAGTTTCTTAAAGCTTCATTATATGTCTTGCATAAATGTCTTTACGTAGTACAGAATGTGGTTTTGCTTTACATGTCTTGCTAAGGGCTGTTCAAAAGTACAGTTATATAATAGTAGTCATTCCCTGTGCACTGGCTTAATGTCCTGCTTTGTGTTCTCTTGCCAGACTTTCACTAGAATTTGGATGGGGAAGTATTTCCTTGTGCCAGTAATCTTGTCTCAAGAGATGGGAATACTGCTATCAGCCTTTCCAAAAATCATACATGAGAATGCTTTAAAAAACAAACACAATGTGTGGGTGTGTGTGTGTGGGTGTGGGTCTGTGTTTTACTACTATTGTACATTGCAATGTGAATTGTTCTTGCCACTGTTTGCTCTGTTATTCGCTCTACCAAAGTCAGCAACAGCGAAGAATGAGAATTTAGGAGTCGAGGAGTATTTGTTATTACTTTACCATTCTATCAAAAGGAACTGTTCTTTTATCTTGTGGAAGTGAGATAATATGCTATATATATATATATATATATATATATATATATATATATATATATATATATACACACACACACTCGCACACACACACAATGGCTTGGGTCTTGGCCTTTTGACATACAGTATAGTTTTTTAGGCCTTTGGCCATGACACCCCTCTTGTAGACTACAACATTGTAACACACTGTGAATCCCCAGTACATATATAGGCAGGGCTCTCGCCCAGTTACAATATCTATTGTTATTTCTGCTTAGTTCCTTATTTGCCATCCTCTGTGCTAATTGTGAGGATATGAACTAGGGAAGCGTATCAGTGTTGCACAGGCTTGAGTCCACAATGGATCACTTCTGGACTTCAGTGCAATGCTAATATGCTTCCCCCACCTCGCTTACCCAAAGTCAGCCTTATGAGGCTATCCAGATGCTGTGGGCAAGCATGTCGTCAAAGAATTTAAAAACATTTTAATTTGCAGGCTGTTCATATAAAGCAATACATATTAAGATTGACTTTTTTTCCCTCTTTGTTTTAACCAATGTTTTTTTTTTTTTTTTTTGCCACAGCCCTCCTTGTAGCTGCCAGGATGCATGAATTTCGTCGTACTGTGAAAGAAATTATTCGAGTAGTCAAGGTTTGTGAGTCTACTCTAAGGAAAAGGTGGGTGGGGTTCATTCCTCTCTGTATTCATGTAAGGTCTTTAACATTAGTGCTAAAAAAAACAACAACACAGAAACATTTTCCATAAAATACTAACCTCCCAACCCTTCCTGATTTATAACCAGATTTTGTTTTTCATTTTTTTTCTCTCATATCTGAGTTTTTAAGTTTGCTCAATCTTTGTTTCAGTTGTTATGTAACAGCAGTTCCAGCTAATAAGCAAAGAGCAGTATTTCAAAACCATAAGTCCACTGCAGACAGATCTACATGGGATCCCAGGAAGATTAAATGCCACAGGGCTTTGCATATAGATATTTCTAAAAGGTTTAATAGAATGCACATGGTGCTGCTGTGCCATTGGCTAGATAAGCCTCTCATTGACTAGATAGGATATGGAATGCTATTGGAATAACAAATGACAATCGGCCTGCCACTTGTACATTTTGGAAGCACAACTCAAGCAGAACATAATACTAGGACATATTAGTTTTTCAGCTTCTTCACCGCTTCATTAACTATAACCAGCAGCCTTATAAACGCAATTTGTTTCAGAAGGTTTCTGTGCTAATTATTTATGACCTATATTAATTCCAATTGATTTGTACAACACTGTGGATAAACTGTTACTGTAATGATAAATGTTCTGGCTTTCACTGGGCTTCTGTAAGGAACTCCATTTCCTTCTTTAGGAGCCTAGAGGCCACTCTGGCAGGCAGCAGTAGTTCTTTCTCAGGCCAAGCACAGCCTGAAGCTTCCCAGCTAGAGAGAATAATTGATTTCAGTTTACCAGAGGTGGACAAGCAGCTGTTAGCAACCCCAACATGGTGAATTGAAACAGTTTCAACCCATGTCTCATAACATCAGGCAATAATTGCTGAAACAATCGGTGCCTTATTCAGAATGCAGACTTCTTTTTATACCCCCTGGAGACAGGGATATGGTGAGTCTCGCTTTAAAGATACAATTGTGCTGAAACTTTTTTTTAAATTTGTTGGCAGTATTTCAGACTTCATTTTTTTACTTATCCAGTGTTAATAAAACTCTGCTGTGACATTCTTTGCTTCAAGTTAAGTAGAGTATCAGATTCTGTGGAATCTCTCTGTGCACTTGCATTTTTACATGTACTGTACATACAGTGGATATTGCTAATGGAGTTCATTCTGCATTGATTTGGTTTGCTACTGACAAAGTGTCCTCATTTTGAAGCCGTGTGTACATATTACTAACTTTACAACTAATTACATATGTAGATAGATCAGATTCCGACTTCTTATTTTCAGTGTTAAAATTACTATATTTGTCTATGTAATGATACCCTTTACTTTTACATGTGACCTGAAATTGCAGAGCCATTCCTACATTTGACAGGGACGGATGTTATTAGCACAACATTTTATAATTCCATGATATAGTAAAACGTGATCTGTGACTTTTCTTAACAGAAATCAATAATGTGTCTTTGTAATATTTATTTCCTCGTAAAGCTAATTACTGCACGATATTTTGTACTTTTACAATGAGCATATTTAAGAATTAGAAATATATTTGTATTACCGGTAAGCAATTTGTTTAAGAGATCTACCAAATCATGCATTCGCTCTGTAATAAGACTACATCAAATTAAGTGCCTACTTCATCATTTCAGGGATTTCAGTATCCATTTAGACACATATAAACTGTCTGAACATATCTTTTAAAAGGATTGTGCTTTTGGTATTAAAAATGAGATTGGATGGGGTTGATTGGATGGGCATGTAGACTGATGTGCCCCTCGTCTGCTGAGAGGCTAGTCCCTTCAAGGCAGACTTGAGGCATGGCTGCAGCCCCGATTGATAAAGTCACATTGCCATGTCCATGCTTTTCATGTGCACCAAAAATCCATCCCAGTTCATTTTTTTTATTAGTTGAGTGCTAGCTGTACAGAGCAGTGTGATGAATATTCTATTTCTTTCAAGCATAAAACCTTTGGAGAAACACCAATATGTTTATTTATGAAAGAGACATTTTTTTTAAATTTTCAGGGGAAAAAAAAAAAAAGAAAAACGCCTTTTGTGAAAGGCTGTAAGCCGAGGTAAAATGAGCCACAAATGCAGTTTTGTTTTTGTACCTGTTTGACTGAAGAGCTGTTATTTCTGCTTTTATGCTCTTGAATTGAAAGGTTGACGGAGCACATTTCAGATAAAGTGACAGCATTGATTATTTACCCTGGCAGAAACTGAATGAAACAGCTAAATCACTCGCTGTGAGAGCAAAAAAAAAATGTTTTGGTCTGGATCATTACTAAATCAGAAAGAGTTAAATTCGAGTTTCTAAAGTGGGTCCCAAACGAGCCCTTTTGCGTGGGTTTTTAAACCCCTTGGTGGTAAACACAGCATTCTGTGTGTTATATGACCCCTTGTTGCCCATTGCCTGTTTATCAAGTTTAGATTTTTAACAATACACACAAAATAACTAGATGCCTTTGATCCAGGTTTATTAAAAGGCTGTAAATGAATGATGAAAAGCATGTGGTTACATACAGTTCCAAGTTGCTGTTGGCATCTGAATATTTTTTGCAGTTATTATATTGTAACATGCCAGCAAGTTCAGTACAAGGAGTTTCATAAAGCAACAAGTTTATAAAATTCACGTTCAGCAGGCCATGCGGTATATTACCAAAACGTTTGCTCATAGCTATATTCTCACTCTCAACAATTCTTTTGTGAAATTAGCTAGGAGGGCGGGGGCACGAGCCTCACCTCTACTGTGGCTGCCAAATAGGACATTTCCACTTTTGGTGTTTTTTGTTCTACTAAGTTTAACACAGAACACTTACATAGCTGATTTATAAAAATACTGTAATAACTACTTTATACAACTGTGTAAGAATGGAGACCTTTATGTCAGGACATAAGTTGTAATAAAATAAAATGTTTCACACTGTATTTAAAAACAGAAAAAAAATATTTCTTTGCTAGTATGACATCATGTACCATTGCTCATCTGAGCAATGACGACATCTCCAGGATGTCGCTGCTTTTTAACATGATCAGTACATGTTTTAATAAGTCAGCCTCATTGCCCTGAAGGAAGTCACGCTAACAAGACATGTCTGTGTGAGTGCAGTTATCTTTAGTGTGGAGTTAATTAGTCTTGCACATATATAAGACAAGTTAGTCGTGCAGAAGTAAACGTTATATAAAAGATTAAAGATAATGCATGCAGGTTTACAGGGGTACATGTATGGCTGCTAAAAAGATTGTGTTGAGGGCTCCCGAGTGGTGCATCCGGCAAAGGCGCTCCACGTGGAGCGCAGGATACGTCCTATAGCCTGGAGGTCGCCGGTTCAAGTCCAGGCTATTTCACTGCTGACCTGTGGACGAGAGCTCCCAAGGGGTGGCGCACAATTGGCCCAGGGTGTCCTCGGCTCACCGCGCACCAGCGCCACTCCCGAGTCAGCGCGGGGGTGGTAGCAGTGAGCTGAGCCTAAAATAATTGGCTATTTCAAATTGGGAGAAAAACGGGAACAAAATCAATTGGAGACTACTAAATAAAAAAAAATAAATAAATAAAAAAAGATTGTGTTGAAGATTTGAGGGTCTGTTCTAACTTCTGTGATGTATAATTATTGCAGACTAACAGAATTTGAAGATACTCCAACAAGCAGCCTAACAATTGACGAGTTCATGAAAGTAGACTTGACAGAGGAATGTGATCCTCCGTCATTCACAGCGGGACAGAAAAAAGTGAAATTAAAACAGGTAAATCTAATTCCTGTTCAAAAATACAGGAGCCAGTAGCAGGGATAGCAGGCAGTGGGGATTTAGGCTTCCTTGCATTGCCCTGCAAGTTGCCTCAAAGTGTAATAGTGAGTGAAACAGCAGTTCAGTCTCCAGCCAATCCTCTGGGTCTCTCTTTGATGCTGGTGGTTTTAGACGACTGTGCACTGAGGGCTAAGCTGAGACAACCCTAACATTTCGTTTTCAGATTTAAGGCCTTCAAAATAAAATGCAATTGCAATGACCAGATGTATTACAGTGCATGCAGTAGCCTGACTAGTTATGGTTGTGTTCATTGTTTTTCTCTTCTCATTATTGTGTCTGCTGATCTTTCACAGATTTTTAACTTCTTATTTTTTTATTAAGCTCGAGCAAGAGTTAGCCAAGAAGCTTGATGAAGTTGCAGGTATTATTATTATTATTATTATTATTATTATTATTATTATTATTATTATTATTATTATTATTATTATATACTTTGTGGTGAATCTGCAGGTACGTTGTAATGGGGGTATGTTGTTGTAATGTTTTATTTATTTTATTTTAATTTGTTTTGTAGGTGAAATAACATGCTACCAGGATGAAATAGAGACTGAACTGGAGAACAGTCGACCGAAGCTGAAAGGACCGTATGCATCATATGCAGTGGAAGGTACGGAGGAGTCGACAGTTGTTTGAGCTTTTAGTTGAGCAGCTGCTTGTTATTTAAATGATCCCTGAGAAAGCCATGTAATCAGCTAATCATGAGATGTGATTGGAGCTGCTGTAATTACTGAAGTTGCAGTATGAAACGAGAAAAGGTTTTGTTGCTGTTAATTCACATTGTTTTAATTATATTTGTTGTACATCTGTTAACTTGTTCTTTTTAATTTTAACCATGGGTTTTTTGAGAAGAGGGGGAGTGATTCACAATTTGGACATTGTTTGGAGATCACCTAAGACAGTCAGAGAATTTACAAAGACTTTATACTTTTATAGAACAATGGTGTCTACAAACAAAATGTTGGGCTCCATTCTGTTTTTTAATACCTGGCTAATGACTAAGAAGACTGAATTATCATTTTGTTGCATTTATTTTTAATTTGAGTGCAATATCACCCATTCCAGGTTTTACTACTAGCTTGCTTAGCCACGGTGTATAGGTCACAAGCTCTTATTTGGATTTGATCTTATTTTCTACTGATTTTTCTGTACTTTATAGCTGCTCATATCTGTAATGTGATATTTTATAATGTGATATTTTGCAATGTGATACTTTGTATTGTGATATTTTGTAACAACTCTAAGTCACCCTGGATGAAGGTGTCTGCAAATAATAATAATAATAATAATAATAATAATAATAATAATAATAATAATAATAATAATAATAATAATAAAACCAGGAATGGGTCAAACTACAATGCAATGGGAGTATTATTTCCATCCCTGAATATGAATATATAGATGCTTTTATGATTGGGTGTGCTGAATAAACAAATGGGCAGCAGTGTGGAGTAGTGGTTAGGGCTCTGGACTCTTGACCGGAGGGTCGTGGGTTCAATCCCAGGTGGGGACACTCCTGCTGTACCCTTGAGCAAGGTACTTTACCTAGATTGCTCCAGTAAAAACCCAACTGTATAAATGGATGATTATATGTAAAAATAATGTGATAACTTGTAACAATTGTAAGTTGCCCTGGATAAGGGCGTCTGCTAAGAATTAAATAATAATAATAATAATAAATAATTGTGTTTTGTGTGTGTCACAGATCACTGGGTTTTTGTTTAACTAATGGTACTTCTAACGTTCATATTAACGTGTGCCTTACAGGGGATCTTTATTTTCTGCACACCTATTGACTGCATTGCTCTGTTTTAGACTCCATGATGGACGACAGTATCTCAGTTGCTTCTGGTGCTCCCGGGGAAGAGGAATTGGATGATTTGGAATTGGAGGCCGCAGCGAATCACCTCAACAATAATTTTTATTGCGAAATTCTTGACGAAAAGGAAGATGATGAGGAGGAGGAGGAAAGGACAGCAACAGAAAAAGACATGTCCCCTGTTAAACGTCTTCCCCTCGCCTCATTACTGGGGCCGCTTCCTACAGCTGCCAGTCTTGGCCTTACTGACTCCATTAAGGAATGCATAGCAGACAAAAAGGACAACAGTGAGTGCTTTTCAAATGTGCTTTTGTAGCTCTTTCACAATGTACTGTATTTCCATACAGATGTATGTGTGTTTAAATTTACATGGATCGGGGCTCATGATGTCTCCCAGCTTGTTCAGCTAGCCTGGTAGCAAGGATGCATCCTATTCCTGGCAGGTGTTTGGGTTCAGCTGATCAGCATGGTGTGGACGTAGGGCACGTTGTACACAGCTGTCAGATTCATCAGGAGGGAATTGCTCTGCAATGCAACAGTAATGCAAGGTATTGAGTCGTGTCAGATGTAACGGGTAAAAACGTGGAAAGAAAATGCCTTGGTATTTCTTGAACGTGTAGATGAAAACAAGAGCACAGTCTTCTCTTTCACAGAAATGAAAACACTTTCAGCTCCTTCTGTCCTGTGTTGTTAAACAAAACAGAGTAAAACTGGGACTGCTGTGATCGGCAACTGGTTTCTGGGGGAGGGTAATAAATGCAACCCCAAATTTTTTGTTGAAATGTTATGTGTCTGAACTGGATTTTTCACCCAGTATAAACCAGATGCAGATTTATTTTTAAAGTTTAACCGCGTGACCTCAGACAGCGGTGTATGACAGGAAACAATTTGTAAGCCACAGATTTAAGATTGGGTTATTGGTCCAAACCATTTGGAAAATCGTGCCTTTTGGTTTTTACTCCTCTTTTTGGTACTGTATTTCAATGGTGAGCTTTGTTGGGTTGACGTTATAAAAACTTGCTGCGATTGGAGAACGATGTTGGAGCTGCTTGAGGTAATCGCCCATTTTCCCCCCTACCTAACACAAAGCCAGCAGCTCTGAGCCAAAGCAAATTAAACCGCACTGCTACTGTACAACCTCTACACACATTTTCTCTGTTTCCATGTGTGCCAGGTTTTTTTTTTCTGGTTTTCCTTCCTTGTCGTGAAGCTTTGAAGTCCCTGCAGAAAACAGCTGCAGCTGCTGTTGTCGGGTTTTAAGGAGGGTTTTTACGCACTGCTCACTACTGTGCTGTTACTTCCTTCACCCTGTAAAAGCACAGAGAAGTGGCCAGAAAAACTGTCATCTGCCTTGGGAAGTCTGTGTCTGAATCCAGCTCAAAGGTTTTCTTTTTCTTTTTTTTGCCTCCCTGAGTCCCTTCACTACAGCAGTAAAACAGTGATAGATGTTTTGGCACAATCTCAGTTGGCAGCCTTTTGTCAAGAGGATTTAGGGTGGATTAAGTTACAAAATGTTTTTCTCTCTCTCTCTCTCTCTCTCTCTCTCTCTCTCTCTCTCTCTCTCTCTCCCACGAGAAGGTGGGCTATGTGGATCTTGATGAATCCTTTGGGGGCACTGTGCTCAAGTTGTTTGATGGGTGTGGTAACATATTCTGCTGTATGACCGCAGCTCTCTACTACTGCATGTTGTTGCAGCCAAAGTACAAATCTGTAAATCATTTCAGCTTGCTGCCTTAGCGTTTCAGTGGCTCTGCTAATTGTAGAAGACTTCAGCAGTTGATGTTCAAAGCAGCATTTCCATCTTTGACACCCCCCCCCCCTCTCCAAGTTGTACCCATTCATTAGCAATCCACTCTATCATCGCTTGGATTCTGGTTTGTTTAATCCTACTCTGACATTGCAGGTCCCCAGTGATGGGGCTTATTTTTACTCTACATTATCATTATCTGTGTGTGCAGATCTCTCTGTGGCAAGACCGCCTCCTTTTTGCTAGTACATGTATCCTATTATCATGCAGTGGGTAATCTATACCATTTATTCTAATAGTCTCCTATAAGTGCACACAGTGTATTACAAATGTAACACAAAGCTTAAATTAAAGGCAGAAGAGATGCCACGTAATTTAGGTCTTGGCTTTCTGCCCCTGAAATATTCTATTAGGAAGGACAAGACGTACTTGTTGTTGCATCCTTCTAAACAGAAGATAGACACAAGTTCAGACTAAATCATTGGGTGTGGTTTTTAAAGCTGAATGCATATTCTGCCCGAACGGTGTCGTCTTATCCAAGCTACTAACTGTTGTGTGTGTGTATAATATAGGGACTTTACATGCATGTCCCAGTTGATCAGTAATACATTTTATTTTTTCGTATAAGAACATAGTTTGCGTGTACACAATCAATATCAAATCAGTTTATTTTTTTTTTTTTTAATATATAAAGTTCAGTGGTTGCCAATGGTTTTTATGCCTCCACTGCAGACCCTCAGGCACCCTGTCAGCCACAGGGGTCGCTGGTGTGCGGTGAACCATGGATTCCCCTGCCGACATAATCCCTCCCTACCCAGGCGGTGCTCTGCCAATTGTGCGCTGCCCCCTAGGAACCCCCGGGCACGGTTGGCAATGACATAGCCTGGATTTGAACCTGCGATCTCCAGGCTATGGGGCGCATCCTGCATTCCACGCAGAGCACCTTTACTGGATGCGCCACTCAGGAGCCCCAGACCAGTACCTTTTAAGCTGATGGCGAGAATTATACAGTTTGCAAATGATGAAATGTTGGCCCGCCACTGATATTGTTCCGACCTAAAGATTATGTTAAAATGTGGCTAGGCAAAGGTTGGCATACAGCTACCGACACCAACAATAAGGAATGAAGCCCCGATCCAGAAACAGTTGATCATTCATGGAAGCCACTGTAAATCAAGGTCAGTGCATTAGGGCTTCCTCAATTATATAAGATCTGGTATCTTTTTGTTTACAAATTAAGCCCTGGCTGAGATGTCTGAGGTTATGACAGCATCAGCATGTGGCATCACACTTTATTGATCTTCATGTTTTACAGTTGATCAGCCTGTCGGATTGTTTTTACTCATTAAAAGGCAATATAATATAAGTGTTTAATTTCAGTTTCGGCAGAGATATCCAGGAGGGTAGCAATGACATACAGTATCAACAATGGCCTTCTTTTACAAAGCCTACTTACTGTATGTCTAAGCTACTGTGCAAACTCCTTGACAAGCACTAGAATTTCACATCATTCTACTACAGCATGTTGTTGAAGGGCAGTACTTATAAGTCACAGTTTTAACAGAGACTTATTTCATGGGGATTCTTTAACTAACTATAAAAAAATATATATCATACTTTACGCTGCTTGTTTGACCTTAAAATGAGAGGTTAAGCCAGCACAGCACTGCGAATGAGGCGTGAAGATTTATTTTTCAGAGAAGTGTCTGTTTGGCCATTGCCAGCTTTGTCCCGGCGATACATTTTGAAGCTGGAGTCTGTATTAATAACGGATCTCATTAGTTTTTTTTTTTTTACTGTATACGAGAAGTAAGAATGGGAGATAACATGGGATAAACCCACGCAACTGGGAGGAACTGAAGAAAACTAACATCACTAGGCCTTTTGGGCCAACTACAGTATACATTTTGTTTTATTGTAATTGGAGGTTTAGTGAGATTTGAGAAGGTTGTTAGTTTTTAAAGGTCATGTTGAGCAATCAAACTCTCTCAATTAAATGTTTAACTAACAACCTTTGGAGGGAAAAGGCAATCGTTTTTTCCCCTTGGTTTACATTTCTTTTGCCTCTCAGAGCTACAGCTGCACTGCCAGCTGACATGTATAACCTACTCCTGCTGCAGGTAGTGGCAGAAACACGTTTGTTAAATTAATTCAGTGAAAGAATTGGAAGAGAGGAAACACTTGTGTGCTTATTGCTAAAACTACCCTTTGGGAATAAACTGGGAAACTAACAAGATCTGGTTTCCAATTAAATATAGCCCACATTAGCGTAAACAGTGGACAAATGTTGTTTGACAGTCAACCAGGAATATTTTGAGTATAGCTTTGAACATTTCTCCTTTATTCAATTATATGTCTTTTATACACTATTGCATCACTTTGGCATGAGTCTCTTCATGCATTGTTATATAAAGTAGCTTATGTATTGTATCCATGATACAGATGTTTGGGCTCTGCTTGTAGATTTTCAGGCACATGCTCAGTGCATTTTAGAATGAGACTTATTAAAAGGAATTATTAAAAAAAGCATGTGCTGTCTAATTTGAATACATTTTCCTTTCTTTTTGATAAAGCTTCTTTTCATGCATGTGGGGTGTATCATTACATGCTAATTGGAACTCAAGGGGCATTCAGTCTGTTAACCCAGGTGGAGACAGATCTTACTCTAGATTAGGGATCAGTAATATGCCTGTCTCTTTGTAGTTCAGTTCTCGATTTGAAGGTAATTTAATTTGAATGTTAAGGGAAAAAATTATGGAAAACTGAGACATTGTAAATGCTCCAAGGTTTTTCAGAATAGTTTTACTAGTGAATATTTGGACCTCTTCAGGTATATTCTCACCAGAGAGAAACAAATAGTAAAAAATAAGTGCATAAGGCATTGGATCCAATGAAGAGGGAGTAACTGCTTTTATTCTTAATACATAATAACTGAAAGAAAAAAAAAAATGTACACCACATTTTACACCTTCATTACTGAGCTTTGTGTGGGCAGTTTACAGAACAGCTGGCTAATGCCCAGTGTTAGCACAAGGGAAGTCAATAGGGGAAATTATCATAAACATCCAATACTGAGACCTGTGGTACCAGTAAATGTGACCCTTACACCTTACCCTGACAGCGAGTGAATCATGGGAGCTCTCTGGGTCTCTGATATATTATTGCAAATGAAGCTTTATTAACCCAGGACATGTAAACAGGTCTCCCGAGGGGAAAGGCAATAAAAGCTGATGTAGGCCGTAAGCACCCGGGCTACCAAGCTATGCGTATGTAGCAACACACAAATTCCAGGCTTATCAAGTGAAAATCAGACTGAGATTTGGTCTGAAATAACAAAACTTTTACGGTACCAGAATAGTGCATGGTTTTTTTTTTTTTTTGTTTTTTTTTTTGGCTTCATTAGTGCAATTTCTTTTGAGGATACATATTTTAGATTTATTAAATGACTGAATCATCCCTCATGAAAGGCTGTGAAATTGAATGGATTGCGTAGGAACATTCCCCCCCAAAGAATGTTTTCTGGTAAATACTTTTGCAGAATGTTTGTTTGTTTGTTTGTTTGTTTGTTTGTTTGTTCCTCCTCAAGCCAATTCGAGACCTCACTGTTGTACATTGCAATGCAAAAAAAAAAAAAAAAAACCTACGGAGAAATATATTGGTGTCCATTACATATTATTTTAAATGTACTGTTTTGGTAATGAGATGCTTTGAAAAACACAACTCTTTAAGGTAAAACTCAGTTTCTATAATGGCAGGGCAGTAAAAAAATCCAGATAAAAGGAACTCAAATTCACAGGGATTTCTTAATCTGGTAGGGGGGTATAAAATGTCAGGGGCACCATCCGTCAATCTGGATTTTATTGGAAAACCGAGTGTCTGGAGATTAGTTAGTAGATTTCCAATTCTCAAGGCTTTGCAGGGAAGTGCTGATGTTACAGCTGGATAGCCTCTCTTTAGTGTTTTGCTGTCATTTTCACAGATATAAGCAATGTCAATAAAAGTGTATTGGCTAAGGTCTGCAGTCTGCCTTGAAGATTAAGGAGGTGTGAGAAATAACTTCAACTGCAAGACTTTGTCTAACAAGTCAAAACTTTCCTTGGCGTTATGTCGTGGTAAACCTAATAACTTTCAAAATGTGTGTTTTTTTTGTTGATAATAATGTTGTCTTTTCTGTGATTTGTACTGTGCAGCCCTACATTTTTATTGAGTTCAAGAGAAAAGTATACCTTGAGCATTAGGACATGAGGGATGAGGACAGAGAAAGCGAGGAGGGTGTTTGTCTCCAGCAGCACACCCAGATACTGTAGCCTTCCTTCTCTGAGAAAGCGAGGAGGGTGTTTGTCTCCAGCAGCACACCCAGATACTGTAGCCTTCCTTCTCTGAGAAAGCGAGGAGGGTGTTTGTCTCCAGCAGCACACCCAGATACTGTAGCCTTCCTTCTCTGAGAAAGCGAGGAGGGTGTTTGTCTCCAGCAGCACACCCAGATACTGTAGCCTTCCTTCTCTGTGTTTATCAAGTAGTAACTTCAGATGCCTGTTTTTAAGTGCTGGTTTTATATTATGAAGAGGCGCTGGGTATTAAATGGGGCATTTTATGCAGCAGGGAATTCAACTTTTTTTGTAAGTGGGTGACCTAAAAAAACATAATGCATCAGGACTGTCACAAGTATACCAGCTATAAAAAGAAAACCAGCTCCAAACCTCCTGCTGTTACTTACTTTTTTGGGGATTTATCTTTGCAGCAGATGCTGCAGTTGACCTCCAAGCAAAAATAGTCTTGGTCTTAGACATGCACAACCCTATGTGGCCTTAGACAGCAATTTAAGACGTCTTGCTTTTTAATAGATTATTTTTTTAATGCCTTATTCTGAAAATGTTTCATGGCTTGATTTCTTGCACAAGAACACTATGATCATTGTAGTCTCCAAACCTGTATTTTTATGACCCTTTGCTGTTTGATGACACAGTGGAATGCATGTTGATTGTGGGTCAGCCCCGTGGAGTTAGTGTTTGGTGCCCGGCGAGGCTTTTGGGCTCTTTAACCAGCTGACATACTTCCAGTGATGTTTTATAGGTTACTTCATGCTGTTGGATGATAAAACTGTTTTCAGTGTTACTGCTATCCGTGAGGAGCGTAGTCCTACATGCATTTGCCCTGAATAGACATTCTAAAAAAAACACCTGCAGGAACGCTCTGCCCCTGTCGTATCTGGGGTCTATTTAAGGAATTCCCAGAGAAACCTTTTTGAAAGTGACAGTGCTGCCTCCTTATTTAAAAAAAAAATGCTGCCACAGGGTTCCATGATAACTAATAAAGGTATATAGCTCATATTTGAATAACGGCACTAGTCAAATACAATTATGAGAATGTGAGTACAATTCTTTTTAAGGGGGGGGGGGGGTAGCCATTCTATTCCTTTTAAATTACTGCTTTAAACATCAAAAGAACTCTGTACTTGAAACCAAAGATAAATTGTATTCAAAATCGGCCTTTTGATGATATGGATGCAGAGACACTGCATATATAAAACAGTGGCTAAGAACACATATATGTTTTAAAGTTTGCATAGTTAGTTAAACAAGTGCAATGCTTTTTTTTTTACTTCTTCATGATGTAATTAGGCAGCTGCTTTACAATTGCTTTGCTACTATGACATCATAATTGGACCACAGCCATCTGCCAGTGGTTTGTTTCCCTTTAACTATAGTAATGCCTGTTTATTTGTTTTATACTATTCTAAGGTAATTTCTATATAAGAAATTAAGTGGAAAACAGATCAGGTTTAATGTAAACATTCATTTTGCCTGCTAAGCTCACTGGGTATTCTGCAAACAACTGCAAAGTTTACTGGTGGAACAAAAGTGACAGCTACTTGGTTAAAGGGAAAGGCAGAGAAAAAACACTTGCAAAAAAAAAAAAAAAAATGTAGAGACTACTCGAGTTTAGTATTTATATTTAGTTACTATTCTATTTAAAACACTATGTAAGATCACAGGAAAAAATAACATGCTAATCTGGTCGTCTTGTAAAAAGACGATCTTTGCTGTCCAAGCGGAGCTTGAAAACTTCATAGAATTTAGGAGCCCAGAGTGGAAAGTACGTTGTGGACCCCATTTGCTTTCTAACACCCACAAGCAGAGTAATGTCACCTGTATTACTACAGTACTGTGTGTTCATAATGTTGGATTGGCTTCTCTTTACTTAATCATCTTAAAAAAATAAATCGCCTGGCTTTTACACAACTACTCTTTAATTCTGGTCCCTGAAGTCATGACTTTGCCTTTTAACCCTCGTCAGCAGTGCCGTCCCAGCAGCAGTTTCCAATCGTGCACAAATACTGTACGTTCTTAAATGATACATTGCAGTAGGCTTGCTTTGAACATGTACTACAGACAGATTTCACTTCTTTTAAGGAGCTCTGTGCTTTACAGGTTCCACACAAACTGGTGCTTTCTCATTGCCAGCTCCTGCTTGACAGCCAGCCGCACAGTAGGCAGTGACAGATCTAAAGTTATTTCTAGGTCAGTCTGCCCCTAGAGAAAAAATTCTAACCCATGTCACTGAGGAAATTAATCCAGTAGCCACAAGAAACCCTAGATCTGGAAACTCTGCACATTTTCAGTTTGGCTCCCCAGGCAGGCGGGCAGAGATTTAGCTTCATGACCCTCGAAAGCAGCAGGTCAGCAAGCTGGTGCTTCTTGTGCATTGTGTCACCGAGCTGGGCGTGAGATAGGACTCGTTGTAAAAACACTCGTTTCTGTTTATATCCTTTTCCAAATCTATCTGTTTCCTACAGTTCTACAGCCATTGTTCCATAACAGGAAGTAAAAGGGATTGCCATCTGCACGTTTTATGGGTGGGTGTGTGTGTGTGTGTGTGTGTGTGTGTGTGGTGGGGGGGGGTCTGTTTTGGTTAAAAGGCTGCTGCAGAAATGTTTATTTTTTTGTAATCGAGAGCAGTGAAAACGTGCTATTTTAAGACTGAATTGTGTTCTGTGGAGAGGAAACTACACATTATGTAAGCCTGCTACTAAGCCTGTCATTGAAAACAGGCATACGTGTTCTTTCCTCTTGACTTAAAAATTCATAAAGTTGTAGTATAAAAATAAAGAAATAAGATATGAAGTTACAGATTGTTAGTCGCAGGAAATCAGTAAGACATGCTAAATGCTTCCTAAACTCTTGCACACCTGGTGTAGCACAGTAATTAAAAAATGCTAGAGAAAAACAATTGGCCTCCCACTTTTTTTTGTCTTTCTTCTTTCCTTCCTTAATTTTTTGGCAAATAATTAGCTTGTCAGCAGCCCTGCATTGTTTGTGACCTACAGCCAAGCCTGCTTAAGAGATGGCGCTGGGGCTTCACCACATTCAAGTACATTAGTAAGTAGGAGTATTTTAGGAACAGGTGTCTTAGGCCTGAACCCCCTGCTTTATGGCACCACCCACTGGGTTCAGAACGCATTTTGTGACTATAGGCGATCAGGACACTTATGGCTGCACAGCTTTATCTCGGCACTTAAAGCTATCAGATGGTTACTGAGTGCAAGTCATTAATGCCCAGGAAATGTCAGCTTTGCTCTGAAGATGTTGTTTATGGGTGTACAGTGCCAGAAACACATTTATTTATCGGAAAACCGTATCTGCAAAATGCACAATTCTTGGCACTACCAATAAGAAGTATTCTGTTACCCTTTTAAGTTAATAGCAATGCGCAAAATTGCTGTTTTTGGTAAGAGAAAGGCTTGTTTGTTTGCTCAGCGCCTCTGTTTTATTAATTTTTTTAGACGGCGCTTTGTAGAATTTAAGCTCTTGAAGTTTGCTTCTTCACCCTTTTGTTCTCAGAAGATCAGTGTTTATACATGAACCGTGTGCAGCACGGTCTGGACGTAGCAATTGTTATGTCAACAGCTATGTTGCTATAGATGCAGTAAATGTAATAAAAACTACTGATTACAGAGAGAAATGTTTAACCGTAGAAATGTTAACAGTGGATGTTTAAAAGAAATGTTAGAAATAAAAACATTTGCAGCTGGATTGGTCAGTATGATTTAAAAAAAAAAAACTGTAATGATCCCCAAGGAAAGGAACATTAAACATGTTTTGTACACGTCACTTGTGATTTATTCATGCAAGGATTGATTTTCAATGTAGATCCTTTTGAAAAATTCATAAAATTATCTATTAGAAAAACATTATAATTATGCAGACCTAATGAATTGCAAGCATGTTTTAACTACAATTTTATTGTTTTTTATTTTTTTTTATTTTCAGGCAAGAGTATTTTGGAAATCGAATTTAGTAGACATCTGTGCCTTTCTCTCATACATCATTCATTTCCATGCACTTAATTTTATAATGGATAAGAACATATGTTCCTAATCATATCATGAAAGAGGTCCATCCTCACAATAACAACATTTCCACAAAAGTCTACACGCAAGGCAACACCAGGGTGACATTTGGAGACTGTGTGACTGAAGAGGCTGTGTGACTGAAATAAAACAAAAAGGTTTATGTTAATCCCTGCAGCTCACATGAAACATGACTTTATTTATGTTTAAGGCATCTTATCCGTCCCTCTCCACACAGAACACACAGAGGCAGGCTTGCACCAAAACGGGTTGTCCTTCTCCAGTAAAATGACCTACAGTATATATTTTGTGCTTATGAGAGCTTTATGGAAATAGAGATTCAGTTATTGCTGTACTGCTGTGACCCTGGGCAATAGAAATCTACACAGGCAGTTTTACCTCAACAAAAGAAGCCCTCCCTTCTGTTTCATTTTGATAAAAGTCATGGAGATTGCCTGCCAGCTAGTTTACATCCCCAAGCTGTTATTATATTTGCTGTATATGGTTATTGTATAGATTTTTAGGGTTTTTATATCTCTTTAGTATATTTTAAAGAGGAGACAATTATCTATTCAGGGATACTACCAAGATATTTAGTGAGCAAGTAGCCCGAGTGAAGTTATCCAGCAACAAACTCCCCATCCCCAGTTGTACTGCTTTCCTAGAAAAAGGAGAGCATTTCAGAGTACCATGTCTTTTTCATTTAAAATATGCAAAATATTTTAAAAGAGGAGATCTTTATCTATATAGCAAGATATTTAGTAGGTAAAGGGTCTGAGAGCGGAAAATGGGTAAATGTGTAAACGGCGTAACAGATTGAAGAGGAGTACTATGGTTATACAGAACAGATGAAGTACGTACTAAACTGCTGCACCAAAAACTGACATGAACGCCTTTCCAGCTTTGGCTTTGTTGCAGGAACTGTGTGTCCTTTTTGTTTTTTGTTAAAGTTTTCTCTCTTGTTTATTAGAAGCCAGGAACTCCCATGACTTTGTTAAACTTCTGTTATGAAAGAAACTAAAATTTCCACTGCCCCCTGGCACCCAGTTCACATGGTATTTCCACTGCCCGCTGGCACCCAGTTCACATAGTATTTCTTTTTTGTGTCTTGAATTTGCAGTTAGTGGAGGAATTCTGTAATAATAAAAATCAGAATGCAATTAAAATATAAGTATTTGTTTTTAATAAATGTAACACTCTATTACATGCTCCGAATGGGCCTGTTCAGAGATGTTTTCAGTACAATGGAAACCAACTAGCAAGTCTCAGCTTACACTTGCTTTAATTAGCACTCACAAGGATAGAAACGTGACTCCCGGTTTTACAATGATAAATAAGACACACCTGAGCTTGTTACCTATTCACTATGGCTAATCAAGCTTGTAGTAAAGCCTGGAATGGGAGAAACTGCTGTGCAATAGGAGTCTTCTTTCCATCCCTGACTCGTACTGTATCCTGACTAGTTGAAATGTCTTTCCATGTAGGTCTTTTAATGCAGTGCATAAACCATAATTTACTCGAAAACTCAAGAATGCCTGTGGAGCCATTTGAGGACCAATTTGAAGCCGCTCTGAATGACATTAGTTGCTTTAAATTGAACTCTGTCCTTTAAGGCAAGGACCTATAAAGGGCAATTACTGTATGTGCAGTGTCTTCAATACCAGGAATCACAAATGTGTACAAAAACAATTAAGATCATGTTTATAAATTAGACTTAAACTTGGATAGCTAAACTGAAGCATATTTTCTCTGGGGGTAATTTAAATGATCCAGACAATAACGTTTTAAAAAAGCTCATATATTAATAGATTTAAAACACCCTACCTGCAGTACATTTAGCAAGGGCTATTGAGTTTCGCAAGCCAAGAATCTGCTTAAGAGATATTTGGAAGAAGAGTGTTTAGCTTTTAACAGTGTGGTAGAGAGACAGAAAAATCAATTAAGAAAGTTGAGTGACGAGCTGAGATTGAACTGAAGAAAACAGAGCATCTGTCGAGGTATAGATAAAGTGACTGTTTGCTTTTTTAAGTAAGCGAAGCACTAACCTGATGCTGATAGCCGATTTGGAGATCAGAGGCTGTGAGTAAGTAAAGTATTTTTTGTGCATCAGAAGCAGCATGTCAGAATTGCAGCATCTGAGGATTGTAGTTGAATACCACTGGAATGCACATAACTTTCCAGCTAGTTCACCATGAAACAATGCAACGCAAAGGGAGGAATTTCAACCGAGGCACTTCCCATTTAATATCTGGATAGAAAACAGTAATAAATTAACTCCATAAAAGCCCCAGATCTGAATCATTTGACTCTGCTTCTTACATAAAGCAAGGTCAGAGAGAACTGAAGTAAAAGTCAGTAAATCCCTTTTTATCTTTAAAACGCTTGAAGAGGGTAGGGGTATTGAGTGACGAGACTTTAATGTTACTAAACACCATCAGAAGGCTGCTGGGGTATTTTGGTTAGGCCCTCTGGTTGACTAGAAGGGTGAAAATGTAGCTGCTCTTTGTTTGCTTTAAAAGCAAATGTTTTGGACAGAGATGTAAAGAGTGCGCTAAGCCAAAGAGGCCCCTTTGGTTTTGAAGTTTTAACTGATTCACCTGTACCCTGCAGCATTAATTTTCTGTTTTTTTTTTGTTTCCTTCTTCATCTTTCTAAGGCTTTGAAACACAACACCTGATTGGGACCACATCAAAAACAGATCAGGCTTTTCTATTCAGAAGCTTTTTAAATCTCACAAGCCATATGCCGTCATGTCATTTTAGTTTTAATGGTATGTGTTTGCTCCGCTCTGCGAATTTGTTAAGCAGTAATTGTTGGAGGTGTTATAGTACTGACAAGCTCTTATTTCTAAGTGAAACTTGATGATAATTGTATTAAAGTGTTTGTTCAAAGAAACACCAGGAGCGTGAAATACTGGAACAGTGATAGGTTTCTCTTGCTTGCTTGTGACAAGGCTTATCAGAATGTAGTCCATAATAACCTTACAATGAATGGATTTTGTGACTAGCTTCAAGGTGAATATTTATTATTATTAATAATAATAATAATAATAATAATAATAATAATAATAATAATAATAATAATAATATTGTGATTAGAAGGTAAACCTATAGAAAGGGTGTTACTGATTTGTATTATTTATTTGCTATACAGTGTATAACTATATAATATTATGTTATTTTTTTTACCTCACTTTTAAAAGCAGACAGTTTAATAGGTGAAAAAGTCCCTAAACTTATCATAAAATAATCAGAAGACCCTCCATAAAATATAAGAGGAAAATTATACTTTGGAGTGTTAATTATAGTATGAAAACAATTTGTATCTTGCCTTGTTATTTCTCTGTTAACTGAAGTGGTCTAACTGACGTAGTAGAAAAGGCAAGAGTCTTGAGGTTCGGAAGACATCCACAAGTTACTCAGTCCTCAGTCACATGGTTTATGACATCATTCCCAGGCTGGTACTGTATCTATTATACCCTGTTACAATATGTTTCCTGTATATTTGCTTGTATGCAGTCAAAATATTTATTCTCTCTCTTTAGGAGTCAATTTCTCAGTAGCAAATATTCTACATGAAATGGGTTGCATTTGACAGTTAAACCTGTGCACTGTTTGTCCATGTGTTTTAGTAACAGGTTAGAGAAAAAATAATTGAGAATCGTACTAGGTGCGTACTTCACCCCTAATATGAATATACACTCCCGCGCATTGACATGGCCTCATCCTGAAAGAGCTGGCTCATTGAAATTTGGGGAGATTGGGGATAACATCTGACATGTTTTTGACGGGAGTTTACATTCAGGCAATGCGTCTTCTGCTAAGAGATCTCAAAGGTCACCAAATTGATTTTCGGGCTTGCCAGTTCACATGGCCTGTGAGAGTGTTTCAGTCCCCCTTTGTTACACGGGCACAGCAACAAGCAGTCTGTGAGGGTTGAGTTATTAGCTCGTATGCCTTGTTTACAGGTTGTGTCGTATAGGATTTCAACAGCTACAAATATGGGTTGTCAGAAGAGCAGACCTCAGACATCTGAGGGGGTTGCCAGTTAGAGGAACGTGCTAAAGCAACTGCCCATTTCTTCCATTAAACATATAATACGATTTTATATTTCATTTCATTCTTAACTCTTCATTCTTTGTCTGGGTTTATAACATTCCATGAAGTACTTCTATTTAGAGCCAGGTCCGCCCTTGACTAAGTGCACACCCTGCATTGATAATTCATTCCCTTAAAAGAATGCCCCCTGTCTATGACAGCGACCCCTGCTTAACCTTCTGCACAGCGCCCGGGGCAGAACTCTTAAACTGCTTACTGGTAAAACTTTAATGAGACAGAACAGCCAGTAGGAATTGGATGCACTTGACCAAAGATACTTGTTAATATAGAAATACAGTATATGTATGGTTGTTTTATTTTCCAAAAGTAGCCAGCGTTATACCAATACTGGCAAACATCCTAGTGATGTGTCTGGCTGCACAGGTTGTGTATAGTGAACCGGATCACATGGATGCAGAACAATCTACTCCTATATAAGCCGTCTGTTTATTCCAAAGGGGGGTGGATTACATACAGTAGCTCGGTTGCAGTTACAAAGCTGCACGCTTTGTCGGGTTACAGCCTGCTGTATATAACGGTTACAGAGAACCGAACAGTGATCAGGGAAACATGTAAAATGCCTTTCAGTTCTCTGAAATGTGAACTAGCTTGAGAATATTGTACTTCAATTATCTGTATGTGTTCTGGCCAGCTGGAACAGATTTGGACTTTCCCGTAGCAGAGAAAGCCTTTTCAGCCTTTCTTGTCGCACGTTTATCTCTGTTTATTTCTGAATTACAATCTCAATTCTCAGGCCCTGTCTGACATGACACTTAAAGACCTATTGTGCAGGAAATTGTGTTCTTTTTTTATTATCACCGTCAACAAACTTGAAATGCATTATTTCTGGTTTCAACAAAGCGTGTCTGTACAAGCCGCTTGTGGTTTTACAGTACACCATAATTTGAAACTCTGGTTGTAGCTCATGTACAGTGACTGTCTTCTGTGTTGCAGTGACATTGAGGACTTACAGTAGTATGTTCTTGCGTTGTCCATTCTTCAACTCTGACTTATTTTACATGCATGTCCCAAGAGGTCTTTCCCATACCTGTCAAGTTCCAGTGCTTTAAAAAGAGCAGGCTTGCACGACCATTTAAAAAGTGACATGAATGCATGTGTATACTTGTAGGGAATGTATATTTTTAGATTGTTAGATTTATAGAATAATAAAAAAATAAAAAAATAAAAAAACTCTGGAGGCGTTTGTAACACTTCTGTAACACTTTTTTGACAGATACTTGTCAAAGATGTCATGCTTGGCAGAGATACAGAGCATCTTTTCATATAAAGTTACATTTGACGGATGTTTCTGAGCTTGAATGGGGATGATTCAGAACCTTCATATGTGGATGAAGAAGTCACACTGGGGTGTGATAATCTGCACCAGTTTAAACTAAACGTCATTTGGAAGCAAAATCAAAACAAAGAGCAGAGAAATATAAAGTGTCTTATACTTCATAATCCATGCTTCATAATCCATGCTTCATAATCCATGCTATTTTATATATATTGACTTGGGGAAAATTTTAGTGGTTGATCAGTTTATGTCTGTCTGTCATCATCAAGAAATCTAAATCCTTTTTGTTTATTTAAGTGCCTCATAAAGCATCTCTTCCAGATCAAACATTTACAGCTGTGATGGCAGGACTACAATCAGACAATAGAAGAGCCTTTTCAAACGGCTTTGATATCAACAGTCCAATAATGAACATCTGTTTAATGGCCAATCAGTAATAGCTGCATTACATTACTGCAATATTTCATCCCTGTCCCCTAAAGCAATAACATGAACAATTGTAGCTTTGGAGAACCTGTGCAGAATTAATTACCTGCAAAGCTCATTTGCACCAGCAAGTACATGATTTACCCTGGTTTGAACACAATGTATATCAAGTGTGGGAGAGCAAGTCTCAGATTTTTAGAAAGAAGTTTCAAACTTCGAATTTAAAGAGCTGAACAGTTGGAGTTGAGTTCTGAATGTTAAATTAAGATTTCCAATCTACATTTTGTGACCAGTTTTGTGACCGTATTGTTTTTCCGCATGATCAATTTATTAATTGACTCACTGATTGGTTGGTAAATCATTTCACCCATAAAACCATGTCAGACGGGATGGGATTTTTACTAGAGTATTCCATAGCACCACAAATCAACACCATAGCCCAGTGCAGTTAAAATAATAAACCCGAAATGAAGCAGAAAGACTAACCCTACCATTCTCTGTAGCTTGTGGTTATTGAAGTTGCTCATGAATGATCAATTGAAAGTTGAATTACTGAATATGTTTAATCACCAAGCTATTTAGTGGCTGCTTTCACATAAAGACTTTTCATTATTTCCCAGTTATATCCATATTAATGTTTCATGAATAGACCCTTTAGATTTTGCTATGCACTGTAAACCATAGCCGCTTAAATCAAAAGTGATTAGCTATTGCCTCTGAAGTCTAAATCTAAATGCCGTTTTAGAGCCTTTATTAAGCCTGCAGGGCCTTTTAATTAAGTAAAGGTAAATACAATACATGCCATCAAGCAGTTGCTCACATATTAATAGCTCTAAATAACTCTTGCTTGTAGCCTCAAATACATTATTTTCATACATTTTCTTTTTATTAAAATGTGTTATTTATTGGAATACATTCTCTTTTGTATGGACATGTAATGTAAGCAAGGTTACTGTAAGCTTTAGTATCTACTGTGTGTCTTACTAAACTATTTATTTTTTTATTCAAAAGAGGAAAATTCTGAAAATGGGGAATTGGATCTGAATGGAATTGATGACAGTGAAATTGAGAGGGTAAGTGTGTGTGTGTGTGTGTGTGTGTGTGTGTGTATGTATGTGTGTGTGTGTGTGTGTGTGTGTGTATATGTATATGTATATATATATATATATATATATATATATATATATATATATATATATATATATATAATTTACTAGCACATTTTACAATATGATACACTTTACTGTCAGAGTGTGCTTGTACCCACAGGAACAAAAGAGCTTAGAACATATTAGTAACATTAAGTTTACAAACGAGAGGAGACCACAAGTCTAATAATAACAGCTACAATAAGAAAGTAACATGTCATATTTTTGCAAGCGCAGATTTTAGACCAATCCTGTAAAGTGGTACCACTCCTTTGGCAGAGCTTCTGACAGAATATGAACACATGAATTATAACATGCGTCTCTGTAGCTTGTCTTTTTTTTTATAGAATATCCAACAGTGGGAGCATCGTATATAATTACTGTTTTTTTTTCCCTCCCTAGTATATCTTAAGTGAAAAAGAAGTCAAAATTAAAACACAGATGTGGATGAAAGAAAATGCTGACTACTTGAAGGATCAGAAGGGTAAGATGTGTGTGGGGGAATCCCAATCAAGTAGTATAGCATGCACTAATTTATTATTGCAGAATCCCTGTGGGTAGCATTTAAATACTAAATTATGTTCTCCGTTTCACAGAAAAAGAAGAAAGGATAGCAAAAGAAAAAGAACTTGGGATCTATAAGGAGCAAAAGGTATATTTAGGCAAAAAGTTAAGTTCCACTTAACAATTACATCCCATATGGCAACCAACAATATGGTCTGTGCATGACACAATTGGCAGCCTGCACGTCCCAAGTACAGTGTCATTTATAGCAGACTGTTTGGCATACCTTGCATATATGTTGTTGCAGTGTGCTAGCAGAGGAGCTGTGCATTGCAAGATGCCGTAGTCTCATCTGTTTGTGGACCTCAACAAGCCTGTTGCACTATTGGGGGGAAAAGCAGATAGAGTAAAAATGCATTGCACATACATAGATCATTGGCAAGGTTTGAACTGAAATCCATAACCCAGAGATATTGTGCTCGATATCCCTAGGGAAATCCAATAAGCTACTGTATCTAGTCAACTGGCAAGAAAATTCACATAAGAAATTATTAGGAATACCAGTATTGTATCGTGTATGTATATAATAACAAAACATATTGCTTCTTTCTTTCTTTCTTTCTTTCTTTCTTTCTTTCTTTTCTTTCTTTCTTTCTTTCTTTTCTTTTTTTTTTTTTTTAGCCTAAGAAGTCCTCTAAAAAGCGAGAGCCTATCCGGGCTAGCACCGCAGGTGAAGCCATTGAGAAGATGTTGGAACAGAAGAAGATCTCCAGTAAGATTAATTATGATGTGCTGCGGGACCTGAACAGCAAAGGAAGCAGCTCTCCCACGCAGGACGAGGAAGGCAGTGAGGAGGGCAGCAGTGCGAGGAAGCCGTCAACCAGCAGAAAATCAGCAAACAGCAGGAGCCTGTCCACTCCTGTCAGCAACATGAGGAAGAGGTACAGTACTGTGCTGGTGATCACACTGCAAACATTTCAGAAGGGGGGAGTGGGAAGGGCTTTTTGCTATTGTTTTCATTTCCACTACCAGGTGGGTTTGTTTTTACAAGAAATACACATGGAATAATTGGACCATGATTGCCTTATACAGTAGATATCAGGTTCTAATCTACAGTTGTGAAATAAGAAATTCTCCATTCCTAATAATTAGTGAGTACAGGTTTTAATTGACCTTGACTGATATTTAGCCATGACTTGGGGTTTGCACTGGCACTCCTCAAAAGACACCAATGGGATCTTATAATGTCCAGCGAGTTCATGGGTTATCGAGCTAACCTTCTCTTCCGATGGAATGGATTTCCTCCAGCATCATGCCTGGTTGAGTTCCCCCACTCAACCACGCTTTCTGCAGCCTGATTATCCATGGATGTCCTCCATCCAGTTCCAAGGTGATATGCCTGCCCAGTTGTATTGCATCATTTTGTAACTGTTTGCATTTGCTGTCCCGCCCCCACAGAAATAATTATACGAAAAATAAATATGATATTGCTATATTTTATGTAGTATTTCCTACATTTAAGGCTTGGCCTTGTAGAATTTCTCTTTCTAGAAAAATGTTGTAGTCTAATAAAATATACTAAAGCATTCTACA
This sequence comes from Acipenser oxyrinchus oxyrinchus, assembly GCA_030684275.1. Lineage (NCBI taxonomy): Eukaryota > Metazoa > Chordata > Actinopteri > Acipenseriformes > Acipenseridae > Acipenser > Acipenser oxyrinchus. The sequence continues at coordinate 3,236,356 of CM060269.1, forward strand.
GCCCCTAAGACTGTCATTGATGAAATCTTCTCAAGTAAATTCACAATAATCCAAAAGAGTATTGGATTGCTTGATTTTCAATTTTACACACCATCAACTAAATGTGACAGTAATCATAATATAAAAGTAGATCCAACAGTCACTATTGCAGTGTGTGTGTTGGAGCCAAAAGTGTTGTGGGTTTTACGTTAACAAAATAAATGGGTTTTGGTGGTGTTGCTGGTCATGGTACAGCAGCCCTCCATCAGTTTGTACTGCCTCAGTTCACATGGCTGTCTGTCAGAAGGTTTTGGTAATCCTGTGTTTGCACAAACGTGGCATCGAAACATCCCTTATCTTGAGTTGTGGTTCCAATTAATAACGTGCCAATTTATTTTCTTGTCCATCTTTTTCTAAGCTATAGCCATCCTTCCCTGTGATTTAAGAAGGGGCTTACACTGCCTGCTTAATCCTGCTGTGACACCCCCTCCCTGTCCAGCCAAACCCTTCCTGTACCTCAGCAATTAAACACAAACTGAATGTTCAAAGATATCCCTGGAGCAATGGCACATGACCCTAAATGCCAACGATGCTGCTCCAATCAATACAGTGGAAGCACAAAATGCAAACAATACATTTCTTTTTTGATACTTTTTTTTTTTTACTGTTGTTGATTCTGCGCTGCTATTACTTTTAATACTGTTCTGCATATCAAGACCTCCTGTTTTTAGTGTAAGTGCTTGATTGTATTTTAGATATGTAATGTCCTTTGTATGTAATCGTAACAACAGAAAAATAGGTGTTGTCCAGAGAAATGGAAAAAGTGAGTCCTGTTGTTCCCATTTGTAAATGCATTGCTTGTGATACTCCACTGGGTTGGTACATCAGAGGGCTTGTGTACTGCAGCAGCAGCAACAAGCTCTTCACTGGAGGGGAGCTCTGTTTTTATGCACATTCAATTATCATCTTTTAGCAACAGTGCCAATTAGCGCCAATTGTGTTTTAAGATCTCAGACTGCTTCCTCCTGGAAGTGTTATTTTCTGCAAGTGCATTTCCCTTTTAATTTCCCCATCTCCATTTAATATGAAAGATGATGCCAAGAAAACAATCACGCAGCGCTTCCATCTGGTGTGTGATTTTTAACATCATGATTTTGTCTTTTGTGTTTGGATTTGTGGAATTTATTTCATTTAGATTGCAAGCCACCTGTTGTGATTTTTATATAAAAAAAAAAATTAAAAAAAACAAACATTTTTGGTAAGCAAGTTTAAGATGCAGTCTTCTATGCATTTATACAGCAGACCTATCCAGGTGACTCTGTGTGTCACTTCGTCAAGTTTAAATGCAGTGAAAAGGAGTAAAGTAGTCCCCTCTTACTCTGGTTAACTGCACAGGACTTGAATAGGATGATGGGTTTTCTGGTCTTGGTAATGCAGTTAAGTTAAATAATTTGATAGGGCATTGATTACTATGTGGCACCCCAGAGCGTGACGCTGTTACAGTATGTGTAAACTTATTTATACATTTTATAGTTTAGACAGTTACACCCTTCTAGGAAAAGCTGTTCTGGGAATAACCACACCTATTTTAATGCTGGTATGTGATTCAGCAGAGGTTGGGAGGAGTTAGACGTAGAATAAATATATACATTAGGCTAAAAACTAGATTATTTTTTGACAACCACCTTTTTACAACATCTTATTGATGTCATTTTATAGTGTGTTTTGCTGGACTTATAAACATTAAAACTAACTTGCAGCTCCCTGGTAAAGGGAATAGGCTGCCAATGCATGCTGGGCATCTGGTTGTAATTTGCTGTGACCCCTTGTGACACATTTGACTGTTCGGCTTTGACCTTGTAGCACTAACTTAAAATAACCTCTTTAAGTAAATTTAGGCTGAAAATAATTGAGACAATGTGGAACAAATTAGACAATAAACATTATATTTAGTTACAGCGAGTGAGTTAAAATAGCAACAGACCCTCAATCACCAGGCTGTGTGAGTGTGGGAAACTGCCTGAACATTGTAAAATAAATGACTGGAATTTAGCATTTACATATCAGCTCCTTAACATACCAATTTCATCGTGCAGTGAACTGTTGCATTACCTTTCTGGGAAAATTCTTGTAAAGCTGTCTGCACACATTTTGTATAATTCATGGCTGTGTATTTGTGTCTGGATCTCTCTTAACCCATATAAATACATCTCTGAACTTGGTGCATAGAAGGTTGATGTGCTTTTAATTTTATTTTTTAAGTTTTAAAATCCATTTATAAATCTAAATCATTGATGCACCTACTAGGTTACTGAACAACTCTTAATACATACAAGTACTGCTCTTAAATGGAGGCGAGCATTTGCATATTCATGAGAGTGATCTGGCACTTTTTATTTCTTTGCTGTAAAACAAAAGCTCTATCATGTCACTGTTCAAAACCTCTCTATTCATGCAAGCTTCAGATAAGTTGCTTATGTAACCACATTTTGTCCATTTAAAATGAAATGAGAGGCTTTCAAGAGTGTTTTAACTTTGAATCCCTATTCCATTAGGCTTTGTGAGTTATTTGGTTTTAGAAAGTGCTGGGGTTCTTACAAGCAGGATAACACAATGGGTGTTGGTGCCTCACTATATAAAGCTCTGGCCTTTGAGCTTGAAGATCTTCTACTTTACTCCAAATGAGCGGCTAAACCGTGGCCTTGTATTCTTTGTGGACGATATAAAATCTGATAACGTTGTTCCAGGAAGAGCATAGGTTTTCCTCTCACTTTACACATACTTGTGTGTACATATACATTTTACTGTACAAGCTTTAGGAATCTAGCTTGTACACTACTTTTAAAGTCAATTTTAGTAAACTTCAACAAGCATATATACAGTCAGCACTCATATATCCGACCCTATAAAATTTTGACTTGTGACGGTCAAGCACGTGTGACGCATATCTGATTATTTTGTTTTGGCCCGTTCCAACCCTTGTCAGTTTTTCAGGGAACACAAAAAAAATACAATATCAAAAATACATATCTGAAAGGACTGTGTTTTAAAATAAGTAGGCTTCCATTTAGATGTACTGTATTGGTTTTGTTGGTACGGACTATATTTAATTCAGAAAAATATGATTCTGAAAATATCATTTGCCAGAACTAAAGAGACCACACGTTAACTGTAATACAGTACATACTTTTAAATCCGGTAGGTGGTATGTAAAACTTAACATTAACGACCTAACAGCAAAATAAAATCTAAATGTCACCCATGCACAGAACTGCGTAAAAAGTAAAAGGCCATGCAATTTAGTAAAAGCAAAAGATGAAGAAAAAAAACAACTAAAAAAACAACACAGTTTCCAGAATTAACAGTATCCCAAGTCAGTGTTCAAAATTGCAGAATATAGTGCTCGATAAGGCCCTAATGTCACAGTTCACAGTTGTAAATGCACAAAAGCAACAAAAGATCACAGATAAAAAAAAAATAATAATAAATACATCGCTGTATCTCAAACTGTTTTAATGATTAGCTGTTGCATTACCCTAGCTTGTCTCGTTCGCTTTGTTTTGGCTGCATATTCGTCAGGTGAAACTGAAGGAAGCGCTGTGTAACTGCACAATATAAGACAGACTGATTTGGCATTAGAGAGAATTAAAAAAAAAAAAAAAAAAAAACGCGGGATGTGACGGATATTCAGATAAATTATAACATTGAAGTGATGGGATTTTTATCAGAAAACTGGTGACGGAGTCGGAAATCGCATGTGACGGGTAAGTGCATTAATTTGTTACATAAATATATATAATGGGGATTGATTTTATTCTTAATACAAGGGCATCTGGGTGTATCTGGGTAACGGATATCCAAGTGCTGTGTGTGTGTATGTGTATGAGCTGCTAAACAGCTTAACAATTTGCCAGCGGTGCTGCACAGAAAATGTTCTGTTCTAGGCTGTTATGCAAAGACATTGTAACAGCGCAGTCATCTATTGCATAAGGAGGTTATCTCTAGTCTTCTGTGGGTTGTTGAGCCAGCAGTCCTACAGATATAGCTGACAGCTGCAGCGTCCCAGAGCTAAGCAAAGGGTGCCCTTCACAAGTTCATTTAATGGTTTTGCAGGAACAGTAAATGCGTCCTATTTCTTTGCAGCACTTCTAGTAGTTCACCCCTGAATCAACACAGCTTTTCAGTGGCTTGTGCCATATCCTGACTTTAAAGTGGATTCTTGCATCCTTTCAGCATTCTGTCTGCCATTCTTTGTCCCTGAAGTGATAGAGAATATTGTATGAGTCTCTCTTATTTTTTAACAATTACTGTTTCACCCATGGCAAGTTGTGAAAAGGAATACATCTGTTTTTAAAATGTGAATAACTTCAAATTGAAGGGGGGCTTTATAAAGAGTGCTGTCTCACTGGAGGGCAGACCTAGTGGCTACTCAAGCCTGACCTTAAAAGGGTTAAGAAAGTGACATGCCCTATTGTTTTGTAGTGATTTATCAGAGCACTGTTGCCAGCCTCTCTTCAGGTCACCCCTTGTCTGACTAATCGGGAGCCTGCCCCTGCTGACGCAAACAATACAGTGGCATCTATCTGTTCTCATGTAGGTCAGACAGCTTGGCTGCAGCATTTTAAGAAAGGCACACTTTGAAGAAGACATGGGCTAAAACTACAGAGACCCGGACATGGCTATGAATTACCAGGCTGTACTTTTAGTGATAGATTTGCAGTTTAATATTAGATTCTACAAGTGCTTTTGAACACCAAAATATAAATCCGTACACACTCTTTTTTTATTACAAATTTAAAGCATTTCGTTAGAGAACAAAATATGCAATTCTTATTTCTATCCTAAAAAAGACTTTTGATGAAAAGCAAATTTGTTCCAAGTTTTCCTATTGTGAGCCAAGACTGTTGGAAACGGCCAATTTTGTGAGTGCTTGCGGATCTCTTCGAGCTTGGAAGGAAGCTTAGAAAGATTTACTGCTTCTTAGTTTTGTATTTTATAAAACTGGATATGCATCAGCAAGCTAGAAGGGGCTTGGGGTAAGACAGGCTCTGGAATGGTAGTTGCTATCAAGTAATGTGAATTTAAAAAAAAAAAAATGCATTGGAATTCTGAAGTTTTCCAAACCTATCCGCTACATAACATCAGGGGAATGGAGGGGAGGGAGGGAGGGGGGGCGGCACTGGCTGTTAAGAGTGAGGGCACTGATACAAAATACAATTATACTGCTGCAATTTGAGAGACTGACTGCAGAGTTGGTGCCCTTACCCTGGCCTCGCTGTATGATAGAAACCAATCAAGGAATATGCTTCATTTCTCCAGTTAGGTTGTTGAAAAAACAGGAACTGAAATGTGGAAAGAGAAGGAAAGTACATCATTATGCTACTCTGTCAATCGCTTATATTGAACCAGACACCATTACATAAAATAAACGGGGATTTTTAAATCAATGGAACAAAAGCACAGCAATTTGGGTAACTTTTCACAGAATGTCCCTGAAGTAATACAAAATGTAAACATTGCAGACTGGATGTAATATTTCTGTATGTTCACAACACTGTTATAAAAAATGAGAGCGAGACGCTTTAAAATATGCAAATATTGCCCGCTAGGGGTGGCTTCATTACCAGCAGTACTTAGTTATAGTCGTAATTTCAAAGCTGCCTTCTCTTTCTGTCACCTGGCTGATCTGTCACAGACTGAGGCTATCCTATTAACATCCGAGAGCTTCCATCTTAATAATCCTTTGGGGCTTATTGGGGTCCATGGAAAAGCAAGCTCCAAAGCCTTGACATCGAAATCGTTTGATGTATTAAAGTGGAATGCCCTTGTTAAACATTTTAATTTGCTTCATTATCAAATATTAGGCACCTATTAATGGCATCATTTCTTGTCACGCTTCAAGCTTGAAATTCTGCACAAAAAATGCATATGTAGAATTGTTGGTGTTGATCATATGCAGAGATAGTTTAATGTAAAGCAGCTAAAATTAGTACCGCTTTTTGAGTGGCCCTTTCTGAAACTGTTCTCAATCCAGTACTGGTGACACACTAATACAAGTTTTCACAGGGCGCTGGAGACACAGTATGAGTATTTGGGCTTTCTGCCAAGTTGAGATTCGTTGCATAAATGGGAAACTCAGCTGTCTTAAACTACTATTACAGTACATACCCTTAACATGAGTTGCAAGCCCAATTAGTGCATTCTCAGTTCCGTGTTTAATCAAGAAGTTTCACATGGTCTCCATCTAGCAACAGGACTACATCTGTTGAGTACAGCAGCAGCTTAGTATGGAATGAGTTGTGCAAGTGAAACACTTGTTCCATACTGTCCCCTTTCTGAAAGGAGATTTCACTATGGCTCGTCGATAAGCAACCACTGGTCAGCTATTAAGCTTATTGATGTTTTGTAAAATATAAATAAGAGACCTGTCACCTAGGGAGGTTCCTAAAAAAATGGATGGTCATGTATCTAAACTACAAGTGAGTGAGGAAACAAGGACTGCATGTGTTCTTTCATCTGAACAAGGCAGCCATGCTGGAACATATTTATATTTTTAGTTGGTTTGACCTTCTTGTCAAAGTGGTTTAGATGGCTTGTTGGATTGACAGAATTGTTTTGTGTGGCACTAACAGGGCTTTCCTGCTTTAAGCCCCTTTAAACCTGGGTTTCCTTGAACTGCAATTTGCTTCATGGTAATACTGACTGATCTGGGCAATGAGTAAATAATCCATAGTTATCGCATTTATTCGATTCTGTGTGGAGCAATCTTAGGAAGCAGAAAAATGCTCTCTGTCAGGGATCCCAAAGTTATTGACGACAACAGTGTCTGTGATTTGATTGGAAGTGGCAGATTTATTTCGGCATGAACTATTTCCATTAGCAGTTCCATCGACCATCTGGCTCAGAGACACGTGCAGCGCTAGACGGACAGGGAACTCGTTAAAGAATTACAAGACTTCTTAGGGCTTCTTTCCACTGCCCAGATGAGCCAGGAAATTGTTGGTTTCAGTACCCTGCCTGGTTTGCTGTACTGTGAAATTATTGACATCACTCCTAGAATCGTTCTTAACTTCAGTTATTCACAGAACTGCTTTCTAGACATGGTAGTTTGAGGTAGAAAACAAATGTGATGTAATCAAGAAATCATGAACGTTTTTCACATTTTCCTTTTTTGATGTTTTAAGCTTAAATGTATCCATCCACATAAACAGATTGGCCATAGATCTCAAAGTAAGATCTGAGCAGGTTGTGTATTAAAAGATGTAGGCTATAGTTTAAACTATTTGTTTTAAATTATATTTTCTCTTCTACAATGTGCTCCACGCTTTTGAGAGGACCTGGTCTTGAAAGGTGCTGTATATGTGCAATGTTGTTGTAGCTACAGTATTGCATTTTAAAAATGCTTATTATATAGGCAGACCTCTTTATAATGACCATATGCGTTGTGTCTAGACTGGTCTTTACAGATGATTTCACATGGAGCATGTACACACATGGTGATTTACCAGAGTGCTCACTATAGACAGGTTGCCCTGAATTATTTTCAGTGTTGCTGTTCCTGAACATCTTCCATCAGTTTTGTTTGGGGCTGTCATTTATTGAATTTTTTTTTTTTTAGCCCAAAGCTCACTCAAGAAGAGTGACAGGCAGAGTTCATGTTCGAGGTCTAAGTTTATCTTAACAAGACACTGTTGCCTTGGCTGGATTGAAAACTAGTGCAAAAAGACTGATTGTAACCTTGAAAAACCCCTTCACTTGGTTTGTCCAGACCTGCTGTTCTATTACTTCTATTAGGCCAAGGCTTTGGGGATTGAGGGGGGGGGGTGTATAGGTAGCAGCCATTCATGATCTAACCACAGAAAACACTGCCAACCATTTTATTATTTCATCAACCCCCAAAAGAAAGCGTTTATTTGTGGACAGAAATGTGAATTTCAAAAGCAACTCGATGCACAGCTTTAAAGCAAGTGTTTTTAAAACTGTCTGCAGCAGGGAAAAAAAAATGAAGATGCTAATTAGGACTGATTTATGAACTTTGGAGGAAAATTGAGATTTGCAGCGTAACTGCAGTGAAAATGTGTAACTCTGGATAAATCAAATGAGCACATTAGAGGGCTGACATTAAGAGAGGTTGAAGAGCTACTTACAGATAAGACATTTTGCCTGGATGCGGAAATCTCCATTTAACCTGCTGTGATGGAGGTCGACCATTCAAACAAATATATAGAAATAAATTATAGCCACTTGTAAAATTCACATATATTGTTGCTGGCTTGGTTTACTCAAGCATATACATGCCTGGATCCTGAAGATGGGATTCCCACATGACATGTAGCTGTCATCTGTCTGCAGAATGCCCCCTAGACCTCTATACTCACTGGCAATAATGCCAAGGTGTTTGTCAGATACAGGGTGTTTTGTGTTTGGCTTTGGGAGATGTAGTTTATTCAATTTCTGCTTTCAGTCAGGTTTTCCTCGGGTGCTGATTTGGAGATAATAGATAGCTAAAGCGCATGCTGTTTTAAGAGTAAGAGACTTTTCACAGTTAAACCAAAGCAGGAGCGTTTCAAACTATAGCTGGCTTATGACAGTCCTCTACTGTGCAGTTATATGTGTTTTGTGTGCGTCTGTGTTGTAAGTATCAAGGGTTTAAACGATAAACAAAAATCATAAACGGTATAGTGTTTTACTAAATCTTTAACCAAAAATATTCTGTTTTATGGGGATCTTGCACAATTGCTTTGCCACTTTTGCACATGCAGTACAGTGCATAACATGTGGCTAATTAGAAAGTGTAGCGTCAGATCACACACCAAATGCTGCTTTTACTTTCATGCACAGAATGCCGACTACCTGACATGTACAGGTAACTTACACAAGCAAACTAGCAATTAAATATTGGGGTTTTTTTGCCATTTAAAAAAATAATAATACCAATATATCAGTTTTGATTGAACAGTGCTTGAAATATTTTAACAAAAGCTACAGTTGTTTCAGTGTTTTCTTGTGTTCGGTAGACTGACATAGTAGAAGTGGGAATTGCAGCAATCACTCCTGTTGGCTTCAAAGTGGAATTTGATGCTGCCAGGTTTATGCAGTCCCGTGGTGCAGCGTGGCTATTAAAGAAACGGAGGTAGGGTGTGATTGAAGCGATGCTACTGAGGCACAGTTAAGTGTTCCAGGGACCACTAGCAAGGAGAGGGCTTTTAGTACAAGTGTGTTTAAAACATGCACATCTCGGAGGAACCAACACCATCTGGGGCATGAAAGGGCATCTTCTCCATTTAGAATCCTACAGCACTGTACAGCATGACTGAAACAGCATGCACATGAACACAGATTCTTCTTGTCTTAAACTGGGTTTCAGATTGTCCAGCTTCAGCACTGAAGAAAAGATTAGACCAGATAGACCTGCAGCAGCTGTCTGGTATTGTGCAATCAGAACTGACCAGCCCATTTTGGGGGGGGGGGGGTTATTGCAGGTGCTTTAGTGTGGTGGGGTCACAGGTTTGATCTTTAGCAGGGGTTAGAGAAAGCTGAGGCATCGGTCTAAAATGCATTATTAATCCCATAAATATAGCTGGCAAACAGACAGGAGCCGGCTGCAAAATAAACCCATTGGAACACAGCATGAAAAACAGAGCTGCCAAGCAACTGCATGACAGTGTAGGAGGAGAACGTATAAAATATCATTTAAAATTGACTTCTAATATATGAATTATCGATATAATAAAAGTCAGTCACATGCGAGTTTGATTTTTAAATTAAGGAACATATTTAGCAGCTGGTTGCCGTATGTAATATATAATAATGATGATTTAGATATCTCTTCACTTTTGCAAATTAATGTGTAATAAAAGCATGTGTAGTGTTGCGCTCCAAAGCAAACTCTGCCCCTGTGTTTAATGTTGCTTGCTGTGGCATTATAATGATCATCATCAGACAGCTTTACTAGTCCTTTACTCTAGACCAGAAGGTCCAACCCTGGCAGATGCGAGACACAATAATGCCAGCCCATTCCTGAGGACTTTATAGTGATGCTGCTATGAAACGGAATGCCCCTGTAGAGGTGTATTACACTGAATTCTTGTAGGAGAGGCATTTGTGAGGAGACGCTTCTTCACACAGAGTGGTGAGGGGATGGGTGGGTTACCTAATCGTGTTGAGGCAGGGTCACTTGGCCTCCTCTCGTTAATTTTGTCTTCTGTTCTTATGACGTAAGAAAACAAATGTTTTTGTTTGTTTTTGGGGTTCATAACAAAAAAGCAGGGATTGCTTTATATGTGGATTAAGTGAAATGTGAGAGAAAGTCTCTATCAACATATAACATTCATTTAAGAGCTTGATTCTCAAAGCTATTTAGTCAAAATCATCATCGGCAAATATTCTTTAGAAAGTAAAAATCCACCCAGTAAAGTTACCAAACCAGAATAAAACGACATTTCACTCAGGGGCTTGCAAGCCGTCTGACTCGGTTACCTACTCTATTACAATTGAATTTTTTTCCTTTCAGAATAAAATAGCGCTAATGGTGGTTTGGAGTAAATAGCTTTGAGAATCTAGTCCCTTTGTGTGAAAATGTATTACCAAGTCTTTTTAGCACAACTATACTGTTTCTGTATTATTTGATGTGCGGATACTCATTTGAATATGTAGCTCTACTGTAGAGATTCTACAGCAAATGGAGAAATAAAAGCGCTGCATGAAGAACGACGATCAGAAACCCATTTCTTTACTGGTTTTATAAAAAAAAAAGTGTGCTGCTAATTCAAGAGAGGCAGTTACTAGAATTAAACATCTGTTTTAACATGAGAGAGATTTTGTACACCCTGTTTTCTTAAGGCCACAGTACTGTACCGCACGCTGCTTCTTATCCCAGGAGTCCTTGTTCTATTTTTTCCCATTCACCAGAACTGGATGAAACGTGTCTGTAGAGTTGAGGACAGATAAAAGGAGGGCTGGTACATCCTCCCTTTGTCATGCTGCTCACTTGTGCATTAACACGCAGACACACCCCAGCCCATAGGAGAACAGCTGTGACCCTAATGATGGCTTGGTGAGATGCTTTGGCTTTCACTAGCCAGACTGTGGAGTGGGCATGGAGGTTGTGCTGCTGTTGATGCTCCATATGGCAGGAGTGGCAGCAGCTGTTCTCTTAATGAAGGCAGGGGCAGCAGGGCACCAGTGGAGTCAGACTGCTGGCTGGGAAGAGTCCGTTTTGCAGTTGTAAGAAGGATTCACCCAAGAGGCTGGAAGCTAATTCATGCCATTCTGAAATATCCAGAGGCACTACCCAGTTCTAAAGACAACGATAGGCCAGTTCTTTGTATTCAGTGTACCTTAAATTAAAAAATGCTGTAGTACTTTGCATAACCTCTAGTGTATTTTCTGTAATCTTCTGCTACTCAAAGCACCGACTGTTTCAAGTATTTTCTATGTGTCTTTATTGGTGTCGGCCGTTTCAAATTTTCATTTTGTTTTCCCGCAAAACTCACAACTAGACCGCATGGCTTCGGAGAACAATTAGCGTTATCTGTCACTTAAAGCATGATCGCTGCAAAAATAAACGCAGAAAATTTTTTTGAAAATTGGGCAGTTTTTAATTAGAAAATGTTCCGCTTAAGCCTAATTGACCGTTAAATTAGGTTTTAACTCGGCTGCATTTGAACTGAAAATCGCTTCTCTATCAAATGTATCTTCGAGTAAAACATTGAGACTCAGATTCTAAGACTTCAGTTGGTTAAATGTATTCTGCCTAATATTTATTATTGACTGTTCAACTATTCTGGATCTGAAAAGGCTAAAACGAAATGGTCGTCTTTTTTTTAAAACTCTCTCTTTTTTTTGTCTAGGTTACGGCCATTAATTTCGACTCAACCCACCAAGAAGCCTGCAACTGAACAGGTAAACCAACTTTTCAGTCTGCTGTTAATTGCCATTTTCTCTACCATTGAGTTAATTGAAACAGCAGTTTGATTTCTCTGTTCACATTTAACATAGGGCTAGACAACGGCTTCAAAATTTCAGTTCTAAGCCTCCTGCTGTAAACCAGTTTTAAACATACAGTAATAGAGGCTGTACTAAAGATACATTTTACTACGAAGTGCTACATTTCATGCATAGTGGAGTTGAAATTGTAATAACCAAAGTGCTTTCACACTGTCAAAAGTTATGGTTCATTTTAGGCAAGACAGTGATGCAAGTTTATTACTTGATTTTCCGCTCATTTAAAAAACAAAGGCTTTGCAGTAATGGCATTGGCACAGTGGTTTAATGTCAGCTTTATTCTTGGCAGTCAATTTAATCTGACAGGCTGTATTTTTAAGATGTACATTTTACATTGGATGTATCTTGGAAAAGTAGGCTATAAAATGTTAAGCAGTAGGATGTTAAAAGGATTTTTTTTTTCCTGAATTGTTCTTTATCTTGGCATCCTATGTTTTTGAAGTTATTGATTCATTATTTCATCAAAATCAATTACAAAAACCAATTGCCAGGATTTTAAGTTAATAAAAAGGCACCCACTACTTCCTGGGGACCATGGGTAAGGATTTTGGAAGTAGTGTTTTGGAAATAAATATTCTTCTGAAACCATTTGTGTTTGATTATTAACAGAGACTTGAGATTCAGATTTTTGACACATGTGTGTGGGGTCAAGCAGTTGGTCGCTAGGCAACACCTAACCAACTCCTGCTGGCGTATAATTGGTTAGAGCTGAATGAAAGACTGATAAGTCTTTGGCATGTGACTCAGCCTGGCCCCTCGCTGGCAAATTAATCGGGCTGCTTTTTCCATCCGTCTGACATGACATTTAGATAATTTTCAATCCTAAAAAAGAAAAGGTAACTCTAATTTGAACAGATGGAGACTTCCAGATTAACATTTAAAATAAACAGTTGCTTGTTAATTATATTTAGATATTGATACAAAAGAAAATGGTTGTATATCCCGTGTGGATAGCCAAGCCAAATGTTACTTCTGAAGACTGTTACTAATGTATTGTATATTTTAACCACAGTATACAGGGTGCCCCATAAGTCAGGCATAATAGACAATATCATTATATATTATGCCAATTAGGATGCTCTCTGTTAAATGGGACAGCCAGACCCCACTGACCATCTGCACTATACATCAAAATGATGTGAATTTGATCCTCTTTGTTGAAAGAAATGTCACACCTGAATGAAATAGAGAGCCAACGGATATTAACAATTATGCCTATGATGTCTTATGGGACATCCTGTATAAATGATATGATTGTTAGGTAGTGTACGTTTCTGTGCAGCTACTCTTGTTTCATCAGGCTTTACGTTTTCTAAATGCTTCTTCCAAATGGCTTTAAATGCACTTTTGCAAAACCTTGATACAATACCCCATTACTTTTTAAAAACAGGTGGATAGCTAGTCTTGAGAAAATATATGTAATTTTTTTCAATGCTTCATGATTGCTCATTATTCACACTTCTCTCATTTGTCTAACTGTGACAGTCTGGAAATGCTCCTAATAATTAGGAGGTCATTCTATTGTTAGTGTCGGGACTTTTTCGAAAAAATAAAGATTAGTCTGATTCTATTTTTTTTTTTTTTTTGTATAATCTTTTTATTTAATCACTGGCCTTGTGAATTAAACAACACCAAATGCGATATGCTTGCAGGGATCTGGCTCCACTTCTTCAGCTGAACCTTCAGGCTCCTCCAAGCCTGTGGTGGTAGAAAGCGGCCCTGTCTTATACAACAACGAGGATGATGCCGAGGAGGAAGAGGAGGAGGAGGAAGAGCCCTGCGTTAGTGCCATGCTGCTCATAGGAGGAAACGGTAGGTGAATATATAATCAGAACAGTGCCCTTTGTGAAAGCCTGTCCAGCTTACAGTTTTTTTTTTGTTTTTTTTTTTAATGTACCTCGTCTCATCCTTTTAAGAGCGAAGCCTCGACATAGCTTCTGCCTAACAGTTCCAACCACCTGCAGATGTGTAGCAACTCGTTATGTGCATATTTGGCTATTAAACTTGTATCACTTTTTTTTTTTTTAAAATGCCATAAACTAAAAATCTACTTTAGAAACAGAAATAAGAAATCCACTGATTCATAATGTAGCGAGGTGCCACGAGTGATTGATAACGGGTGAAGAAAAAGAGACTTCTTGAATGTAACACTTTCCTCAGTCTCTCAGTTGACGTGACAAGGTCACATTCCAGAATGGCAGCTCCTGACAGCTCTTAAGAAACAGAATGAAGCCGTAATTGCAGTTTTTTCAAACCGTATATCAACTACTTGTTGTTTCGTTTTCAGATTATGGCTGTGATGTGGATGACGACGATGGATATTAACATCTGTTAGTTTACTGTGGACTGATAAGATATGCTGCTGCCTGTCAAAAGGTGTATCCTGACCTTGAAAGAATAAGCACTGACAAGCTGATGGGACCTTTCATATGAAACACAATAGATTTTTGCCTTTCTGTGTTTAAGGTAATTTTATGATTATATCACTTGGGACTTAAAAGGCGAAGACAATTATTACCCTGACGCTGCATATGACTGTTCAATTGTAATACTGGAAATAAACTGTCGTGTTTAAGTTTAATTAAATGTCACATCTCACAGTTCCCAGTGCAAAGGAAGTGTGCACCTTGGGGAGATCTTGCTAAAGAAAAAGTACAAACAGGCATACAACAGGCAAACAGCCTAACAGCCTAATGAAAGCAGAAGCAGATTAGATTCTTCATGAAGCTTACCACCTATATGAAGACAGACTTAATCAGGACAAGATATAGCCATGCCTAATTAGTGACCATAAATAAAAGCTTGGTTCGAACAAGGTAATTGAAAACCTATTGTATAATATGTGAATAAATGTCTGTGTAGTGTGTAGGATTTTACTTTTATGAATGAAAGATCAGTGCAACATGGAATGGTGATTCACAAGGATGTAGAAGGACACAGTGTGGACTGGATTGTATTATTTGCAGGAGCTACAGTGAAGGAAAGGAACAATACATTCAAGCACTGTGGGTCTTACCTGGAAAAGCTTTCGTCCCTAAAATGATTTAACGGGAGACCGAAAGCCTTTTTTATTCTAAGCCTTTGGAGGGAATTCATTTGTGTGATGTAGCGAAACATGATTTATAAATGGTGGTTCCATCTGTATAGATATTGTATTTGGGAACTATAATAACCTTGTATCAGATCAGTAAAAGAAAAGCTCTTTATGAGGGTGGAGGGTAGTGTGTTTTTTGTGTATATATATATATTTAAAACATTTCCATTCATTTCATTTTTTGTTATTGTGTATTCTAAATGAATAGGAAGTGTCATCCTGGAGAGAGAAATGGGTCAGATTTATTATTATTTTTTTAATACATTTTTTTTTTTAATGCTGATTACAATTTGGCTGTTGCAATTGAATTTATCTGTAAAAGTCATTTTGTGCAAAGACTCAATCACCCTTTAAAAAACACTTTTTTTAATGAGCGTATGTATATATTGATGGCTCAAATAGGCAAAATGTTGTACTGTATATTATATGTTTACCTCTGTACAACAGTGCGCTCTCAGGTAAATCCCAGAAAAGGGAGTATTAGTGGCACACCTTAGTAAACGGTTTCTTACACTACCTGGCATATTATTTTGTAATGGTGTTGTTTTATTATTATTTATTATCTAAATGAACAAGGTATTATTGAACACTTCAAATCAATGAATTTAAACTGGGATTAAAAAGAGCACAACTACAATTAGTGCAATAAAAAACCCATTAACTAATTCAACTTAGTTAGCCTGCTTCAGAAAGATCATTTGTTTTAGCTGTGAACTGGTTGAATCTGTGAAATATTAGACCCTTGTTTTAATGTGGGATTTTAACACATTCAGTACTACAGTACATATCAATATTTCATGACAACTACTGTGCAGTTCTTTTTTTTCTTTTAATACGGTATATAATATACACGACTGAGCCACCTTGGGAATAGTGAAGCATTCATTAAGATTTTGAATTTAAAATCAAGATGGATCAATAGAAGAGCTAAGGGTGTCTAAAAATTTGAACCTTTTCTTAATAGCTAAAACAGCAGGAGCAACCAGGATACACAATGACAATAAGAAGTCATCCCAAATTATATATATATATATATTTTTTTTTTATAAATACCATTTTACAAATCATGTTTTCTCCCAGGAGAGAGTCCATATGAAAATCCTAGGATACAGTTAGTCGCCGCCAGGTGATCCTCATCAATTCTTTAATTGCAGTGCTACGCTGACTAATCCTTCTGGCATTACTAGAACCATTAGAGCCATTAATACAGATTTACTGCTATTGCAGCAGGTTTTGCTTCACCAGCTTGGATACGCCTCTTGGCTTTTATCACGCAGTTCCCAACTGTTGTAATGCAGGGAGGTGGTACCTCCACCATTTCCGGCACCTATTGTTGTGTGCAGTGCATTCTCTAAGGCTTGGAGCAGAGGGGCAGAGGCTGCCCCATCTTTAATATAATCATGACTGGACCTTCCCATTTGCTCAGTTCATCTTACACTCCCATTACAGAGGTCATTATCTTTTGAGTTTGCAGACACAGCATCCTAGCTAAAGATATGCCAACAGTCTGCGGAGTTTGAACTGCAAACACAAACCAACTTCTCTTTGTCCGGCTCCTGCTACTACAAGCGTAATCAGCTGTAACCACTCCTTTAGATACCTTGGTCACCAATGAATCAATCAACACTTTTAATTCAAAATAATGTATATGTATGTATGTAGAATAGAGGCCACCATGCCGAAACATTAGCTACAGTAGGTTGTGGGGAAGCATGCATCATAGGGGGGGTGCTGTTGTAGTTACATTGTGTAACAAGGTGTAACCTACATGCACACTGCTCAGCTTTGCCTTGGACAACTAGGGTAAAGTACTGCACATAAACAAACACACACACAGACAGACAATATTGAGCATTATTGCTTGCATCGTTACTGTTTATCAATCAGTAGCTTGTATCCAAATTAATTGCCAAGAGGATTTTGATTGTGTGCTGTGGATAAAAATTAAATCATGGTGTTCCTGTTTCATGCATAATTAAAATCTGCAAATCTACTGATTCCAGTGCCACCTTCAGATAGACTGGATGCAGTGTGACGATTTCTTAAACGTAAATTCACTGAACAGCTGACAAATTATCTGTTGTTGTTTTGAAAATCAAATTTACTCCACCGCTGCTGTCAAAATAATTTAGTGTGTCTATATTTGACCGTACAAAAAAAAACAAAAAAAACAACCTTTGCATGCTAAATCTTTGATATAAAGCTGCACGTAATTACAACTGTCTCACAGATCATGTTGACTTCAGAGAGTGGTAGTGAGGCAGTGAGCAGGTAGGAATACTAATGGCGAATGTAATGTACAGCCTAGCAGAAAATCATTATAGATAATCTGGAGGGGGAAAAAAAAATTGCATTATTCTTTTTACTGTGGTACCATTTTTACTCAAGCATCACTGACATTTTGATAATGGAATGTTAAAAGCATTTAAATTCCATGGATTTCTTCCATTTGTCATTTTTAATGGACAAGGGGTGTCAAAATAGTTATTTCTTTATAATCGTGACAGTCCCAAAGGTTGTCACATCATTCATACAGTTAAATAACAGCGAAAAATACAAAGCTGTACTTGTATCTGTATAGTTACCTGTAGTACATACTTTAAACTAATTTAAATAAATGGATTTTCCAATAAAGTTTTTTTTTCTGTTTAAGACTTTAATTTACCTATGCTGAAAAAACAGCAGGGAAACTGTTCTAATTAAGATGTTTGTCTTAAATCTTATTGCACTAAAACAAAAACTACTCTTGCAGGTGGGATAGGTGGAACAGTGGGTTTTATCACTAGAAATGCATGTCTCATTTCAGCCGAGGTCGCCAGTGGACATTTGCTCACATCAGAGGCTCAGGACTACAGTAAATAGCGGGGGGGGGGATTGAAGGGTGTGAAGGTAAGCTCCTTGAAACCTCATCATTTAGGGGAACAAAATTTAAACATAAAAAACAAATATGTATGAAAATGATCCATGTAGTTTTGTCTAATATTTTTTGCACAGATAAGAATAATGTTGTCTCTGTTTGATCTGTCGCCTCTAGTTAAACTAGTCTAGACTAGTGAAAGTAAATTGGTAACAAATGAGTTTTACTGCATTCACTGTAATTGCAATTCCCTCAAATGGCAGTATAATGGAGTTACGATGCAGCTAAAGAGCAGCTACACTCCCATTCTAACTCCACTCTGTTGCTGTTAGGACCAATCTACTGCAGGTGTTTTTCACATATGTTTTACTAAAAACCTTTTTGCACATTAGGAAACTGACCAGCTTGTATAATGGGATTACATCAAGCAAAGAAAAAACTAAAATTTAAAAAGGTTCATGTTTAGAGTAAGCTCTTCATGCTTTAAATATATCAGAAGTATTGATTAGTCATCTTATGCCTGAGTGCATGGAATAGTAAAAAAATAAAATAAATAAAAACACATGTCCTGGCATAAGGATACATCACAACCAAACCTGAACGGAAATGGATCCTCTGAAGCAGTCTAAATCACTCGCATGTAACAGTAAACTGCTTTATTCACTTTCACAACTTTAATGCAAAAACACACCGAATAATATTACACTCTTTTTAGTAGCCAGTCACAAAACTGCACACTTCCAGCGCCCTCAGTATTCAACACTATCCAGTAATCGCTTTTTATATCTTCTACTGCAGTATGCTTTATGTCAATATGTAATAAGAGGTTGAACAAATTGCTAATGTGATGCTATTAATGCCTCACTTTGACCAAGACTACAGAGGAACCTCTCAAACACAAGGCTTACTTTTCAAACCAGTACAAGCAATTTACTGTATATACTCAGACAAAACCTTCTTACCTCATTATTTTTTCATATATATTACATTACACATGATCACCTACAGACTTTTGGGCACAGTTTACATTTTAAAGGTATATATTCACATAGCATTTATCTCCAGTGCTAAGTTACATCGCCCCACCCAAACAAAAAGAAAATTCACAACATTATACCATTTGTAATCTTAAAATGATATCTGTCTGGTCACTGAAGCGAATCTGAGCCACTAACCACTCAACACAGTGTCTTGTGAGTATGAGAGAGCAGGTGACTGAGCTGACGAGAATGCATGGAGGGCGACTGGGGACTTTAGTTAGATCCCCTTGTCATTTTTAATAAACGGTCATGAAATTGCATTATTATTAAAAATGCATTGAACAGTACAGGAGGGACCCATGCAGACAAACATTGTGAATCTTGTATATTTTGGTTAATAGCCTCTTTAAAATCACAAGTGAGTCTTCATAATAGAGATGACCACTGGTCATTTTACAATTAAGCCCCATTTCTACTAAACGAATGCCTGGCATGGCTTGATTTTTCGTGCTCATAATCCCAGAGCAGGTTAGCAGTAATTGTGTTCAGTACATGACATACATGCTTAACTAAGGGCCAGAGCGTTCGTGTCTGTATTGTATCTCTTGGGATGAATAGTTTATATGAGGCGGGTGGCCAAGGTTACTGTCTTAGATCTGCCTACACATATTTACATGAAAACCTGTTTCAGCATTAAAGCAATACAGCAAGTTGGATTTTCTGAAGTAGAGCGGACTGTACATCGGCACTAGCTGTCATCTCCCTGTCCTGCCTCTTTAGCATGCCAGGAGAGAAATGGGCCATCAAGAACACACTGCAGATTTCAGGCACGGACGATGCAATGCTATACAGGTAGTGACTGGAGTGGAGACTATTACTGCAGTCGAGATCTGTTTTATTAAGTATCTCAGTGAGGTGAGCTTACACTTGCTACTGCCACTTCTTGTTCCAATATGTCACCAACTTTAAACTGTGACCTAAGATGGCTGCCATATTGGGGTCATGTGACTCTGGTTTCTGGATGAAGCCGATGTTTTTTGCCTTTCCGTTTTTGCTTCGTGTTTACAAACCGTTCCCCTTACAGGGGTGCTTTGATGTCAGAGATCAATAGTTTTTTTTTACTGTTGCCTGCTGAGTGACTAAAGGCTGGTTTGTGGGGAACGAGCACAAACTATTTTTGGTTACATGACCATGTATTGCCAATAGGGTTGCAAGTTGTGATCCGAAGAAATATAATATGTTGCCTCCTGCATATGCCTGCTACCTTCTGTATCACATTTGTCCACAAGCACATCAAAATCATAAAACACACACACTACCAGGGGAAGCTAAATATACTGCTGCTGTTACTACATAATAATAATAATAATAATAATAATAATAATAATAATAATAATAATAATAATAATAATAATAATAATACTAAAAATCACCATGAGCCAAATATATTGTTCCTAAATTCCTGTTTTACATAGTAATGCAGTGATGAAGTACTGCCTCCCAGAGATTTTCTGGGACTATAAAGTCATGACAAATGCTAACCGCTAGAATATGTTAACTAGCTCTTCCTTTTGACAACCAAGCATAAAATGTAATTCCAAACTGCTACGTATATAACAACACCACTGAATGTATGTACTGTGTACCGGCTGGTAGCATTCAGCTTGACAGCTGCAGGTTGCACTGCTATTGAGGAAGGACCCCAGGCACAGCATTGTAACAGAAATGTACCTTCCTGTTAGAATGGCTACCCAAGGACACCCCTGTGCTAATGAGTCAATCATGGATGCTACACACTGCTTAAGATGGAATTAAAAAAGCCAAGCTGGGAATCATGTCCCCTGATTCTACTAAATGAATGGCAGCAGCAGATGATGGTACCTGTTATTCTTCAGACTGTGCAAAAACATCCTACCCCACATGTGTCGTGGTTAAATAGAGTGGAGACATACTGCTTCATACAAAAGGTACCTTTTTTTTTTTTCCAGGTCTGGAAGTCAGCTTTAACATTTCTCCATTTTACAGGGGAAAAAAGTACTTGAGCACCTAAAGATGTAATTGAATCGAGTCTTGGTGATTTATAAAGTACAGTAGAAGTCAGAGCCCTTATTAGCAAGCTGTGCCAAATGAGCCTTCGTAGTCACCAGATACAACTAGGTTGTCTTGAACTTATTTTCATTATTCAGCGGTTCTGGTAACACTTTACATTAAGTGTCTCTAATTACTGTGTATTTACCTAGTAGTTACTTAGTAAATAAATGTGTACTCACACATAATTACAAAGTTATTATGCATAGTTACAATGTACTTAATGTGTAAATCTTTTTGCATAATCTAACCATAATCCTAACTCTGAACCTAACACCATCCCTTTTCAGATAAAGTTGTCTACTTACAGATATCGTGCATAAAGATTTATATTTTCAGTACATTTTCACTATGCATAATAACATTGTAATTATGTGTACATACACATGTATTTACTACTTAACTACTATGTAAACACACAGTAATTATAGACACTTAATGTAAAGTGTTACTGCAATTCTTTACTGTACCTTTGTCCACACTCTATAAAGATGCTTATGGGTTATTAGACTATGTATTGTTGACCATTGAAATCCTCTCACTACATTACGGGTAGCTGTAACAATACCATGCAGACTGGTAAAGATAAGACTATATAGACAGAAGATATACCATCACATGGGAAGCTTGCTCTTAATGACTTGGGGAAACTGCTTTTTTTTCTTCTTTCGAGGCACCAACCTTACGCAGTGTTCTCCGTGGAGCTGGTTAATAAATCTTGTGTCCTGTGTTGGAATAATCACTCCCGACGGAGACAGAGTTCAAGACGAGTTCAGAACCTTTTGCATCTTGATGATGTAAAACATAGGCTTGGGATGCCAGATCAACATAGAAAAGGCCATCATAACATGGCTTTACACACACGTGGATGATCAGATACTGTTAAACAAGACAAAGATGAGCACCAGCCCAGGAGTGGTTGCAGTTCAGCTGCTTCATTTATTTTGTTTTTCGTCGTAGGCTCTTATTTGATCTCGGTCCCATAATCATTAAACATCCCGTGAGGGGAGAGTGTATGACTTTACAAATCCACCACACCCACTGCTGTTTCAACTGCTAATATATGACAGACCATCGCCGATGACGACTTCATACAGTATTACCAGTGTTATAGGAAATTATTAGGTGAACTCTAACCCGTACACTTTGACCTGTGACCTAAGGTGGATGCCCAATGAGGGCAGGGCACTTTTTGATTTCCAGATGAAAAGACCTAATTCTTCGAGATACTGGATTCCTGCTCGCTACACAACTGCATTCTGGGATTCTCTCATAAGTATTGTACAAGAAAAAAAATAACCCTTTCATGTCAGTTTTTTTGCCATATGACATATTGAGGACTTTTTAAAGTTTCTTCTATATAGAAACAGTACACTTTGTGTTATTCACTTAATGTTTTGCACTGTACGCTGTGGTATTCTTTGTGCTGCTTAGTTGAGTTTCCTTACTGGTATTGTCCAGTAAAATATAACTCTTTTAATGACACTTTGTTACTTATAAAATGATGCACACCACTCTTGACATTAGGGTTTATAGTTCTGTATATACACATGTGTATTATATGATTCTCTCAATACAGTTCCATCGCAGGTGGTGTCCAGTAAACACTAACCATGCCAGGGCTACGCTGCAGTATCAATGATACACATCTCTTTCACTTATCCATGTTTACAAACCGTTCAAGCTGATCTGATCTGATATTCCCTGGGGATGCTTTCGTTTGGTTCACAAAAACACCCATTGCTAGTTTTGTTTAAAAGAATCACATTGCAAGACACAGGTAAGTCCAGCATGGAAGCGGAATGCTACCAAGAGGTTAAAGGCAAGAGATCCTTTTCTGCCTCATGTTTTGCCTGAACATAAACAATGTTTTCTTACTCAAGCATTGTTACTGATTGGAAAGAAAGATCTATGGAGCTCATATGCTCACTGTAATTTATGAAGCTACTTGGTCATAAAGCTACCGTGAATAGATCAGGAACCATATAGAATACATACATATTACAGCTTGTGGCAGTGTGCCCGCCCCTTCTCTTTATATGTTGCGTGTGGTGTGTTAATGTGGGTGTATGAGCATTGGTGCATTTTATAACACTCGTGCTACATAACCTCACATAAACACACCACATGCAACATATCAACAGAAAATACACACAGGGGCGGGCACACTGCCACACAGTTTTATAAAGCAATTCATTCTCCTGACTATCAATTTGTTATGTGCATGACACAGTAAATGCTTGATAAACAGCCTTGTATCCCAGTAGACTGGCCAATTACTCCTCATTGTACTCTTACCCCAACGTGTGCTTATCAAAGGTTACAAGCCCACACAAATCTTACAACAATGCAACTCGTTTATGTTTAGAGATTAAATACATATTATGATGATCATCATCATCATCAAATATTGTGATTAGCTAAACCTATAGAAAGGATGTTATTTATTGTATTTTTTTTTTATACAACGTATAACGCGTTTGGGTAACAGCAGTTATTATTATTATTATTATTATTATTATTATTATTATTATTATTATTATTATTATTATTATTATTATTATTATTGATGTTTTAGTACATTTCTGTGTCCTGGATGGGTTCAAGGCACCCTTTTCTTCTCGTAATTACCAGGAACAAGACAAGCTCTTTTCAGTGATCCTTCACATTCTACATTATTAACCACTTTGATGCTTTGAAATTAAGTCTGTGCTTTGATCTACCCTGCGGTGCAAGCCATCATTACCACTGTGTGTTTATGAGAATGTTCAACTGCTAGCCCGAAGTCTTGCAATAATGAAAGAAACAGAAGGAAAGAAAGGTGCACCTTAGCATGAACAACGAGCCACTGAAAAAAAAAAACCTGAGCTGAAAATCAAAATGCTTTCTGCTGCTCTATTGTTTTACCTGTCTGATCAGTCAGCTGGAATGATCTATAAATGGTTATTCAAACATCTGTCATAACCAGGCAGCTCTTTACAACCTGATCACCTTCAAGTTACAGAGACCATTGGAACCAGAAGCAGATTTATAACTGAATATAAGTATTGACTTTTTTACAGTGGTACTAGTTAAACACATATCTCATCAAGCTCTTGATGCAAACGTGTTCAAATGACCTGCAAAGCCTATTTGACAAGCCGGCCCCCTAGTGGAGTAATGTGGTACATACATAAAAGGTTAATATGCCCCCCCCCCCCCTTTTTTTTTAGTAACATCATGTTATATACATTATGCACTATTTATACCCTATTTATACCCTAATGTATTTCATTATGAATTATGAAGGACTATATGTAGATATATGTGGATCTCTGGCAGCACAAATGAATACAAATCTAAATGAAAAAACAAACAAACAAAACAGCTCAACACATAAAAACCAGTTGAAATTGTGTTGTGTGTTTATGTGGTTTGTGAGGCCAGTGCAACGATTTATCGTGTTTCCTCTGAAAGGGTCACTTCACGTCATTAACTTTCCATTAAAATGGATCTTTCAACGCTCGCAAGCGATATTGTTCCCTAATACATGACTCTTTTTTTTCCTGGCTTCAGCAAAGAGCAGAAATGGTATATAATATAATGTAGAGGGGCTTAAAGACCTTGAGATTACTGTAAAGTCTAATCCGAGAGGCAGTGCAGCCAGTTGATAAAGTATATTGCATTTTCTCATTGACTTGAAGCACAATCTCAAAGGCCACCCTACTATATCGAACCCTTGAGAGCAAAGTGGACTTGAATCAGGCTCTGCGTACATTACTGTATGTTGCTTTACTGGGTCTGTCAGCCAGCTCTCAAAGAGACACAATTAACACACAACAGCAACCACACGTTTAATTAAGAGGTCAGGTCACATGACACGATGACAGCCAGCTATTGCTATCAAAGGAAATAATGATCCCCTTGGATCGACCAGGGTGTGGTCGTTTTCCAATCTGGTCGGGTAACACTTTGTTTAGTTCTGCGTGTTTGTTTTTTTTATGTCTTACTGTCAACTTTAGCCAGGTGTGAAACATTTAGTATTGCATGTCAAATACAGGAGTGTTTCTCCAGAATTGTATTGATTGGTTATAAAAACACAACCCAAACAAAACGTGAACATACAGAAACCATAGCAGGTGTGATGCTTACTGTCTTTGTTGCTTGATCCCGAACAGACTGATTAGAAATGTACTCAATTATGTTACTATTGTTCTGTCCATGAAATATGTCTGTAACATTTATGTAATGCCTTTCTAGTTTTTTTATTAAGTTAATTTGCTAACAGACTGTTGTGATTTGTTTTTAACCGTGAAGCGATAGCTCTGTTTGCTGTAAATTCATATAACATTCTATTTATATATTTCTATATTTCTATAGTGTATTGAGAGGTAAGATTTATTAAGTATATGTAGATAAGGATGCAATTATGATATTGTCTTGTTTATTGTAATATATGTAATGTTTATACAGTTTATTGAAATGGGTAATGTATTGAAATTATTTCGATAGCAGATTATCTAGACATAGATTTTATTACGATGTGCTTGTCCTATCTATTGCACATCTGTAAGATCTATCACTATTCACTATTTATTATAAAATTGAAGCTAATTCAAATGATTTATGGTCCATAAATGTTGACACAGCTAACACATGTTTTTTAATGTTTTTTTTAGTTGTTTATTTTGCACATGGTTTATGCCACATTAACTGATTAAGCTAATTAAGCTAATTGCTTAAATATCTGGATTTTTTTTTACTCTGGTTGCACTGATGATGGTCAAACACTGACTGAAATGTTTGCACTTTGTTCTTTCTGCGCAGTTTGTCGACTGTTGGTTTTCACTCGACTTTGGCGTTGGAGTGCTTTCTTTTCTTCAGTGTGCGGATCTGTGTGGGGCTTGTGTTTATATTGGAGATCGACACACCTGTTCTATTGCTTGTTGGACACTGTTTTCAAGGCGCAGTTAACTGCACTATTCCATTATCACTGGCTACACTGCCACAGCACCAGATTTGCAAATAAATGAAAGTGTTGCTTTGATGTTACACGCAAGCTGATCCTTTCAATGCAATCGCCATGCAGCTCGACACACTTGTCCCATCTGTTTACCAGCCTCTCAATGCCTTCGGTAGGGTTGTGCTAACCCTTTGAACTGACAGTCTACAGCACTGCTAGTAGCATTCTAGCTTCCATGCTTTATCTTCCTCAGTCACTGCATATAATCCAGAAATAATTGGAAATGCCTGTTCTACTGATCATAACTGGTTATAGATGAAGCACATGGGGCATGAACTAGCAGCACAGGAGCAGAGACGCTCTCCCTCATTGTCAGCGCTGTCCACATACCTTTGGATCTGCCCACACATACAATGTGCACATGGCTGCGTGCTGTTTATCACTAATTATAGACACACATCTTGTTATATGGGGTTCACCACTTGCTCTTAATGCATCTTGCAGTCCCATGTCTTACTGATCGGAGTCAGATTTGAACTATTCACACTTTTTAATCTTAAAAGATGAATCAAACCCCTGGTGACATCTACAGATTGGGTTACAAACACCCAGGGCTTTGAATTGCAATTAGAGAAGCTGTCGTAACACCAGGGGCAGGGGAGTACATGACCAGCCCATTCCTGATTACCTTCTCTCCTTATTTCAGGGTCAGTCTGCTCTCCAGAATGGACCTTGGGGTCTTGACCCTTTGAGACTGCTCCTGTCATGCGTATGGAAGCCAGCCAAAGCTGGTCAGAGCTGCTCTTGCCCATCACGACTGGGAATGGCTTCCCACAACTTTTATATTATCAGGGATTCATAACCGTGCATAGCAATCCTTTGAGAGAGTGTTTTATAAATTCAGAGCAGAGACCGATAATGAGAGCTGCCGGGGATGTCTTTGCTGAGAAGTGATCATTAATTTTTCTTGTAAGAGGTCACTGAATTAGATAATGATGAAATCAAAGGACAGATGGAATGGATAATGAGATAAACAGGAGCAGTGTTCTACAAGAGAAGTAAAAGGTGTTGTTAATAACATCTCCATCGCGTTAGAAATAAACAGTAACTGGCTGGAACTAATAATGAACAGGACCTTCCTACATTTGGTAGGTTTTCATCCAACATAATAAAGATTCTTCTCTAGGGCCATCTGAGTGCGTGGGCCCTTGAGCAGTTGCCTGGCTGCACCAACTATTCCTCCGCCTGGGCAGTTGAGTATAATTACATGAAAATACAGCTGATATTTAAGCTGTACAAAGCATCCGCTGGAGTGATAACTAGCAGCGTCTAGTAGGAAGGGAGGAGAAGTGAGGCCTTGGTAACGTCACAGAAATAAAGATACAATTATAGGATGTGCTTACACAGAGCACAACTAAATAACACGGTGTAAGTTAAACTTAATTAATGTGCAACATGTCTTGGCTTTGGTTGAGACACATGTTAGGAGCTGTCGCAGTGAGCTCTAATTGTGGGAGTATCTTTCTCAATGCACGTGAAGACAAGAAAAGGTTGTTTAAAAAAAAAAAAAAAAAGTGTTTGTACAACTTCCTTGCTGCTTGTCACTCCTACATTGCGAGGTTTGACAAGTACGTCCTTGTATAATGCATTCATGTCTATTTATATATATATATATATATATATATATATATTTATATATATATAATTATCTGTGCCACCAAAACGAGGGTGTAATTGAGTGTAAAGTAAAACAGGTTTGAGGATTAAATTTAATCCTCAAAGTTTAGATTTCAAAGGCAATTGCGTGATATACACCTACCATCAACATCAAATACTACGTGGAATTACTGTGTGCCTGTGTGTGTTTGTGATGTCCGTATGGACTCTGTTAAAACACAATTATTCAACAGGGTTTTTTTCTGTATGCTGTCTATAGTTACACATTGAACCTGTTAATAACGACCTGCATGAGTTCATGTAAACCAGGAACAAAGGCTTGTCTTGTGCAGTGGGAATGCTTGAAACAGGACCATTACTTTTGTTTTTCGTTTTGTTTCCTCTATTAGGAGGAATCGGCCAGACATGTCTGAGACAAAGGTCATTTTTTTCTGTACCCTTGAGGTCTAAATTGACACAAAGAATTAAATGGCGAGTCAGATCTAGTTATTGTCTCTAGAAAAAAAAAAGACTATAGGACTGCCATAATAAGCATCAGCCATAACTGTGTGTAGGGTAACTGGGTTGATATTTTTTTTGTTTGAAACTGAATTTTATTGGTTTACGATTCTTTTAATAAACACTATGCTTTATACTGCGACAATTGGGCACATACATACATTATATATTGTATTTCGTCTACTTTGGTATATTAGAGTGATATCTTAAAAGTTTACACACTTTTCTCAGTTATTGAATAAACCAGTGGTCTATCATTTTTAGCATAGCAACATCAAGTCATTTAAAAAACCAAGTCATTCAAATTTAAGTTCTGAAAATGTTCATGGTAGACCTGAAATGCATTGAAATTAAAAGGAATACTGTTGAGTTAGGAAACCTGTTATTCTGTGCTTATAAAGACAAGGAAACAGAATCTGTAAAGCAGTGTTTGAGACTCTTTTCTGCTACGGCAGAAGTAACATAAGCAGTTACAGTGTTCGGAAACAAGGAGCCTCTGTGCTCATGTTGATTAGAGCACAGAGGCCTTCGCAGCATGTGATAATGCATGTGACTAAGCACCAGCTAGCTAATATATACCACTAGCTATTTGGACATGAGGTTTACAGGATAGAACTAAGACCGATCTCTTATTATCAGGAGGGCCCTGAACGACAGCAGGTTAAGGCACATCACAAATATCAAACAATGTAGCTTTTATTACAAAGGAGAACTCAAACAAGTAGAAAAGGAGACAAAAGAAGTGACATCATTCATCAGTTGCTTCACAAAGGCTTGTATGGCATTGTAATGTTAACACTTTAGAAATTGTCAATATGGGAGTGACATGTTGCAGTATCATTGTAGAGATGTAAACTTCAACATACTGCAATCGAAGGCTTTGTTACAAACAGGAAATAACCCCTAATCATATCCATCTCCTTCCTTACCCCTAGCCTTAACTCAAGCTTAACCTTAACCCAAACCATAACCTGAACCGCAACTTGAGTCAGCATGTGACTCTCCGGTGTAACTGATATGCAAGTGACCCCTTTAATTGATAAGCCTTACACTTTTAGACTACAGATGGCAGCCTTCAAGGACTCATGTAGCGTCCTGCACACACGCGTGATTGGATTAAAAGTGTGGCATCACAGCTGGCGTGATCATTGGTGCGTTGCATGTTTAGCTGCACTGGGCTGGACCCCTGTATTACTGTCAATCATGCGCTGCTAATGAAAGGCCTGCTCTTCTTGCTCTGCAGCTCTCCCCGGCATCTGGGTCATTTTTTTTCTTGCCACTAATTGTGACCAGGCTGTCATGAACAAGGGGAGGAAGATATCTCCTTCCAGACAGCTGTCCAGATGGGTGCCTTACAGGCAACAACCTTTTTATTTTGACCGGATGTGCCTCTGATCTGGCCACTGCTTTCCCAATTCAATCCGTGTTTAATTACAAAAGGAAAAAGGACACTTCTAGCATGCCACTGCATTGTTACCTTCTACCTAAAAACAATCGGTATGTTCTACAGCCCTGATAGGAGTACACAGATATATATCTTCTTATTAATACATACTTTACACATGCTGCAATTGATGCTGTTTATTCACTGTTTGTTATCTGGCCAATGCAGAGGAATTTTAGTACGATATATATATAAATTGCAATCCTACTATCGTATTGTTCATCAGATGTACAAAGTGTACAAACCAGAAGTAATGCCTTTTTCTTTTTTTTGCATGTTGAACACTGCCATTAATTAAGGAACAGCTTGAGTCAATGTGGGGGTCGTGAGGCTTTGATCCCTCTGCAACGCATACAATCCCAGAGTTCAGCTTCTTAAAAACCTGCCTGTTTTCATCGGCTCAGGCATCCAATAATCAGATTTTGCAAACACTGAATATATTTTGTCATGATTAATCAATCCTACAATGAAACACGATTGAGTGAGTGTGTGTGTGTATGTATGTGTGTGTGTGTATATATATATATATATATATATATATATATATATATATATATATATATATATATATATATATATACAGTATATATTCTTTAGACAACAGCCATACAGCTTATTTATGTGATAGTTTTATTTTTTTATACCTTAGGGCTTAGTAGGAAGCACACTTAGCTTGAGCCTGAAGGTCACTGGTTCAGTTCCTCCCTCAGGATTAGCTGAAGCTGCTCCTTCTACCAGACAGACACGCACTCTATCTACGAACACCCACACTGAGCACAGAGGCACTGTGGTATATGATGCAGTGTGGTAGTCAGACAAGGCCAGGGGTTCTCAAACCGGGGGCCTGGACCCTGCTGGAGGAGGGGGAGGGGGGGTCGCAGTGTTTTCAGGACAGTTCTGTCTCTAAACACTGCTAGATGAGGAGATGATGGGGGAGGGAGGTGTTCAATAGGTGTTAATACTGCCCCACCTGGAATAAAAAGAGAGAGAGAGAGAGAGAGAGATCCAACAAACCAGAGCTCAAAATAGCTAGAGACTTGTAGCTGTTAAATTTACCCTGATTTCTGCTTATAAGTAACATATGGAAAGAATAGGATTCCAATCCAAATGATAGTAATGCATGTCCTTGAGGAGTAATGATGTACAATTGTCTCTGAGCAGCTAACTGTAGTCCTGCTACTTCACTTCTTAAGAAAAAAAGGCTATTGGTCTTTGTTCCTTATTCTTCCCAATTGTATCTACAAAGTTCTGACTCTCAGCTGAAATTCTGATCATTTGCAAGAGATTTGACCCAGGGGGTTCCATTTTTTCCCCACTTTAATAAATATGTATATACCTGGCATTTCTTGTGCATGTTAATTATTCTGTGAAATGTCTGTTTTGCAATTTAAATTAGTCATTCAACCATGAGCCATTGGTGGTTGTTTTTTTTCAGCTGCTGACGATCACACATTTACATCAACTGATAATTCCCCAAACCTGAGAAGTTTCTGAAAAGTTCAGCCCCAAGTGATATGGCATTCAGTGCCTGACCTAATTAAAGAGTGTATGCAGAGTGTAGAGCAGCATTTCCAGATCCCAAGAATAAAAGAACATGCTGGATCTCTGGGTAATTCTTTTGTAAGAGTTTGAGAGCTACGCTCTCCATGACTCGGTTACAAATTTCTATTTTCTCTGACTAAGTGCCCAGTTCACCTAGAAATATGTGCTGCAGTCAATTCTGCATTTCCTTCCGCATTGATTAAATTGAACCAAAACATGCAGTGCTGATGTCCAGTGAAATCCACGTATCAGTTTCACTCCGCTCTCCTTTAACACACTACAGCAAATGTGTAATGTGCATTTCACCGCTTGTTGGAGATAGCTGTTTGGAGATCATTTTACTGTAATAACCTCAGGCTATTTGGAGGGTTACTAATCTCCCCGGGCATGTGGTGGTGCATATTGTGTGGGAATAGATCAGCTCAAGTTTTTCAGCTCCTTTTCGCTTCACGGTTTCTCAAATATGACAATTATTTTTTTTTTTGCTTTTTGAAATCTGGTCATACTCCTAATAAAGATAAAAGCATTTATATAACAGTGCATACAGTGCAGTGGCAGACAGCAATATTAGATTATATTTGCAGATGCTTGTGTAATGTGATGCACCTATATTGTTTTTTAAGGTTTGCAACAGCAGGAATATTTAAATCTGTATGCACATTTCTGGAGCCATAATGATATGCACACTTACTGTAAGAATACACACACTTCAATCTAAAAGACAGAGGTCATCAAGATCACTATGTTATTATACCTAGTTACAATATACTTAATGTGTCAATCTGTTTGGAAGATGTGCAGAATTAAATCAGAAAAGTGTTAGGGTTAGGGTTAGAGTGAGGGTAAGGGGGTTAGGGGTAAGTTTAGAGTTAGGGTAAGGGATAGGGTTAGGGTAGGTTTACATATGGCTATTGTACATTCCCCTATTCCATATCTATTGACTTAGCTACATACACGCCATTGTTAAGCAAATAGATCAACAGAGGATCACACAGAACATTTGTTCTCCCTGCTTTCAGGAAGGCATAGATTTGTCAAGTACCTGTATCTTAGATGAAGTGACAGAGCATTTGTTAAAAAAACAATTTGTCAGCTACACCGGACACAAAATGACTTTATTTGTTGATAGCACAGCCATATCATTTCTCAAAACATGTTAACTTCTCAAAGGGGTATTGTCATGTGTAGCGTGATTACCAAACTCTTCACAACTAAATATGATTTGCACAACATTACATTATTAGCAGTGTCATTTTTCATTGGTTGCTTGCTAAAATAAAAAATAAAAATTAAAAACATGGTGTGATAGAAAGCTGAAGCCAGTCAATCCTTGTAATGTATCCCACTGTCATCATGAGAAGCAAGCACATAAAGGTAATGGCAGCTTTCCTAAGCCTGATCCTGTTGGAAGTAGTGTGCTGTTTCACGGCATTGTAACAATGATTCTGTGAAGTGAGTATTCCACATTCTACTTTACCATTGTTCCATATATTTAATTAGATTACCTGTCAAGTCATGTGATAAGAACTAGTGTTAGGAATAACACAACCTATAGCAATGCCAATGTTATTAAAGATGTACATATCAATCCGTTTTTAATCTTTGTCTCAGTCACAGATATGCTTCCAATATGATGCTTCTTTACCCTAGCTGCCATTCTTGTTTTTGTTACAGCTTAGCTGAGCTCATTAAAATACTGTACTTTCGGGTTTAACAACTCATGTTGTGGCCACCGGGGCCCATTAAAATATATTCTGGACTCCTTTTAGTTACCAGAAAACTAATGGTAGTTGAGCTGTTTCTTTGCAGGCACTTTTTTATGCTGCCTAAATTAGTCACTATTGTACTGGAAACATCTATTTTATTTTTAAATTTTATTGTAATCTTTAGAATTGGGGGGAAAGAAAAAGTTGAATACATATGGAAACATATATGAATGTGATACACTGTGTTGATCAATATATACAAACACACAATTTAATAACTGGTACCTGCTTGTCATTAATTGTTGAGTTTCTTGTACATAATATTGGCGATCCAGACAATCTGGTAAAAAATCTTTACATTCATGTTTTGGCATCCATTAAATGACAGATTCAAAAAGTGTCTAACCTGATCTCGGTAATATTTTGTTTAGGCTGTCACCCTATGTAAAAGTGATAACGCTGTTCAGAAATGACTACAAATAGGCAGATGAGAAGAACGTCTGAGGTTATGTAAGACTAACCTCAATACTCCAGAAGCACAGATGGTACACAGGCTCCCTTGAGGCCAATCAAAAGGATTGCACACTTCATAAACGTTCAGAACTGAAAGAAAGCGGATACTTTTATGAAAGAAATCCCTTTCTTTGTCATACGCTCTTACAACCACAAAAAAAAAATTATATAATTATGACCATCTGTTTTCTTGTGCTGAAGCATTTACATTCATCTCTCAAAAGCAGACACTGTGGCACATGCCATGCTGCATCTAAAAAATAAAGAGATCTTCGGGTTATCAACGGAACTCTACTGCGATGACAATCCATTGATTGGAAACCTCAGCAATCCAACGATGTCCCCCCTCCTTAAATCTGCAAGATGTCTGCTCTCTTTGGTTCTTCTGAGGGTTTTTCCCCCCCATAAAACAAAGCAAAGCAAAGCTACGGTTTTATAACCTTTAGAAAGAGTCTGCTCTGCATATGTCAATGGCTCCTTTTATAATGTGAAGAAATTGTCAGAAAATGAGTACAATATTTGTGAATTCACACTGGTACTTCAGCTTTCAAATACTTTCACATATACATTGTAACTACACAGATATGGCTGCAATACAGTGTACATAATGACACCTGAAGTGTTGCCAATAGTGGATTCAGTCTTTTCAATAGCCTCAGATGAACACCTTGGTGCAGACTGTTCATTCATTACTGTGGCCAATGTAGAGGGGAGGGTTTTGCCTTGTTCACCAGATCTGCTCAGAAGAAGATGAAGACGATTTCCAGCACAAAGAGCCTATATATATATATATATATATATATATATATATATATATATATATATATATATATATATATATATGTTGGTTTGCTGTGTTGATCTCATATTGTTGGGTTTAACAGAAACACACATTCTGACAAATGTGTACATTTTATTTTAACACATCACATTGAAAAGCAACACAAGTTAAAAATGCCTCCAGAGGTGAAAAGCAAGTGCATTAACCCACTTCGTCGCCTCTGTTCTAAGTTTCTAGTGGAAAGCACTTGGCTTCAGCACTGAATTACCAACATGCTAGTGAATACATTCCTTCAGACAAAGTTCTGTTGCAATTACTGTGTCAGAGAAACATAGCAGATGGGAAGTGTAACTTGCCTCCGTGAAGTTGGCAGGTCTTTTAAAACTTCTGTGTACAAATCACTGCCATGGGATGTTTCCCATAACATTTACATTTATTAAGTTCCAAGTTTCCTTTTTCCCAGATCATTCATAAAAATGCAACACCTGGTCATTGCAAACAAGATATAAAATCGACTGATTTTCTTTTTGGCTTACAAACTGGCAACTCAGAAGCATTTGCTTTCTGTCTGTTTCTCAAAATGCAACTATTGAACCGAATGTTAATAATATTTGACTGCATGGGATCAAAGCATTTCCAATACAGCCAGGGAACTACAGTATGTGAATATACCAGCACAGATTATTACATCATACTGTATATTGAGTGAGATTCTTTTTTAACAGTCTCGCTTTTAAAAGACACTAATTCTTAATACATTTCAATGGAGTATTTAAAACCTCACCCCATTTTTTGCATCATTAATGTTAGACAAATAAATAAATGTCTCACAATGAACTGGGGGGTGAAGTATGTAGTACAGTATATACACGGTATATGTTATTAGCTTGTAATGATTTAAATCTGGCTACGATACACACACTGAAATCCAGGATCTGCTAAACGCATAATGAGTTCGCTTACTTACGGTCAATGCACATTCTGCAAAAAATTTGCTAGCTTATTTTGAGAACGCTGTTTTCTGGGTATTAGCTTTATGAGAAGGTGAATTCAATATCCGAAGAGCCTTAACTATTGATTCAGGCTTATGCTCATCAGTTTTTCCAGTTCATTTTCCCTCTGCCTCCAAGGGCAATCACTCACCTGTGACTGAGGTAAGTGACCTTACTGTGATTGAGATCAGCAAGACTGATTTATCTCTTGAGCGAGGTCAAGAGATAAATCTTCATCTCCCAGCAGAGTTGCAGTTGCAAGCTAATGAGTAACACTTTTTTATGGTAAAAGTTACTACATTTATTTATTAGGTTGTTTTTTTTAATGACTTTTTTGGAACATTTATTCTTATGTTTCGAAATATATCTTAACCCTCAAGAAAGCTCACAGAAACGAATGAGCAGGCCCCCTGTTTTGGAATGAGAGTTCTTCTGTGGTTTCTAGAAGGCAACGCTAAGCAGAGGCTGTCTGCAGAACTAACAGATTTTTCTTTAAAATGCTGAATTAACAAATAAGGAAAACCGTCATTAACAAAATCCGATTCTTGAGCGGTTTTTTTAGAAAGCCTTTACAGGATACCGTTTTAATAGAGACTTGCATACCTTTACTGGTTGTCATATTAGATCAAGCATTATTCCACAGATTGTAATTCAGACATCTGTTCATTTTGTGAGGAACTGTGAGGAAGTAAACACATTTGCTTCATGCCATCTGTTGCAGTTTTGACAACAGTGGAGGAACTGGAGAAGAAGTTGCATCAGTGTCGCTGCCTGAGCTTTTTCACACTGGTGAAGGTGATTCCCAACGTGTCTTTCCTTGCACAGTCCTGCTGTAGCACACAGTAAATGACATAGCCAGCTGAGGAAAGTGCTGAATCGGAAGTGAGTGCCTGGCAAGGAGAAATATCTTGAATAAAACACATTAGCAGATTAATATTTTGCTGTTTATCAATCTTCAACTGATCATGCCGGTACTAGCAGAATGCTAAACTAAATGGTTAACATGTCCAAAAAATCAGTGATGCTTTGTAATTGCTGCTTCTATTTATTGCAAAGCTAAATGACAAAGCTAGCATTACCCGCCTTAGATTACTGTACCTGCCTCACTAACTATCGGCTTTTGACATGGCCAGAGGTAACAACCCATAATGAAGATTATCACAAAAAAAGCAACAATTAGTGTCGACTTTAAATGACCTCTGTAAATGAGCTGAGCTGAAGAGTAGTTTTGTTTGCTGCAGTAAGTATTGCAAGAGAACCAGAGTTTAAAGCTGATCAGCAAAAGTTGGGAATTGTATTACATGTTTACTGGTTTCTAACTCAACAAACTGGTTCATTCTATTGACATCTAAGAACCTCGCAAAACCAGCTCTGACCAGCTTAAAACTGTGCACTGTTCATTGCTGGAATTCTAAAGAGGGATGACTGAAGATCATATTAAAGTCTAGATTATAATGAAGGAGTTAATGTATGTAGGATGGATTCAAGAACATAACAATGGTCCCACCTTGTAGTCTTTGTTTTATTCATTTATTTCAGTATTTTCTGGTGACATATTTTTCATAAATGAGTAGTTATCAGCCTAATCTTCCTACTGTTCATTACCCAGTTTCCATTGTTTCTCAGTCTTTATTTTGCTCGCAGCAAATCATAATTTGTTTTGATGTCTATTTTAAGCTTGTCATGGTCTTATTCGGGTCATTATCACATTACTCCTTGGGAGAGCCTCCCTCTCTTCAGTCAGATTAAATGAACTATATTACGGAGATCACATTGGCACCTTTGCATTGTGTGACTTTGCTGTTCGTTGCCGTGGTACTGAAAGCTCCAGGTCCGGAGGAAAGGTCCTGGAGCAGGTGAGGGGAAGACAAGCTCTGACAAAACTTCATTGAAAGCTATGTTTAAATCCTGTGCATTGATAATTACAATTATCATATAGAACACAGTGCAGCTTTACTTTTAAATAAAAATATAGCAGGTGCTGGGCTTAACTTTGCATGAATGATGAACAGACTCGTCAGCATCCGTCTCTTTGAAACAATATTTGTTGAAGGGGCTAATATCAATTCTAAACAATCTATATATTTTCCTATAATAATCACATGCATTTTTCTACTTGACAATAGGAAAAACATTATGTTTTAATTGTATCAAGTGAAATATTTATAGCACATATACAATGTTACCCTTCAGGGAGGTATATAACTGCTGTATTAGTAAGAATCATATCAATCTATATGAATAGCTGAACAATGTAGAATGTATTCTAAATCAAAAGTGACACACAGCTACATATATATAATGTACAATAGATGGTAATAGATAGTCATCTATGTTTTGGTACAGTATGTGAGATTTGCTGGAGGAATCTGGTTTAAGTCTTTCCTCATATGTGATGGGAACAGAAAATAAAGAACATCATGTTACTGTTACTTTCTTTGGACAGTCTGTTTTATTTTTTAAGTTTCATGGCTTTCAACGGCTATTTTTATGTCACAGTTCTGTAGCAACAGCTATTAAAGATTTCAAGGCTTCTCAGAGATCTCTATGAAGCCTGAATGTTTTATCTTGATCAACACTCACAATGATCAGAGTGGCCCTGTGTTCTACCTCTCCTGTTGCACCCCAATACAATGCCCCCCCCCATCCCCCCACCCCTCACACACACTACATGCTTTGGTGTTGCTAAATGCAAATTGTCAAAATTTAATCCAGGCAAGATTCAAAAGGGAGCCTGCTGTCTACTCATGCCACTTGCACCCTTGCATTAATTTATCAGAAGGAAACAAACACAGCTACCAAGAGACCGTTAACTCCAAGAGCAGCCTCCCCTGCCATACCCCCCCGCCCCCCAAGCCTGGCCTCTGCCATGCATGACTGTCATGTACAGGGGATCGGTTCCTAAACTTGGGATACTGTGCTGCGTGTTAGATCTGATCTTTATAGGGGATTGTGCTATAAGTATACTGAACTTGTATGTCAGATTATTTAAATCTTATTGCACAAAAGGAAAAAGAGAAGACTGCAATGGCACCTCGCTAGTGGAATGCAGTGTTCTGTCTCCTCGCTAGTGGAATGCAGTGTTCTGTCTCCTCGCTAGTGGAATGCAGTGTTCTGTCTCCTCGCTAGTGGAATGCAGTGTTCTGTCTCCTCGCTAGTGGAATGCAGTGTTCTGTCTCCTCGCTAGTGGAATGCAGTGTTCTGTCTCCTCGCTAGTGGAATGCAGTGTTCTGTCTCCTCGCTAGTGGAATGCAGTGTTCTGTCTCCTCGCTAGTGGAATGCAGTGTTCTGTCTCCTCGCTAGTGGAATGCAGTGTTCTGTCTCCTCGCTAGTGGAATGCAGTGTTCTGTCTCCTCGCTAGTGGAATGCAGTGTTCTGTCTCCTCGCTAGTGGAAAGCAGTGTTCTGTCTCCTCGCTAGTGGAATGCAGTGTTCTGTCTCCTCGCTAGTGGAATGCAGTGTTCTGTCTCCTCGCTAGTGGAATGCAGTGTTCTGTCTCCTCGCTAGTGGAATGCAGTGTTCTGTCTCCTCGCTAGTGGAATGCAGTGTTCTGTCTCCTCGCTAGTGGAAAGTAGTGTTCTGTCTCCTCGCTAGTGGAATGCAGTGTTCTGTCTCCTCACTAGTGGAATGCAGTGTTCTGTCACCTCGCTAGTGGAATGCAGTGTTCTGTCTTTGCACCTCCAGCTTATCTTTAAACTGGTCTTAGCCTCTGCATCTGCATCTGATTCTCATTAATGTGGTTCTGCGTCTGAAGGAACAATTTCAAATCTGTGTTTTCTGTCTCTTAGTAAAAAGAAGGCTTAATTTGTCTACTGTGCAAACGTTTAGATTAAACAAACAAGAAAAGGTTAACAAGTTGGTAAGAGCTCAGCCGAGCTTAATCAAGAAAGAGATGGCATAATTAAAGCCCCTGTTAATCAATATAATTACAGTTCCTGTTCATCAATTCCAACAATCGGCTCTTTAAAGAAAAAGAAAAAAAGCTGCCTGAAGACTTGGCAAGCATCTGCTTATGACTCACTGAGAAATTAGCAAATACTGAAAATATTATTGAAAAAACACAATGCATAATTCCAGAAATAGCTTAGCTGGGAGTGTTGCTGCTGTCCTATTTGTGTAAGACCACTTTGAACACTATCTTGTTTGTGTTCAAATTTATTTTTTTTTGTTCATTTGCAGAGGTGGAAAACACAAGCAGCGCCTCCCTCAAAACAGAGACACTCGTAGGACTTTATTCAAAGCAGTCCCAGGCTCTTGTTTACCACTGCTGTACAGTACCTCTCCTCCCACTTACTAAAGGATCCCTTTCTTGTATTTTTCTTTCACAATAAAGGAGTTTGTGATGTTATGTAAATGCCTCCATATTGTTTTTCACACAACAGGTGCCCGGGGCCTTTGGAACTGGCAGAAGCTCAAACATCTGCTACAGGAATCCCCCTTCTGCACAAGAAAGCAAGAAGAAGAAGAAGAAGAAGAAGAAGAAGAAGAAGAAGAAGAAGAAAGAGACACCGATGTACAGTTTTCTCCCACATTAACTCTATCTACTGCAGTCAGGAGCTGTGAGGAAAGGACTCTCGGGTTACTGTTAGTTAAGGTTGATCAGTTACAAAACAAAACAAAACAAACAAACAAAAAAACAACAAAGACAAATTACATAATATCAGTGATAAAAAAAGTTTACATTTTAGTTAAAGCCGTGGTACAATATTAACCCATTAAGTGCCATTGTCCTCATTTGAGGACAGGCTACTTTGTAATGTTTTAGAATATTTTTTAACTGGCATCTACCTGATATTTAAATTTTCTCTTTAACTATACGGTTATGATAAC
Source organism: Acipenser oxyrinchus oxyrinchus (assembly GCA_030684275.1). Lineage (NCBI taxonomy): Eukaryota > Metazoa > Chordata > Actinopteri > Acipenseriformes > Acipenseridae > Acipenser > Acipenser oxyrinchus. Next base: position 3,276,284 of record CM060269.1, read on the forward strand.
TTACTCTAATTTTGTTAACCCCAAAAGTTAAGTCTAAATGTAACTGTTAATTCTGCAAATATAGCTCTCGAGAGGCTTTTATGATGCCTCTTTATGATAATCCTGCAGCTTTATTCTCATAACTTACATGGATGTACAGTAGAACTCCACACCATCAATCAATCAATCAATCAAATTTTATTTGTATAGCGCCTTTCATGCCAAGGCATCCCAAAGCGTTTCACATTACAAATAAATTTACTATACAATAATATAATATAATATAATATACAATAAAATATCAACAACAACAAAAAAACACACATATTAACAAAACTCTGAAATAGGCCACCCCAATCTACAAAAAGGCCTCTGCATAAAGATGTGTTTTAAGATATGATTTAACACCAGACTAACAGACTTTTTAAAGTTATACTTCCTCCTGGATTTCAATTGTCTTACTTGGTCCAAATGATATTCATTGCAGTTCTTTGTTTTAAGTTACACCTGTAGCTCATTTAAAACTGGAACTCAAACAGAGGCTAAAAACAAACAAATATACGTGTTACATGATCAGTTAAAGGCAAAAAGAAAGAGTCATTTTAATTATAGTGATTTTACAAGAGTCGACCTTTGGGAACAATAGTTTGCAATTCAGATGTAATGTAAGTCATGTTCCTGCCTGGATATGAAGGTCAGTATTTTAATAAGCTTCAACTCAGACTCTTATTAAAGGTTTTTTTCTTCTATTTTTCAGAGGGTGATTTATGCCCCTTTTGACACATGCTTAAGACATGTAGGTTATTAAGCCACTCAGAAGAATAAGCCACAGAAGAAATGAATAAAACAAGGATGTTTAAGAGCCTAAGGATCGTGAGAAAAAGTACAAAGATTCAATTCATCAATACGGAACACAGGATAATTGATTTGAGAAATCCTGAAAGGATTAACAACTACTGTAATTAGTGACCCTATCAAAGTATTACAATAACATCAGGGCTTAGACGATGCTTTTTCCAGTTAGTTAGTCAAGCCACTTTAAATAATCATTTTGCTCAAGAGCAAATTATATTCTGCAAAAAAGTTTACGTTGCATTTTAAAGTTTAAGTGAGACGCACAGTGTCTCTATATCCTTACTTATCTCTATCCATATAGTAGCAAGCCTATACACCCTAACCTTATCCCAGCTCGAACTTCAAGACTGTTCCATATGACACTGCAGATGGTATCCACATTAGATAACATTAACACCAGGTTTGGGTTGCACTGCTTCAGTCAGACCTGCTCAATGTCTTCAATAAGGTACATGCGTTTGAAAGCGAGTCATTACTGACAGTCTGCAAGTCTAACAAGACATGTAGATATTAATAAGTGCTCTACAGAAAGAAAGTTGGTTTGAAGTTAATTCAGGGAGAAGTGAGGATGTCCTGTTTAATGTGTAATCATGCCCTTCACTGGTATAACATGCTTTACTGTGGTAAATATACAAGGAGGCTCTGCAATGGGCTACAGATACAATTCCATCAGATACGACAGCTATAATAATTAAAAAAGAAAGCCTAAACAATTTCAAAATAAATAGTACCTGTAAGGTTTTAAGTAATGGCTTATGAGACTATGAATTGCAAGTATAAATCCAGCAACAAGCTGAAGTGATAGTGCAATGGAGCAATCAATCGGTTGAATGTGCCACTGGTTAGATTAAATTGGAGAGTTTTAGACAGTCGACATGCAAGCAACTACCCCCAAGTGGCAAAAAACACACAGCAGTCTCTTGCCCTGGGGTAGAAAACTGAATCACTCTCTGCTGCTCAGAATGGGGTTTGAAGTCCGTTTAGAGGACAGAGAGAGAGAGAGCATTTCAGTCCTGCAATACTATACTCTGCCTGACCTTGATAACTAACCACTGTGTTTATCACAAGGAATTGTCCTATTCTGCAGCACTAGCTCAGTGATATTAAGATTTTGCAAAGCAAAACCTACTGTAGATTGGGCTCACAAATACTGTACCATCAAAAGGCCAGCCTGCTCCGACTGGTGCAACATTCACTCTAAAGTGGTACCAAGAGTTCTTAGCTGACATTGACAATGACTTTGATTTTTAACGTTTATTTTTACTAGTTTCTTTTGGTAAATAAATGAATGCAAAGATGTTACAGTGAAAAGGGGTTTAAACCATCATAAAAATCCACACAACCATTTCTGATCTGCTTGACACCAGTTCTGACCACAGCTATAATTTTTCACAGCAGTTTGATAACCCCAGGAGACTTTAGAAAGCGATACGTATAATGTAGAAATTTAAAATCAATAAATAAAATTAAAGTTCTTAGCAGGCTTCACAGTCTGGTATACCCTGGATGACATGAAGGGGCATCCATATTCAATCACTTTAAAAACAAGCACATTTATTTACCAGGGAAGGGTGCATTTATGAGCTGAAGCCCTACTTCCCCCATTACATATTTATATTATGTAAATGCAATGGGTCTTTACACAGTATGAAAAGGGAATTCATTTGAATTTCTACATTAAGGGAAATACAAATATATGTGGTCCCCCTCCACCAGCCTGAAATAGAAAGCTTCTTCGGAAGTGTAGTTTGCAGTAAATCACGTAATCTCACTGACATACACTCGGTTTCAGGGTTGTGATACTCAAATTGCTTGTTCCTGGTTGCCAATTCCCAGACCTAATTCAGTCCTACTCAATATCCTCAATAAGCAACTGTGATTTTTTTTTTAAAACTGTCAGAAAATGACAAAGTATCTACCACACATGAGCGGAGACACTGCACACACACCCAGCTGCTAGAGACAGTCTGAAAAGTGAAAGTGATGTGACAGTTCATTCATTTTAGCAACCAATAAAATAGTCTCCTGATTTAGACGTTATTTTTATTTTTGGCTAAATAATTCAAGTGATCTAATCTGTTTCCCTAATCTTATAACAACCAGGATCCCAGTAGAAAGATGAGTGCCGTCTCCTTTAAAAAGGGCAAATTCATTGCATTATTAATATGTAAGTTGATGCCTTCTGAAGTATAGCTAGAGGTTTTTGCTAGAAGGGATCTAGTGTGGCTATACTAAATAGAAAAGCTTGCAATGTCCATAGTGTCAACAGCAATCATATTCAATTCAGTGAACTGTGATGCACTACCAAATATAATGGGAATATTGTTATTTAAATTCTACAATAATCTGATGTTCAGAAGCACTAATGGATTGTAAGAATCATGTATACATGTGAAAAGTGTCATCTTTACAAGGCCTGCCTGTCTTTGTTACCGTGCTACTCATTGGCAAATCACAATTCATCTGAACCTGGTATTTCTGTCTAATTTACTTTGTGACTATTCTACATTTCCAAGTACAATAGAAACACAAAGTCAGTCACATTTGGAATAAATCTAATTTACGATCATAAATTCTGTCCATTTAACAATAATATCTACTCTTGACATTCCTGTATATACCCACACACCTACATGACCTGGATGCAAGCACTTGAATGACTGGCCCTGTTATATTTTGAAAGCTTTATTTAACCAGGATACAGAACCCAGGGGTGAGAACTGAAGATCATTTGGTCACTGGACCATTTCTGTTTGAAGGACAGCAATCCCATTGGAGACAGTATGGTCTGTTGGTTAGAACACTGGACTAAGTGCAAGGACATTCTGGCGGCTGACGTCCCTGGGAAAGACATTTGACCCCAGCCCCACCCAGCTGTAAACTTGAGAAGCAGCAGGTCAGGGTTCACTGGAAATGACATGTTGCCTCTGTTGGGCTCTTCTTAAGCTAATAAACAAACAGACACTGAGATCAATGGGGGACAGGGGTCCTTGCTAGACAGAGCAATGACACCTGTGCATTACAATCAGCAGCAGCAATGCTGCAAGTACTGTAAGCTTCAGATGATATTGTCACAGACAATTTCCCCCAACCTTTTTTATGATGCCTGCAACCGTTCTGAGTTATTCTTCTCAAGTGGCGCTGCTCATATATAGATTTTTATTTTTAAAATGTTTTGAGCCGGCTTCAAGGCTTTTGAAAGTTTATCACTTAAGACGCTATTTACCAAACCAATATCTCAAACAAAAACACAACAGATAAATATTGTGATGAATATTATTACTAATAAATGATCACCAGGGCAGAAAGAAGCAACTGTGGATTTTAATGAGGATGAAGTACAGTAGGACAATGTGTGCTCGTCGTAAACACTTTTCTTAGGGTTGAGCCAGGTAGTGAACAGTGATTTTAAAATATAACAAATCAATCTTAATAAGGCCCAGGCTTCTCAATCACCCTTGCCGCACATAATGACACAGTGTGATTTAGAAAATAAAATAAGAGACATAAAAAAATAAAGAAAGAATTAAAATTCTTGAATGGGCCACAATGCATTTAACTGCACAGACACAGTGTACAACATAATGTATTTGTCCTGTGTATATATATATATATATATATATATATATAGTAAGAACAATAATTACTGTATAACCACATGCGTCTGTTGCAGATGATGTGAGATGCCAATATAATGTCCAATTCATAATATTCATACTTTATATATTCATACTATAAAACTGTTGAGAATGATATATTCCTGATGTATTGATGTGGGGACACAGTGTGCAACATTCACATCCCACTAGAGCCAGTTGGTTTGGGACAGGGAGATTTCCAGATCCCAGTCCCGCTCGACAGGGGACCTGCTCTCCTCAGTGATGGATTAATTGTCTGTCTCGCAGATGGAAAGGGAGCAAAGTCAGAGCCGAACAACTTCACACCGCGGAACAGATCACTTGCTGTTGACCCCGGTGGTGTTACCTTACCTCGCTTCAACTCTGGCTCCGTCTTTTTGCAATATGAGTCGCTCCAGGCATTATGTTAGGAAATGCAGGCAATTGCAGGTGAAAGAGTTCTGGAATTGAGTTTTTATTTTATTACTTCTTTTTTATTATTGATCAGTTGATTGACTGATTCACACTTGGGAGCAGGCTATGCCTGATTCTGAATTCAATAGTGTGTGCTGTATTGTGCTTCAGTATCTAGGGGTACATCTACTGTTTTGCATTGGTAAGCAAGGATATTTTTTCATTTTCCCCTTATTCTTTATTCTGTATAGTATTGATTCATATAATAGCCAGGGTACTGATAACTGTTCTCATAAATGAAATGGGAGGACATCTGCAGTGGGTTCCTGTACTGTGAATAGAAAACTAAGAAAATGTATTTAAAATATAGTTTATATTTCAATTTAGTATAAATATCAAAGGTAATAATATAATTACGTGTGCCTACAATAGGGTAAACACTTGAATGAAATGAGAATGAGTTGAGGTGGTAAGAGGCGGGAGTTCTCTGTTCTAATAATTAGAGCCAAAGGAGATTCCACTTGTTTCGGTCTCGAGAATTTGTGCCGCGCTCTGTTTTTGTGTTATTGATGTGCAGTTATCCCCCTCACCTTAAACCTTCATGAAGATTCTTGAGATTATTGATGGGATTTGAAAACAAACTAATACACAAAAAGGATCAAGTGTGTGACAGAGGACTCCTCTGCCAGTAACAAACAGACTTACTGTATAAGAAGCACTACCATCCACTTGTTAAAAAGCCATCCTCTGTGCCCCCGTCACAGTCACTTGATATCATTGTTTCGTGGATGATTAGGTGAACATGCAGATTTTAAAAGGTTTCCTCTGGTTATACTCATTATAAAACATTGTTTATTTTTTTCTGTAAAAAAATGTGCTGGCAACCATTAGGAGTAAAAAGCTTCTGTCCAAAGTTAACTAATGCCTTTATAAAAGCAGACGATAATTATATCTGTATTGCTACTATCGGCCTCTAAATTGTCAAGAAATGGGGCATTAGAAAGAACACACACACACACACACACACACACACATACACACACACACACACATACACACACACACACATACATATATATGTTAACTTGTTTATTTTATTAATGACCAACTGCTACCTCCTCACCCCAACCCCCGTCCCCTCTCCCCCCGCTACACAGCTACTAATTATTGATTAAATATGCATGGCTTTTAGCACATCCAATAAACTTACATTAAATATTCATAGCATTGACTGGTAAATTATGCATTTCAACCAATGGGTATTATTAAAGCTATAAGTTATTAAAGATACACAGACTGTACAGTATTGTACAGTATGAGAATATACAAAACTTGAATTACTTTTATTACTGCAAATGCAGCACACATCTTTAACTGCAATGCATATACAATATTCAACATGTACTTTATTCTGTATATATCATCCAGTGCATAAGAGGTATCTGATTAGAAACAAAACGATGTATTTGCAAAGGTACAAGCTCCTCTCCTAATACCCTGTCCCATTCACTTAATCCTTACTCTGCTTCTAGCCCTGCTGTATGAAATAGGATAGGCGGTGGGGATAAGCCCCCTGTGAGTCTTCAATCAGGAGCCCCTGGCTGGTACATTTTGAGAAGCAGGATCTGTGATCAGTCCGTCACTACTCCCCCTCAGCTCCCCAGTGGGCAGCCGCTCTCGCACTCATCAAGCAGAGTGATGCTCAGCAGTATTGAAACAAATCTGATCATTCCCACCGTCTCTCGGCTCACAGCATTTCTCAAACCCGAACACAAACCTTTCAGATGTGTCACCGTAGCGGCACTCCAAGATACTCATCCATTATAAATACAGGGATGGAAATACTAGTCCCATTGCATTTTTTTTGCTATTCCAAACCTTTATTATCAGCTTAATTATACCCTTTCTACACTAACTAGATACAAGCTCACATGTGTTGAAACAGGACTGTAACAATCCTCTTTCCAGCACCTGTTCATTGTGCAGTATTTAGGCAGTGTGGATAGAGTATATATAAACTCAAGGCATGTATAAACTGAAATGAGCATTTATTCAGGATCCTGTATGAACAATAGCTTATTGTCATGTATTAAAATGCATCTGTAAGTATGTACATGTACTGTACATTCCTATATGAAGAGCTGTGTAGTGCTGTTTGACTCCAGTTTAATTATGCTTTAGCTAGAAGACAACTTAACTGGAAATAAATGTTCCCACCCTCTCTCAGCTCATAGCATTTCTCAAACCAGAACACAAACCTTTCAGATGTGTCATCGTAGTGCAGCAATGCTGCAATAACTGCAGCAATTTTACTGTCATCTGAAGTAGCAGTGAGATTATACAGCTAACTGTCTAATGAGGCATAGCAATAATCTCTCCCTGTTTTCATGCAGGGAGAGATTATTACTGTTTTTTTTTAGTTGAGAGCAAATTTACATTTACACCTACAAATATGTAAATATGTCTCTTTGTTGTGTGTTATCAGTGAGTACCAGTCACCCAGCTGAAGTGTGATAAAATCACCCACGGAATTACTGTTGACAAAATATGTTCCTCTAATTGCCCTCAAACAAAAAAAACATCCTTAAACATTAAATTGCTGTAGGTCAATTTCATTCTAAGTGTTCAAACTTTTAATAACAGCTGGTAACTTGTTGAAATAAGGTCATCTTTTGATGTTTTATCATAGAGAACTGTCATTAAAAAAAGTCATTTTCTGCAGTCAGGCAATCTGATGGCCTGCTTAATACTTCAGATGACTCACCTGTACTTATCCCAGTTTTGGTCCCTCATTCGTAGCAATCGAAAAATGCATTAAGTGAATTGAAGAGCTCTGTGCTGATATATGACAGAGCCGAATCATTGCAGTGCTGACCAACTCAGCACAGCTTTTCAAGGTGCCCTGGATAGCCATGGAAAGCAGTTAGCGTAGCACTTTACACTGTGTCTCATATTACTGTGTATTTATTTACAATGTTATTATGCATAGTTACAATGTACTTAATGCATACATCTTTTTGCATGATATAACCCTAACCATAACTCTAAACCTAACCCTAACCCCCTAACCCCCTAACCTTAACCCTTATATCTACCGTGCCAAAAGATTGACATATTTACTACATTGTAACTGTGCATAATAATATTGTAATTATGTGTAAGTGCACATGAATTTACTAAGTAACTACTATGTAAATACACAGTAATTATAGACACTTAATGTAAAGTGTTATCATCGCTAGGAGACTGGAAGTGATAGAAAGTGTGACCGCATTATATTCATGTCCCCTGCCTGTACCATATAGTTTATTATACCCATCACACACACACACACACACACACACACAGTGTGAGTGATAATAAGAGAGAGGAGACACACACACACACACACACACACGCATGCACGCACACACAGTGTAAAATAATCAATCTTCCTCGAGCCAATATATCTTGAGCCAAACGTCTTTCACCAATCCCATTGGATTACAGTCACTGAAAGCAGAATGTATGAAGAGAAGAGGCCTATACTAAAAACTCATTCTGACGGTGACCTTTTCATTTTAAAGGCATGTCATACAGGCACAATTATAATTCTTGTCATGGAAAAGTATATTGCACTTCAGTAAGTGCTTTAAACATTAATCTTCAGAGTAAACGTATTCTCAAAAAAAATATAAGAGTACAACAACAATATTTAACCTATTTCACATTTAACCCTTTCGGAGGAGAGGCCAGAAAAGATGACAATGTAGGCAGGCAGGCAGGATAACGTTCGTTTACAGTATACAATAAAGCAGTGCTAGTTGAACCCCATTGTAAATAATAGTAGCTTGAGAAAATGATGTCAGTTTGGCACCAAAAAAGCATTTTTTATCTCGTAAATCAATCATTTGCATTATACTCTATATATGTTTTATATATTGTGCTTGATATATACACAAGGATACAGGACAATCAGAAAGGATAGAAAGATGGCAAAGATAAAAAATAATGTGTATCTGTATAATGTGAAATAATGTATAATGTGTATAATGTTAAATAATGTGAAATCTTGTAACAATTGTAAGTTGCCCTGGATAAGGACGTCTGCTAAGAAATAAATAACAAATAATAAATAATAAATAAATAAAACACAAGCTGAGCATGATGACAATGGCATTAAGTACCAAGCCCTGCCCAATAAATCATGGAATCATTGCAGTACCTTTACGAATCAAGTATCTGTGACAAGGCAATATTAATAAAGAATTACCTCTTTTTTTAAATCTTGATTATTGCTGCTATAAGCTGTTTTATTTATAGAATGCCTCTTAAACATCACAAGAGCTAGGAATTGTGGGATAGCTGCAGCAGTTAAATTTAGATGAATGGTTATCACCACGAGAGCATGACTTTTTCATCATAGAAATGAGGCACTGGAACTTTCCTCCAGTGATTCAGCACAATTCTTAATATATGTGTCCCTCTTTTTAGTACCTATTTTTGGTTTATACTGTGCAGTGTTAATTGGGGGCCTACAGGGACAATTGCGTTTATTGCTTACCAGCAGCAGCACAAAGTTTCCTGCGACAGATGCATCACCCAAAGGAATTTTCACTTCCCTTTTTGCCCTCACTGATCTGTGCAGTAAAACCGCTGCTCAGTGTTTGAAGTGATCCAGCATTTTTCTAAAATATTGGCAGGAGCGTACACACGTCAGGAATCAGCGGAATTTAATCTGGATAATTAAAGATAATTAAGTGTAAACCAGCAGATGTGCAGCTCATTCGTTTAACATTATTTAAGGCATTGTATACCAAAGACTCGTTATTTTGCCTCTTAACTGGCATATGCCATTCATATTTTGATTTCCCCGGTAACCCATTGAGCAGTGTTAATGTGCTTAAGGACATTTTGTAAAGGAACAGGACGCCAATCGTTTACTGCAAATGAGGTATAATTATAACCAGGATGTCGTGTCGTGATGGTTCTTTCACAGTGTTGAAGAGTATTGATGAAAAACAAACATGCACAATAAAACACAACACACAGCTTCATCCTATGACTGCAAATGCAGAGAAGAGGACCATTAAACTCATGCAAAAGATCACCCTAGAGATCCCTTTCCTTCGATTTAATTGAAGCCAAAGGAAGAAATTTGTAAGCATCGCATTGATGAGAGAGAAACAGTTCATAATTACAGTAGTGTCAGTGGAGTACATTGAACCCTGTGTTAATACTGTTACACCTGTAGATAGCAATATTCATAACAAAGTCATAAAATGAAGCATAAACCATCCCTCATCAATCAGGGGCTGGCCAATCATGGCCCTCGGAGAACCATTCCACACCAGGTTTAACAACTTCAGGGTCTGGATGGAGCTTTCATTGGTTCAATGAAACAATTTAGAACAGGGCTGGAACAAAGGAGGGCAGGTTGTTGTGACATGATTCTATGGGCTGAGTAACCACTTCTCACACCCAACCGTTGCTGCCTCATTTGCCTGCTGTACAGCTGCACCTTGTTCTGTCATGCACTTACATCACCATGTGATATGCTTCAGTGCATCAAAAAGGGCTACGCTATTTCGACGAACATGTAAAGACGCGAGTGAAGCAGAAAGAACTAGTCAGAACATGGATAATGCTTTTACAGCTGAAGGAGTGAACAGTTACATGAGGGAGAAGCACAAGTTGCCATCATGTATATTTGAAAAAAACAAAAAACAAACAGCACTCAAGCATATTCCAAGAGCGCACATTAAAATAAGACACTTAAAATAATTGTTCACAACACCATTGTCAGTAAAATGACATTGACAAAGTAAAATGATGACGTTTCATTTTTTCTGAACCCTTTTTGCTGCCTTAGGAGTGAGTTTGGCTTTCTCCTAGGGTGTGCGTATCTAATCCCTGGCTGAGATAGTCTTTCACATAAGAATAGATTTGATTTAAGCTTTTTCAATGTCAACAGACAATAGGGAATTTGAGACCATGGTTCTATGGTGCAGTCAGCACTGATGCGGTCAGCTCTCACTGGAGAGGCATGAAAGTGCCCACAGCAGCAGAGTAGGCTGTACAAGGTCAAACACTGCTGATACAGACCGGAGTCACTCATATACTAGCTGCGACAGTCAATGCATAAAACACACACTGTGGCCAAGGCCCTCCCAGTGCCTGAGAAGTTTCTGAAGGTAAGAAGCAATAACAAATCAAATTACAAAAAAAAAAAGGCTATTAACAGTACAGCCAACCAACGCACAGGGTACATAATGGATACCAATGCCTAAGGGTGTGATGAATAAGAATGACATCGACCAGAATACCTTCACAAGCGGACAGCAAACCAGTAAAATGGCTATCATGACCAATTAGGAACTATTATTTTGGTATGCTCCCTTTCTAAATGCTGTTCAATCACAGGTCGGAGGCCAGAAGCTACTTTTCACCTCTCTGTGATATTCAAGATTATTGTATTTTTGTGCATGCGACTCCAGGATCTCTCATGCTATGGTGAACATCTCAGTACAATGCCTGGGTTTTTCAATCACTCAGTGATAATAACAGTGACACAGGAGAGAGAGAAAAGCAATTCAGGATAAGTGGTGAATTGGGAACTTATTTCTTTCTAGTTGGGCTTGACAGCTCCTAAATTAACAAACTAATAGTTGGTTGGTCAAGTGTGGCATACGATGCACTGTTTGTTCTTTTAAAGTTTTAAAATGATTGTAGTCGCTGTACCAGTTCTTACTGAACTACTAGCAATGCTACTTAACACTGATTGCTAATAAGTTATTAATTACTCACCTTGGTATATAAGGGAAACGTGAGTTCGATTTTTGAAAATAATATTTGGGGGGCAATTTATAGTAAGAGGACTTCTCTATGAGACAGTGTGGTTTCCTTTTGCTTGAATCATTGGAGAATCACACTATCTTAAAGGTGACAGGGACTTCCCAAGAATGTTTCTGCAAGAAACATTTCCCATGAAATGTGATTCTTTCATTCCCAAGAATCTGAGGCACGCATAGTAAATAAAACTGCATGGGAGCTTTCGAGGATTCCAGCTCCTACCCTGTAGTTACAGTATAGAACTCAATCGTTATTGATCTTTAGTTAAGCAGTGTGATGTATTTTAAATCTTTATGTCCCATAGTACTCTGTGGTGTTTATATACCATATTTGTACCTCATTTAATTTTTAAAAAAGCATTAAAAATGCATTAAGTGCATTTTTGGGATTGCTAAACTTAATTAAAAAAAAAGGTCACAGCAAGGTTAATTAACAAGTGATAAGCACATTGTATTTTAATATTGCAAATCTGAATTCACATTCACAGCTACTGTATCTTCGTAATACGATTATTGTGTCTGTGCAGGATGCTTTCAAATTTGTAATATGCTTTCTGTTTTGCTTAGCAGTCCCTACTGAGCTCATAAGGTCTGCACAGCAAATACATGCAGACCCCTTTAGATTAGTTATATTTTTTACAGGATCAGAGTTTAAACAAAAGCATTTCATTAAGCAACTAAACACAGGGCAGCAGCATATTGGGGACTGGCTTTTAATGAGGTCAGTTCTCCTTTGAATTCCAGATAAAGTATTTGAATCTGAAGATATGCCATTACAGTATAGAAATCCTAACTCCATCCAAACTGTGTATCCCTGTCAAGCCTGCTGCTCCTGCTTCTTAATTATGTTCTCCACTTAAACAGCACTTGCTGCAGGTAATATTTAACATTCCCCATCTATTACTGAGTTTGTGTTTCAGACAATTATAATCTGAAATTCTTAGCATTTGCTTTCCCCAATTATTATGTTCATCGGTTTGTATTGTATTTCAATCTGTGCCTAAAGCGTTTTTTAAGCGTGCATACATCATTGAACAATTATATTTTCATGTAATTGTTATATTTGAACTTAAACGCAGAGGAAAGCCTTTTCTGCTAAGCCTATTTGAGGCACTGTAAAAGACAATGCCGGCATTTGCATTTCTTTTATGGTGAAGTGATTCCAAAAACAGCAGTCCTTTATAACTGAAAGCATTCCTTATTTCTTGCTAGATCAAAGAAAAAAAAAACACATCTTTTGTTTTATAAACCCAACAGCAGTTCCACTTCAAGGCAGTGTATCTTGATTTCTGTTTCCTCCAGCCAGATGCAGCCTTTAAGACATTGTAATAGACTTCATTGCTCAGAGCGCACTAACAGGCTTGCTGTAGCAGACTTATGCTCATTCTAGCGCATTTTTCTTGCTGTTGACAAACAGCTGTAACAGTGGACAGGACTCAGGATCAATGTGCCAAAAAACCTTTAAAATCTAGCATAGCGTTCATTCTCATCTGCAGCACAGTGATCATGTCGACCCTGCATAATAAACAGAGAATAATGATGATTATATAGAAAAGACAAACAAATATTACATAATAGACAAAGCTGTGTTTATGAATCTGACTGAAACAGATGTTGTCACAGGGAAAGTAAGTATTAATTCACTGAAGACTGATGCAGTCTTCAAAAACAAGTTAACTCTTTCAGTGACTAACTCACAGAAGAGTGCTCTGGGATAACTTATTAAATAGTTGTATTATTCTATAAAATAGAAGGCTGTGTGGTCCAGTGGTTAAAGAAAGGGGCTTGGAACCAGGAGGTCCCCGGTTCAAATCCCACCTCAGCCACTGACTCATTGTGTGACCCTGAGCAAGTCACTTAACCTCTTTGTGCTCTGTCTTTCAGGTGAGATGTAATTGTAAGGCGCCTGCTAAATAAACAAATAATAAAATAAATAAACATTGCCATATGTATCCATTGATACGTTTTCTGGTATGCTGTTTGAGTGGAGTAATTTTTCACTAGATCTGTATACAGGTCTGCAGTGAAAAACACAGATCCATGCATTAACATCTTGTCTGTATTATTTGCTGAGATGATAGACTTCAGCTGATTGGTTACAATGCAGTGATTTAGATCTGTGCTCTGTTTTCAAGGGGATATATCTCTAAGAGACCTAAACCCTCCTAGACCTTGCATTGTGCACTTATGTCTCTTAGCAGATTGATGGAGAAGGGAATCATCCCACAGGGGGTTTATAAGACAGACCAGTGATTCACGGAGACAATGAACTGCATTTGTTTTTACTTGCTATAAGGTGGTTCAAAAGATCTTGTGGAGAAAGCACAAGACTTAGGGCAAAGGAACGTGGTACAGTAGGTAGCAACAGCAGACAGTAAGGTGTTGTAGGATGTCAATGGGTGGTCACAAGGAACACAATTTGTTTTCGCAATGGCATCCTGTAAGTCATGACTTTAACTGCAGGTCATGGCAGATGGAAAGCTGCTATTAACAGCGTCTTCACAGGTCTGCTGATGTGTTGTGGTGCACCATCATGCATGAACACTGTGAGCTTCAGGACCTCTCTGATTGGGAATGAAGATAACTGTTAAGCAGCGCACAGCATCCTGTGATAGTTACTGTACAGAATTCCTGCTTCTTTAATGAATTGATGCCCAACAATGAATGTTATTCATCTTAGATTAAGGCATTTGCCTAGTTTCTTCTAGTTTCAAGTGCTTGAAGTTAGGATTATGGATTTTCTTTTTTAATCGTTTCTGGGAATAACAGTATGCACTACTCAGGTTACAGTCTTATAATAATACTGCACATGTACCTGTTTTTAGTATGACCTCAGGGATTTGCTGACATTTGTGTTTTTCTATGATCTCAAGATCATTTTTTTCTTTTAACACAGCTGGAGATTCATTTGAAGATACCTAAGATGGTCACCAGGGAGATGGCTATGAATAGACTTTAGCGGTATTGAATAAATTAATTTTGGGATATGAAGCGCTACATTATTTTAAAATAAATAAAAAATTATTTTGAAGGAATGAAAAGTACTGTGGGCCCTGCATGCTTCTCAAGGGTATGAGCTCCAGGATGGTGTAAATAGAAACATCTCTCCTCATGTCATCCATGCACAACAGAGAGAGTATCCAGATTGTTAATCAAATGCCACAAGTGATTTTCTGTCTACTTCGGGAGAACTCAGCAGACAGCGCAGACTCGAGAGCTGAGAGCTCTTTCATGAAGTCTCCTCCTTTCATGAAGTGCACAATTGGCCAAGCGCTGCCTGGGTGGTGTAGGGGTTAGGTTGGCTGGGGAGTCCTTGGCTCATCGCACACCAGCGACCCCTGTGGCTGGCCGGGCGCCTGCAGGCCCGCCTGTACGCAATTCAGAACTGCGTGGTCCTCCGACGCTGTAAGTTCTGGATATGGCTGCAAGGCAGGCTTGCAGAGTGAAAAAAAGCGGACGGCTGACGGCACGTGTTTCGGAGGACAAGAGTGCTCATCTTTGTCTCTCCCGAGTTAGTTCGGGGGTTGCAGCGGTGAGCCAGGTTGAATAATAATTGGACATTCTAAAATTACTGAGAGAAAATCAATTATATTAATCACACAGATACCAACCTTAAACCATTTCAGTCACATTTTACATTAAGTATCTGTAATTACTGTGTATGTACATAGGAGTTACTTAGTAAATACGTATTCTTACACATAATTACAATGTTATTATGCACAGTTACTCAATGTACTCAATGTGTAAATCTTTTTGGTACACATCTGGAAATACATTGTAGCCACTCTGTTATAAATGTGTTGCACTATAATTCAAAGGTGTTTTATGATTGTGTAACAAGAGGGTCATATTTGTTCAAACGTTACAGGTCAATATATTTCAGTAATTAAACTGCAGCACAGTGTAGCTTTTGCTTACTGCCCAGGCACATCAGATACAAAGGACATGAGGGATCTTGTCTCACTGATAACAATGTGAGTGACCTAGGCGGATAGGGAAAGGCTTGATTTCAGTGCTTAATAATAGTAGTAAGATGGTAGAGGACACAAGAACAATGCTAGGCTGACAGATAGGTATCCTTGGGTTATTAATCAAGTGACACAGGTCAATGCTGAAACATCATATGGTATTTTCAGTGGCATCATAATACAACACAATTGATTTTCAAAGTAATGACAAAGTATAGCTGCTAGTTACCGAATGAATATAGTAATAAGAGAACCTTCAAGTGGTATGGTCAGCTAAAAAAGACTAATGACAAGCCATGTCAAACGCGAAAGCTCCCGCTACAATTCCCACGAGTTATTAAAAAGTTCAATAACAGCTACAAAATCGCATGCCATATTGATCATCTCATTGATTGCACCCATCTAAAGGATTTTTAGTTTTTTAGTACGTATATGGAACCATACCTCCTAATGCACGTTATATTTTCATAATAATAATAATAATAATAATAATAATAATAATAATAATAATAATAATGTAAAAAGAAAAATGTAAAAATAAATATGGTAACCTAATGCTACTTCTCAAAAAAACAACCATACCTCATGAGTCATCAGCAGTCACAAAAACCTCCATGAAGATCCTGGCACCTTTAATGTTGCACCCAAAGGAAGTCTGACTCCAAGGGTGTGATATATTATGTGCATAATATTATAGATATACATACACACGGGCCATATTACCAAAATGACATTATGAGACATCACCTGAATCAGCACCGCAATATATTCTTTCAATATTTCAACATTTACACACAAGAGTAAAACACAGTTACATCAGTGAACACAGCGCACCTGGCATTTCAGTTTTTAAATTAGACTTGGGATGACATTTTAACACTGCCGTTTTAATCAAATGTTACCCAGTGGTTCATTGCTAATGAAGTGAGTACGTGTCAGTTAGGAATTGTAATCATTGTTGGCTAAAACGTACAATAAAACTGTCAGCAGAAAAAGAATGCTTTGAATAAGAATGAGCGTAATGGTTTGTGTATCGAGAATGCGGCGCCATGCAGAAAGAGCAGCACCACATTATAAACTGCAAGGGGCTTCTCTCTAGTGACTTTCGCTACGCTTTTCGGATCAATAATGTATTCATATTTCTAAAGGAATTCTGATTGAGACGTACAAATGGATTATCACGGGTTTAAGTATTTGTTAATTTAGTTGTTAAGGCAGCAAATACGGCAAAACAAAAAAAACATATACTCACTAAATAAACCATCTGTAGTACTGCAGGGAGCATGTACTGTAAAACAAAACTGACATTTCATCAAGGGGGTCCTTAGTGGTCCTTATCTTTCAAAATCAGCCGCTCAGTGCATTTCAACCTCCCACGCAATGCATTGCAGATCCAGCGAATGGATGGTACCCAACTGTTATTCATGTGTTTGAATATGCAGCCAATCACAGTAATTAACAAATATTTCATTAACTAACTTTTTTAAAGTAATTAATAAGAACTAAATTAACCTATGTTCCAAGACTTGAAGAGATCAGGGCTATATATGTATTTTTCTCTCCGGGTTAGATACTTATTGTAGCCCCTATACCATTTCACTGAATGTCTGCTTGAGTACTGTGGGGGTTGCTATGGTACATGGACTAGAAATATGACTTTTTAAAGTGACTCTAAACCGCATTTAATTTAAGTGCTATGAATGTTAAGCTGGATAGGAATTTTAATTTAAAAAAAAACATATGGGGAACTTTTTCTTACTTAGGAACTGAAAGGCAGTTAGTAAAAAGAATTGGTAAGTAATCAGGTTATACAGGATGCAGCACACGATTCATACAGCACCACTAAAAAGCTTTTGTTTCCTGATCCAATTACTAATAACCTAATAAACTAATAACAATATATACAGTTCTTAAATGATTTCTATTAGGTTAATAACGAATGGGTCTCAAGTGGAAAGGAGGCATATTGAATCAGATTCCGCTCAACCCTAATGACAGATGAGGATGGATCCTGAGTGTAAAAGTTTGTCAAAATGCACTCAGAAGGAGTCCTCTTGCAGCACAATGTTTTAGCAATTATATTGCACAAATTCCTCTCTTAGAAATGAAAGCTCAGCCCTGCTCTCAAGACTGGAAAAGCTCAATGCAGGTAGAAGAGGAAGACAGTTATTTCTTCTGTCTCACCTGAACCAATACACTGTAGTACACATACCTATAGCATGATACAATCTAAGATACACATATGTTACACTTATCTTTAGTTAGGAAATTCTGTAACACTTTACTGTAAGTGTCTCTGATTACTGTGCATGTACATAGTAGTTATTAAGTAAATAGACGTGTACTTACACATGATTACAAAGTTATTCTGCATAGTTACAATGTACTTAATGTGTAAATGTTTTTGCACCACATATGTAGTACACAATTGTATCAGAAAAGGTTTAGGGTTTGGGTTATATTGTGCAAAAATATTTACACATTAAGTACAATGTAACTATGTATAATAACATTGTAATTATGTGTAAGTACACCTGTATTTACTAAGTAACTACTATGTAAATATACAGTAATTAGACAATGTAAAGTGTTACCAGGAATTCTTTAAAGATTATTAAATATATCCTCTTAAATCCATGTTTTTTGTACTTACTTGCAAATACTTGGATACACTTTCAGCGTGCTTACAGTATTTAGAAAACCTTAGTAAGCAACTAATGTGTATGAACATGACTCACTCAACATCGGTGTTTACTCAAGTGAAATTGTTTTCTGAAGAGTGATGGTTACTCAGTAATCTTGTCTTTGTTGTGGTAGCTACCCGCTGATTAACTCCATCTCAAGGGTTCAGGTTTCATAAAGCCATATTGAGAAGCAGTCGAATAGCACACTGTGGTTTAATTAATCTGCTTCACTTATAAAAACCTATTTTACATCACAGAGCCTGCTGTGCAGAGGGAAGCAAGTGTGCTCTGTGAACAGCTAACAAGCTAGTTTATATTTCAATCGTTCTTTCTTACTCCACAGAAACACAACTGAACATATTAAACAGGTACTGCAGATGTACATTTAAAAAATAATTAAAAACACAATGCTAAATTCTGAATGGCATGTAATAAAATGATTTGTTTTTTTATTGCTCACAAAGCATAATATTTTAAAATCATAGTTTGCCCAACAGAAGCATTGTACGTCAGTATAGACTCTGTCTAGTGCCTGTGATATCATTGTAGGGCAAAACTCCAGTCTGAATCATGCATGACTAATAATATCTTACATTCCATAGCTGCTGTTTGATTATGTTATACTGCTTTCATCTAATAGTAATTAAATCATTCACTTATAGTAAATATCACAGTGCTCCTAAGATAATTGGGTTATTTATATACAGTGTATCTGCTGAGTAGTACTGAATAGATAGAAGCCTAAATCAAGGTAAAACATAAAAAATGGTTGCAGCTTTTGTTTGTTTTAAGTTGCAAAATGTTGAAATTGCCATATTTATTTGTGGACTGTGGTCAAATAATGAAAGCCAATACACAAGAGAATACAACAAGCTGAAAATGAAAGCCCCGTACTCAATTAAGTGCTGAGTGAGTAGTGTTTGGATAGAAATACAATAAGGGCCAACAAAACAATCAATCAATACTTGATCAAATTGCAGTTTTTTCTGCTTTTGTATTCAGCATGTTAATAACGCAGAGGTAAAACTCTAAGAAACGAAGCCTTCTTCGTTCTGTCAATCCACCACTGCCATATTGCATATCAGTGAAGCCAGGTGCTAAATAAAGCCTTCAGCAATTAACTTAGGGCTCAAAAAAAAAAGAAGATATGCAATAGAAAATAGGATATGCCAGAAACAGTAAACTGCAATTTACTGTGCAAATATTAATTTTGAATACTAATGAAAAGCTATGTACCTTGACATGCAGGCATGCAGGCTCCTAATACAGTGAGTATTCGCAACGCGCATACTCTTACATATGACACAATCCTTTCTGTGGTATTATGGAACTCTTTACATGAGATGCCCATATATAGTATTCAAAATATATATTTTATTCTGCATGTAGACAGAAGTTAATCATTTCTGAAGCAGACTGAACTACATGGGGATCACATTTACTACAGTAAACATGGCTCTGCATGTAAATGATGCATGTTATAATCCCACTTCTAAATCAAGTAATGTTTTTTTTTTTGCAACAACAACAATCATTTAATTCATATTGGATGATCTGAAACCAATACATTTTTGGAGGGAGTTTTATTTTTAATTCAGAGGTATCGCACTCAAACTGCTTCATACTTAAGTAGCCTTCAATTGGGGTACATAAAGAATTTGTCTAACCTTCACATTCCTTCATTTAAGTTAGAAACTTGGCTTTGCAAATTTCTTGAATGTGGTTAAAACAAGAAGATACTGGAGGCCATCTCTCAACTGGGAGTAGGGTCCATTTTATCTTTTAAGAATCAACAGCCGCAACCACCCCCCCACCCCCCTTTTTTTTTGCAGTCAGCAGCCTGTGGGGCATTAGGAATCAAAACATAGCTGTGCAAAGATGGATAGCACTGCAAAGATGGATAGCACTGCAGTGTCCAAAAGACACAAATGACATAACAGTATGAGTTCTGGAAGGGAAATCCTATACTAAGCCTATGTGCAAGAGAATCTTATATTGTAGTTTTTTTTTTCTCTTTATCATCCTCAGTGTAGCTGATATTGCAAAACAAACTGCCACTAGCTTCTAAAAGCTGTGAAGGCCAGCACTTCTGTAAAAACAAAAAGGGCTGTAGACATAATTTACAATAACGGTTTATACAGCAAAGTTCAGCCTACTTGTATTGTTCTGTCTTTCATAGTGAAAACTTTTTTAAAAATATATAAATACATTGGGCTGGATCTCAAAGCTACTGTACTTACTTCAAATCTTCATTAGTGCAATTCTTTATCTGAGAGGAAAAAAACAACAATTACAATTCTAAAACGAAGAAGAAACAACTTAAGATAACAAGTTCCTAAGTTAAGTCTGAGTTGTTAATTCTTTATTGAGGTAAGATATAAATCCCTTACCGATCATTGGACGTATTGTTTATCGAAGGACAAATCAGACACTATTTGACTGGTGCTTTCATCTGCTTAATTTGCTTTGCATGTAATGGTCCTCACATACCAGTGTTTCCACCAGGGCAATGCCTGTCCACACAGAATTATCAACCCTGCCTTAGCCAGTCCTTAGTCTCCTCACTGTGGAATTACGGAAGAAAAGACTTAGCCTTGCACATGCATATTTACTGATGCAGAGGAAGAAAGAAAGAGAAACAAAGTAAACAAAGGGGTCAAGCCTCAGTACTTAGGAAATCAGAAGCAAAATCCCGACCCATCACTCCCTAAACCAACGGCAAATAAAACCTTGGAATGATTACATGATGGTTTCCACTGGCGCCCCGAGGCGCTCTCCAAGATGTCATCTAGCATCTCTTGGCTGGTGTTACTCTGACAGCTGTTACTCTGAGGAAAGGCGTGCTTTCCATTCCCTTTGCAGCAGCTTCTAAGGTGATTGGGTTAAAGAAGAAAATGAGATTCTTACACACTTCAGTAGTTACATAACTGTTTCCTTTTTCAGTGCAGGTATTCCATATTCTATTCTTGGAATAGAATATTGGGTTTCCCTGCAGGCATGGGTCATGTATTATTATTATTATTATTATTATTATTATTATTATTATTATTATTATTATTATTATTATTATTATTGTGTGATTGATTCTGTATTTTCCTTTATTTATATTTATTGTATATATTGTATATACAGTATGTGTTTGTTTTGCATTTTTATTTCCTTTAACTT
Organism: Acipenser oxyrinchus oxyrinchus; assembly: GCA_030684275.1. NCBI lineage: Eukaryota > Metazoa > Chordata > Actinopteri > Acipenseriformes > Acipenseridae > Acipenser > Acipenser oxyrinchus. Next base: position 3,297,802 of record CM060269.1, read on the forward strand.
ATATACTTTTATATTTTGTTTAATTTCTGTAAGTCGCTCTGCTAAATAATAATAATAATAATAATAATAATAATAATAATAATAATAATAATAATAATAATAATACAATTATATATATATATATCCCTAAATAAACATAGAAAATATCATTTCGTTTTTATTTTGTGGTGAGTACACATCCTTACACAAGACACCCAAGCTGGCTAACCAGCACTGTGACAGGCTATTTACTATAGAATTCAGCAGGCACGTAGTTTCTTTTGTTGCAAATACCATATCTGGGGAGACTTTGTCCAACATCACTAGTACAATACACCAAATGATTTACAGATGTACAAATGGAGTTTATTTTCATTAGCCCTAGAATTCCCTTTTGCTGTCTTTTGTTTTAAAATACTGTCTGTCCGCCAACAAAAAATAACAGGAACAGAGATCCTAGAATTCCACTGCTGGAGGCCTCCTGTGGTGATAATTGCTTGAAGTGAACAGGCACCAATTAGTCCCTTCTCTTAGAATGTACAACACAAAGACATTTTTCAGGACTGACATTTGAAAGTGTGAATTTGATTTTTTAAAATAATTATTTTTGATTGATTTGTAATTATTGTGGCATCAATAACTGGCATCAATACATAAAACTACTGTACTGTAGACCAATATTCTGAGTATTTTTTTTTTTTCGTTTTGTAAAGAAAAAAAAAAAAAGGATTTCATCCATATAAACACTCAATTATTATTGCATTCTGAAATATCTCAGTCCAGTAAAATCATAAGAAATATGTCAAATGAAATGCAATTTTGCTTTATCATTTTGAATGTCAGGTCTTTGATTTTCCCATTCCAGCCCCAACATGCAACACTGTAAATAGACATAATTTCATCACAGCACATTTATATTAAAGTTGCTTATATAGTTAATAAATGATGTCCAAGACAGCACTAGGAATGTCATTTATCTTGAGGCTCTCTCTGTAAATTAGTTTCACCCTGCTGCAGGAAACCTTGATGTAGATTGGAGATGACAGCCTACAGGGTTTTAATACCCACTATTTCACAGCTGTATTCCAGCTCCCTCTCGCTGTCTTTATAAAACAGATTTGTGTGACACTACATGCACTGCCAGCCCACTCAAAAGCTGGCAAAAGGCATTAGTGTTCTAAGGGAAGGCGGAAGGATTATTGACATGTCCTGCCACTTCTCTGCCTCAGGCTGCATCGAGTGCTTTTAAATTATAACCATCTTGAATATACTCATCCACTGTTCCAGAAGTGCCAGCAAAAAACCCAGAGAATACCTCCGAGTCACTATGCTGGTGAGCTTGTCTTCTCTGAAAGATGTTGCTGCACGCTAATTCCACTGAATGTTTTGATTTACCACCATATTTAACTTGTTGGAGTTCCTTTTTTCTTTGCTATTTTTTTTTGCTACAGCGTTACACATTTTAAAGACATGGAAAGCTTGAAAAGGGCTTTACTAAAAAGTATTTATGATTTAAAGGTTAGAGAAACTAGGATTCGGTATGATACTAATCTAGTGGCTAGCACAGTCAATTTAATGCATTTCAAGGTACTTCCAGGATCAAGTCAAGTGGTCTCCCAGCAGCCAAAGGCTAAAAGTGGGCCAGTCCCCTAAAAGATATAGACAGACTGGGCAGGGCAGATTTAAGCTACAGGTTTGCCTGGTGTGTCTGTCTTTTCTAACAACCGTAACTCCTCTGTTATTGTAATGGATTATTTACTGTATGGGGTGGGGGTTGTGTGGAAATTGTTATGTAACAGCTGTGTGAAAGAGACGTTTTAGTCATCCATTTTAAAATGATCCCTGAAGCAGGCTGGTAGTTCTGTTTATGACACACACCTGCCCTATTAAGTTGCTTGACAGTACGCACATGGTATAATTTAGCATCTTTCCAAAAGCTGTTTTGTTCAACACTTCTTGCTCAGTTCGATGGAAAGATTACCTCTGATGCATGCGATTTGACAGCTCCATCAAAAGCTGTCAGGATCTGTAAGAGAAAGGTTTATTGGAAGAGGTATATCCATCAGCAACCCTCCTTCAGGTGGTATTTGTTCCGCAGTGAGTTTATTGGTCCTGTGAAGTCAATTTGTGAGCACTCAGAGTTGTCTTAAATGATTGTGTTGCCAACTGTAAAGTTAGCTGTGATCCAAACATGAACGCACAAGACAAACGTCATGAAACCCAAACATGTGGTGCTTGTTTGTACATAACAGTGCTTTTTTCGGTGTATTTATCTTCTTATTGGGACCGGTGTATGTACAGATATGTATTTATTTAGAAAATGAACCAGGAATATTAACTGGCTTACCCACATGTATCATTTCCAGTTTCTGGCAGCACAAGTATGAAAAACATCTAACTGCAGACAGGCGTACCTCACAAAGTCTCTAGCCATCTAAATGACAGTCGTTCACATTTATTCTACTGTATCTGTTTTAAATGTATCTGCATTTCACCTGGGCAAGCTTCCTTGCTGACAGCTGTGTTGCGACGGGCTAGTTGAGTTAATTGCCGCTGCTAACGAAATGCAACGAGTCTGATGTTCTTTTTTCATTACAGGGAAGCTCGTACTGGCATTGAAGCTGTGACTAATAATCAAATTAGTCTCAATCTCTTACCCTTTAGTCTCACATTTATGATGCTAAAAGCCTTCGTGGAGAACTAACTGGAAGCCTGTTCTAATGGTCTTTAGTAGAGCAAATATTGCTGTGAACCTATTGGTAAGCTTTTTAAAAATAAGTTTCCAGGATGTAATAACCAAACAAGAATTAGAAACCAGACAATACGAATGACACGTAGGTAAGAGGATTTTTAAATTTTCTACTGCCTATTTATAGTTATATCATATATAGTTTTCATAGTTTTGCTGAAGCCCCCAGAAAAGCATTGTATATGTTGACCGACACAGAACTATATAAGGCATTTGTTGTTCAGTTAATGGGCATGTTGCCCAGACTATAGGCCAACCTCTAATACAGATAACTGTGAGGATCAATCGTGTCTTTTCTTTGGACAATCTGATCTCAGTATAATCCTTTTATAACTCAAAAAGCGAAGGGAATAAATAGAAGTAAAACTTGGATTAGGATGCCAAAAAGAACAATGGTGGTAAAGAAACAGGCTTTCTTCCTACATCCATCTTGATCTTTTACCTGTCTTTTCTTTATTGTGCCTTTTGGTATCGTCCCGTCAATCTTAAACAGATAACAGCGTGAAGCTAACTGGTGCACAAGCAAGGAACATTCTTTGGAGCCAGGTTTACAAAAAGTAACTCCAGAAAAAAATATGCTTTGCCCCCAGCATTTGGACTCCTAGGTTGGGGCTTTCAAATATTTTGCTCTGGTGGAAAAGTTTGGATAAACTGAAAAAGGGTGTCTCAATACAATAACCATACAATTCAGTAGGAGATGACTGTGTTTCTCATGTTAACTAAATATTATGCAATCTTGTCAGCACCAAAGTGATCCTGCCCATAGTCACCCCACTAAATACAGTTTGACTCATTTTTACTTTTTAGCTGTTGCGTATATAAGAAATATCTCCTGTTTTGACAACATAAGCTATAAGTCTTACTAAGGATGGGCCACCTTCAGCTCACTGATTTAAGATGTGCCAATACCTTCTTTAATGAGTCATATTCTGCTAATGAAAAGAGATAGCAGGATTTCTCCATCAGTTTCCAACCCGCCTCCCCCTTGCTGTACAAGAACATGTCCAAACAAACATAAAACAACACAGGTCTTCATAGAAGCAGAAGAAATAGTAGATTTAAAAAGCCCTTGTCTATCACTACAGTCTAGTAACTGAAGACTTCAAACACATAGATGACGAATCTTCCAAAGGAGGGGGAATTCACAAAGAGAGAAACTTTGTGAATTTTATATAACTAGAAATAAATTAGTTATATAACATATATACATATATATGACTACCTAAGAGTCTTGGAATTAAATTTCTGCATTGTCTGTTTCAAGGTCTGTCCTTTTAGAAAAAAACAACTATATCAGGTAGAATCATACTACCATAGTAATATCAGGAAAAAAATTCTTTAACTGTACATCTGCATGGTAGAACTTGCAGAGAGCTGCCTGCAAAATATTGCAACACTGAGGTTATGTTTAAAGGTGTGCATGCCTCTGTGTACAACAGCAACTGCAACACATGAGTAGAAAAGCTAGTTCAAAAGAGCAATGCTCTTATACTAATACAATAGGTTAAACAGCAGAGATGATAACTTCCATAGCATGAGGATCAGAGAGCAGAGATGGTACTAAAAGACTGGGAAATAAAATATGTCTTTAAGGAACAAAAGTGCTTCAGACAACCTTGGCACAGACTTAGTAGATCTACCAAGACATAGAACTACCAAGGCATATGTCCAATATTAGAAATGTATTTAACGTGTCCTATATTTGTGTACCAGCAGCCCGATGTAAGGTAATAATAATAATAATAATGATAATAATAATAATAAGGTGAGCTAAGGCTATTCCTGGAAGTTAAGTCTTGTACCAGGATTATATGTCTTAGAGCCATCCAAAGTGGCTTAAGGATTAGAAACAGGAACGAAATGGGCTTTCAACACAAGGAGGAACTATGAAATCAAACTGAGTAAAGAGCAAGAGAGCAAAAACAAAATGCCTGGCGTGTGCTACTGTTAAAAAACATGCATTTTGATTCCATATTTCTTATTACAGCAGATACAGCACCCAGATCCATCTTTAACTGACAAATGTCCACAAGCAAAACAAACAGCATGTCATTAACCCCGGCGCTGCCATTAAGTTCTCCCTGCATTCTCAAGTCCCTACAGCTATTCCAAGAAGAGCAGCAAATCCCAGTTGCTGTAAAAATCTTCATGTTTGTAACTTGAACATCTCCGGGGAAATCAACATTGACTGCCGAGTCTAGTTCTCTCATTTACCCTACAGGAAAAAGGTTGGTAGAAATTATAGAAGATTAATGTGGGGGATATTTTCAAGTTTCACTGAGGCAATTGTAAACATTTGCACTTTACCTAAAATCTGGGCATTGCCAGTGTTACTGTGAGTGGAAGCCTATGATGTATAATGGCCACTGATATCAGTTTGATGTCTTGGTATCACATGGCTTACGTTGCATAACCTATATGCTAAATGTAATTATCACAGTATTGCACAAACACTAACCTTGGAGTTATGTTTTTCCCGGAGCGCCAAGCTAGACTTAGTGTAATGTGCACTCAGTATGCTGAATATAAATGCAGCTGTGCAGGGATATGGATACGTTAGTTAGTCTTTGAAGCATGGAGAATTGGTTGCTGTCACAAGTGATTTTGCTTAGGGGGGAATGGATTGTTCCATACATGCCAACAGTCCCTATATGGTCGGGACAGACCTGATTTCCTAGCGATGCATAGGAAGAAAGTCCTTATATTTACTCATAGAAAAAAAAAATTATTCTGTACAGTAGAGTTAGTATATACAAACTACTGAACATAGAAACAGGGACTTACGAAATGCAGTGCAATAATATTTCAAAACCACAGCCTTCCCAAAGGCGCTTTATATAAAACAAGTTTCATCTCCCTCCATTTTAGCTGAGGGCAAAAATGAATTTAGAGAAGCATCTGTTCACATTAAAGGCCCACACAGTTCCTTCACGGTGGGAGGGCGGCAGAAGGGATGAAAGCTCATGCCTCCACAGGCCTCAATGCAGCCTCCATATGGCTTGTGCCTCAACAGATGCTCCTCTGGGGTGCCTCTGCTTTCACTGCCTTCTACCAACCAGCACCCCCAAATCCCAACCCAGCCACCCCCCAGTTTTAGTCAGATTCTGTAAGTTCTGTGTGTCACTGCACTGGAACTTGCCAAAAAAGCCTTTGCATTTTGACCTAGATTTCGTTTTTTCTACCATTCAGCTGGGTGTACAGTAAAAACAATAAGGCGCCACTAAAGAAGAGTCCTCCTCCATTGTTGCTTTGCACACTTTCGCTATCATTCCTTTAGAGATCTCATTCATATGCAAATCTCTTGTGTGCATTCCTCACAAGTGCAACAATTAAGAGTTCCTTCCGCAATGACGTGCCTCAGAGTTTACACATCAGCACCTATCTAAAAGGGCTTTTATCCCCAAAGACAGATCAACATCTTCCATTGTTTTACAAGAACTGACATTTTGTGAGGTTTTGATTTTGTCTAATGAATTTGGCTCCGTGTAGTTTGCAGAATTCAGCCTTTCGCGACTTTTGCTGTTTACAATATCAATTACAATTCTGTGGATGCACGGGTCACACTTTTTAGTCAATTTGATGATAATCATGAAACGTCTCCAGGTCACTTCTTTTTTTTATTTTCTCAAATTTCCTCAAAAATGATGATAAAGAGAGCGCTAATGTCTTTGCAGTGAATGTGAAGAAAGACGTTATTTACACTCTAACAAAAAAAAAAAAAACGGCTTGTTTTGGAATTGGATTGAAGTGAAGGCTATTGTGTCACACACTGCTGTGCCGAGAGAAATTTTACTTAAATAGAGAACACCAAGACAGTGAGATGTGTTATAGAGAAGCTTATTTTCTGCAGCCTGTTATTACTGCAAGCTGTGACATGGACTGAATCTCATAAAGCCTCTGTGGTTTCAGGTATCTGTTCACAGCTCAGCTGAGGCAGGCTCCTGGAGGGAACCCAAGCTGGATCTTTGGGCTCACCCTTCTGCACCGGGACTCAGTGTGAGTGTGAACCACTGACCTACTCACAGGTCCCTTGTAATTATTCCAATTGCTTCTATCAAGCAGCTAGAATAATAAGAGCTCGAGAGGTCCTGCTTTGGGATGACATTCATCAATAACACTGAAGCACAGAATTAAAATGACCCCGACGCGTGCATGTTTGAAATCTTCTTCGACGTCTTTAGTGGCTTAATGCCTGATGCAATGCAATTAGATCTTTAAAGGCATACCGGAATATATGATACGCTATTAGTCTGCTTCTTTATACCCGGCTTATTGATTTCAGTGCTGGTAAACCTTGCGCTTGCCTGAATGTGCTTGATATTATTAAATATCCTTCACGAGGCACTGAGGAATTGGACGGCGCCAAAAATGTAATTTCAGCACAGACTCCTTTAAGCCATCGCAGGATTACATTTTGTGCTATGCTGTCAAATTTACAAGTACAATAAATCTTGAAAGTTAGATAAATATGCTACCATCCCATCAAAGCAAGGCTAGATATGAGATACTGAGAATAAATACTGTAATGTTGTACTTTCTCATTTACAAGAGCAGGCGATATTGTTGGTTCTCGGGATAAGCCACGTTATTTACTAAATAAGTCTCTTCAGACACATATAGTATACTGCCTTGACTGAGCAAATGACCGTACGAGGATATTGATGAAGTGCAGACCCACTTACAGTACCAGGAGTACAGTCCAAATTCAATCAATTCTACAAATTGAGCAAACTTGTGACTCAACCCTATTCTGTAATACCATGACCCTATTGTACTGCAAGCCTCCTCAAGTCCCAAGGGGCAACATTCACAGTAACACAGAAAGGAACATTGTGTTCTGTGAGTAATCGCATTGGGGGTTAGGCAAAGCAGTGGAGAGAAAAGAGATACATTCTCTTACCTCACAGTTCCTTTTTGTAACCAGTTGCTTTTAGGATGAGGCATCCCATTTCCAGATACATATTGTTCATTCCCTGTCTTACAGCTGAGTGGGTGTGAGACTCACACAGGTGGCATGATTCACCCAAGGTCACTTAGTTTAGCAGTGAGGCCGTGACATTTCGAGGTTAAATTGACTCACAAACCTTCCCAGAAAGCTGGATCAATCAAATAAACACTCACATTTCTCACTTAAAATGTGCTGCATTGAAAAGAAAAAAAAGAAAAAAAGGTTCACCTTCTTTTGTTTTTAGGCACACCTCAACTGAAATCCAGCATCTGTGTAAATTCATGCTATTTGCCAAGGGTAATCGGTACTGTATTTTAATTTCATTTATTTATTTATATAGAAGATTTATCCATTGAGACCGCAGCCTCATTTAGACAATAGACAATAAAATAATTATAAAAATACAAGCAACACAATAAATATATGTGGTTCAAACTTAGTCAGAAGCCTACAAAAAAGAACAACAGAAATAAGTATATGTTAATGTGGACTAAAGGAAAAACAATGGCAAGAGGCTCTAAGCAAGTATTGTAGGTCTTTGTCTGAAATTTAAACATCGGACTTTCCAGTCAAAATGATTTACGCATTAAGTACATTGTCACTATGAATAATAACATTGTAATTATGTGTGCGTACACACGTATTTACTAAGTAACTACTATGTAAACACACAGTAATTAGAGATACTTAATGTAAAGTGTTACCTAGTTATTATTATTATTATTATTATTATTATTATTATTATTATTATTATTATTATTATTATTATTATTATTATTATTATTATTGTTGTTGTTGTGGTTATATTGCCTTTTTCAACTCGCCCTTTGTGTAATGAATTATTCATTTACCAAAGCAGTCAACTTTGGGATCAAGCAATCTGACACCACCATGGGACTCTCCTGCAGTGCTTCAAGCGATAATTGCACAGTGCGCTCAGTGTAGGCAGATACACTGTGGGCTATCATAGCCCCGGGTGATTAAGGAATATTAGCTGGGTTTCTTGCTGTAAGACTCCAATTAACAGCTAATTTGGGTTTGAGAGCAAGCAGCGTAGGATCTAGTTAGCCTGCAATTAACAGAAACATGTTCCTGTCTTAAAATAAAAGGAGCTGTTTAGTTTAACGGAAAACCGATTAAATTAAACTGAATTTCACTATTATTTTGTAGAATATAAAAAGTACATGTCCCCATCATAGTTAAAAAAAAGACTCCCATTGCATAGCAGTTTGAAACATTCCTGGTTTTTGCTATGAGTTTAATAATACACACCAGAGATTGTTACATACACACTGTGGCTAACCGTACTCATAGTAAAACCTGGAATGGGTGAAACTGCTATGGAATAGGAGTCTTATTTCCATCCCTGTTTGTAACCAGTTTCATAAAATAAATCGTAACACCTGTTACCAAGCTTGTGAAACCTGGAGGCAGGTGACAAGCCTTTGTCTGTACTTGCTGGGCACCTGGAGCACATGGAAGTGAACCTGTCCCATCTGATTTGTCCCCCACTGTGAGTCCCCAGCTGAGATCAGGATTTAAAACACACTCTACTGACTCACCATTTATTTTTACAATTATCAATTGAAAATATGGAACAGCAAATTGACAGGTACTTCAACACAGAAAGCAATGGTCGACAATGAGCAAATTTCTCTACAAGAAATTCATAGAAACAGCAAAAGCAGTTCAATGACCTCTTCTAACAGGAAGACACATAAGGTTGATCTGCGGGCCTTTCACTAAACATATTGCAAGAGTGGGACTGTAATGGTACCCCAGATGTTTGCAGCTGTCGTTCTGTATGCAAAGTCTCTAGCTGACTTTCCAGTTCCTTTAAGCTAATAATATAGCTGTTACAAGAACTATAAAAAGCTATTGTGCCACTTGGTTAGAGAAAGAATAAGTTGTCAATATTCCAAGACTGATCGCCTCTTAATTGATCAGTACACTTCTAAAAATCGAAAGCATCTTAAGCTTTTAGGCTGAACCACAAAGAACCCCTATTGTAGTGCTATAATGATGCCCCTTGCTCTGTAGCCCAGTATGACAAAACAATGTTGTTAGGTATGGCTGTTAATCAAACAGAATTACACTTTTGCCATGCACACTAAGCTTTCTCTCTTTGGCTTAGTGGATTATTCAAATGTCTTTCTCATTTAATTAATTGTAATGTTCTGGTTTATTTTGCCTACAGTTGCGTGGATCTGAGCTTGATCTTTGAATAATGTTGTTGAAGGAATTTGGAATTCCTACTCGGAGATACTTGAGCAGACTAGACAGACTTACAAATGCCTTGTTTTCATCTGACACTGGGGCCAAGTATATATGGGGCATGATATATGTAAGTACACAATTGTAACAGAAAAGGGTTAGGGTTAGAGTTTAGCGTTAGGTTTGGAGTTAGGGTTAATGTTAGTGTTATATTGTGCAAGAAATGTTTACCCATTAAGTATATTGTAACTATGCATAATAACATTGTAATTGTGTGTAAGTACACATGAATTTACTCAGTAAATACAATGTGAATTCACAGTAATTAGAGTTTTTAATAAGAATTAAAAAAATAAAAATAATGAAATAAAAAATAAAAAGAGAAGAGATGGGAGTGAACAATGTAGTCTTTTCCAAAGATTATTTCAAAAAGTACCCCCTGCTCTCTGACAAAGCTAAAGATATGTATCAAAGGGATAGGTACTCCAACAAAGTGTATAATTATCAAGGCAGCTATATGGTATTTTAGCTGTAAACTGCAGTCAAGGGCAGATTACTGTGATCAACGGGATCGTTATTCAAGACAAGTAGCACTGCTATCAGCATTACAAGCAAAGCTTCGTTTGATTTTTGTTTTGTTTTAAATCGCAGCTCATCCCCTTTGCATTGAGAGCAACATGCTGAGAAACTGAATGAGAAGTCATGTGATATTAACTGCTGCTTTGTTTTCGGGCAAAGAAAGTCTGAGTGCAGTTTTGAAATGCCAGGTACATTGTGTCCCCTTCACTAAGCCCTTATAAAAGTTTACCAAGGTATTTTTGCACGGTATTTTTCCACTGTATTTTTGTAGTTTTACCATGTTTTTCCCCATGCATTTACCATACAGTAGTTTACCCTGGTTTGCCATGCTTATTAATATGCTTTACCGTACTTTGCTGTTCTTTACAATGCCTACCTATGCTTTACCATGCTTCCACTATGCTTTATTACATTTTGCTGTGTTTTTACTATGGCAAACGTTTATAAGGGCATGATAGATGCATGGTCTGTAGAGTGTAGTAGTTCAACATTTGGTTTTAGCATTGTTCCAGGGGTTGTAACCTGTTGGATTTAGACACCGGTGAGAATGCTATTGAATTATTGCACTAATCAATTCCTACTGCAAAGTGTGAGATGTAGACAGCTATGGAATGTGGTATGCTCCCCCGTTATGGGAGATGACTGCGAGGTACAGTATGCAAGCAATGCATAAATGGTACATGTATTACAAATTACAAAAGAGCAACAGTGTTTGACTACTGTTTAATTTACCATACAATTGCACAGGCCATAAATCTTGTGTAATTAAAACAGCTGCTAAAAATGGTGTTAACATGGAATTCTACTAGGGGAAATGAATATGTGATTGATAACTGATTGCTGGATGTAATTCCTTTTTTGACTGACATACTATATTAACAGGTTCCTTACAGAGAACACTTGAAGTGAAATAAATTGTAACCATTACACACACACACACACACACACACACACACACACACACGCTCACACACACACACACTCACACACACACACACACACACACTCACACACACACACACAGCTATTAAGGGCTGTAAGCTTTCTCTGTGGCCTGCCCAACATTATCTCCCTTCCCAAGGAAGGACAACAAGGCTATACATGCTTACCTTATTTTTTAAGCTTGTTTAGGCTTTGAGAATACATGACCTGACTGAGATTACTCCAAACAATGATACAAATTCAATGCATCAAAATCCACAAGCTTAATATAAAAATATTGAACCACAGATGCCAAACCAAAATGAGGCTTGTGGAACACCTGGGAGAAATCCATGTCCTTGTTGCAAGCAAAGTGGATGTGTGCTTTAATAAATCTATGGTAATGATATGTATTTACTCAACCCACTTCTTAGATCTGTTGCTGTAACTGTAAACACAAGCTTCACAGAGTTGATTAGTTTTGTTGTGTTATTGTTTCCTTTAATATAAAACTGTAATCAATATGCACTCCTGTTAAAATGAAAGCATCTTGGCACTCAGGTGGCTGCTCTTTCTTTCCAGTGAGCTGCACCCCCGTAAGAGGCATGTTTAGAGAAAACCTTGACAGCGCAGTCCTATCCCCAGAGTGCATATTAACTTTTCTTTGCTCTATTTTTATAACGTGCCTTGTGGGAACGATGCTTGTAAGCTGTCTGCACAAAACAACCACAAACACAGGCCAGCCGTACTCCAGCAGATCCACGTGGAGCAGAACTGAGCCTTCAGTCATGGGGATGTGCCAAGCGAGAGCTCTGTCTCTCTGTTAGCATCACAGCGACAAGTACAATCCTCCTGGACCGTGCTTTCAAGATTCCAGACGATCATCCATCACCTTTCCATGTGCGTCTGTTTCTGTAGCAGTTCCTCAGTGTTTTGAGGTATTCTGATACATGTTCGTGTTTTTAGCTGGCTCATGTGTTTCTTGTTTCTTTTTTGTTTAAAAAAAAAGTAGTTTATTCTCTATTGTTATTGCGAGCATGAGCCTTACTGAGAGGACTCCCTTCAATAATGTGAATATGTATCGTGTACGGACTAGTATGCATTCAGGTCTATAATAAGGGGAATTGTGCTATTTTGGCCAGTCCTATAGAATACTATGATGCATTTGCTCATGGTATATTGGGCACATGGAACTAATCCAATTAAAAAGACAGCCACTCTACTCAATTGGAATAAAAGCGAACCAGCCATTTGATAAAGGAACTAACATGCATATATGCCAAATTAAATTTTGCCACGTTAAGGTCAGGACACAAATAAACACCCTGACAGGTCTCAGCTGCCCTGAGCAGATGTCCGACTTGCCCACTATCTAACTGCTGGGAACTAAAGACACGGTCTGTGACTTACTGAGCATTAACATGATCATCAATGGGGCTGGGTGGAGAAACACAAGCATCTTGACTGAAGACCATGGAAAGTTGTGTCCTTAACTGGGATCCTAGAATCCCGAACTGCAGATTCCTTTGGGGATATATTTGCATGCATGCTTGCAATTAAAAGAAACACATATTCCTCTTTACATCCTAAGTACCACTGTGTTCAACTTTTTAATTGAGACTCTTAAATAACAGCAGTTTTGAATTGATTCAAGGCAACTTTATTTTTGTTTTTTTAAACTTCTTTCATTGTAATAGTTACTACTTATCTCACAGTGCGTTTAGCACATATTAATACACACACCTGCTTACTGAGCAAGTGGAAATATATTCTATATTTCCATCTGTTTTTAAATAGATTCATTTGAATTCGTTTACTACCTTATTGTAAAGTATTCAGTAAATTGCGTTTACATTGATCAGCTTTATTACAGACGATCTTGAATCCCATTATTGCTTTCAGACACTGTTGCCGGTAAGAGCTTTTAAAGCATACATCCAATAACAGAACCTTGTTTACCTTCAAGCATTTGAATTGACTCCACAGTATTTTCCCCCGTAAACAAATTAAGTGTTTGTATAAGCGCACTGTGATATTTCATAAGCATACTTTTTTATGTTATGATTGGTTGAGATTTCAGGGTAGAAATACTTTAAACATTCTTCAGAAATGTTCATATTCAGTGAAGTACTCCCAGTGAAAATGAACCTGAATATCTGTACATAAATAATAATGGTTTAAATGAGACTTATAAATAAAACCAGGGGACAATACAGTAATGATTTGGAAATACTGTAAGAAAAAATAAATAAATAAATAAATAAATTGTGGTTAATGATTAATACTACAGAAGGACAATCCCAGTATATATTCACATCCTGCTGTTCTACTAAAAGCTTTATACTAAGGTTTGTTAGTAGTACCTTGTACATCATGTATCTGTTCTGTAACCTTTCCATCTCATCCATCCTCCCACATACATGCCTACCCAGTACAAAGCACACCCACACTCCTACTCCCACGAGCACACAGAACTCCGGCCAATGCAGTGGTGTGAGTGTCTGAGGGGAATGGTGTAGTGACAACAAGCTAGAGGATTAGAAGTGGGTGTCATGTCAAGAGAGGCAGGTGCTGCAGCCCGTGCTGTTCTCTCCCCCTCCTGAGTCTGGCATTGTGTCTCTCTGAAAGGACCAGCTGCTGTTTCTGGGGTTCTCTTATTGTGTTTGTAGTGCGGAGCTGAAGAAAAGGTGACGGTACGAGGCCTCGATTGTTTTGTAAACTATCACCACACTTCTGCCTCCACCAGCCCATTCAGGCGCCATCCTTAACAAGCATGCCCTGAATTCATATGAGGCTTTGTGTACGCGGCTGACTGGCCGACATTGCCTTTTGTTTACTCAAGACATTCAGATGCCTATAGATTCCTCTTCATGAACAGATTGCTTTAATGAAACAGCAGCCACATTCCTTTGTCTTAGGGAGTGTGCTGTAGACTTACTGGGCCCAATTCGATTTGGCTGGAAAAAAATAACTTTAAAAAAAAACATGAATAAATAAATAAATATATTAAATAAAACATGTGATTAAAAACATGTGATTAATTTTCATTTAGATTGAATTAGCAAGTCTTTGAGGCTATGTTTATATACATACAACTCCAAAAGTGTTTTCTGGATATAAATTTGCCAAACATGATACAGTAATTGCAATATATGGCCATTGTTAACTGCGTCATTCTTAACTGATGCATTTACATGGAGGTCACTGGAAGGTTGCAGCCCTGGTGTTAGTTCTCTATTAATACTGAAGAGAGACAGAAAGGTACAACGTGCACAAAATGCCTGGATTCATTTTAGAATATGTTGTTTGACAATATTGATGACCTTGGGAAGGTCCCCCCCCCCCCAGTCATTTAAATTCTTTCTCTTCTTTCAGGATCCAGATTTGATGGCGTCGATTGCAATTTACAATGGGACCTCCTGCAGTAATTTATGCAGAAAACAGTGACTACCAGAACCAATACCTAATTCTTATATTCCCAAACTAAGATGTGAGTGATTTGTTAATAATAGTGCAGAATGGGAAAGCACACTGGCTGAGCATTGTATTTGTTTCAATGCATTGCTTAACCTTTTAATGTTCAGAACATTTTCTTTCTTTTTCTTTTTTCCTAACCACTTGCCAGGTGTGTTTGCTGACAGCCATTACATACCAGGCAAGGTCATACTACTATATAATAGGTCTACTCATTGCTGACCGACATCTGTGCCTGCTAAGTTGCTGCTGAGTTATGTTTTACGTTTTATGTGTTATGTTTTATGATTGATTATGCGTTTTTATACTGTGCTTTATGTTGTTTGCTGTGGTGTTGTGAGCCCCTTGCCAAGTCGTCATCGTAAATGAGAATCTGTTCTCAATTAACTTGTCTGGATAAATAAAGGTTTTGATTGATTGATTGATACAGGATCTCCTCAGAAGTAACCTTTTCTATCTGGCTATAGAACCACACGTGCAACAATGGGTCCTTCAGAGTTCAGAGGCTATAGAACCACACGTGTAACAATGGGTCCTTCAGAGTTCAGAGGCTATGGAACCACACGTGTAACAATGGGTCCTTCAGAGTTCAGAGGCTATAGAACCACACGTGTAACAATGGCTCCTTCAGAGTTCAGAGGCTAAAGAACCACACGTGTAGCAATGGCTCCTTCAGAGTTCAGAGGCTATAGAACCACACGTGTATATAGTCCACTACACAGCTTTCTTTAACTTCACAGGACTCCATACAATCCTATGGACAGGTGACAGAGTCCTCTGAATAACATGGAAATGTATGCACGTCCATTTTCTCTGTTCTGACAGGCAGGTCTATAACTGCAGAGGACATGAAATTGAAGTGAAATGTATCGCGCCCTCCTACAGAATGTCTTAGCCTGAGTTTTGAAAAGCTGAAATGATTTCAATTATGCCACCGTTCCCTCCCAAGATAGCAAACCCGTTCAAGCTTCATCTGGATTCTGAATCAATAATGCACAATGAGGGCAGACTCCTACAGTCATCAGCCACAGAAGATCCAATAATTAAGATTTCCTTTTCTTAAAAAAAAAAGATTGTAGCTGGGACTTAAACTGTAGGATGTTTATTTTGTTCACTCTAAAAGTGCTGTGCAAGAAATATACACACTGATACAGAACTCAACTCCATTTCAATATCTATTTTAGATATATTTGGGTATACTGGTCCCGTGATAGTTTCTTGTTCTATGGCTCCATTTAATGAAAATAAAGAAAGCTTATCACAAATGAATCATGTTCATTGTTCTCAGTCATCCGGACAGATAAAGTTAAATAAACCCTAACTGTGCATGAATTATTCAAAATGAAAATGGTACTCCCTATCTTCATGATGTCTTACAAGTGTGCCTCACTGATAAAGCAATGCAAATCTGCAGCCGTGATCGACAGCCCCATTCTTGTATAGGTGCCATCAGTAACAGGCACAACTGGTTTGTTGAAAGCAGTGACTTTCTCTTTGTTATAGGATCATCGAATTACATACAATCAATAAAACAATAAAACAGTGTTACATTGTTTTAATACATATATAAATTCAAATGAATCTATTAATATTTTTTTTATGGCATGCAAGATTAGTAAAGGGGACACAGCATTTCTTCCATGTACATAACAAACCTTTTATTGTTTTCCTGTAGCTTGGAACATTGCTAATTATAATTACAATTTACTATGAGCAAAATATCTTACCAGATGAGTTTTAAACTGCAAGATTATCCCTAACTCAATGGGTGCAAAAACACGATGAACCATCCACTGATTACACCTGAAAGAAACGAAGTTAAAACATCATGAAAATGAAAAATACCGTTTGAAAGCAGCATGCTGGGAAGCTATATACGGCAGCTGTTGTGTGATAAAGCATCATAGCCGTCATTTATCAGACACTGTGAAGCACATTTTTAGAAAGTTACAGTGTGCCTATATTAATATGCAGTGTCTCTTTTCATTGAATGTCAGGAGCATTGGTCCCTAGGGATGGAGAGTGGCAGGTTTTAAACGATGCAGGTGGCCGGCAGCAAGAAGTCTGTTGATATGAGATATCGCTTTTTAATTACTCCAGCACCCAAGTAATTACTGGGACCTTTTTGCATAATAAGGAAGAGGCATTTAGGTGATTGTTCAATGATCGTTTTCTCAATTGCAACTGAAGCTAGAATTCAGGCTAGTTTGAAAACAGGTTGTTTGTTATTTATATTGGTCTGAAAGGGCCATCTGTTTTGTCTTCTAATGCCTGTCTTGGCTGGTTTCGCATTTACAATGAAGACGTGAAGTTTTGTTGTTTGGATGTGCATCATATTTACAAAAGAAATTAGCAAAGCATTCTTGAAAATACTGGCCGCTGACTGCACACCCCAGATAGTGGTGACAGAGTTTAAATAAGCCACTTAGAAACAGATTACCATAGAAGACAGGAACAAAAGAGTAAACAATGCATTTGAAGTAGTTGACCGTAATGAACGTAATGAAGAGCACACATGGCTAGCCTGACAATGTCTGTGGTTTGCTGAATGAATGAACAGTAAAGGTTGGTTTGCTAATGGAAAGTAAGCATGGTGCATGTGTAGTCAACGCATATACAGTACAGCTATGGCCAAAAGTGTTGCATCACCCTATAGAATGAACGCATCGTGCTTCATAAAGTTGAATGAAACCTGCTGAATAATGTTACGTTAACATATTGAATTCTACACCTCTTTGTAGTTTTCCATATACTTAACAAAAAACTGACAAAAAATGTCACATTTCAAAATCTAATATGAAATACTGTAGTACTAGTATGGCTTCCGGTAGACTGTTGCAAGATCATTTTGTAGTTTCTTTGATGACATGATGTTAAATAAAAGATCTAAACTATGTCTTAATCCTAAAATTCTAGGTAATGTGAAACTTTTGGCCATAGCTGTATAATATGACTAAGCTCTATTTTAAGTTATTTGTACTCATCAAGTTAATTTTATTCATATAAGTTATTTTTATTACTACACATGGACCCTGAACAATATTGACATTGGAACCTTTTGTGCAATTTATAATGTATTCTTCTTAGACTTATTTATTTGTAGCACCCCAAGACTATTACCCTCTGTGGTATCAAATGAAGCAGCAGAAACAGCAGGAACGGTGGCACTAAAAACAAAAACAAAACAACATTTATCATTTTTATTTGCAACAAAAGCACTACACTGGAGACATCAGGTTACTACACCGTGTTCTATGCCCACACAAACCGATAGTGGTTGTGTATTACAAGGTAAAATAGAGCATTATTAATGATGTATTACAAGGTAAATAGAGCATTATTAATGGTTATTTAAGCCATGCAATAGTCATGCCTGTACTCATACTAAAGATTCAAGAGAATTGCTGATGATCAGCTTACACTAACTAAATTGGATAGGATTAAGGCTTTGTGTCTCCCCATTTCAATGCGTCATAATCCAAGTTGGCTTAATATACTTTTAACTAATTTCAGCGAAAGCCTCATGTGGGACAGCTATACACAGGCAAGCCCATTTTATTTAACACATCACAAATTGACTTGAAACTACTTTCCATAGAAACCCAGTGATTGAATTCAAACAGAGACTGAATTCGCCTCTAAAGCCCAGCAGGATATGCTTTCTGATTTGGATGAAGTCTGTTTACAGAGCAGTGGAGAATGCCACCCCTGGATTGTGAAAAGCACTCAATCAATGGCCAGCTTACTATACAACAAAAGCATGGGTGTGTATTAGAAAAAGAAAATGTACAAAGAAAAGTGAAATGCAGGTTGGTAGTGAGCTATTCAATTCTCCTGTCTAGTGCAGCAAGTTTCACATAATCATGTCCTCTTGTACTGCAATTGTATTAACAAAATCAATAATATGTATGACCTAATATATGTGTCTGCTTAAACACCAGGTAAATGTAAAGAAATAATAATACAAAAAAAAAAACCTTTACAGTAAAATTACACTAATTAGTGTTTTCAATATATATACTGTATTTATTTAAAAAATAAAACCCAACTGACAAGAGTTAGGGAAATCCGTTAAGAAAATGAAACTAATGGGATTCTTGCTGTAATGGGAAATGCGAGCAGTACTGGATTTGAAGTTTGAGAACAGGACAATGACCATGAACAAAACACTCAGACTGGCACTTAGACTACAGATGTTCCCCTTTTAAAAAATGGAACATTAATTGACATTGAAATCTCTGGGGTCTATTTTAACAACACAAACAACATTGGTATGGATTCCTCCCAGTCACAAGCAGCGCAACAGCTTTGTCCTTTGAAGGCGCTCCTAGGAAATGTTAACATTTTTATTTTGATGGACCAAGTCTGCATTTTGAAATGAGTGTTTGAATAGAACTTCTATACCGACGCTTCTTTTGCAAGGTCATTTGCTGTAGACGAGTGATGCAGTGCCTGCTCTCCAGCACACTTCTTAACACAAAGTAATTGTAAATTGGATCAAACTTTCACCGTGTCTGGTTTTATTTCCTCACAGAGTAATGATACCCTAGGCTCTGCAATCAATCTTGTATTTCCAAATGTACAAAACTACAGACGAACCCCCGGCACAGAGGGGATATTTTATGGTACTAGGATAGTTTTAATAATGTACCCAGGTAGGTGTTGTTTTTGTTCGGCTATTGGTGCTCTCGAAAATCAAAAGCTGTGTCCACAGAGATAGCATTTGAACAGTATGTATCATTTTACTCAGTAAATAAAAGGACTGACCATGTTGCGAAACACCAGGGAGCTCTACTCATACATTGTACCTTGTCTGTGCTTTGAACATAGTTCATTTATGGGTATTCATTTGCTCACTTCAAGAATATGTCTGTTTCTTATTCCTAGCATACAAGGATAATTTTTAGGTAAAACATTCCATCTGGCTGTAAAGCCGAGCTTATTTTCAAATGGTCTGCATTATACATTTTAAAAAATATGATTTTTATGGTTTTATGGTAATATTTTTTTTTCTTTCTTTGCAGAAACTCTGCTTTTAGATAATGGGGTACATGCTTACATGACTGCAGCTTATGGTTCTCGTATCTTAGTTATAGGAACAGTAAATGGCATAGCTAATTGCATGGCTCCGAGTTCAGTTAAAGTTGCTATCATGTAATTGAGACTGTGTTTGCCAGGCTCATTTATTTGAATGACGAGACTGCGTATCATTGTTATGGCAGGTGGAATAGATGAGTGATGAGGGAGACAAACGTTCGGCCCCACAAAGATTTCACCTTTGACCCCAGGAGACGAGGACACATAAAAGGCACAGTTACTCGCATAAATGAAGCAACAGAAAGGAAACACTGAAAATACAAAATCTCAACATTATTTCGTTCTTAATTAAAAATGCTGTGCATAGCCAATCATTTATGTGATTGACAGAGATGTCCAGTTATTTAATTGGGTTTTTAATTACATTAACTATATGAATTAATTAACTAACCCATTTATTTAGTTTAGTGCAATTATAAATGATTTTTTTTGCTTTAATTTTGTTTTGGGTAATCATGGAGTAGTTCAATAGTTTAGACGCAATCTGCATATGTATAATTGTTTGTTGATACTTTGTTAATTATTGTATTGTCTTGGGTATTACATTTTAGTACACTTATGGGGAGTTATTTATGACTAGACAGTGCTGCCTTTGTACAGTGTGATGTTCCAGGGGTCTGCCAACAGGTGTCAGCACTGAGCAGTCTTCTTATAATCTATTCTGTTAACTAGAATGTATCAGTGGTCGCTGGCCAATCAATTTGGAGTGAGTTTTATTTCCTGGTGACATTTCAACAATGAGCACAGCAGAGTTTCTGTCATAAATGAATGTCTTGCTCCTGCCAAGCACTCCAATGTCATGGTATTCTGTAATGCACTGAGCATGACAACAGAGGGCAGTCTGTAAACTGAAATATACCAAGAGCAAAAAAAAAACCCACAATGCACATATTTGACTAAAAACAAACAGAATAGCCCCCCCCCAGATACGATGTACCTTTGGTTACTCGCCACCTGTGAATTAGCCTTGCTTGTTTGGGTGACTTCTTGCTAGACTGAACTATTGCTTATGAAAAAGCTCCACCTAGTGACTTAGCATAGAAGTGCCTAACTTAAAAGATGCTACCAGCTAATGTGACAATACCCGCCAAATAAAACACCCTGATTCTTTTCTGGTAGGGCAAATATTTCATTTCGAAAGAGTGTATGATCATATCACCATAGCATAACATGCATGCTTTCATCACCACCCTTTTCTAAACATGCGTGTGCTGTCCATATTTACTGTGCATGATTAACTTACCGCTGTAAAAACATTTCCAACAAAAAGAGACCTTACTGTCCCAGAAGACACTAAAACAAAATGGTGAACCACATCCCTGACATCTTAAAAACCAACAAATTAATTAAATAAAATAAAATCACACGAGTGCCAATAACTGTAAGCAGAATACAGGCAGCGGACACAACAAAGTTCACTGATAAAGCTCTGCTCTGAAACTGTCAACTGCAATAGATTGTCCTGGGCATTGTGATTCTGCCTCATATTGGTTCCTCAGCTGGAGAGTGATTTAAAACGGATTGTTTAACAGTAATTAGTCTTTATTAATCCATGAATATGGATATTTAATTAAACATTCATTTGGAAGCCTTCTTAAAGAGCGTTGATTAATGAGTAATGAGGGCTGCACACAATGATAGTCACGTGGAGATTGAGAAGCTTTATTTGAATTGTAAACAATATTTAATAGCCTATAATACTGCAGTAAAGATGTTGAATCTGGTTAAACAAGGCTGCTCTCTTTATTTAATATAATTGGATTTTATGTACAAAAAATGTGAAAATTGCATTGAAATGAGTATAGTAGTGTTCGTTTAGAATCTTTCCAAATTATTGTACCCTATTATAAAGTATTTTATTAACATACCAAGTATTGACTTAGCCCACTGAATACACCACATGAGTGGCTAGTACTGTATATGGTGGCAATATCAACAAATGTATAATCTTACAGACAGGTTTATAACCCCTTCCATTAAGCTTATTTTGTTTTGTCTTGTTGCAGCAATAAAAAGAAATCTAGGGCTATGAGAAATTTCTATCACGGAGTTGGTCACTTGGTAAAGGTTGCGTTGCTGATCTTGGCTGGGGTCCCAGGGAAATGCTGCAGTGGCCCACTGGCAAGCTGTAGAGCTGATTTTGTCCTCCTGAAGCCTGGTGACATTTGCTGTCAAGCTCCTAGGTGTCAAGAGGTAATTACCC
Organism: Acipenser oxyrinchus oxyrinchus; assembly: GCA_030684275.1. Classification (NCBI taxonomy): domain Eukaryota; kingdom Metazoa; phylum Chordata; class Actinopteri; order Acipenseriformes; family Acipenseridae; genus Acipenser; species Acipenser oxyrinchus. The sequence continues at coordinate 3,319,966 of CM060269.1, forward strand.
TGTCAAGAAAAAAATATCAGGATACACCACCCACCATAAGTGGTATATCATTATTTAATGAGTCACACACCCATTTATTTTTCAGACACCTAAGATATACCAGAATAAACTGTAATCTCTAGTTTTACTTCCAGACGGCATTATCCACTTTCTCTATTGTGCTCACCACCTATAATAGTATAGTTCAGTTTCAGGTCATTTTGTTGTTTGTTTTTTCATTATGAACATTACAAGCATCAGCGAGTGCAAAGTTGTGTAATACATGTGAAAGATGTTTGCATGTTGTTGAAGTTTATGTTTGTGATTTCCACAGGGGCAAATAAACATCCCTTAATATCGAACCATAATGCACAGCCCTCTGAGAAACTTACTAGGGATGTGATGATAAATCATAACAGCAACAAATTACGAGTGCAGACATACCTTTAATTTATTGCCTATTTTAGCCGTCCTGTGTATTATTTGGTCTGAAAGCACAAGTTAGTAACATAGACATCACCCACCAGGAATAGAAAGCCTGAAAACATGCAGAATGCACAGCATGCTGAAGAGCATCACACAACAAATGACCATGCATATCTCAAGCAAAATCAGAGCCATTCAAAAAGTCACTGCAGCTTTCTCTTGTAATGACAGTTAATCAAAGCAATGGTTCTGATTGTATCTCTATAAGTAGCCCCACCCTAGTAGTACTGCATACAGGATGTAGTTTGACCTGGACCCAGATCCTGGTTCTCTAGTGGCTAGTGTCCCATAAGTGACTCAGGGTTTGATTAGTCTGGATACAGTACTATTGGGTTTGGTCCTGGATGTGTAAATGTACTTGTGACTCAGGTGTTAATTAGCGAGGCATAATATCAATTGAGAAGCTAATGAGCAAGCCAGGCTCAAAATCACACACAATGCGTTTTTCCTTTTGTGCAAGTCATTTGCATTGTTGAAGAAGGCAGAGCTGAAGTTACAGATTGAAATTCTGTCTTTCAGGTTTATCAGAAAGGGAAGAATGTTAGAAAGAGGTAAAGTCCATGTTTATGCAGTAGCCTCGCTCATTTACATACAGTGTATCAGCTGGACAAAGACTTCACAGATCCCATCCCTGTTCCAGTGAGAATAATATGTTGTATAAATAGCTCATTGCACCATACTGTACCTGCTCTGCAAGGGCTCATTAACAACTTTGCAACTTGATAAGAGAAATAGCATTTGAAAGAACATCAAGCCAGGAAAAATAGCATGTCGGGTCGAGCAACACTGAGACTCTGTAAAGCAATTACCATGGTTTCATAAGCAATAGGGTTGCAAAATGACATCTGGTTAAAGATAGCTGCTGTAAGCAAATTCAATTTTAAACAAGGGTTGAACTGCGTAAGTTGCAGAAATGCGTAAAAAGCCCAATCACAATGCTTTCAAAACTGCAGTAGAGTATATTCCTTACAAATCATTGCACATATTATATAGAGAGTGAGACAATAACAAGTGTCGAAGCGGTTGAAAGAACCAGATTTGTGTTTTTGAAACACATGTTGTCCACACACGAGTTAAGGGTGAGTAGTGATGTAAGACAGTAGTACTGGTTCCACACTATTTCCAGGAACAGCTTGTTTGAAAAGTAGATGTGGTGCACCATCAGACTGGCAGTCACATCTGTCTTTGTTAGACATTCATTTGAACTCAGAGCAGCAGACTGATGAAACACCCTACAGTTGAAATTAGCCACTATTGTCTCTGCTGAATGATGCATTTGGTTGTAGATGACGTTTGCAATTATCTACAATATGGCTGCTTGTGCTCCTTGCTTGGTTTCATGACTCAATGCACACCTTGACTAAGACTGATTTTGCTTAAACACTCTTAAACTATAGCATTTTGCAAATTTGAGAAAAGTGGGATTTCTTCAATGGCAACATGCAAAACACCATGTTTTACTTTAATTTCGAGAACCACTGAAGCTTCTTCTTATTAAAACGGTACAGTCTAAATATACCAATGATTTAAATAAAGGGAATAAAGACAGGAGATACCCCTGGAAATGAAGAGGAATAGAATTACAGCACTCCCACAGGGCATTAAAGACGGCAGATTGCATTGTGCTAAATTGCCTGCAGTTTTTTCAATTCATTAAGCTTTGTGGAGGCAATTTAATCCCTTACTCTTCATGTCAATTAAGTCACAAGGAATATCCCTGATAGCAAATTGCAAAGGCGGCAAGGGTTTGGTTCTGAAAGTATGAACCACATATACTGTATATTTACTGCAGGGTCTAGAGTGAGTTATACCATAAATTATTTAAACATATGCAAAGCCTTTAGGACTGATAGAGGTATGAAACACAACTGTCTGTCAGCACCCAAGCCCACATGCAGTTGATGAAACGTTTTTCTAGCATAAAACTGACAAAGAATTTGAAAACAAACCCATTAATGAAGCAGAGAACTCTAGTCTTTAATATTAGCAATGCTATGCTGCTGCATTTTACAGCTGGAAGCAGATTTCAAAGATGCTCAATTACGTTTGGTAATCCACTAACAATAGTTTAATTGATGGGGTTTATTATACCTGCCTTACCTCCCTGACACAACTGGCAGGTTAAAGATCTATTTCAGCTATCCATTCCATAGTTGTAGCTGTGTTAAATTAATTCCCTCTAAAAGACCTTAAAGACCTCTGTCAAAACCTTAAAATCCTACAACATGGGAGCAGCATTATAAAGCCTGGGCATCTAGTATATAAAGAAATGTTTTGCCAACATATTTTCTGTGTTACCAAGAGGTTATGGGCAAAAATACCGAAGAGCTGATAGCAAAAGCATAAAGATAAAAAAAAGCTTTCTGTCCCTCTAAAGGAAATGTAAGAGGTAAATACATGGCAAAGAAGTTATTCGGTCTGTCAGTATGCAGTTAAAGAGCTTTGCTTGTTGTTTTTTTGCTGCATGTGTGTGCCCACCCATATAACCTTCGTTTACTCAATGCACACAACCCACGTACATGTTCGGTTTGTGTGGATTCAATTCTTGTATGTTGTTTCTTTTCCCATATATGCTACACCGCTCTAATTATAAAACAGAAGTAAATACTGTCAATGTGCAAGCCTCATATGAGTGCAGTACTGTGCCTAAAGCATCGAACAAGAAACATCTTTTTTTTTTGTCTTCTATACAGAATTAAACACCAACTTCTGCTCTCATGTGTATTTATGCAATTTCAACAATTCCTTTTTTTGCCTCAACCAGCTGTGAATTCACAATGGAAAGAGAATCAAATCAAAGACAGATAAATGGAAAATAACCACCAAGTGGGGAGAAAAGTACCCAAAGTGAATCGCTCTTCGCTCCCAGTGAAAACAGGGATTCTGTATCCAAGCAAACATTTGGATTTTGGAAAGCATGATAGATGTGTTAAGTGTCTGCTTGCAATGCTATCTTTCCCTCCATTAGAGATTGACTGAATTGGTCTTGTACCGCAGCTCCTAATCAGTAAATAGCACTTTGTTGCAGGAACTGCTATGTACTTTGTACGCAGCAGGTACTTATGGAATGCTTTCCCTTAAAGCACCATCTACTCAAGATTTAACATGTGCTCGACTTCTCGTACACTGCTCTCTAAGCTTAATGACATTGAAAGACTCTGAGAGGTGGATAATTACTATCCTTTAACCATCTTCAATTAACTTTTCTTCTCTGCGTTTAAATGATTGCCCTTTCCCATGTCTAATTGCAGTTTTCAAGGCACTTCTAATGGTTTAAACCACCTTACAGTTTGGATGACGTGAAACTTTTGATATTCAAATCCAAAATCAATTGAGGTGATTTAGGAAAAGTCTTTAAGAGCTAACCTTCTGACCTTGAAGACTTTGGCTACTGAGCAAGTCGTCTATTAGCATTTGGAAATTTCTATTAGCGACTTCATTCAAAATGATAATTAAAACCATGAAAGTCACAATACAAGGCAGCACAGAGAGAAGAATAATAGTGAAAATCGACAAGAATTGCAATACACTGGAAGTGATAACCAGCCATTCAAGTCTGGCTGCAGTGTTTTCATGGTCAATTATTCTCCTTTATATCAAATTACAAGCCTACTGTTTGTATCAAGTGAGATTATGTTACACCTAATTCCTGTTCATCAGTATGAAATTAACATTTCTGCCACAGAATAAATCTAAATTTAAAATGTATCTACTGTAGTCCTGTCAGTGCTGGTCTTCACGTTAAGTACAAGAATCAACAATAAACAGAAGCTGGACATCTTCTAGAACAAAAGCAATCCCCAGCAGCCACCACTGGAGCAACAGCTCCAAGAACTGGGAAAAAAAAATCATTTTAGATCACCTTGTGTTTAAATTTAATCAAGGAGTCAAGCATATGGACCATGAGCCTTTGGGTTACTTTTTTTCCCCCAGGCTGAACAATGAACAATTACATTTCATAAATGAAAATCTTGAAATGTTAACATTTTACAAAAAAAGAACAAGCTATTAAAGCATTATTGTTTGTAAATCATACAAATGAAAAATGAAACTGTAACTGAAAGGTTATTATATTTTGTACACTGCCTTGGCTGCAAGAGATTATCATCAAAATCAGGTCCCATGCCTGAGAGGATTTTGTGATAATGGACCTTGCTGATGGGTCTCAACAGCAAAAAAACAGCAAAGTAGAACACAGCGTTGTAAATCACATACCAGTTTGAAATGTTCTGGGTTCTGGCAGCCACACCATCATTTCTTCTGAATTTAAGAGACCATACAAATCTTTAGTAATAGTTATAAACCTAATGTCTGGAAAGATTTGAAATGTACTTCGATTCTAGGGAACAATCAATGTTTGACATGAGTGTGGCTGATCTGATCACAAGAAGGGAATCATACATGCCAAACCAATCCCATCCATTACCAGAGCAGGCTGTCCTGCCTTTGTAGCCCCCTGTATTGATTATGTATGATGCAGCTGTTTCATTGTGGGTTGGCAGTGTATCTTATACATCAGTAGGTGTTCTCTCTGGATTGCTTATAACCCCTAAACACTGATGTTTTGTTTTTTCAGAGATTCGAGATTCTTGTCCTTCCCTGTGCAGCATTTCAGTACGATCATACATATGCAGAGTAGAGAGCACAAAAGCTATGGGCACCAATTCATTCTCAGAAATCTAAAGGGGGGTCTAATTAAAGATTGTGTTTTGAATTGCAGCAATAAAAGGTATTTGTAAGACTTCCACTCGCAGTGAGTGAATGATGAATACATTACATTGGACATTCCTTTGGTCTATAACTTCACAAACTATATTTGTATGTTCTTTCATGTAGATGAACTTTAACAGTTAACCCAGAACTGGAACCCTTTAGGCTATACTGTCTTTAAATGAAGACGCTAAGATGCAAGTGGTTGGGTTTTATTACTGTAGATAGGGTTTCATTAACCACAGGGTTAGATGTGAGTGGCTTGAGATAATATGATTTTGTTCTATACGACCAACATAAAAAGGACTAGCTATTTGAAAGCAGTTAGATATTGCATCAAGACTCCTCAACACATAAATATGTTTGTGAGTGCTGAATATCTTGCTCGAGGCTGGAAATCTAGATTTACTGTCAATTGACAGTCCAGAGAATATATTCATTGAAAATCTGCATACAAGTGTCTCCTTATTCAAAGAGCCTCTGGAACCTGCTCACATTGCATATTTTTCATGCAGGGTTTACTGTATTTAAAACATATCTTGGCCCTTTTTTAAAATGATTTTTTATTTGACACACCAGTGCAACATCAATGCCGCTTCATAATGTTGGAAGTCTGAACCCATACGTGGAAGGAATCTGAACAGGAATAAGATAACATTTCTAAAGAGCTTAGTAGAGGTGACATGTCCCTTGGTGACTGCTTTTTCGGTGGTTGCGAACCTCTCAACTGGATGCAGATCGGAAACAAACTTTCTTTTCACATAGCGCTATAGCTATGCCTCTTCCAGCATATGTCTCAGAGGGAGGACAGTCAGATTTCTCTTAAATGGGAGAGTGGGTTTTTGAAGAATGTCCACAAAAAAAAAAAGAAAAACAGCTTTTACATCTGCTTACATACACAACCAGTCCCGGTAGCCATGCACGCCTCAGCGCTGTTATTTCATTCAAAAGGAATAGAAATGAATCTTTTATGCAAGTGGTTAGAAACGTTTCCCACGGTGGAGACCACCTCAGTGCTTAGGGACTAGTCCACTGACCACGACCAGCATGGGACTAAAAAATGTATTCATACTGCAGTCCCAGTATTGCAGGCGTCTATCAACTACTGCAATGGTACAAGCTTTCAGACTGCTGTCTTACCCACATTTAAAAAGGACTCACTTTTTTACTGTTGGTGGGAGCCAAGGATTACTCATTCCAATTGGTTAATAGAAAATCCTTCTTACCATAATGATCCAATTTATAAGGAATACGTTTTAAAAAGCACACATACTATCATTGTTGTGTGTTTGCTTTTTCATGCGTCTGTTTTAACTACAAAACTTCAGAAGAAACAAAATTAATATAATCTACAAAAGGAACCGTTTTGAACAGATTTCTTCTACTGGTACGACTTGCAAATCAGCAATTGCTGGAACATTCGGTATATAATTAGCATATCTCTGGTGTAAAACAGACTGTAAGGCAAAATAAAACTAATTCAAAAAGATCAATTGCCTCGGAGAAAGGGTGAAATAGCAAACCTGCCTCATCAGCATCTATCCTCTCGCTGAGTATTTTCGTAGTATTTAGTCAAGGAAAGGCACTAATGTTTTAGAAAATTACTTTGGGTGCTTACAAACATGGTTATTTTAAATATGAGCGACAAGATGGGATTTCCCCAAAGAGAGCTGATTTGCCTGTAGCTAGAAGGCATTCGTGTCTTTGAAATGCCTGCAAGAAGATTATTAATAATACATAAAGGCATATGTGTGAATTGCTTAGCCTTTTTTTTTGCTTTGTGGTTCAGTGCTGCAGAAGATGTTGTACATAGATTTTCTATAATGATAATAATTTAGCCTGAAGCACAACTGAACAGAACATCTGCTAGTGTATGAGGTATAAGCCTTGTTACTATGTTTTGCGTGACTGGTAGAAACAAAAGAACAGAACTTGCAGGTAGTGAGCAAATCAATGTTGAATGTTTAAATGAATGTCTTGTTTCTATGATACCAAATCTTCTTCCGACTGTTTTTAATGAGGATGGTCAAAGGAAGTTCTCCAGAACTGGTGGGAGAGATCTTTTTAATTATGAGTGGTAAAGAAGGTAAGACTTCACATCCCTTATTACTGTGTATTTGCATAGCAGTTACTTAGTACATACATGTGTACTTACACATAATTGCAATTCATATGCAGAGTTACAATGTACTTAATGTGTAAATTTTCGTCGTTGTATATGTCAAGGTTAGGGTTAGGGTTATATCATACAAAAAAATTTACACATTAAGTTTTCGGCCAATCTGTGACACTACACAGACTGTGAGCGTTGAGGTGCTGAGAATCCCCTTCATTTGTCTAACCCAGAACAACTGTCCAAAGGGACTTCATGACACTCTTAACGATTTCAGGCTCTGTTTTTGGTTCCACCTGCCTGTGCAAAGGGAGGCAGACAAAATTTAGAAAGTTGATTCAAACCGCAGTCATTAAATACTTTGGCTCCTGTCAGGTCTCGGTCTGTCTCGCAGGTTGGAGTACAAATCTAAATTGTGGATTCGGTAGCACACATTGTGAAGTATGGAAACAACATCTGTCAGAATACAAGCAGAGTCTCGCTTCAGCTAGGTCTTGGTAATTATTTAAGTCATTCTGTCAAGGGTTTCTTAACGGCAAGACTGCTGCTGTCATTCACAGCCGCTCTTTCAACCTGCTGTTGACAGGTGACTTCTCTGCACAGCATGTCTACATACTTTAATTAATAAACCACAATGGGAGTGTGAAGAGATACTCCCTTTTATTGACTTCCCTTACACTGCACTCCTTAGCCACATCACAAAATATATTTTATTCTGACCAAGCAGGGTGGCAAGCTAGATGGTTTGGGTTCTAGTCACTTGGTTCTTTCCTGCCTCGTTCATCCCAGCTAGAAAACGAATGAAGGTTTCGTTCAGCTAAAAGCAAAGCATAACAGTGGGATGGAGCCTTATCAGCGGAAAGGAAGACAGACATATGTCTTTTCAAAGCGCAATATCCATTTCAATTTAGGGCTCGATAAATCTTGTAACCAGCAGGGGAAGTAGATTTTCTCCTGCAAATTAAATTCATAAAAACCTTTTCTTATTCCTTGCGTCATAAGTATAAGAGTTTCTTTCAGCAATTAAAGTCCATTAACTCAGAGTGTTATTTATTGATATAGTTTTCTTAGGACGGACCTCTTAATATTAACCTAGCACATATATTTAAAAATAAAACAAAAACTAGATGCCAAGTTAGATTTGGAAAAAAAACACAACATAATCTAGTGCTATCAGACCAGCTTAGCAATTATATTATTAAAATGGGTTACCTAATTGAAGTCTTAATTTTTTTAAAAATTGGTACTCTTGTGTCATACAGCTACATGAGTCAAAACTGAATTACACATATGCTATTAAATCAAGCTTTAAGAGACACGTGGACTAGGGAGCTGGTAACACGGCCACTGTATGCTAATGTATGAAAAACGCATAAAATCTACATAATGATTAGAACCCTGTGTTGGAATGTCTCCCTGGACAATTCTAAAGCTAAACCTCTACAGTATATCACTGTTCTATAGAAAGTGTATCCCACAAGACTGCTGCATGCCTAGATTCACTAGTCAAAGTAAGTAACAGTGCATGGGAAACAGCAGGATTTCCGATTCTGTGTTAATTAGTTGTCTAAGGAGGCTAAAATTAATTCAAACATGTTTACAGAAGAAAAAACAAAGGGATCAAATTAGCTTAAAGATAACCTTGGGTTGCTACATAGCGGAAAAATCAATACATCAAAGTTAGAAAACAAAAATATAAGGTTTCAGACGCATTTTAGATTCCTTGGTCGTTTTTAAAGGAATACCATATAAAATCTGATGAAATGCAGACTAAAACAAAACCAATTATCTTTATGTGTCTGCCCAGAATAAAAAAATAAATAATAAAAAGTTTGAAGAGCATCTTCTTTGAAAAGTGCCACTAGAGTTAAACCTGCCAGGAGCAATCACATTGCTGGCTCTGCATGTTTCATTTAGGAGTTTCAGACAATTTTATCCCCGAAAAATCTACTTCTTATACAGTATTAATACAAAAAGGGGGCGGGGGTGCTGACCAGCTTCACATATTAGTAGGGTTGTGCACCCCCGCCCTTGTTTATCTGATGGCAAATATGCAATGACAACAATACCCCATGGGCCATGGGGAATACTGACATGAAACATGATGTGTCCCCCAGCAAATAAGACTGCAGGCATGAACTGCAAACTACTGTTTACAAGCCAACATGCAAATCATGGAAATATATTTTCGAAATTCTGACGAAATTATGATACAAAAAATCTTACAATCTTATGCTATAATACTCTTTTTTTTAAATTTTTTATAAACCATCCATATTTGTCATACACCACATAATGATTTTGCTTGTCAGGAAAATCGCTGAGCTGTGCATTTCAATGCTGGAGAAATCTTTAGTCAGCTTTAGTGGCAGATCATTTCTCTGTAATTGCTATATTTAGGCTGTCAGATAATTATTATTTTTTTCAGTATGGAATATACAGTACTTTGTACACAGTAATGCAATTTACAACACATGAGAAATAGATTGAAATATGGCTCTATAACACTAATTTGTGGACAGAAAATATGTCTTTGTAAAGTCTTTAAATGTCTTTGCAACAGTCACTGTCTGTCAACATTTCTGGCATTTAATTTAGATTTTTTTTTTTTAAATCTATGACAAAAAGGTGTTGTATACCATAGTATATAAACAACCCCCATTGATGACATCATATGAAGTTCAACCCTACTTGACATCATCTGGAATTCCCTTCATCAACCGTCTCTCTCTTTTCATTCAAAATGCTGACAGACTAAATTGAGGTTTGTTTTGATCATAAACAATTATAGTTGGAATTCGTAACTTTTCTATTCACAATAAAGCTGTGTATGATAGAGTTATAGGACAGTGAGACAGTGAATGCGCAAACAAACATAAGCTTTTGACTTTGATTGTCCTGATGTAACCTCACACAGAGATGTTCGGTGTCCTACAGTCATGTCATTTATCACAATATAGCACCTTGATACTCTTAGATCAGAGGTCAGAATGAACAATGCAGCCTGTTAGAGGTGCTTGTGGCATGAGAGCCATTCATTGACTCCTAGTTTTCCTTTGATTGCAATACAGAGGAAGGTCTGCATTCTCAACTATCATCCTCCTGAACATAAACTCACTGCTAAACACGAAACATATATAATGACTTCCAGTGTGACAGTACAGGTGATAATGTATTATTATGTTAATACCATTATGGGCTTATTGTTGGTGAACTACATTAAAAAACAAATTGTTCCCAATTAGTAAAGCTGAAGGCTAAAACTATTCGGGTTAATTCAGACACACATGGCTTGAAAAAATAGGAACAGAAAACCAGCAGCCATTTTCGTGTTATGTATGTGCGAATCTTGAAAACAAATTGTTATTTCCAGTGACTGGTAAAGTCAAGGATAAGGGCAGACTATTGGGCTAATTAGCCTCCAGGAGAGGTTCTCTTGTTTTCTTTAAGGACTGTTGGCCTATTTCCTTACTAATTTTATAAACTCAGGCAGCTCCACACTGTCAGGGCTGCTTGACATACAGAAAACTGCTCTATTGCAATCAGGGAAAACATTCAATCATTAGTACATTGTGGGGCATATTTTCAAACCATTTACTTCAGTATCTTTCATCTAGAAATGCAATATATTTTATGAATACACTGTACAACCCTTAGGAATATAGGTCTTGTTTTATTTTAAGGGCCTTTTTTTAGTTTATTAACTGTTAACAAACATTGTTAATTTTTAGCTAAGGGTTAGGGTTACTTTTAGGGTTAGGGTTAGTGTTAGGGTTAGGGATAATAAAAACCTGATTTAATTTGCTAAACATTACTACAGTAACAATTTGAGCCAATTTCAAGCATATGATCGACTGGGTATTGATCATCCATAGGGTTCTGGTGTTTGCAGTTTTAGCTGGCCTAGTATATATTATTAACTAACAGTTAACAGGAACTAAATAATGTACATTAACATCTTTATTAGTTAATAAACAAAAAAAACAGCCTTTAACAGAAAGCGTGACCGGAATATATCATGTTACTCCAGAAGCTCCTGACTATAATGTCTTTCATGAGCAGTTGAAGGTCAGTGGTATTCCAAGGTTACTGCTTAGTACTGAGTATTGAGTACCAGAGGTGTGCACTGACCATAAAACGCACAGTACAGCACAGCACAGGCTTTTAAACATCTTGCTAAGCAGCTTTTACAGGCACTCTGAGGAAGCTTGACGTAAACCATACAGAAAAAGCACAATCACACTAAACATGGCAGACACGGGTCATTTAAAAAGCATTAACACAGTCTACGATCAGCGACCTACAGCAAAGACAGAACACATGCCTACACTCATTCTGTAATTCAATATAATGTACAGGACATTGAAATACACACAGGTTTCATTTTGATATTCACATCTGACCTCCCAAGGGAGCTAGACTGAGATGTCAGTGTGGATCTCTGGAACAGCGGGTACTAAAATACATAATATACACTGACTGGTTCACGTCTGTGTGACAGTTAAGAGTAATGTGGGGTAGCTTATTTTATTCTGTTTTACAGGAGTAGGGAGCTAGAGAATTGAATTGTCTTCACTGCTTGGTGTCCGAGGTCAGCTTTGATGACAAACGTGTCAGCCCATTACGCACTGTTTTGGATCAATACGGATTCAGATCCAAGGTTGTCAAACGAGTGTTAATTCACATTGCAGTACAGTAACCAATCGCTGTTCCAGAGGCTGACCTGAGACTTTGAATGTGTTTTACCTTGAAAGTCGCAAAGCATTCAATAATGAATGATTGATGAGCTCTTCAGTCTGGGCTTTTGTTTAAAATGGAGTTCCTGCATGGTAAAGGTCAGTTCACTAGAGCAATACAGTCCATGCAAATGTGCATTACAACTGTTTCAGCCATTCTTTGGCCTTTGCCCTCGCCTTTCGAGTTACCCCTGCCACTTAAATTAGCTCGCAGACAAGTGGAGAGGCTCACTGTGGGGAAGCCATGGGCAGGGGTGCAGGGTAGCTGCCCTCCCCGTTAGACAAAGCCAAAAAGCAGGTGGAGGCTGGGAAGGAGGAGGCATACTCTGGCGCACAGCAGGGACGTAATGAATCGAGGTAAGATAAATCCCTTCCTTGAACCATCCAATTAATCTTGGGCTCTTAAGGTATCTGTTTCAGGTGTCGAAGCTGTATATTTTTAATTAAATAGTTTTCCCCCTCGCTGTCTTTCTCCGATAAAGAAAGCCTACTCGTCTCAATAAACCATTGCTCGGTTTCACAGCCCATTGAATAATTCACTCTATTGTTTGAAGAATGAAGTCAAGGACTCAGCTGATAGCAACTGGAATTAATGTGGAGACCATCTGGCCAAAACAACACCACAAGAAGCAAGCACAGGGTATGAAATAAGCATGCACTACATGTGTCAGTTCCAAGTCCCCATGGTTTCCAACATGCAGAATGGTAATACTGTACCATGACAAATATCCAGAGATTCATAGAAACCAGACAAGTGTTTGCTGAGATATTTCCTTAGCAATAGATAAACCAAGCAGGTGTCAGAACTGCAAAAGTTCATCGTGAGCTACTTTCACAGCATGGGGCATAATCTTCAACTCAAAGCAATCACATTGGCTGCCGACCCTTCATGTTCACAGGCATGAAAAGTACAAACGACTCCTTCATTTTGTTTGCCATGTAACATAGATTTGGAGGTTGAAGAGTAAATACCAGGCAGTCATATAAATACTGCCAGCTAGAGCTTGAAACCTCAGTTTGACCTGGGTAGAATGTCAGCTCTGGTTACGACGCTGTTCACAGGTATAGGTAAAAGTCATTGCAAAATGAAGGCACGAGGGGAAACGTTTGTCTCTTTGTGCCAGTTTATTATGGGTTGTATCTGCTTATCTTAGTACAGTACTTAGTATTGAAGTTATGGCTGAATACATTCATTGTTCTTTTACAAATGGTTCCCATTTGTGTCAAAATGCTGTTTCATTACACTAGATGAACATAAACAGCCCAGTCTCTAAACTACTGTACCATATCGATCTCAACCACAGTGTGAGCGTTACTGCATCCCACCCATACACCAACCCGTCTCACCAAGCTCATGTTAGGTGTACATTTTAAAACCTACAGTGACAGTGCCCTCTAGAGGAGAAAGAGGGATTTTTGTACACAGACAAAAAATGTATGCTATAACCTGCACTATATCTAATCAAATAGCAATGAAACTTGGCAAACAGACGACCACAAGGGAGAGGATGCTATGGTTGACATCTTGCATCTTAGGGTGCTGTCACAGCATAATTTGCATAGCAGATTGACATCAAACTCAGCTGACAAAAGATCCTGAACATTATTCCTCAAGCTGACAATTGCTTTAAGTAGTCTTTACTATGGTAATAAACGCACTCTGGCAGCTCATCATAAAGTCTGATTGCACTGGCAGCATGAAGGATCCTGTAAGGTGTTGAATGTGCCACACTAGTGTACCACAGGACACTATGCAAAGATAATGCAAACTGTTCTGGTCAGATTATCATGAGTAATCCACAAGACAAGACAGTTTCGTAGCAGTTTCTCGCTTTATTGGAGGTCGAAGAGAAGAGGCTGGACTGATGGCGAGGCCTATTTCATTCTACATGGACTTGTGAACATGCTGGGCCTGTCCATCTGACGGATACTGTGCATGTTCAAACAAGAACATCAAATTAACCACCTTTGGGGTTTGAGTGAATGTCTGGAATTTCCCTGCAGTCCTGTCCTTTATAATCCTCCACGCTCTTTCACTAGCAGTGAACTGGGGAACTGGGCAAATTTGCAACAAACAACACAACAGCAGTGAAACATATGCCAGTTCCATTTTTTTCCTGGCATTGAAAGTGGCTTTTGCTAGCAGATGTGATCTGTGCAAGCTTGTTTCTGCCAAGCCAACCTTAAAACCGTCAAGCAAGTGATAAAGCTGTAAACCAATACAGCACTCCTATTAATCATCCAGCAGAACCAAGGAATAGGAAGAAAAATAACTGCATTGCATATTATTATGCATTTCCAAATATGTGCAGCTCACACCACCGATATTACCATATACTACAAAATATACATTTTGTAGTAAATTAAAAATGGATTGCATTGCTCAGCTGTCAATTTGCTCAGCTGTCAAGATTTTTAAGTAAAATATAACATTTTATGAATAACACTCAACACCAATTAATTCATACCCTCCCCCCACTTTAAAAAGAAATTTCAAAATAGTTGAGCACTTCCATTAAATATGTGAAGCCTCAGTAGTTTCAGTAGTTGTTATTCACGCTGTGGTCAGTGATATATGAATCTAATATTATATTAAAATCCATTTTGGTTTTCACTGGCCGCAAGGTGTGAACTCAGTTAGCATTTCAAATATGGTTTAAGCAGTTTTATCAATGCCGTTTCTTAGAGGGACTGTGGCTCGCTGGTAGATATATAATAATAATCTGTAGGGTTCTGTTCCGTCAGATTATTTATCAACATCAAATATGTGCATTCATTGCCCGCACTTGTAACAGAATGACTTTTCATGGAGGCTGTTGCAGTTGTGACAGAGCGTGACAAATCTGGAGCTGGGCTGCCGGATAAATCTAATCATCATGGCCTCTGCTGCTTTAGCTTTGCAGGATGAAATTGATCCCCGGCTGAAAATGTACCTGTTCATATCCATAAGTGTCACTGGCTTGCTGCATACCGAATGAAGCGCCAGACAGAGTACAAGTACATCAAAGATTTATGAAGTACAACAGCTGGCACAGAAACTTCTACTGCAGGATTAGGATGCTAACCTTCAGAACAGATTGTGTTTTAATGCACAATGTATATGTATAATGTATAGAAGTAACAACACACATATTCAAACAGGAAAGAAAGACCAAACATGTCATCTACTGGGTAACTCTATGAAAGGCATTGGAAGTGTTTTTCAGTTGATTGCAGTATTGCACCAGCAATTAATGGGAGTTACATTATTTTGCATCATTAACCCTTTCATGCATATGAGGATGGATGATGAAAAAAAAAAAAACCTTGTCTAGTCTTTATGTGTGGGACATATGGAAGACGCAAATGCATGATGACCTCCTATGAGGATGCCATTTTCTCCCCATATAAAGCAATGGAAAATAAAAGAAAAAATGATCAACGAAACATATATTTATCATGTGTTCAGAACTACTTTTATTTTATTTCAATAATGGTTAATGAAGGACGTGTAGGAAAGTAGTTCATAATTGTTATGCTTCAGTGTTACAATGTTACATTGTTGGCACACCCTCTGTTTGTTTTAGTAAGAGAGCTGCTGCAACCCTTCGAAACAGAGTAGATGTGGACCCACACATTACAGTATGGTGGAGGATCCACTGCATAATACAGTGTTAACAATCTGTAATGAATTGGCATCTTAGCCCATTGAATTGAATGGAAAGGCAAACCCCACGCTTCAAAGATGGATGTCCTGCCATTCAACTGAAGAGCAAGCTCTCAAGTCGAGAGGTACGTATGGTTCTTATTCTGATATAAGCATTATTAACTCACCAGCCGCTAGGCGGAGATCCATTACAAATCAATCAATCACTCATCTAGAAAGAATTAAAGTAAAGTAATGCTCACATGTGGACATAAGTGCACATCACAAAGCCACCACACAGTTTAGCACAGTTGCAGCCTTTTGCATAAAGATATGTTTTATTTGTTATGCTTGCAATGTTGGACTGGTTAGAATGTTTGATGCCTCTATGCCTCCTGATTTGGAAAATACTTTGTTTAAAGATATTTAAATATGTTCAATTTTTGCATGATGAGAGAAATTAAAGGGAAAATGTGCCCCTGCATGGAAAAACTGGAAAATACTAAAAAACACAGCAGAAAATGTTCTATGGTGCAGCAGATTTGGGAGTTCAGGGTGGCAGTATTATGATGCAATACTGTTCAGATCATTAAAATACACTCCAATAACAAGTTAACTTGATCACATTCATATTTACCAACTGGATCTGATTTCATAGAAAAATATATCAAATAAAACTAAATGGTTGGGGAAAGTTTCAAGACATATTATTCCCATTACAATTGTGATGTTATTAGATCAAAGGAACTTGACTGGGCAATTAGAGTTACTTCAGTATTTCATCTAAATAGGAACCCAATTTTCCTAATTTAATCCTTAAATCTTTAATGAAGAATTTCCTGTTTGTCTTTTGCTCTCGTTGCTCTGCCAAGTGAGGCCTGCAGATCAATACTGTGAACCTTGACATACATACAGAACATCTTCTTATTCGGAAAGTCATTATTAGAGTCCGCAGTTTCCAGACATTAGGCAGGAGCGCGTAACACTCAGTTTAAAAGGTTATACTGTAATAATCAATTCAGCATGTGTGTTTAATTTATTTTAAGTCGTCTGTGAACACCAATACAGAAATTCGTCATGATGTAACTGCCATCTTTAATAAGTGTCACTGAAATGTGGTATTTTAGTGCTGTAGACTTAGACCACCCTGCACCATGAGATCATTCGCATGCAACAAACTACGTGTGACGTATTGTATGCAACTGTAATGGTCGTCTTCTTGTTTGCCAGGACCCCCTTGTAAATGAGGCCGCGGTCTCAGTGGGTAAATCTGCTGGTTACATAAATACATAAATACATAAATACATAAATAAATAAATAAATATATTGCATGCCACTTTATTCCACAAGTTATCAGGGTTCCCAACTCTGACTTACAAAAAACCGGGACACCAGAGTCATTTCGTGCAAAAATAAATAAATAAATAAATAAATAAATCATATACTTTGACATGTAATGTCCCGGGAAGTCTTACAGATTTCCCAGGACAGCTGCCTCAAAAAGAGAACAATCCAGGCAAAACCAGAACGGGTGGCAACCCTACAAGTTATGGATATGCCAATAATATGAGGGGGAAGGGGATGGGGGGGGGTTAGTCTGTGTTGCAACAGAAATAATCAGGTGAGGGTGGTCTCTACAGGAGGGCATTAAAGCTGCTTTACCAATACCCATTGTTGCTCAATGGCTGATGCGTGCTCAATACCTGGTGTTGCTCAATACCTGGTGTTGCTCAATACCCTGTGTTGCTCAACCTGTAGTTGCCTAGCACCATTCTACTTGTTCCCACAATTGAAAGCAATTGTTTCCACCTCTGAGTCAGTACCTGCTTCCTGCCCAGCAGGAGAATTTACATTGCACTGTGAGCAAGTGGAGGTTTCTTAAATTCCCTCGTGTTAAGTAGAGAAGGGTGCACTCGGCCTTAAGACAGCCGGAGTGACCACGTGAAAAACTGTTTCTGTTACATAACATTCAATCATAAAATCAACTGATGAAACCGCAATACATTCATAGCAAATTAATACAAAATATATATATATATAATAAAATAGAGACATATGCACGATGCAACCACACGTAGTTCTGACAGACGTAAAACTTCCACAACTGACCCTGCTGTTGAAACATGCAGTAAGAATTGTGGCCAACAGATGGAGTGCTGTTCCTACATTTGTAAGCTTTTCAGAATCTTTGCAAGCAGTGTCTTGCAATGTTAGAAAATGAATCACATTTAGGGTACCACTGAACTTGTGAGACAGATTGCTCATTAAAATCCTTAGGAGACAATGATCTGTTCAGGGATATCAAGATGTTTAGTGAGCATGTAGTCTGAGTGAAGTCATCTGGCAACAAACTCCCCATCCCCAGCTGTGCTGCTTTCCTTGTGAGATGTCTTGCTTATTAAAATATTTATCTTATTTTACGGAGGAGATGGTTATCTATTCAGGGACACCAAGATATTTAGCAAAGGGTATGAGTGAGGAAAAATGGACAATACAATCCCCATCCCTAGGCTTGCTGTAAATCATTTGTTTTTGACAGAATTTGTTCAAGTACTGCATATATTTCACACGTATGGTCTCATATAGTGTAAAATTAAAGAATGTACCACTTTTTGATTGGCTCCCTTTTAAGTGGGCTAATCTTATCTGACATTGCAAAAACAAATTATATTTATGTATTTATTTATATAAAGTTATTTATTCTGGACTAATCCACTGAGATGCAAGCACCTCACAGGGACATCCTTTAGTGAAAAACTCTCACTTAAACTAATTAAATTACCATGAACTTTGTAGTGTGTGTAACTTTACCATCAGAAGAGGGTGCAAGTAGCTCAAAACTATTTCTACTCAATAGTTTACAAAACAAAATATCATAGTGCTTGATGTGACCATAAAAAAGACAAAACATGAATTAAACCAATGATCTTATTGATATGTTGCAGTACACACGTTTGCATGCAATTTAACTTTAAAGGATTATTATATTAATCCTGTGTTGCATGCACTTATAAAGTACAATATCCACCTACTGGCATCTCAGCAGAAGCAGGTCCTTACACGGAAAAACAATGCCTTATTCTGTGGTGGTGGTGGAGGTGACCCATCTTTCTTAATATCTGAAATGATGTAGACATTTTAGAGATCTAGTAACAGACTATTTGCACAACGTCCAGATTATGAAATCTGCAAGCAATAAAGACACATGGAAGAGTGTAAACCATTATACAGCATACACAAAATCTATATTATAGCACACTGTGGTTTACTTTTTGAGAGAACAGAGGGGGAACTCTGAAAAACGTACACGTTTATTAATGTGCAAGATATACAGACACATGGAACAGTGTGTACCATTACACCGCATGCAGAACATCATACTCGGGTTTATTTTTTGAAGGAATGGAGGGGGAACTTTTTGGGGGAAAAAAGGGAAAAAAATCCATGAAAGATCCTTATAAAAAAATGCCAGTTTCATTATAATGACATGGCATTTAGGCCTTTTATTTTCATTTACTGTTTAAACTTTTCCATTCGTAAAAGAAATCCAACACTGGTTGTATATGAAAAATGGCCTGGATCCAGAAAAGTTTTGCTCAGTGTTTCAAATTGTGATTTCCCTGGATTATTGTAGTTTCTGCTGTAATTGTGTAGGGAAAGGGTGTAATTGTAGTTTGAAGCCAAGACGATATACCTATTATGGGAAAACTTTTGCAGTGGTTTACAAAGTACTGATACATACCCTTCTCAATAACATGTATCAGTACTTCTAAACCCAACAAAAATTTTCCCATAATAAGTTATAATATATATACAGTTTCAACTACACATGCTAAACCCCTGCTAATTTTGAGAGCACCCAACATGTTCAAAGTTACAGACCCTACATGGACTTAAGAGTACACTGGAAAACTTGATATCACGATATCACGAAATACTGCTGGGTTATCTTCAGCTCTCCTGTGATCCTGTGTAATTGTATAGTCTGCTGGGAGCTTTTTACAAACAGAAAACAATAGGTTACTAGTGTTAACAAAGGCATTTTAAATGCGCTGCTTTTTTCTCTCCATAGAGATCTGGCTGTTTACCAATCCTTCTTGGTGAGGTGTTTACATATTAAAGCAACAACAAGTCTTTTACTCATTAAAGAGGGAAGCATAACTGAGGCTTTGACCTTACTCAATGGACTGTTCTTCCATATCCCTCTTATCGATTAGATTTTGTTTTTAATACATTAAGCATCATTGCTCTACTGAGTTTTATTTAGTCCTTGGGACACCATAAACCTCTAGGCGACAACAGACACCAGACATAAAGCATCCCACTGTACAGTAAAGTCACTCAGTACAAAGCACATTGCATTCCTAATCATCAGGGTTATTCTTTATTTACCCCTGCGATGCTGAATTATCTTTGCAACTGGCAGCGGCTCATAACTTCAGCAGCGTTTTTCTTTTCATGCCATTGAGCAATGAACACCTTTCGAAACGGACCCCTTTGGGAGGAAAGTCCCCCGCCCCCGCTATGGCTGTAAAGCAGGGGAGGGTATATCTACCCCCCCCCACCGCACACACAGCCCTTATTTAGTGCCTCACCCGTGTGTACTGTACTCAGATTAGAGAGGCTCTGTGCTCTGCATTGATTAGTTACAAATAACGCTGGGCATGTTGCTGAGCTCAGATAACATAGAAAGAGTGAAGGCTAATAGGTAGCAACAGCAACGCAAAGAATGTCCTTTAACCTCGTACCCAGACAGACTGCATTCAATCCCCCAGTAGAGGATAATGTTTGAAGCCAGGTGTTCTGGAAGGAAGTATCAATCGCAGCCAGGAACTCAAAACTGTCTCATTTTGGAGCCCCATGCTACTAGGAATTTGCTATTTGACATATTAAACTATATATAAGATGAAAAGGTTTTTCAATTACACAGTACTTTAAAACATGTGTAATAGCTTTAATGTTTGCAAACCACATTTGACACAGTGAGAGGATTAAGGGGATATATCACTTACACAAAAAAATGTTTCGTTTTTGATTTGTTTGGGGGAAATGAATATTCAGAAATTGTTGACATTGTTCACAACTAGTTGTGGAATGATAGCCTCCCTCGTTGATCAAGGCGAGGATAGTGAAATTCCATGGCATGCTCTGCCTAGCCTTCAGGTTATGCTAACATAAGACTTGTTGCACAACTCCGGGAGATAATAGCACCTTACATATTTAAGTATTACACCCAATAATAATGATGATTGTCACTCATTGTGCCACGTGCTGTCTGCCACACGC
Organism: Acipenser oxyrinchus oxyrinchus; assembly: GCA_030684275.1. Taxonomy (NCBI): domain Eukaryota; kingdom Metazoa; phylum Chordata; class Actinopteri; order Acipenseriformes; family Acipenseridae; genus Acipenser; species Acipenser oxyrinchus. The sequence continues at coordinate 3,340,901 of CM060269.1, forward strand.
CACACAAAAAACAGAAGCAAGGATAAAAATAAAAAAAAATGTTTTACAGTATACTGCAAATACACAATGTATCATTCTCATACAGTACCTGTACAAGCAATAAAACTAGAGCACAGAGCTCATGATTTTACATTTGATCTAACGTAATATTTTCTCACTCCATATTTGGCTATTTTTTCCCCCCTCAAGGCATTTTGTTTCAGCTTGATTCCGTGTTTGGTCCATATTTGCCACTCCTCTACAACAAACTGTGTCATTCATCTACCAGCATTTGTTTTCTTTTACTTCTTTCATAAGCCTCCCTCTTTGTTCAGCTCTAATTTACTGTAGTGGCCCTTGCTTGAGAATTGCACAGAATGTTGAAAGTTTTGCATGAGACAAATATAATGGAGTCCAATATGCTTAGACATAAAGAATGACCTGAAGTTTGCAGCTCAACTAGATTTGTTTTACTCAGTTCCAAGATATAGGCAATGGAAATCCAAGCCTTCGTGCTCAGCTCCCATTTCAGAACCTTGGAAAAACGTATTCTATGGGTATTGCATGCGAACATATCTATCCCTTCCCTACCACCCACACATAACCAGGCAGGGTGTGTAAAGGCAATTCTTCCCTACAATGACTGACATAACATTCTTAAGAAAATAATAATGTTTAGTGGTACAGTACGTGCCCCAATCAGCAACATTCCAGCTTCTCAGCAGACAAGTCTAGAACAGAAGAACAATATCTTCAGAAACCTTTTAAAAGCAACAGGAAATTATTATTCATAGGCAAAGTGTTTAGAGCCGAGGTAACTTGTTCTGATTGTTTATATAAAATGCGGACACTTCCTTTACATTGTGTTTAGAATGCTTAGGGATTTGGGCCTTTTATTTGACTTTTCATTTTTTCAGGGCTCCACTCTATGTCGTATTAGTTACTGTACATATTTAGCTATTGCAAAGTTCAGAGGTCATCCTAAATCATGCATCAGTATGAGCCCCAGAAACCCTACAGGGCCAATCAGCATTAAGCAAAAAACTTCATATAAAATACATTATCCAAAGCAGAAGCAATAACAGAACACACGTAGTAGGATATTAAAAAGATAATATATTAAACATTAATCAAATGGAGCTGATCTAAGGTATCCCTTTATTTGTGGTGGAACTGTGGTACTTAATGAAGTACCACACAAACTGAAAGGCACTATACATTTCAATTCTTTACTTTCAGAAAATTACACAACTACAAGGCTCCATTTCTTAAGTGTGTGTTTTCAGCATGCATTCCTGGACTTACAGCTGCCAGTGTTCCTCAGGAAACTTGGATAGGTTATTCACTATAGAATGATTTAATTCAAAGTGCATCAGGAATGTGAGATTCTTGTTAGAACATGCATCTATTAAAACAGCTCTCTCTATTAAACGTTGTTATTTTCCTCTTTGACGCATTGCTCTTAAAGTTTGGAATATGTTTTCTATTGCAAAATTAAGTCCAGGATCCCAAATTCAGCTATGCTATTGACTAGATTAAAAAATGCATGTATGTAAAGCTAATTTTGTACTAGCATTATGTTATTTTTCTAGGTTATAAAATTCCCACATATTTTCTACCAGCTATTGAACAGCCAGAATAATCATTATCAGTTCTGATTTTCAAAGGAGTATTACAAATGATAATAGATGACCTGTGTCGTCCATTAGTAAGATTATTATAAAAGCAGCTTGGAGTTTCAAGTGGCTATAGATTCTAGATCCTCTTGCTTTTTTTTTATTATTATTCTCTTATAATGGACTCCCAGTCATTTATTATCCTTTACAAAGAACAGCTGGACCTGTATACATGGCAATTCTTCACACTTCTAAATGTTAGCTGTATAATTAAAGCCTCCCATGAAAAAAAGGGTAATTCAACATATTATGTCAGTTGAGCAGTTTAATGTCGACCAGAAGTGATACCAGAAGTTTCTTGTCAAGAAATATCATGCGTGCAGCCAGGGGGAAAAAAAAAAAAAGGTTTTATGTAAGAATTTATTTTAAATGCATTGTCCTCTGAAAACCACAGAAAATGCCGTTGACATGTTTTTGAATGGAGAAATTCCAATATTTTACTTAAGTAAACATATTTTGGTATGCATTTTATTTCCAAGAATAGCCCACAGTCTCTCGTGTTGCTTATATATTCACGTGACATCATCAACTCTCACCATCAATGTCTTCCATTGCTTATTACCATAACATTATATGGGATATATTTTCAATCCAAGGGATTTTTTTTTTTTAATTGTTGAAGTTTTATCTCTATGGTTTTTAACTGTGTTCTGTAAGCACAGCATGCAAGTGCATGTTGACCTGCAGAAAAAATGTTGTAACCTGCCAAGCTCACTCCCCCCCTCGCCTACAAGTCTCCTTCAATGCTGTCTCCAGGGACAATACACTCAAAATAAGACACTGTAAGTTAACAAGTGGTGTCATTTTACAGCACCCTCAAAGTTTAAAGTGTTGTCTAAAACTGTGTCTGAGACTCCACTAGCAAGCCTTCATTGTATAAATTAGGTGAATCATAATTTTAATTAAATCTTTTAAATAACTGTGCGGTAAAAGCATAGTTAGGTGTAGTAAAGCATAGTAAACACATGGTAAAGCGCAGGCAACTGCACACACCATGTGTATTTGGGTCGCCGCATGCTTATTTTAAATTCATAATTAGACACTTGATTTTTTCTATACCACATGCTATACAGTACATCATGGGTTTATGGCTTTTTTGTAGGAAATGTACTTTGCATTCCCAATATTCCTCTTAGTGACCATTCTATGTTCTTCTTATGAGGTGATCTATGCTATAAACACAGATCGTTACATCGCGGAATTCTTGATATCTTGCATCATCAGATGTAATGCAGTAATAAGGCCTCCTAATGGAGATTGTTGGTATATGAAGCATTTAATGATTCTAGAGTGAAATGGATAAATCGACCACTTATTTTCAGTTTCAATGAAGCCCTTGTCGCTGCTTTTGAGGTGTTTGATAAATATTGGAACATGCCATGCCTCTGTGGGGCAAGACTGAGGAAACAAATTTTACCCTTGAGCAGAGCCACATTCAAACACTCCAGGGTATCTCCAAGGCATTTGGGGTTTTATACCACACATGTTCATTGATAACTTGTTAACCGAAAACTGGTTCCAATAAAAGAGGATCACTTCCCCTTACTAAAATCATATTGGCAACCCCACAGGTAAAGAACCAGATTTGTGAAGCTGCATCCATGTTTTTTTTCTAAATGAATATCAAAGGAAACCAGCTTGGTTTTGCAGCCTAATCAAAAGCCCTCTCAGTGTGTGATGGTGTTCATATGTGACCAGATGATCCTATGTGAATTCCCTAATCCAGTCTTTTAATTGGAGCAATGTACTTCGGAGATTTGCGTTGGTCTAGAGAACACAGTGATACTGGACCCCTGGCTGTGTGATTCATCTCCTGGCCAAAGCCAAGCATCTGTTAACACCATGGTAGCGTTTGAATGGTAAAAAAATAATATTGTTTTGCTTTCTGATTAAACATTAAGTAAAAAAAAAAAAAAAATTAGGTGGCCACACATTCAATATGCGTTTATTAGTAAGCTGCTCTTGGTATGTAAACACAATGAACTTCATACATCAAGAGCAAAGCTGTGGTGCTTAAATGAACTGAGATCACATGAAATATCATTAATGTTTTACTTGGAGGAATGCAAGACAAGCATAGACAAGGCAACAATGTTATACTATTTTGTGGGAACAATGATTTCTAATTAAAACATGTTCAGGATAAAAGAGTTCAATTGTAATAACAGTGCTGTTCAAGCTATAGCGATATTATAAGACACATCAACTTTTTATTAGCGTTCCATTTTTACAAAATTCCTCTAGAAACCTTCAAAACCTTCCTTTTAATCACAGGGTCTAAAAACATTTTAAAGCATCTTTAAAAAAAAAAAAATCATACAAAAAAAAAAGATCTTCCTACTTGTCTAGTACCATCTGTTTAAGCAAAAAAACATGCATCTCTTCTGTCCAAGGAACTGCCTTCCAATTTTCACCAAACCTCATGCTCATGACATGCAAGATCTGAAACCACCAATGTACTTTATCACCCAACGTTTTCTTTTTAAAAATGAAGAAAAAGTGAAAGCTGCTTATTCACCAAGACTGAAATCCGTAATGAAATGCTCCCTAGCAAGCACGTCATTATTTCCCCACAGGGTTAATGTATTGACCTCCCTAGTAACATCACTAATGTGAATAGAAAATGCAGTGGAAAGAGGTTATTATATTTGGGATGGTGGAATTTTATAATAGATCAGTGGAAATCTGCTTCGACTGTAAATAATGAACACTGGTGATTAATTTTATGAAGCTTTTGTGGGATTGTAGTTTTGAATTGTCTTCAATGTAATGTGTTATTTTGAAGGTAAAGCAGGTTTTATCAGAGGAATCAACAATAATAATTTGTCAGCTAGAAATGTGAAGTTTGATTTAGATAAAGCGACAACTTTTGTTAAACATAACGTAAACGGCTGTAAATATTTCAAGGAGGAAGGGATGATTGTAATTCAATACAATGGCCTCATTCTTCATCCATGCAGAATAGGATCGTTTCTCAGGTTAGTCATGCCGGAAAAGGGAAAAAAGCGTGGCACCAAATGGCGTTGAGAACAACGCCCACAACACTCAGAGGAATTTTCCTTTTTTTATTTTTTTTTTTACATTCAGTTAATAATGTAAAATGGAAGAGAATAAGTGCAATAACTGTCAAATTGTGTTACTATATTTTATTAGTGGAAAAATGCTAACAATATAATTTTACTTTTATGAACTGTAAAATACTTATTTCTTGCCATGCTTTTACCATGTCTATATTATACATTTACTATACTGTAGTTTTTGATATGCGTTACCATGCCTTCACTAAGCTACGTCACACTGTCCAAGGCTTTTATGGGGTCTTTGTACCTCCCAAAGTTTTCAAAGATTGTGGTGGTTGACCTGGGGAATATTTTTCCTGTTTTTGGGGGTTTCTCATGAGGAGCATTTTATACTTACAACTCGGACCTGAGCCGGCTCAGGATCGATCCGATTAAAAGATTCTACTCATCTGAGCCACTCGTTTACACTTGACCTTAACTGGTTTTGCCTCATGGTCATGAGCATTAATGAAGGATATTGCAGAATGCGTTTCGTGACTAGAACCCTGATATATCTGTAATGTCCAATCAGATACGTCTAGGCTGTCACTCAAAAACACTGCTGCTGTTTGGTTGCACAAAACAAACTACTTACAAGTGAACAGGTTCTTTATTTATCATTCATTAAAAATGCAATTTAACAGGCAAGGTAACTGTATCTGGGGAAAGGTATCCACTTGGTTTATTCCATCTGCATTCAAGTGCATACACTATTCATGGCGTGTTAACAGACATGCTTTTATTATTAATTGAAATCTGTCCTGGTTTGAAGTGCAAAGCCCATCCTTCATATAGGTACTGTAGGCAAAGTTTTCTATATCCCAATGTACAAAGTTGCACGCATATATTTAATACTGCGTTAACATTTTGATAGGATCACTGTAAAAGAAAATTATTACAATGCAAAAGGTAATCATTTACATGTTGTTAAAAGTAATTTGATACTTTCAAAGCAATAAAGCAATAAAGATTACAAAATAAGAGAACTATTGTTAGCATTTAAGTAGAGACTGATGGCTCAGGGAGTGATTGAATGAAAAGTTAATAGTCTGAAGCAAACTTACCCACGCTTACACACATCGTAGGCTGCATTTGCTGTACGCTACACATCCATTTATACATATATCTAGAGACACAAATATCCAATTTTGTATTTACAGCCATGTTGATTATAGCCCATTCAGACACTATGCGTAGTTTAGCATTCATTACATTTCCATATAGCACGCTGACTGCTCAAAAACGTATAATTAATTTAACAAAAAAAAGAAGCTTCAGTTTGATAGTCGTTAGCAACGCCCTGCCTGTGGATGAACCAGAAGCAGAGGTACACATTCGTTCTCACAGCCAGTGATTGTGTATAATCACACTGCCACTTGTTTTCCGAGCAGCAGTGAATTGCCGGTGTTAGTGATGGAAGGAAAATAAGCTTATAATGAACGTCAACACTTAATTATCCCAGTCAGCTTCTTCATAAAATGAGACTATTTTAACAGGTGCACTGACAGGTGGCTGGAGGTGCGTGTTGTATCATATTCACAAGTTACCAATACTGTACAAGCACAGGCACCAATTATAAATACAGTTCATACTCACCTGCACTGTAGGATATACACGTGCCGCTTGTAATCTATAGATCGGCCAATTGTGCACCTCCCCCCCCAGCAACCCCCGCTCACGGTCGGCAATGATGTAGCCTGGATTCGAACCTGCGATCTCCAGGCTATGGGGCGTATCCTGCACTCCACACGGAGAGCCTTTACTGGATGCGCCACTTGGAAGCCCCCGGCCACCTTTCTGACAGACAGCTAATGAAAGTAAATAGCCTAAGGGCAGGATAAGGATCTACGGGATGTCTTTTGTACTTTAAAGAAAAGCAAACAAAACAGCAACAAAGGCTTGCTTGTTGATATGTGGTTATAATAAAATGGACAGTTTATATAAGGTGCTATATCAGGGTGCAGCCTGCAAAATAAAACAAGGTTTGTGTTTTTCAAAAACTATTTATTGAAGAAAGCTGCACACTGTTGTACAAATACTGTGCATAGTTCCATATTTTCAACATGATTGTTTTAATTATGAAGCTTCTGCTTAAGCAGGAGTCTACATCTGGTTGGCTTGTGGGAAATAAAGTTGCATATTTTAGAGGAAATCATAAAAGAGTTTGTCCTATAACCTGCAGGATGAGAACAAGGGCACCTCCTAAAGCAATGATCGTCACACCTGTGCAGTGCGACTGGTGCAGACCCCATTCAATACTGATAGCTATGGAATGAAGTTCATTAGAAAATCTGTCTTCATAATAGTATTAGCAAAACAACAAATCCAACAAAAGATGAACGATCACCTGGACGCTATTACCGGTACTTTGACATATTTATCCATCATCTTTTGTAACCCTAGGAGTTTTTGCCTCCCTGACCTGAGGGCAGTAGCTTGATGGGTGGTGTGCTTACTTTAGACTAGGGGTGTGTCGAGGCTTATATTTTCAGAGTAATTGCCTTTAAGAACTTGAAGTTCTTAGGTATTAATTAAATGGAATAAAACGTGTTAATTACTCAGCACAAAACAATGCAGCCCCTCGGTTTCCCTTGTTTACGCAACTATTGAGTATCACTCAAAAACAATCTGAACAACAAACTTACTAAAACTTGCCTTTCTTTTGTCCTTTTGATATGAAAAAGATTTTCTTTCACTTTCCTTAATTTCCTTAGAAGTGAGTTTCCTCTGCAGTGAGTTGTGGGATTGTAGGCCTGGGCAAGATCTTATCTCTGATTAAACTCTGAAATACATATCCCAGTTTCCAGTAAAGACGATGTTTACGTGAGGAATATGCTGGATTTGCTAGTTTTCCCAACATATTTTCATTGTCTGTTTACGGCCTCAGTATGGCAGTAGGGCAGTAAAAATGTCAAGGCCAGGATGAGAGAAAAATTCACTTTCAATCAGCTTTTTAACACTATAGTTAATTGCCATTGATTGATACTCAATTATAAGCCGACTAATTGATAGACATATTTGTATACTGTTCAGGTGTAATCTTTTGGGGTTTTTTTTATTTTTATTTTTATTATTTAGTATGTCCAATTATATTTTTTCCCCGGTTTTCTCCCAATTTGGAATGCCCAATCGCTTTTCCCCTCACTGCAAAAAATCCCCACATGGCTCAGGAGACCCGAAGGTTCAGTGGGCATCCTCCGATACCACGACCAAGCCAGCTTCCTCTTCCACCCAGGAACTCGAGAGCAGATGTCAGCGAGCCTGGCGCCTGGCCAGCAGGGTTCGCTGTAGAGCGATGAGGAGAAACAGTCCCTGCCGGTTTTACCTTCCTAACCCACGGGTGCGCCAGAGCCAATGACCAGCGAAGACCGGCCTACGGTGAACCTGCGCTATATGACTCACCCTGCACACCATGCGGCTGCGTTTCTACCAGGTGAGCCACTCGGGGACCCAATCTTTTCCGTTTTAACCGATATTTTTTTTTCTATATATAAGTTCAAATGAAATACTTTATATAAATAAACTGTCAGTGACATCTTAAAATCACCAGTTAGGTTTGGACAGAAGCAGATAACGGCACCATCTACAAGATAAATAAACAAGATTTAGGTTTCAGTAGAGATCAGCTTCATGCAGTTCTATCGAAGCAGGGCTGCAATCTTGGCTGACTGCAGCATGCGCCTGCAGCCCCTTAGCACCGGATAATAGTGGGTGTCTACTCAGGTTACACAATTTGACAGCACTGCACAGAGCAGAAACATTCGTGAACGTGCAACGCTGCTTTCACATACGGTGCTTCCTATCCGACTGAAACCCAAAATTTTAATGAGAGCCCTCCCTTTTTTATCTTTTCATGGCTATGTCGGAGCACGAAAGCTAGAGAATGACCTTGTCATGACAACAAAGCTAAAGGGGTATGAGAACAATAATAGCCTTGCCTAAAAATAAAAGAGCTAAATAACAGTGGAGCTTCTATTACAAAGGCCTGCAGTGGGCAGGAGAGCAGGTGCTTTGAAAACTATTCACAAGACAAAGTTCTCTGGAGATCAGATATCCTTTATCTAGAGTGTACCTGAAGAAAAAAGAAAAAGATGCCAGGGGCTCGTTTGAAGAGACAGTTAGTAGCCATTCTTGTACTGGATTGTCATTGAGGATATACATGCTGTGTCACAGACTAATCCCAGGAGAACCGTCTGTTTAATTCATCATATTAACGCAACTCTGTCTCAGATTACTTCCATTAGCTTCATTAAAGACAGAGGAGGTACAGAATCCTGGGTACTTAAACCTGGATGCCTGTTCTTTTTTATGTGAAATTAAGACAGGGAAATTACACTCCAATGGCAATTTTGAATTAACATCAATATTTTTTGTGTTTTGTTTTTTTTTGGACCTCCTTATCATTTAGAAATGTTATTTGTAATAACAATAAACCATTAATTGATAAATAGCCAAAGGGTGGAGAGTATCATAAGTTGACTTGATATTACAGGATATTTTTAAATCCTGCACATGAAAGTACAGTAGCACACTGCATTGCAGAGATAATTGCTGGCAGGGTTAATACCAGTTACTGGAGATCATAAACAATCATACACTACAGAGATGGGAAACACCCTTCTTTAAAGATTACAATTATCCTAGGAATTTTCTTCAGAATCTTTTATTTTTTTTATTTTACAAAAATATTTTCAGATCGGTTCGCCCACCCCCACCAAGTTTGACTTGTCTTCTTGATCGTGAAAAATACATGAAATTTGCTCTGGAACGATATGCAGCCCCCAACATCAGACACACACGGGGTCATATCTCAAAAACAGTTTGCTGTGTGAAGTGCCTACTTGAAAGTGTCTCAATCAACATGACACAGGGGGCTTTAAATAGTGTTAATCCACAATCCTCCAGGAAACTCCAATCACATGGCTGACACATCCTAGCACCACTGCTGTAAACTAATATAAAATTAGGTTTTTTTTTTTATCTAAAGATTAAATGAAGAAATGTTTCATAAACTTCCTATTTCTGAGTGCTGATCGGGGTCTATGAAACCAACCACAAAACATCATAGAACATCTCATTCTCCTTCAATGCCTAATCTTATGATAAGATGCATCTCAGAAAATAATATATAGTAAGTAATTGTGGCAAAGATGGCTTTGAGGGGCGTGGATGATGACGTCAGCGTCCAGGAAGCAGTACACAAACAAAACGTACGGGGCAAAACAGAGCTGCTGCACTCGTATGTTTATTAAATAATAAAACAAACACGGTTACACAACACAAAGAAAAGGTTGCATTGGCAAAAAGCAAAACAAACACATACAATACTAAATGTTACTAAAATGAGTACCTTTCAACCTTGTAGTCATGGTAGTAGCATTTGTGCTTGTATTAAAATCGAATTGGGCAGGAATGTCCAGAGTGTACTGTGACATGCCCTGATTGACCCTATTCTCTGTTGCAAATCATGGTTTCCAAAGATGCAAGAGCACAAAATAACTTTTACCATCATTCCAGATTGGTGTCTTCTCGTTTTATCCCATATACAAACTTGTGTCTGTAGATTGTCAGTCAAATACGGGCTAATTTGCAGTGATAGACATGTTTCTATTAGTTACGGCTGATATCAGAATGTCATGTGACATAGCAAGAGGATTGCAGTAAGAAGCCATCCCAAGGGCATCTGCTTGGGTGCTGGATTAGCACTTGATACCTAGGGCTAAATTATAAACAGGAACCCAGTACTTAGTCTGCGAGACAGAAGGAATGCTCCCAGTGTCTGATGAATATCAGCAAACGTCAAGTTATAACTTGTGACTTGAATAAAGGAAGAGACTGGAAGAGAAAGCATGGGGAACATGTGGGGCCCGAGCCTGATGAAGGTGAAATAAGTGCTTTTTAATGGTTTTGTGGCAGAGCAAGAGCTCTGCCTGTAAATACTGTGGTGTTTCTGTGTGTTTTGGTGGTGGCTGGCAGGGATGGGGGTTAATTCCTGTCCCTGTCAAAAGTATGTGAGAATGTGGCTGCTCCTTAGTAGAATAATTGGTGCTAATTGGGAACAGCCACATTCAATAAAAGGAGAGCCCATAGCGCTATTAAGGAGGAGAGAGTTTGGTGAGTTTTTGTTCTGTGTGGTGCTGGTTGTTTAAATAAATAAATAAATAAATAAATAAATAAATAAATAATCTGTTCAGTGAAGGTGAATGCCCAGCCTGATGGCAGGTTTTTTTTTTTGTGTATTTTGTTTAAACCTTTTGTTTTGGCCCTTGTGCCTTTTGATTTCTATTATTTTTGTTTATTAAAGTGCGTGTTAGCACTTAAACTGCAGCTTCTGTGCCTCCGAGTCTCTTTCCTGCTGCTGTCCTGTCACAGGTTTTTTTAACCATTCTTTTTTTCTATGTGAGTTGCAGGGTTTCCTACGCACCACCGTTGGTTTTTGTGATGGACTGCAGCGCCAGTTCTTATCTGTTTTAAAGGGCCCGAGCTTGTCCCCATTTGTTTCTGAAATGGAAAAATTAACCATATTAATAACATTATTTAAAAAAAAAAAATATATATATATATATATATATATATATATATATATATATATATATATATATATATATATATATAAACTATATTGCAGACTGGAGTAGTAAAAAAAAAAAAAAAGGCCTGTTGTGTTAGTCAAGGCACACAATGAAAACAGATTAAGATCAGCAATGAAGGTGTATTGAAGAAAATGATTACTTCATTGGAATCCTCAATGTGTTGTTCTTTCTTACCAAGATTAATATTATCAGTTTCTCTTTTGCAGTGACCTTATTTTTAGAACAGCAGTCCGTCGAACTGTTTAATATCAGTTCCGTTTTCCAGTTATTTTATACTATCACAGCAGGACACAAGCAAAACTGTTGACCCTTGGAGTTATTTCTCCAGAAGGATATAGATTTTTAATGATTTGTTAAACATATTGTGGGCAAGAATTTGTAAGAACAATGAGGCGCTTGGCCAGTCAGCATCCTCTGATGTGGGGCAGGTAGTTATCAGCTTTAGCAGCTGTAGTAATCATTCAATATAAACCAGAAAAAGCTAACATTAATTTTCAATAACACATTGTTTTGTCTGGCAGTGTTTATTTAGAAGTCAATCAGCAGTAAAAGTGTTATATCCTGTCGATACATAAAGTTTGAACTTGACAGGAAGCTGGTAAGAAGAGATTGGAACTCTGAGATATGCGAAGAAGTGGATTTGCCAGCAAAGAATGATGTCAGCCTTTGAGCAGCTGCATATTTAATGTACTGTATAGACACCTAAAAAAATCAATTATCACTAACACTCACTACTGCCAAGGTGGCGGATTTCTGTATTTGGAAAGAGAGAACAAAATACTTCAGAAACAAGTTCAGAGACATGCTTTAATAATAAATAAAAAATGCAGACAAAAATCTACAGAGATGAGTCATTAATAAAAGTATGTGTTAGCAAACGTTTTAAGATGGAGCCGATTGATTTGTTACCTAGTTTAATTAACACTGTTCTTTTTCTATGTTACCAAAACTGTATCATGGCACTGAATATAAAATGAACTGCTACAGTATTTTTTGTTTTCTTATAGAGTAGGATCTGTTTTGCTCAGGAAGGAAATTCCAAAAAACTTCCCTTTAGGCCACAAATGTAACATCTGTAACTTTACCATATGCTTAGTAGTTCACTAACAGACAATCATGACTGATTGAAGAAAACTACAGGAAACGCTTGTAATAAAAATATAATTAATTGCTCAGATGTCAAAAAACACTGCTGCTTTCTTCAAAGCAAAATCACATTGTGTTTTTTTATGTACTATTGCTACGTATGCAAAGTAAAAATATTACAATGGGGATGAGATGATTATTGAACGGTGAAGCAATTTTAAAAGTCTTGTTCTTTTTCAAAGGGTCTTCTACACTGTCTCAAAGTCACAATGTGTTCCATAAAACATGAATCACGTTAAGACCCACTCTCTTCATCCTGATGTCTTCTGAGTAAGGTAGTGTGGCTAACACAAATCCAGGGGGAAAGGGAATTCCTTCACCATCCTGACCTTATGGACTGGCATGGTCTCTATTTACAAGCTCAGGACCCCAGGCCATTAAATGGGTTTCCAAAGACAAAGACGGAAATATATATGGTACTACAGCACAGTAAGTGGGTCCTCAAATTTCAGCCTCAAAATGTGTTTCTAGCTTTGTTCTCCCATATTCCAAGTGAGAATAAATAGGTCAGTTTCTTCAGCAGGGCCATCTCCAGTAATGTGTGAGGGACCTAATGTATTTTGTGCAAGCGGATGGTAAGCAGGGGGACTGCTACTGAGTGCATTACCACTATCCTGCATGCATCTGTAGAGGTTCTCTCAGACCACAGCAAGCTACTAAAAATATGATAGCAAATTGAACAAGTCTTATTACAAGTCATCCTCATATGCAGAAAAAAAGTGGAGTGTGCAAATCAGACGAAATACGGTCAAACTTGTGACAATTTTGGACCAGCGTAAATTTAAGTTTACCCCTTACAGCAGGATTTTCTCTGTGAAACCAATGAAGACCGGAGGTGGAAGTATGACTCTCAGTCTAAAACAGACACTTTTAAACAGGAGGAAAAGGATGAATCTCATGATTTAACCTTTGTGGCCTTCTGGCACATCAAAGCATGTTCCCGATACTGTATCACTTTAAATTGATTTTCAAACATCTAGCAAGGATGAGATAACGTGCAGATTCACAGATTAATATAATCCACTAAATCTGGAGTGCATTTCCAACTCACGTGCTGGTGTGATAAGAAAGCAGGAGTTACAATTACTTCAAGCTGGTTAGAACATTCTGGTTTCTTTTTTCTTTTTTGGTGCAGTATACTAATATACTTACTGCTGAAGACTGCAGTACATGGCAGTATTTATTCTTTATACATATATATTGATAACTTTTCACTTCACTAATACAATTATAAAAGTGATTATTTGGTAAGGGTTGCATATTGTGGTTTACATTATCTTGATACATTATTATTAAACCAAATCCCATTTCACACATTACAGTGCATTTCATAATCTTGGTATTCGTGGTTGTTGCTCATGGTAACGCCCCATACCTTGTATATCTTATACTAGCATCTGACAACATGCTCACATCCTGTAGGTCATCATGTCTCAAATAACCCTAGGCGTGCTCAAGCTAACCCACTGTCGAGGGCTCTGAAACATACACATGTGTTTAGCTTTCAGGAGAACAGGTCTATTAATCACAGGATTCACGCGGTCCTACTAAAATCATAAAACCCACCCTTTCTGTCGGCCTTATCTGATGGCATGTATTTTTTCTTGTTTGTTTTACTTCAGTGTGGATTATTGTATCAGCTTTAAACGTGACCCCTTCTGGCATGCGCCACACACCTTAATTTACATCTCCCTGTGAGCGGGCCATCAGTCTTATACCATTTCAGCACATGTCAAAATGATTGGAAATGTGTTTTGTTTAGCATCTTCATGTTCACATTCATCAAAGTTTCCTTTGTCTTATAGCTTAGAGTAGAAGGGCTGGGGAAAAAATGTCATTGAAGTAGTGGTGTGTTCGAGCCGGAACATGCAGAACGCTGTTCCAGTCCTTTTTTCTATACACAGCACCGCTGGTGTAGTCGAGTCAGAGCTAGCTAAGTCACATGACTCGCATCTCCCGCACCACTGTCTGGCTCCTCTCGATGCAATGAAAAGAGTATAAGGAACAACTTCTACTGTGAACTGCTTCTTTAAGATGCTAAAAATGCTGACAAAGGTGCCTCGACTACAACTGTGGACCCAAACACAAACAAAGCCACTGACACACAGACGCGTAAATAAAGTAAAGCATTCTGGCAGGATGGAGAAAGACACTTTTTGAAAATACTTGTAGATAAATGCATTACCTATTCAGTCAAAGACTGCCTCAGATGTAATCACTTCAGGGCCTGAGCTGGTCCATTGTGAATTACATCATGCAGATATTCTAGGACTTCTGTGACCAACAAATTGCATTACATTAGTGTCCAAACACTAAGACCAAGTCAGCATGCTTATTATCACCATGGTCCGATATCAAAAAGACATATCAAAAACCTATCATATCAAAAACCTATCATATCAAAAAATCAGTTTTTTGCATTTAGAAATAAAGTGGAGCAAACACAGCACAGAAGTAAAGTGTAGTGAATTTATCCCATATACCCGTTTACAGTAGCCACTTGCAAGCAAGGTTTGAGGCGGCTTAGGTCTTTTTTTTTGTACTGTAAACGCAGCCGTCCTAGGTCCAGCCCAGGTCCAGCTGTCCTAAAAGTGGTCTGCTCCTTTGGTCTGTTTTTCGCTCTACTGTGAATGCAGCGGTCCTTGAGACGGCTCGCATCTACCACTCCTGGGAAATTCCCCCATTGTCAGCGTAAAACAGACACAGACAACAGCAACAGTTTGCTTTGTTACTTGGACAACAGAACCAAAAGAATATCAAACCACATTTGTCTCTAATAAAACAAATACTAATTAGAAAGACAATTTGTTTACAATTTAAAAACTAAACCCAAGACATTTTGTATGTATTTTATTACTAATAATTAGCAAGCATATTTTATTTGATCTTTTTAAAACAACTAATACAATTCAAGTGTCTTTTCCTGTGACCATGGAGCATCTGCCATCTAATTAGAGTTGCAATGATTATCATGCTTGCATTTGAATATGAATCACTATCAACATCTGCTTGTGGGCAGATCAGTGGAGAACCTTGGGGAATGCTTGCAGAGTGCCGATAGAATCTGCTTGCAGAGTGCCTCTGTTTCAATGAAGACCTAAGCAGCCTTAGATTGTAGATCAGAGGCCATTATGTCCTCAGTGTAGGAGTTTACATTGCCTAATTAAGCAGGAACGTAGAGCAAACATGCTCTCACAGTTAATACAGTGTCCTGAAAAATAAGTTATCTTTCCTGACTCAGTGAAAGCAAGAAGTTAAAATATCAACAGCTGTAGTTATGGTGTTTCATAACATTTTAAGTGATAATAAATCTAGATGTAACATTTATAGGTTATATTTAAATGGTTAAGCAAGGGGTAGAAGTTAAAATAATTAGACACTTTAAATAACATTTGTTGATAACAACTGGACATGAAACTAAGTACAATGTTTAAAGTGAACTAATAAGAGTTGCTGAAGGTGTTCTTTATATAAAAACTAGTCGGAACTTTTGAACGTACTGAAACGGAATCAACAGAACATCGACAATGAGATAGTGTTTCCTGGCGGGTATGTTTTAGTAGTATTTAGTGATCCCATCCCTGCAACATCATTCAAACTTTTAAAAGTGAAAACATTGCAAATTAAATTGCACAAAACAACAGAGAGAAAAAAAACACTCAATAGAAGTAAGTAAAAAAAAAACGATTATACTGGTAAAAACAGTCTCATAATGCAACATTGTGTGGAACTGTGTCCTCAGTACAAGCCCAGCTGCATTGTTGAAATACATGAAGAGCTGATCTTTTTCCTTTATAGTCACATGACTTTTTAAACATGTTGCTTTGGAGGTACAAAAGGAAGCTTTAAACAAACAACTATGTGTAGGAAGCTACTCTGTACAACAATATTTATGTAAATACGGTAACCATGTAAAACTATGTAGGAAATGCCTTTCACTACTTCCACATACATTTGCTAAAAATGCTTTCGTTCAGCAGCTGCAAAACTGCAAGCCACTTCTCTTTAAAAATGTATGTCGCTGTCCTGTCTGAACAAATCCCACCAAATGAAAAGGACAATTACCTTACATGCTTTCTTGTTTAACAACTAGGCAACTATTTTCTATTATCCTGCACAGCTTACTCACTGTCACAGTAAACCCCATACCAATAAAATGCAAGTACAAAAAATGCAAACTTAAAGCAATAACTGTGCAAAGATTTCATGCATGCCTGTTACAGAAAATGCAAGGTTTATGATTGGATGATGCAAGTTTCCTAAAAAGAACTTGGAGGAACATTTAAAAAAAAAAAAAAAAAAATTATGCATGACATGCATGAAATCCTGCCTTATCCTTACACATCATGCTCGCAGAATTTCTGCCTTATCCTTTTAAGCATTTTATGTACTTGCATGCCTTGCTTGATCCTAGCGTGATCCCTCTTTTTTACGGGATGCCACAAGCCACTATACATGACCTCTGTAGCCTTTATCCCTCCAGGCTGTTATAAAATCTTATAGACGCATATCCTTACTTGCATTAAGCTAGAAAAGTAGGTACATTATTTTAATGTACTCAGTGGGTAAGTCACCTAAATTCTACTGACATAAGAAAAAAAAGGTATGTACAACTTAGATTTTAGTCCAATTGATGTCCCTGTGAGCTGTCTTCTATCAGGCAGTCATTTTATTTGCACCCTTTAAAAGATGGTTCAATATCTGAGGTATTGATTACTGGGGTCTGGGAGGAGTGTTATAGCTGTGGGAAAGGAAAGGTCAATGGAAATGTATTACATAAACATGTTATAATAAATACTAAATAAAATTATAGGGTGGTGTAGCAAAAACAAATACAAGTCTGCATAAAAATGAGCTTAATCAACACATTTATACCAAACATAGCATGGACTTCTTAACTATGATTTGAGACCACTACTAATAATATGTTGCACAATGCAAACACAGTTGCAAGGTAAATGCGTTTAAAAGATATTCAGCACCAGTCTGGGAATGGAAACACTCTTCTGTCAGACAGCATAAAGTATTTACAGAGTTTTGCAAAGTCCTTATAGTAAAGTAAGGTGTTTATTATTGCAATGCAGGCAGACATTCATTTTAACTCGATGTGTGACCTGGTGCACTTAATAACTAATAAGTTATTGAGTAAACAGTGCTAAACAAACGTACGCTCCTGCCGAAATCACCCATGCTTGAAGCCCGCCGGACAGACGATTAGTGTATTCTGTAAACAGCCGTGCACACAGGTATGTAAACTGCTGTGCGCTGCAAAGGTTAGCGGGAAGGTGCGGCTGCAGTGGCAGAAGCACGGGATCCTGTCTCGCGCCAGTCGCGCGCGGGAAACATGCCAAAGGTGAGGTGAGCTGTGATCTGTGTTAGAACTAAGCACGCACATGCCCTGGCTGGGCTGCGGCGGATGTTAAGCGAGGGAGACAAAAGAAAACTAAGCGAAAAAATTAACTTACAGCGCGTTGGTGTACTCTTTTTGAGTTTCATTCACGTTGCATGTTGAGTTGTGCCGTATGTTTACTAACTGTGCCACAAATGTAATGATTTTTATTTAAAGTTAATTGTCACATACCTGCAGCAGGTATTTAAAACAGGATCAAATGTTTGTTTGGGGGCAGTCTCCAGTCTCCAGTCTGTGTGAAGGGAGAGGCTGTCACTGTGAAGAGACATGTGTGTTTTTTTATTTTTAAAAAGGTAGTGTGTAAACCAAATTGTTTGTGTTTGTTTTGTAACCTGAATATAAAGTGTTTTGTGACTGGTAAACAGCTTAGCTGTCCAGGGTGCTAGTTAAGAAGAATTCACCCAAAGTTTAGTTAGTACTCCATGCCTGAGTTAGGTTTTTGTTTTCATTTTTCTTTTATTTTTGCAATAATAAAAACGTCACGAAAGTGTTTACAAACTTCACTTTCTCACTCGGGGTCTGCTTCAAAACGTGCTTAAAAACTTCACTTTCTCACTCTGGGTCTGCTTCAAATCGTGCTTAAAACGTCACTTTCTCACTCTGGGTCTGCTTCAAAACGTGCTTAAAAAACTTCACTTTCTCACTCAGGGTCTGCTTCAAAAGGGCTATTGAACCTTTAATAAGGTGAAATCTTTCACATTACCTTACCTACATAAAGATTTAATTTGTGTGTTCCATACCATGGTTGATTGTTTACCACCAGACATCTAAAACGTTTTTAAAGGCCAGACACATAACATCAATACAATTTTATCTTAGGGTAAATAACTGGTATACACCTTAACCCTGAATTACTTATTTATTTATTTTTTTTTTTTCCATAGTGATCTTCTATAAATAACATTAAACCAGTATGACCTGTGGCCCAGATTGGCTGATAACAGAGAGTAGTTTACTTTTCAGATAAGATCTAGATAACTAAAGGATAAGTAAGACTAGAGGAAAAGGAGCACATCCAGATAAGAAAACACAAGGTACAAAGGTACAAAACCAGCGTGCAGTTTGTTTATATAGGGGCAAGTGGACATACTGAAAAAGCAAGACGTTCATGGTCTTGCAGCTATAAGATGTGTGTACGGCTTCCACTATTCTATTCCCACCCCAGACCAAGACAGTCAATATAGATGCTTACCATGGTAAAGTCGCAGTTTGCCATAATTTTCCCCCAATGGTTTACTGTTGAAAATAACTGCATACATGTATAGCAATTTTACAAAAACAAAAACAAATTCTATAAACTGAATATGCAGGGATAGGACAAAAATGAGAAACACTTGCAATATGTAGTACACACTGCAGCGCAAACGGTTGCTCATCACATGAATGCTTATCTATGCTGTTATGTTTGTAGCAGGTTCTCTTATGTTTAATCAGGAATGTTGATTGTATGGACTGTAGAGATTTCACTGAAGATTTCTTCTCACACTGTTCCTTAGCGGAAGTAGTAATAACTGAGGTGGCCCAACACGTTGTTGACAGGGTGTCCAAACTCGGTGTATAATATTTCTAAAACTTTGCAGTACACAACAAAAATGATATATATATATTTTTTTCTGTATGAAAAGCGTGTTAAATAAATGAATGCATGGCTTTCTGGAGATCAGTATTTTAGATGTACTGTATGTGCCTTTTACAATGAATTACAGCTAAGGTGACACATATCTTTTGCATTTACAAAACAGAACACAGTTTTTATATGAACCCTGAGGAAGTTTGGGCGTTGCTTCAGTGTTTTCTCTTTCATTATTCAAAGCCGTTACTTCCTTTGTTTTGTTTTGTTTTCTTTTAATTTGGCAGTGGTGCAAAGCCAGTGGTGATAAACAATGTGTTCTAAAACATTGCAGTTCAAAGGAATGTGTTATCAAATGTATTCCCAACCTTTTCATTATTTTATGGCCTCCGTTTAGTAAACATGATGATGTTTCACTGAACTCACAGTCTCGCTGTGAAATTGTTTAAAAACAAGGTAAAACTTCATAACTTTTATGAACTCTGAATTCTATTTAATTACAGAGTGCTGTAGGTCTACTGTGTGCCAATGTCACATTCCCCTAAAGGCATGAACAAATAAATAAATAAATAAATAAATAAATAAATAAATAAGGGGATGTGCGTGACCCCCCCTCAAAGAAAAAAAATAATCAAACCACTATAACTTCATAAAGGGAGGGGGGGTGTTTCAGTTATTGCTAGTGGCATTTTTAGCAAAATGTTTATCTTGATTTTCTTTCCAATTTTTGTGACTGCATGCAAAATACGATAGCTCCATGCAATAACAGGTTCATGGTTTTTCCCAGTTACACATTTGTGAGGCTAGTTAAATTCAGGGTAGTCTCACAGAGTATAATAACACTCCAGAAGTACACTGTAATGGACATCAGATACTCTACTAAGCTTCAAAAGATGCCAACACATTGATCATACTAGAACAGAAGCTGTCGTGCTTTTAAAAGATGAGTTTGTTTGTTTAAACCTTATACTGAGGCCAGAAGAGTCTAAAATCGACAGCTTGGACTGGGAATTAGGGGATGTGTAGATGGAACAAACACATCCTAAATTTGATGAGTTCCCAATCATTTCAAACAGGGATTTGGATGACTGACATGGTTAAGGAATCAAAGGTAATGCCACATGCTGGAATGTGGGTAAACTTGTATAAACGTGCTTTAAAAACGATGTTATATATTTTTCTACTTGGCTAATTCCTGCTTCTATTTGAGTGAAGAGAGTGTTTGGCTATTTAGAAGAACTTGGAAATGAATAAAAGCAGCCAGAAAAGTGGCGAGGAACCACCTTTTTTTCTGAAAGGGTAGTGATTCACCATGCTAATTCAAATCAGGGTTTACTTTGAGCAGAGTGCCAATTTTGATGCTGCAGTGTGCTGTTTGATGGGATTTAGCTAAAACAGCTAATTACATTTCCTTCCTGACAGATGCCCAGTTTAACATGAGTGTCCAGAAGGGAATGGCATGGCTTCCAATGTGCACTGTCTGCCACTAACCATTTCCAGTCAGTTTGGATGTTAATTTGCTACAGGTTCTATAAGCTGTATTCATTGGCTTATATGCTGTCCTAGTTTTTTTTGTATTATAAAGTCTGTGTCAAAAAATTACCACTTAACAGACTTTATAATATAGCTTATTGTTTCAGTAATTCAATCAAAATGTGTGTTACAAAGGCCAGTCTTTAAAAGGCACTAAATATGAATCTTGCCATTAATCCATTGCCATAATGTAAGTCTCACATTTTCCTGTATGAAAGACACACCATGCTTAACATGGCGCCTATGTGATTCTAAACAAGTAAATGTTTGCAGCTGTAACGGGCAGTGTTGTGTGATACACTGCCGTTACGGATTCTGTCCTGTCCCCTGTCGGTGAGATGAGATGAGGTTAAAAGCTCTAAAACCATGAATGCAGACGGGCCCGGCTCTTTTGCATTGTGGTCAAGACGCTCGCTTGCGGTGCGCAGGGTCGACGGTTTTCGCCCTTCCTCCCCCCTGTTACACAGCTATGACAGTAAAGGGAAATGTCTTATTTTCAGGCTGAGGAACTTTCATTTGAAGTGTACATTATGGATTTTAACATTGTTGTATATTTGTTCTAATGGGTGTGCATAGCCCACAGTGCCCCGGGTGTCTAATGCTTATACAGGAGGCGTGCATCTTAAAGGCAAAAGCAAATCCAAACTTTCTGCCTTTTCCTCTTCTGCATGAAGCACCAACAACAAACACATTTAGAGAATGAATTGCCAAATCTATTCACATAGGAGCTTGCTACCACATGGTGCTTCAAGTGCCTTTTTATTGCTTCCTGCCCTGAATCTTTCCTCCAGAGACATGTCTTACTGATAACTTCTTCATGTTCTGGATAAGGAAAACATCAGGTGCCAGCCCTTTGGATTAGGAGGCAAGGCCCAGGGAGAGCTCTCCTGTTTCCAATTAACACTTACTGTTCTTCTTCCAGTCTTTTGGATGTGTTCGTTTCATACTCACATCATCTGTCACCTCCTCTGTTCTGCTTTTTCAAGATTTCAGATTTCAGACCACACTAAATTATAATAAATATTGTAACTGACAACGTCACTCTTATCAGTGAGGTGGCCTTCTGTTTTTGAACGTACTTCCACAGTAAGAGTGTTTGTGTATGCAAGCTACAGGTCTTCTGTTTGCTGTTCAGATCCCCAGAATGTCTGTACCTCTAAAGTGATGTAATAGGTAAACAACTACTGTGAGTGGCAAATGGAAACGTCCAACTTTTATTGTGTAGTACATCCCAATACACATCTGTAGACAATACTTGACTGTAATACTGTAGTGTTTAAACTTTAATGAAAAAGAAGCATGCACAATATTGATGTGTTATTTGTTTACTTTGTGTACTATGTATAATAGTAAATATACCTTTGTAGCAAATTATATATGTTAATTCTGAAGTGCAGTATGTAGAGATGTATTATTATTATTATTATTATTATTATTATTATTATTATTATTATAGGCCTATTCATAATAATGTATCTATGTTGCTTAATTTTATTAAAGTGTTAACCATCATGTACCCATATAAAGGAAACATACAGGATGGCATGTTTTCCTTTTACCAACAACTTTATAATAATTGTAAAGGTGCTTTATTTATATCATACAGAACAAACCGTCGAAGGAAATCTTTTGGGAACCAGATAAGAAAACGAGAAGGTGGTTTGCTTTAACAAAGCAAGTTCCAAATGCGCGAAGCAGATATTCTTTTACATCGGTGACTAATAGTATGGATAGACGGTTTGGGATTTCTATTTTGTCCCGTATGGTGACCCATAGATGCGCTCTCTCTCTTCCTGTTTCCCTTTCACCTGCTGTTATTTGTCAGAAATACCGGTTGTGCACAAACCTTTACAAATAATGGATCAGATTAGTAACATCCAGGTTGTTCCTTGCAGCAGCTCCAATTACCTGAAACCGTTCAGGGTCCACTACAGCCAGGTGAGTCAATATAAGCTCACTTGAAGTGAACCAGTCATTGTCCGTGATCATCTGTGTGAACCGAGCATCGTTAAGAACCCAACCCCCGTTAATGCCTAATTAGAAACTACCCATGATTGCATTCATAATGATCAAAATGAATGTAACGTCGTTCAACTAAACCATCACTGCTTATTTTAACACACGCTATCCCTTACTATAACGTGACTCGCTGGCAGCAGGATGTCTGAATGCTGGTTCAAAGTTAAATGTACACACAGCCTACAGTACATTTCGGGGGTACCAAACATATTTACACAGTCTATATTGTATTGCAATGAAGCTGGGACTCAGCTATTTAAATCCAAACATTGGATTCCTTTGATTATATACATTCTAAAGATTCAGCATACGGTACACTTTTTATTTATTTATGTACTATTATTATTATTATTATTATTATTATTATTATTATTATTATTATTATTATTATTATTAACACTGTAAATTAAAGTAAGTCTTTTGACTTGTATATGGGTATTGAATCGGTTAAGGAGCCATACAATTCTGAAAACAGAAAGTCACGTCGATTCATTTATATATCTGCAATTCCGAAATGTATTATATATATTAATGTTGTTTGTACACAGTACATTAGTACCCCATATTCTTTTACAGCCTGTTGTACAGCATTTATTCTGCATCCTTCTTCATCTAGGCTGTAAACCGTTTCTGTGGCTGGATTGCTTTATTTTGTACCAAAAAATAGGGACAACTGAATCAAGTGCACTTAAAAAAAAAACAAAAAAAAACAGATGCAACACTTTAATTTTTGAGTTTTCTTAAAGCTGGGATTGCTGCTTTACTGATGATCTTGTGATGCCTATATGCACACACTGCATAAAGCTTGCAAATGGGGCTTTAGCTGAACAGGTTCTGGAGTTCAGCATGGGAGTAGATTAGAATAACAAACATCTGTCTGGAGCAATGGTTTCTAAAAATCCTTCCTCATAAGTAAGCCTCACAATTAGACTGCAGGGAAATTGGAAGAGTCTTGCTTATAACATAGCAGATAAACTCCTGTCTTGATCTCTCTAATGAGAACTACTGAGACATAATTCACTGTTAAATGTATATTATTATTATTATTATTATTATTATTATTATTATTATTATTATTATACTAAGGTACACCTACAGTAAATTAATTCTGAAATATGTCACGTCTATTTAAAAAACAAAAACATGCCAAAGGTTATTCAAACCTATCAATCAATCGCTGGTACAATATGTTAAATACTGTAATACCTAAGAAGTGTAAGCACATACTTTTATTGTTATAAATAGTTGTCAGGACAGTGTTTGTTTTAGGTACTGCATTGATGATAACTCGCACAAGAACATGCTTTACCAGTAAAGCGTGCTCCTCTTCATTTTCCTAAACAATGGTGGCATTAATTACAGTGTACATTCCTGACCCTTTCCTTCAGCTAGAATTGGAAGCATCACACTAGATAGGAAAGGAACAATGTTGTCCATGTATAATTATAATTGATTTATACATATTTTTATGTATTTTAATAAATTTGTCAAAAAGTGTCAAAACTTCCACAAGGCACTAGCAGTGGCATACTGAAGAATTGCTACAGTACAAAATCAATCAACACATTGTATAATGTGTTATCAGTAGCCATTCAAAAAAAAAAAAAGTGCTGAAACAGTAAATCCATTGGAAGATCGTTATGATTAACATAGAAGCGTGTCAGTTGTTTAAGGTTATTTACTATTGTTTTAGAATGCTTTGAATTATATATAGACACTTATTGCATAGCAGCTTTATTAGTCACAGTATATAGGTCACAAGCTGAGGTGTGTCTTATTAAACTCATAGTAAAACCAGGAATGGATCAAACTGCTATGCAATATATTAATACCACATCTTATACAATGTCGTTTATAAGGTGCTGCTCCAGATAATATTGTATTCAATGCATTTTTCCCTCATACAGTATTTATTGTGTTAAAATGAATAACATATTTAATAGTGCTGGGAAGAACACAGGATTTTCATGCTCAGATATTCACTCATAATTTTCAATATTCGTTTGTATATTCGTTGGTTTTCAGAAAGTAATAAAGGCCATTATATTGCTCGGAATGCAGGCAGGGGCAGGGGGCGTGGCCCCTGTGTGTGTGCCTTTATTTTACAGCAAGACGTTACAATAAGCAACACGTTAAAGTAGAAAAATATCCCAGGAGTAAAGAATACGTTGTGTAGGCCTTACTTTACCCCAGTGAATTACAAAACAAAGGATGCCAAATAACGGTAGGACAGCTCCACATTAACAAGGGTGCAAAGTTTTGTTTTTGCAGCCGTCGATATTCACTCCCTTTCTTCTTGCTGGTTTCCCTGTCGTGGTGAGCACCATCACGGCTTGTGTAAGCCAGCATTATACTGAAACATTATCGTAGAATCTTTGGTACTGAAAGGCTTCCAAAGTGCTGACATCTACCGCTGTTAACACTGCAGGCAGTGTTCCGTGATCAGTGTTGCAGCTGTGTCTAAGCGGTGTATTCACTTTCATCAGGGCAGAGAATCTGTTAGCAGTGATCCATGCCCTGTCAGCCAGAAACACCTCTGGTGGAGGCACACAAAGCCATGTTGACTAAAGGAGTGCGTTCTGAATTACCCTGAAGTGCTGCTTCTAGCCTGCATCAGAAGAAGAAAATCAAAAACCAAACAAAAAATAAACAGGTGTCCTTCACCTCCTGTCTAAGCAGTACACCTAGTCTGACCAAATCAACATGAGGTGTGAGAGGTGATGCACACTCCTCCCAACCTTAAAACTGATTCACTTTGTTTGGACCTTTTGAAAGTAAAAAGTCTGTAAAAAATAATTCAGATTGAATTTGGTTTATTCATACTGAGAAGGCAGCACCTGCCTATGAAACAGTGCATCAATTACATGATCCGCCCTGGTGAACAAAAAAAGAAGACTTATTAGGCAACGCTCCCAGCACAAAGTTTGATGCCTTTATCCTTTCCTGCCATGTGCCCCAATGGCAGTAAAAGCAAACGTCTTTGGGCTGGGAAAATGTCTCGCAGGCTGTGGCACGGCAAAAGCCCTTCACATGAAGAGTATGTTGTGTGTGTCTATACTGTTAACAGTATTGTGGTAATGAATGAAGGACCTGACGCCACTGGAACACACCTACCTGCTGATTAGGATCCCACACCTGGCAATCACACACAGCAGGCAGGCTCTCCCAGGAGCGTCAGGTACTGAATTCATCAATTACAATAAATACACACTATTTGCACTAAACATTTACACAAAAAAACCCTTCTTCATGTGCATCATCAGGGCTCCTTCACAATCCAGGCATGGATATCAGCTTGGTCTGTTAGGCCTCTTGTGGAGCTACCTTCAGATATTGAGGGTTTGGTTACAAATGAAAAATGACCAAATAGGCCTATCTGTATTATAGAAATATACGTTTCTGAATGAGCTACAACAACTCCTGTCCCGACAGGTTAACGTCATTGTAAACCATCCTACAAATGCAAACAATCTTAAAGACTACAAACAGTTATTATGCATAGCCTAACTCAGTAAACAGTCTTAATGGTCTTTAAAGTTGATTGTTCACTAGCCAAAGGAATTCCACTTACTATACTACTAGGTCCTGTTTTATATATGAATTGAAGGGCTGAGCAAAAAAAAATGTGAATCATTGTTTGGAATTTTCAAGTTGAACCACCTAGATACTTAACTTCTGCCTTTGTGAACGTTTTACTTACACAAAGCCAGGTACTGTATAAAACTGCGTATTACCATTGCTCTGATAATTACTGTGTTGACTTTACTTAGTGAGACATTCACTGGTCTGTCTATCCAGAGGGCTTGACATTTTTAGATGCTCGCAAACGTAATTATATATATGTTTTTTTACGCGTTTCACAGTACGTCAATTGCGGTTTTTTCAACAGTTGCTTAAAGAAACGTGACTGAATAGAAGTGTCATTTAAACAGTTATTGTCGGTAATTTGATGAATGCTGCATATGAAATATAGGTTTTCCAGTTCAGAGCAGTGTTTGAAAAGAAAACATACAGTACATGTTCAGTCTTTGTCTTTGCATCGGCCAAGGAATGCCCCAGTTGTAAGTGAATGATAAAAGGCATTTGTGCATTTCTTCCACCTACACTCATTTAGAGGTCTTTGACGGGGGTGCGGCACACAAACTGTTTACTTACCTCTTCCATCAAAAATATGTTGGTGATTCGCCTCATACTGCATGCTATAAATCAGACTAATCAAATAAAAGTGGATTTACCTGGATTGTTCAAAGCTCTTAAAATCTCTATTTTCTTCATCTTTACCATTTTCTTTATATAGGTACACCCTGTAATGGGTGCTTTCATGAATAGCCTGGGTTATACTGATATCTCAAAGACTGCAACCTGTCATAATGTGTGTTGAAGATGAAAACCGGATACAGTAAATGGCAGCTTTCTTAGGTTTTTTTTTCCCCCTTTTACATATGAAATCCGCTCTGTGACAAAACAAGGAAAGCGGATGGTGGATATGTAAGGTCTGTAAGGGTGCTGAGTGGTGCAGCGCGTCTTTGCACCTTTGCACCTTTGCACCTTTGTTCACAATGTGCCCTTTTGAAAGGCTACTAAATAGAACATGTTTGTGGCCCTGAAAGTAACCGGCCCTGCATGTTTGTGGTCCGAAATGTCTGTGAATGTGCCATGCAAAAGCAATCAAAATCAGTGTTTACGGTGCTGTACAAGTACTGATTGTGTTATTCAAGCAAGAAACAGAAAACAGTCCAATTGCTCCTCTGTTGCCTTAGGTGATTAAATGTACATAATTGTTTATTTCCGATAAGGTCATTGGTTAACACCATCGATCACAACAGCATCATTATACTGTAGCTTGCTAAAGTTGTTATTTGTTAAAGTAATAACCATTGTGCTTTACCTCTGATTTTAAAGGGTACAAAACACCGAGTATATGTAGTTAAAGTCGTAACAAGCAGTAGATGGTAGAAAATGTGATAGGATTTTTAGAAATAGTTTTAATAACTGAGAAACATCAAAATTTCTCAGTTGTTTGAAATATAACAGTACATCTAGGTCATTATTTATCACCATTTCGTTCTTCCCATCCACTAAATAAGATGATTAGTATATACTAGAAAGTAAGTTTACATCTGTCCTCACCTACAGTATGTGGTGTTACTCCTGCAGCTAAAAATAGTTTGCAGTTGTTACACAGCTAATCATCAAAGTGAAACCCCACGATTCATGGATCAAGACATAATTAATGAGTTGATTCGTGAGACGAGCTTGCCGCGGCCAAATCCTTTAAATTTCTCATGTGAAGCAGCCTCCATTCAGCGCTTTTGCTGGAGCAGCTGGGAAGGACATGGGCTGATGCTCCAGTTGACAGGCTGCTGGATTAGAGGCAATATCAAAGGCAAGGGGGGAGATTAGGGGTAAGCAAGCCAACTGACAGCAGTTTACAGCAGGGGAGAACAGATGAGAAACAATGGGAGCTGAGAACTTAGAGGGGGATCAGAGGTGAGGAGGCCATGGGAAAAGTGTGGCAGCAATCACTGAAGCACCAGGTTGCCAAGCCTCATGAATAGGACAGGAAATGGGATTTGCTGGGACAGATGTGATGAGAGGTGATGAATACATTAGAGGCGAAAGAGCAAGATGTTCACAAAGGTGGGCAGAATGTGCTTCCCATGAAACTTTGATTTACAAAGTCAATAGCTTACTCGGAGGGGACAGGAATCCTGGGTGAAAAGGTTTTTTTTTTTTCTTGTAGCATGTGGCACGTGGTAGAATGGAGTGGGTGGCCATCATTTGATTTTCCTCTTTCTTTTAGGGGAGATAATGCTGACATATAGCCTAATGAACATGAAAATTATTCTTTTTGCAAATCTATCGACGACTAAAGGCTGAATGGCTCAGCTAGATTTAATACCACGAAAGTGCAATAGACAGGTGGTCAACGCATTTCAAAAAAGGGATAAGCTGCCCCGAGTTCCTTGGTTCAGTTGTGTGTTGACCCTTGGCATCGGAAGGTCGTGACTTTGAAGCTCATCTCTTGTCTGTCGGTCCAGGCTTATTGGAGGCACTGAAGGTTACTGGGTGTGATCTGTACTGGCAGGGGGTCTCCCTTTCTCAAGCATAGGGTAATAGATGCAACCCTTCGTGACCGAGAGAGAAATACAGAGTTCAGCAGCGATTCTGCACTACAAAGACGACTAGTGGCTGCAGATTAGGACCTGGCAGTGGCAGCCAATGGCTGCCGATAGTAGTAGAGCATTCTGTAGCAACTCAATTGCAGCCACACCCAGTGGGTGTGAAGCAAGGATTTCCCAGAAGGGATACAGAGGGATTTACAGGATTAGGAATATACATCATTCAGAAAACAAAAATGAACCATCCTTAAAAAAATGAATATCCATAATGATAAGGCCACCCAGATTCGGAATAAATATGTTTTTGCATCTACACATTTTTTTTAGATTTGCTTATCCCCATGAGACAGCACAAAGAATGTTTAATATTTTCCAAATGCTTTAAAGCGGCTCTTCTTTTTTTTCTCTCAGTGAATTCACAATTGATTGTCGTCCATGCGCGTCCTATATGTCATTTCCCTGTAGTCTTGTGAATTATGGAGAATGTTTCAACAATGCATTTTCTAACGCTCATAAATCATTTATATCATCAGTAATGAGTTAGTTAAATGTTTGCTTCTAAAACTGTTTTCAAGTGTGTCATAGTTCTTAAAATTCCACACAATAGAGTTTTTTTAAAAGTATTTATTAAATATTGATTTGGTAGAAAAATGCTCAATAAATAATGGGACATACAGAAAGGCACCGCACCGACACCATCTCATTCTAAACTAATTCAGGTGTTTAAAAGGCCAAAGGCCACTGTTTATAGGTTTATAGTTAAACCAGAACTTGTATTTCTTAATAATAACTAATTGTAACACAATAATGGAGCTTAAGCAGCTGTGCTGTATAAATGTACAGGCTAAACTTTTACTCCCATTCATACTCTAACTTGCAAGGCTGTTTACAGAGTCGTTGGGTAGACTTGTACTCTGCCCTAGCCTAATGGCCTGAAGATAATAGGAGTGTGGGACAGTTCAGGAAATTAGCTGAAGTACAGAAGTTTGTGAGCTGGAAAAAGTGCTACATCAGTGTCTCCCAGCATTCTGATTTACTGTAGGGGGGTGGGGCTGGGGAGGAGAGGATCCCCGGGAAACGAGGATCCCCTTGGACCAGTATAGAAAAACAAAAAAAGTATTAGCAAACAGGCTTTCGTCAGTGTCCTACATTGTCTTTTTTACCATGTTCTTTCACAAAGCATTGGAACAAAACAAAACTAGTAATATTTCCAGAGGAAGGTGGAGTAGGTGTTCAGCAAGATCACCCTTATCTCCCAGTTCTGCAGACTGAGAAATCGGATTATATTTTTGGCATGTTTGGCATGTTTTGATGTGTTGAGTGATCTATAAACCTGATACTGAAGGATGATTGAAGATAGATAGAAAATAAGCAGTGGTGACAGGACAAGCCCAGGGTGTTCTAATGCACTGTGTAGCTTTTTTTCGTGGGTCACTAATAAAGTTTTTTTTTAGGTACACCTACAGAAATTAAGTCCTTTTATAGCCAGATGATCTTTTGAAAGACAAATACAGTTTGGGATTGTCTGTATTAAAAGATAAAAGTACAAATTGGTGCCAATCTGCTGCATCATTTGGTCAAATACATACAGACATTATGCTCTATAATCGTTTTAGTTATATTCTTTGTTGCAAGTGTCGTGTTTTTGCAGTCATTCTAAATGTCACTGCTGGCTGTATACTGTATTATACTGATCAATGAAGAGCACTTTTCCTAGCTAGTAACTTGTACTCACAGACTGATTTAAAGTCTTAGGTCTTTAAGTTAAAGATAGATGGCCTCCCAACGCAAATCAAAGGCCTTCAGTTTGTAGTCAAAGACATGGAAGGATGTGAGCTAGCATCAATTTCCTGCTCTATTTCAAGTTCATGGTCTAATTTAACACACGATGGAAGGAAATGTACTAAACCCTCCATCCTTAGGAACTGATGCATAGCTGGTCATCCACTGCGGATATTTAATACGGATGCACTTTAACCTTGTTAAGGGGAAACCATGATTTAAATGAAGAAAAAGTCTAAAACCTCTATTAGATAAGAATAATGTTTAATATAATGTCAGCGTTATCCCATCTAAAATGGACACGTTGTGTGCATGTCCGTGCTTCGGTAGTCCCATTCCGCTTGTGCAGTTGTATTTTATTGTGGTCAATGATGTATGAGAATGCAGACCTCAGTTGACAGCTGTCCATGCAGCTGCATGTGCTTCTCCATGACCACCACATGTTGTGTTATGGAGACCAGGGCCTAACAAGGGATGAGGAGATAGCTGCCTTTCCTTTGTGTTTTCATTCTAGGATCCTCTTACACATTTCCATTAAGAGATGTGTGCATCTTGTGCAGTTTGGGTGAGAGGACTGCAAAACAAAGCTGCTCAAACTGTGCAGAATGATTTCTTGTATAATAAGGGACACCCTACCAACACACACACAACATACTAACTTCTTATAAACAAGACAAACAAAGATTGTACTCATGATACATTACAAAAGTAAAACAAATAGAACTATATGCCATATGTTTTATGCATGGGGTGATGTCTATAACAGGATATTTGGGAACTTTGACAAATACCTGACAGTAATTTGTACATTTTTCATCCATGATTTACATCTTCACAACACCTTCTCATTGAATAAAACTGAATAAATCCTGCAGTTTTTTTTTTGTAATTGCTGACAATTGACGTGCCGTCTAAGAGATTTTCTTTTCCATTTTTTCTATTTCTGCTATCTTGTTAAAAGTTTGAAATATATCTGGACATTGTTATGATAAAGCTGATGTTATATGCAGTGAAGTTTTTATGTGTGCAGGAATTTGGAGACAGAAAACAAAATAAACCTTTCTGTAACCTCAACCATATTTTTCTTACTAATAAAACAGGAGTTATTGCGTTATTTAATGTGTAACTGAAACACACAACAAAAGTATAAAACCACAGTGAACTGCAAGAGTTCATCTGAAAACGGTATTGACACGTGAAATGTATAGTGTTTTTGTTCTGAGAGCTTGCAATTAAACAGAAAGCATGAACATATTTTATTCATAAAAAGGGCATGAAAATACCTTCTGTAAAGTATGTACATCGAAACGAGTGTGCATTATCTTTGTATTAACCAATCAGTATATTAAATATTGCTTACTGGGCATTAATGACTATGATTGTAAATGACAGCGAATGTATTTTCACAGCTGCTTACCCTGTCTGTTAAAGCGTGAAGCAGATATTAGATGATAATTAGACTTTAAGCACCTTAGAACAGGGTTGTTTTTTTTTTGAGGTCTTTATTGCACTTTAGGCTCAGGAGCACAGTTACTTCAATGTCCTGCTCTTTGTAATCTGTATACTAATCTGTATACGCAGTGTTTCTCAATGTCCCAGCAGGCTATTCACTTTGACCCAGCAAGTGGCCTTGCTAATGAGAACCCCGACCATCTGTGGTCACTCCAAGAGATGAGTTCAAGCTACCATTAAATTGAAACCTCTAGGGGAGAAACAGGAGGAGAGGTGATTCTTAAAGAACATACCATTCAAAAGCACTGCCTTTGTTATTAAAATTATGTAATCGAATAAAATAACCAGAGCGATCTGCATTGCCTCTTTTCTTTTTCAATGCAGGGAAATGCAGGTCTATTATATGTCGTTATCAGCGACTGATCATTTCAGTAGAAATAGAACAATGTGTAAAAACTCTTGAGAAACTCACTTAGACAGAAAATGTATCTCAGTGTTTTCATTTTTTTTTATTAATAAAAGTAGTAAGAATGGACTTGGAACAGAATATTGCATTTTTAATTTGAATAAAATTGCATCAAATGCATTAGTTTGTGAAATTGTGTAATTAGAATGGTCCTGTGACAGGACAGCTGAGGGTGGTGACGTCAGGGCAGCAACACATACTACACACACAGGCATAGCAAAGTGTAGTAAGCCATTGTGAAAGCATGGTAAAGACATGTATGACTAACCATGCTAAAACATGCCTAATGCATTGCAGAAGCACGATCATTTGCCAGGGTAAACTTGTATATTATATGAGTCAGGAGTGACACGCTCAGTATTGACAAAAGGCCATTTACTTTGATGATGTTCTGTATAGTTCTGTAATTTTGTTGTAAAAAAGTTGTATTGCATTGTGAAATGCTCTGCTGTCTCTATGTTTGTCCTATTGTGTCCCAGGTCCCAGGTTTATGTAATGGAGATACTTTGAGTATTCATAGTTATTTCCCCAAGGACTGTATCCCTATCTTGAGATGGGAAAGTGAAGATTCAGGGAAGACATTTATCTAGGATTGTTTTCCCTTTTGCTCTGCTAACAAGGGCTGTGGGATCTTCTTCAGTCCACTGGGACCCCAGTTTCACAAATCACAGACCGATAAAGTTCAGGGATTGATTAATGGTGCATTTCCAGGTTATTCTGAGGCAGGATCTGAACCTGTGACCTGACCAAGAAGAAACTGATTGGCCCGAGCTTTTTAAAGACTGCTTCAAAACTCCAAATCATACAGTTACATTAGCATTGCTTGAGAAACCAAGATCACTGCGCCAACATTTAGTGGTAATGACATGTTTATATGTTATTTCAAAACAGTAATGATGAAAATCCTTTCAAACTCCTTAAAGGATGAATAACCCATGATTTAAAACATACTTAATAGTGTGAACTGCCTCATGAGTGGCCACCTTTTCTTTGAGTTGAAAGTCGAATGATTTTTTTAATTGTTCCATTTTAATTTTTGTTTTTTAAAAACACATTTACTGTTACCTCCTGGTATCTGTGCACTTCCTGTGCTGAAGGTAACATCCCATCTTCATAGTGTTTGTATCCAAGTCAGAGTATAAAAACAAGCCAAGAACTACAATAACGTTGCTGGTAGGAAAATGTATTGAACAGGTTTAACTTTATTAATGCATTTACTATAGTTTACACTGGTTTGCCATGTTTATTAATATGCTTTACCATACCTCGCTGGTCTTTATAATGCTCACCAAGGCTTTCCCTTGCTTTTACTATGGTAAACTAGTATAAAGGGAAGGACAGTTTATCGTTTAGCTGAGACTTGTTTGAATTTTATAGCTTCATTTTCTAAAGTAAATTTCAATCATTTCTTTTTTCAAACTGAAAGAAATACTTGGGTTTAGTGGTACATACAGTGTATTTTTTTTTACCGTATCCACACTCTAGTAGTCTGAATGGTCTTTCTCATAGTAGCTAACAGTTGTGGTCAACAACAGGCCTGCTGTAGATTTCCTCTGTTGTTCCTGGCATCCACTTCCAACACTTTCACATGCCAGTTAAGTGTTTTTCCTAAACCACCTACCTCAAATGCTGTTCATTGCACTGAACAAGGCCATGCATGTTACAGTTAAGCAATACGATTAGGCGAAGAAATCGCCACCCTCAGAAAATAACATGTGGGTAATGCATATAAAAATGATGCATTCATTCTGTGTACAGCACAGCAGATCTCTTTCAGTTTTTGATCTCATTCAGCCTCATTGATGAATCACGGGTTTAGCGAGCCCTTCGACAGGCACGGAAAAGCTGGGGTGTGTTGTCCCTGAAGCAAAGTTTTAGAAAGACCATTGTAGGTGTTTCATTTCTTTACCAAGCAGTGCAGCCTATTAGTTTTGATATCCTTTCAATCAACTGCTGAGTTCCACAAAGCAGCTCTCATTGACAGCTTTTGCTGACTGCTGTTTCTAAACTGCGGATAACTTTTTTTTTTTCTTTCGTTTACAGCAATCTCATACCTGGAAAGGTTAAATAAATCTGTGCTTTTCTTTGGAACAGTGTTTTTGAGCACATTTCTTGCTGACGTAGGGGGAGTGAAGTTTCTAAGAGGGAAGGAAAAAGTGCAAATAGTTTTATTTTTTTCTCACGTAAAGTACTAACCCACTATTCCAATTCCCAACCCACCCCCCAAACTGCGGGCTTGCCTGTAAGCTGCCCGAGTGCTGCGTTGCCCTCCGACACTGCACACCAATCAATGACACTCTTCACCAAGGAGTGTGGTGCACTTCAAGCCTTCATTACAGTAGAGTTCCCTTCAAAGTTGCTGTCAATTAAATTAAGAAAGTAAGAAATATCGAGACAGGAAACAGCCCTCTTTTTTGTGAGTGTTTTTACCTGTGTACGTTTTCATGGTTCTCTCTGGATACAAACCGCGTGTTTTCATTTTATTTGAAGTATGGCATTAAGCCCTTGTTGCTCTGGAAAGGTTAGCTATGTGTATGTAGAATAAAAAACTAATTTGGCAGGGGTATATGAAATAAACTTGTTTAAGAAAATAAAATAAATAATAATAATGCTGATTGAAGAAATCCCCTTTAGGCCACTGTCTGCAGGCATGTAGGAGCTGGTTAAAGTCATCTTCATTCCATACAGACACTTTAGACACGGAGGCTGCCAGACAGCGTAATTGGTTTTAGTATTTCTTCGCAATTGTGTGCTCATTCATGTTTACTTTACCACCTCCTTACAGTTGAGAGGGGACCTTTGAACACATAGTACACAGATAAGACCTTCAAGATTGCAGTTTCAACACAGTTTCCCTCCAAAGCAACCAATATTGTGAGCTAAAAACAGACAAGCTAGCTCTCTTGCAGATATAATCAAAGGCAAACATGACCCAAGGTCTTTATAACAAACTCAGACAATCGTTGTACAGTTTCAGTTTACAGAGCAGAGCAGATAGATAATCAATAATTTACAAACACCACAACATTACTATCATAGCCCTGGTATTTTATAGAGCTATATACTGTAGCAGTGAAAGAATGGCAGCGCTATTCAGGTAAGCTAAACTATTGTCTCATAGGGAAATCACCGGAGGAGAATGCAGCCATAATGAAATTACTGCCGCAAACATTTTATAGACTTGAATTCTCTTTGTATCATAACTGAGTTTCCTTTTGTATTTTATAAAGTGTTCATAAAGGATTTCTGTGTGTTTAACAGCAATACACTTCCTTGCACACTAATGCTTTATGATTACAGCCCATTGTGTCCACATTGAATTCAACAAGTAGAATTCGAGAGTAAAAAGATTTTTAAAGTTGAGTTGCCGTCCAACTAGTTTACTACGTTTGTGCCCAGTTAAACACTATTGTGCACGGCAAACCATCATGCATCAATACTGTAATAACAACCCTGTTCTTTGTGGTTAAAACAGATCAAATGCATGCAAAGTCATGAAGTGATGAAATGCAGTCACAGTCACAGTCAAAAACAAAGTTACACACTGAAAGCTTTTAAATGCACTCACCTGGAAACTAAAGCCACTATATGTATTTCATTTAAAATGTTAAATTGATTGGGAAAAATGTTGTATTTAACAGACCACAGATTTCATTGTACTGTACCTGCAAATGTTGAAATGTATTATGCTATCTATTAAAGCAAATACAGGTTTGCTGACTTGTGTCAAGTGTAGGAGTGGCACCATGAAGAAACTGCACAGTGTGGTCAGTTTACAATAAACTGAGTATCAACTAGTTTCAGTACATAACTAGTTTCTCGTGTGTGTGTTTACCATGTTATACTATATGATGTACTCGTCTTTATTAACTAAATGTTTTAGCAGGTAAATCATTAATTTAGGCAGTTACTGAAATTACTGGCATTTCTACAGTAGTTGAGTAGCTGTTTTGTATTTTGTTCAAGGTGGTCAAACTGTACATATTTGTGTCGATAGTGTTAAAACAGTAACTGCTTTTTTCCACCCCTCAAGATAGAGAAAATAAAGTTTTGTCACTTCAAATTGATTGGCTTCAATTAGTTTAATGATAGAAAGATATGTTAACATGAAAAGGTTGCATTTTATTGGACATTTTGAGAGCCTGGTTTCTGCCAGAGGAGAGTGATGTGTGTGAGCAGGACCCAGGCTTTGAAGTTAATCACGGCCGACGCAGTGCTCAGGAAGTTTGAGTTAAGAAGAGCTGTCGAAGGCACAAAGGATAAAACAGCAGAGGTAACCTAAGAAAGTAGAGGTCATGTCTCCAGTGAGCGCGGGTGCTTGAGGAAAAAGAAAAACTGAACCATGATGTGCAAAAACCTTGGTCATTTCCCTTGTGTGCCACTTCAAATTCCTTCTATTGATGTGAGAATTCTGTTCCAATCGCAGAACAGTCTTAGAATGTTGGCGCGTCCACCATGTGAGGAGAAAAAAAAAAAAAAGCAGGGATTTCTCATCCTTCATTTCTTTCGGTTTTCCTACATCAGTGAAAGTACTTCAAAAGTCCACACTTTTAAGGGCTCCTGAGTGGCGCATCCAGTGAAAGCACTTGCGTAGAGTGCAGGATGCACCCTATAGTCTGGATGTCGCGAGTTCTAGTCCAGGCTATTCCTTTGCCGACCGAGGACGGGAGCTCCCAGGGAGCAGCGCTCAGTTGGCCGAGGGGAGGGAGGGTTAGGTCGGCCAGGGTGTCCTCGGCTCACCACGCACCAGCGACCCCTGTAGTCTGGCCGGTCGCCTGCGGGCTTGCCTGTAAGCTGCCCGAGTGCTGCGTTGCCCTCCGACACTGTAGCTCTTGGGTGGCTGCATGGTGAGTCCGCAGTGTGAAAAAAAGCGGTCGGCTGATGGCACACGCTTCGGACGACAGCGTGTGTTCGTCTTCGCCCTCCCGAGTCAGCGCAGGGGTGGTAGCGGTGAGCTGAGCATAATAAAATAATTGGCCATTCCAAATTGGGAGAAAATAATAAAAATAATTGGCAACGACTAAATTTATATTTAAAAAAAAGTCCACACTTTTGAGAAAACATACCTTTGCCATTTCTGACAGACTGTGATTGTAACAGGATATAACAGGTTCCTGCTATTATGAAGCGCTGCTATCCTGCTCGGGGGTGTTTTGATAGCTAGACACATACAACTCCCATAGCTGCTGTTTAAATTACTTACAAGATGACATGATGTTTCTGCACTGATGGGTATTTACCTTCTCTGCGAGCACACAGTGTACTGTACAGTATGGGCCTCTCAATTGAGTGAAATGCTATTGATCGATGGGGCTATTCTCGGAGGTATCCTGACACTTTTTTAGTAGCACTATTAAATAAATGTATAAATTATCATGTCAGCTCAAAGCATGTACTTTATATATTTGGGTGTAGCTTTATAACTGTAGTTGAATGCATGAATTCTAGTTAGAAATTGATTTTAATACATTTACAGTAATGTGTTGATTTTTAGGGCTGGTACAAGTATGCCTCATGTCTTATGCAGGAGAGCGTTACTTCTATTGTTGCTATTGAAAGCCTGATAAGAACATAAGAAAGTTTACAAACGAGAGGAGGCCATTTGGCCCATCTTGCTCGTCAAGCTGTGTAAATTGATAAGCTACGCAGAAGCATCATGTGGAGAGACATGGTGTAACAGGCTGCAGACACAAAGGTAACGAGCTGTCACTTTTACATGTCATCATTTATCTGGAGAACCGCTTCTCCAGTTCTCAAGACCCTTTTGTATTCTCTTTTTCCTTTTTAAATACAAGTTATTATTTGCGATTGTGCTTGCATTGAAACAGTGTGGCTCAGCCTGAGGGGGCAATCGCTGCTTGGCGGTGGAGGGGGGTGAACACTCTTGTTGACCCTCTCTCAGTAGGTCCCTAACTACTATAGAGACCGTTGGCAACTGTTTACAGTACAATTAATAATTACCAACTCTAGTGTTAGTCACAAAACAAACAGAACAAACCCCAGACAAAGAAAACTTGCATCCATTTTAGTGGATTAATCTTACCTTAGATTACATTTCATGTAGTCACAAAGAACAGACTGCCACTCAGAATCAGATCTTATTTTTTGTATTTCAACAAAATAGTGTGCTGGAATGCTGTGTGTGTTTGCTTAAATATCTATCTAAGCAGGTGCAGATAGGCTGTACTGTGTGTTAGTAATTACTGCGTTATTGTCTTTAGATAAGTGAGTGATCAGATAACATTTTTACAGTAAATGCAAATAAAGGAAATGTATCCACACATGTTAGTTCTTGTGCTTACAGAACAGGCATATTCTAACACTGTAATACACACAGGCAGACTCATTCTGTAGAGTGAGAGATATTGATAAGGCAGTGGGTGGTTCAGATGTAAAGGTGCAAATGTGCCTATATTACTCATTGTAGAGTAAGTCTACAGTAATTTGAAAGAAAAATGACATTTAAAGTACTGCTTCTTTAAAATCTTTATGAACATTATAACTGTTCCCCTGTAATTGTGCTGATAAGCTGTTTTTTAACTACACAGCTGTACATGAATTGCTGCATCCTGGTACCTTTTCTGTATTGCAGGTGACATGGTGTGGTTGCAGCTAGTTTGAATTACAACACAAGGAGGGATTATTTAGCAGTTTGCAGTTATTTAACTGCTCATCTATAGCGTTGTCTGTACGGGACCTGTTATAATATTACTAGTGCAAATAAGAGGCGCAGAATGGATTGTAACACACCTTTGTAAGCACATCTTTACTAAGTACTGCATGTCTGACGAGTGGCCCTATCCTTATAGTAGATGTATGTATTACCTCAGCAATTCAACATTAACAATGCAAAGGAAGCATTAGGTGAAAGTTCAAGAAAAGCCCTTCTGGTAATGTCACAATGCAAATTACCTTTACATGTGTAAACAAAACACTTGCATTTTTGTGTGAGAATAAATATTACAAAAAACATATTCTCAGTGTTTCCTAAAACCTCAAACCTAAAACACCTTACTCTCTCCTTTGCTATATATGGACTTTTGAACCTGTGGTGATCTGTTTAAATATGCACTTAATGGTTATGTGGGTTTAAAAATGCAGAAGAAAAATGTGCACTTCACTATGTGGTGAAATTCGTGCCTTTGATTAGACTTGTCGGATGCGAAATATTTCGGAAGTGCAGATCCCCCGAGGCAGGGAGTTTCTGCAGGTGATGCCTCAGGCAAGTTGTGACTCATTTGCAAACAGTCCCAGGAGATGCGTGTAATTGAGTAGCGGCCTGGTTTGAGTCTGTGTCCTAATGTGCTGTGCAGGAACAGGAAACCTCTTGACAACATCCTAATTGTATTCATGTCCAGATATGGCCTTAATCAGCTCTGACGAGTTCTACACACAGCGTATCATATCCTGTCCCCATTTGAAAAGAAGAATATGAATAATAGATTTTCAAGCTGTATAAAATATATGTGAAATGCACTGTTGGTGCATCATATGTATTGTAAAGCTATACAATTTAAATATATGACCCATATACTGAATACCATATATTACAAATATATGTTTGTTCCCATATGGGCTGAAACTGAAAAGTTTAAAATTAGACAAAGATTGTGGATAAATAATACCTTAATCAAGCATAACACTGAAGTCATTTATGTCACCACTAAACAGCTAAATATCGATATAACAATCAACACCCTTCCACTCATTAAACTAAAATACTTTCTTTTGTTTACAGAACGGAACCAAGAAGTCCTGGGATTTTATGAGAACACACGACAGGTAAGAACAGATGTGTGAAGGGAGTTGCTGTTGTCCCCTTTCTGATAAAGCATTGCATTTATAGGCGGTAGTCATTACATTTGGTATTAATATCCAGCCTAGTCAGCATATATTGTTAGATAATTGATCACAAGTACAGCTGACATCCTTACTCAAAGGCAGTTGTCTAGCAGGAAATGGTAACTCAGGGATGGAAATAAGACTCCTATTGCATAGCAGTGTCATCCATTCTAGGTTTTATTAAGAGCTGGATTACCCAGAGTGCATAGCTAACTAGCTCCGGTGTGTCTTATTAAACTCATTGTAAAACCAGGAATGGATTAAACTGATATGCAATGGGACTCATGACTATCTCTGCAGCTGTGGAGGGTATTAATACTATATGACAGACAGACCTGCAGTTACAGTGAGTTCCAGGACTCTAAAGCCCTGTTTTCTTAGAGCTATCTAACCTGAATGGTTTGCATGATCTATGAGGTTTATAATAATAAAAAAAAGACCTTAACACACAATATCAATAGGGAAGTGGCTGCAGTTATTGTCAGTCAGGTTCAGTAAACTTGAAACTCTGTTCATATGTTTGCATGCAGTTTTAGATTGTAACTGCAGCTTCAGTATATACTGCTTGTTATTGACTAGGTGGTACACTAAATCTTTCCACAAGGTGTATTTAAGACTGGCTCTGAAGGAGCAATGCAATATCAAGGCGTTTTCCTGTTCATGGTGTACCCGATGCTTTCTCAATACCAAGGGGGACTCTAGTTCTTGCTCAGGATGAGAAATATCTAATGCACTGAAAAAAATCTAATTTGGCAAAAAGACCTTGATAAATCGGACCCCATGCGTTTAATTTTGGTGATCAGAACTTAACCTTTAACCCTTGTCGACATTTTTTGTCATCACCAGTTAGCAACCTGAAAGAACAACTCTTGACATCCTGTCAGTACAGCGTCAGATTATTATAGTAGACTTTGATGGCTGAGCAAAAAGCAGCCCACACAGGTTTGGCCTGCAACGGCCTTTGCTGTTGAGCAACTGTAAGCAGCTGTAGATTCTGAAGGGAAAGCCCTTCTTCCTAGTGCTGTCTTCTCCAGGCTTGTAGCATTTCAAGCGCCATTTCTGGGAAACCGGTCTAAGAAACCATTGAATAAACCTTGCTGTGCTGTATCTGCCATTCACATGAAAACGATCCGGACCATTCTGGCTCACATTTCCCTTTTACTTGCATTTTCTTTCTGCTGGTCCCCCCCCCCCCCTCTCTGTAAAGTAGGGACTTTGACTTTGGCAAGATTGCAATAACAACATTATTCTCAGTAGGGTTAATTATATGTACTTTGGTTTAACGCATATTCTGAGTTGGTTGTGCGAATGCTGTTTTCCCAGTGGAGTTGGGGTCAGATCACTTCCGATGTCAGCTCTACTGACTGTATTTTCCACACTGTGCACCCCATAAAGCAAACAGATCACTCCTCATCTGTGTTTCCCATGGGCACGCTCCCTTATCTGTGCAGCAATCGATTCTCTTTCCCATTGGTAGTTTTATGTGTGCTCTGCGAACTGGAAGTTGTTTCTGTCAATACAAACACAGAGCCACCACATCCCATGAATGGTCCAGCAGTGCTGTGTTTAATGCCCCACAATCCTGTGCAGTTGTGTAACAAAAAAAATATTTGCTGGTATCTTTTGAATACGTTCTTCCGTAGTCATTCCATGCACAGTAGTTTACCAGGAAGAACTATGTTTATGTTTATCAGTTCCATAACATTCCCTACAGGAATGAGACAGACATGCCTATATAGGGCACCAAACACATTTCTTACATTTTATAAATCTGTGATTAATTGTCTATGAACTGTACATCACTTGAATTTCATTACATATATTTCTAACAGTTTAATGTTATGTCTGAAGAAGTTCACAATATATGGTAAAGAGTCATTAAGGACATATCACTTTAGATAAAGACACTATAGTATGAAAAAAAAAACCTAAAGATCCTGACATTAATGTCAAATGGGACATGACTTGAAATCTGTTCCAGCTATCCAAGCATTGCACGTACTGGTGGATCATTTGCTTGGAATCCTTCAGTGAGAATCAGAGGTAAATAACAAAACAGACAGTTTCCTTTCACTTTTTCTATTGCAGTAACACGTACTATGTTTATTTGTGTAAACGGTCTGGTAAAAGTTATTTACACATAATAAACAAATTATGCGTCATTAAAAAACACGAGGCATGAAAAAACACGTTACAGATATCGGTGACTTTTTTTAATGACAAAAATACCAAAAAGTTTTTTTTTATTAAATCAAATCAAATCAAATGCTTTTTTTTTTTTTTTTTTCAAAAGGAAGTCTGTTTTTTTTTTTTTAACCAGTGACGGGTGGTTTTGTACTGTCCGTTCCAGTTCAGATTTTATATACAATGAAAAGGAAATAACAAAGTGAAGGGGCACTTCGGGGTGTTTTTGTATAAGAGCATTCCAGGGGGGATGAACACCCTATTAAGTATTACAAAACACAGACAAGGAACATCTCCTCCGCCATACCTGTGGACCATGCTTTGAAACAATGTGTCAAGAAAGTCGTTTTTATCCCCAGTATCCTAAAAACTATAGTTCATTCCTAAGTATTGTTTTTGCTTTTTTTGACAGTCAACTGGGTGTCAAAACTTGTAGACAGTCTAAGGGTTTCGGTTTAGGTGGGGGGTTAGTGCTTTGTTTCAGGGAAGAACAAACATCCCTAGTATTGTCAGTGCATGCGGGTGTGAGTGTAGTCATGTGGGTGGGTCCAGGGGGGATGGGTTGTTCCAAGCCAGCATCCATAAAGTCAACAACCATTTGTTTTCTTAATCTACTTTACAGTATCGCAAGGACTGCCTTTATCGCAGAGTT
Source organism: Acipenser oxyrinchus oxyrinchus (assembly GCA_030684275.1). Lineage (NCBI taxonomy): Eukaryota > Metazoa > Chordata > Actinopteri > Acipenseriformes > Acipenseridae > Acipenser > Acipenser oxyrinchus. Next base: position 3,384,386 of record CM060269.1, read on the forward strand.
AATGGCGAAGTTAATGGAAAAAAAACTCTCCGATGTGAGTTGCACTGTGAATTTGCCAAAAGTCGTTTTGGGACTCTAACCAGTTCACAAAGCATGATCTGCCTGTTAACCCTGCACCTTAGGGAAGGGAAGGTGAGAGGAGAGGCCTGGTGATCCAGCACATCTGGGTAGTCTGTGGGAGACTGCCTGCAAAGTTGTTGGATGGTTGGTGGTGAGAACTGAAAAATCTATCTGAGCTAATTCTCTAGCCTTTCACTCAGTCAAACGTGGCTCAGAGCTCTATATCGTAGATATAACAAAACCACCACTTCATGGCAGGGGGTGTTCAGGACTGGATTGAGGCTTGGTGAGTGCCATTGTCCTCATCACTAAGTTTGCATGCATCGAAACAAAAATATACGATCAGTTTCATCAGGCCAGGAGAACAATTTGGTTAGGAATTGGGAGGTAGGAACTGGGAGAGTAAATTAAGAGGACATAGTTGTAGGTCCTTCCCCAAACTACACTATAAAGCATCATTATCCTGAGACAGAGAACAATCCATGGCATAATAACAGCTACCCACATTGTCTTTTCAATGTGCCCCGCTAAGCTCTGCTAGGAGTGAGGAAGCAATTCAGCTGGATTCAAACCACGAGTTGGATTCAAAATCACAGCCCAAAGATAACAGGCTCCCACCCAGCCTGGTCACATTTTAATTATAGCACAACATGAAACTTAACTTGTTAATAATCTACAGCTTGTTCCACCAAGATCTTTCTTTCACCATGGGAAAGTATGGGCTTGTGTACTAGGCTGGGCTTCCTGCTTCCTTAGCAGTTTCAACCCTGCCAACGCTGCAGACACCTGCCCCTAAATTGGGGCACGATGTAATGCCAGTTAACTGGAAAAACACAAGGCAGTGTTTTCACTGCATCCACAAGTTAAACGTGAGACGTTTGAAATGAACTTCCTTCATCCCATGTCAGTGACCATTTTTGATTTAGATGTTTTTTGTTTTATTTAAGAATATAGTACTTTCCACAGAGATGCCCAGCTGAGAAGCAATATTACTTTTCCAGTGACTTCTTATTTTTGTTCTTTTTAATTGAGTGATTGAGTGGTGCACAAAAACATAATATTACTCATGATTGGTCACACTCGGTCAGTGGCTAATTACTTGTACAACGTCACACTGAGAGCAAACCCTGGGTATCTTGGCTTCAAGTCCCTTACTCTAACTACAAGAATATATTGCCCCTGTTACACTCTTCAGCTCAGTTTGTTTATCTGTCTCTACCTGTCTGTGTGTTTATTGTGTCTTATTTTTTTTCTTCCATTTCTGTCGGCTTTTACCTTTTTACTTTCTTTGCCATATGATTTTTGTTTATGTTTTGATATTGGTACGGTATAAACCGAAACTCATAAATCAAGTGCCCACACCTTGATAGCATATTAAAATGTACATACACTGAAAGATTTATAGCTGCTATACACTGTATATGCTTATGCTGTATTGCTCTGTCCAGATATTGTTACTCATCCATGCAGGGGCCAGATCTGTTTGATGTAGCTGTAGGGAAGAAATAGACTGTTCCTGTGAATTGTGACAGTCAGGAAAAGACATGTCTTCAAAGCTCTACACAAAACCTGCCTTGCAAAGTTCAACCATTGGGCTTCATTGGCTTTTAATAAAAAGATATTATTACATTTAAAAATGTTTCCCAGTTAGAAGAAATGCTGTTTAATAGAAGCGAACACCCAAGCTACATTAACTTTGCAAAAGCTTACACTAATTACAAATGAAGCACTGCTGACTAGAAAAAAAAAAGGCTTTGAATATGTGCAGCATTGTGCATGCTACCTGTCTGATTGTAATGAAATACTATTATAGAGACTCTCTTCAATGGACATTTTTTAAAGGAATTCCCTCCAGTAGCTTAAAATTGAAGTGAGCCTGGAAACCAAAACCAATCTAAATCCTCCCTTAGCTATCCAATCATCTGCAGCCTGACCGGCCTTATCTCTTGTTCCTGTTCACTCAGACTCCCAGAGTGGTTTTGTTTTGTGCTTCCTCTGTCTCTCAATAATGGACAGCGCTTCGCCCAACCATTATTAATAGGAGGGCTGAGTTAAGGTTGTCTTAAAAACACTTCAAAAGCTCTTTAAAATGTCCTCAAAGAGGGTAATGGAGATCCCAAACTGCTTAGGTATTAATTTAGGCGGATTGCCATACTCTTTGTAAGTTACAGAGTCCTGTTTGGGAAATATCAAAGGTTGCTGCCTAATTAACACTGTCTGGTTTGAAAATGGATGGGTTGTGGTTTTTAGCTGGTTTAAGTCAGCTCTTTACATCCCTGGAACAAGGTATTTACATGTCAGAGGGTGTGAGAACAAACAACATGTATGCATTTAAGTGGTTAATGAAAGAGCAGTACATTATGCTTTACAATCATTCTAGGATTCATCACTGTAATTAAATAGGCATAATGTAAAGTATCTGCGTTTCTTAATCACACACCATACATTAATTGGTATGGATCCTGGTTATTAGGTCAGGTATTTTTATACATTTTTCTTCCAAAAAAAAGTTGTTGCATTGGAGTATTCGGTTGCATAGCAACCACATTTTGATTTCTCATTTGCCCAGTCGTCAGGCTGTTACATTGTCCTTAGTGTTGGGTTTGCTAGGGGCTGCGGTGGTTACTGGGCCTCTGCAGAGTTTTGAAATTAGTTAGGGGTTTTATGTGTGTTTGTTTGTTCCTTCGCTTCATCATCGGAGGGATTTGAATTCGTGTCCCCCAGCAGAAAGACCAGTATACAACTCTGAAAGCAAACTGAAACACCTTCTTGTAAACAAGATATTCCGGTTCCAGTGTTTCTATTAAACAAATTTCAATAAATAAATAAATGTAATGTGATGTTTTTGAAGTAAGAACTGCTATTTGTTTCTTTTAATCATTTCAGTAGTTCGAGACAAACACCAATCACAACATGCTTTAGTACAAATATTTATTGGGAATAATGCGGAGTATGCAACATTACACATAAGTATGTTATATGTGCACATTCATTTGGAATCAAACCTAACTTGGTTTGAGGGCTCGCTGCCTGGCCGACTGGACGAGATAAAACCTACATTTTTAAAAGAGGTGGAGGTGGGGAGGTGGTGGGTTACGATGAAATCGAAACGCAACTGAGAGGTAAGTGAAGAGGGTATTTATAGTGCTAACAATCTTAATGAGCTAATGTGTAAATTGAATGATTCCATTTGGTGACGCAGAGATTGGTGTCTGACTTTCCTCCTGAACTTTAGTTATAAACTTCATTTATTCAAATGTAATTTGCTTTTATGAGGCACACTGAATTACCAATTTCTCCCCAGTGTTGTTCCAGTACATTACTGTGGAGGATTTTCACTACATTACTACGGTGTGGGTTTCACCAATAGCACCAAAAATGCCCAGTTCTAACTTATGAAATCTCACACATCCAGAACAGCAACTCATACAGCATGCACTTTCTACACCAAGACATGGTTCACAATGAGGTGCAACAGCTGCTTAGATGCTCGCCATATCATAAAAATATACATTTTGCATCGCTGGAGCCCAAACACAGGCCTTGATTAAAGTCTGAAGCCAATCAAGTTGCAGCCAGTTTCAGTTCCTGCAGCACTCCATTCCAGCTCTCTACGGAAATGCAGACGCGCCTAAGTTTGAATTTGAACTTAGAATCTACAGCGTTATTGAAACTCAAAAAAAAAAAAAAGTTTGCATTTCTTAACCCTCAAAAAGTGGAATGACCAAGGACCATGAATGTGACTAAACAATCAACAGATCTAGACATTATCCCAATAGGTCTCGTCCACTAAACAGTGAATATACAACACAGAAAGCAGTCTCGCCCAAATTAAAATGCTGCAAAGACACTTTACCACCGAGCAGCAAAGGTAAGGCAAGGGAGTCTTTTGAAAACAGATTGAAGAAATGGCTTGTGTGCTTTTCTTCTGACTCATGCATTGTCCTGTCCGGTCTTTTCCAGTGTCTCGGTCCTGATCTTCAATACCACTTCGCATTGCTTTATCCTGGTCAAGCAGTTTCGTCCAGGTAATCAGCATTATCTGACTTTTTATACCCATTGTGTTTAGAGGTTTTACCTATTAGAAGAAGGCAGCAGAAAGGCAGGCAGGCAGGCAGGCAGGCAATAGTGGGAAACACCAGTTACATGATGCTGTTCCTCTACTTAATTCCGCAGCCTTTAAAAAAAGAGAATGATTTGCTGTAGGAGTTTGGTTGGAGGTTTTAAGAAGAGAATGTACACACATTTAATGAACAGGCATGTCTCAGTCATGGTCTTGAATTAGACATTTTAAACAAACGCGTTCATAAAACTATTGGCTGAGATCAGAGGTGTGAAGTCATCCATGCATTTTAAATTCTCTGTTAATCTATGAATTGTCTTTTGTCCGCTCGAAAAACCTCCTAGTAAATAAAGGCTCTAAATTTAAATTTAATCTGTGATTTTTCTCCGATTTTATTTGTTTAAAAATGACTGACTACACACAGGATACAGAGGCTGTTTCTACCCACCTGTCTCTTTTTGCACATATACAAAAATAGCGATAGTCCCCAGAAGTCCCTAATCTGCTCTTCATTGTAGCATCTTAAGCAGATTTTTTACTTAGCAATATCGTCATTGTTCGCGGAAGCTGCTGCTTTCACTAATCTCAAGCTTTGCCTTATTGTAGTCAAGGGTCAAGCCCATTTTTGCAATTGTGAGGGAGTTTGTTGTTTAAAACTTTCAAAAATCCTTTAGTGTTGCACACAGCTACATTATAACAAAAAATGCCTGCCCTCCCCTTAGTTAGAATTAAACAATCCAGTGATAAAACTGAGGAAAACACACCCAGTTCCCTCTTGTGTGTGTGTGAGGGTGTGGGAGCCAGTGCTGAAATATTAAATTACAAGAATCAGGTACAAACGGCCCTTTTTCTTTGTGCTGACCTGTCCTGTAGCTAGGGTCTCCCTACTGGTTTCTCATACGGTTCAGTAATGGTGACCTTTAGAGGCATTGTCCTGCACAGGAGCTAGGAGAGTGTGTGTTACTGAGTTCATAATGGAAGGAAGTCCCTCCGTTCAAATGGAAATGTTCTATAGCAACAAAACATGGCCAGCAAAATCCTTAAATAGTTAAAGCAATGATGTAATACTTTAACAATAACCTGTTCAAGCACAGTTGTTGCTTGGTCTCACCCTGGTGATAGTGTCGATCAATCACTGTGCTTATTTATAGTTAGATGTGTGGCAGTTGGAGGGGGAGGAGGGAGTGTTGTATATTGAGCTGTAAAAAGCAACATTGCCTTTGGAGGGTGTTTCAAGATATATCTCTTCAATTTTCTAAATCCTTTGTATTTCAAACCTCTTCTCTTTAAAGCTGTCTACATGTGTGAGTGGGAGAAACACACCCCTCAGAGTCCCGAAGACAAGGTAAAAGAAGGAGAGGAAAAGGAGGAGAGTGAGGAGAGCCATGGGGACCCACCAACTGCAGCTGCTGGAGTCACTTATGAACTCTGTGCTGGATTAGTAGACAAACCAGATCTCTCACTGGAAGAAATAGCCAGGCAGGAGATCCTAGAAGAATGCGGCTATGACGTGCCAGTATCGAAGCTCAGAAAAATAACATCCTACAGGTGAGGGATGCCGTATTTATTTAGACTTTGAACCGTAATATTGTATACTATGTACACCATGTTTGGATTTGTACATCTCCAACTGCCCCATGTTTTATAGCTGATAACACTTTGAAGAGTTATATTGACATGCGGGGGAGAATCTAGCCATCTTGGATGGGCAGAATTATCAGTCATTTTTTAATCTTGTTTTATTATCAACTATTGCATGCTGTATTTGCGAAACGGCTTCCGGGTTATTTTTTTAGATGATAAAATATTGTTTATATGGTGACTTTCAATGTCCGCAAGCAAATATTAATGATGGCTCTCTTCAGTGGAATTCCATAATAAAGGCATTTAAGCAGCTTTTCATGGACTGACGATTCAAAGGACCCAGAAAATATAAAGCCCATTGTGTGGTAAGTGGTGCCATTAAGACCAATGTAAGCTCTGCAATATCAGGCACCAAACGCAACACACATAAGAACATTTACGAAGAAAAGGAGGCCATTCGGCCCATCTAAGTTCACTCGGTTCCTAGTAGGTGATTGATCTCAGAACTTTGTCAAGTTGGGTCTTACAGTTTCCAAGTGATTCTACCTCAACAACATGAGTGGGCAGCCCACTCCATACACTCAGCATGTTCTCCTTCCCTCTGTCCTAAGTCTATCTCCTGGTCCTTGTCCTGGCTTCTGTACTGCACTTAAAGTAATGGTTTGGGTTAACTATGTCAGCTTCTTTTAAGATTAAAGACATAGGGCTCTATTCATAGATATAAACTGCGGCATATCACTAAATAGGACCCTCTCTGGCAATGTTACGTGTTTTTACAGACAGAAGGGCACTGAAGACACTCACATGCATTGTTAGAAGCTTGATTTTTTATAACCTTGGTACTTAAACTTGAATTATCTCAATGGAGGTATTTATATTCATTATGTTTGGATCAATTGAGTGGAACCCATGCTGTTACCTCCAAACCCTAACCAACACACATGCGTTTACACTTTTGCTTATTTGGTGGGGAAACAACCATAATTTACTTGAGACAGTTACCCCCAAAGGTTATACACTCTCCCAGAAGCATTCCTTCACTGGTTAGTAAATACGAGAACTGAATGCCGTAAATCTCTCCAGTATTGGTCTCAATTTCAAAAGCATTAAACTGCACGCTTATCAGCATATCACAGTTGTGAAAAGCTCTAAAATCATAAAAGTATGTAATTAGTCATGAACACCTGGTGGTGCACCTGCTGCTAGGTGCTATAATACAACGACCTCCTTCAATTGATATTACTTTATTTTCCCTGCACCTGCTTTCGCCTTATGTAGACATGGTGCAATGGAATGAAAAATGATGGCATTTCCTTTTCTGCTTATCAGTTGCAGTTCAAGTGCTCTGTATGTGCAAACACGATCATTGCTTCTCATATCGGTGCACTCCTAGGCACAGCTGCATGACTGGAACTCCTGTTTTTATTCCAATTTGCGCTTAATCGTGGAACCCCTTGCCAGCTTTTTATTTAACGATACTCTGAAACTCAGCTTCACTAATCCCCATGTCGCAGTTAATACCTGTTTGATAATAAAAAAGATGTCCTTGGATGGTTGATATCAGACTTGCAATCTGCCACAAAAAGCTTGCTTCTTGTAAATTAAAAACAGTACCACTCCATAAATGGAAGAAAGTCAGCAATTGATGTTGTAAAGTCTTAAATACACAGGACATGATCATTAAAGGCAAAACATGGATTAGTAATAAAACGCCATTCCAAGAAAGTGCTGTCATGTAATCTAGTCAAATATTATGATGGATTGATTTATGAGAAATTGCACAATTATTGGCCAGCTCACAACTTAAAAATTCAGACTGTAGTCTGTTGGTGTACTTATGTATCTGAGTGGAAGTGTAGTTTAATGGCACTTAATAAATACAGCGCATTTGTGTTGCACTGGAATAAGACAGAATAAAATGCTCATTTTGTTGGCTACGGTTTACCCACAAGGTATTTTAAAGAATGCCATACAAATACTGTGCGATTCAGGTGTAACTGCCATGACGTATAAACAGTGTCAGCTAGCTGACTGCTCAGCTGTCCCTGAATTTGGAGTTCACAGATAAATGTCCTTCTCAGTTTAACATTTATGTTATATATTCACTGTCCTTAGCTGTAATGTGTAGAGCTGTTATCCAGAAATTCATTTTTATTGATATTAATATTCGATAGCAAAAAAAAAAATTGCTAGCATTTTAAACAATGAAATATCATATTAACTATTCCAGAGCTGGTAACAGAATAAATAAACAGCCTTTTGTCATTCAAATTATGGTATATTCGCTGTCTGTGCTGAGTATCACATGGTTGCACTGTGCAGGTGAGAACCGTCTCAAAACAGTTGAAACAATTGAGATATTGGGCTCTATGCACAAAACCTTAACCTTTTTAAAGTTTCTTTTTTAGTATTTGTAAACATTCTGTAAAGTTAGACAGGGATTTTAACCTGACAGTCAACTCCAAACAGCTCGGAACGTTTTAATGAATCTCACCTTACTAAGATGTCATGTGGCTTTGGTAGTCAGAGGGAACTGAAAACTTTGAAATATTGGTTTACAACTGTACTCTACAGCTATGGCCAAAGGTTTTGCATCACCCTAGAATTAACAATTTTTTTTCCATATACTTAGTGAAAAGCTGAAAAAAAAATTTGAAAAATGTGACATATATATATATATATATATATATATATATATATATATATATATATATATATATATATATATATATTTCTTTTTAATTATGTTTCAATACTAAAATTCGAGATGATGCAAAACTTTTGGCGATCGCTGTATGGTTGTCGATAAATGGTTTTGTACAATAACAGTTAGCCACAGTCATTCAAAACCTACTATTTCAGAACTGGTTTGAGATACATATTTGCAGGATTATACAAACAATTCGCAGATGGCATTGACCTAGACCCCCGATGTACATGTAACATCACGGCAATATTGAGGTATTGGCTGTCTGCTGTCTGTTAAATACAGTGTCACTTAACAGTTCAACATCTCACCATGGAAATTCAAGTGGTCTTGATATGTGTTCTTCCATTTATAGTAATGATTGCCATCAGTTTGTATCCTGAAACCAAACACACCACATCCCTGTTATCAGAAGCCATCCTTAATAAGACACCCACAATCGTATCAGTGAGGTGGATCTTTCAAGCACGCTTCATTTTTCTATAAACAACTGCATACCGCGATGCTGTACATTTTCAGTCAGCGCAGTTTATCTTATTTCATACAGTGAGATGTAATAATTTCATGAACGAAGGTTTTCTTCATAGGTTGCCTAATTACCGTAGATCTCTTTTAAATTGTTTTTAAAACATGAGAAGATTGATCTACGCTATTAAATAAGGGTGATCTTATCCTTTCAAGTATGTTTGCGTGTTTTTTTTTCCATTAAAATATGCATTTTTTCCTAAACTGGTCCCAAATTCTTGAGAGGAGTGTGTTGTATGCAGGTAAAGAAACAAAAAAAAGTGTACCTCCCACATTGGGAGAAAATGCCAATTTTCCTGACCTTTTGCCAATTTTTTCCATGTGGCAGACAAATAATGTTAGTATCATTTGATGTTATAAGGGCTTTCCAACAAAATAGATCATTGACACAATAGGTTGAGCCACCCCCATTGGTTTACGTGAGCTAAAAACGAGCCATGTGTGTAAACATCATGAGTTGGAAACTCATTTCACAGCCAGGATTTTGGAATGGCATGCTGCTTGATGATGAGCAGCCTTCATCACAGTGCGCATCATTAACTGGCCCCTATGCCCATACGAGTCATAGTAGAGGCACAGTCCACAAGTTATGCTCAATGTTTGCACTTAAGCACTTCCTAGGCAGGCAGGCACAGGCCTTTGCAGTAAACTATTGCATTTTTTCAGGCCAAATGTATAATAACCGAGGGTGGGTTACTGACACTATTCCCTTTCAACATCCAGTGCCAAACACCTTTAAGACTGCCCAAGTGTTGAAATAAAAAATAAAAAAATGATATGAATGCAATAAGGTGTGTGTTTAATTGGTACCTCACATATTTTCTATGTGTTCAGACATGAATAAAAGATTGTCTTCTACTTTAAAAACAAGTAATTATTTTAATATATTTTCAGCTATTCTCTATTGAATGTTTTTGTCTAAGTTTGGAATCTGAATTCTTTACTGGCTGTACAGTCTGGTTGACTTTATTTGTTCGTTTTTCTTTGTGTTGTGTTCGACCCAGGTAAAGAATATTTTTCTTTTTCTTCTACTGAAATGGACAGCTGGTTTTTTGGCAGGATTTAGTAATACTCTTGGAAATGTTTCACCATTGTGTGCCAGCCTTTGTGAAAGTATTCCAATGGTATCCAGTGAACCAATGAATGTAAGATAGCACTGCAATAATATTCAATAAAATACCAGTGATGGTTAACCATTAATTGTTAACCATATAACCACATAGTTTTTCACAAAAAAAATGTAAGGACTGTTTAAGGAATGTTTTTTTTTTTATGTTGAACCAAGCTCTCAATCATTTTCTCTATTTAAAATGTAATTTTACCAAATATTATTTCTGTTCAGTGTTGTTTAAGTGTAATAGGGAGAGCAACCCTTACATGTTCTATTGAAAATTTCACAGAAAAGAAAATAAAATAAAATAAAAGGCACAGCAGATGAACTTTAGCCTAACAGTACAGTAGTTCCAGACCAAGTCAATCCACAAAACAAACCTGATCATACCTCCTCTGACTTCTCGTGAGGGTCATGTTTTGTTTAACACCCAATGGGCTAGAGACTCATAGCTACGTACTCCAGATCTTTATTGGCACAAGGTAAAAGAAAATAAAAAAAACACCTGGGTCATTCCGTGACAAATCATCCAGCCGGTTAACCCCTACCATCTCCAATTCACGCCAGACTTGCTTCTTGGGGTTGTTTCAGGCAAATTTACAAGAAAAGGTCAATGTCTCGGCTTCGTCTGTGCACAATTTCACGAAGGTAATATTTTTGTTTGCTTTCCCCTATTTCTAAGAAACCTGAATAATCTTCAAGTAACACACATTTCATTTGAATCAGATGACATGAGTAAATGAATAACACATCATCAGTGGGGGAAAAAAAGTCAGCACCTTTTAGTCTTTTTGAGATCTTGATTCTGAAACGTGTAGTCTCTGGGGGAAGACGAAGTGACACTTGGGCAAATAACACTGCAAAGAATGTTGACATGGGATACCCAGCATGTGTCATCCTTCTCTGGCTAGCAGTACTACTGTGATTTCCCACCAGGGTACATAAATTGGATATAAAAGTTCACAAATTCCTCAGAGACATTTTCAATCATACCCATCCAATACATACAGGTTAGGTTTAGATTTTTTCAAAGCAAAGCAAAACTATTACCTTCCTGAAATCTTGCACAGACGAAGCTGAGAGGGTTTAAAACTTTTTTGGGGGTGATTTGTCACCTATTAGAATTCTAAAATGAATAAAAAACAACTTGAAAAGCCTGATTAGCTTTTTTGTTTTATTTATTTCTGGTTTAGTAACTTTGGGTGCATTTTTCCTTTGTTAATGACAATTTGGTGTATTAAATAGCTTTGAGAATCTCTAGCCCTGTGCATGGTACTGAAGGTTTCTTTATTTTTTAGAAGGAGTTAATCCTGTTCATGTTAATGTTTTTAGGTCTGGGGTCGGAGTCACTGGATCCAAGCAGACCATGTTCTATGCCGAGGTTTCCGATGATAACTGTGTTGGGGAAGGTGGCGGTGAACCCCAGGAAGGAGAGCTCATCGAAGTGGTGAAAGTCCCTTTACAGGAATCCATGAACTTTGCATTTGATGAAAGCCTCCCCAAAACCATGGGGGTCCTCTTCAGCTTTATGTGGTTCCATAGCAACATGGCACCTAAGTACAAAATTTCAACAAATGTGTAAAAGCTGCTGAAAGAGTGAATAGTGATGTGACTAGTATTTTGGAAATAATAGTCTAGGTATTCTTAGTGTTTTTATATATGTTACGTGTGACCCCCCACCACAACACTAATATACAAGGTGATGCATTGAATGAGAAACTATGAAAAAAAATACACATTCCTGAACCTATAAGACTGATATCAATTAAATTAAAAAATAATAATAATACAAAGAAATAAATAAAACAAGGGTTGCCGCAAGTATAATTTGCATTATTGTATTTGCTTTCTGGACATTTTGCAACTTGAGATCAGTCAGTAAGTGGAGTACTTGTTGTCTTTTTGTTTGTTCTTTAATAAGCATGGTAAGCTCTTTTTATTGGAAGCACGTCTGCTGCTATCAGGTGTGACGTTGTTAGTGGGAGGGGTCCTTTTTACAGATCCCTTCAAGCACTCCCAGGCAACTCAGGTTCTGCCATCTAGCAGAAATTACTTGAAGCTTAGAGACAAAAGCAAAAATCAGCACGTAGCAGCGTTATCAAATGAGCTAGCTTTAGATCTTCACAGTTTATATATTGAGACCATGGCTTTTAATGATTGAAAGAGCTAAACGGTGCACTGCTAGAAACAATCAACATGAGCAAGACACACCAAAAAAATACAAGGGATGGCGAAAGAGATAGAAATGCGTGGCCCGAGCATTTGGGTACCTGCCATCCCGTTTAGATGGAACGTAAAAGGCTGAAAATGATGGCTGCGGATCACATGCTTACATGACCTTGTTTATTAAAGAATCTTGCTTATTTGTAATAAGGATAAGGGTAAGCTGACACACCACATGATACCTGTAACCACTACGGGCAGCAAGAGCGACTTTAAGAGCACCTGCATTAGATCTTGACATTGATGTGTTAATATGACATAGTCCCATGAGTTTAACCCTTTAAAGATCAGGCTTTATTGACCTGTCGTCAACATTGTGTCTTAAGGAAAATCACTCGTTAAGTCTTCTTCGCTAAATCTACACTACAAACTGCTAAAAAGAAAATAAATAAGGTTAAGAAGATCCCGCTAACACTACAAACAAATATGATTTTTCCATTGCAGCAGCAGCAGCAGCTGTACTCTTAGTAGTGAGGGTCAATGAGGTTTCGTTACAGTACACAATGATATTTATAAAAACAGTTTCTATGGACTAAAACTAAGGGCATAGGTAGGTCAGCAAAATATTGTTATTTTCCACTCACGGGTTAAGTACAAAGATACTCTTTTATACAGTCCAGTTGGTGTACATGGTCACATTCATATTTTCCTACATACTGTATCACCAATTAAGAGGAAACACAAAAGTCAAAGGCACAGAGGGGACTAAAACTAGCAAGTACAAACTAAGGTGTAAGCTGGGGCAGTCAATATCATTTGCTTTCACTTGAAAATAGGGCCCTGTATCGCCATAAAAAGACATAATAAGTGTATTGGATTTAGTGGGGCAGAAACAAAGGGTAAAGTCCACCCTTCAAGCCAAACAGATGGATGTTTCACACCAAATGTCAGCCAAGGAGTTGCAGGTTCTTTCATGTACGAAGGTCACAACAGCAAAGCTCCTTTTATGCTAAAAAAAAAGTTGTAAAAAATTGAGTCATGTAATTTTCCTTGGCTGTTGAGAGGGTATGTTTGCAGTGTAAAGATAAAACCTGTACACTTAAAGAAAAGACATCTAGTAATTTAGGCAGAAAGGCCAGTCAGTTGGTTGTAGCTTCCGTTAAATGTACCTACATAACTTGTTTTTATATTAAGGTTGTATGCCAGTATTGAAAAAAGAGGAACCCATTAAAACGGTTTACATTTGTACTTTAATTTGTTTTAAACTATTTTAAGTAGACATTATGTAAAGCAACTTTTTTTTGCAATTGTTTGTTGTGTTATTTTTTCTACATTGTATATTCTAATTCTCTGAGTAATTATTTGGTCATATCATACCTTTTGACTTGTAGAAAAGGGTATCATTAAACTGTGATTGCATGAGCTCTACATTTAGATGAATTACATCTGTAGTAAATCTGTAAATAAAAGGGTTCAATTCCCAAAAGGGTTAATCCAGGTGTCTGTTTACCTGTTTTAAAGAATGTGGTTTTCACAAATAGACTTGCCATGGCCAAAGTGAAAGGTCTTCTATTCTTTTCAGGCAAAATAACTTAATAGGTATTGTTGAACCTGATCTTTAGTCAACCCAAAACAACATAATGTATCTCATCCATGGTCTGACTCGCAAAATCTGTTCATATCTGTTCTAATTTTGGGATATATATATATATATATATATATATATATATATATATATATATATATATATATATATATATATATATATATATATAGTTTCCTGTCTGTGTATCTATTTTATAATTAATATGTTTTTTTTTCAAAGTTTTGACAGGGCAACTTCTCGAACTCCATGGAGTTCACATAAACTATTTACAAATGTTTAAAAATGTCATTAAAAAATCGTGTTTGAAGGGGATATATTGCAGGCAACTAGAGCTCCTCAACTCAAAAGTCCAAGTACCTTACCCAAGGCTTCTCAAAAAATTCAAACATTTGAGTAGTAGCATGATCAACCACTCGGAATGATTGCAAACACCTTTAAACAGAAAGGGAACAGTGGAAAGAAAAATGAAGGAAATGTCATTTGAAGCTACTTAATCTTTAACAGAAATGCAAGCACTCTTAACAAATAGTTACAGCTATCTGAATTTGATCCCCATATCCTTCACTTTAGTTGTGCATGTTAGGCCATGTTCTGTAACTGGACCTCAACTGATTGAGTTTCGTAAACAAGAGACAAAACCATAACCCGAATCTCACCCAGCAGCTGGGAACGGTGTCATCTGTACACAAATAAAACACTAATTTGTCAGATCTGCCTCACAGCTCATAGCTAAAGGTTTGGGGAGGGGGGGGGGGACTTTCAGTTTGTCCCTTGACTGATGAGTTTGATCAGATACATCAAGTCACCAAGGTGATATTTGTATGCTGCTGTTTACGCCCTATGGTAATCATTAGACTTATCTTTGGTTCATTCAAAAACAGGGAAAAAGAAATCAGGCATTAACTAACCAAAGATAATTATCCACTCCTCTCTATAGCAACAGTAATCTACAGCTTTGCGGCTGGAGGTGCTTAACAGAATCCTGTTTTTGCCAGTGGCACGTTCGTCAAAAGAAAGAGTCAGCAGGTTTGTGGCAGTGGTTTGTGTAATGAATCCTAAAACTACACATGGAATTGCAACCTGGAGGTAAAATATAAATAAATAAATAAATGAATGCTCCTCGCTTTAATCTTTGTAGTGGGCATTGTTAAAAAATAACAATGAAGAAAACAAAAACACAGACAAACAAAATGCCAGCCTGGCTAATTAAGCTAATGTACACAAGACACAACCATTTGGTTACAGCTCGGGTAACGCAAAAACAATATTTAAAGATTTAGTAGATGGAGTCGTAAAGACACAAATACCTTCAAATATATATATTTTTTAAAAAAACAATTTATTTTAAATTACATGATGAATTTTATGCATTTATTTTTACATTTAAAAATGTACTTCATTTTATTAATATCGGGTTTGCAATGATAAAGAAACACTTTATTATGGGACTAAGGTTGTAGAAACATGCACAATTCAAATTCAGTGCGTAATACATACCCAACCTTCAACTTCAGAACAGCAGGATTAAAACATACCTCCACAACATTCAGCATGCAGTTGTCTTGTGCTCAACATCCTCTTTGCACAAAAGATAATTGGACAAAAACGGGCTTACATCTGCAATGCCTGGGCTAGATGCCAATGATGCTGAATTTCAGCTATAAACAGTTCAATCCTATTTCATCCCGTTTCTGTTGTCATTTTAATAGAATACCAGTTAAAGCTTGCATTTTAAACAGCCCGACTGCTTGTCTCTTTAACTCTTGCAGTTGCTTCAAATATAACACCTAACCTGTTCTTTTTTCCTCCTATTGAGCAGCATTTGTATCGTGCAGGTTTATCTTGCTTCTTTCCTATTACAGGGTTTTCTCTTCAATGGCCTATGGACTGACACATGTCACTTTATAACTATGCCAGGTTCATCAGTAAATTTTCCTTTAGAGTTTGGTAAATCACTATTTTACTATTGAACTGAATCTATCGAAGACCATCAATGGTACTTAGAACCCTGTGGTGTTTTCTTTTTATAGTGTATAAAGCCTATCTTCATTGTTTTTGGCTGTTCTCCCTTCAAAACTACAACAAAAAGAGACTAAATGGAATGCAACTGCCAAGGTGGGTAACAGTGAACAGAAGACAGAAGCTTCCTTGTCAGATGCTGTAATCAAAATGAAAGATAAGCACACAGTGGCCCATGAACCATACATTTAAGTAAAACCTGGGACAAATAAATAAGCCTTCCACAGCCTAGGGTCCATTCCAACTGAATGTCCAACTAAACCAGGGCTTTTGTTTATGCTTTTGCTTTGGACGACCTTAGATTATGTATACAGGCGATCAATCCAGTCGATGACGTAACAAGACAAAGCACTTTGAGAGTAATAAACATAGTCTGTATTTATCAGGAATCCTGTTTATATGAATTTCTGATTGATATACTGTTAATAAGATTGGCTTGTAGTTCCTGGGTTTAATTGCCTCACTAATGTGTTGCCGGTTCAGCCAGGCCTCTGACTGCTTGTTGATCATATCATTAAACAAAGATGGCAAGTGTTGTATTTGAAACACTTTTTGAATATATGTAATATTATTTTTAATGTTTCATGAGATGTGTTTCTTTATTTAGTGAAGTTTTTGAATGGATTAATGCTATTTAACTATATAATTACCAATGTTACCAAACAAATTAATATTATAAATTACTTCGTCAGCCTTTTTTTCTGATGCTAAGGTGAACAAATCAGCTGTGCTGTAGCTGTGTTTTTTTTTTATTTTTTATACTGCCTTAAACCCTAATTCTGCAGCACTGGCAAAGCTGCAGTCAGTGTACATTCAGATCGCATGACCATTATTTTAGTTTTTACATACAGAAACAACGCGTCACCGCATTGGGGTTGGCAAGTCATGCTTTTCATGGTCTGCTGATCTTACAGCGTCTATCGCCATAAGAGCTAGTATTTGCGTTCTCTGCAGTGTTTTACTAATAACAAAAAACGCAAATGTTATCCTTTCCTATAAATATATCTACAGTGATGAGTTGCCTTGTCTTCTTTTATGATTACATCACATCCTGTAATCTTCAAATGCACGGTTCTGACACAAGAGAGCACTGTAGCAGAAACAGAGGGGTCAAATGCAGTCTAAACTAAATAACTAAATATCTTTTTTTTTGTTTTTGTTGCTAAATAGAAAAGCTTTTGTTTCTGTTATTCAGTGAAAATCTCACATTTGTAAATTTTCATAAATCTTTCTACCACTGAAAGGAGAAGGGAGAAAGGTGCTAACAGAGAAAGACATACCAAATCTTCTATCTTACCCTTGTGAGAGTCGCAATGGTGTTCTAAAAAATTCGAAGATGGTTTTGAAGGAGGATGTTTGGTGGACAGCACAGTACTTGGTTGATTCCATTAGCCGGTGGTTACATTTAAGTTTTCACAGCTCAGTACTCTTGCTTACCCCACACTGAGATTGAAGGTTTGAAGTTTGCTATTAAAATGTATTTCGTTATGTATGCAAGGCTTAGATTATAGACCAGTTTAGAGTACCGGGTTCAGATTAGCGACTCCACTAGAGACTTCACTAGAACCCTCTGTATATTGTAAATGTATTGACATGTTCATCCTAATAATATTAGAATCCATGTTTTTTGTTAATATAAAAAGGGTTTGTTATTGTGAATGGTGTCATGGATGGCTTGAGTGGTGCGTGTGGGTGGTGATGTCAGACCAGGAAATGAAACCAATTACACAGGATGGTACGGGCCAAACGACACTGCTAAACTCGTATTTTATTAATTACAAAATAAAGATTTAAACAAAACACACCAAAGAAAAGGGCACATTGGCCAAAGCAAAACAAACACAAACAATAATGATGTTGCTAAAACGAGTACCTTTCTGCTGGCTGGTAGCATTCGTTCTTGCTCTTAATTCTCCTAACTCTCCTCTCAACTCTCTGAGCTCAGAGTGGGTCTTTTATACTGTGGCTGGAGTCTTAATTACCCATTAAACAATTACCTTACCAAGGCTCCAGCCACATTCCCACGGGCTTTACTGGGATGGGGATTCAACCCCATCCCCACCAGCTACACTGTACGAGACCGGATTTCAAACAATAAACAACAATGTCGGACAGCTTTGCCCATCCGCACACACATATACAAATATAATAATAATAATAATAATAATAATAATAATAATAATAATAATAATAATACATACATACATACATACATACATACATACATAATTAAAGGGGCGGGCACCTTGCCACAATAGATATGCATTATCTTGTTGCAGGAATTTCTAAATTAAATGTTAATACTTTATTCTGGGTAGTAGTGGGATTCTAAACAATGGTTTCTCAGTATTGGCCCAGTCCCCTGTACATTGAAAAACATTTCCAGCATGCTCGTTAAACAAATAAAAGGAGCTCTTGGGGCAACCCCTGTGTGCCTTGCAGGCAAATTTCAATGATATTTCCTGATCTGTTTTGTGCCACAGCATATTTATTACTGAAGTCATAATGGTATTTTTTTTGGATCAGGGTGTTCTGAATGTATGCAGTTAGAACAGTCAGTTACTTCTGCAAGAGGAGAAACCTTTCTCTTCCATATAAAAAATGCAATATGAAAAATAAGCCTGTTCATATAACGCCTACCTCAAAACAATAGTGAATCAAACTAGGAGTGGCCAGTAGTGACACTGGCCACCATCCCCTTGAGTAGCAGGGCCATAGAAGCTTCCTAAAGCGCTTATCAGAATGCATGGGAAAAAAAAAAAAACTTCTCCTAAATTAAGATTGATGTTAAAAGCAAACATAAGATAACTTTAAGTATGGAATGAGAAATTAAGGAACATAAACCTTTGAAGTTTTAAGCCTGCTCTGTGGGAGCTGTTTCATACTGAAAACAGGCAAGCTTGTATCAAGAGTACTTATCAGAGAAGGTAAAACAAACCAGATGATTTCGGCTTTTACTTTTTGCACTGCAAAGCGAGGTTGGAATAGTTAACTGTGCAGCACGGACAAGATCACAGGCTTCTCAGAGCTGCTGTTGTATTTTCTTTCCATCCAGCTGCACAGCCCCCTGCAGTCTGGAATCCCATCCAAATCCAAACCGGGCAACCCATTCCATCTGGCAGAGATAGCCAGAGCCAGTCTCCGTGACTTCCAGGTGGTGTGGGCCATCTGCGGTGTGTAGTGTCACTCTGGGAACCTCTGGCTGGGACCCCACGCTTGGTCTTGGCTACCTCCTAGAGAAAAGCATTTGCACCCCCTCCGTTTGCTTTGAAAATTGTGAGTGGCTGCTAGGCTGATGCACTAGTGGGAGAGAATCGGATCCAAAACTTCTCTGTCCAGATCTGCAGCTGCTCCACCTGCTCATGGGACGCAAAGGAAAATGTAGTGCCGCCAAAAAAAAAAAAAAAAGAAATCAATGAATCTGGGTTGAGCGAAACCAAAACCACAAAGAAATTTTAAACAGATAATAAGCTTTTATAAAAAAAAAGAAAGAAAAAGGAAAAGGTCAGCCATGTATCCATGTATTTTCTTCAGAGAACAGGGTAAGACGATTCTAGTGTTACTAACACTGTAAAATAGAACAATATATGAGTCTAGAGGGCCAGGCCCAGCCGTGGTTCTTTTAAGTAAATCACTGAAGCGCTGGTCTCGTAGATCTGCTTCACCACACAACACGTAGCACAGCCTCTCCACTAACAAACTATGCATACAACATGGCAGTGGCTATTTATCCATCTACATTGAAGATGAAATATTTCTAAAGATAGTTCTAATCAGTCGCTGTAGCCCCCAGTTCTTGTTTATTTTGTTGTGGAAATGCATTGTCCCATGCTGATCGCGGTCCATGGGAACATCACTGAAATCAGTTGGGCCTCACCGTGGAAGAAATTGGGATCCACTGGGCTATTGCATGTCAATGCATAGGTTTAATCAACTAAGAATGTATGAAGCTTTTCAGATGACGGAATTACTTCAGTTGTTGCTGAATCTTGATGAGACTGGCCAATACCAAGGGATTCTTCTATTTATTTGTTTTATAACTGCATGCATTAAAATACAGCACTATAGAAAGAACACATCAGCATGTTAATTAAGTTTAGAAGAACACATGTGGATTTATCAACTAGAATCATAGCAACACTACCTATACTGTACTGCCATCCCTCTTGGGTGCAATTCATGTTTTAGAAATGTATGTATATTTCTATTCTTCGAGGGTTCCTGAATAATTGTTTGACAAACTACCATAAATATACCAGCAGCCTACAGGCAAAGTAGTGCTGTGCTCAAGGAGGAATATGAAACTCTAAACGATAAAACCCTAGTTATCATGAATACAACAACATGTAAAGAAAAAATGGTTAAAATAAAATGTGTAAAAAAACAAAGGACATAACCTAGCACTGAATTACAATTAAATAAAGCAACTACCACTACAATATACCAAATCAACAGATAAAAATACAGAGTCTCTTGGGTCTCTAAAATGTTGCGTCTGCCAGCTTCTAGTGCTTCCTTAACTACCTGTTGCCAAGAAACGGGGGTGAAAGCAGGTCATGTGATACCAACCCCTCTTTTGTCTATAGACAATGCCTTCTACTTTTTTCTTGTAAAACTGTCGACACAGACACATAACCTGGATTTCAATCCTGATGGATGTGCATAAGTGTTTTGTAGGAGCATTTTCCTGTTTTGTCAAATGATAGTAAATCAAAGTGTCCAGAATTTTTTTTTTTTTTTTTTAATCAGAATTTCATTTATTCATAAAAACAAAAGAATCTTTCAATCCACTGTGGACATTTGGAATCAACATATAGCCAGTTTAGTTTGGTGTAATAGTCTCTGTCTAAGATTAACCATGCTGACATACAATATTATATTATGTTGTACCACAGATTAAACTAAGAAGGCCAGACGTACTATTATTATTATTATTTGTTTATTTAGCAGACGCCTTTATCCAAGGCGACTTACAGAGACTAGGGTGTGTGAACTATGCATCAGCTGCAGAGTCACTTACAACTACGTCTCACCCGAAAGACGGAGCACAAGGAGGTGAAGTGACTTGCTCAGGGTCACACAATGAGTCAGTGGCTGAGGTGGGATTTGAACCGGGGACCTCCTGGTTACAAGCCCTTTTCTTTAACCACTGGACCACACAGCCTCTACTAGGGGAAGCAGAGCTACTACAGACTCTATCTCCCAATAGCAATATAAGTGGAGCTCTGATAAATACCATTTAGAGATCTACATCATACTTTAGCTATTGGATATTTGCCTTGTATTTCTCTACACTGTTGTAATCTGACAATATTAAAAGCCATTGTTCCTAGGGAATACAGTAAGGGATTTCAATCCCAAACCATTCTGCATCTCATTCTCAAACCTACAAACTCCTGTGACATGCTGGTGTATTATTCAATGGAAATTCCTGCAACTACTGTGCTGTGGTATTAAAAAGGGTTCTCTGTTACTGAAGGAATTTCTCTCGCAAATGATTGAGTTACAATGGACTTAAACACCACAGGAGTCCTGTCCACCTAGTGCCCTGTGTTGAATATAAAGAGTAGTGGAATGCAAGCTGTTTTGATAGCAGTATGACGGCACCAATTGTTTGGCTTCAGACGGTTTACTTCAGCAGTCATTAAAGTGAACCTCTCAGACAATGTCAGCCAGGATATTACCATGTACAGTACTGATTAAAAAGAGGGAGGTTACACTAAATAGTTTCTCCCTGCCATTTAACATGTTTTTAAATGCAGAAACAGTTGAAACAGATGTTCACGCACTGTTACAAATGCTGTTTTTCAAACTGAGCATTTTTATTTTAATTCTAAACTGTGGCTTGTTAGGTCCTCTACTGATCCATTAAATAGCCCCCACAATCGCCAGTCAGATTGCCCCCCCCCCCCATACCTTAACTCCTTATCTTATCATGGAATCAAGTCGGTGATGTACTGTAAATAAATGGTTTTAATACCTGCGCTATGAATTTAAAAAGACAGTGTATTGGAACTTCTACGCCCACACAGTCAGTGTTTTTGTTGAGCTCTGATAGTTATCTGTTGTAGTGTGGGATTGACTTTGTGCCACTGCGTGCCACTCTTGGAATGTCTGAGTGATGTTGTCTGGATCTTTCCTGGCTCCGAAGGGTAGCCGAGGCTAGGTTTTGTATCGGGGAGGGATTGGGTGGATTAAGATAGGTTCCTTTGTTGTTATGTGCAGTATACAATAAACCACATGTCTCACTCCACTTTCTGGCTCCCTTCATCTCTCTGACTCTTTTATCCCACCACTGGGACAATGGTTACATCTCTATTGTGTTTCTCCTGGAACTCAGTGCCCCCCTCCCCCCCACATGCCCCCCCATGTATAATCCAAGCAGGTCTACAGTACCCAAGCATTTTATGCAAGCGATCATCCAACCTTTTTATATCATGCCGCGCGCGTGATAAGATGAGGTCGTAAAAAGCTTTCATGTGTAATATGACACATTCGATAATAATAGTTCCCAATGTTTCTGTTCAGGATAAGCCATCTGTGTTGGCTTCCATAGGCCGTTTCCTTTTTCTCTAATCTCTCCCCGTTGCATTCTCGCTCCCATTTTCACAGGTGTGATAGCCTTTTTATGCATGGCAGAGCTATTCAGATACATTGTGCGCACATCTGGAGGTATGACGCCGGACAATGGAAAAAGTTATTCAATATGAGTCCGCCACATAGCAGCACTCTACTGGCCATCTGTATGCAAATGAGAAGGTACACCGGGTAAAGAAATATTAGAAGGCGCCCTGGAATCTTTCCCAAGATGTTTTTTCATATGCCATGTGTAGCATTCAACATTGCTATACGATTGCATTGCATCTGCTATAGGCAGACAAAAAAAGTGGCCATAGTTAATATATATACACAAAAATGAGATATTATATAGACACTATTATATTAATTTGATCATCATTATGTTTTCTCAGTGTCTAGGATAATGGTATTGTTTGGTCCATCAAGCATCTAGTGTAAATCCTGCCAAATCAGAAGAGAAAACATACAGAATACCAACAATCAGTGCTAATTGGATCTATGAAACCAGCAGTGTGTGTATTAATAAAACTCCAGGCTGCTCCTGGTTCAAGACACATTGCACAACACCTCTATAATAATTATTCTGACTGAAGAGGTAGTAAATGCACAAAGATCATTGTTCTGCATACAGTACATAAAGGGTGCGCACAACGCTGTGGAGGATTTAAACTGATATGGTAATTTTTAAGGTGCTTAACTAACTTCAAAATGTATTCCTGATGACAGATTTAACTTTCTGAAGACATTTCGCACAACTGTTGCTGAGGTTTGGAAGTACATCTTTTAGAAAAATCTGATCTCTGTTGACAAAACAAAGTGGAGCCAAGCCTGCTATGGACTTCCATTCTCCAGGGTTCATCCATATTACATGCCATAAATTTGTGTAAAATGAACACACCTGCATCCCCATCGCTAAGGTGTCCTGTTGCCTTCTCTTTGACGTTTGCAACATAGAAGAAGGTTTTGTGATGCCACTTAAACTGTATTAAAGTCAGGCTATATATAGCCCACATTAGGTAGCCTCAGCACCATTGTGTTATTCATCTTTAGTGACATAAGTGCTTAATATAGGAAACGGCATGAGGTCATGTTGTATTGTTGTATTTACAATGTTGAGAATGTGGACGACAGACTGCGACATTGTGTTTTGTCAATTATTCTGGGCACTTCCAGAACTCTACAACACTGAACCTTTACTGTGCAGGTTATCTGTCCCTGTGGAAGTTGCCTTTCCTGTCTCCTGTCATTGAGCTGAACCTGGTCATGGGGCCAGGCATGGAGCAGAGTGTCATGCAGGATCGTTTTCATTTTCTACATGTGTAAGCAGAGCAGAGGAAATCTGCATCACAGAGCTGTGATGGCCAGTTCTCAAACCCATTGCACAGAGATAATTCCAAGCAAGTCTTCCAAGTAAGTTTTAATGTCAAGAGCTTCCTGTTGGCTCTCTTGTACAAACTTAACAAAGTAACCTTTTTTGGCCAAACACAAATACAGGGGAAATTAAAGACCGCCATGGTCACATTAAAAGCAGCTTTTTAGTCAACATACAAATCTATTATTATTTGAGCTAATTTTTCATGTTCTGTAAGTTTCCTCACTCAGGAACTAACTTCTGTGCAGTCATTCATCTTCCTTATAGCATATACTTAAGTCCAATTCAAAGACTTTTCCCCTTAGGTTATCTTCAAACGGAGCAATGGTGTATACTGCTTCCCCCAAATTACCATTGGTTCTGACCCAAGCTTCTACAACAGCCATCTTCTGCAGGTTTAGAAAGAAAAATGTGGAAATGAAATTCAAACAGAAACTGCAGTGCACAGAAATTGATCATCAATGAAACGGTATGTAAGGAAATAAATTATTGCGGCTAAATTTCTTTACATTTGTTTTCTTTGCATGAAGAAAGCATGTGACTTTGTAATACACAGAGCTTTATGATATTGATACAGAACAGTATCAGAGAAGCAGCTGACTATAAAACACACAAAAACTTGTCATGGAATTCCTTTAGAGTTTTTATTGGCTTGGAATAGGTCTCCTTCAAAGAGACAGGCTTGGTACATCCAGATAAGATTGGAGTCTTTTAGATACAACTGTGTCTGATAAAATCCTGTATCTATTAGACATATCAAAAAGTATCAATAAGTTCCCCTAGGGGTTTCTCTAACAGCCTTTTTCTGTAATCAAATTTTAAATAAACATATTAAAATTTGGCAGTATACCAAAGAAAAGCATGTTTATTAAAATATATTGTCTTGCTTCTTTCTGGCTTTGAATTGCCTGCGTTTCTTGTATGATGAATGGGCATATAGTAAAAGTCCAAATCGAATCATATATACGTATTATATTGCCTGCACCTGCTACACATAAGCAAGATCTGCCGATTTGTGACCAAGGCTGACTTCAAAGTTTCACAATTATTGCTGGGCAGTTTGTTCATATCTGGGGCAGAGATGACGATGAACAAACTTTAAAAATGTTTGAATTGCATGTGTGGCTTATTAACGTCATCAATTAATTTAAGCAATCACTAATTTGCCGATTTTGACAATTTTCCAAGAGTTTCAGCTCCAGTAGTTTGAGTTCATATGCACAAAAAATCTAAACCACTGAAGCAATGGTGTGTTCTAATAAATGTACAGCACACTACTGTATATATTTATCACAAAATGGGTTTATTTTGTTGCTTGGTTACATTCAAATCCACTGTAAAATCTAGGGTGTTGTAACTTGTAGACATGCAGAATGGATTTGTAGAGTTAATGTCTATTTTTCTATCTGCCAATGCTGTGTGATTAGACCAGTTTTTCTCCAAAAGTTTGTGTGTTCCCCTTCAATTGCCATTTCCAAGAGTGACATCCCATGCCCGGATAGCTGTGTTATCGTGTGAACTGCAAATTGCACAGCGCTTCAATCAGATAAAAGCATTCTGTAGACACTTCCAAACAAATTATGACACTTCACAAACGGTGAAAGGAAATTAGACGGGCATTTGCGTTGGCAACAGGGGAACTTCTGAAGCACGGTTCCAGGATTGGTTCAATTAATCAAAGGCTTTTTACAGTAAATCAACCATCCATGTGCAAGCTATTAGTCAGACCAGTCTTCCATGCCCATGGCGGGAGAAAGAGATGAAACAAACTTTCAACTGATCAATTGCAATTCCAGTTCTACAGGTATATATCTTTCAGAAAGTTCATTAAAAAGTAAATGCACACTATAGAGAGAGAGAGAGAGAGAGAGAGAGAGAGAGAGAGAGAGAGAGAGAGAGAGAGAGAGAGAGAAAGAGAAAGAAAGAAAGAAAGAAAGACAGATACTATGAGTTTAGTTACTATGTTTTTTCTTCTATAGTTTGAAATGCTCATTTGAATGTCATCCCTGTGCTGCAACCCTAACGGGCTGTCTTCATTCAGGTCAAGACAATGGCCAGTAGATGATGTAGCGCAGTGAACTGAATTATCCCCAGACAACTGCCACCCCTAAACCATTGCTCAAGATAGGCAACTTGGTGCAACGTGTTTTTCATATAAGCAATCTCACCATCATGTGAGCCTTCCTGCATCCAAAGCAGTGGTGCGTTTACTCTGTTTGTCAATCATGTATAATCTTGTGTTGTCATTCAGACATATATCAGTACATCTTTCAGCATCCCACTTTCACTCAATGGAGTATTCATGTATGAAACAAATTTCACAGAGGGACCTCAGTAATAACAGTACTGTACGGCACAGTTTTTGTGACGAATGTTTTCAACCATATTGCTGTGATGCTCCTTCACTATTTTATTCTAAAATTAAAGTTGGAAAATCTTCATGCAACAATCAAAGGATCAAACGGTTGTTTATTTTAATTAAAAGCAAGCCATGTTACAAGGTTGGGTTTATAACATTTAATGAAGGTATTAAAAAATAAATCCCCTTGTACAGCTCAATGGATATGAAGAGAACATTTTTTTTTCTTTCTCTCTGTTACAATGTTGTGTTCCCTCCATAACAAAAGTAAAGAGTTAAAAAAATAGCAAACTGAAATGCAGAGAGACAAAGTTAAGCCAAACCACAACTTAAAGAGATTTTTTTAGACAGATGTCCTCATAGCCAAAAATTCAAAAGGATAATGAAAATGCTTGCATTGTGTCATTATGAATCTATGACTCTGGTTTGAATTATCGACTGCACTCACTTCTTTATGATAGCCAGATAGTTCCTTAAGTGCTGGTAAGATACAGGTCAATGAAACAGCTGAGGTTAATCATGTTAAAAGCAACCACTAATCTTCTGCTCAGCTAACCTGAAGCCTGGTCATGTGAGAAAAGGACTTTCAAGAAGTTACTGCTGTCCCTATCTAAACACAATGCGTTTATCCAGTTAGAGGAGTGCCAACCAAGGTTTGAAAAATCAGTTTTCTTACCTCTTATTAGCACCAGCAATATTATCAGGAGACTGTGTGGTCCAATGGTTAAAGAAAAGAGCTTGTAACCAGGAGGGCCCCCGGTTCAAATCGCGGCTCAGCCACTGTCTCATTGTGTGACCCTGAGCAAGCCACTTAACCTCCTTGTGCTCCGTCTTTCGGGTGAGACGTTGTTATAAGTGACTCTGCAGCTGATGCATAGTTCACACACCATAGTCTCTGTAAGTCGCCTTGGATAAAGGCGTCTGCTAAATAAACAAATAATAATATCACCCATTACCTCTTTTTGTATCTGTGGATTGTGTTTTGGTACTATGCTGCAATATTATCACCCACTCCTCTTTTTTATCTGTGGATTGTGTTTTGGTACTATGCTGCAATATTTTCACCCACTCCTCTTTTTTTAATCTGTGGATTGTGTTTTGGTACTATGCTGCAATATTATCACCCACTCCTCTTTTTTATCTGTGGATTGTGTTTTGGTACTATGCTGCAATATTTTCACCCACTCCTCTTTTTTTAATCTGTGGATTGTGTTTTGGTACTATGCTTATATTTTATTCGTTTGGAATGTGCAGGTATTTCAAAGACAACAATATAGATGAAAAGTTGCTACTGCTTGCTTGCACTGTACCTTATCACATCGTGTCTCATAGTTAATAATGATTGATTTGTAATCAGATGACATGACCTACAGCAGCAGCACCGGGACACAGCAGTTGTAGAAACAAAAAACGCTGAGCACTAAGTGATATTTACCCATCAAGTGCCATTGTCCTCATTTGAGGACAGGCTACTTTGTAATTTTTCGGAGCATTTTTAACTGGCATCTACCTGATATTTAAATGATTTCATTATCTATATTATTGTGATAACTCACCTTGTTAACGGCAAAAGTTTATTGTAAATATAGCCCTGCAGATGCGTTTATGACACCCGAATATAAAATAAAAAAAACTGAAGCCTAAAATGATGGTGAAGGTTGGTGTCTTCCAACCCAGTGATGATAAAGCTCAATGTTCTATGTGTTGAGCTTGATCGCTGGCGTGAAATATCATTGGTACTGCAAACTTGTGAGAAAGTACATATAAAGCAATCCAAAACCTAAATAAAGTGTTACAATTCTACAACTGTTCTCTCCTTAGAGATACCTTACTTATGATGCTTATCTTTTGGAGCTTATCTGGTAAACATTACAGTACATATGCTTTGAATGAGAACGATCATGGTGGAGATTATTTTCATACAAAAGACACTGTGAGACGTTCGTTGCCTGCAGAGGTGGATATATCAAACCAATACAGAGAAAATCCTGTTTTAATGAAATAACCCATACTAGGGTTGGAACCTCTGATGAATTAGCCTAATAAACTAGGTTTCATATCTATGTTTAACCAATGAGGAGCTAATACAATGTATGCAAATCACATAGTCTTGAGGTTTTGAGTTACTCTCAACAACGTTAATTGGGCATGTGTACACGTTATAAAAAGTGACTGCTCTTATGCTTTTCGAGAAACTCAAAATGACTGTAGTATTTCATAGTACACTATGCATCGAGCAATCTGTAGCCACTTAACTCGGTGATTACTGTAAATAGACATTGCAAAAAATTCAAAAACTCAATGGTACACAAATAAGAACTGAGCATGTCGCATTACTTGCATTTAGTCTAATTGCCTCTTGGTGTATAAACAAAGAAAGGAAGCTAGAGGTCTATAGATAAAATACAATTGTTTCAGGCGCAAGAATGTATGGAAAGCCTATAGGGGAAACACGGTTCTTTTTTTAAAACACTAGTTAATGATTGCATTGTTTTTCCAAGTCTGGTTCATTCTCCATGTGGTGGTCCCTGATTTTATTTTTGCTTCGGTCACCATGGGAGCTGGTTGTTGTGCCACACACTCAGGCCCTTTGTTTGGAAAGGGCTCCAATCCTTTTCATATACCGGTATTTATTTGTGTAATGTTGTAATGAAAATAATAAGACAACGACGACATGTGCAAAAGGTGTGAGGCATAAGACTCGCTTCCTAAAACAGACACCAATGTCTTGTTTCTGCATTTCAAACACTTTATAAACTAGGTATGGAGAAAGAAAAGCATTTTAATACTCTTATCAAATAGAAGATAACCGTTACAATCTGAGCTGTCGTTACTAACGTGAGCACGGAGGCATTTTAAAATGGCATTACGTTGTAACCTTTACGAACTGCAATATTGTCAATGCACATGCCAATAATATCAGCAGGTTAGTATATCACTTTGATCTGAATGTGCATATATAGGTCTGTTCCTCCCCTGTTCCTTTCATAAACATATAACATTTTTCATAATTGTAATTTGCATTATTCGTTGAGAAGGTCCCCAGTGCCTAAATGCAGCACTGCCATGCAAGCGTGGTTCGAATCCTGTTGCTCATCTTGGCTGGGTGACCACAAGGAGCAATGCATTGGCCTAGCTATCTAAAATCGTTTGAGGATGGGTGACCTCATTGCACACCAGCGACCCCTATTGGTCAAGACCCAGCGAGTCCAGCCGAGACTTCCCTGGCTAATTTCTAATATACCGTAAAGAACAAGAGCATTTTTTTCATGAACTGGACCATGCTATGAAGTGCTGAAGCAATGCTATTCACTGGTGCGCTCCTGTGCATGTATGCTGGGAGTGAGCATTTGTCACGCAAATTAAGGAAACATATCTTCGGCATCAAATGTTCAATGTGCAGATCAACTGTGTCCTTCTGATATATTGCTTTTCATTTTGCTTTCAACTTCTAAATATTTGCCTAAACCACATAATAGGCACGACGCCCACGGAATGTTTTAGGCTACGTGTGAACTTTCAGGAAAATCCTGATATTCCATCGATGAAGACAGGTACAAATAATTAAAAAATCCTCGTTATTTTATTCACTGATGACTTTCACAAACACAAGAGAAAGGCTACAGCACTGTAAAAAAAAAAAAAAAAAAAGATTTTTAAAATGATATCACACTAAAACTTTTACAAACTACAATCAACCTATTAACAATGCATATGTCATTAATATGGAGTAATATCTGCAGGTGTGCCTCTCCCATGCTGGCTGCACTGCTACACACCTCCTACTTGTGGAACAGGTAAAGTTGTCGCTTGACATGCCAGTGCAATGTGAGAAGAGGTGAGCACGCACCTGCTGGCACACCACTTTTACATTTTTGATTTGCTTCACTGCAGTAGCCAAAGCTTCCATGTCTCTCTTTTCAGGCCAGAAACAAGGTCATTATAAAAGGAAAATCAATCATCAAGGCAGATCTTCAGAATTGATTAGGATGCACATGTTGCAAAAAATGTATAACCAGTAATGCAATACAATGTTACTTAAGCAATGAACACAAAAACACACTCAGCACGGCGCACATGCATCTGACTTTAGTTTGCATTCTACTATTGACTTCTTACTTTAGAAAAGACTTTAAATTAACAAATGTGCCGTACAAAACCATTGATTGTAGTGATTGGCGTTTGGAAAACAGCAACGTGCAGTACTTAACGGCACTGAAGGGGGCGCTGTGACTCTGGTGTGGATAAACGCCAAATAAAGCCTTCTGTAGTACTGCATTTATAATCCGAGGAAAAAAATATATAAAACATATCTTAAGCACATCAGCTTTCCTCTGATTTTAAAAAAAAGGTTAATTTGTATGATTTTGTACCTTATTTTAGTTGTGAATATTTTGTTTGCAGTTTAACTTTTTTTGTTGTGTTTTGTTTTATATATGTATATCCAAATTCATATTGGACATAATTTCTATATACATTTAAAATGACCGGTACTTAAAATATGAGTATATAGAGAATGTCATTTACCAACACATAAGAAACCCTATAATTTACTATTCAATGGTTACTGCACCTATAGTTAGTTTAGTGTCAGAGATAGATGAATGTTAGTAGTTTCATCAGTGCTAATCTACAGATATAATTTTGCATTGTAAATGAACTGGGTACTGTATTGCAGGTCTAGTTTTTATGCGGTAATATAATCACTGCGCCACACCTGCATTGCATTTCTTGTAAGTTATTACAAAGGGGAGGGGGAGAGCCCAACCCGTACACACCCACGTTTCTGTTGGGGTACGCGATTTGGTTAAAATGTTTGACATCTGTTCATTAAAATGAAAAGGAATATGGTTACGGGAACAGCGATGATATAACAGCTAACAACGCTTATTCACCTTTCCAATATAGCCATGCTGGACAAACTAAATGCACCAATACTTGTTGGTGGCATGTAGCGGTGGCAATACAAAATATGCCTGCCTGCATTGTTGTTTTTAATAATATACTGTACGGATTTTTTTTTTTAAAAGTGCATTTTTTTTTAAATATTCGATTTTTTTATTTGACAATATTTTCACGCCCTAATGTTATAAAAGTAGACGAACAAATACTGCTTACCGATAAATGTACCCTTACTTTATAAATCAGACTTCCTTTATGTTTGGAAACGGATATAAAACACTGGCTACATTCTGTTGAGGTCTAATATAACTTCATGTGGGATTGCGTGCGTGTGCACATTATTAGCAGTGTGAGAGCAATTCACCGTGTAAAATAAAGCAAACGCACGCAGCCCTGAGCTCGTGGAATAATTTAGTCTTTCAATTGAATTGCCTTTAATAAAATAACTCGTCTTTAACAAAAGACCCGAGGCCGATGCAAGCAGAAACGCCCACGTGTTTTTTGGTTGGCTTATAGATTCTCCTAATTATGTAGGAATACATTAGCCCGTGAATGGCCAATTCAGCTGCCAATCAGCAGCCCCTTACTTCCCTGCGAAACCTATCAGTTGCTGTGGAGCGATTTGACGGAGGGAGTGTGCGTGTTGTTAGTTCAAGCTGGATCATCACTGTTACTCGTGGTTTCTTCAATTAACATCAGTGTGCCTCAGCCATTTGGAAAGATATAGTACTAGGAACAGATCGCGTTTGTGAATCTTGCATGCAAGGAGCGGAGGATCTTATCGCCGGTCAACGGCTGTGCTTTGTCATTTCATTTTTTTCCTCATGATCTATTAATTAAACGGAGGCATGTGGGATTTCCTTAGGATTACTAATTGCCTTATAATACTGTGCCTGGTGTTATCGTTGTGGACCCAGGTAAGGACATGTATTTATTTATTAAACGCATGTTAATTGCGTGCAATGCAAACTTGCTGTAATTCATTAAATTAGTGCAATAAAAGTTTCTCTGTGTGTGTCTACTAATCGTACCTCTCCTTCATTTTTAAAAATAAATGTAATTAGGGGAATTGCATTCTTTATTGAATTGAGTAGACGTCGCCTATTTTAACCATGTGATCTTGTAATGCTGTCTATCAATTTTAAAGGTTAAATTGAGACTTCCATTTTTCACGAGGTTTTGCAGTGTAACGCAATGCGAAACCGATTCACACTGATTAATTATTTGTTGCAGTTTTGCATTGCAGTTTGCATTCATTTTTTTTAACAGATGGTGGTATTTAATATTAGTTATGCTGTAAAAAAAAAAACGCTGTCATGCACACTTTGAGAAAGGACTGTCAATTTTTTTTTTACAGCCGATTTTTAAATGGCATTTGTTTTTGATTTATGTACTGGAGGTTATTAATTTTAGTTTTGATCATTTTCCATATTTTAAATGTGTTTTTAGGTGTCCCAGTCCTCGGGCTATTTCGAGCTTCAGTTGGTTTCCGTGCAGAATGTAAACGGCGAATTGTCCAACGGAGACTGCTGTGACGGCACCAGAAACTCAGACCTGCGCTGCACACGGGATGAATGTGATACTTACTTTAAAATATGTTTGAAGGAATACCAGGCGAAGGTCGCTACCACGGGCTTGTGTACCTTCGGAGCTGGATCTACGAACGTTCTTGGTGGAAATACTTTTTCTTTTACCAGTACTACGAAGAACCAGCAAAACAAACTCGACGAGGCTGGCAAGATGGTGATACCTTTCCAGTTTTCTTGGCCGGTAGGTTTTGTTTTTATCTCATTTTTAGGTTGCTGTGCGGTGTGTGTTTTTTTTTGTTTGTTTTTTTTGGCGATGAAGCATTAGCCACAATTTTTTTATTTATTTAACACAAGCAGTGTTTGAGCGTAGTAATTTAGCAATATATAACGTAGATATATCCAAGGGGTTGAACACACTTGGCGGGGGACATTCCTGACACGCAGGGCACTTGCAAGTGTTAACATTACAGTACTTGCAGTTAAAACAGTTGCTTACACGTCGTACATTGTGTTGTCCGAGATCAATTTCAGATTCCAGTTACATTGGTCATTGGTGTAGCCTAACTGCCTCTTCACTTGTGTTAAACAGTCTGAAAACACTCCCATCATCATACAGCACTAAAGGGAAGGGGTGTTATACTAGCAAACACTTTCGGTGGTTTGAGTCCACGATTACACTAACCGTGTATTAACTTAAAGTAACATTAAAAGCAGCTGTGCTCACAGGGATCAAAGTTTTTAAAGGTTACCTGCATTTTGTGATTCATTCGGGATCAGTGGCATACTCAGTCTTGCTTGCTAGATGTTCGTGTCGGATGCACTGTATGCTGGTTATAAAATAATAGGAATGTCAAATAGACGGGTGCACTTCTGAGTTAGGTTAGTCAAATTATGATCGGCGAATACAGGTTAAGCAAACTTCAAACGTGTGTGCTATTGTGATGCGCTGTAAAGTGGTAGAACGGCGCGTGAAGAGCGCGCGACTGCCCATCTGGGTGGGAGGTGGGAGGGGGGTGCGCGTGCTGCTCGTGATTGGAGCGCAGCAGCTTTGCACTGGTTGTAAAGTCATGAGGTCACCGGATTTGTAGTCGGCGAGGACAGTTGTCAGTCGTTTACTGTGTGTGTGTGTATATATATATATATATATATATATATATATATATATATATATATATATATATATATATATATATATATATATATATATAATATATTATGTTACCCCCAAATATTCAGTGCTTTTAATTTGGTAAAGAAGTGTAATGTTAATACCCCAGTTTGTTTATAAAGAGAGAAACTAAAATAATTTTACAATAAATCAACTTTTTTATTTTGTATGTATCAAATGTAATATATAATGTTATAACATATGCAGACATTACTAAATATCTGTCATTACAAAAACATTTATTGGGGGCGGGGGGGAGAGAAGTGGAAGAGGAGCTTTACCTTGCAAAACTAGAACGATCAATACCCTTCCAGTGGCAGGGTTTTTGTATCCTATGTTTCTGTTTGAGAGGAAACTGTATAGCCTTGGCTAATGGAAAAATTTTCTCCTGACAGGAAGAAAAGCAGAAACAGCGAGATGATTTACTGAAGGCTGCATTTAACTAGACTAGACTTGTTCCCGGAAAGTAAAGAGCCTTTCTTCCTTTAACAAACTAAACAACTTGGTTGAAAAAACAATCTGAAGGCCAATGCTTTCTAGTTAGGGTTTGGTGGGTTAATGTCTCACTTCATCATCTTTTAGGCAGCCCCGTTGTCAAGAAAGAACCTGTGTGTTAACATACATGCAGGTGTCCTTTTTTTTTGGGGGGGGGGGGCTCAAAACTGAACTATTTTCCAAACAAATTCTTAAGAGCTCATTTTAGATTGCTCAGACTGATTTACCAACATCCATCAACACACTAATCTACCAAAATCAACTAAAAATTGACTGAATGTTCTAGAAACTGGCAAAAAAAAGACCAAAGGCTTGTCTTATCTAGGAGATACAGGTATGACACATTTTTGTTGGATGTTCGCGTTTGATTTTGACTTGGGATATTGTAATTTATTGTAATCCTCGGACAAGAGAATATTGGTGATCTCAGTCCATTAAGGTACTTTGTTGTTCATGTGGTGCATTTGCCTGTTCAGTATATAGAAGTATTTGTTTACAGATCTGGGTTACAGCCTGAGTAAGCAAAGTAAAGGGATATGGCCCCCATAGTGTGTTCACTGGCGCTCGTTTGGAATTGGTTATTTGAGAGTCTGTTGACAGTTTGTTAAACAATTCGGTTATTGGTAACAAAGCACCATCTTTGGTTCTTGCCTTTGCAAAAGCTGAGCATTAAGTTAATATATAACCAAAGCAGAATCTGTCATATTTAATTTGTACAAAGAAAAAAAAAAAAATCTTCTGGTAGACAAATTTAGTTTCTATTTTGATTTTACCTTTTTTTTATTTTGATTTGCCTTCAATAAATCAATAATAAAGTGGGCTGAGATGACTGCAAACAGATGGGGAGTTGCAGTGTTTTATTTTACATTTATTTGCAGAAAATGATCAGTTTTCTTTTGCGTAACAAGAAATTAGTTGAATTATGAAACAGCGATCAGCCAGCGTCTTTTTTTTTTTTTTTTAAGGAGTTCATGAAAGGCTGTATTAAATATTCACAGCGGTATGCTCTGCAGTTCAGGGCTTTGTTCCAGAGTTAATGAAATAGCTGCTGGAAAGTTGCCTTTTACTACAATAAACTTATGAAGCGTGTTCCTTGTAATTGAATCTAGAGTTTATTGTAAAGAGATATGTTGCACCGTACAGAGACTAGGGGCCTGCCACCTGTTAACCCCCGGACTGTGCCCTTAGGTCTGCGGTATATAACTCATGGCTTGCTTACCAGTGGACCCTGCCTGACTGTCTCAGACATGGGATTCTGTTTTTACCATAACTGGCAAATGCTTTGGAAGCCATTTAATTGTTATATATTTTTTTTAATTGATGAATGCCTTTGCTAATTAACATATTGTAATAAACGTTATAACCATCTGCAGTATACGCCGCATGAATGCAATAGAAATCAATTGCTACTTTGTATATCTTTTAGTTTTAGATCTGGTTAAGAGATAGCATAACCTTGGCACTAATCTCATCCCCTGCAGGGTTTTTAGTGGGGGGAAACGCATTTGCACAGATATCACTTTTTTTTTTTTTTTAAGAAAACTTGGTATGGACATTCCTTTGCACACGTTCTTAAGGTGACCTCCTGTCTTTCTATGCATGATCTGTATGAAAGGTTGCATGGACCTTTTTGTGGCACTGACACTTGTAATGTGTGTTGGTTGGGAACATGTGTGTTTCTGCATACATTGTTTTCCAAAACAAGGTTCAGGCTGTCCAAATAAACCCCCCGTCCCCTATAACCCAATAATATACCTGGAGAGAACCTATAGTTCCAGCCTTTTGGGATTCCGTTAAGTTTTATCCACAAGTTATGCCTACTACTACTATTATAATTCACTGAACCAACTGCATTTATTGCATAGCTGAACCCGTTTAATCTTCTAAGTCACTCTGCCAGTGAGTTATGACAGCATAAGCCCATGCTAACCTAGAGTTAACAATCGTCTGCAATCATGCATTTTGTAGTGGTGTTAAACAATAAATATGATATGTTGGGAACGCTCAGGGTAACGCACCAAGAGCACATTTTAAAATGCACATCTCTCTGGAAGCTAATGTGATTGCCCCTCCTTAAACGAAATGTACTGTAGCTAGTTTAATACAAATTGGGAGATTTCAGCACAGCTTCAGTAACCAAGCTTATGAACCTTTCTGTATTGTCTGAAAATGGAAACAAGACTAAGCTGAGTGTCATCAGTGAGCACTTTATCTGTGGTGAAATTGCCCTGTTTATAGCGGTAATGGCAGTTCGAACCTTCCATTAGATGGAGCAGGCACAGTACTTCAAGGCTTAATGACAGCTTCAGTCATACTTGATTGGAGGCTTGCAGGGGGTTGCTAGGAGACCACTTAATAGCCCTTTAGTAACTAATTATATGCCCCCCTGGACTGGCATTTCAGAAAGAGGCTACTTATTCAGTTTTCACCTGGGGCAGCGTTTGTGGGTGCAGGGTATAATGATCCAATGTATTGATTTAATGAGTATTGGGACGAGGGGGAAAGACAGGTGTCATTGATTTGAATAGTTTTGGTAGCCTTAACACAGCTTTCTTTTGTACAAATATCATTTGTATACAACTATTGTAAAGGAAAGATGCTTTTTCTCATCTTGGGTTTGTTAGGGCAGGTGGCATTAAGTCCTACAGTTGTATTTTCATGTATACAATATGCAAACAAACGCCCTTCCCCTTTTACACTGTGAAATGTATTGAATAAATTCTCTAATTTTGTAATACAAATCCAGGGACTGATATCTCATTTCCTTATTTTTTTATTTGCATGCTTATCAGTTTGGTAACAAAACAAACACCATTTTGCATACATTCTGCATCTTGCAGAAGAAAGCATTGCGTTTCTGAGTTCAATAAACTCTTATTTTGTTGGTTCCTTTTTTTTTTTTTCTCCAGGGTTATTTGGGTTTCTGTAACCTCTTCCCATGGACAATAATGAAAGCTCCACTTTATTTTAAAGGACCGCTTTAGTCAAACTCTCTGGAGGTATAGATCATGGGGCAGGTATTTTAGGAAGTATTCTCTATTTGGAGGCCTTTTATGCTGTAGTTTTGTTTTGGTAAGGTTAAATTCTGAATGTGTACTACATAGTGTGTTGCCATTTTATTGTTGCAGTGTATGCAAACGCATTTAAAAGCATATACAGAAGTGTTGTATCCAGTGACATTTTAAATACAAAGGCAGTGAATATCAAGTCAAGGTGTGGAAAAGGCTGCTTGTACATTTTTCATTTTAATTATCTGTTTTGTCAACAGACACTTCTGTTGGATTCTTCATGTGTTTATAAAGATACAGTGCACTTCTGGTTGACAGAGCGTCTTGTTTTAACTTGCTCGTATCTTCTATAAATGACGCTCCTCTGTGCATTTGCTTCGGATTCAAGTCTGGTTCTATTTTTAGATTTACATTTAAAGCTGGCTAAATCTTGGCAGTATTTTTTATGGCTTTGAAATGTTTTATACACTCGCCATTACCCGTTTCCCGTATTGTGGTAGCTAGCCTGGTGACAACGAATAAGCACCGATACTCTAAATATATTCAGACAAATAAAATCTTGAACATATGCTTTTTACTGGTTTCCGGGAACAGAGCTCCTATTGGGCTTAACGCATTGGATTGATGCCCTGCAGCTGCGTGGAGATGAATGCAATTGTATTGACTAATTTATAATTGACCCTTATTCCATCTTATGAGAAGTGGGGTGATTGCAGCTGGGACAAGTGTAGCTTGATGCATTTAATAAGGTGTAGAAGAGGGGACCAGAATTAACAGGCAAAATGCAGGTTAGCTTTGTGTGTGTGTAAAATGGAACTAATATTTTAAAGTTTTTATATTAAATACGTTTGTTTTGGTTTTTGATGATTTTTAATGTGGCTCGTCTGGGCAGTTCATTTATGTTTTGGTGTCTCTTAGATTTCAACCAGGCATGCGTGTTTTTTTTTTTTTAATTTTTCCAAGCAGGAATACAATGAAATGCATGCAGGTGTTCAGCTGTTCAGAGAAGTAATTAAAGTGCATTATTACATTGCTTTTGTTTAATTCCCACTTGACTCTTGAACCTCTCTTGAAATAACGGAGCACGGAATTAACCACCCAAAGTTCACGGCAATCTCTAGGCCCAAAGCCTCGTGACGTTCATAGAGGAGCAATATTTCATTTGTTCATTAAGTCTATCTCCCCCACAAAGAAACCCTTCAGCCAGTGACATTATTTCATGCAAACAATATATTTTACTATTTGTTTACTGTATGACATGCCAATTTTATCATTAATGTTATTTTTTGTTTTTAAACGTCGGAAATATGACTTCCTTAACAGGCTGTTTTTTTTGTTTTGTTTAATAGAAACAAAGAAATAACCATATTGACATTGCTTGACGTTGGCAAACCACAAGCTCCAGCCTGTCCACCAGTAAAAGTTTGACAGCAATTTTAACTCTAGTCTCTTGAAATGAAAGGGTAGCAGTTCGTTATTACTGTTGTCAAAATAATTGTAAACTGTTTATGTAGTTTATAATAATGTACTGTAGGATCCCCTGATGGCTTTTGTGTAAAGACCTTGGTGAGTGTGAGTCTCTGTGTGGGAAAAGTGCTGCTCCCCGTTCAGTGACCAGCTGAAAACTTCTCGTCCTGTTTGACCACATCAATCAATCAGCTTCTAGGGAGCAGTTTGTTTATGTGTTATGCTAATTTTATTGTCATAGCAGCAGCAGGGTAAAGCATGCATATGACCAACAGAACAAATAAAATGTGTTAAATGAATTTAACTGACTGACTGGAGTGTGTAATATCTACCCTAGAACTTGTCCTTGGGTCATTTTTAAATGTGTTATTTATTTTTGGTAATATAATGGATTCTGTTGTGGCAGTTTCAAATGATATGCTGACAGGTCACGCGCTCAATCGGTGTCATCTTGATTTTGCCCTCTAACCTGTTGTACAAAGGGTTTTTAACCTTTGACCTGTCATGTTTCTAAGCTATTACAATCAGCACGTTGGTAATTGTTTACTGCAGTTTTTGCCAGTCAACAAATGTCAGTGATCTGTTCTGGCTCTTCCATCAAAAAGCTTTCTCCCTAAATATTGAAATGCTGATTTCTTGCCTTTCGCACTGTCCTCTACACACCGATGTATTGCCATACAAGATGATTATTCCTACTCGCCTTGGTTGCAAAATGAAATCCCTTGAGGAGATTAGCCATATCTTTTCAGAGCAAGCAGTTTAAATATAGATGTTGCAGAAATATGATCCTGCATTGCATAGTGCTGCTCTGTAGGTTTTACAGGAGTACATTGAAAGGTTTCTCTGGTATTCTGAAGCTGCACGATCCTGGGCCATGTTTGTTGGCCGAACCATTTGGCCTGCGGAGCGTGAAAGCTTGTCAACCCTCCAAACTCCTTTTGTCGGTGTGCCTTTCAAAACAATGACTTGCGCTGCTATTGTCTGTTTTGCATGGCAAGAAAGAAATGCAATGGAGTTGAACATAAATTAAAAAATAAAAATTTTTTTAAAAAAATTCAGTCATACACTGCATGTCAATGTATGATTGGGAGGAACACACTTATTGTTAAATTGATCATCTCTAAAAGAAAACCCAACATTTTATAGATTTGTGTGAGTGTAAATTCCGTTCCTAGGAAGAACAAAGGTTCTGATCTATCTGAGCCTGCTGAAGGCTAATAAAGTAACAAGGATGTTCTCTGGTAAAAGGAGATCCAGCTAATCCTGACGCCACTCATACTTACCTTTACAGTAAGCACTCCTCTACCACTGTTGTCACATAGATGGAAACACTATATTTGTTAGATTTCCTAGTCAATTTAACATAAAGCTACTGTGTTTTTAACTTGTCTAGCAGACTCCAAGCCCTTAATGTCCATCTGAATCCAGCAAATGAATCATTGGCTCTAAACCAGGGATTATATACTGTGCAGCATCTTTAGAGTTGGCTTTTGCTTGAAAGAACAATTAAACTCCTTACTCAGACTTAAGTACCCTGCATAAATTGTTTTTCAGACTTTGAAGTCTATCTGTTCTGGGAAGAGAAATACAATTTTAAAATGCTGTGTTGGTTACTACCCTGGTGTTCATACATATAGTTTTGGTAAGGTTTACAGTAGCAGGTGTAATGACTAACGATGGGTTTTTGAGGAAGAAAAAGGAAATCTGGTAGAAGTCTAAAGCTTTTGATGTCTTGCGGCTCCTGTCGAAGCGATTCTTAGGATTAGGTGGGTGTAAAGAGACACTGCCCGTTCAGTACCCAAGTCAAGGCCTTTAATACAGTGGGTGTAAAACGTCCATCACAGTTGCTTGATTGATCTTTTGAGAACCATTCTTCTACCTTTCAATAGATATGGCCTCTACCCGGGAGGGTCATCTTTCCATATGCTACATGTCCCGAAACCAAGTCTAGACTTGCCTGTCTTTTTAAACATGGCTGAGCTGGTTGACTGGCGAGCTGGTATTGGGATTCTCTCTTCTCTCATTAAAATGAGGCTTGTGCAAATTATGCTGTTCCCATGTGGAGAGACAGAAAGGTCAACCTTATCTGCATTTGAAATTTGCCACCCTTTTTGTTCATTCTCTTGCAGGCATTCTTGCATATACAAATGCAGAGATATGTTGAAATGTTTTTAAACAAATACAAAAATGCTGCAAGACTTCACGACGGTTCATTGTGGAAAGGATCAGATAATAGAAGACCATTGCATGAGTTTTTTTTTATTTCCCTGTGCTGCATCTCTTTACAGCATCTCTCTTTGCTGTGAATCTTATTGTACAACAAAGTTTTGATTTTATTTTTATTGTATCAGTTTAAAAAAAAAAAATAAAGTTCTATGCAACTTGGAAGAATGAGGGGAAACCAGGTATTGCCTAGTGATGGCTGATCATTGCCAGTAGCACTAATGTTTTTGCTGCATCTTTTGTTTTGTCTCGCTGGCCAGCCTTTCGTGTATACAAACCCCAGAGAGATCCCACTGCCACTCTGCATAGTGTAATCAAACTGAGTCAGGATGTTTAAAATAAACTGAAAGGCATGCAAGTACAATTGTCTCTCCTACATGCATGGCTGTCTGGAGAGAGCGGAATAGGCAGAATTGTTATCGTGTACAAATGGATGACTAGCAATCCCTGAAAAGCATCCTGTGCCTATAAGGACGTTTTATTTCAGACCACTTATTTATTTTTTTAGCAACTTCTCTAGATCCGCATATAGATGCATTGTGCCCTGTTGGAGGAAATGGACAGTATAGTGCAGTCATGGTAACAGTTAACTGAACAGATACATTTAATTAGAAATAAAACAAACCGTTAACTCCTTGAATGGGCAAACATAAGCATAGGCCTAAAGCTTAACAATTTCCATGAGTACTTAGATTTGGAGTTGCACAAATCCTAAGTGTGGATTATTCAACACCATTTTAAGTGACTCTGAACCTGTCTTGAGAGACAGCCCTGTCTCGAGTTGCTGTCTGCTTTACATTCACACTGATAGTAGCAACCCTGCTTTATCGGAAGTGATGGTGAGAAGCTTGTCCTCCTTCTGATAAGTTCAATGACCTCTGGTGATTTCTGATGAATTAGAGCAGTGTGAAGTATTGGGGACCTGACATGAGTTCATCAGCAGGGAGGGGGAGTAAAGAAAAGGCTGTGTGGAACATCTGCAAGACTGCAACATTAAAGCCTCCTTCTGTGGCTTTGCAGGGGATGAGTCCTGTTATTTGATACTGGTGGGAGCTAGCTTGCACAGGAGGCTGCATGCTGCCAAAAAACGTAGCGCAGTAAAATTGAATAAGGGAGAGTAATGATGGTTTAACCTTGGGAAAGGAAGAGGACAGGGACTGGTGTTTGCTCTATGGATCATAATGTAATAAGTCACAACAGGGAGATGCATCACCTTTCCTTCCTATGCCGAATGTTACCCCTGGCATCGTTACAAGCAATGGAAGTGTTTTAAAACTAAGCAAATTCTAATATTCAACAATTACAAACGCTACCATTTCTGAAGGGGGAGGGGGGACTGTCTGTATTGCCATGGCTTGGTCAGTGTTGCTGTGTCCTAGATTAGAAAAGGAACCGTTATCGGTGAGGGTACAGTCTAATGATATCTGTTTGAGTCTGCCTGGTAAGTTTCTCCGGGGGCAGTCTTCAAAGTTTGCAGCGCTGGTTAACAGCCTTACCAAGCTCCAGTTAATGGATGCACTCAACTTCGTAATCCTTATTAAGTTCACACTGTGCAGAAAATTGCACTTGTTGCAGCCTGTTTTCCCATGGTACAGTTCAACTGCTTTGCTTGGGTGTTTTTTGGTGGCTTTTTAAAGCACCTTTAAGATATTCTATTACACTTCCCACCCTCTGGAAGTCATCGGCCATCATTATAAACACAGCTTACGTGTTGCTAGGCTATGATTGTGGCATTCATTTATTATAATACCAGTGGTCCATATTCTCCCTGACGACAGGGATGCGGTGGTCATAGGCTTCTGCACTTGCATACTTGCTTTTGTGTTGCTCTTTTAGAAAGTTACGTGCATCTAGAGAATCTTTTAATCAATTGGGATGATGCACTGTGTTGCAGAAGTTAATTTGCATCCTACTCTGGGTGTACAATATATGGAGTTGCTCTGTTTGCCTGCCCGGCCAACCTTTTCTTGTGGTTTGTGTGTGTGTGTTTTTTTTCTTAGTGTTTTGTTGCAGATATTTGGAACACCCTTCGCAGATCTTGCATTTACAGAATTTCCAGTGGAACTTTTTTTTTCCCTTCCAAATTTCTGTGTGGTCTGTGGGTGTTTGGGCAGCTGTCACTTAAATTAATCCAACTAATCAATGCCTGATTGATGTGTCTGTAGAGACTTAAGGCATGGGAACATCATTGTTATCCAGTCTCCACGGTCACATCAGTCAGGGGGGGGGTGACAAAGCTGACTCCTTTGGGTGGGTGGTAGGGGCAATATATTACCCATTTATTTTTATTTTTTTTTTTACTGTTTTTAGGAGTGTATGTCTAATAGCCTAGTTAAGTCCCACCTCTACCCCATACAAGTACAGTTAAACACTTTGTATGCACAGTCCACAGTGTTCAATGTGATCTCTTAATGAATTGCTTTTGTAACCTACCATTAGGGGTAGAGTGACAAAGATGATGAGCAGTATCCATTGAATGCTAGGTCAGAGGTACTGTAGGTGTGGTTTCTCACACTTATATTGAGGTCATTGTCTATATTGGGGTCATTGTCTAAATGAAGACCTGCTAGATTCACGATGAACAAAATGTCTGATTTTTGAATAGTTCTTCTTCTCTAGTGACACAAACTTAAGTTTATTCACCACTTTTTTTTTTTTTTTGCAGCGGGCGTACACATTGATTGTTGAAGCTTGGGATTGGGACAACACTTCAAGCAGCAGTAAGTAACCATTTTGACCTGTTCATTAATTTAGTAGTGTGACTGCTGCATCCGTGTCCATTTTTACTAAACCTTATTGGGGAAAGTATGAATCA
Source organism: Acipenser oxyrinchus oxyrinchus (assembly GCA_030684275.1). Classification (NCBI taxonomy): domain Eukaryota; kingdom Metazoa; phylum Chordata; class Actinopteri; order Acipenseriformes; family Acipenseridae; genus Acipenser; species Acipenser oxyrinchus. Next base: position 3,428,141 of record CM060269.1, read on the forward strand.
TTAAAAGGCTTAAATATCCTGGAAGTTGAAGGCGCCTCTGCCTGAACAGAGAAGTGATTTTTGAAGAAGTCATAAGTACAAGGAAGACATGCCGGCGTGATCATATTGGACCTGGTTTATTGGCTGAGCTTTTGAAAACAGAGACAGAGAGGAGTCCAGACTTTGAGTAGATAAATTCCATTCAGCCCACAGATAGAGCAGTGAAATATTTAGTCGTACAGTGTTTCGACACAGACCTGCCTAAAGATATTTAATGGACTAAAAAAAGAGAGCATCTGTTGCCAAAAGTCATAACTACAGATTAAAAAACGAACAGATTACGCAGTGTATCGGCAAAGTGTGTGTGGTGAGTTGTGCATTTTAAGATCCTTTCGTTCAGAGGTGTACCACCCTTGAAATCTCATTAGTGACTCAATGAATACCATACCCCTACAGATTCGGGTGTGATTTATGCATGCAGTGATAGGTGTGGTCATTTTTGGGCATATTTACCAAATTATTTATTATTATTTATTATTATTATTATTATTTGTTTATTTAAAATTTTGTAAATTATTTCAATTACAAACATTTGAGTCCGTGCCAAGCCTTCTCTGGGAACGGGCAACTTCAGGCCTATTCAGTTCACTGCCAGAGCATCTGATCACTTTTGGGCATCAGCGTATCCTTTTGTGTTTAGTGAGCATGTGTTGATATCCCCGTGCATGCAGCAAGGCTGTAACCTGCTCTTGTCTTGGTGGTGGGATTAGTGTCAGGATCTCTTATTCTCACAGCATGGGGCTGCGATCCCAAAGAGGGAGGTCTACATTGAGGCACAGTTGTCATCGTCTTAACCCCTTTCCTACCTCAGGTTGCAGATAGCCAGGCCAAGTCTTTTAGATGTTGGGTCAATGCTGTTATGATGCCTCCTTTTTTCTGTTAAGATCACCAGTTACTATGCCAAAAAAAGAAGATATTGACAGTGTGCCTATGTCTACAGTATATTAAATATCTATCACTATCTGTATCCTCTCGTCTCTAAAATCCAACCCCCTTTTAAAGATCTTGAAAATGACTGCTCTGGTTCAAATGTAAAATATTGGATTTTGAGTGTGTGTGTGTGTGTGTGTGTGTATATATGTATATGTATGTATAATATATAAAAAAAATTATTTGAGAAAAAACTAACCAAAAAAAATGCTATTTGGATTATCATGTTACAGCACTTCTGCTAACGTGGAGATGCCAGTCAGAAAATCTCATACATGCTTGTGTGGTAAGAACTTAAGTAAGAATGAACTAGAATTGGCTTCTTCGGCCACGTAAAAAAAAACTAATGCAGGAACCAAGAGCCCTTAAAAACATGCAGCATAACTATAGATTGTACTATGGGAGAAATGAGGGGAATGAGGATTAGAGTAGAGGTTTAGCATGCATGCCTAAAATAGCCTCGAAGCAGGTGTCTTCAAATGAAGTTACCAAGGTGTTTTCTTAGCAGCAGCTGGTCAGTAATCGAGTAGTTCTTCTGAAAGGTCACAGCAATTCTGATAAATGCCTCTCTGTTGTCCTGTTTCTAGTGATCTCTTTAAACTCTGTAGTAAAAGTTGTGATTTTAGGGCTCAGTTTTAGCCCAGCTTATGCCAAGTTACTCCATTAGTAGCTGTGATGAAGGTTCCGGTTAAGAGGAGTCTTTATTCGTACCTACAGTATGCACTCAAGTTAATATTTACTATTCTCTTTATGTGCCTGAGTTATCTAGTTTGAGGATTCACCAGAAACAAAAATAAATCCTAAAGTGAGTAATGTGTTACTAGCTGTTTCTCTAAGCCACAGCTCTCCTTGATCTTTCTTTTGTATACGAGACTATTATACTACAGAAATATTCTTTCCCAAAAGAACCATACTGTATTGGAAGTGAGTTGTTGTGTTTTTTTTTTTTTTTTTTTTCAAATGATGGTGTGTGTGGTTGGGTTTTTTTTTTTTTTTTTAATGAATTTCAAAGTAAACTGCAGTTAATGAAACAGCAGATCACACGCTGTGTTTATTTTAAGCGGTACTCTTTGTGCTTTGTTTCTTGTAAGCAAAAGTATTTTAAGTGTGATATTTTTGCTTCCTTTACGTACTACTTCAGTGTTGGATTGAGATAACGTTGAAGTTCTTTAATCTGTTGCACTGTGTTAAATTAAAATAATCTGAGATGCCCTCCCCTGTCACTCCCCACACACACACACAATTGTTCCAGATGCATTGCCTAAGGGTAGAAAATATCAATAATATAAGATTTAGAAAAGCTCACAGCTGTAACCACCAGTGATTTCCATATTCCTGAACAGCATAACCAAAGGCTGGTAGTATTTTCTGACATTCTGAGGACAGTGTTGATCAAACCTAGATTTGCATGAAGTTTGGGGCCATGCGTTTTTAAGTGATTTGTTGGATAAGCATAGAGTCCAGTGATATGATGGCAGCTTGTAAGCTGTTGGGAGGTAGTGGAGTCAGCGACCCTAGGCTGGCTCCACTGGAGGGTCAATGGAATTGAAGTACAGACCGGTGGAAATGACATGAGGACCCCACAGACACTGCTGCCCAACCCACTGGAGCGCTAGGTCCAATTTTACTGCTCTCGCAGGCAATTGGGATGATGGGTATAAAACGGATTACAGCAGAAAAGGATAACATGGAGACCTTAATCCGTACAAATGTGAGATCCATATTCCGGAACACTGTCGATTTGCTAGCCTCTGCCTATTTTAACCTGATCAGTTGCATTAGACTTGGGCTAGTGTGGTATTATGAGTAGTTGTATTGGAGGACAAGGCTTTGTAGATTTCAGAAACTCCAGCAAGGCTGGTGCAGTGCTAAAATGGTTTGTCTTTTTAAGAAAAGAGTTCTCTACTTCAGTTCAGGGTGATGTGGAATTACTAATCTAATGAAGTGCAAATACTTTTATTACAGTATGTGACCCCTCGAACACTGGCAATTAGGAGGTCAGAGCACAGCTTGGTCACCTAGTTGGAATGTGTGCTTTTGGTTAGGTGTGAAGTTTTGGGTTTAATTCTTTTTAGCTACTGTCGGGGCTGGATCTCTCCTGTGTTAAACATTCGGCGAGTTTGCTGCACTATGGCATAGAGTATGTAGATGTGCTGATACAGATTGAGTCAGTGAACCTCCTTGTGAGGTCACTGGTGCTCACCAGGCCTTGCACAACCTTGAGCTGGAGTGAAGCCTGGCCACAATGTTTGCCCTGTAGGACATGTTATTAAACTACTGAATAATTACACAAAGCCATGGTCTCCCTTGGCTGTAGAACACATTCAGACATACATTTTAAACCACGAATGCAGTTGTTAATTTGACACGGTGCGCAACAGCATTCACTTTTTAGAGCAGCATAGAAGCCATGTACTATCTAGTTTAGCTACAATATCACGTGTGTTTTCTTTATTGAATTTCTGTCTTCGCGTTGGTGAATGTAGTGTTCTGTATGTATTGGATCTGTAGGGGATTGTGTTTATGGCTAGTTTACACTACAGTACATGGACCGTGCTGGTGGGAACATGCTCACAGAGCAGGAAGAAGCCTGTTATTTTATGTTTACTCTGCAGGAAGGACTTTGGGGGAGTGCTGGCCCCTCTGTGTTTAGATACAATAAAGAATTTAAGTGTGACTTGGAGCATTGTTCTTTATCAGGGATACCAGAGCTATTTCTGCTACCCTTCTGTTCCTTAATTTGTCTGACTTTGTAAGGCAAGCCCTGAAAAACTACAAGATGCCACACAATGCCTCTTTCTTTTTACAGTACTTTACGATGCATCCAAAATTGTAAACAGCTGGATTTCTCATTTTATTATTGTATTCTTTTTTAATCTGTCTGCATACCCCTTCTTTGTTAAATCACATCTCACTTATATGCTTTTAGGATATTATGCTTTTGAATTATTAGGACAACATGAGTTATTGATTTGACTGTGAAATGTGTATTCACATGGTGATAAATCACTCAACTGTGGTTTTTATAAGGTTATCTGTATCATATTTAAAGGGGGTGTATCCTTTTGTGTTCTCATTCTCCAAGAGCAATAACCCTTACCCTGACTTACGACAGTGGGGAGAAACCCATAAAGAAGTCTTTGACAGCCAGACTAAGCAGCCCACAAAGCTTGCTTGTGACCAACCTTTCTCTCATGTAACTATAAACAAGCGCAGCTTCTTTGGGAGAGCCTCCCTCTTTTGTTGCAGCTTCTAAGGGGAATAGGCGGTTAACCAAAGACAGCATAGCAAGTATAAGTGCAGCCCTTTTTAAAGAAGAGCGATTTTGTTTAAGTCTCGTGATCGGCTCCTACAACGTACCACCAGGGTGGTCTGCTTTAGACCTCTTTGTTTTGCCATCTTTTATAGAATGGATGACTGTACAGTTCGTGCATCCTTGAAGCCGGAGCTGAAGCATTTCAGGCTGCTTCTGTTTCTGTCTTGGTTTGTGGGTGTGGTGGGATGTGCTGCCTTGAGAATAGAAAAGGCTCTTCCGATTTTGGTTTGTTCTAATTTCTTATTTCCTCTTTGGCCCCCCAAATTTTTTTTTATTTTTTTTTTATGCTGGACTTCCTGCGAAGTTATGCACAAAGCAGGGAAACTTTTAAAGTTTGGTTATCAAACTCGTGCAGTTCTGTGCTACTCCCTTTATTTTTGTAATGGGCCTGTTTTTTTTCCAAATCTTAAGTAGGAGACTGGGTCCGTTTGCATAATGTCTAGTTTGACTGGGGATGGATGGAGGGAGTAGATAAATGGGACTGCGATATCATGGGGGTTTTTTTTCTGCTTTGTGCTTTTAGATCCCGAGTTGCTGATCGAACGTCACGTCCACACCGGGATGATCAACCCTGGAGAAGACAGCCAGACATTTCAGCACAACGGAGCCGCTGCAAGCTTCCAGTACAAAATCCGTGTGAAATGTGGCGAGAATGACTACGGCTCTATGTGTAACAAGCACTGCAGACCCAGAGATGACTATTTTGGTCACTTTGTTTGTGATCAGAATGGGAACAAGGCCTGTATGGAAGGCTGGATGGGGGAAGACTGTGTGCAAGGTAACTGCCATACAGCCCATGCAGTAAGATACAGAGACATTTCAGCTACAGAGATTTGCAGCTCAAACTTCAGTCTGAAGATAACTAGCATTTATAACCCAGATACCCTTAAATACTTTTTGTAGTGCCTAAATTCACCCTTTTTTTAATAAATCGATGTATTAATTGTATATTAGACTTTTTTTTTTAATTTTTTTTTTTTTTATATAAATGTATTTTATTTTTGCGTATCTATTGGCTGTTATGTCTTTTTGTGGAGTTGATGTACAAATTGTAATCGGCAGCTTCTATTTCATTTCACAGCTATTTGCAAACAAGGCTGCAACCTGCTGCATGGATCCTGTGCTCAACCTGGCGAATGCAAGTAAGTGTGTCAAGCCCCACCCCACCCTGTTTGCTGTTGCTTTGTTTGTAAAGCTATTAAAATCTGTCGGTTAAGGGGGGGGGGGAGGTTCCGGCTAGCTGCCTCCGTGCTGGAAATGCACTTGGATTGGATATTAACCGATGCAGTTGTTCTTGCAGACTAGGTTAAGCCAAGCATAAGAAAGCAATTTTACAAGTTATTAGTCGCATGGTATGGGATCTTGAAACCATAGTGGTGGTCATCATGGGGTCATTAGGGACATGTGTAAATCACTTCTAGTACAACAGAACACAGACCATGCTTTGAATAATGAATACATTAGTATCCTAGTTTAAATTTTGTGTGACTTTGAGTGACTTTTTGCCACTAGTTTTAGAATCTAATTTTAAAGGCAACCTGCAGGAGACTGTGTTGCACCAGAGTATGACTTTAATATATTCATTTTAAAAGTGTTTTTTGGGAGGGGGGGAGATTTCTTGGAGCTTTTGAGTAAGTATAAACTCATTAAGCAATGCCATTGTTAAATGCAACTCGTGTTCTTGGCCACTTTTCGCTTACCCGGTACAAACAAGACGGCTTCCTAAGTAGCAGAATGGGAGGAAAGCTGATGGGTGTGAGACTGCAGGCCTGTTGGTGCCAGGAGTCTGGGCTAGGAGTCTAGTACTCAAGCTTCAATTAAACCCTATGCTAAAAGCTGCTCTGTATTTTGTAAACAAAGCAATACAATTTCAAACTTCGCAGTAATTCTTATTCACCAAGACATGTGCATGGGGTATTTTATGAAAGCAATGATTCACTCAGTATTCTGCAGCTATTCATGTACAGGCTGTTAAATTTTGAAGAACAATTACATGGGTCCCTGCATGCTCTAAGTTTGTGTGTAATTTATATAATACATATATAAAGTAAGTAATAAACAAAGCTAAGGAAAGCTTGTCTGTAGTATTTAGGTTCCGGTAACTTGTGCAAAAATGAATATGTTGATGTTACACTTGAACTGTACTGTAGACAACTACATACATGCTATTTACTGACTGAGTTCTGGGCAAAAAATAGCTCCCGGAATGCTTTCATGTAGGAATGAGATTAAGGTGAGAGATGGGCTATTGGAGGAAATAGATGGAGATGTTTCCATTGCATTCTTTTGAGAGCTCCTTTCTCACAATGGTTCGAAATGCACTGTAGTTGGATTTAATGAGCCAGAGATTCAGTGACAAGGACAAAGTTGACTGGTACATGTTTTGACAGGTGATCTGCCAAGCTGTAACATTATTTTTATTTGTACCCTGTCACTTGCTTCCTCTCTCCCGCATAGCTGTCTTTGCTGCTAGAGTGGGTAAATGCTGTTTTGAGAGTAAGAGCTTGTGAACTTGGTGACTTGTTGATACAGACATAACCTTTTACAGTATAGCACAAATTAGGATGTGCTTTTGTTGCAAGTATGAAAATATTAGTATTACAATGCTGTGATTTTTAATTTTGTATTTAAAAATTTTTTTGTTACAGTAGTAACTGCCTTTGCTCCACTGAATTAGCAGTTGCCTCAACTGTAACAGTTTGTGTGAAGGACTTTAAGAAGCTGAATATAAACTATTCTATATTTGGTATTGGATGAGGAATGAGGAAGTAAATTCTAGCATTCATGTAAACTTTTTTAATGTTCCCTTGAGTGGCAAACTGGATGTTGCTTCCTGTATTCCACGATATTTGTCAGTTTGAATTTCAAACCAGAGGATATCCTTGTGCGCAGATATTTAAACAGTTGTAGGGTGATTTCATACAGCAGGTCTCAAATCCTTCTGCTGGATGATAAAGCATAAATGGAAAATTAGGGGTGCAGAGTTTTTTCTGTTTTAATATAAATCCCATAATGTTGGAGGATATAAGTGTCACGTCGTCAAATTCATTGTCTGCCAAATGAAACCGGTGTAATTTTTAATTTTTTTTTTTTCCCCCTCCCACTGCTGAACTAAGTTGATGGACCTTGATTGGAGACCTATTGTTCTGTGCTGTTTGACACCATCCTGTTCACTTCCACACAAACTGTTGCCTGTTTTTCCATTGAGCGGAGTTCCCCCACCCCTCCTAGTGATGAATTTAGCCCCCGTCACAGACGTCGGTGCCTCTGATTCACTGTCTTTTGGCTGTCATTTTGGAAGTGTCGGGTGGAGGATTCTCTTTAATTCAGTGATAGGAAGGGCTGTAAGATTTGCAAACATTTATGAAGTGCACTAGGCTATTGACAGCGTCCCTGTCTCTGTGTTTGTTTGTTTGTTTGTTTATTTATTTATTTATTTATTTGTATGGTCTTTCAGCATGTAACCCGTGGCTAGAGCCTCAATTCCCAGGCATCATATACTGCACAATAAAGAACTAAATACAAAAGTGTATTTGGTCTTCACATTCTGAATGAAACTGTATCAAAGTATAGCGCTGGGATAATCTGATATCTAACTACTGTGCACTGAATGGGTTCTGGACTTTTCCTTTAGAGAGTTCAGATTATCACGAGCAGGAAGTGTAATGATGGAGCTGCTCATTAAAAATGAAAGGAGGAGTGAATGTAAAGTGACACAGTAAAATACGCAGCACCGTGAGAAACCGTGTGATCTGTACTGGAATTCTTAACATGTTGAATTAGGAATCCTAGCCTGAAAGTTTCACCAAATAGATGTTGCTATCTGGTTAAAGTCTATCTATGCTGTTGGCTGAATTTTATTATGTTAAATGCACGTAATGCTTTTGTTTTTGTTTTTTCATTAGGAAATGGAAACAGTTTTGTTTAGTACCTGTTCAAATCAAGGATGCAACAAGACTTCCTGTTGCACAGGAAGGCCCAAATTGCTCTTCCGTACAATCCCTAGAATTGCACAAGCATCCCACGCAGTAACCGTTTTGACTTGTAAACAGGAGTTTTAAACTGAAAACACACTGCTTGGAGGAAGAATTTTCCTGGGAATAATCAGGCAATGCTGACATGTTGGCAGGAAGTTGCTAATACTGTCGTACAAGCTTATTCTGTAAGGAACTGGTAACTTCTTTCGGAGGTACAGCAAGACTTTGCTTGAATTTATGTATACAATAAAGTTGCTCATACTTGGGGCTTGAAGTTTTTTATTTATTTATTTTTTTTTGATCAACTTATTTTGAGCAGATTCTGTTGCCTAATTTTAAACTCAGAAAAAGCAGTTGATCACAAAACCATCTCAGTTGTTTTTACCTTCATATCTTGACTGAGCCTGATTCTGTTTCACTTAATTTTTGTTTCAAACAGGTGTGACCAAATTACTTTTAATTGCTCATCGCTGATCCTAATCGCATTTCATTCTTTTCAGCATAAAATACCCAGTACAGAGTGTACACTGATAGCAAGTCCGTTGTTTCAAATGTCCTTGATTTTGTCGCAAAGAAAAAAACATCTTGCACCCAGTCGTTTTAATTAGTAGTTTTTAGGATGCAGAGACAGCTTAACTACTAATTAACGTTTAATGGGAAGTAGAGATTTGGAAAATTTAAAAACTGAAAAATTCAAGCCCTACTCCTACTAGAGCATTTTTTGTACATGGTAGGATTAAAATTGCATACTTTATTTAAAGATGAGATATATTTTAATTTGTAGATCTCTGAGAAAAATGTAAAGTTCATAGCCAAAAATTCTTATACAGAATCCTTTTCAGTATTTGAATGTGCATGCTGAATAGTATTTGGGTTTTTTTTACCATGTGGTGATGAATACATTTCCCAGCTGGTTGGGAAAGACCAGCAGAATACTACATTAGGATTAGCTTTGGGATTTGACCAATTGCTTACAGCATTCAGGTTACTTCAACACCAGTGATTTACCTGGGCACTTCATGCCACAGTTTATTAAACATTCATTTCATTTGGGCGTGGGTGGGATGAATTTCTCCTTGTTATAAAACTCTCGAGTCACAGGGTATTATTACTACTCCGTAACTGATCTGCAACAGAATATTTTTAGCTGCAGCACTAGACATTTTACACGCAGCTTTACTATTAAAGTAGTTGCAGAGCTGTTGTGGTCGGTTAGTTTCAGCTCGGTGTAATTTCGCAGATGTGAAAAGACCTTTTTATAAAGATATGGAGCACTTGGTTTCAAAAAATTATTTTGGAAGTATCACTGAAGTTATTTAAGGATTGGCAGAATGCCTTGCATGCTGTGTGCTGGAAGCCAGGGCATTGCTATAAATCAAATACAGTATCACAATATCCATCTCCCCTCAAGTTGTGTTTTTGCAATCTGAATATTTTGTTTTCCGTTCAAATATTCTGTTTTCTTTTAAATGATAGTGAATTCGGTTCCTATGAAAGGGAAGGATCAATAGCAGTGGTCCCAGTTGTGCATTTGGAAAATGTTTCTTCGGCACAGTTTTGAAGCTTGCGTTTCAATCAACAGCTGGAGTATAATGGGCTACTTCTGTGGGAAAGGTGGCTTAAAATAACACAGAGAATTGACAAGACAGCTGTGACTTTGAGCACTCGTGGCCTTGGAATAACAGTCTGCTGCCCTGCAACAACAGATTTGCTAACCCCAAAGCGTCTACCTTCCCAATAACATTTTAACTAGAACTGCTGCAAAATATTTGAAACCTCCTTTTGGGATGAGGGGGAGGGAAAGGCGGTGAAGCAGGAGAGCATGTTCTTAAATGGCAATCTAATTCTATTATCCAAAATCCTATTCCAAGTAACAAAGATCCTTGTGTCTTCTGGTTCAGTAGGATGAAGTAAACGATTGCTTTTGAAGTGTATTGATTTTGGGGGTGAGGGGCGGGGGCCGGGCAGTTCATGACGACACTTTTTATTCAAGTCAAAAGATAATTTCACAAATATCTTACTTGTACAGTTTATAAAAACAAAAATAATGTAGATCTAAGCAACCTTCCTACAACCGGAACCAGTTGTTCACTGGTTTGAGATGTGCTTCTATGTTCTTTGCTAATGATTCCATCCATGCTTTCTCTTTTCAGGTGCCAGTATGGGTGGCAAGGCCAATTCTGCGACGATTGTCTCCCGTACCCTGGCTGTGTCCATGGAACCTGTGTCAAGCCCTGGCAGTGTACCTGTGAGAAGAACTGGGGTGGCTTGTTGTGCAACAAAGGTGTGCATTCTCGTAACCCGTGGCACGCTTGCATGGGTTTGAGGGTTTTTATTCCTTGACCTAGGCACACCTTTGACTGTTAACCAACCTTTTTAAGTGGCTTTTGGATGCTGAACTATACATCTCTGTGTCCTGCTTGTGGCTTATCCCATTAAATGTTGGCTAATTTTATATGCAGGTGCATTGAAACTTGAATCCTACTTTTCTGGCCACACCAAAACACAGTGCTTCCCAGTATGAAGTTAAAAGATAAACTGCTTTTTGTTGTGGACTGTTTTCTTCCCAGTGCAATCAAATAGTCTTCACGTGATGTCCTGTTTTTGTTTTTTAAATCCACTCTACTGTAGAAATATTTGCCAAAACGCAAGCTAGAGTATTGCACAGAGATTTTTCAGGTTGCCCCTTGCTGAGTGTGTGTTTTATGCTTTCTCGACCCCTGAGAGCAATGTGATGACAGGCTGTGCAAAGATTGACTGCTTTTAATGAGGAGTCTCGGCACTGATCTGCTTTACTCTAAACTGAAATGGTACTTTTGGTTTTGTATTACTGCTCCTGCCTATACTGTATTTTAAAGGTCACTTTTTTCTGTCTTCTTCTAATTTTAAAGATCTTAACTACTGTGGTACACATCACCCCTGCATTAATGGAGGGACCTGCATGAACACGGAGCCCGACGAATACCAGTGTGTCTGTCCGGATGGTTATTCTGGCAAGAACTGTGAAATTGGTAAGCAGGAAGAAAAGCTATAAGTAAATAAGAGTTCTCTTGATGACATAAGCAGGCTTGTATCTGTATTAAAGTTCTGCTTTTATTTAATTAATTTATTTATTTTCCTTATGTGCAAATGTATTGTTATATATTCATATTTATTTACAGCTGAACATGCTTGTGTCTCAAATCCTTGTGCAAATGGTGGCACTTGTCATGAAATCCCATCTGGCTTTGAATGTCATTGTCCCCCAGGGTGGAACGGTCCAACCTGTGCCAAAGGTAAGGGTTTTTTTACCTTCAGACTTTTAGCTACTGATCAGTGACTAGCTGAACTGTGTGTGCTTTGAGTTGACAGAATTATTATTTGTTTATTTAGCAGACACCTTTTATCCAAGGTGACTTGGAGACTAGAGTGTGTGAACTATGCCTCAGCTGCAGAGTCACTTATAACGTCGTCTCACCCGAAAGACGGAGCACAAGGAGGTTAAGTGGTTTGCTCAGGGTCACACAATGAGACAGTAGCTTAGCCGCGATTTGAACCGGGGGCCCTCCTAGTTACAAGCCCTTTTCTTTAACCATTGGACCACACAGTCTCCTAAAATGTTGACCTAATTTATTAGAAGTCTCAACATGAACTCCCACCCTCGCCTCACTGTGAAAAACGACCCTCCAGCTCGGTGTGTCTGGAGGAAAATACTAACTGCCTTGGCATGGCAAGTTTAAATCTACTCCATGGAGATGTAAAGATAAAATAAATATTGGTGTGAAGCGGACTTCTCTGTATTGTGTTTTATCTGGGACATTTTTTCAGAATCCGTAAGTGTAAAGAATTTTTTGATAGCATTAACTTGTAGCCCCCGGATTATGTAAAGAGTAATCATGTTGCAGTGTGAAGTCAGCAACATGTTCTCACAATACTATAAGACTCTTAGCTGGACCTCTGCCAGTTGGTTTGTATTCTAGTTGTGGATGCTCTTGTTTGGATGTGTTCCTTGAAATACGATTTTACAGTCATTTTAAATATATTAGATAAACCTAATTTATTATAACATCTGGAATGGACTATAGTTCTTTAATGTCTGACTAACTAAGGAAACAATAGTAATACAATGCTCGCTGTTTAAATGTCAACGTTAGAAAATATCTCTCCATCATAAATCTATAGATTCCATGCCTACACATGGCATTCGCTAGTTTTCCTGAAACTTTCTATCTTTTTTCTCCCAGTTTTTGGTCCGAACAAACGCTTGGCACCTGTTGAGGGATGTACTGTAATAACAATGTATTCATTGAATTTTATTTTCCAGACATTGACGAATGTGCCTCCAATCCCTGCGCTCGAGGTGGTACATGCATTGACAGAGTAAATGGGTTTGAATGCATCTGTCCATCTCAGTGGGTTGGCAGGACCTGCCAGATAGGTAAGGGTTTCTGCTATTTTAACAAGGGGTCAAACATGGAGCAGAAAGATGACTATTTCTGTTTTGAAGCTGTAGTTTGTTGCACCATGTTTTTTTTTGCCCCCAGAATTGTGAAAGCAATCTTATGGTATACTTAATTTTAATTGGTTTAGTAGTGAAAGCAGGCTATTTGAAATATGATCCAGGTGACATCCAGATTAAAGCTATAAATAATACATTTGCTGGCAACTGCTAGCCTTGGGACTCGATTTGTATAAATGGGTTATCTTTGGAACCAGATCGAATAGTGCATTTCTCAAATTGTTCATGGGCTAGAGTTTGTTCAGGAAACGGATTCCGAAAGGAAATGGTTTATAATCTGTAAACAAGCTTCAGTACAAGTTAACTTGTCAGGTTTTATTTTACATCTTAAATTATACATCCATCTCTTGACGCTGCGTTTTTGCCAGTGCCCAAGCATGAAGATTGGGTTTCGTAGACAGGCAGCTGCAATCCAGAGAAATTGTTTGCAAATTGATAAGACCTACTGAATAATGCAAAGTAAAAATGAACTCCTTTTGCTTGGCTTTTTTTTTTTTTTTTTTGGGGGGTGGCATTTGGTTTATATCTGTGATTGGATTTCGGTGAAAATGATGTGGTGTTTAAAGTGACAGTGTGATAGATTCTGACCTGATCTCCCATTCAAAATAAGCAGTTTGTAGGTTCCACTCTGAGTGAAGAATGTAATGCATCCTTCAGCCTGTCCTGGGAAGAGGAGCAGGAAGCCAGAATACCCTGTGTTGTGAATCTATAAACTCTCTTTCAAGACTACTAATGCATGACTTGTATCTGTTTGGTGGTTGGAAACTGTTTCTTACTATCTTCCTTCCCCCTTCCCGTTTTCCTCTTTACTTTTACAGATGCTAATGAATGTGTGGGGAAGCCTTGCCTTAATGCTTACTCTTGCAAAAACTTAATTGGTGGATATTATTGTGACTGCTTTCAAGGATGGGATGGCCAAAACTGTGACTTCAGTTAGTATTGATCATTGTCTGCTGCTGCCCTGTTTTTTTTTTTTTTTAACAAGTTATTTTTATATAGCAATATTTTATTTTTAGTTTAACAAGTGCATCATGCAGCGGGACCTGCCTGACTATATCAAAGCTCTGGTCTTGAATTTTCTTTTATGAATATTACACTGGAAAGGGTGACCTGGAGACATGTACACTATGTGAAGCTGGTAGTTTAATTTGAGTTAACATAACATCTTTAGGCTTAATTGTCTGAAGTCTTTAAATTCCAGAAGTTGTTTTTTATAGTGTGTCAAAAGGATGATTTTATGTTTTAATATGCCTTTTCCATATTGTAAATAAAACAACTTTTTTATTTTTATCTGTAGATATCAATGACTGCAATGGGCAATGTCAACATGGAGGAACGTGTAAGGTGAGTGTTAATTCTAAATGAATTAACATGGGTATAATCCTCCTTCCACGCTTCTGCAGAAGCTTTGTACAGCACCAGCGCTGGAGATATTATTCTAAAAGCTTGGTTGTGTGGTTGTTTCAGAAATGGCTTATTTGTTTTTTACATCCTGAGGTGTGTGTGTGTGTGTTTTTTTTTTTCTACAACAGGATGAGGTGAATGGGTATCACTGCCTCTGTCATCCAGGATTTGTTGGCAAACATTGTGAAATCCAGATAAACAAATGTGCGAGCAGCCCCTGTATGAATGGGGGGCGATGCCAGGACCTGATAGATGGCTTCCTCTGTCAGTGCCAGCAGGGTTTCTCTGGTATTTTCTGTGAGGTGAGCAGTAAGCAAACAGTCATACCATTTTTGTAAATGGCCTGCCATTATCAAACATTTTCCATTAAACAGGGATGTCACCCGATATGTTCGGAGTAACAAGCAAATGTCACAAGTGCAGCCTGAAGCTACGCAATCTGCCTTCCTCACTACTTCTATTATTCAGATATTGTGGTGACATGTATTATACTCCTTAGGACAATACTTGGAGTAATTGAAAGCTGAGACATGAAGAATAGTTACAGCTACAGTGTTCATTTTACATTCAGAATTTTATATTGCTATGAGTTATTGTTTTAAGATGCAGAGGTAACTTTTTGCATACACCTACTGGCAGACTTAGTTTGGACACGATGAAGATTGAATTATAAAATTCCAGTGCACTTAAGTAACCAGGCGTTAACAGAATTGAACAAGTATAGGGGTAATGACTGCACTTTGATTGGACCCTGACGATTTTTAGCACAAGCCTCCTTACTGATCATATGCTGACTGCAGCTCAAGCAGCAGCTTGCTCTTGCTTTTAATGGGATTACTGAAAGGGTACTGTTGTCTCACAACAAGAAACCATATGGAAAAAGGGTGTAGCAGATCAAAAGACTTTTTTGATAGTCAGAGCTGGCCAGCTTTACTCAAGCATAGCAGGGAACTCGTGCCACACTGTAGACAGCAGAAAAACTGTCGGCTAAACTTCATATGGGGGGGAAATGCTTGGAGATTAATTTTGTGTGTGTGTTCCAAATTCAATTGTATAGTAATAACATACTTTAGTAGTGTGTGTCTGAAAAATACACACACATTATATATTTATATATATATATATATATATATATATATATATATATATATATATATATATATATATATATATATATATATATATATATATATATATATATATATATATATATATATATATATATATATATAATGTATTATATTACACATATACCTTAATTTATTTTAATTTATAATTAATAAAATAATCTGGTGAAAGAGCAATACCTTTAAGTAGTCGCGTTGCCGTTTTTATGTGGTGTTTCCACTGGCATTTTGTAAAACAATAGTACGACTGAGCTTGGAGTACCCATCTGCTTTCATTTCCCATAGTCTGCATTCATGAGTACAAGAAACCAGACAGCATTGACTTTGTTTGTTTAAAAAGAACAAAGTCGTGAGCGAACAGTTAACTTTAGACTCCATCCTATCACAGGACTCGAGCAAACCTACAAGTCCAGCTCGAAGGTTAATTTAATCAACAGGGCTACGTGAAAGACTATTGAGGTTCAGTATTTCCATAAAAGGCAATAGTGGCAGTGATGGTTTACAAGCTTTAAAGTTTTGTTTAAGGTTGAGATTTTTTTTCCTAATGTGTGACTTACAAAAAACATTAAAACTGTGAAATATGACCGCATCTGCATGATTGAATGCTTTTGTCCTTACTTTTTTCCCTCTTTTTAAAAAAAAAGAAAAATGTATATTGAAAACTGCTTTAGCTTCAAGTCATGTGCTAAATAGGGCTTTATGTAATCTATGAGCTAGCTGCCTCTGGTAACCTTCTTAACAAGATTAGTCCTGTTGGTGCTGGGGACGCTAAGATGTTTACAGTAAGAGATCTCAGGCTTGAAGATGCATCATCTTTTAATAAGATTACAGGATGACTGCTTGGGTTCACCCTTTCCATTTTCATCTGTGTATTCAAAGGGTTTCGCACTACCAGTGATTTCTAATGTTTCAATAATGTTTTCTTATTTCAGGTTAAAAGTAATCCCTGTAACCCCAACCCTTGCCAGAATCAAGCTTCATGTTATAATGTTGGAGGAGATTACTACTGTGCCTGTTCTGAAGACTATGAGGGAAAAAACTGCTCCGACTTCAAAGATCATTGCAAAAACACCCCCTGCGAAGGTACCCGCATTCTATCACCAGCATGATTGATTAATTATTTTTTTTCATCTATTCTACTTTCTTTATTTTACAAGTCACGCTATAAAATTAGGTTCAGAAATACCCAAATAAGGATCTATGTACTTGGATTGATTGATTGATTGTTCAGAAATACCCAAATAAGGATCTATGTACTTGGATTGATTGATTGATTGTTCAGAAATACCCAAATAAGGATGTATGTACTTGGATTGCTTGATTGTTGGGTACTCGTATGGGGAATCACATTTTGATTTCCGGTTATTGCATCATTAAACTGCAGTTTCAACATATTATGGTGTAGCCAATAGACTATCAATAAACCTGAGCATTGTGGATTAAAATGTAATTTGCCTCCTCACTTTTTTTAGTAATCGACAGTTGCACCATAGCAGTTGCAACCAACACCACCCAGGAAGGTTTGCGGTATATTTCCTCCAATGTGTGCGGACCACATGGGCAATGCATTAGCCAACCAGGAGGAAACTTTACTTGTGCTTGTGAAACAGGATTTACTGGGCTATACTGTCATGAAAGTAAGCAAGGAATTTTTAAACCTATTGCTTTTGGTGTGTGCGTGTGCGTGGACCATATCTGATTTTTCTTTTTCTAATTTAATTTTAGATGTTAATGACTGCATTACCAATCCCTGCAAAAATGGAGGAACATGCATCGATGGAATAAATTCATTTCAGTGCTTCTGTCATGATGGCTGGGAGGGGAATTTATGTGAGATTAGTGAGTGTATTTTCTATTAGACAACTTGTGTCCTTTTTTATTTTATTATTATTTTAATTGCTCTGCAGTCTTTTATACTGATGCGTGTTTCGTTTCCTCAGATGTAGATGACTGTCGTCACAACCTTTGCAAAAACGGTGGCAAATGTGTGGACTTGGTAAATGATTTCTACTGTGAATGCCAGAATAGTTGGAAAGGCAAAACCTGTCATTCACGTAAGCATTTTTATATATTTTTTTCTTCCTCTCGATTTTTGTTTGATTTGTTGGTTGTCTTTACACTGTCTTTGTAAAGACTCAATAAGACAGCAGTGTGTCACAGCTTTAGCTTTGTTTAGCGTTAACAGGCATGCTGCTGCTTTTCAGGTGAAAACCAGTGTGATGCAAACACATGCAGCAACGGTGGGACCTGCTATGATGTTGGAGATGCTTTTCGATGTGCCTGCCCTCCTGAATGGGGTGGCAGTACATGCAATACTGGTGAGCTTCTTGCCTTTTGCTTCTATATAATTGTTGAAATAAATGGTAGTTCATGAGGTTAAGCCTGTCCTTGGACTTGGCCAGGAAGTAATGATTTCTAATAGTTTGTTAAATTGGCTAAAACAGTGTATTTTACACCAGTGCAGTAACTGCTGTTGCTTTTCATAAATGATCTTCAAGAATCTTCGTTTAAGCTAAATTTAATGAATTAATTTTTTTAATTTGCAGCAAAGAACAGCAGTTGTACTCCAATCCCTTGTCAGAATGGTGGAACGTGTGTTGGAGGAGGTGATACCTTTACATGCATCTGCAAGGAAGGTTGGGAAGGAGCCACCTGCACACAGAGTAAGAATTTTTTTTGTGTTTGTCAAAGCGAAAATCTTTGCAAGAGTATGCATGCAGTTTTAATAGCTTTTGGGCAGGGAATGTATTGGCATGGAAAGAACTCCATTTTGCTTTGTGTTCTAGGTTTAAGTGGGTGGTTTGTTATCCTTGAAGGATAACCTTTCAGTGTTGTAGGAACATACCAACATTTAAGGTGGAGTTAGATATTTCAAGACTTAACTTGCGCAAAATATTGAACACTGCTCAAGTATGCGTCTCTCAGTTAACCAGATTGATCCTTTTCTTTTATTCAGACGACAGCTGCATTTTATATATATATATATATATATATATAATATATATATATATATATATATATATATATATATATATATATATATATATATATATATAATATATATAAATTTTGCAAATCTGTAGATTGGGGGGGATTACATTTGCATAATGATTCTACATATTAGGACTGTTAGATGTTGTGGTGGAAAGAACACAACTGCAAATGTAATTAAGTAGTAGAAAAGACAGCTTGGATCTGTTGCATGTAAAAACTAAAACAATGACACAGTAGCTGTCAAACCCCCATCCCATAACAGTCCAGCCCAGCATTTCAGCTGGTCCCCCACCAGCTACTTAGACTGTGATGTCATGCTTTCTCCTGCTGGGACAGGGGTTCACAGGTTAATATATACAATAGTTTTATTTCACACTTTTGCAAGTGTCCTTAAAAGGCAAAAGGCAGGCAGAATTTAACCGTGAAGCCGCTGGAACACAGTGTTGTAGTTGACAATTCCCTTTTGCCTTTTTTTTAATACCAAAGAGGATCTGCCTTGACCTAAATGCTTTATTTTGTACTGTGCGGATATGACTCTTAGACAATGTCCTCTTTCATCACATTCATTTTTTTTTTTTTATAGCTCTTGTATCTACATGAATTAAGGAATCATAGAGCATCTGTGCAAATGTTACAATGATTTCAATAATAAAGTTGCCAATAGTATAAAGTTATTGAAGCAGTTATGAGAGTATGCCCTTGGATTGTCTATTATATCTATCTATCTATCTATCTATCTATCTATCTCCCACATGTCATCGGCACTGGAAAGGAATTAGTTTTATTTACATAAATAGTTTTATTCTGGATGAATATTTCCCTTTTTTAAATCAGGATTGATTATACTGTTAACTTTCCTTTTTTATGTAGATACCAATGACTGCAATCCTCACCCTTGGTAAGTTACTCTACAATATCTTGAATATTCTTTAGTACAATTTTATGCAACACCACACAAATGCATTTTGGTCAAGTAAAAACAGCTATGAATAGAGAATCTTCAGTATATTCTGTTCACCTTGCCACATTTTGGCTTGGCTGTTAATTGAATTATCTGAAACTGTCTTCTGATTTAACTGTCAAAATTGACTTGGTCCTTTTTGTGAATTTTTTACCTTCTATTACAGATTAACAAAAAAAAATTGAAGTCCCTCTCTGATTTTTGCGTTCTGCAATTTAATTAAACAAGCCTGGATAATTTGGGGGAAAAAGAAAATAAATTCTATCACTCTGCGTATCTTCATTGTTAAAGCAAAAGAGAAAAAAAAGATCTCAGCATGACAGTTGAGGATTTGCATTTGAAGGCCATACATTGCTTGCCTTTGTGAAGCCCCACGCTCTCGTCTGGGCTTGTGATGGTTCCGTGAGAGGATTTCACTCTAATAGGAGGGTTTGTTTTTACAGCTACAATGGCGGCATCTGTGTGGACGGCATCAATTGGTTTCGATGTGAATGTGCACCAGGTTTCGCTGGACCAGACTGCAGAATCAGTAAGTGCCTGTAATGTGATGGAGGAGGAGAGGGGGGAGGGGGCTGGCTGGCTGTTGGGCTGTCATTGTGACCTAGCTCCCTGGTTACTCCCCAGCCTTTGACCTTTCGTATTGTGTTGAGGTCAGCTGTACCCCCAAATAATGAAGCAAGAGCTAACCTGAATAATTCATTGACATGGAAACTCTTCTCACCTCTGAGACAATAGGGTCCTTTGTGAAATTGGTGAATTCTTCTGGGGTTTTTTTTGTTTTGTTTTTTGTATTCTGACATGCTTCTGGCAGAGTTGGCATAAGAAATCGAGGAGGGGGTGGGGGGGGAGCTGGATTTACATTTTGCTTACATGCAGTTTCCATTGAGCTTTGGGTGTAAACATGAGGAATCCCTTGTGGCATCACATGATCCCCAAGCTCCCAGATGGTAAACAATTCATACCAATGCCTGTTAACAGGATTTAAAGGGAGGTTTATGTTAATTCTATGAACTTAATGAGCACATTTTCATCCTACACTTAAGTCCTCTTTGTCATGCTTTTATTTTATTTTATTTATTTTTTTAAAGTCAGCCAATTATGAAGCCTTAATTGCCTCAAGTGAACCAATTTCTTTAAATGTAGTAAGCTTGGTAAAAGGGATGACTCTAAAGCCAAGCAATTGTGATGCCTGATTGCACACAATGAGATAATGGAAAATCTTCAACGCTCTGCATTTAGTAGTTTTTGCTGATTTTCATTTGCTGTCTTTCTAAACAGACATTGATGAATGCCAGTCATCCCCTTGTGCATATGGTGCCACTTGCGTTGATGAAATATATGGGTACAGGTGCACCTGCCCTCCCGGCAGAGCCGGCCCCAGATGCCAGGAAGGTAATAATGCTTTTAGATTTGCTTGTAAAGCTACTTACTCAAGCTTGTGCCTCCCTGGGGTAAAGGAGGGGACACTTGTGATTTACTGTTTTAACAACAATAAGTTAGGTACGGAACGAGAGAGTTTTTAACTGTCGAAGCTGTGTATAAATAAAATAAATTGGGAGGGAGAGGTGGGATTCCTTGGTAACGATAATATGTAAATGTATACAGAGTTAACTGTACAATTATTCATTGTTTCAAGTGTTTTGAATACAGACATCTGCTTTTTAATGTGCATGTGTGTCACGGATGGTAATAAATAAAGGCTGGGATAAGTGCAACAAATTAGTTGTAGCATACCAGAATATATACACTCGTCCATTTTCCACAACTAGTGTGGAAGCATTTTGTGAAACTGTTTCTCTGTTAAAGCAGGAAGCCAGTAACTTGTAAACTCAAATTCTGTTCATACAGCACAGGTCATTTATTAATTAACAAGGTTTGAAGTGATTGACTTACAAAATGTGTGTTTTTTGTTCCATTATCTCCTAGTTATTGGCATTGGAAAGCCATGCAGGTATGCTGGTCTTCAATTCCCCCATGGAAGCAGGTGGGAGCAGGAATGCAATACTTGTCAATGTTTTGCTGGAAACATCGCTTGTACCAAGGTACATACTTTTTTTTTTTTTCTTGTATTTTTATGTATTTGATTCCCAAAGGTACATAGAGAGCCAATAGTTACCAAAATGCTTAAACTGGATTCTTATACCGGTATGGTTGTTGAACTGCTTCTTCAACTTGATGTTTTAAACACTCAAGGTTTTGAGCAGAGCAGCCCACATGGGAAGTTTTGTGAGGTTGGGCAGAAAGAACCTCACCGTTTGTCTTTTTGCCTTCATACCACCTCCAGAGGCCTTTTTTGAAGAGATTTCTCAGCCATCTCAGCTTAATGTTTTACAGCATCCTGCCTCCGCCCAGTTGATTAAAGCTCAATTAAGTTTAGTTTTTGTTTGCTTTTAATCGGCAAATATAAATGTTAAGTAAACTAATGTTATCTTGAATTAGTTTGTGGTTTTTTTTTTCCTTGTAATGCTTTTGTTTTCAATTTATGGCTCATAACATTTGGCTATTAAATAGATGTAATTGTTCTGTGCTATAGTGTTCCTGTCTTAAAATAACTACAAAAGTGAATGCATTTACCATAAAAACATGTTTGTCATGTTCCATAAACGAATTGACCTCAAGGATACCAGTCTTGTAATATTTCATTTTTGCAGTGCTTTCTTCCAAAGGGACAAGTAGATGAATGATTGCTATTTTGTTGTAACAGTTCATTTTGATATGGCAGAAAAAGCACAGACTTTTTTTTTTTTTTTGTGATTTTCATAGAGCTAGTGATCTGGACAGAGTTTTACTCAAGCTTTCAAGACCACACAGGTCTCTCTTCCAAACTGTTTTAAACTCTGTGAACTCTCCATCGTTTATCATGTGATTTTAAGGGGCCTGTGTGGTCACTACACTTGTATAATATTGTGTCAGACAACTTATCACTTGCTCTTCAGATACTTTATGAAAGCCAGACGATGACGAGGAACTGTTCTTTATTAAAAGTTCCAAAGACACAACTTCACTAGTTTTTATTTCCCTTGCATTTGCAGGTTTTGTGCGGTAGAAAGCCTTGCCTTTTACAGAAGCACCCCGGACAAGAGAACCACCGTTGCCCTGCAAGTCAAAAATGTCAGGAACACAATTTCTTCACCTGTTTTTCACCGCCTTGCCACGAATGGGGTGTCTGCAGTGCCCCAGAGCCTCCTGTGCCCATTAACACCCAATGCCAGCCGCATACGGGCTACTTGGATAACAGCTGTGCGCGGATCACGCTCATTTTTAACAAAGACAAAGTACCACAGGTGAGTCCAGTCATCAAATAAAAATAAATCCTGTGTGAAACCACAGATTCAAACTCATTTTGCTGGCCTAAGACCTGTGGTGATGCTGTCAAATGCAAATAGCTTACATTTCTACTGTGTTTTAAACAGGGCACCACTGTGGAAAACATCTGCACTGAACTGAAGTATCTCCCAGGAACAAGGATGCTTGCCAAGGAGAGATCTCTGCTGGTGCTTTGTGACCTCTCCTACTCCAATGAAAATGCTATTGAAGTGGCTATAGTAAGTACTCCTGTTTTAGATGTACACCACCATAAAACTGTCAGTCACCCTGTGTACATATCTGAAGATACAGTACCATGATGCAGTAAAGGCTGCCTTGATTTTTAGTTACTTTAAAATGAGGAACCGGTTAAAATATAAGTTGTGATGCAAAGGTATCGTATAAGAAATGTAAATGACTTCACTCCTGTGTGCAAGTCTAGTGCTTTGGAATGGTTACAGTAAGTACAGTGCTAATTTAGAGATAGCAGGGACACATTGAAGACAATTTCAGTGTAGTGAAGATTCAGATAAGTGCAAACGCTGGCTGGAACAGAATCCTACAGTAGCTCTGGAATAAGGACTCTGGTTTATGCAGAAATAGTTTGCTGCCTAAAGGATCTAATCCTGGATGGCTAAATTATATGCTGCCAATAACTTCATCACATTTGCAAATCATATTTGCAAATGTGTTAATGGTACTAAAAACTTTTTTTTTTTTTTAAATGTATTGTGTTCTTTCTTTTCTTAGTCGTTTGTGGATGACGAGCAGGACCACGGCCTTATCCAGGATGCTGCCAGTACAATCATCAACACGCTCTCCAAAAGACAGAACAGCACCCTCATGCTGGCTGTAGTAGAAGTCAAAGTGGAAACCCAAGTCATGGGGAAATCAACGGGTGAGTGGAGCTGGTAATAATGGCCATATATGGACACTCCTACCGAGTCCCACTGATCAGTGTTTGCTTTGGAGAGACTTGCTGCTTGTCTGGGGCTATCAATCTTTTATTGCACATGGATAACATCAGCTCTGCCTGCAAAGTTGCTTTTAAAATGTGCTTTGATCATGTTTTTGGTCATTAACATACATAAGTTTTTTACAGTGTGTTTTTAAACTGTAATATATCTAATGGAGCTGTTTGGTTTTTTTTTGTTGTTTTTTCCCAGACATTGTTTGTCTTGCTAGGTATTTTAGTATGGTGGGCTTGATTTTTACTTTGGTCAGTTCTACTGTACTTCCTAATGTTGTCTGGTGCCTTACAGAATCATTGGTCTGGACTATTCAATTTTCAATTTCAAGTGCTTTGTTGGCATGACTGGTTATTAAGTATTGCCAAAGCAATGATGGGTAAATTCCATCTTTACAATAAACATTTAAAACATATGTAAATGTTACATTAACTAAATAAAACAAACACAGTATACTTAAAACAAATCACAACAATAATAATGATATATGTAGTCTATAACATTTATTTATTTTATCCCTGTGTGAGGAGCCTCAGTGTCACTCCCTGTCCCTCAGGCTGACACAGGCGCTTGTGAATTGGCCTGCCTCTTTTAATGCAGCTTGTTTCCTCTCCTAAGAGGATGGGGAGTTTTTCATGGTCTGGCAGGTCTGGGAATTGTTTGCAGAGATTTTCTATTTTTTGGAAGAAGGCTTCCCTTAATGGATTATATTTGGAGCACTGCACTAGAAAGTGCAACTCTGACTATTAGCTTCACTTCTACCAATCTCAATCAAGGTGTGACACACTTGCTAGTTCAGTTTGACCTGGGATGATGTTCTGAGATGATAGGTATAAAATATTCAACAATCTACATAATTTTAGATCCTTTGTTAGCAGTGGTCCCTCTTTTGTATAGCGTTTGGGCACACTGTCTTCTGCCACTTGAATGGGAGCACGTTGAGAACGCATCTTGTATGAACTCCTCAATCAAAATAAGACTAACCTAGATTTTGTTTTTCTCCTCTACGCAGATTACCTGGTTCCTGTTCTGTGTGTGGTGTTCACCATTCTCTGTGTTTTCTGCATCGCCATCTGTATCTGGTGGACCAGGAAGAGGAGAAAAGAGAGGGAAAGAAGCCGTCCATCTATAGAGGAGAATGTTAACAATCAGTGGGAACCGCTGAATCCTATTAGGAATCCTATAGATAAGCCATGCAGTAACAGAGACATGCAGTATGAATGCAAAAAATTAATGTCTCCTCCAAACAGAACTTGCGAGGGAGAGGGAGAGGAAGAGGAGGAGCAGGAGAGGGCCAGCATGGAAGTAGACAAGTGCCTCTCCCACAAATGCACAAAAACTTTATTGCATGGGAAAGGGGATGTTGTCAGCACAGCAAACAGCACTCCGGTGAAGCAACCGCACCGAACGGCCAACAGCTCAAAGGACAACAGATGTAAAAATGTAAATGCAGCTGTCGGCAAAGACGCGAGAGACAATTGCGTATGAAAAAAATAAATAAAAAAATCCTCCGTGCCTACTTAAGCATGTATGTAAAAATGAATGCACATCGTCTTCTTCATCATGGGCTTCAAACCATCTCAACCATTTAAAAAAAAAAAAAAAAAAATTCCAGTGGTTCTATTCTGTAACATTTTTCCAGTATTTTTTTCTTCTGTTTAAGTTATTTGTGGTTCAGTGACAAGGCTGAGAGGTTTCTTTTGATAGTTGATATATATTATGTGCATATATATATATTTTTTGTACAGTTAATTATCTTACTCTATGTACCAGAGGAGGAAGGTGCCTCCAATTTGAAATGTACTGTTTAAGAAAGAGGGGGGGGGGGAATGTATAAAGACAAATTTTGTAATTGTTTACAGTTTTTTCTTTGTTACTTTGTGTAGTTTTATAGGACAAAAGGGGTGAGACTTTTGTGAACATTAAAACAATATTCAGTATATCAATGAATGGCAGCTCACAGCACTTGTTACAGTTGTTTCTACTGTCAGTCATTTTCTTTGTTTTTTCAAGAGAATTTGCCTTATACAATACAAAACAGCGTAGTGACTTTGCAGTTCAATCAAGTGGCCTTTTTGTCTTAACTTCTAGGATTGCAGTATTTATGCTTGTAGCAAGTGTCTTGTGATTTCAGTTTGTATCGCAGCTGTCAGACTGCCCTACCAGTTTAACAATAAAACAAAGGGAAGATCTCATTCAGAAGACTGTTTGTTTTGTATTTGATCAAAACAATTTTGTACATATGTATATAGTAAAGGAATCGCTATGTATATTTGAATTTAGTAACGACAATTCACACTTTTTTTTTTTTTTAAATGCCATTCCTTTTTATTTATGTTTGAAGAAAAGGATGTTTTATGATAGTTTTAAATGTTTATACAAAGAGTAACTATACATTAAGAACATAATTATTGTCAAATATAATCACTGGTTATGTGTAAATGTATACAGATGTTTGTTTGCTTTTACAGAATGATTATTTCTCCCCCACCCGTTACTGATTCAGTTTAAGATACATTTGTTTGTTCCATACTTAAGTTTAATTTGTGAATGTCAAACATGTGATACTATTTGTGAAACAGATGTCTGCTTTGGATACAGACCTAATGAAGGGAACAATTTAAAAAAATATATATACTGGAATATAAACATGGATTACCTCTAAATGGTAGTGACTATATAGATTTTTTTTTTTTTTTTTTTAATCACCATTTTTAGGGAATAACATTGAATTAAAGAAGCCACCCACAAAAAAATGAAACTGATAAATATATACTGTTTGGGAGTGGGGGGATTTAAGTGTAAGCATAGCTTAAATTTGTAATTATTTTGTACAAAAGAACAGTTGCTTTGCAAAGTCATTGGTTCGTTGGTGCATTTTGTTTGACATGTTCTTTAGAAATAACTTTAAATATATTTATTAAAGCATTTTATAACCATGTAATCCATACGCCTTTTTATGTTCTGTTTGTTTCAAATCAGAAAACAAAACATGGTAGGAATTTCTTCATGGCTGTTTTGTGAACATTCAGTGTATACAGTTCTGTTTCACTCTTGAACCAATGAACTCCTCCCCCCGCCCTCATGTAAACAGAGGTAATGCAAGTGATAAAGATGCCATCATAAGTTCAAATTAGTATATGTAATACCTTCACAGATGAGCCGTTCCATGAAAATGTAACGTCTATCTGCAAATCCATTCAGTTTTGATGTCCCCGTGTGTGTGTGTGTGTGTTTGGAAGGACCCATCACAAACATATTGGGCTAGCCAAAATTACCATTTTCATATTTTCCATTTTTTGACGATTTTTTTGTTTTTCTGACGTTTTGCAAGTTGTGGACCACTTGGGTCAGGGATATAATGTTCAGCGTGTAAATCTACCAACTACCTTCTACTTTAAAATGCTGAACTGGATGGAAACTGCATTTTGCCTCGGTTTACAGATAAGGCTCAATAAGAGAGCTGAATTTTTATTTATTTATTAATTAATTTTTTTAAGTTGTGCAGTAGTGTTCCATACTTGTAAATGTGACCGAATATGGGACTTATACATTTTGTCACTTCTGTACCTGTGTGCTGAACAAAAGTATTGTCCCCCCATATGTACACTTCCCTTCCAACTTGTTAATGATAACGTTCTACTTTAAGAATACAATACTACAGCCTGCTGGCATATCGTCATTGTTTCATAGCACTGGATCAATAAAACTGTTTCATAAGGATTTTTTTATTTGTTTTATTTTTTATATTTCGCCTATGACTCTCGTTGCATGGTCTGGTCTGACATCAGTCGGCCAATGAAATTGTTTCATTCCCCATAAATATTTCATGAAGAAAAGTTTAGACTTATTTATAATCCTTGGCCTGCTGGGGATTTTGTCAGACTAATGACTGCACTTTGCTGAGAAGCACAGGATTTCTTTTCAGCTTGGGTCTCGTGGTAAAAGCACTAAGTGTTTCTCTATATGCTGTACAGACACTGTAACCCTGTGCTTGTCTCGGCTACTAAATAGATGCCTCCTCTCCTTGCAACTAGATTTAATTTTCTTGCCATTTTTCATATAGGTGGTCATATTCGTATGATAGTCTGGACTGTTTCAAAATTGAAAAGCAAGCCACACATCTTTGAAGACTAATCATACATTTAAGTACAATACTACACTGAAATGACACCCTCACTTGTGTTCCAATACGTGTAGAGAAAGGTATGTAGCTCTACTGAGATTTATCTTCGGTCTTGATGCTTGTAACTGACTAGCTTTAGGGTGACTATTTGCTTTTGTGAACCCTTAGAAAAAGCAGAGCCAATGCTCTTGTTTGGAGGTGTTCCTGTTCTGAGTGCATTCTTGTTTCCATGCTGAAGTCTGGGAGTAGAGAATGGCAGGAGGTGGCGATACCTACTTCTCTGGGAAATCTGATGGTATCTTTGACTTCCACTAGACAGATAGGCCATCAGTTTTCTGTCACACCTTTAGGACAGCCCCATTCAACACCACAGCCCCCTATAATCCGTGCTGGCGTGTTTACAGTTGAATCCCGGCCAACTGAGGCAGAATGTCGAGGCGAGACTTTTATTCCCATAGGCAAATAATTTTCTACTCACAAAATCGCCAACACCCTTCCAAACCACCCCCTGTCTCCCCCGGAGGTTGGTAAAATCCTAAAAGAACAGGTAAGAAGGTGTATTGTACATACATGTAGGTTGATAAAATAAAAAGCTGTGTGTGAGAATCATTTAAGAACTTATTCAACTTTTCCAGTATGAATGCCCTTTAGAAAACCTTCATTTGTCCATTGCTAACCTTTTTAAGTGGCACAATACACCTTACAGGTATTGTGGGAATCTTCAGTTTGTGATGAGCTCTAAGTGATTTTGCATTGTGTGGGTATGGTAACAGAAAGGGTTAGTACAGTATGTAGATGAAAGCTAATACCACATTCTCAGAGTTTATGACCTCTGACTAATGTGCAACTGCATATAGACCTTATCCACAGAAGAAGCTTGTACCATAGAGTATTTTATGATGTTGCATTTAGAGTCTTATTATATTATTTCTGTTGTGAATGTTACACTGCTGCTAATTTTTAAGGCAGGTATGTGTGATTAAAGTTATTCTAGCTAACAGAATAGTTCCATACATCTTCTCTGTTGTGCATGTCCATTCATAATACAGGTCTCAAATGTGCAGTTTTGAAAGAAACGCATGTGTTTTATATTCTGAAGCATGAGATCAGCTTCAGAATATAATTACATTTAATCTGGAGGATGATATTTTTCCCACCCTTTCAACGTCTTCTTTTCTGTCATTAACCAACCAGCTTCTATCAGCCAGTAGCATGTTTTAACACAAGGACACTGCTGAGGTGGAATGTTTACTCCAGGGCTTCATTTGTACTAGGTTCTTAGTTTACTTCTTAACTCTTGCTTTAGTTTTTTGGCTGTTTCCCAGGATCGGCCCATTCTTTTCAGTTCATTGTGTTTGCGTTGTGCCTCTTGAAGCTGTAACTTTGTGAGACCAAACAGACCGGGCAGACCTGGACAATCTGATTTGGCAGCCCGTTCCACCCTCCTTCCCTGGAACGTGCTCTGCTTACTGGGTAGAGCAGTTCATAAAGAACTGTTCCATGTTAAGAATACTTCAGTCTTCCAGCACAACCCCGGTGTTCTGCTCCAGTGATTGTCTAGTTTGAATTTGTTTCCAGTGTATTTCTGTTTTTCTGGCTTAGTGTTCAGCGGGACACTTTGGGACTGTTCAGGCTTTTCAACTCACAACCCAGTGCATTCTGGTAAGCGTAGTCCTGCTTCTCTTCAAGGAAAGAATGGTACCTGAGACAGGTAAAACGTGCCAGAATGCAAACTGTCCCGCTGAACACGGAGCCATTCGGTCACCTTAGTCGTGGCTCTCTCATTCTTTACCTCTCCCCAGTACTTTAAATAGAACGTTTGGTAAGAAACAACAATATGGAACCTATTGTGTTCCCACACGCACACTAAGAGCCTATTCATACAGTATATGTCTTTTTGGAGAAGCTTACTTCAGCTACAGTTTAGACCCAAAAGACAGCATCGATGGACACCAGCTTAATGTGTCGAGTAGTCCAGCCAGAGCCTTCAGGAACCCTGACCTGCTGGCTACTATGGGTACAAAATCATCCGAAAACATCAAGAGTTTACCTCCCTCCTCCGTGCTTTAGGCATATTGAGTTCTGTATCTCTAGCTGCGGCTTTAGTAGAGAATAACTAAAGGTAATTAATGTTAATGGTTCTTATGAAAAGGAAACACAGGTCACCATAAAAGTAACCATGGTTCCCTGAAGCAACCATTACCATCCATTCTTTAGATGTACTCGCCTTTGACAGGAGAAAGAACACTGGGTGTGTGCTCAAACATACATAGTCACAACCGTGCAGGTGGCTGGTAACTGTTCATTCCCTCCTTGAGAGACCCAGGGTCACTTCTATGGTAACCTCTGAGTGTGGATATGGCTTTCTTCCCAGCGGTGTAGACATTGCTATGAGTAATTGTTACATGGAGTTTAAAACCATGAATGAATTTTAAGTGGAAACATGGGAAGTGCGAAGGCTAAGGTACATTTTCAGAAAGGACCGAAATCATTTGAATAGTGTAAATTTAAAGGAGCAGACACTACCCAGAGCAATAGTTATACTGCCCCTTTCTGCAACAAAGTGGTTTCTTCTTTGTTATCTAAAGTCAGCAATCCCTTATGTCATATTTTAAAGCAATTACATCAAGATACAATTTTGTTGCATGAATAAGCTGTTAAAAGACAGGTACCTTTATGCTAGTTCAAATTAATCTTCCAAACAGAGTCCAGTGTATTTTCTGTTCAAGAAAGCTGCCCTTCCAGCACAATCTCCTGTGTCACAAGTGAACAGGATTAATGATACCATTGCTGTTCAGGGATGCAGTGCAACAGCAAGGCTAAGCAGCTACAATGAAAGTAAATCAAGGAAGCATCTGGTGATGTTTGCAGTCAGAATTTTTTTTTTCTCTGCCACACCTCATTTCTGTGCTTTTCCAGTAACAATAATAATAAAAAAAAAGATTTTGAGGACGCTGTTGGCAAAGTGTGTTTTATACGACTCAATATCCTCTATTTATCTGCACAAGCCATATAGAGCTGGGAGGGTCCGCTCGAAAGTGGCACACCTGCAGCACGCAGCAAGTCAAAACCACCTCCCAAAATTCCTTGAAGGTGTCGTAACAAAGGGTTTTATTTCCCTTCAATACCTTGTTTCGTTCAATGTTTTAGTTCCAAAAAGCTGGACTGCATTACAGAAACAGCCCTCTCCTCCGTGTTGGAGTAAAGTCAGGGCAATAAAATAAACACCTAATTAGAAACAGAGATGCTGAAACCCATTTCAATTAAATTGGGCAATCTCAACTGGCTTCCAAGCAGTCCTTGTTACAGTGTGGCCCCCGATATCACACCTTCAACAGACATGTGACAGTTAGCAGGGGTCAAATGGGGCAGTGTTGTGGAAACAACTGACCCCCCCCCCCCCGAAAGGAGGGAATGAACCACATGACATTTTGGTTAAGATAAGCCCGGGTACTGGGACTGGGGTATAGCATGATAGAAGTGATAAGTTAGCCCAAAAAAACAACATTTGTCGTCCAAGCTCAGTCAAAATGGTTCTTTGTGGGCTCTGCACTGTTTCATCACCTTGCAGTTTATTTTACAAAAGGCGCCATACAACTATGTTGTATTCTGATAAGGTGCATTTCCAAACCCCTTTGTAACCGTTGATGTTGCATTCTTTGAATTCAGTCCAAAATTCTTATACATCTGACTACCTCAATAGGTGCACAAGCATTCTGCATCACATTAAACATGCACAGAATAGGCATTGTCTCCAGGTTGAAAGTATGTCTCCAAGGCAACCCAGGGGCAATGCCAGTTAATAGTTACTTCAGGGAGCTGCTATGGATACTGTCATGGTAAACTTGTGTTTCCCTACAGTTTGGATAAAGTCCACAAAAGCTGTAGTGCCATGCACACAATACAGTATAACCTTTGTATTGTCCAGAAGGCAGCTTGCAATTTAAATCACGTTATTTCTCAAGGAGCATGAAGTACTGAAGTGGAATTTTATTTTGTATACAGCTGCATTTGTTCCTAAAACAAGCAGTCCCAATTTTCCATTGCATGGGACATTGCAGCAAAAGCAAAGCTCTGGTTCCAGAGAGGCTTGACACTGTGCATGTCCATTTGTCACGTTCTTCTTTGGAAAAGATATTTACAGTATATTTGATGTACCAGTATAGAAGGCTTCACGGTGGAGAAGTCTCGGGTGCTAGCAGAGAAGCTTTCTGTGACATCACCAAAGGTGTTCAATTTCGCTTCATCGTGTATCGTGTTAACATGTGAAAAGCTTTCCTGATACAGGGTGTCCTTAAAGCTCAGAGAGCTTCTCTGTTCTGTTTTTTTCCCCCCTCATTATTGTTGTTTATATATGTGTTGAATAGTAGGTAGCACACATATGCAGAACCAGTTCCTTTATAGAGATGCAAAACTACTGTAAATAATTTGATAATACTCCATATAATGGCTGTCATTGCTTGCTGATAAATAATGGCTCTTCTGCGGTTCGTCACATGAAAATGACCTTACCACACTGAGATTGTCAGTCAAAACATAAAACCTTATTAGCCCATTAAGTGATTATGCGTTGATAAAGGACAACAGGACCACTATGAGCCATCCATCGTAATGATTATATTGCTTACTCATTCATTGGGATCATTTACCCTTCTCGTTTGGAAAATAACCACAGACACAACGTCTGAGCAGAAATACTATCTGAGCACAAGAGCATCGGAACTACACACACACACACAAAAAGAAATGCAATTAGTTATGAATATTACATTATTAAACTATCATATCTCTTATTAATATTAATACTGTATATTGAAACATAATAGAAAATACCAGTAGAGTGACAAAAAGTTAGATACCAGAACAAACACTTTTTTTTTTGAACTTGAAGAAACACAATAAACTTGCAATACACACACACACACTCACTCACACACACACACACACACACACACATCTTCTAGCATGCATAGCATGTATAGTAGGAAGCATTTAATAGTACATGTTTTCTTTTTTTAATGACCTGCAGAATGGGGAATGAACTACAAAGCACTGTATAAGGAACTCCACTACAGGCAGGCACACATTTGTATTATTTGTCTGCATGGTGTTGTGCTTATACTGCTGTTGGGTGGTCCAGTGCCTTGCTAATGACATACATCTAGAAGTGTTGAATCCCAGACTCCCACAGACTTCCACAGGCTGTATTACCTGGGGATGAATCCAGCCATGAGGCGGCTCACTGTGACTAATGTTTTACCATCGGCTTAGTCACCGTCATAGTTACACAAGTCATATGCTGGTAACATCCCAGCCTATATGCACTGAAGCACCATAAATGAAGAAATAGTTTATTTACTCACAATGCACTCTGTTGCTTCCGTTCTCAATGGGTTCTTAAGATAGCAGGAACCATACGTTAAACCTGTGTCAGGAGGCATGTAAAAACAAGTAGAGACAATCTGGTGTCATTCAGTGATTGTTAACACAGAAGAAAATACTTATATTGTCAGTAACATAAAGCGTTTCACCCATAGCTGGAGAAATCGGTTGGCTTATTGTGTGGCTGCCTTTCTATTACTGCAAGGCACAGGCTCTGTAATGTAGGACTCCTATATAGGGTTAAGGACAGGCTTGTCAGTAAACCAAAGTTATCAGTACCATCCATGTCCATTGTGTCACCCTCAGGTAAGAGGTAAAAGCTTGTTCCATTACCTTATCATGTCATTTCATTGCATAGAACTATTTTTCTTGCATGCTGATAAAATACTCACTGTTTACATCAGCGAAGGTTAAGGGAGAATCTATGAATGCAGAATGAGGGCTACATGACCACAGCACAAGCCAGTACTTGCTCTCAAGTATAGCAACGTACAGATGTGGGAGGCCGTAGATTTGTAAATAGAGGCAAAGGCAATATCAGTTCCCCTTCTTTGTTCCATTTGTACAGGTTGCATCCAGACTACAGTACTGCTTTTAAAGAAAAAAGGTCACCACAATGTACATGCAGTATTATTTTTGATGTTATCTAACATTCTGGAACCAGTAATGACTTTGATGTTTCTCAGCACTGCTGTATGGTCACTACTCAAAATACAGAAAATAAGTCAATTACATTTGCCGGAGTTCTAATAAAGCATACAGTCTTCACAAACACTCAACTGAAGGTTACAAAACACTTGTATTGCAAGGAAAAAAAAATACTCAAATGTACTTGAATGATTTTCAAAATTCTAATTAGTAAGGCAAACAAAGAGTCACAAACCAATTTGGCACGGACATGTTTTCAGTATACAATCTTTATTACATTTTAAAAATATTCAGTAATTTCAAAATTAATTGTCTTCAAATATACAGGCTTTTTCTCATAATACTTTATTTGAAGGACACCTACCCAGCAAAATATACTCATGCTGGCTTCAAAATTAGATTTTTGGCAATCATTCACTTTTTTTAATTAATAACACAGACACAGCTGCCCTCACAACACATTACAAAAACAGATTGTGAATAAACAATTAAAATCGCTGCACACCTCCTTCCACGTATCTACCAGCATTTTGCCTGAGGGAGATATATGAACGAAACATGGGGTAGCGATTTCTGCTTAAGATTTAGAATGTGTGATGAAAAAGAAAACCCTCCAGGATTTGAAAAGAATCAAACACAATGTGTTTCTTTTTTCTGTTTCAAAATGACCACACATCAAGAGCAAACTCTGAGAGCCAAGGCAGCT